>JARFIY010000046.1:3750000-5000000 GCA_036346155.1 Sinelater perroti | reverse complement strand
TTGAGGACATTTTTCAGTTTAGGAAAAAGGCAAAAGTCACAGGGACTGAGGTCAGGTGAGTAGTTAATGGAACGAGTTGAAAATCGCACTGAGCTACGGGAGGGTACTTATACACATGCTCTATCAAGGACAACAGCGTAGCGTTGCCAGATCGCTTGCAGTGTTGCCAGTCTCATTACTTTTCTGCCACACCTCGTATATGCTACAGATCTGTCGATTGTTACATTGCCGTTCCAGCAGGTTTTACGCATGTTTTTTATGCAATAAAGAACATCAACACCACAAAAATGCGGTCTGGAAAAACCCCTATTGTATCTGAGCTGGAATTATTAAGTTGAACTGCGTCATAAAATAAAGCACACGCTGCTACGGCATTTCCTGTTTGCTTGATTATTACCGAGAATCATAAGGGTTTGCTTTAGATACTATGACGTTATCGGTTTTGGCAGTGTGTTACTCAACAGTAAAGTCCAGATTTGCACATTATTCAATATTTATTTATACTTCAGTGTAGTAATCATAAACTTCGATTCTTTACTAAAGTCGATGCATTATCATTCCTCAGCCGTTTATATCACCTGTTCACAGCAAAACTGCTAACGAAATCGTTGATGTTTTAGTCTTTTAGTCCCAAACTCTGAAAACTGTTTGTACTTGCGTTGAATGGGTCGCCAACGTATGTTTCAGTACTTACTGTCGTTAGATGGCTGGAGTTTTAACTGTCGATAAAGTTACGGTTAGGAATTACCGAGAAAAGTAGAAAGAGACGAATGGAGTTAGAAAAATGGAAAAGTAACCATTTCGAAAGGAAGATTGTTGCAAGGAAAGATATAGTAAATAAAGGATTTCTAATCTTCGTATTCACAAAAATATTTTGAAAATTAATAAAGTTTTCTCATGCTTACTTCAAGATAACTCTAAATAAATCTCGTTAAACTTACAATAAGTTATTTTAATTGAATTCTTAGATTATGAAGTGATTTAAGTCATAGGAAAATACCAGTTAACAAAAAGAAGTCTAAGCCCTTGACGTTGAAAGTGTCCTATAGATGATTCGTATATGGCAAAATATTGTTGGTGATTTGTATTGTATTGTAAGGCGCTAAGGATTGGCTCTGCGACGATTTCGAGAAGGTTGCTGACATTCGGCGTTACTGTCACAATATTTTCCACAGCTTCCAGTATCGCACTGGGGTTTACGTTGCAGAACTAGTTGGATGTGGTGGGCCAACTCTGGCGTTCAGACTGCTCAGGGGTATGTTGTGACTGGGGCTGAGGAGCTGGCTGCGAGCGATGCTCGGCAGGAGTTTTCTCGTCTCCACGAGTTGCTGAGATGTATGTGCGGTCTAGAGTGACTGCCGCCTAACGGGGAGTTGACTTAGGGAATGTAGAGCATTCCCTGAATTTGGCTAGGTGGGGTCCCTGGCAGTTCGCGCAGGTGGCTGGCTCGTTCACTACAGCAGCGCTATGAGTACTCGAAACGGTGACATTGGTTTACATTTTTTTTCCTTAGCTGCTCTATCGTAACAATTAAGTAAAAAGTGGTAGATTCCTTTCCGTTTGTTTAAGAAACATTGGGCGGCGTTGAGGGCCCTTTCTCATTTTGCTTATGGCGAGAACTGGAAAGTCTCCTTCTACGGAACGCTTTCCGGGACTTTTCGGTGACAACCGAGGTGTTTTATCTACATTCAGCATATGTTAATGATATGGTATCTTTGCCTCGATGAGGAAGTGAGTCAGCTACCCGTGATGATACCTATCTATTGTTTTAAGATCATCTTTTGTAATTCTTCAACTATGGGCTTGAGAAAAATGATCAGCAGCAAAGGAACGTCCAAAAAGTTTTAAGTCAAGTAAGAGAAACTCGAATATCAATACAAAATTAAACTTTTAGAAGAATGATAATATTCTAATATTGCAGATAAGTTATTAATCCACATTAATATTTTTTCTAAAAAGGAATAAGGGTTTAGTTATCTCTGTGAGTGGATTTCAATAATATAATTTCTTAGTATTTAATCCAAACAAAGACGGTTCAGCATATTATTAGATGATGTTGTAATTCAGTGTTGATATCTATATCAAATAGTTTCATATCACAAACCAAAATCAAAATTCAGTGAGGAAGAGTTTGGCTAGAAAAGAATATAGCAACATTTTTTGCCAAATCAAAGTTCGCCAGGATGATTACGATTTGAAAGACAACTTAATTGTTTTATTGTGCTCAATACTTTAAAAATTTTAATATAGAGCATTACAAAGATTGATTTTCCAAGCCGTTAATTTAATAATTGTCAAGTACTATATAGATGATTAATTAGATTACAAAGTTTAATACTACAATCTTTTAAAGTTTACAAAAAAGAGAGTATAAGAATTTTGTTTTGGTAAATTATCGAAGAGTTTTGATTTTCTCTTCAAATCACAAAATCTTTTGGTTAAAATGTAGTGCACAGGATGGCATATTTGACTTTATCAACGAGCTTTGAATAACTGACGGCCTTCTCAAATACAACTGTTATGCAGTTGTACGTGAAACAATAATTAATGCCAAATACATAATTAAAAATTCAAAAATAATCAGATCAAAATGACAAAATTCCATACTTAATGATGCAATATCGAAGATTATTAGAAAAATATGTACCATATTAAGAAAGAAAAAGAAAACTACATTAAATTTCATACCTTTTGTGATTCCACCATTTACGTATTTCAATGTGTGGTTTATCAATAGTCGATCCAATAGTGTACAAGTCATGTTTCTTAGAGCAAAAAGAAGGTAAATTCAGCAAACATATTATTAAAAATAATTATTTACAAGAACAGTATACAATTTGTTAATTACTTTATTGATTGATATTTAATCAAACTAACTTGTGCTTTTGTAATAATAATAATGCCACACTTCTTAGTTCGCTAACCGAAACGAATTCAGCCATAAAATCTCCTTTGTCTTACAAGTTTTGAACATTAAGCAACGAAAAAATCTCCAAACTAATTGCAGTTTATGAACAAAGGGGTGCTAAAACAAATTAATGTTTTATTTAAATCTTGTTTATGCCTTTTGATGAAAAAAAGAAGCGATTACTTAAAAAAAATCCATACAAGATTTTTTACTTTTGTTTGTAAAAGATGGAGACTTTTGTATAAAAGAAACGTTACCAATTGAAAAGATACTCCAAATTGCAGTAACTTTTTAAATTGTTGACATTCATATCTTAAATTATTAATTAAATGGCAATATTGCCATTTATTACTTCATGTGGACATGAACTACCAAAAATGGTATACTTCCATGTTGCTATATTGGGATATCAATAAAGCGGACTTTTTCATTCTCATTTCATCAGACGAAATGTACAAAGAAAAAGCTGGGGTGTTATTTTTTATGTGTATGAAAATATGTGCCATTTACCTTGCATTAGCAGCAGACCTAAACGCACAAGTATTCATTAACATTTTACGGCGGATCAGCAGTTCTTGTCGCCATCTCTTTTTTTGTCTAAAATATTAAATTTCAAAAAAAATGTTTTGCCCATATTTCCTGAAATGACAGCTTCTTTTTGGAAATTGTTTATCAAATGCATATATTCATTTAAAAGCATTCCTTCTTCTTCCAGTGCTATAATTCATTTACTTACAAATGAATAATGAGCCGTAATAAATGCTAACTGATCGCGTAGTTCTAGTTTTCTTAAAATAGACTAAGATTTTTCAATAAGAGTACTAGAACTATCTGAAAATTTGAAAATTAGACTCTTTACCTTTTCAAAATGCCCGGCATAAAAAAAGCTGCGTTAAGCCAAGTACCCCATCGCATAATTGCAGGCTCAAGAGGCAACGGAACGTCCGGTAATTTTTCTTTATGTAACTGCACCCTTAATCTAGCCTTTATGAACACTTTTAGTATTCCTTCAGTTACTGTATTTAAACCACGAATGAATGAATGGCTTAACACCCCTTGGAGGAGTTTCGCCGCTTCTAAGGAAGCTTTCGAGATCCTTTGCGGGGGATCAGCCCGTCCGGTTTTCATCTTATCTGCTGGCATATTTTGTTCCACCCTTTTCTGTCCCCGACCATTCTCCTTATTTTATCCATTCCCTTTCCTATCTTTAGTAGATCATGTTTTACTTCGTCCATCCATCTTGATTTAGGCCTTCCTTTCTTTCTTTTCCCGGCTGGAGTCCAGTTCATGATTATGTTCGTAGTTTCCTGCGGGTCAGCCCTTAATACGTGCCCCATCCATTTTACTCTCTGCTGTTTTATTTTTTAACTATGTCCACTTCAATCTCCTGTGCTATTTCGTAGTTCATCCTTGTTCTATATTCGTTTTCTGCACTTTTAATTGGTCCTAGTATAGTTCTGTATATTTTTCTTTCCATTATCCTTAGTTTTTCCTCTTCTTTATTCGTTATTGACATTGTTTCCGCCCCGTACATTACTATTGGTCTTATCAGAGTGTTATAGATTCTTATTTTGGTTTTTTTGAAATGTAGTTACTTTTCAATAATTTCTTATTAGCATAGAAGTCCCTGTTTGCTGATATTATCTTATCCGTTATCTCTGTTTCCCTTTCTCCATCTCTTGATACCATAATCCCTAAGTATTTAAATTTGTCGACTTCTTTGTATTCGTGATTTCTTATTTTTAGGGATCCTTCTGCGGCATTACTTCCCGTTCTCATGATTTTTGTTTTGTCTTCATTTATTCTTAGACCGACTTTTTGTCCCTCTGTTATTAACTCTTCGGTCATATTCCTTAATATATCTCTTCCTTTGGCAATCAGTACTAGGTCATCTGCATATGCTAACAGTTGTGTCCCCCCTGTCCTTACTGTGCCTTTATTTATTTTCCGCGTTATATATTCTATACACATATTAAAAAGTGTGGCCGAAAGCGCATCTCCTTGCTTCACCCCTTTGTCTATTATAAATTCACCAGTCTGTCCTTTTTGGGTCTTTACACTGACTCTGGTTTTTCAAGCTCATCATTATAAGCTCTTTAATTTGGTCGGTATACCTAGCTCCTTCATTACTACTAATAGCTTGCCTCTATTGATGGAGTCGAAAGCTTGTTCAAAATCGACGAATAACATTTCCATTTTTATTCTATATTCCTGCGACTTTTCTATTATTTTCTTTAATATGAATATTGCGTCGGTTGTCGATTTTCCTTTACGAATCCGCATTGATACCTGTCCAATTTTAAACCTTGTTTTTTCTTGTAGTCGTCTCTGTATTATTGTTGCTAGTATTTTATAAGTTGTGTTTAGGAGCGTTATTCCTCGGTAATTTCTGCATTCTTGGTGATTTCCCTTCTTGTGTATCAGTACTATTTGTCCTACTTCAAAGTCTACGGGCATCTTTTCTTCTTTCCATATTTTCTTTATAAGTATGAATATATATTCTATTATATCCTCTCCTCCGTATTTTATCAGTTCTATATTTATACCGTCCATACCGGATTTAAACCATGAGCGAAGCATTTAACATGAATAAGATTTTTGTATAAAACCTTTAGTTGTTGCTCAGCTTCTGTCATGTACGGTGCTGCATAGGACAGCATCACAATAATTTTTTCATCGCCGTTCATACGAAATTCGGACAAATTTTTTATCCAAGTGGACGTTATTTTTCACTTTCGGCATATTCAGAATTTGATATATTCACGTGCTCTTCTCAAACAAATTTATCGTAACGAACTACTTGCTAAAGGAAATGCACCTAAAATAATAATCAGTGGGGTTTTTAAATCCCTCTATTTAATGTGCTCAAGTTCTTGAAAAACCATAATAAAACTATTTAGTTTGGAAATTCACATGTACATTATAATACTTCTCACAAATATTCTTACTAAAAGCAAAGTACATAATGACAACCTTAGATAATTAATAGGAATTTTAATCCTTGTCCGCCTTCTTAGAAAACCGTAATAAAGCTATTTAGTTTAGGATTCTGAAATAAAACTGTTGGAAACAAAAAATATGCTAAATAATGCAGGAAATAACAAAATATTCCTTTAGCATGAAATATGGTATTTTGACTAAATATGCAAAATATGCAAAATTATGCATTTTGTATAAAATCCGCTCTCTAGTTATCACAAATCGGTTACTTAATATTTGTACAAATAAATAAATTTTTAATCATTTATTATAGACAGTTTGATAACCAAGGGATAAACTGATCTAAACGCGGTAGAATAGGGTCCACATAGTTTCTTTGCTGTGCATTAAAAATTAAGTTTATGAAATATTGGATTTTAACAAAAAAATGCACCAAGAAAGACTAAAACGAACCTCTATTTGTTCAATCTTAATGCAAAACTTTCTGCGAATAGAAAATGTGGCATTCTCGTTTTAGAAAGCCCTAACAAAAATTCAAAAGTAATCAGAAGTTAAACTGCATTCTGCTGGAACGAGCAACTGTTTTGACAGTTTCTAAACCTGCAGTTTAGTCTAAAATGAAGGAACTTACACATTTTAAATTCATAAATAAGAAAATATTCCAAAGCAAATTAAAAAGCATGTCCGCTACCAAATCACTAATAAAACCCAGAAAATAAAATAGTTTAGTATTACAAACTGAAAGACTTGTGTTTAAGCTTTTTTACTACAAAATGTCGGTTTAAAAGCATATAAAACCATTAAAACAGTTTAGTAACTACATTTAACTGTGCCTAGATTTTTCGCAACTTTCGTATACGCTGCTCTCGTTGCATTCTCGGTATTGTTAGAAGTATCACAAGTACAAAAGGAACACATTTAAATGTGTGTATTTCACAGGAGTTTTTCCAACTCAAAACTTTATTTTTGTTGGAACCTACTACCGGTATTGCAGAAATAAGGTTTTATTGTGACTACTAATATGTGACGTCACATATTTCAATAAGTTTAATCGAGACTAAAATTCGCTCGCGCGCTAGGTCCTCGGATAGCAGAGCATTTGCTCTTGACTATTGTGCCACAGTGGTAGCTCAAACTTTATTTAATAATTAAAAACATAATCTACCAGGGAGAAATTGTTATTTAACGGACAAAATATAAAATAAACCTATTTGAGAAGACTCATATCACAAAATTGATGCAAATAGCAAATTTTTTTGGATTATTTTAAGTTTTTTGCAGCTCAGCTGTTATTGCATCATATTGTTTAAGGCAAAATACTTTAGTTTCTTTAGTACTGTAAAAAATGCATTGGGTGTTCTAAACCAAGCAATTAAAGAGTAATTATAGAGTGAGGAATAATAAGCTGAATGAAACCTTTGATTAACTTTACTTAACTGTAAATTACATTTTCTTTACAACACAACTACCATTTTTTCCAAAATCTATTACGTTCGTGCGTTTTTTTTAAATAATTTTTATTGAATAATAAAACACGTTATAATAATCATTCTGCAGTATAGTCACTTCTTCTTAAAGTTCTGATCCGTTTCGGATGTTGGAAACCATGATGGCAATACGGACTTTATCAACAGCGGCACGAAACAGTCCAGTTGTTGTTGTATTGAACCATACTCGCAGGTTTTTCAGCCACGATATGCGTCTTCTGCCGATGCTTCTTTTTCCTTCGATCTTACCCTGGAGGACCAATTGTAGGAGCCCATATCTCTGATTGTTGCGCATGATGTGCCCTAGATACTCCAGCTTACGAACTTTTATTGTTGTGAGGAGTTCTGTTTCTTGTTTCCCCATTTTCCTCAGCACGGTGTGGTTGGTTACATGCTCTGTCTAAGATATACGGAGGATTCTGCGGTACAACCACATCTCAAAGGCCTCTATTTTTCGTCTTGATGCCTCTGTCAGTGTCCACGTCTCTGCTCCATACAGCAATACGCTGAAGACATAACATCTCAGTAGTCTTAATTTAATGGGTAAAGATAATTCATGGCTCTTGAATAGTTTGGCCATTTTTACGAACGCTGCTCTCGCCTTTTCAATTCTACACTTTATTTCCAGTGAGTGATCCCAGTTTTCATCGATTGTTGTCCCAAGGTAAGTATATTTTCGCACACGTTCGATCCTGTTGTTGTCAATCGTTAATCCGGTGTCAACAATGTGATTTTTTGTAATTATCATATATTTGGTCATTTTGGTATTTAGGGTCAGTCCGAACCGCTTGCTAACTTCTGTAATTCTGTTCATAATTCGTTGGAGACTGGTGATGTCGTTTGTAAACACTATCGTGTCATCCGCATATATAAAATTATTTAATATTTCTCCGTTGACTCTGATTCCATCATCTATGCTGCCCAGAGCTTGCTGAAAGATGTGTTCCGAATACACGTTGAACAGAAGAGGAGAAAGTACGCATCCTTGCCTGAGACCGCGTTTTATCTTGATGTCTTCTGATATCATATTGCCAGTTTGCACTGCTCCTTTTTGATTCCAATAAAGGTTGCTTATTATTCTTATGTCTCGATTATCAAGGCCTATTTCTTGAAGTATGTCTATTAGTTTATTATGTTGGACTTTATCGAAGGCTTTTTGATAATCGATGAAGCAAGCATATATGTCATGATTTACATCTCTGGCACTTTGAAATAGAACTTGTGGGCTCAAAATAGCTTCGCGAGTTCCCAAGGCATTGCGGAATCCGAACTGTTCTCTACTTATTTGTGCTTCACACGTTGTAAAAATTCTGCGGTGTATAATTTTTAGAAATAATTTTAGGCTTTAGGCTGATGGTGCGGTAATCTTCGCAATATTTAGCATTTGGTTTTTTGGGGATTGTCACAAATGTTGATCTTAACCACGGTTCAGGGATTTTTCCGATGGTATAGATAATGTTAAAAAATTTTGCTAGCCATTCTACACTCGGTTCGTCCATCATTTTTAAAAATTCGGTATGTATATGATCAGGACCTGGAGCCTTTCCGATTTTTAACTGTTTTATGCATTTTTCCACTTCGTCGGTGGTGATGGGTAAGGGCTCCACTTCTGGATATTCTTGAGGTTCATCTGATCTATCGTCTTCGAAAAGGTCTTCAACATATTTCTGCCAGGCAGAAATATTTGCGTCTGGTTCTATAATTATTTTTCCGTCCTTGTTGAGTAGCCTTGTTGTATTGTTTACTTTGTAGATTCCTGCAGTTTCTTTTACTTTTTTATACATGTTAAATGCATCCTGTTTTTGTTCTAATTGTTCAATTTCTTTGCATTGTGTTGTTAGCCATGTTTCTTTAGCCATCCTTATTTTGTATTTTATTAATTTCTGGATTTCTTTGTATCTGGTGTCGTTATTTTTTGCTTTTCAGTATAGTCACTAGCGACTTCAATTATTGTCGCCCATTTACTTGGTAGATGGTCGAGTCAATGGGCAATCTATACTTTGACCTCGGTCACCAATTCATCCAAATCATTTCCCCTTACCCTCTTGTTAGTTTTTCAGTAAGCGGTTGGTAGTTTGCTAAAGTAGGGTGAACGAGAAAACAGATCCCATCTGTTGTTGGCTATGGATTTAATTATAAGGCGTTTGATGAGCACTGCTGTAATTGTGGCGAAAAAACGATGTGGTGCGGCTATTTAACTTAAATAGAAGATCGAAGCAGTTCAAGATGAACCCAATAAATGTTACTGATGTTGAACTGCCTTTTGCCATTTCTATCCGCAATTGCATAAAAATATAATAAATAACTATCCATTAAGCTAATAAAAATTAAATGCAGCTTTATATACAGGATGTTTTAAAAAGTATCACTCGATTTAAAATGTTTATATTATGAAAAAAAATTAAGATTAATTTTGTATTACAGGATTAGTTTTAAGTTTTTTTTGCATGCTAAATCATGAGCGCTCAATATACCTTCCTTGGGAAGCACGGCATATGTCCATACGGTAGCCAAATTCGTTCCAAAGTTTTGCGAGCATATCTGGATCCACTGTTGCCGCGGCTGCTGTTATGCGGCTTTGCAGTGCGACCGCTGTAGTTAGAAGAGGAGGCACATAAACGCAGTGTATTATAAACCACCACAAGAGAAAATTGCAGATAGTGAGGTCTGGCGACGTTGGAGGCTAGTGATGTAAAGCTGAACTGTTAGGTCCCTTACGGCCAATTCATCGTTGTCAAATTTATTTATCCAAAAATTTTCGAAATTTCGGGCCCCAGTGTGGTGGTGCCCCATCCTACTGGAAAATAAAGTCACCCGAATTTGTCTCTAACTGTGAGAAAAGCCAGTTTTCAAGCATATCTAGATATGTGGTTCCCGTAACAGTGTTCCGTAAGAACCTTTTCACGAGAAATTGCACAAAAAATATTAAGTTTACCCGTAGCCATATTCTAACATTGTGAAGGTTTCTCTTACCACGTAAAGAAAAGTAACCTCATCAGAAAAAAATTGTCATTTTCTGCTACCTTGTTGAGGATAAATTTGCACAACTTTACACATTGTTGTTTGTCACTTGCATTAATTGAATCGTCTATGGTTTCACAACCACACGTTGTCACAAAACACGCCAGACGGACATTGAGAAAAGGTTTATTTACTACTAACACGGAGAGTGAATTTTTGGGGGCTACGTGCAAAACTCAACCGGTTGCGCTCTATATCTTCGTCTGACAAACTGGATTTCCCTATATACAGACAACCCGTGTCTTAAAATTGCCTATATCATCGCCTAGTGCTCTGAGCGGTAGGAACTTCAACACCATACTGTCGCCAAAAATCAGACTGAACAGTTGTTACGGACTCAATTTGCTAAGCGTAAAACAATATTATTTCTGTTGTCCAGTCGCCATTTTGAGAAACACTGAAATAGCAGGTGAACGAAGCGCGCTGGTGCTACCAACTGACAACCGCGTGAAATTCAAGAATTCTTTCTTTCTAATGGTACATTATTCGATCAGAATGGATGAAAAGCTAAAGT
This sequence comes from Sinelater perroti, assembly GCA_036346155.1. NCBI lineage: Eukaryota > Metazoa > Arthropoda > Insecta > Coleoptera > Elateridae > Sinelater > Sinelater perroti. Next base: position 4,989,130 of record JARFIY010000046.1, on the reverse strand, counting down.
TGTGATTTTTTTAAACCGGATTACTCCTTTTAAAACATCCCATATTTAATTTAAAAGAACTTCAAACACAGCACAATTTCCCTGGAAAATGAAATTACTAATGCTAGGATAAAAAAATTGTTTGGCCAATAGACATAATAGTGAAATTAATGAAATGTTAAGGAATTATCGAGAGCAAAACTAATTCGTGACAAATCTAAAAGACGTGAACATAAAATGCATATGCAAAATAAAATCATAATAAAAACTTAGTTATTCGGTATACCTTAATTTTTTCTTAAAAATTATGATAATTACATATGTGAGTTAAAAACATTTTTGAAAAACTGTTTGTCAATATATAATGCGAATTTGGTATATTGGAATATTATATATGGAATATATACTGGAATATTGGTTATATTTTGTGATTATATTTGGTTATGATAAATACAAAGGGCACTAGAAAAGTTTTGTAATATGGCGCAAGTGATGGTCGCATGTTGTGACATGTTCAAGCGCATTCGAATAGATTCAAACCTACACTTTATTTAGTAGTACGATCTTGGAGTGTTATATGCTCCCGAATTGTGGTAGTCAAAAAAAACTGCATGTTATCTTGGTTAAAAATAAAAGTGTTGAGTAGCACTTGTAACAAATGGCTTCTATGCTGAAAGGTGACTGTCTTCACCGTTTGAGGTCAGGGTGTCTATTTTTGTTTGTCACGGAGGAGATCATTGTTGTTGTCGGGAAGTCTGTTGGATATCGCAAAAAGTGGCGAAAATTGGCTTTATTTTCATGGTGCAATTATTCAAGTTCAAAATAAAGTTTGAGTCTTTGAATAAAAAATTCTAATCCTTGAAAAAATGGTGGTCATTCTGTTTACTAAGCGACTTCGAGAGGGACTGAAACCACAAGAATGGATGATTATCCAGTATTTGTTAAAAAGAAAACTCGGAAAGCTACGAAACTTACCAGAGCTCTAATTGACTAACTAAATTACAATAGAGCTACAGCTGAGCTCAAACGACTTCTCTACCAGCTGAAAAATATTTGGAAAATATATCTCCATCGAAATCTTCTGACTATTGTTTGTAGAAAATGACACGGAATCTGAAAAGACTTGTATAACACATTCCACCTCTCCGCAAGAAAGATGGAACTTGGGTGAGAAGTACTCATTTACAAAGTCTTCGAACCTTATATCAGATGAGCTTACTAAATAAACCATTCAAAACAATAAAAATACGAACGGTAATTAAAAGTTTAAAATGGAATAAATCACCTGGATACGACCTACTCACTGGAAAAGTACTCAAGGAGTTACCACCAAAAGGCTTCATATTTCTGACAAAAACATTCAACGCTTTGCTTCGATTGATTGGAAGTTTGCTAGTATAATTATTATCCAAAAACTTGGAAAACCAGCTCACCAATATATATATATAGGCCTTCTTTTCCTGGTTTTCAAAGTGTTCTAAAAACTGTTTCTGTTAAAACTTTCTACAATAAAACAAATCCATAGAAGTGTAGACCAAATAAGTAAAGCCAGAAAAATTAAAAACTACTGCTCTGCAGCCAGGCTTTTGACAAGGTGTAGCATAACAGATTACTGTACAAACTGAAAACAATCCTCCCAATCGATATTTATCAAGTACTCAGGTCGTACTTGTCTAACCGGCATTTTCTAATCAAGATACAAAATGAGACTACCATCTTATTACCTAGTAAACCAGGAGTTTTGCAGGGCTGCGGCTTGGGTCCCCTACTCTAGTTAATCTGTACCACCGACTTACCTGCAAAAAGATTAACGACTATAATGACATTTGCGGACGATACAGTTATATTGTCAAGCTATCAAGATCCTATTATGGCATCACATAACCTGCAAATTCATCTTACAAAAGTCTAGAGTTGGTTAAAAAGTTACGCATTAGGACCTTTGCAACAAAGACTGTTCACATCATATTAGACGAGAAACCTCAAGATGCTTAAACCTTTAGACTAGAATCTATTTAGCTATTATATTTATTTTAAGGTCGATTATCATCTCTTGGACACATCCAGCCTAGTGCCATAGGTTGATGCTTAAAGGGTAATTGCTACATTAGGCAATTTCCCACACAACATGTATTTTTGATACCATTTACCAAATGCTCTAATGTAATAAGGCATATTGTAAATAAATACCTCAAATAAAAAAAATTGTAAAGGCGCACTGCAAAACTTTCTTGGTAGTTTATGTATTAATGTATTAGTTTCGCAAATTTTATTGACCTACACACGCAACCGTATTTTCAGGTATAAAATAAAATAACAAAAAATTTAAATTTGTTGTTCGTAAATTATTGTTTAGTTAAGGAAAGTTTACAGTCATGAATGTAGTACATAAGTAACATCCCAATCAAGCACCTAAGTTGCGTTAAATTAACTGCATACGATGAGTAACAAAGTAAAAATTAGTAAACTAAGTAAGACTACTACACTTTATAATGGTAACGGACCATGCCGTCATCAAATTCGAAAGCGCTGCTGCTTTCCAGGGGGAAAGAATACTTATCCTCGGCAGGTTTCAGAGCTGCGTTCAGAACTCTTTCGAGTACGTCGCTGATGAGTTCACCCATCCTCTTTCCATACGTGTTCACGAATTGGGGGAAAACCTCAGTGACGGCCGCGCTAACGATTTCGCTTACACCCTCGTTGTCTAGTAATCCGGTTATAGTTAACTAAAAAATTATTACCAAAATTATCTTGACCAGCAGATTCATTAGGATGATTGAAGAAAAGTTGAAAGCTGGGGAGAGTTGGAAGCATAGGGGTTAAAAATGCAAGAGATTTAAATAACAATATAAGCATACGGCTTAAAGATTTTTAAACAAATTTTTAGGTTCACAATGAATACTGACACTGACGATAAGGGTCAAAGTTAATGTTAGTTACGATGTAAAAATGGAAATGTTAAAATATGAACGATTCTTAACCTCACCTCTTTGTAGTGTAATTTTTTTCGTTAAGAATAGTTTACATGAATAAAAATATTAATGTCATTAGACAGTAACATTGTGGGAATGAGGCAGTTAATGCGTTGCTTGATATGTCGAGTGCGAAAGTGCAACAACCTGGAAAGGGCATTTAGAGGTAGACCCAAAAAGCAGTTCCTAGAATCATAATAGTTACTTACGTTTGATTCTTTTAAGTTGAATCTAACGTTAAGATCAGAAACGCTGCTTATACCTGCAGAGCCTATTTTTACCTTTGCAGAACCTCCAAGAGTCAACACTGTCGTTCGCAGACTAAAAGCAACCTTGGTTTGTTCAATACACCGTAAGTATACTTTCTGCTCTTACCTCAGCTTGCCATTTCCGTAAATAGGTACGAACACTATACGTCCGTCCAAGTGATAATTCCCGATCATAATATGGACATCGTCGAATTCCAAGTCGAAGGTCATGGAAGGCGGCAAAATCGTAATCTTCAGCTGCGTCGCTCGGAATTTAGAAAAACCCTTTACTGTGATGTCGTCCAGGTAAATTTGAGCCCTGCATTACAACAAATTAAATTGCTGCACGCGTCGTACTTTGCGCACTTACCTTATATTGCTGTTATCAAAGCTGAGGTCGATGTTGGTAATGTGTGCGGGGTCCTTTTCAGTTAAAGTTTGTGCGATCTGGTTTATCGTCTTGTTCACCTGGCTTTCGAATATGTACGGCGAAGCATTATGATCTGAAGTCGTAGTGAGATACACAAGGAATTGCCGAAAACACGAAATTACCTTCTACAGCAGACGCAGTCGCCGCCGCTATTACTGCTAACAATACGAACCACATCTCACAAATTCCAGATTACTGCAAGTATAGTACGCTCTTGAAATTTTCAGGAAAACTGATGCAAAAATCAGTCGCAAGTGGCTTATGTAGTCTTGCAGCCTGGAGTGCTTTATTTACGTTCATTATAATACAGGTTAATACACTTGAGGACAATTATATTCGCTATTAATCGGAGGAGTATATAATTGCAGATAAAAAAAATGCGCACCTGATTTGTTTGATTCTGATATGTTTCATAAATTGGCTGGGGCATTTTTAATGGTTTTTGTGTATAGGCCTAATTTTTATTTTTTAAAATTAAATAATAATTTAAAAATAGTTTTATATAAAAAGTCATATACTAAAGAAATAACAATAAAAAGGAGGAGATATAACAAACAAAAATTCACAAAGATATTACTGAAATATATTAAATTCAGAATGTAAAAGACAACAAATGAGAGCAAAAGTTTTCTTCATAACTATAGGACTAATGAAAACTATGTTGACAAGAAAGAAAATTTTATGGCTAGGATGAAAAAATTAAAAACTTAATTTTATTTTTGTATGGTAGTCATTAAGACGATATCATTAACAGTGCCAAGTAAAGGGAGTACAAACAAATAAGTTTTTGCAGTTTTTTATCAAAATTTGGGCATTTATTATGAAAGAATGAACCTTATGTTTTATTCAAAGTATTGTCTATCGCTAGCCAATACTTTTTCCATTTTTCTGACAGCATACGGATACCGTGTCGAAAGAATGCTTCATCTTTTGAGGCTATCCACGAATCAACCCATTTTTTGGTATCTTTATATGATGTGAAGTGCTGTTCAGACAGCACATGTGCCATCGATCGGAACAAATGATAATCAGAAGGGGCAATGTCTGGTGAATACGACGGGTGGTGTAGGACTTTCCAACTGAATGTTTCCAAGTAGGTTTTGACCGGCGCCGCAACATGTTTTCGGCTCGTTCTTATTCATTGTATTCGGTAGAGAGCCCCAGTAATGGTTTAGTTTGGTTTGGTCAACTCATAATACACGACACCAAGCTAATCCCACCAAATACACAACATGAGTTTTTTCCATGAATATTCGGCTTGCTGTCGATATTAAAGCATGGCCACGTGGTCCCCATGATTTCATCTTTTTTGAGTTATCATGGGAAATCCATTTTTCATCACCATTGACTATATGATGCAAAAAACTCTTTTGTTTATGCTTGGCAAGCAGCATTTCAAATGTGCAAAATTGGCGTTCAACGTTTATCGGCTTCCTTTCATATAGAACCCAATTTCCTTGCTTTTGAATCATTCTCAATAATTTTAAACGATGTGAAATTGCTTGTTGAGTCATTCCTAATGTAAGTGTAAGTTCTTCTTGCGTTTGGCAATATAAATAATAAATCCTCCAATAATGCTTCCAATTCCGCATCTTTGTACACTTTCGGCCTTCCGCTACGTTCTTTGTCTTCGACGTTAAACTCACTGTTCTTAAACTTATGCAACCTCTTACGACAACTTCTCTCACTTAAAGTAGCCTCACCATATGCTTCTACAAGCAATAAATGCGCCTCAGCTACAGATTTTTTCAAATTAAAGAAGTAAATCAAATGACGCTTATTCGGCTCAAAACTCGACATTTTCGCACGAAAAAAATTATCTGATGGTGATACAAAATCGCTAATATTTTAAGATTATGGTATTGCCAGATGTACAACCTTACGATATGACGTTTTACATCTGACAATTTCTGACCATAACTTACTGGTAGGACCATCTTTTGTCAAACGGCGGAGACTTTTTTGTATTGCCTTTATTATATAGTATGTAAGCGTTTCAGCTGTATAAAAGTTGTCAATAAAATAGTATCGACAAAATATATGCGTGAGTATGCGTTTACAGACAGGTAGGAGTCAGTGTCCATAAGTGGATTGTCGAAAGCAGTCCATACACTGAGGAGTGGTGCTGGGCGTGGTTAAAACAAAGTGCGCGAATATAAATGCAATGGAATGGATCCATTGTTAGAAGATGGTTGTCCTCATCACACGACAATACAACTATTGGTACTGCGGGTTTCAAAAAAGTAATTTTAATTTATAAGACGTTTTGTTTGTCAAAAAATGCTCAATTTTAACAGGCATGTGACTTATCGCCAGATAGAAGAGTATTTGGAAATGTTTATGTACCGGTAATTGATACAACTTTGCACGTTTTATGGTGTCTCAAGGCTCAAGTTTGAAAACGAAACAGCTCGTTATGTCCACAGAATCGTGACAGATGTCAAAACTTGGCTTCATGACATTCTTACTAATACTCAAAGTAAGATTAACTGATGGTAAAGGTCTTTCAATAGCATGGTATAGCAAGTGTGGTCAAATTCCTAAAAGAAAGCGGAAAAGTTGATTTTACGACCGGTTTGAAGAAAGTGCATAAGACCGTGGCAGGATGTAATAGGTGTATAAATAAGTTCTCAGCTTTTTTCTGCAAAATTAAAGTTGACCTTTGGCCATCTTTCGGGTAGCTTGCCAATTCCTTGGTGATAGAAGCTCACCGGCCTCGAGACGATAAAGTTATGGATGCATTTTCGGACTTCTTCTTCTGTTTTGAAGTGCGTATCAGCCAAGTGATGCTGTAACGCCCGGAATAAATGATAATCGGAAGGGGCCATGTCTGGGCTATACGCCGCATGTGGGAGAAGTTCCCAGCCTAACGCGTCTGCAGCTCATCCGTGTCAAATATTTGAGAGCGTCCAGCGCTAAGACTAAACTCTCCTCTGCGAAATCTTTGGTACCACTCTTTGCACGTTGCATGACGCAGCATTCTCACCATATGCAGCACAAATCATTTCGGTGGCTTCACCAGCGTTTTTCTTAAGATGAAACGCGAAATGGATAGAACATCGAATATGGTCTTTTGTGATTTCCATCGTGAACACAGCTGATTATTGAGTTTATGTGCATCAATCAATCGCATGAAGTTTCAAAATACCACATGTCATCGCTTTAAAACCACAAGAGGGCGGACTAATACGTTACATGTAAACGGTAATTTACGTCCTGTGAAATCTAAAGCTGAAAACTTATTTATACCCTTAATATTTGGAAAAGTAAATTAAGTTGTATTTCCAAACTTTCGTAGTATCCTCTGTATTTCCACGGTTTGAAAGAAATATCAGAGATATCATGTTGTCGATATTTTATCAGTGTTTTGTGTAGAGAGTCACTCCATAATCAAAATAAATAGCTTCCACAGACTTTGAAAAAAGTAGACGTAGAGTTGTATTAAAGAGCTGCAATTGAATTTATTTACAATCCTTGTATTTTAAAATATAAGAGATATGGTGCGTTGTACTTGAAGAAAATTTGAAATTTTGGACAGATTCCAGAAATCATGGATTTTGCTTCCAGGTAACCAATATATTTTCTTTTGTAGCAAAGGTGTTATTATTGATAAGCAATGCCAATGAAAATGTTGCAGATGTTTTTTACGAGGATTAAGGTGAAATAAGTTCAACAGATCTTGTTTATGGCACAGTGTATCGTTTAGCATAAAGGTGTATAGACACCGATTTACTTACATCTGCAGAGTTGTAGAATAGCCATAATTTTGATTTCGTGTCAGTTTAGATTTATTATGTTTTTACAAAATAAAGAGATTGTGTTTTTCTTTTATTTCACAGAGGTTCAGATCATAACTATTGGTGGAAATTTAAAAAGTTTATTTGCAAGTCTTATTATAAAATGGATTACTTTCGTTACAATTTCTAAACGCAACTCATTTCTATAAGTGACATAAAAAATTCCAATTATTATCATACTGAACTTCCTTTCGCCTATTATCCACTGCGAATCCTTTCTGTAAGTTTGCTTACTAATATTACAGCTTTAATTTTTTTATTAATTAGGGTGTTTCTGCACGACAGTAGTATTTATTATGAGTGTTGCAACAGAGATTAAAAAAAAGCAATAAATCAATCAGATCTTCAACGATAAAAACTGAGACAGAAACAATAGAGGAGAAACACAATGGGGGAATTTAAGGAAATTAAGGATATAATTAAGGCAAATAAAAACAAAATTATGATAAATACAAAAAATTGCAAGTAAATAGAAAACAAACCCGGAAAACTAAACAGAAACAATTTATAAGAAACTAAGTTTGAAATCATAGAAAAATAATTGGTAACGAAGGGAACAAGATTCTAAACTGACCAAAAAGAAGAAGCATCCAAACAACATGCCACCGACAAACTAATACAAAAATGAAGACAATAGTCACATACTGAAGTGACATAATTACAAATCTAGTAAAGATTAAAGATTGGAATAATAACAAATCGTTATAAAAAGGTAAATTAAACAAATTATATTGACAAAACGTGATGCTGAAAGTATGAGGCATCGAGGCAGAAATAATAAAAATTGTCAAAGAAGAGAAACGTAAGTGACTGAACCGAAAAGAATATAATAAAAATTATGATGAAGTATGAGAAAAACACTAATGTCAATAAATAATTTAAGATATGTAAACGACACAAAACAAAATAACAAGTAAAGACAAGAGAAAATAATGAAAAAACTAAAGGAAGATAAAGAAGAATATAAAATATAAGAACAAGCACAAGGAGTGTGGGGAGTATAATAGAGAAAGAAAAAGAATGAGTGGAAGAAAATGGTATAAAACTATTATATAAGAAATATTGGTTATTTTGCTCGGGAGTTAAATAAACAGAAGGAAGAAAATGAGGAGTATGATTAGTAATAACGTAAAATAAATTAAAGGGCGTGAATAAAGAATGTTTAAATAAAAGATTATTAAAAATCGAAATAGAAATATTAGAAGAAGAAGTAAGGAATATGTAATACGCATAAAACAATAATAAAAGAAAGAATTTAGAGAAAGTAATAGAAAGCAACTAAACGAAGAAGCAAGAATATATTAATAAGATAAGACGACTAAGCACAATGGAAGTGGTGAGATTATTTAGTAAATAACGAAGAAATTACATGGGGAGCAATATAATATAAATAAGTATAACATATAATTAGTGATAACAAATACAAAATTTAATTTGCATCGAGAGTATGACAGATAACAGATGGAAGAAAATGAGGAGTTAATGATTAGCATAAATAAAAGTAAGAATTTCAAATTAACACAAGCAGATAAAAATCGATCTAAAGAAATGAAGAAAAAGTAAATAAAAAAATAAAACTATAGAAGAAAGTAAGAATATGAAATATCAGATGGGAAAAACTATTACAAAATTTAGAGAAAAAAAAGGTAATAGTTTAAGAAAGTATAGAAAGCAAAACGAAAGGAGAACAAAATTATAAGTGTACGGAATATGTGTAAATGGAAGACGACTAACGAAAATAGAACAGATAAAGATATAACACTTTAGTAATTTAAAGAAGAAATTACATGGGAGAATAATAATAAAACAAGATCAAATAATGGAAAGATGAAAGCAAAATTTCAAAGAACTAACATAATGAAACTAATAACATAGAAAAGCAAGAATTTCAAATTGAAAAAGAGATAAAAGTCGATCTTAAAGAATAAATAAGAAAAGCACTAGGAAGGTACAAATAAAATACGAAATGGCAAATTATATAAGACAAAAAAAGAATAATTAAATTGATAGGAGTACGAAAAGAGACCACGGAAATACCAAGCGAATGTAGAAAACATACTACATACATTTTTTTTGTTAATGATAGAGGCATAATATTAATAACCTTAGACGCAAAAATATTTGTCTGAATAATTTAGAAACTAAGGAATAGGGCAGAACAAACAAAAAAATTAAAATAAAGATAGAACTAAAGCAAGTGTGGCTGGAGCTCTATCCTATTTTTAATAGTTCTAAACGAAGCAGTAATAAATGCAAAGAAAAAGATGACGGTATTTAAATTATAATACTCGCAAATGGAGCCAAATGACATATTCACATATGACATGGTTATAGTGAACGATTCAGAAAACAATCAACAAAATAATTTAAAGATATTAGAAGACAACTACACAAATAGAACGTAATGATAAACATGTCAAAGGTGAATAAAACACGTATAAAACTATAAGAGAAAACAAGAAAATAGTTAGACCAACAGTAATACAACGATCGCAATAGAAAACCATGAAACGAATGTTAAATGCAATGGAAATGGAATTTCTATGATGGAAAAAATAAAACTAAATAAAATAAGATAAAGAAATAAACAGTAATTAAAAAAATAGTGAATAGACAATTAGCCGTATGTCTAACAACAGACTAATAACAAAGTTGCATGAGAAGTGAGCTCTGGAAAAATATAAAAGAGGAAGGCCTAGGAAAACATGAAAAGACAGAATCAAAAGGAAGCAGCAAATAAAGCAATTAAATGAGAAGTAATGAATTAAGTGGTTCTGGATAGGAAAGTATAGAAAGGAAAGTGCAGACTAGCACAACAAACCCAATTAAGTCTACCTACTTTACACTTAATGGTAGAAAGGCATAGGATGAAGTAAGTTATATAAGCGTGAACATAATGTTTAACTAGATATATCGAATAATTGTAGCTTGAATTGCACTTCTTCAAAACATTTTTCGATCTGTTTTTTTACTGGTCATCCTGGTGCATTTGCAATTCTTTTGGCAAGTTATCTACAGCGAGTGTAGAGTTATTAATTTATTTAGTAACTTTTCGCATAGTGCGTGTTAAGGCTTTTCTTCGACCTTGGAAATTGGTCTTTTAGAATACATATGTATGTATGTATATATATATATATATATATATATATATATATATATATATATATACATATATGCAGTAGTGCCCTTCTTCTGATTTTCTTCCTCTAAAAAATGTCACCACACAAAATAGGTACATTTCTTACAAAGGTTTATTTTAAAGACACTGCAAACGACAAGTAATAAAAATAAACAGAAGCACTAGAGTAAATTAATATACCGGAAGAGGTAGTTGATGGCTAAACATAAACAGAAAATGCTAATATAAATATTTAAAGAGAAGATTAAAAGTAAAAATGTAAACGCGAACATTATTGTTTAACTATAGAAAAAGATAAAATATTTAAATAAGTAGAAAAAATAAAGTAAATGGTTTTAGAAAAATATATTGAAATAGAAAGATAGAAAACAAGGAGTTGAAGATATTAAAAGAATTGTAGAAGAAAGCTACAATGTAAGAAAGAAAGTGAACATAGTAGAAAGGAAACATTAACCAATACAAAAATGTTTATTCTCTTTAATATAAGGGTTAATATTTTTTCGTAAACGATCTATACAATATAAACAAAATCAAAAAGATCTGCTTAATAGAATAGTAAACACAACCAAAAATCCTACAAGACCTCATAGTAAAAGATGTTAAAAAATTGTTTTAAGTTCATTTTGGGTTTATTTTAGACAAAAGCAAATAGATGACAAATAATGCCAATAAGGTATAACAAAAAAGTAAATGTTAAATATAAAGATATAATGTGAATTACATGGATAGTGCAAATGTAAGAGTACAACTAAAAGTAATGTAAGACCCGCAATTGGGCAAACGGAACGGTATTGTCTTCTATCAGGTCTACATTTCCTTCTAGAAGTAGAAGCGATGGAAATTGGGGCGGCTATGTTGCTATGCCCTGCCTTACCTCTGCATTTTAGTTTCCCTAAAAAATATTTCTTGACTTTATCTCTTTAACCATTATTTTTTGGTTCTGTCTATCTCTTTGATTTATTTTCAACGAACTTAAAAAGTTCGTTACTGAATTCTATATGTCTGTCGGTCTGTCTGTCTGTCGCTGTCACAAAATTATGGATTTTTTAAAATTTTAAAATGGATTCTTATAGGAAATTTTACGCTGATTTCAAAATCGAAATCAAAAGTTTCTATCTCGAATAGTTTAGGTATTCGACTTCAATTTCGGGAAAATTTGACATTGCGATTTTATGAGTAATTCTTAAAGAAAATTTTACGCTGATTTCAATAATAAAATCGAAAAAATTCTATGTCGAATAGTTTTCGAGATATTCGACTTCGAATTTCGGGAAAATTTTCGACATTACGATTTTAAATTGATTCTTATAAGAAATTTTACGCTGAATTCGAAAATGAAGAAAAAATTCTATGTCGAATAATTTTCCAGATATTCGATTTCGAATTTTCCCGAAATTCGAAATCGAAATCGAAAGGTTTTTTTAAGTTCGTTCTGGGATTGCTTACAGAGCAATTCTTCGCCGGCCCCATGTTTTCTACTAAATAATACTATGTTGCTTTTAGTTTTAATTATTCTTCCATTTTATTATTTCAGTTTATTAAATTTATGGACTCTTTGTTTGGCATTCTTTCTGATTTTGTTATATGATTTTACTGTTTACTACTGTAGCATTGTCAGTACACATTTATTTTTACTTAATTATATTTAAAATAAGCGCATTAGAGAAGCAAAAGTCAACCGGAAGAAGGGCATGGCTTCTGAGAAGGATACCTGGAAAGGATTTTCCCATGGAGTAATACTTTACAATTTGCTGGTGACCAGGTTATTTTAGGACAAGGCAAGGCTGTCCTGGAATGTATGACAAGGAAAATAAAAAAAGAATCTGAAAAAGCTTGAAAACAAAATATTTGTGTATCGGAGAAGAGTGATTTTATAATTGGGCAAACAAAACAAAATAGAGGGATGTAAAAGTTATAAAAACTTTAGGGCTAGAATGGACAGGAATGGTAATGGCAAATTGGAAATCAAAAACATGATAATACAAGGAGGGTAGACGAAATGGTATTTGGTAGCGTAAAGACATAAGCAAACATCTGTAACAAAATAGTTAAAAGTATAGCATTATAGAATGAAAACATGGAGGTGTACAAAAAACGATAAGTAACGGTTAACCGCTATAAAAATGAACGTATGGTATGAATCTTGCATAATTTCTAGACGAAATAGATTCATAAATGAAGACTGCTTTGGCCATATAATCAGAATGCGCTAATAAAACATATTTAAGGCTGCATGCAATTAAACGCCTCACAAAAAATTAAGGAAGATCAAAAACAAATTAAAATAATAATATTAAAACTCGATTTAAAGAAAAATATGTGCCTGGACAGGAAAGGATGAAGAAGAAGTTTATAAGATGGATAGATGCTATGATACTAACTATATATACTCTTAAAGCAGCGGGTGTAAAATTGTTCGGAATGTTGAAAAGACTTAAAGTCACACTTTGAGGATAATACTCTAAGAAGACTTAAGTGTATGCGTGGTATAAACAATGATTGAAAAGACGAGCAGTAGTTAAAAACGAAAGTTACAGATGTCAGTCGAGTACGGCCTGACTGAGGACAATAGTCGCATTGTTCGTCACTATCTTGAGTATGACCGCCGATTAAAGGTTGCTGAAATTGCTTTTGAGTTATAAATAAGAGACCTCAGTGCTCTGAAAATAATTATTGACAATCTTGGATTCTAAAAAGTGTTCATTAGATAGGTTTCTGTCTTTTGGACCAAGATTACTAAGTTAAATGAGAGACTTTTTTTAAATCTATGATAAGCCTTGGTATACTAACCCTCCCTCCTCCGAGCTCAAAGAAGCCAGAGTGGAGTGACTAAAGAAGAGCCAATCCGTACCCGTTACATTCAAAATATCAGTTCTTATCTATCTTATTGCAACTGCAGTTTTCATTTTATGGGAGTTTCGTACATTTTTTCAAGAACGCCGTATTTTTTAGGCCACATACTACTATCGATTTTTTGACGAGGCAAAACTCGCTGGTTGTACAGCTGCCCAAATTCCACAAAAAATTGAGATTCCCTTTGGACTTCGTTGGAACACTTTGTTTACAATTGGAACTTATTGATCTGCGATTATCATTTGTTGAAACTACTAAAAGAAGCACTTGGAGGACAAAGATTTGATGATGATGTTCCTGTCGGAGCATTCGTACGCAGATTATATAGAAAGATAACTTTGTATGTTTTTATTCTTATAATGCTTCTTTCCATTAATTTTTAATATACTTTTTGCAATAAAAGCTATGATTATATCTAAGATTCACTTAAGATACATAAAGGTAGATGAAAAACAAAAGCCCAAACATCTTTATCTGCCCATGTAAAATATTGTAAATCAAAATGAAATTATTGATGAGATGTTGATGGATTGGCCCAATTTCTCATAATTTTTGGATATTCTTATTTGCCTATGCAACTTGTTTAATAAATTTGTTTTTTCATATTTTCTAAACCTTTTTTAAATAGATGCTACAAAATCATAAGATTACAGGGTCGTATAGGTAAATAAGGAATTTTTTTAGGTTGTATTGTTAGAAATCCGAAATGCTGTCTTATGCGCGTGCGTAATTTCCTATAAGGTAATATCGCAAGTTAGCTTCACGTAATCAATAACCTATGATAGTCGACAAAATGAGCAGAATATGCGACCGCAAAGCTGCTATATTTTAATTCCTTCCTGTCGAAAAATTGCCGACACAAATTATTGCGGGGTTTGGCTACAAAACTCACAGCAAGCTATCTGATCACAAGAGAAGCGATGAACTTATCTACGGATTACAAGAGAAGATATACTGAAGAACCAAAAATTATTAAATAATAAAAAAAACAAGATAAATAGGAAGTGAAAGGCCCAAGCATTGCTGAACATTAAGTACAACATTTTCCTTTAACAAATTCTTTTCGGACGAAAAAAATTTAGGATAGGAAGGCAAATCGCCAAATGAGTATTAGATCTGCTAAGATGCTCTGAAGTGCTTATCGTCATACATATAAAGTGTTTCGTCTTTGTGATAGTACCGGGGCTTGTGAGCAGCAAAAGGGATGCTGTGGCACTCCACTTCTTTGAGGAAGGTCTAAAAGTGACCACCGACAGCCTTGTCAACGTGTTGGAGACAGTTATCAAGCTCTGGATAGAAGAAGTGGCCGCTGGGCCAAAGTACGTGGTCCAGCAAAATTCCGTTCCAGCCCACAAGCAATGAAATACAACATTTTGTACTATCAACTTGTAGGCACTCTCAAGCCCCGACTTCGATCTCTTTGACTACTACGTGTGGGATATAATCGAGTTCATGACGCCGAGAACAAGTTAAGGGCTTCCATTATGGAGGCTGACCTGCAGCGAGTTTGTGGCCGCTATTGGGAGCTACATTGAATAATATGATTCCCAATACTATTTACTTTAGTTTGCTAAGATTCATGTACATAAATTTATTTTTCTTATATTTAAATGTTATTTTCATTGTTTATTTATTTTAGGATTTAGCTTGATGACCCTTAAAAATATACAATTATTAACAGTTTTAGGAATTTGTCAAACTCACGCCACAGAGTGGACTGCGATTTGAACGCAGCGCCTTAGATCACTAGGCCATCCTGACAGCATGATAACTTTATAGTAATAGTTTATATGTATAACAACCCGGGATATCTGTAAATCATTGTTCCACGTTAGCACCTTGTTTATTATTTATAATGATTTGGTGTAAAATAACAAAAGCTTCTACTATGTTTCTTGTTGTTTCGCTTGCTGTACAACTTCTTTATCTCTATATCTAACACAATTTAGTTACCACTTCATTTAGTTTATTGAAAAATCTTTAAGGTTCTATTCTATTATTAATTCTTATTACTACATATGTAGTTATATTACTGATTAGATCTTTCATAAATATGTAGAAAATTAAATAAGAATATAGTAATTATAATATTCAAAAAATATACGAATGGAAGGAATCTCTTAGAATAAGATCAATAAGAGAATCACAACGGATACATCCTCTATGCGTCGTATGTAATATTATCAAATTAATTTATTACAAACAGTAAATAAAAAAGGAACAATAAGTCGATTGTTATTGCACATGCAGTTATAATTAATTGATGTACTCAAACACTAATTACTTTAAGTGACGAAAGGTAAAAATAAAAAATTATACTTAAGTAAATTTCATAATCTGTAAATGTGCCCCATAATTTGTCCGAAATATCAGTAACATATTTTGATAAAGAGGTAGAGCGTTAAGTGGCGATTAGATACGATGGAGTATGGGTATCAAAAGATTATTATAAATGAGATTAAAGTGTAAAGTGTAGAATAGGACTAATTCTACGTAACTTAAATTTGTGTCATATCTTTGTTTTCAAAAAATGAACCTTTAACTCTCGAATTAGTATATATGTCCATAAAGACTTAAACATAATTTACCCACTTGATAAAATACTCAAGGGGTAGGAAACTTATGTGCCAGATGTGAATTTATTATTAGTAAATGTTTCACATTTTTGATAAGTATATCTTTTTCAAAAGTTATCCGAAATCATCTTAATTAAATACTCTTTAAGATTTCTGGAAGCAGCAATGGCTGGTTTTTTTGACATTATAAAGGCTTTTGATCACCACTCCTACGACTCAATGTAAAGTCGACATTTTTGAATGTACAGGTATTAAGTTAAACGAGAAAAAGGTACAATGAGTCGTGTCTAGTAAAACGATGTTAAAGGCTACCCACAAAAGAGATTTTTTGCCATTTTTGTAAAACCTCTTTGTTCTAAATAGACAAGGTTTAGTGATAATCTGGTAATATTAATCGTAAAAAAGTTTTTAAATGCGGTTTAGAACTTATATAGAAGGCTCTGACAATTATGGAGAGAACCTAAGTGTAAATCCTTTAAAAACAGCTTGTTACTATCTACGGGAAGAGTGGTATTGGATTAAAATTACTATATTTCTTCGATAAACTACAAACAAGTCAGAAAGATAAATATTTTAAAGTAATCTTAAATGCAAAGCTGTCTTAAAACTCATGTATACAAAAAGTTATAAATAAAGAAAAAATAATACTTAGCTCGACGAACCTCAACAAAGCTATGCACAATACGAGTTTACACTGTTGTGGTGAGACTTATGATGAACTCTAACAGCATCCACGGCAGTTGTACTATACTTGTCTCTTTTAGACCTTTTAATTGAAGCAGAGGCAAGTACGATTTTATATAAATTGATTTGTAATAGAAACTGGCAAAGACTGTCGTACTCTTTATTGCAAACTTTTAATAAACCCTTTATAATCCAACTTAAATGAAATGGAGGATTTATACGTAAATATTGTGGGACAGAAAAGATAATCTGGACAATGTCACTGAAGCTGAAATATTTTAGAAATCTTTGTGGTTCAATACATATGGATCATTAGGAAAATATGCAACATATTTCAAGCGATAATTCACACTAAAGACAGTTGTCTGTTTAGGAGTTTAATAAGGTACTATATGGGGAATGCATTTGTTTTAATAGATATAGGTATATGCTGCAACGAAAGTTATATCTACTTGCTAATTTAATTTTAGATTGGATCCAGAATATTTCCAAACTTTTAGAAATTTTACAAATTACAATAGGCTTACATATAGTAGGAAACAAAAAGCTGATTAGCAAAACAGAGGATTAAAAACTACTATGTTTGCGTTTACAGTAATCAAAACTGGAGTTCATAGTTGATTAAATAATTGGATAACTAATTCTACCAAAAAAACTACGCTGTATAAAATTCTATCTTAGAAAATAGCAGATAACAAACTGCAATTAAACAGATGAGTTGATTTTCGCCCACTGTAGTAACCTACGTGTTTAAAAAAGAAAAACCCATTTGTGTAGACCGTAATGAAGAGGATGATATAGTCTCACACATTATATTCAACTAACAACACTTAAGTATAGGGGGAGTCAACTGTCGAGAAGCGGTGAAATGGTTACTAATCTAATAAAGACGGCATGTATTTCGTTTTTGGAGCTGTACTACTATCATATTTTACCAAAAAATCCATTTTTATGTTTTTTGTTCAGTTTGTTCCTTTTTATTATTAACTTTTTTAAAACTTCAATCATCTATCTAGGTGTAGTTTTTGATTGAAATTCGTGTTGTCTGGGGTTATGCTTTGTTATTATCTAGGATTTACTTCTGCAAACATATGCTACTAATAATAAGAATAAGTTTACCGTTATTAAGATAAGGTCTGTGAAAGCAAATAATACAGCGGTGTTTACAAATGCACTATAAATATCTTATAACAATGGCTGATGTAAAGAGAGGGTAGTATTGGTGGAGCGAGGATTGTCTAATTACTTACACTAGCAACATAATATCGCCAAACTTCAAAATCATTTTTGGTAGCATTCAACAAGTTGTAAATTTCTTATAAAGAAGAGTATTTTCGTTTTATATCTGAATCAGAGTTATTTGTCGTTAATTTTCCGATAATTTTAATGCCAAACACATTAAACGTAAATGGGTGTATTAGTTTACTCAACTTGTAGTGTTAAAGATCTTTGTAGCAGTTTAAGGTGTTGTATAATATTGTATTTTGTTTTTCAGCTGTGCTTATTCCGTGACATGATTTATCAACAAAAACACAAATATATGTTTGGCGAAGACACCTATTTATTTTTTCTGCATACTCACGCGATGCCAACTTTGCATATTTGTTGAGGTAAAATTCACCAAATTTTTATTTTACATCTAGAGAATGGAATAAATATCCATTATGCCTATTAAACGTTTTCTTGTATAATTTTGTACATAAATTATTCGAAATTTGTCAATTTTGTTTGGTTCTCACATAGGTTTAATTTTTTATAGGTAAGTGAATACATCTAAATAAGTAACACATTGCAAATATATTAGTACAATAATAACTGAACGAATAAAATTGTAAGCAATGTGCCAATAAGAATAGCAGTAGCCTATAAATGTTATATTGTGTTGAGACACATTTAAGCTTCATTCAAGATTACTTATTTATAAAAATATTCTAGGACCAATAAAATATTCGGAGCGGAATCGTAGCCAATGAATAAAAAATAATAATCTATTGAATACTTGGGAACCAAAAGCACCAAAGGACATTTTTCATCTTGACAATAGTGAGTGGAGGAGATACAATTATGAGCTAAGCGAGAGGTATGGTGCACTAAGTATGGTGAGTGAAATCAAGAATAGCAGGGTGGGTTGGTTGGGTCACATACTAAGGATTTGAGAAGAAAGAAATTTTAAAACAATCCTACAAGGAACCTTAGGAAGAAGAATATCAAAAGTGAGCCTAAAACATGCTGGTTGAGATAGTTGCAAATGACTTAAAAATGATAGGTGTTAGGAGACTTTAGTTAGAAATTAGAAAGAGTGGGAAAGTGTTAGAGAAAACGTAAAGTTAGTGTAATCTACTCTACATTTATCAAAAATTGAGAAGCTTAGAAGAAATGTTATAATTATTAACAGGCTGTTAAAGTTTATAAGTAAGTAAGAGTACAAGGCTGTATTAAAAGATTTTCAATGTAGTTTAAGGTTGATCAAACTTTTGTTTCTGGAAATGGAAAGTTCGGCAAGCACCAAATTGCCAGTTTTTGTAAATATTTTCCTGCAAGTTCATGTATAATTACCATCAATGATATTTTGTTGGAAAAAAAACTAGGGAGCTGTAGAATTCATTACTAAACATATTTCAGCAGTGCTTTTTTGACTTAAATTCCTTTCTTTCTAAATTCTTTTCAATCGCGAAAAATAAACAATGTTTACGGGAGATGAACGATAGGGTTTTTTTAGGAGTTCTTGATATATTGTTATGCGCGATCTGTTCAAACGAAGTCATTAGTTAAAAAATACTTTTTATATAAATTTAATAAAATGCTTGGGAATAATCATCTCAATTACGTACAACATTTATTAAAGTAATTTGTATATACCAAAGTGTGTGATATTGTGTTTACAATAATACAATAACAAATATGTTAGTTTGGACGCTTTACGCCCTCTAAAAGTTTGTCACCTTTAGGAAGACCTAATTGTATCTGTAGGATAAACAATTTTTTGGAGGAAAAGAAATAGTTTAAAGCACAGCAACAACTAGCGTAACTGAGCAGAATATCGTCGTCTTTTCGATGATAATTGCTGATTAACAGTTGTTAAAAATGTTTCTTAGATTTTGAATAAACTATGGCAGTGTCCAGGTAATACAAGACGTTATTCTGCTTCATGACAACGTTTGGACATATGCAGCTGTCTAAACTAACCAACGAATTGAGATTTTCCTCTAAACTACATTGAAACACCCTTTTTACAGTCCTGTAATTATTTCTGTTGACCACTAAAAGAAGAACTTGGAGGACCAAACTTTTACGACGTGTGAGTATTCGTGCGAAATTGACTTTTATTTTAGGACAGTGCGGTCTATTCGTATGAATAAAATAAGTCAGGAGAATATGTAGAAAAATAACTTCGGATGTTTGTATTTCGGTTTATTTTTGAATCATCCATGTAGTCTAAATGTACAAGCACTTAAAAAAATAATTTTTTACCTGAATTAAAACTAATGTGTAACCACGGACTTTGAAAACAATCGTTTGCCACACTTTCACAAAATAAATTATACCAAAAATTAATATTTCTGAGTAATTATTGGAGCTTATAAAGATAAAATGATAATAAACGGCTAAAAGTAACTTTATAATTACAAAACATTAGTAAATTAAAAAATATGCTATAAATTATAGCGACAATAAAAGGTTTGTTATTTATTTTGTCTTGTAAGCGACTAGTGAGTTCGTTGAAATAAATGATAACATTTAAATTCTACGTAGTATAAGTTGTAAGATAAGTTTATTAAATGTGCACTAATTCTTTTGCTAGATTCAAATAAAATAAGCAGAAAAGTACAATAGAGTAAGATTTTAAAGTAAATTTTGATAAATCCAGAATACGTTCTGTCTGTGGGTGCGCTTTTTAAAACTTTATTATTATTATTGTGCATTTTGAGCATATCGCCAGTTAGTTTAAGACTTCGGTATAGTTTCTGTACAAAACATATAAACAAGTGCATGCCAAAGTACGAGGGTGAATCAAATATAAACGAGACTTTGATCTCGGGCGCGCAATATTAACGCGCGAGAGTTCTCGCTTCGTCAGTTGTTGAATAGGGATGCCAGGAGTGGGGGAAGCAGGCGGGCGATTTCGTTCGTTCCCGTCGTAACAATGCCTGAGCAGGAGGTGCCGTCGTCAATTGCGCAGCGTATTATCATTAAATTTCTCGTGACGGAAGGTGTAAAGCCGGCTGAAATCCTGAGAAGATTGACTGCGCAGTTTAAGGAAGAGACACTGTCACGAGCTAGAGTGTTCGCATGGCACAAAAAGTTCGTGGAGGGTCGTGAGAATGTTGAAAATGAGAGCCATGATCGCCGACCTCGCATCAGCATCACCAACGAAAACATCGTCCGCGTTCAACAGTTATGGCAGGACTTTTTCGATCATCACAGAAGAGCTAGGGTTTCGTAAGATGTGCGCAAGGTGGGTGCCTCCCCTTCTGACAACTGAGCAGAAATTGCATCGTTCACAGTTGAACACCCTGCCTACAGCCCTGACCTATCGCCCTGCGACTATCACCTATTTGGTCCTCTCAAGGAAGCCATTGGAGGGCATAGATTCGACAGCGATGAGGAGGTTGAGGTCTATGTGCGCAATTGGCTGGAAACACGACCAACTTCATTCTACGAGGAAGGCATTTCAAAATTAGCTACACGTTGGAAAATATGTGTTTCTAAATCAGGAGATTATGTAGAAAAATAATCTGCTACTCTTTTATTTCAAGTTCAAATAAAATATTTTTTAAAAAATAAGTCTCGTTTATGTTTGATTCACCTCATATAAACCAAAACTTTTTCAACAAAAAAATCAAAAGGGGAATTCAATTTTAGATATAAGAAACATAGTATCAGGCTACTTAATTAAAATCACTGATTGTATTGTAATAAACGTATAGAAAAATATATCAATTTTTTGTAAAATGTTTCAGTTGAGACGTTATACAAATAAGGTAAGAACAGATATATACACTTAGTTTTTATGAGATAATTTTGTAATTGTTATGTCAATGTGACAATGCAACCGTTTACAAAATGAACTGAGAATACGACCACAGAGCTGCAATACTTAAATCTTTTCGTGCCGGAAAATTTTCACCAAAAAAAGACCAAATTTTGTGACGTAGCCAAGAAGTACAGGAAATCTGACCAGTAGAAGGAGATGTCTACGAGACAACTCAGAACAAGAGATGTGAGTCAAATAGATGTGAAGGCTTTCACGGCCGGTGTTATGGTGCATCGGGTTATAAGGCCGTGGTCAGAGTTCAGAAATTCTTGACGTTTTGTCCACAACTGCGGCAGACATCTTCAGAAGAAAATTTGATTAATTTTAATTAATAAAATTAATGTAATAAATGTAAATAAATGTCTGCCGCAGTTGTGGAGAAAACGTCAAGAGTTTCTGAACTCCGACCACGGCCTTATAACCCGAGAACCAACCACACGACGCACCAAGAGATGTGAGAGTAAAAGAAGTGATAAATCCATCTACGAATTGAAACAGAAGGTCGATCAGGATTCTGTGAGCCAAGATTTGCACTATGTCTTTCGTCTTGAGAAAAACAAGACGAACAGGAAGTTAAAGGCTCAAGCAGATCCCTTCCTGAGATTCCTTTCAGACGAAGAAAATTTCATCCAGGACAGGAAAGTGGATATGTTAAGAGGGCTCTAAATTGCCTATCGTCATACATATAAAATTTCTCACCTTTGCGATGGTGCTGGGGCTTGTGGGCATCAAAGGAGATGTCATAACATCTCAGTTATTTGAGAAAGGCTCGAAGGTGATCGCAGATAGGTATATTAACGTGTTGGAAACAGTTGTAAAGCGTTGGATAGAAGGGGTGGCCACTGGAAGGGAGTACATGTTTCGACAAAATTGCGCTCCAGCTGACAAAGCAAGGTCTTTCGGCTCCTAGCCCCGACTGCAATGCTCTTGATTACTACGTGTGGGGCATGATCTAGGCGAAGATCAGTGAGAGACATTATAACACAAGGGACAGCTTAAGGGCCCCCTGATGGAGCTAATGATACATATGGACAAGGAGAAAGTTACATTGGCCTGAAGCAAGTATAGGTCCCGACTCGAGAAGGTCGTGACCGCTGATGGGGGCTACATTGAATAATATGATTCTCAATATTATTTACTTTAATTTAGTACGTTTTATGTAAATTAATTGCATTTTTCTTGTATTTTTTTTCGGATTTACCTTGATCTTGTATTTTTTAAGGTTGTGGTTGTTGACTTTTAAAAATTACAAATAGTACGTTACAAGTTTGCGAAAGTTTTTGGGAAAACACAACTACTTATAAAAACACTATTAAGTTTTATTGCCCCAAGAAAAATAGTGACATTAACATGTATGACATTAATATGTATGTAATGGTATTACAGAATGCAGTAAAAAAATCTTATTTATTTTCAGAAATTATACAGCAAAGCCAAAAAAAATATTTAAGAGATAACGTGGGTTTTCGTTTAGTGAAAACAAATTGCTTCTAATATTATTCTAAAATCTACAAAAAAGATTATGGGGAAGCGTACTATAATTTTACAATAAAATTTATAACTTAGAACAACAGCCTTAAGCTGTATTGAGCATATCTTCATATATGTACGAGGGCCATTCAATAATTAAAGAGACAAATTGAAGTGGGGAAAAGACTGTTGGTAGTACTAGTTTGATACGTTTAGGATCTTAAGTTGGCCTCACTGGGATGAGTTCTAATTAGCTGATTGATCAGCATTGCTCTGTTTAGAACCTTAAAATTAAGCTAAACGATGTCGGGTCTTCTTGAAAATTCCACATTGGTTGAACAACGTTCTGTGATTCGTTTTTTGATTGCTGAAGGTGAAAAACCAGCTAACGTACACTCTAAAATAACTAAAGTGTATGGTGAAAGTCGTATGAATCGTGGAAATTTTTACAAGTGGGTAGAACAGTTCAAAAGCGGTTGAGAATCAGTGTCTGACGAACACCGTTCTGGCCGGCCTATTGAAGTTTCAACTTCCTCACTTGAAACCCGAATTGATGACATTATTTTTAACAGCCAATACTACTCAGATATGCTTTTACCATGAGAGAGAAATTTGTGAGAAATTGGCTCCGACACCAAGACAAAGGGTTCTTTGCAGCCGGTATAAAAAAGCTAGTAACCCGTTGGGACAAGTGCATAAATGTTGATGGGGATTATGTTGAAAACTAGGAAGTCTTATTTAGTAGAAATAAACAGTTTTTTCTCCAGGTCAGTTTGTCTCTTTAATTATTGAATGATCCTCGTATATGTAAGCGTCATATAAATGTTAGAAAAAATTTTAATCTCTTGATCAAAACTTTTTATTTTAGTGGCAGTTACTTCAGACTACGTTACAATTTGTAGTCTAGAAAATTATACTCAAATCTACCAGATAATCTTTCTATTCTCGGAAAAACATACTGTAGTACTAATATTACAACTGACTTAGTTAATTATTTGGATATATGTCATTTTGTTAGTTTTTTATAAGTTTATTTTAAGCATTATAAGCTTTCTTTATAGCAAATATATTTTTCGTGCTGATTTTTCTCCATAACAATTTAGCAGGCGCTTTGTTTTTATTGTGTTGGTACACAATACCTTTGTTATAAGAAAATGATTTTTAAACCGCTTAGTGGCAACGCTAAGCTAGTAGTATTATTTTTTACACAGAAGTCATAAGTGCATTAAACCGAAGAAATGTGTCTAATATTTATATCTAATAAATCAGGCAAAAAAAATAAAACAAGGCAAGATAAAAGATGTTTCATCAAAAAAAGATTGATAAATTCACAGACAAATTAAAATTAGACCTAACAAAGAAAGTATGCCTAGAAAAGAAATTAAGTTGGGTTACAGAAATTTATACATAGAAATGCACAGTGAGGAAAGACAGTCACTGAAAATAAATGCATATTACAGAAAATCGCAGAAGGATGACGCTAAAAATTGACATAAATAGTTTGAAAAGCATTATATACGCGAAAAAAACACTAAAGATGCGTAGCATTAATGCTAAATATCAAATTTTTGATATAATGATAGTTTTTTTTTAAATTCATTTAGCAATCAGAATAATACAGAATTCTATGAGCTAAAGTGCTGACAGCTACTAGATGGACTAGGACTAGGCAAATAAGATGATCAGGGAGATATCCAACGATATCACCTGTGTAAACTTAAATAAACATGTATACTAAAAGTTCTTCCATTAGCAGGTTATAATGGTTGTCTAAGATTGCATGGTGCTTGGTGGCTTTTTTGCAGATATCTTCTTGTACTGTTGAAACATGTAGTGTATGGTTTGTTACGTACCAGGGAGCGTCTGAAATTTGACGGAGTATCTTGAATGATTTCTGTATTTGATTTGGAGGCACACCCTTATAGTTCTAGTCTATAAGTCCTTATTGGTTTAATGGCTGCTTTGTATATCAGGATTTTGTTTTTCATAAATAGCCGTGATTTTGTTCCTATCAACCACTGTAGTCCTTTTGTCTTAATCTCTACTTGTTTTCTCTTTTTTGTGATGTGTTGTTTCCAAGTCAGTTTGGTATCTAAGTGTAATCCTAAATATCTTACCGTTTATTGTGACTGCAGGGCATGTTTCTTTGCAGAGGGTGAATGTAATATGTGCTGATTTATCCTCGTTCACTTTTACTTACGGTTTCTTTGATTGGTAATGGTATATTCCCGGTTATTTCTTTTGGATGAAGTTTTGGTGTAGACTCTTGTGCAGCTTGTTGTAATTTGTTTATAAATGCTTCTGTAGTTTCTAGTTCTTTTGTTTCTTTCAATCAGATTTTTAGATCGATGCTATCATTTAATATACTGCGAAAAGTAAACCAATTTGTTTAAGCATTGTAGGTGGTTTTTTTTGTTCAAATTGTTGCTATAATTGGAGAGTAACCAGATGACAAGACGTAGTTAGGTATAGTGTA
Organism: Sinelater perroti; assembly: GCA_036346155.1. Classification (NCBI taxonomy): domain Eukaryota; kingdom Metazoa; phylum Arthropoda; class Insecta; order Coleoptera; family Elateridae; genus Sinelater; species Sinelater perroti. The sequence continues at coordinate 4,963,471 of JARFIY010000046.1, read as the reverse complement.
TGTTGAGTTGATTCCACTTATAACAAAAAATCTAATAAATCAGAAATTTTTTGTGGGTCAGTAGGCCAGTAGGTTGGTGTGCTGTTGAAAAAAATGAATATCTATCGTCTTCTATCGTTTTAAACTGTTGGTTGTTATTAAGCGTGAGCCCCACCTGGTGTGTTGGCAATAGATAGTTGTAAATGTCGGATTATAAGGTAGAGTTAATACATTTATTGCGGTGGATTGTAGGAGATTTTTTTGATATTTTGTTCGTTCGTAGTGGTGGATTGTATTTTTAACAAGAGCTGCTGTGCTTCTATGCGCAGTACCATCAGAATGGTTAGTATTATGTGTTACATAATTTGGTATTTTAAAATATGTTTGTTCTGTGAAATGTGTTTCACTTACTTCTTCTTTGTGCTATTCAAGGTCATTGGCATTTTACAGTGCAATTCGTAAGAACTTAACAATTAATGTGCCAGTTTGCGTTGTTAACATGTTAAGCACCATGCTGTTCTGTTGAATTAATTGATTGAACATGGCTTTAAATTAATTAAGAAATTGTAACGGTATATTGTTTGATGGTTCTGGTATCTTGATATATTTGGTTGATTATTGTTGACTGCACTGCTATGTTCCATTTTGATTTTGATAACTACCCTGGTAAAAATTGGGTCTGATGTTTACATTATTTGAGGTCGGTAGTTTTATAGCACTAGCCTTTCTTTGTGGCTGATTACCCTGAATAAATTTGTGGTAATATTCGCATCCTTTATAATTGGCCAGATGGTCACCTCTGCACAAAGCACAAATAGTTTCCTTAGATTTTTACAGCTTGTAGTGCTGTGTGATTTTTCGTATTTTACGCATACAAAAGGTCTATTGCAATAAGACTTGGAGTGCCGTACAGTTGACATCTCATACACTGCACAACATCGTTTTTGATTTCGTGGGATGGTTTACTCTTAATGTTTACGCTTTGTAGTCTTCCTAAGGTGTATATTTCTTTGTTTTTGCTTACTGGTTTAAGATCAACAAATAAGAGATAAGTTCTCCTTTGTAGTTCTGTGTTAATTTTTGCAGTGGAATTAGTGTTTTTGCGGTTGTTTTCTTCGACTGTTAGTGAGCTAAACTTGTTATTGGTGGTTATTTTGTTGTTGTCATAATTATGTGTAAATCTTGTTTAGACCACAAGTTCTTCCGTTTTGTGCTTTTTACTTGTTGCGATGAAATATTACTAGTTTTCTGTGCATCATCTGGTTTGTCTTCACTGTTCGATGAGATTTTTGTAATATGTTGAGAGTGAAATCCCAACTGTAATAGATTGGCTAACGTAGAAGGCAATAATTGATACTGTGTTTGCTGAGAAACTATTTCAAGAACCATTTCATACCCTAATTGGTGAGGTATCGTATTATAGCTCATTTGTTAGGGTTATATAGCTTGTTGGGTATTTTGTACCATTTGTGGGAAATTATTTGGATGCGCCGCTGGTGTAATAGGAGAAAACGATTGCATGTGCCTGTTTTGAACTTTATAGCGAACAGATGACCCGAACGTCTTTAAGCTAAAAAAGCCAATTGGGAGTTCTAATGGGAGGTTGTATGAGAAAGAGAAAGAATTATACGGGCGAGATTTACAGCATAGTTTATGAACATTAATATAATTAATGCAACAACGAATCAGCAAAAGGGTGAAAGATTATAATAGATGACAGGAGATTGGCAATGGAAATAATAACGGCGTAAGGTTAATAGAACTTCGCCCTATTTTGTAACAGAATCAACTTTTTTTCATCATAAGAACCTGCAAAATGTCTAATGGAACAACACAAAACCAAACTGATCATTAGTAATAGAGGAAAATTACGAAATTTTTTACGAGAGAAACAAACTGTGCATCCAATCATGTATTGGTGAGAGTTATGTTAAAAAATAGCATATTAGAGAAGCGAAATGTACTAAAGAACCCAACAACATTAACAATACAAGAAAAAATTAATACTATAGTAGATATATCAACGAATATGTTAAAGATAATAATAAATTAAAAAAAACAATACAAAAGAAATACATAAATCATATGACGACAACACATAAGAAGTAGCAAAAATACGTGACTTAATAACTTTATATATGATAGCAAAGGAGCAAACCACGCACCCCCAATAAAGTTTAAAAAAAACAAAACTTTCTCCATACAAGAAGAAATAAATCGTTGGGTGAAAGATTTTTCGAAATATTCAAGCAGGTAACAAAACCATATAAAGAAATAGAAGAAATCGAGAACTAAGAAGAAACACTAAATACCACAGGTAAATAAATCTTAAAAAATAAGTATCATACGCATGGGATATTTGAAAACAACAAGGCACCAGACACGGACAATAGCACACTTATGTATGGCTAAATAAAATCTGGATACAAGAAAACAATTGCTAATGATTTGAAGCACATTAATCTACTAAAAGAAAAATTTTCAAATGCATTTAATTTAGTAGACAGGAAAGGAATGTGGAGGATACTAAGACAATACAAAATACCAAGCAGCACGAGTAGTAAATTTAATTTATGACATCTGTACAAGTGGAAAACACAAAGAATAACATTAAAAAATTAAAATATAAAGAGAAGTAAGATAAAGATGGATACAACATTCACTATTATTCCTTATAGTAATAGATAAAGTAATAAAATTGAATAATGCTGAGAGAAAAGTAGTGAAAGGAAAAAGAAGAACAAAAATAGCGACGTGGAATGTGAAAAGCTTGTTTACAGCGGCCAAAATAGACAACACTGTCCTTGAAATGAGACGTTTAAAAATAAATATATTAGGCATTAGTGATGTACAATGGCCGGGGACGGGAAAGTACCAAACTACAAACGGCATGATGTATTACTCTAATAATGACGACCCATCACATTGATACGGAGTGGGAATCATTGTGGATAAGGCAACCAATAAAACAGTGACGAATTTTACGCCTATCTATGAAAGAGTTATGCTAATAAAACTAGAGGCACAACCAACTAAAATAAACATAATTCAGGTCTACGCTCCAACAGCTGAAAAAAGCGAAAACGAAATCGAGACATTCTATGAACAGTTAAATTCTGCACTAAAGTTAACAAAACAACATGAAGTTACAATAATCCAAGGTGATTTCAATGCAAAAGTCGGCCGAGGAAGCATCGATACCTGTGTAGGAGAATATGGACTAGGCACACAAAATGAAAGAGGGGAAAGACTAGTCGAGTTCTGTCAAACCAACAACTTTGCAATAATGAACACGTTTTTTAAACTTCCAAACAGGAGACTATACACTTGGAAGGCTCCTGCAGATGGGATAAGGGGTATTATAAGGAATCAAATAGATCACATACTCATAAACCAAAGATATAAAAACTCTATAAGATCAACAAAAACATATCCAGGGGCAGACGTCTCCTCGGATCACAACCCAGTAGTAGCAACATGTGAAGTAAAATTTAAAAAAGTGTAAAAGACAAAGTTAAGCAATAGAATTGACACCGCAAAACTAAAAACTATGGAGATACGTAAAAAAGTAGAAGAACAAGTCAACAGCAACCTAACTAATGCAAAACCAAATATTAAGCAAACAAAAAATGTCAACTAGAAATGGAAATACATACAAACAGCAATTATGGATGCCGGTAAAAACATCATGATGACAACAAAGAAAGCTAAAAAGAGATGGATGAATGAGGAAATACTTAAACTAATGGAAGAAAGGCAAAAACACAAGACCACAGATACCACACGATATCAGAATATCAATAAGAATATAAAAAGAAAAATAAAAGAAGCCAAAGAGAAATGGTTGTCCGATAGATGTGAAGAAATAGAAGATTGCGAAAGAAAACACGACAACTTCAATTTACATAAGAAAGTAAAAGATATGGCGGGAATAAGAAGAATAAACCAATCATATATTCTGAAAGATGAAAATGGGAATACCGTAACGAGTGTAGAACAGAAACTTAAGACATGGACAAAATACATAAAAGACACGTTTAACGATGAAAGAACTAATACACCGCAGTGGGATACTAATAATAAAATAGGCCCCGAAATACTTAAAAGCGAGGTACTACAAGCGACCAAACAAGTAAAGAGTGGTAAGGCGGTCGGGCCTGATGAAACACCAATTGAACTAATAAAACTGATAGAAGAAGAGACAATAGATGTGCTACTTGAGCTATTTAACTTAATCTACCAAACAGGCATGATACCAAAAGACTGGCTAACCTCAACTTTTGTAGTACTCCCCAAGAAGAAGAACGCAAACAAGTGCTCAGAATACAGGACTATAGCATTAATGAGCCACACCTTAAAAATATTTCTGAGAATATCCAGAAAACTTGATTATGATATCAGTAACACACCGTTTGGCTTCAGAAACGCTATGGGAACTAGAGAGGCGCTGTTCGGTATAAATGTGTTGATGCAGCGTTGCTTGGACATGAACTATGAGATCTATGCCTGTTGCGTGGACTTCGAAAAGGCATTTGACAAAGTCCAACATGAAAAACTAATAGAGATTTTGAAATCAAAAGATGTGGATGAAAATGACATCAAGATTATATGTAATCTATACTGGGGCCAAACAGCAAGGATTAGAATTGACAATGAAACATCAGAGGAGATTGAAATTCTCCGGGGAGTAAGACAAGGCTGTGTGATGTCGCCTTTATTATTTAACGTATATAGTGAGGCCATCTTTCAGGAAACCCTAGAAGAACGCAAGGAAGGGGTAATAATCAATGGCGAAATCGTCAATAATATAAGAATCGCAGACGATACCGTTATAATAACAAACAACATAGATGATTTACAAGATCTAATACAAAAATTGAACAACACATGCAAGGAGTACGAGTTAAATATGAATCTGAGCAAGACTAAATTTATGGTAGTAACTAGAACAGCAAATGCTAATGCTTTTTGCTGGTCGTTCGGAGTATCTTTCTGGATCATCCAGCAGAAATCTGCTTACATTGAAAGTGATCACTTTTCTTTGTAATGATGTTCCATTGAAGGAATGTCCTGATGGACATCAATATGTCAATGCAGGATGTGCATTTTTATTGACGTGTTGCATCCAACATTCTCGTAGGCAGATATAAATTCTTTCACTAGTTCTCTGTAATTTTCAGCACGAAGGTTTCCCAAGATATGTATACTAACATTCCGAAAACAATTCCAGGCATGTAGCTCATCAGGTTTGAGTTGGATTCAAACTGGAAACCTATAAATACCCCCTGTTTTACCTTTTCTGTACGGTCTTTGCAAATGCCTTCATAAGTCACAGTTCCAATTGCAACGGTAGTAGAGGTCCTTCTGTTTGTAATGGGCATGACTCGCGCGGTTATCTTTCTCACATATATAGCAGTAATTTGTGTACCCACTTTGTAAACTGAGTACAATTCCTATCATTTTGAAATCACACACTAACCACTTATGTTGATTGTTATTTATAAGATCCAGAAGGCATTGAAACATGGGATATATTTCATTACCTAGAGCTGCATAAGCAACAGGGATTGAAGATGTTATTTCATTACTATTATGCAATAACACAGCCTTCAGGTTTGTTTTTAAGGCATCTGTAATCAGTTTCCATTTGTATGGAATGCTCAGTTCTAGCATAAAACCTTCAACATTATTGCAAAATATTAAGTCCGCCAGGATGTCCCACTGTTGCAGTCTAGATGCTAAGAGTTTAGTTTTATCTTTTGGCAGTTCTAAATCCCTAATCAGGCCATAAAGTTCATATTGTGTGATTCTGTTTACGTTGTCGGTGTTGAATCTGCATCACTAGTGTTTGGTACACTTTTTAACACAGCAAGTTCACTTCCATCATCGTCCATGCCACTGACTGTCGGAATGTTATCGAGGAGATCGGAGACTGGCAATTCTTCTTCCTGAGCCACTGGGCAAATGATAGATGATATCACACGGTATTCAATCTTCCTCTTCTTCTTTGCATTAATTTCTATCCTCAAGCACAGTGCCATGCAGAATTAGCAATCGGTGGTATGATTTGTTGGCTCGTGCCAAACGGGGGCCACTCCAAAGCGGATGGAATTTTTTTGCCAATCATCCAAGCATTCAGGGTGGATGAACAAGTCAAAAGAAATTCAGAAACACACCGCACAATATAAACTCCACGCGCAAGACTAAGGCCGTAACCGGTTTTAACCACTCGATCACGTGATTTATGAAACGAAGGCCGGAAGTAACGACGCCAAGTCGATAGCTGTTTTATGAAGAACGATAGTGGCTATTATATTTTTTCCTTATAATCTTTTACGTGTACTTTACGTATCGTAATTGTAACGTCTCATAGCGTTATATGTAAAATGTGAACAGTCAAATTAGTCAAAACTTTGAACCAGAAGAGAATTTTAAGGGCGATTTTCGTGTTCAGCCATCCAAAATTTATAATAGGTGGCTACTTTCAGTTTTGTAAAAAACAAAAAATGAAAAATTTTTGAACAGTGCTAATATTATTAGAAATATCGTTCAGGAAGCACAAAGGTGGATTGGACACATCTTCAAACAATCGATGAAGAGTACAGTTTTAGACTACAGTACATCAAGAAAAAGGAGAAGAAGTAGACCAAACACCACATGGAAGAAAACAATATCGAAAGAATTACAAGTGAAAATAAATTGCGACAAAGCAAAAAGAATTGCTAAAATAAAAGAAAAACGCTAGTCAACAAAATTACAGGGTTCTAGACGAACTTCTTTGTTACGAACAGTAAAAGAAAATAATTTTGGGAAAAATGTAGTACATCGCATTGTTAACGCTTGATCAAGTTAGGAAGGGTGTTTTAATACTGTGAGATTTCTAAATGTGTACTGTTGAATTAATCACTCAATGCAATGTTTTAGTGAACAAATCAAACGGAAACAATTAAGTGACTTTCACAAAAAATGTAAGATAAATTTTGAAGTATAATAGCAGATAAAATAAGATCAGATATACTAGAGAATGCGATAGAGGCCAAATATTTCTCAATGATGCCCAATTGCACTCGAGCAAATTTAAGAGATAATTTGTTATCTCACAATTAGTGAGAATGGGCAGGAAATTTGGAAGAGCCTTGTCGATTTCTTTATTACCAGTATTAAAGGTTGGCGGAAAAGTTCGCGTCGATTTTATACGTAAGACCAACTTTTTATTGAGTACGTAAAATACATCTGATCCAAAGACAAACAACTTAATCAAATTATTCTCCGTCCACATCGATCACTTGCTGCTACATATCCGGCAATAAATAGATGACACGGCAGTTTCTTTTTTGGCGTCAAACTTGAAGCTTGATTTGATGACAGGCATTGATTGTAATGGTCACTTCTCGTCGTCGGTGATAATGTTCTTCAAGAAAGGCTTCTAATCGTTGTGTTCCAACAGTGTAGTCGCCACTTCAAATCGTCGTTGCTTTTGAGTTTCGGTCAGTTTATATGAAACCCATTTGGACTTCTTCCAGATTTTTCCGCCCTCATGCAAGATCTCCTCAATAGTTGAGTGATGGAAATCGAAATCCTCAGGCAACATTCGAGTCGTCATGGATGGACTGACTTCAACTGCTTCAATGACCGTGTGACGCCCGACTTCTCGTGGATGCTTAGACTTCGGCTTGTCGGCCAAGTTTTTATCTCCTTCGCGAAGAGGCATCGAGTGGCTTCTAAGCTCCCCCGATTTAAACCCACGTAGTTTCTTCTTATGAGGCGATCTTAAGGATAGGGGTTATCGGAACAAACCCCAGTCCATCGACAAACTCAAGAATTGTGTCACAAAAGAAGTTCTGGCTGTTTCTGTGGACACATAATGAAGGCAGAGAGAAGTTAAACAAAAATTTATTTTTTTTTATATTTTTACGACGAGAAAGGTTACCGACCTTAACCGTTAACATTTAAATTCGTGGTTAGAATGCATATTCAACAATCAAGTCCTAAAGTGATCATAAAGAAAAAGTTCCATAATAATGATGTCTAATGTATTTAGCTATAATTTTTAATATGATAGTGAATTAAATATAAACTAAAAAAACTACGCGTCGCGAGGTGAACAGAGGAGGCGTCTTCTCAGTGTCATAAGGACAAATGCCTAAAAGTGATTTCTATTTAAGGTACGTCGCACTACTGCTTTTTAACCTTTAGTCTTTTACGACAGAAGGCGTAAAACCACCCGAAATTTTGAGAAAAAGTAAGGCATAGTTCGGGAAAAATATTGTCAAAATGACTAAAGTGCACGCCTGTCACTTGACATGTGCTCTTTTGTTAAGGGTTTAACCATAATTAAAGTCTTTTTGGTCATCAAAGCATATCCCATATTCGGATGAAGAGTGTTTTCCCTAATTTCTCATTTTCAAGTCAATGCGAGTTTAAATTCTTACCCTTCTGATTTTGCTAGGATAAACTACTTTAGAAAATCGTTAATGGTAATTAATCCCGTATTTTTTAAAGGTGCATTTATAAGAATTGCTGCTAATCTATTAGAAACATTAGTTCTAGCGCAAGCTTGTGCTACATTTGGAAGTTTAGTTCTTCTGCAAAATTGAAGGAGAATCTTGACTTATAATTGTGTTTTTTGTTTAACATTGTAACTTGAATAATTTAAAATGAGTCCCATAACAGAAGGAGAAAATCTATTAGCTGTTTTTACTTCACTGTTTTGCAAGTGAATTTTTGACTTCATTCTGCTGTAAAAAAAAGTAATTTTGCAAGTACAGATTAAAAAGTCCTTGCATTTATATAATGAAAAATCGAACAGGTTTTTCTCCGTTGATTCTCTAAATGATAGGGACACATTTTTTTGAAGAATTCAGTTTATATTCTCTTTTTAAAGCCTTCTCAGTATTACGATATTTTTATGGTATTTTCTTATCTTGTGTAATACTTATTGGTCCGTTACAATAGAAATTGAACTTTTTTCCCATAAGCGTTTGAGATCATCTTTTTATTAATAGCCAAACCAGGTTTCTGTTTTTTTCTCTTAAAAGTTTTTGTCTTATGTATAAACAATATATTATAACGTCCGCATATGGTGGTAGCATATTATCTTTGTAGGTTTTAGGCGCATCAAACACTGGGCAAGTCGTCTGATCGCTTCCGAGACATTTCTGTATGCCCTACGTAACACGAAATGATAACCAAAAAAGCGTAAACCATGTAAAGCAAAATAAATGTAATACGCACTTACGCATGTCATACTGACGCCAGCAAGGGAGAAAGCAGCTAGTGTCAAAGAAAGATGGAGAATCTACGCAGGAGTATGCGCACGCGCAGGGAGCACTTAAAGAGTGAGTCCCTCGATTCCCTGCGTTAGGTGTAAAATCTTTGAGTTTTCTGATAATTTGATTTCAACCACTTATGGTTTCAAACCAAGCTGTTATATTTTATGAATTTGTTTTTGTTAATTTGGTAACAAATTAGACGAGATAGCTAAATATTAAAGTTATCTTGGCAGCCAAAAATTTATTTTATTTATATATAATCATAATGGTAAGGCTCTACGCCCCACGTGGAAGCATGGCCTGCGAACTGAGAGGTTAAGGCTCTCATACGTTCGCTCTCTCTGCCCGGTCGTTGCGCACCATCTCTGGTGCGGAGCGGTGTGGCAAGCACCGCGCCTAAGACGAGCGCCATTATTACCCCTTGTTCGAGTGAACGCAGGTACTCAATTATTTTTACTTACTAAGTAGACAACCTGCCAGGCATCACAGAGAGCACCGGGAATTGAACCCGGGTCCTTCAGCATCGCAGCCCGCCCCTCAACTACGGGACTACGCTGGATTTTTAGCACATATAGGCGTTTTAAATTTATGATTTTAATTTTTTTAATCCATTCTATTCCACATCTCTATCTTTAATGTAATGTATGTCTTACTAGTACAGTTCGCTTCGTTTCCGTCACTTTACTATCCCTCGCTACTGTTCTGCGTGCTATTTATACCTGCATGGTCTGCGAACTGAGAGGTTTAGGTTTTCATATGTTTGCCTTCTCTGATGTGGCGTGATATGGCCAGCCCCGCGCTTTACACGACCGCCGTTATTACCCCTTGTTCGAGTAAACGCAGGTACTTAATTATTTTCAGTGACTGAGTAGGCTACCTGCACCAGAAATGGAACCTGAGTCCTTCCTCATTGCAGTCCGCGCTTCAATTGCTTGGATCACTCTGGCGTATTTATAATACATATATTTTTGGATAATCTTTGTCTATAATCTTGTAATTCTTTTTTATATGCTCTCTAAGTGTTTTACGTTGTTTATTAGGGAAGGGAAGGTAACGCCAGATTTTATTTTGATATTTTTTTCTTTATTTTTCTTATTTGGCATAGTCCTAGAATATTCCACATGATTTTTCTTAGTTCTTCTTTTGGTTTTTCTTTCTCCGTAAAGATTGACATTGCACGTTGCAATTATTAGTTTAGTTTTCTCTGTTCTACTTGCTGTAGCAGATGGAAGATATAGGCAGTGACATTTCCTTTAAGATAAAGGGATTGAAGGTTTGCTTTTTACCAGAATCCTAGAAGAGTGCTTACCGTAGACCAATAAACATTGCATTTATTGAAATTTTAAAGAGTGAACAAATTTTTTAGGACGTGTTGCTTTTATTATCCTGTTGTATGCAGATGAGTAACATTTTCAGAAATTTTCAATATTATTTAATGTTTGGACAGTAACTAATTTTAATGATCCTTATTTGCCCAAGTGTGACATAGATGTATCGATGTTTTAGAATTCTATCCCCTCGGTTGTTTGTTATAAGTGCTCGGTCATCTGTGATTTGAATTTTATTTTAAATCTAAATTATAATATTTCTTATATAATATCTAAGGTACTCTTTAGGTTAATCGGAAAACAAAAAGTTACTTTTGTTTGTTTAAGGATATTGTCCAGAAAGGCATTTTGCCTAACTCAATTTACTATATTTTAAACTTTAAAACTAAGGTCTTATTCAATAAAAACCTTAGATTTTTACTAAACTAAGTACACTAACACTACCGTATCTACAAACGAGCATATTGCTATGTTTTGCACTAGCACATTCACAGAACCTGAGTTTTATAATTATCTCTGCGTTTTCAAGGAGCTAGATAGCCTCTGCTTTTACATGGTGAGGTAGCTTCTATTCATGGCTACTGGCGAATCTTGTTTTATTCTAAAAATATCTTTCTGATAGATCAAATTTTAAAACTTCTAAGAACTGGATGACTAGTGGTAGCTTATTTAGCTTGCAGCACAAACCTTTATGTCATACTTTGTCTAAAGCTTGCGCTATATCAAGGAAGATAGTAAGGCAGGTTTTTTCTTTTAGTAATTTCTCAATATCTGTGCTCTCACGGACTTAATCAATGGTCCAGTAATCTTTGAAACTAAACTGGTGAAAAGGGAGCAAATATTTCTTTTCTATGATTGGTTTTAATCTTTTCAGCAATAGTTGAGCAAGGAGTTTTGAGAGGACAGGCAGTAAAGAGACTGGTCTGTATGATAGAATTTTATGAGAATGTTTTCCTGCTTTGGGGACTGTCGTAATCTCTGCAACTTTCTATATCTTAGGCACGTACTTTAGCTTGAAGAATGCCTTGATAAAGTTGGTTAACTTTTAACAGCTTTCCTTGGTAGTTGTTTCAGAATTTATCCGGTAATCAGACCAAAAGCAGGAGCTTTTTGCGGATTGATGTTAACTTTAATTTTTTTATAATTTTTTTTTGAGAGGTTAATGATAATAATCTTTTGTCTGGGTTTAGTCCCGTTGCGGGGATCATTTTCGTCATTTTGCAGGTTGTTGCGAGGTTTTCTGATTGTTGCATTCTGAAGCACAGGTTTTTTTGAATCTTTTGATGGTTTTCCATATAGAGTAGTCAGTTCTGTAGTGGTTAATAAGTTCACTTAAGTGTTCATTCACTAAAAGACCTATTTTTAATAAGTTGAATGTCACGTTTTAATTGCTGAGTAGCATTATTTAAAGTTGTCTTATCTATGGGTGCCCTGGTTTGATACCATTTTTCATTACGAGTTTTTTTGTAATTAGTTCTCTAATCTCTCTCAGATAATTATTGATTTTTGAAGTATTTTTCTATGCTGATTGCTGAATGTTTTTCACAAATAGTTGTTCTTAATTATCTAATTGTTAATACAGTTTTTAAGACCAATTTTAAAGCTTTACCAATTGCTCCGATTATTGATAAAGCTGTTAGGCAATTTTTATCCCAATGAATACTGTGACTTAAAGTCATGAGTATAGAGGAATGATCTGAATCCATATCCCACGCTTCTTAAACGTGCAAGTAATTTGATGAGATGTCTATGAGGACAGGAATTATGTTCATAACTGTAAGCCAGTAGATTGGCTTGCCAAACGATAGTTTTACATTTTAGTTAATTACTTGATAACAGTTTGCTTCCTTTAATTGTTGCCCATCTAGATCTCCAGTGTATGTGTAATTTGCATTAGTCACTTATAAACCTATATCTTGGGTGTCCAGAAAGTCAATGTATTGTTTTTTACTTTCCTTATCCTATAATAAGGAAAGTAATGTAATCGGAAATTTGACCTACCCAGTTTTTCACATTTCTGGACGAAATATAGTCTCAGGACACCAAAAAAGTTGGTTTTAGCCATTGGTTCGTGTGTGTGTGTGTGTGTGTCTGTCGGTCTGTCAGTAAACAGGATATCTCGAGAACCGTAAGAGCTAGAGACTTGAAATTTGGTATGCAAGTTACTTGTAGGTAGGGGACGCAGTGCGAAGCTTTTGGTAAAAATCGGCCGAGCCGTTTGGTCGCAAGGTCGCAAAATCGGTCGCAAAGCGGTCGCGAATCTAAACGGTTGAAGATACAAAAAATTTATGAGAATAAAAATGATTTGTTATCATGAGATAAACATGAATTTAAAATAAAAGTTGGTAAAATAGGAACTCGAAAAAAATTGAAGTACAGGATTTTTAATATACCGGGTGTTCATAAAATGTTTCGGGAAATTTATATTACCGGATAGATTAGACCGAGATGAACAAAAAATTACAATGAAATTTGTTGATCCGAGGTCAAATAAATAAGTTATAGCCGATTAAAAATTAATTAAACGGACCAATCAGCGCGTTCGGAGAGCTACCGGGCCGACTGCGGGGGGACGGGGGGGAGCGCTTGGCCGCTAGGAGGGAGCACGCAGGCGATAATGACAAAGGCCGTGCGGCCGAGCTCGCACGGTTACCTTCAGTGACGTAGCAAAATTTTAAGTACTAGTCAATTATTGTCTTGTACTGTTTATTTTAATCAGTGTTGGACTCGCGCCTCGTCCTTTTTTAAATTAACCGTTTTTTAGACGAGAGCAGCGCAAGGTCGAGACGATGGACTCGTGCCTCGTCCTTTTTTATTTAAAATAACAAGTTCCGGGACGAGAGCAGCGCCGGGCCGGGACGAAAAGTCGTGTGATGTTCACACCAGATTTTTTCTTATACCATTTTTTGACGGGCAATATAATGCTGTGATAATAACTTTATTAGCTTTAGTTTTCACATTCACAGATGTTGACTGGTACCCTATTTACTCATATTGTGAGATCTTTTGCAATCAATCCACTTTTTGCTGCGTTATCTGGGTAGATGAAGTGATAGACCCTATATCCTTTATATCCAATGTATAACTCTTTGGTGAAGTGATGATGATGATGATGGTAAGGCTCTACGCCCCGCGTGGGAGCACGGCCTGCGAACTGAGAGGTTAAGCCTCTCATACGTTCGCTCTCTCTGTCCGGTTTGGTGAAGTGAGTTTCAGTAATAAATCATACATCAATTTTCTCTAAGTCAAGGGTTACTTGCATTTTCTGTTGGCGCTGCAGCAGTCTATTGGCATACCATTTTATTATTCAAATATTTATTTCTGTTCTTGGGAAATGCTCTTTAAATCAGATATCCCAATTTGAAAATACATTTGTCCGTTTTATTCAGTTTTTCTAACGAAGAGTAGTCAATCAATTAATACTATCAATTTTTATCCATTTCTAATTGTAATAAAAGCATAAGAAACAATTAAGAAACTGTATATAATTACTCAAGGAAACATCCGTGTATTATTAACATTTATAGTAAAACTTTTATATTAGAAAAAAATTACAAGTATAAGAGAATTAAAATTTTGATTTTTTAAAATTTATATTAATTAAAAAAATCTTTTCTCTTTTTAATCTGTTCCGAATAATTGTGTATTTAAAAATATCTTTAATTAATAATTGAAGTAAACAACAGAACTGAAAATTAACTGCGATAGAGTATATTAAATTTACCAAAGCCACCATTTTACTATTGTTATGTAACTATTACAGTACAACTACAATACTAACTAGAACATTCTCCTATGTTTAGAGCGCTTATAATCTTATTAATTGGTGTACAGTTACAAAAACAAATAAATTGTTTAATGGTTTAAGCGAATTAAGTAACTGAAATGGTTGGGTCCTAATTGGGATGTGCCGTTGATAGAGACGTTCCCGCTTCCTGGCGCCAACTCTCCTAAATCCCTAGAGTTTTTATTTTCAATAATCCTGTTAAGAAAGTCTTTCAGTAAGCCGCCAGTGAGTTTTCCCAGCCGGGCACCGTTTGTGTTCACAAATTTGGGAAAACACTCCGTCACGGCTGCGCTGAAGATGTCGCTGAAGGGTTCGTTGTACGCCAGTCCCGTAATTATAAGCTAAAGTTATAAAAATAGTTATCTGTCGTTTTATAATTTTGCATAAAAATTTACATCTTTGCTATTGCCTAAATAGTAGTAGTAATAAAACATTTTTGGGGGTACTGAAAAGGAAAAACAATTGCGCGATAAGGTGGAACAATTTTTCGGCAAAGTTTGCGTCGTAGTTTGTTTAGTTAAGCTCTCGAGATTGATAACGACTGATAACTCTTATCTGAAATGCCGCGTTTACGTTAATACTTTTCTCTGGTCGTTGAAAAAACATTTTTGAGTGGTATAATAATGCTAAAAATAGAAATGTTAACTATTGTGTTCCAACAGTTAATAGAAGTGTTTTCTAACGCTTTTTTGTATTGTTTCCTAAAGCAATTTTCAAAATATTGAGTTATGGAGTCAGATATTTAAAAAAATTAACCAGAAACTTTTTTTAGCTTTATTGAAACAATAGTCTTTTTATTGGTTTTCTTTGTTTATGTATAACAATAACCATAACTGTTAAAAGAGTGATGTTAGCAACACAATGCATTTTAAAAACTAGCAACATTTTTAACTTTCTTCTAGTAGTTTGCTATTATTTTTTTGTTTTTAGTGCTCATAAATTATTTCTTGCAACTTTTTAGTTACCAGTGGAGCTTTTGATAGATATTGATCTTTATATCATGAAATTAATGCCAGCGTGGTCCCGTGGTTGAGGAACGGGCTACGATGCTGACGGGCCCGGATTCAATTCCCGGTGCTCTCTGATGCCTGGCGGGTGGCCTACTCAGTCACTAAAAAATAATTGAGTACCTGTGTCCATTAGTAATAATGGCGGTCGTCTTAGGCGCGGTGCTTGCCACATCGCCCCGCATCAGAGATGGTGCGCGTCGACCGGGCAGAGAGAGCGAACGTATGAGAGCCTTAACCTCTCAGTTCGCTGGCCGTGCTCCCACGCGGGGCGTAGAGCCTTACCATTATTATTATCATTAAATTAACTATTATTTTAACTAGTTTTCCTATTTCTAATAAAAATCTCGTGTAACTTTTAATAACGCCAAATAATGTTGAAAGTGTGTTTTATGTCAGATTTAATTTTTGTATATTGAGCTGCATCGCAGAAATATAATTGTTGAAAAAACTATAAGGTTATATAGACACAGCTCATATTCAAGTTTCCTAATATTAAAATAAAGTTAATAAGACGTTTGGAACGACTCTGGATACATACACAGATACCGACATAAGCGCATATTTGAAATTGTGATAGCAAAGTCATAAAAATGGATTTATAATAAATCAGTAAATGGAGTTTAAAGCAATTTAAAAAAAATGTCTATTATCGAGTACAGATAGGTCATATAACATTTGCATAAGTCTTTTAAAGGAAGAAAGGTATACAGCCATTTTGTGAACTTGGTAATTTCCTGTGAAAATAATTTGATAGCCGCATTTTTTTTTGTTAATAATTACACTTTTGCCAAACGCTTTTAGTTTTCAAAACAGCCAAAGAGGCCAAACGAAGTAAAAGTGAAGACGGTGAAGACTATTCGAAGCAAGGACCTTACTCACCTCATTTAATATAATGAAAAAAAGTGAATTCATATTTAAATGGACTCTAATCGATATCA
This sequence comes from Sinelater perroti, assembly GCA_036346155.1. NCBI lineage: Eukaryota > Metazoa > Arthropoda > Insecta > Coleoptera > Elateridae > Sinelater > Sinelater perroti. The sequence continues at coordinate 4,947,157 of JARFIY010000046.1, read as the reverse complement.
GAATAATTTTTTTCTATTGTACTATTCAGGAAGCTTTATAACGGTGGCCAATGTTGTCTTGACAACCTTTCATTTCTATTCTAATATATTTGTTTAGACCAACTTGGTAATGTTATTCCCATCAATTCGACACATTTTTATGTGCCTATACATGCACCTTTTAAGGCATGCACTTTGTACTGTGAAAACTGAAAATAGTCGCGAATTATTGATGTTTTACAGCTTGCGTTATAAAGTTTCGCGCATTCTTACAGCGGCAGCAGCCCTTTTCTTAATTTTTGAGACACCTTGCTTAATATATTTCTCTCATTTGAATCACGCTGATGTTTTTTAACCTAAAGGAATTTTTTAACTTTTTAAGTTTTATGTCTCTAACCGATGAAAATTTTATTTCTTATTTTAAACAGTGCTTATTGAAAGCACATGAAAGAAAAAGTGGTGGTCAACGTATTTCCTATTATAGTTTTAAAATATCAACAATTCTAACTCAGCTTCGATGCAATATAATCACAAGTTTAAAATCATAAGTGAAAGGTCAATTGCAATTTTGAGTGTGTAACAAACTTTGAAACTTTGGATTTGTGTATAAAATCAAAACGCTTCTTGAATGGTTGTTAGAGTAGAAGGAATTTATGATCACCCCTAATGAAATTAGTTGTTCAGTATGTTTGATATTGATAATCATGAAGTATTTACATATTTTTGTTAAAATGTTCTTTCATCTTAATATCATAAACAGTTATGCGATTAACAAAAACCTGAAAATAATTTAGGTACAGAAAAAGTTGATTACCTGTTCCAGATTCTATCTATGAGTAGTATTTACCTATTTTTTAATTTATAGGAATTAATACGTATCTTTTAAATAAGACATAAGCAAAAAACTATAGTAAAGAACTAAGTGGTACTATATATGCATTCTTGTACAAGAAATAGAAAATTATAGCAGGAGAAATCGTACTCATTTTGTGAAATTTTTATTATCCACCAAAATTTTCTATTGGATAGACTTACATCGCACAAAAGATTATTTGATAATATAAACTGTCTACAAAAATTTTGTTACGTGTTCAGGTTTACTATAAATAGTCGAAATTTTTTGTTAAACTTACCAAATTCAGTAATTCGATAAGTTTCTCCTCAATAAAGCTAGATAACTGTGACAAATATATAACGTTGTAAAGCCACACTTATATATTGTATTTAGAACATTGACTAGAGCACAAGAACATTAAAAGTGTAAAATTTTAACTTTTCAAAAATCCAAAAAGGCTCTGTGTACTGGATTATTTAAACAGTTTATGGTACAAATACATTATGCTACGCCTATATTTTATTAAAGGTCTCTAGAATTTATGATCTAACTTTAACAGGCAATGACTTGAAAACCGATATTTCGCATTGATATGCGTTTAGAACACTTGCCTTTAATTTGGGTAGGTTTTTATAACTATTAGATATACACAGTAAATGTCTTTCCCACCCAACGCGCGATCCGACAAGGAATTGGAAAGTCCGGGAACAAAGGCGCTAACCCCAGTTCGGAACAGAAAAGATAGAAAGCGATATGTCAGACAGTAACATGACTCTTTTGAGTTCAGTGAGAAAGCTGATTGAAACAAAATTTAGAAAAGTAACAAATAAGTCAGAGACCGTAATTAAGAATTCTTTTTCTATCACTCAGCACTTTTTCTTGACAAATTCACCGAACAGTTCGGCGAAAAATATAATTTAAGGATCTAATATTATTGAACGTAAGAAAATTATGTCTGCCCTTAAATATTTATTTCTGATTATATATTGCGAATATTTCTGAAAAACAGTAACGCCTTTCACTAATAAAATTCTCAGTTTTAAAACAAAAAGATTCTCGGAAATGCATAATTTGTTTAAAACTAAAGATTCGGGAATTAAAATTGGTTTTCTTTACTTTACTGGTTTGTGTCCAGAATGGGTTTTTCACTTGATAGTTTAAGCATAAGGTTTGCGCTTTGTTTTTCTATAAAAATGTACAGTTAACGGTCGAGCGGTTAAATGCTAATAACATCCAATTACTTCTAATATTCTGTGATATCAGTAGGCAAGAATGCTGGTCAAGTTAAATTAATTCTTCTTGGGGGAAGTAATATAGGCATAAAAGTCTTCTCAGCTATTCGGATTTGGCACGAGTGACATCTACTTTATAAAAATGCCTCATCGTCGACAAAGGGTACATTATCAACAAGTTAGCGAATTGAAAAGATGTATTGAACTACATTCACGAGAAGCAAGCCGAATAATTTTATTACGGAAGCGAAAACATAAAACCAGTGGATAGAAGACGGTATTCATTTGTGAAAACCGGGTAATTTACAGAACAACCAACCGGAAGGACCGTCACCTTCAGAGTTTTGCAATTGTAGTAGGATTTCAAGTGCCCTAGTGCAACAAAGGTAAACCATTACATGATACCGATTGTACTTCCTTTGACATCGATTACTGTTAATGAGATTAATAGCACGAAGTCTTTTTTTGCAACTACCACTAATTTCTTTGCACTGTCAACGAGGGTTACAATCAGCAATATAAGGGGTTTATGGACACACGAATGGCACAGAACCGTCTTTTCTGATTAATCTAAATTTTGTTTAAATCGAAACTGTGGTGGGATATCAATACTCTGTAGGCGTGGCTAACAGGTACAAGCAGACTGCGTTCGTATGATGAATACATCTATGAGTATAACGGTAAAGATGCTCCAAGAAATATCTCACCAAGATAACGCTCCATCACATGTGGTATATAAAAATTAAGCTTCCTTCAATAAGGCAAAGTGGAAATCTCAAGGTCGGCCCGATCATCTAGCCGACCGAAAATGTTTGAAATATTATTTTGAGAAGGGTACAGCGGTATCCACGACCTCTAAGAAATTCGAATGAATTATGGGAGCCTGTCCGTAATAAATGGAATGCAGTCTATTAGGATATCAACTTGAAAAAAAAATGTCTTGTAAATGTAAATATTTACTTATCGTTGGGTTTTGGGTATTCACTTACATTTTCTTTGTAGTTGCAATAAATAGTGGTGTATTAAATAACTGATTATTTAGCTATCTATATAGCAAAACTATAACTTTGCTCATGCGCATGGAGAAGCCTTGAAGGTCTAATCATAAATAAGATCTATTGCATTATATCAGATATATCACACTTTCTAACAAATTCAACACTGGTGGTGACCACAGACTTTTAAGTCTGTTAATAAGTTGATGTAAAGAATTACTCAAAGTAAGTCAATAAGAGGATATGCTCTAAGAAGAAAAAGCCGCTAAAAATGATGGTTTTTATTGAAAAATTTCTATAATTGCACCTATTAACTAAATTTGTCTTCATTAACAAGTATTCTTGCTTTTTAGAAATTCAGTACTTAAGAATAGAAGTCGTAGTTGTAGACATTAAATTAAAAAAATGCTACATTTAATGCTGATGTTCAATTTTTTTATTGTAGAATTAAATTAGCAATAACAAGATATTTTGTAAGCTAATTGTGTATGTGTAAAAAATAATCGAAAATTAAGCTAAAATTGAATAAAAAAATAAAAAATTGTAAGAAATAGCAGTACACAAAAAATAAATAAAGTCACTAAAATTACAAAAAAAACATGAAGAGAAAAATGCGAAAGGACAAATTAGAGTGCACCAAATGAAAAATTATACAGAAGAAATGAAACATGGTGATAAGAACATAGTTAAAACTGTCGAAAGTGTTTATAGTAGCTTATATTTGTCTAACAATTCTTAATTTTTTAAACAAACAAAATATCTAGAAGTCAAGCTAAACGCACAAGCTATCTTATATAAAAAATGAAGTACACTAAAAAAAATAATTGTAGACCCATAAGTTTTCTCCTTTATCCATGCAAACTATTTAAGAAAATCATTTTCGACAGATTCCACAAGAGTTGCAGCACCGCAGAATTCATCCAGACAACGCAGACGATGTCATCCTGCTCAACAGAAATTGTAAAAAACTATAAGAGATGTTAAGTGAACTTAGAATAGCATCCGAAGAAATAGGCCTCACCAGGAACCAACATACAGAGTTGGTAACAACGTTTTAGAAATTGTAGAAGAGTACATATGTTTGGCCACACAGCGAATATGATTAAGAAAATGAAACTGTTGAAATAAATAGAGATATTCAAATAATATAGGCAACAATTGGTAACCTAAGATTTATGCTTCAGGACGTAAAAATACCAATCAATTTTATTTCCGGTGTTGACGTACCATGTCATTAACTATAAAATCGGCAAAAAAGAAGAACAACTCGACTGGCAATAGAACTTGCTATGTTAAAAATAAGCCTAAGAGATAGAATTACGAGAAGAAATTAGAACACAAACTACAGCAAAATATATGATAGAACAAACTGCGAGGACAAAGCGGAGATGGAAAAAACGTAAAGCTAGAAAGGAAGAAACTTGAATGCAGGCGAAAACCGGACGAACGTAGCATGGTAAGGCCATTAACAGATAGGTAGACAATATTAAGAAAATTTTGGAAAGAACTGGTTACAGGCAGCACAAAACAGATTATGTGAAAAAAAAGAAGAAACATACGCCCAAGTAAATGCTGGAAAAAGAGATAAGAAGAAAACTAAAACTTCTGTTTGTTTTCGATATTTTGTAAAAAAATTTCAGATGAATGTTTCGAAACGGAATTATATTTTGTTTTCTATCATGAAAAAGGCACCTGAGAAGGCATATATGGTACAGTAAAATAAAAAATTTACAAGGCTTCTCAAAAATGGAGTACCTATTTAAAGTTGGTAAACATTTTAGGAATATTAGCGATCGATGTTTTACTGCAGAAAATTCAAGAAAAAATGTTTTTTTTTGATCTTACCTTTAAGAAGGTCGTTTCGATTTTCCGCTTCATGAGGATAGCCTTTTTTAAATTTTTGAGAATTAACTACCATTTATCTATACCTTTTAGGTATTACCATTTAATAATAATGGTAAGGCTCTACGCCCCGCGTGGGAGCACGGCCTACGAACTGAGAGGTTAAGGCCCTCATACGTTCGCTCTCTCTGCCCGGTCGTCGCGCACCATCTCTGATGCGGGGCGATGTGGCAAGCACCGCGCCTAAGACAACCGCCATTATTACCCCTTGTTCGAATGAACGCAGGTACTCAATTATTTTTAGTGACTGAGTAGGCCACCCACCAGGCATCAGAGAGCGCCGGGAATTGAACCCGTGTCCGTCAGCATCGCAGCCCGTCCCTCAATCACGCTGGCACTAGGTATTACCATTTACTGAGAAAGAAAATTAAAAGTTGTCTAATTTAAAAAATTAAATTTTTTTCGATCACATATTTAGAAAATTTCAAAATGATTTGAACGATAACAATACAAAAAATTCAACATGACTAAATTTTACGTAAAATACATTCCGACATATCCACAAATTTACGTAAAACGTATCAACACCAGGTGGCATATAAATGACGAGTTTTGCGTTTCAGAATTTTACGTGAGCAGATCAGTGTTATTCATGCAACGTCAGATTTGTGCACTATTATTTTATAAAGAATCAACAGCAAAAAACTGGATTCGAAATTGGCAAAACAAATTCTAGCGGTAGGCTGTCTTTACAAGGGTAGATCATTAGAAGTCGACAGTATTAGGGAGTGATTTCAAGGTACTCTGCAGAAGTATACAGCAAGAGCAAACCACAAGCTTGTAATTTTCTAAACAACAATGTGGAGCGTACTGCGCAAGCACCTAACACCGAACGACACAGATCTTGCAATAATTTTTGTGTTTCGTTTAAAGGCTTGCTCCAAGAAGACGATAACTTTTTAGGCAAGTTCCGGTTCAGTGATGGGGTTGCGTTTTATGTAACTGGGAAAGTGAATAATCAAAATGTTCGAATTTCTGAGACTGAAAGAACTAACTGGGTTCGTAATTTCTCGAAAACAAATGTGTTTTATACTCTCCACATCAAAAGTGTCCAGTTGGTACTTCTCTGCAAAACCGTAAATTGTAAAACATTATTGAACTTGCTAACTACGTGGCTTCTTCTATAAATGGAACAACAATATTGACTTTATCTTGCAGCTTGATGGAGCCCTATATCACTACTATCATTTTGTATAGAACTTACTTAATGAGAGAGAGTTACATCGATGGATAGGGTGTATAAGTAACAATGATCTACATTTTCTACACTGGTCATCAAGATTACCGGACTTAACTCTGTATGATCTCTCTTTGTATGGAATTTGTAAAAAATTGTAAATATCGTTTGTAAACCACAATTTGTCCTAAGATGTAAGTAAATTTGTCCCGCAGTGCAAACCACTTATAAAGCATGCTACACCGCGTATGGCAAGAGTTAGGTTACTGAATTAACATTTGAAGAGTAACAAACATTTGGAATTGAACTTGAACAGTTACTGTTTTCAACTAATGTCAGTGCTTAAAGGAACGGGGTGGGCAAGAATGCAGGACACGGAGCACGGAGTACGGAGTATATATTATTACGAAAGACAAGAATAGACTAGAAAAGTACAAATTACAACTGAAGTATGCACCGGACAAAATGTTAACTAAAACTCGGCGTCTGTCAACTGCGTTTTTTTACATAAACTCAGCCCAGTTGACCACGCCGAAAACGAAACGATAAGTTGCCTTAACAACATAACAATAACAACAGAACATTGTTTACTGTTTCACACAAACAGCAGTGAAATAGTGGGTGTACAAACGTATTTAACGACTCTGGCTTCTCTCAATTGTATTTTATTAGCGCCCCTAACATTTCCTTTCAATGTTTAGAATCACCTTAATTCCAGTACGCTATTCAAAGCAGTTTTGCTATTGGGTGACGTAAGATTCCTGACATCGTCTTGACATTCATGATACGAACAATTTTATCTTTCCCTGAATACACAGCCTTTACAACTTCTTTCATCCTACGCTGATTGACGTCTGTAATGTAAACAAGCTCCTCAACTTCGACATCTGGGGAGCTTTTATTCCACTTGGTCCTCGGTGTCAAACTGGGAGGTACTCTTTGAGCCAACAACTCTAGAAATGAGATGCTAAGACTTGTGTGTGCCTTCACAGTTTCTTGTAGCATAAATATCCTTCTACAAACTCTCCAGGTAGCCGTGTAATACTTGACGTCTCCAAAAGAAAGCAGTTCGGAGTGATGGCTTTCGGATCATCAGAGTTACATGATACTCTCGTAAGTGAACGACTGTTGAGCGATGCTTTAACTTCTGCAACCACAGTCAGCAAAACTTAATCAAAGTTCTTTTCCTCAGAACAACCTCCATTGCTGATTGATCTTCACAGATCAAACTAGCACGCTCCCAAGCCCTTCCAATATAAGGAGCTTTCGGTGGGATAAAATTCCACTTTATTCTCCGGTGGACTAACTTGATTATTATTTTGGACTGATTCATCTCCTTCAGTGCCTTTTTTAGATCGTTGTCACCTCTACAAAAACTCGTCCGTTGTCACTCGAGAGTTCCTTTGGTTCTCTTCGGCGCTTGATGGTTATTATTGTATCATCTATAGATAGAGAGTAGACAATTTCCATGTGAACAGCTCGAGTGCTTAGGCAGGTAAATAGCTCTCCCTAGCGCTCCGTAGCGTTTCTCCGTTTTCCTTCCGTGTTTTACTTTTAAAGGTTCAAAATAATCCAATCCCCTAAATGTGAATAGCCTTTCCGGCACCATAACTAGCACTTTTGGAAGAGCTGCTATCACCGCTAGAACTATTTTGGCTCTCTTTACGCAGAAATCCAAACAATCGTTTGCAACTTTTTTTACAGCACTTCTTGGGCCAAGTATCCAGTAATGCCACCGTAGCACGTTTTATATCTTGTTTATACCATGATGTTTATGTATCTTATAATACCACCTGACGAGGAGTTGAGTGAAGTACTGCGCCGGATAAAGAATCACAGAATACTTAGCTGCAACTGGCACATTAGGAGACTTCTTAATGCGGCTATCGACGCAAACTAAAAACATCCTTTAGATATAGAGAAAGTTTCATTAGGCGTGAAGAGTGCTTTACCTTCCTTCCAGTGCTCAAATCTTGTAACTTGTTACTGAAAAATTCTTTCTGGGTCCTGTCACCTTTTCCACGTGATGTAGCAACATTTATCACGAATCTTCTGAGCCATGCACTGAGTCGAACAAATTTCATGAAACAGCTGAACTTGTCGACATCAGACATCAGGTAGACTCTACCTTTCTTAGGCATCAACAAGAATGATGGTTCATTAAACCACCTACACTTTGGAGTGATGTCTGCAAGAGTCGCGTCTCTAGTTCCATCACCTGCAACATTTTTCTTGGTTGAAACCCATCTCCACCGACCTCCGTCAACTCTAGTATTTTGCCGATCTGATATGCTACGTACTGCTTAAAGAGACTAGCCAACAACGAACGTTTCGAAAATCTATCCACATCACCGTTCAGTTGATCTTCTTAATGTGGTCAGTTAATTAAGCTCCTACTAGTCGGATTGCAGCTCCAAGCTCGGCTTAATTTGGGAGACACGGGATTTGGATACCACAATGTTAACAAAGATTTCGTTCAACAATCTCGCTCCTAGATGGACCACTGCACAATAGGCTTATTGACTGGCATCATAAAAAGATATGCAGCTGGACGTCGTCTCATTTGGACATTTGAAGAGTATAGCATCGTCTTATTTTTGGCTTTGGGATCTTTTCTCTGCTTTACTGCTTGGTTAGATGTCAGCTGTTCGCGCCATCCAGCGGAAGTTCTTAGCTAAAAATTCAAACGAGCCGAACAACTTTATAATGAGTTTCAGAAGCTTTTTTTGTAGATAGTTTGCTATCAACGTCCAGAAACGATGCCCTGAACTAAAATACGCCAGCGTTTGGATTCCAATGCAATTTCAGAACCCTTTCCAACTTATCTTCTTTGATGTCCAAAGTTGCATCAGAAATTGAATGATTATCCGGCGCTACCATTTTGAGCACATCTATAGATTTCCCTTACTTTCATGATCTTTTTGATGCCTTTTTTTGTTATTTTATAGCTATCCAGATAGTCAGCAACATAATGACGGCTGATGATGGCATCCACTGCTTCTGGATACTGCTTCCCAAATTCTTATGGATTCTTATTTTTTATTCATTGACCCAGAAACTGTAAGCTGACTGCTCCAAACACCATGACGTCCATCGAATATATATCAGGAGGTCCAATCTTGTCTTTTCCCTTCTACAGAAAGCGTAGTGCAACAATGTGAAATATATCTCTAATATCTGCACTGAAGGCGAGTTGCTATTGATAAAACTTTAGTGGTGGTCCGTTTCTTTAAGATCTTGAGTCAGTTGAATTTTATGCGCCTGTAAATGCAGATCCTTTGTCATAATGCGTTGCGCAGTGCCGTATGAAAGGTTAATTTGCTGTGAACGTTTACGAATTGACATGTTTGGTTCTTCACGCGCGCTATCATGTACCTTTGTACTATATTACAAATTACAAGCTCGCTTGGCACATTATTTGGCCCAAAGAATGATCAAAATTTCCTTCGCGTATTCATAACTGATCACTTGCTTTCATAATAAACTTGAAAGCTATTGATGCGTTATTGCGCAAACGGCGCGCAATTCAATTTGGATCATCCTAAGTATAGTCAAACTGATACCAAAAAATGTAGAAATTGATAGGAATTTTATACAAACAGGAAAAACAAAGCAAGTAAATGTATATGACAGTAAGAAAAACATAAAAATAATTTAAGGAAAATTACAGCTCAATTAATTTTCGAAAAGTTAAAAAACATACAAATTAGTCATTTAAATTTTTTTCCTGTTTTTTATGAAACTTTTACAAAATATTAAAATTTGTTTACGTGTAATAATTCAGTTATCTCGTGATATGTTAAATATTATTTATATTATGCTTTAGATGTAATTAAATGAAATCAATAAAAAGCACCTGCGTCACGATTTTGATATCAGTTCGTTTAAACGATGAATTTCATCGATATAACACTCATAACCAATATTATCTACATTGGTAATTTCATATAAACGACAGAGTCCATAGCTATTTATATTGCAAAACGGTAGATGTTCTATAGAGCTCTTTATCAATTGTTTTTGTAATGTAATATTTATCGATATACTTTAAAAGCTTTAGATAAGCTCCTGAAATTGATAACAACTATATGTTTGATTATTGTTTTAAGGCGAGTTAAGAGGAATTTTTTATGCAAACAACCTAATACAAACCCTGGAGTCGTAAAGACCAAACTGGATGTCCATATCCTTTATTCTCCCCATCAGCGACACGCTTGCAGATCCCCCGAGATATATTTTGTTAGAAACTAGACTGAAATTACCTTATAATTATTATATATTTCACATAGACACGGCTTGTATTTACTTTAACGCTCCACTTCCATATATAGGAACGAACACCGCTCGGGCGTTTAATTCGTAATAAGGAGACGTAATTTGTATCTGCTTGAACTCGACGGTAAATTCAGCCTTCAACGTAATGGGAGAAATTCTCACGTGGGTTAAGCTGAAGTCAGAGAAACCCCTCAGTAGCATCTCCTTGCTGTTGAATTTTACCCTAAAACAGTTGCACTGTTTGGATGTGGCATTTACTAAAGAGGTTATGATTTACATCCCCATCTTGCCGTCAAGGTTCACCTGAGCTTCGGGGAGAAAGTAAGGATCGATGGTTTCTAGTTTTTGTGACAGTTTCTTGACGAATTCCTTTATCTGGTCCTCAAACAAATATGTCGTGGCACCGAACGAAGTTCCATCTGCAAAGTATTTGTAACGAAAGAAACCTTTGAAAACAAAATAATTTACCGTGGCCAGCTGTGTTTACATTTATTTCAGCCGAAATAGAAGAAATTACAGTAACAACTGTTATAATAAGCAACAGAACTTTATACATCTTATTTTTTGTTGTAATTCGATTTAGAGGAAAACGATCTGTAGAACGACTTTAAATGTATACAGCAGCTTTAAAACTATCTGCGGTATTATTACACAAAAATTAGAAAAATAGTTAACCACTGATAAGAGGAAGTTTTAACAAATAACACATATTAAGGTCAAGTGCCGAAATATTCCCCACTGTTATCTATACCTTTGTTATCCACTGGACAGAATGCCGATTTATTTTTTTATGTATTTATTGATTTGAATATTTATGTTAAATATTGATATTCAGTAAATTATTTGAATTAATACGTGACACGAGGCAGTAACAGCCTTTAGCGTTATTTCTTTACACTATAATAAATTGTGTTATCTGGATAAATTAACCTATATGTAGAAAATATACTAAAAAAAACCCATTAAACCTGTTAAATAAAACTATCCCATTTAATATTTTGAGTTTCTTTTCGTATTTTATTTCTAAACGCACAACGGCTAAATGTGCGTGGAGTTTTGTTTGGTAATAGTACTTTGAATCTTGAATCTTGAAAATCATCGAAAGATGGATAGTGTCTTGTTGAAGAAATCAATTAGAAAAGTACTTAAAGCTATTACTCTTATTACTTTATTTTAGAGTGATTGTAATATTTTTAATTTAGAGTTGTTAACATCTGGATTTCATAACTTCATATTAGCTTTATAACTGACTAATATAGAAATATTTTGTTTTCTAGTGATCTGAGATTTTTTCAATATCGTTCAGTTTACATAGTTTCAATTCAAGTCGGAATCTTTTTTTTACTATGTGAGTCTTCCAGGTAATTTACCTATTTCGATGAATCGCTAAATACTTTACACTATTTTGCTGAGATATCGGAGTGGTATTTAATGTACCTGATAGGGAGGTTCTCTTTCCAAAAGTTTCTTTTCGTTCACATGTATTTGTTACAGTTTAAACCATTCTTTGATTTGTTTGAGATATCGCCAAAATATATTTTTATGCATTTTTTTTATTTTTTCGTGCTTATAGTGTTGTAACAACTTTCATCTTTTTATTCCAGATGAGTTTGCAAGAAAGTTAGCTTCGAGTTTTAATCCGATATTGCTGGAAACGGGAACTTTCCACAAGGAATGTCGTAAAAGAGACTTGCAATGCTGAAGGTAAAGAAACTGTAAGTCGGTCAAAAGTTTCAAGATGGTACATGTGCTTTAAATCCAATGATCTCATTTTTGAAGATTTGTCTCGTTTCGGTCGGCCATTAAAGTTGGATGATGGTAACTTGTAAGCTGCTTTGGATGCCGAACCTTCATCAAGCACTCAAGATCTAAACACCAAACTTGGAGTTGCCAAATCAACGATTCAACGGCACCTTCAACAACTCGATTTTGTCCATAAGAAGCTCCGTCAAAATCCGCACAAACTCACCGAAGCACAAGCTGCCAAAAGAATCGAGATTTTGCTCAACAGTCTATTGTACAACCGATTTTAGAAGCAAATTGTGACGTCGGATAAAAAGTGGGTCTTTCTAGTCAATTAAAATCAACAGAAGAAGTGGATTCCAAAAGCCAAAATCCTCCGTCAGTTCCGCGTAAAGATCGTTTCGGTACGAAGGTCATGCGGTGTAACTTTGAGCGCGTGCTTCATTTTTAGTTGGTTCCGAATGGTCTTGTTGAACGCTTTCGTTTCAATCAATATCCCATCAAAATTCAAAGGTTACTTCCTTACAAGCTCATCTGGAATACAAAGATAAGGGTTCTTACAACACTATAAGCACAAAGAAATAAAAAAATGTGTTTTCTGCAGCCGAGTCCGGACTTTTGAGACAACCTAGTATAGAGCTACAAATACTTAAGTCAGACTAATCTTCTATGTGTCCTGCTTTGCAATTTATAGGACTGGAAGTGAAAGTTTGAAAAAAATGTTTGTCGGGAGATGCATTTGGTTGGGAAAAGTTTGTTGGTTTAGAAGTATTGCATAATTGATAGTGCGGGGCAATGAGAGATTTTCATGTGACAGGTAAGCCTTGACTATTAACTCTAGTGTGGGTATTTTTCTATTTTAATTCTCCACGAATAATCCTGTTGGTGGTATGAAAAATGGAAGCAATGGCTTTTGCCTGCGGAAAATTAATTTTGGGGCCTGTTTTTTTTATTATGGTTGGTAATTGCCGAATCATTATCGTCTTCCCGTACAGCCAGAGAAAACTTATATATTCATCTAGATATTTGCCGGTCTGTTTGACTTATATTAGTCCTTTGACAGTTTCCACAAGGTATTTCATAAATTCATTGAGATTCATTGGGGCAGCGATCTTTTGCTGAGCAAATAAAATCAGCTATTTCATTATTGGTCCTAAAGACCGTACGCATGTTTTGCCTCATGAATATGTGGCTTGTAGGTGATGCCCCTGATAAGAATGCTTTTTGTTGGTCAGGAGGGTTTTAGGATTGGGAATTAATATTTTTAATTATATAAGATAAGCATTTATTGGACTACACATAGATCTGTAAATCTTTATTCAATACCAGCTGGGACCCCGCAGGCTTTGTCGACGAAGCCTGATCTAGACGCCAGGCAGTCGTGTAGAACATTTCACATGTTTCTGCGACAATAATCAAAATATTTAAATAATTCAAAAACGGTTAAAGTTAGAAGGCTGATTTTTTGCACCGAATTAGAAAATATAGTTGTGTATGTGGTGTGCAAGTTTCACGGAAATCGGTTGAAGCGTCTAGGAGGAGATAGAATTATAAGTTTAGAAAGAAAGAAAGAAAGAAAGTTAGGGAGATAAGACAATTATATTATAAGATAATATAAATAAAAATATCAACTCAGGGTCTCTTTTAATCTACCTACTCCCCAAGAAGAACTATGAGTCAAAGAAGAAGACTGAATTTTGGTGTGCTTTACTTCACTATTTATAGAAACAGAAGTAAAAGTTTGACGGGAAAATGTACCGGTTTGGGGAAAGTTTTTTTTTGTTGTAACGGGTTACGTTACGTTACGTGCTAACGTGCAGTAACCAACGGTTTCCAAATAGCAGGTAAGCCTTGACCATCGTCTTTAATATTGAGGCATTAAGCGTATTTTTATTTCAATAGCCTCTTGAATAATTAATTCTACTGGTAGGCTGAGAAATGAGAGAGTATTTGGAATTGGAAAAATTAATAATTTATCCGGGTTCTTTGTTACGTTCGGCCAAAGCAAAAGAAATATTTGTCATGCTGTACGTAGATCGTTGTCTGATGCCAGAACTTCAGTAATCATCTGCTTACGTAGTTATTAACGTTTGTGGTGTTGTTGCCCGAATTATAAGTCTTTGAATTTATTAACAAATTTTTTTTCGACAGATATGTTTTTAGCAATTCGTAGTATTCTATTAGTAGAGAATCCTAACAAAACCAAATTTTTGCAGTAGTACCTTTTTAGAAGCTTTAGATAAAAGGAGTAGCAAGCTGTTGGATCGGTATGAAGTAACTTTCTTCGAGTTTTTCCAGGGTTAAATATCATTATATTTTGGGCAGTTTTCCATTAATTTGGGAATTTTGTAATTCGTCATGTAGGTAAAAAGTTTTGTTGAATTTTTTGGCAATTCTTTTATGATTTTTGCTGTTATTGCGAGATACTTCGAAATTCTAGGATCTTATATTTCTGAAATAATACTTACCCAAGAAAGTTGAAATTTCTGTTACTTTTCAAAGTAATCTCTGTCTAAATGTACATATTTTTTACGTCGTTGTCATGATTCCATGGCTGCTGAGAACCCTTCTTTAGGAGTGTGTTTTGCTTACTGGAAATTTGTTGATGCAACAGCGACTTGACTACGTGTTAACATGTCCTCAAACATTACCACCTGCGCAGCCTTGTGAAAAACCTTGAAAAAACTTTTCGCATTTTCGCACGTCATCATGCAAAATGGACTCCATAGATCCTACGGAAATGCCAAGTTTAGAGGCGATATCACGTACACCTAATATACGGTCTTTCATAACAAGTTGCTCCACTCGCGCAGTCATCGTTTCGGTCCGGCTGGTTTGTGGCCGAGGCTGTTTCGATTTATTGTCACACAACTCTTGACCTTATTTAAACTTTAGCAGCTACAAACGCACGTTTTTAAAATCCATAACGCCTTCACCGCATGTCTCTCAATTGGAGATAAATTTCGGTGTGGTTTAACCACGCAAGAGGAGAAATTGTATGTTACACGTCGTTCTTAAATACTTAACTCCACCATTTAAACTATACAAAACGACTTCCATCTATATTTCAAGTTTAGAAATATTTTCTGCGCCTTTTAAAATTAACTGCATCTTTCCACTTACTCTTACAGCTGACACAAAATTTGGAGACTTTAGAACTTAATCTAGAGCTTTCCTTGAATTTAAATTTTTGATAACAGCCCGAACTTTTATTTGTCTTATAGGATGAGCGTTACATTTCTTAATAGTTTGGTATATAAATAATTTTTGATCTGCTTGATAATCGTGGGCTTGAAATACTGAGATTAAATAATTTACGTAAATATCTGCTTTTTTGGTTAATCGTGTTTTCTGATAGGTGTACTGCGAATTTTTTATCCTTTTAGTGGCGTGATAACTTCCCATAAAGAATAATCAGTTTTAGGTTTGACATACATTCCTGCACTTCTTGGTTTTTTAAAGTTGGTTGGAAGTTTTTAATTCAGGATTGGACTAATTGAGTTTAATTTTATTTCTGGGATTTCTAGTAACTTGCTATATTCTTCTTAGTTTTTGTTTTTCTTATACTTTTTGCTTAATGATCACAGAATCATGTGTTGGATTTTGTAGTGTGGCGTAGCTTTTTATAACTAATTACGTAAAATAGCTCCACTCTGTGCTTTTTCAGGATAGCGTTGTCGTTTTTTAAATTTGTAATATTTATTTAATATTTACAATACGTTCTTATATCATTTGGTTAACTGCGTTGAATATGAAGGAAGCGAACATTCAGTGATGGCGTTTCCGCTTTTATTTTTGTCTTCGTCTGATCTTCGTTGGATCAGTCTCACAGATCACGTTCATTTCGTAGGAGTGTTGACATGTTGCCGTATTTCGATATTTTCGGACTCTGGTGGCTTTTGTATTATTTTTGGTTAACTTTTTGGTGCATTTTTTCTGTTATGTATGGAACACATAAATACTTATGAGGGGTCTGACAAGTTAAATAACAATTCACAATGAATTGTAATCTATACTTGGTAAGATTTTTATTCAAAGGTTTTATGCAGCCGCACAATTTAATACCATACGCCATCTGATTATGATTTCGTACAGCCAAATTTTTTTGATGAGGGTTTTTTATTTTTTAAAATTTTTTTTTTATTGGATTAATGCAAATTTACAATCTACTTAATAAAGTAATAAGTAAATGGGTTGAAAGGAGTTCACTTGAGTCAGGGGCCATCCATTGACGGCTCTCTGGATTCACCTAGCTAGGTCTTCTGGCCATGTTCTGTTAAGTCTTCTATTTTCCATTGGTTGTCTGAACAGTTCACTGATTAGCTCGTTGCTGTGGGTTATGCTTCGATTTTTATGTTTAACAGAGTAGGCACTGATGACGTCGTGTATAAACGGTATTTTGAGGTCGTCGTGTATGGTGTTGTTGTAGACATACCAAGGTGCATTTAGTAATATTCTGAGGGTTTTAGATTGATAGGTTTGTAAAATTTTTGTATTAGACGGTTTGCTGCAACCCCATAACTCGACACCATATGTCCAAATAGGCCTAAGAATGGTTTTGTATATGAGGAGTTTGTTCTGTAATGAGAGCTGAGATCTACAATTTAGTAACCAAGACATGTTCCTCACTTTTAAATCTAATTGACGTCTTTTTGCCTTAATGTGTGTTCTCCAAGTTAGTTTTGCGTCAAGATGAAGGCCGAGGTATTTAACTTCTCCTTTAACAGGAATGGGAGTGTTATTGAAGGTAAGAGGAGGACATTCTGCTCTTCGTGTTGTGAACGTGATTTGACACGACTTATCAACGTTTATATTAATTTTCCAGTGCGTAAGCCAAATTTGGAGTTGATCAAGATAAGCTTGCAATTTTGCAGAAGCTCGTATCGGATCGAGATCTGTAGAAAGGATGGCTGTATCATCAGCGAACGATGCTAGTAGTGTATCCTCGCTGGCTGGTATATCAACGGTAAACAGTAAGTACAAGAAAGGTCCCAGAACACTTCCCTGGGGTACACCAGAGTTGATAGTCTGCTAGTCAGATAACGAGTCTTCGAATTTAACTTTGAAGTAACGGTTGGACATGTATGACTTAAGGATGAGGAACAATTGATTTGGTAAGTGTTGTTTAAGTTTGAGAAGTAACCCTGTCAAACGCCTGTTTTACGTCTAAAAATGCTGATGTATACCTTTTTTTTTGCTTCTAAGTTTTCTTTGATTTTATTAACGATTCTATGGCACTGTTGGATAGTGGAGTGATTGGGTCTGAAGCCGAATTGGTGGTTAGGGATTAAGGCATCTATATGTGTTACGTTTGCAATTCTGATGAGGATAAGTTTTTCGAAAATTTTGGACATTACAGGAAGGAGCCTTATTGGCCTATAGGAAGTGGCATCAGTTGGAGGTTTTCCTGGCTTCAGTATCATGATTATTATTACATATTTCCATAGTATCGAATAGTAGCACAGGCGTAGTATGCTGTTATATATGGTTGTGAGTAATACAATAGCTTTTCTAGGGCAGTTTTTCAGTACTTCACCTGTAATGAGATCATATCCAGGAGCTTTATGAGGATTTAAGAGATTTATTTCTTTTTTGACTTCTGCAGGTGAAATAGGCTTGGGTGGAAGAGACATCTGACAACGGGCGTTTAAGAATGTTTGTATTGCGACATCATCTTCATCATCGTTGAGGATATCAGGAGCGGAAAATACACTAGCAAGGTGTTCTGCGAATCTGTTGGATTTTTCAATATTCGTCCGCGCCCAGCTCCCATCAGCTTTTCGTAGAGGTGGAATAGACACTATGGGTCTTTTGAATTTCTTTGTCGCGTTCCACAGGGAGTGATCATCAGTAGATAGATTGACGATGTAGTGTTCGAAGGATTCGTTTTTTGCTTCTTGGATAGCATTGTGGAGATTGTGCGTTATTCGATTTGAATAAGTTTTGTCAAGTAGATTCCTGGTAGTCTGCCACCTGCACCGAGCTCTGCGCTTTGCGATGACCAATTCTCTAATATGAAGCGGAATGTTCTGATTGTTGCGGGTGAGACCATGGGGTTCTGGAGTAGAGGTCCAGGAAGTGCTTTGTATTAACGTAGTTAGGTACTGCACAGCTTCATCTATGTCCTCCTTATCTTTTAAGCGGATATTTAGTGATATATTAACGTTGATATGTTGACGGAATAGGTTCCAATCAGAAGACAGTCTCTGTTGTGGCTTTTTCCATATAATACTGGTGCTTAGAGTTATTATTGCAGAGTGCAGATCTAAATTGGATTCAATATCACTATGTAGGTCTGAGATTCCCTTAGTTATGGCAAAGTCTAACAGGTCGGGGATTTTATTTCGATCGGTCGGCAAATAAGTTGGCTCTCCAGTCGACAAATAGTTGAAATTATTTAATTCTAAAACTCTCAATAATGTTCTGCCTTTAGGAGTAATCGGCCTAGATCCCCAGGCTGTATTTTTAGCATTCCAGTCTCCGGCAACTAAAAAGTGTGAGCCGAGTCGTTGGAAGAACTCGAGGTATACATCGCATGTTATAGAATAACGTGGTGGACAATATATTGAAGCAATTGTAATAGGCCGGGAGAAAGTATCTACTTTTATCATGGCACTTTGAATTTTGTGTGTTATGTATGGTTGGAGTACGTGATGTTTTATTGAAGATCTGATTATGATTGCAGACCCTGCGTGAGCCGCATCATCAGGATGGTTAGCATAGTAAATGGAATAGCATGGTATTTTAAGAGTTGTACTTTGTGTTGAATGACTTTCAGCGATTAGGAGGATATCAATTTTATTTATGTTAAGAAATAGCGTAAGTTCCTGAATATGGTTTGATAAGCCATTTGCGTTCCATTCTGCAATTCGAATTGCAGGGTCCATTATTGAGTTAATTTATTAATAACTGTTGTCAGCATGGTTAGAATCATACTGTTCTGGTTGAGTAATTGATTGAACATATTCTTAAAATCATTAAGGAATATAGTAAATTTGCTAGTTAGGTCTGTTTCGGTGTTGTTAGATGGGATATTAGGTTGTACTGCGGTCATTTGGGCATAAGTAGGGGTTGGGGTTGTTGGATGTAGTGGAGTATTAGTTGTAATATTTTGTGACAAAGGACTGGGCCTGGTTGGTCTTAGGTGATGGTGCATTGTACGATCCCACGTTTATTTCTTGGCGCTTCTACTCGAATTTTAGAATGATACAGAAATTCTAATTTAAAGATGTCTTTATTATTATTTTGTGGCTCGAGATCTACAAAGAATAGAGGTAAGGGCTCTTTAGTAACCCGATGCCTGACATTTGTAATATTACGAACTTTGTGTTCTTTTTTCTCGAGTTCTTGTGTAATTTCTGGTAGGGGAATAGAAGGGTGGATGCTTCTTATGACTCCACGGTATGCTATATCTTGTTTTAACTGATATAAATGGTGCACAATTTCTTCTTCACGAACGTGACGGATGAGTTTTCTATAGGTTTCAGGAGTGTTGGGGTTTATTTTAACAGTATTGTTTGCTAACGTTTTGGTAGTGTAAGTTTCTTCTTCAACTACTTGTGCTAAGTTATCGATCATGTCTTTGTAATTTGAGACCCGTATATAAAGATTGGTGGAGGTTTCGGTTCTCTTTTTGGAGGAATTGAAGTATTAGACGTGTTGTTATTGCTTTCAGAGAGAAGTGAGAACTGGTTAGCAGTTTCTATTTGGGCATCAATTTCAGAAGAATTTTGTCGTTTTGCTCTTTTCTTTTGGTTACTATTTGCCAGGCGTGTTTGGTTTGATTTTGTGTTTCATTGTAGTTCATTGTTTCATCATCACATGCTAAGTTATCTTCTGTGGTTTTATAGTTTATATTGCTGCTA
Organism: Sinelater perroti; assembly: GCA_036346155.1. Taxonomy (NCBI): domain Eukaryota; kingdom Metazoa; phylum Arthropoda; class Insecta; order Coleoptera; family Elateridae; genus Sinelater; species Sinelater perroti. The sequence continues at coordinate 4,927,154 of JARFIY010000046.1, read as the reverse complement.
ACAGAATTATCATAATTTGCACTAACCTGCTGTGCTGATAGTACAGGTGGAAATTGATTATAAGTTGGTGTGAATGAAGGTGCTATTTGACTTGGCTGTTGATTGAATCCTAGTAAAGGTGCTTGATTCGCTGGGGATCGGTTGGGGTACATTAGTGGCATTTGTGCATTTACAAACGATTGTCCTGGTATGTTTGATGACTGCACAATAGGCTGATTATAGTAATTACCATTTTGTCCGAATCCATTATTGGCTTGAGTGTTAAATTGTGGGGTCCCAGGTCCTGCGTTACTCGTGGAAGGGAACATGTTCCCGATCCCGAGTGTTTATCGTTCGCATGCAGTGTAATAGGATTCTTAATAATGCGCACTTTTAAATATTATGAAAACATTTAAAAATATACACGAGTTTTCGAAATTAAATTAATAAATATATATATTTGCCTGACCTTAAGCAAGGTTACGGCACTAGCAAGAATCTTGATGAGAGTTGTGGATACTTTATACGAAGCCGGTATAATTCCTTTAGTTTTAAATTCGCTTGCTTTATCTGTGCTTTCCATGTTAATCGTTGGTCTAGATGGAATCCCAGGTATTTTACTAGTAGTCAATAAATACTATTATAAAATCAAACCTAAAGTTGCTTTACACAGCATTAAGATATCTACAAGTTTAATAAGTGGTTGCAATGGTCAAGTTTTAAAATTGCGATTCTTGTCAATTTTAGTTATTTACCAGTGAAATAGGGTAACAACGAAAACTGCGTTGCTGTAATAGCATTATATAAGTATGGAACTGAAAAAAGTGTAATCTTTAAAACTCCAGTATGTTTGTGTATTGGACTATAAATTGTTTAATGAGACTGAAGGTGTTGAGCATCCTTTGAGATCTAGAAGATCACGTTCCGTCCAGACTATTCAGGCAGTCAAAGTTCTCGAATTAAAAGAAATCTTTTTTATAAGTTAAAGATCATGCTTCGTGGAATGCAGATTTTCAGAACTTCGATGTCTCGCATTATTAAGTAAGACCTAGGACTAGTTGGTTACAAAAGACACACAAGACTTTTGCTGACAAATGCTTTAAAGAAAGGTAAGAGAGGAAAAGCAAAAATGTTGTTGACTAAATACGCGCATGATAATCACAAAAAATGTTTACAAATGAAATTTTTTACGGTGGACAAGTATTTCAACAAACAAAAAGACAGAGTATGCACTAGGTCGTCCATAAAAGAATCTGAGCTAATGACAAGGGTTAAGAGAGGCCACTATTCAGCAGCTGTAATGGTTTGGTGGGGAGTCTGTTATGATAGGGCGGCGGATATTAGTTTTTGTAAAATAGGAGTCAAAATTTTCGTAGCAGTGGGTAGTAGGATATGTGTAACATTACAATAAATGTAAGCAGTACTAAGTACATATTTAAGTATTTGATGTGTAATAAGATCATGTCCTTGGGATTTATGATATTTAAAATATTTAATTTCCTGTTAAACATTTCTGGGGAAGAAAACACTTATTAAATGACGTGTACGATATAGGACGTGCAGAAAATCTTTGACGTCATTACCAATAGTTTCCAGATGCGGCTGCTTGTGTCTGAAGATTTGCTTTATTAAATCTATTACAATAGCGTTTTCTAAGTGGTAGAATAGTAGTTGGCGATTTTAGTACTTTTACAAAATGTGTAATTTTTAAATAAACTTGAAAATTAATTTTTAAATTATTTATTTTGTGCTTGCGAGACACCAAGCTTAACAACGAACAAAAAACTATAATAACAGAAGAAAAAGTGAAAAAACTTTATAAAAACTAAAAAACGGAACATCCCCAGGTTAAACCCAAATAGTACATGAAAACTGGTTAAACAACTCAAATACTTATCCAAAAAATTGTAAGATTTAACATAATTTCAGATGAATGCCAAATAGCAATAATACTAATGTGATAAAAGGTGATCCTAAGGAACTCGATAACTACAGAGGAATAAACCTGCTAAACACAACACTGAAATTAACAATGAGAATAATAACAAAGAAAATAAATGAAATAATACAATTGCAGGAAGAGCAACAGGGATTCAGAAAAGGTTAATCGTGTTTATAGTACATAAGACAGATAAAAGAAAAGTCACTGGAATATAACATACCAGCGTATTTATGCTTAATAAACCTTGAGAAGGCGTTTGATAAGGGTTCAAATAGAGGGCGTAATACATATGTTATATAATAGAAATATCCCATTAGATCTAATAAAGGTCGACAAAAATATTTACAAAGATAACAAAGTAATCGTTAGAACAGAAGACGGATTTACCGCACCCAAAAACTATAAAATTCGGCATTAGACAGGAAAACTTGTTTGAGCCCTTTTCTGTTTAATCTGGTAATGAACGAGATCATCAAGAAAGTCAAAACAAGAAAGAAAATACAGAATGGAAAATAAAAAGCTATAGATCATTTGTTATGTAAACAACGCCAAAATAATTGCAAAAAAGGAGGATGGCCTTGAAAGGCTACTATACCAATTTTATATTACCTCACAAAAATATATTATGATAATATTCAGGGGAAAAACAAAAACAATAGTGATAAGTAAAGAACCAATAAGATTGAACACGTAAAAGAAGTTGAGTATCTAGGCATCAATATGCCCAGTAACGGAAAAGTAGAACAAGAAGCGATGAAAGGAATTACTAAAGCAAATAGAACAATCGGTTGTCTAAATAACACTATATGGAAAAACAAACACTTATCAAGAGAAACCAAAACGAGTATATATAAAAGTGTAATCAGACCTGCAATGACATACATATATGAAACAAGACCTGACACTAGCACAACACGAAGACTATTAGAAACGACAGAAATGAGAGTAATTAGAAAAATCACAAATAAAACACTAAAAGGTAGAATAAGGCGTGTATCTAAAACAAACCTTGTTAATAATTGCATAAAAAAGAGAAAACAAAATGGAACGAACATATAGGAAAAATGGCAGATGACAGAGTGGTGAGAGTAGCAAGAGCAAGGCACCAGTCAGTAGAAGAGCGATAGGATACCCCAGAAAACAATAATGTGATGATCTAAATTAGAGAACGACCGAAGCAGAAACAAGCAGTTCTGTCTATTTATAAAATAGAAAAAAAAGTATTAGTAAAATAGTTCTATGGAGTAAATGGATAAGTATGTTTTTCTGGTTTTGAGTTTCTACATTGTCAGTTTACATAAGCATCGAGGAATGCTGTTAATCTTCTTTAAAGTATGTGGGGCATATGGCGTAACCCGAGTTGCTATTTTGCAAGAGTTATTACTTTAGAGGAATGTTTAAAGTTGTATTTTCCTCGAAGTGTGAGATATGAAAGAATTAGATGAAACAGTTTGCTCAATTTTATTTGCGTTGTTTGAGTTATTGCTATAAATGTGTACTTAGATGACATATCTAGGTTAAATTTTATTTTGGTGTGTCTAGTAGTCTATAAGTCGTGGTAAAATCTAGACCAGGTGTTTTATTTGGATCCTGAGCGAATATGTAGGCTCTGTTGTAGATAGGCAATTGCGTAACCACATGGCTTGTAGCAGATTTCTTCTTTTTCTAATAATTAATCCGGAGCTTCATTCGACGCCCTGTCATTACAATCACCAAAGATTATGTTTTTATTGCTAGTTGCTACAAGAAAATCTTCATATTCTTCAGGTGAGATTCTATGCCTGGGGGAGGTAATATAATGATCTTATTGTTATGAGCCAGGGTTTAACGTTCAGTTGAATTTTAACAGCTTCGAATTTCTTTGTATAGTAGCAGATCCATAGTATTAAGTAAGTTTTGTAATGAGGGTTGCATTTGATCTTAATAAATCATCATTTATATTTCTTTTAAATCTTTTACAACCAATGCAAAAGCATTAAACTACACGAGCGTTTTATTTACCTATTCTTTTCAATTACTAAAATCTGCGTTTTATAGTATTTTATCTGTGTGAAATTAAAAAGATTGACCAAAGCGTCATTAATCTCCAAGATTACTCGCACGATATCTCTCGGCTATTTTGGCAGCTTCCGCAGCGTTAAAGTTATAAAAATAGTATAAGATATTTGACAAAACAATAAACCAACTAATCAAATTTATGTAGTTATGTATCATGTAGGAACTTTTGAATTTTTGAACAAACACTATAAGAGACTGCCTAAATACAGTGCTATCGTTGAATTATTTAATGTATTTAAAAAGTATTTTCTTCTTTTAAGGTCTTAGTAATCAATCAGCGCTTCCAGGAAAATTATAAAAATATTAAATTTATACATTTGTTGTGATAACCAGCGCAAATTCTTGATAACGTCAATTGATTGCAATGGAATTAAACAAGGAAAATTAAAAATTGATAAGAAAAAAATTCAGGGCTGTAGATTTTGCTGATAACATCATACTTAAAAAAATAAACAGAAAATGTAAAAAAAGTTTGTAATAGGTAAAAGATTATAATGTTTACACTACAGAAAAGCCATTTACGGATAATGTTTATTCAATTTATTAAGTAAAATGGATTCAGATTTTAACAAAAAGAGAGCATCTGTACCTAGCATTCCATAATTATACTGTTATAAAAGCAAACCTACCCTTGCTTTAGACAGTATCAAGATATCCACGATGTTAACATACGGCTGCAATTGTTAAGTCTTAAAATTGTAAGTTGCACTGTTTCTTGTCGAGTTTGGTTATTTAATGGAGTGGGGTGACAAAGAAAGGCGTATTGCTGTAACAGCTTTACACAAGTGTTCAACTGAAAAAAGTGTAATCTTTAAGACCCTGCATTCTCTCGGCATTAGCCGTATGTTTGTGAATCTGGATATAAAATGATTTAATGAGACTGAAGATATCCAGGATCGTCCAAAATCTGGAAGATCACACATTTCGAAATCCTCTTTGTAAGCAGAAGATTATGTCTCGGTAGATGCAGATTTCCAAAACTTCAGTGTCCCCTATTACAAGTAAGACCTAAGACTAACTGCTTATAAAAGTCTCACAAAACTTTTACTAACAGAAGTTCTAAAGGAAAGTAGGAGAGAAAAGGCAAAGTTGTTGCACAGAAAAATATTTTGCGGATGAAAATTTTTTACAGCGGAGGAATCTTTCAACAAATAAAATGATTAGGTATACGCTAGCCGTCCAAGAAAGCATCTCAGTTGGTGCCAAGGGTTCACAAAAGCTATCATCCAGCAGCTGTAACTGTTTAATGGAGAGTGTGTTATGATGGAGTAATTGACATTCATTTTTGTCAAAAGAGAATTAAAGCTTCAGCCGCTGTGCACCAATAGAATGTTTTGGAAAGTGAAGCTATAAATCGCACAGTTTTTCAATGAGTTTTAGGTCTTTCAGCAAAAATATACATCGTTTTCTAACAGTAGAAGATTGACCTTCTAGTAGCCTAGATTTCAATCCATTAGATTATAAATTATGGGCAATTTTAGCGATAGTAGTGTGCTTAAAAAGATACTATAATCTTGATTCTTTGAAGCGATCTTTCAATGAATGTATAAACCATATGTCACATAATATTATAGCTAATTTGACTGTTTTGAATGTTCGATTTTATTTACAGTTTTTTTATATGATGATGCAAAGAAGTATGAAGAGCAAGTGATATATCAATAGGAGAGAAAGGGGAATGGTGGGGGGAAAAGGAGACAGAGATTAGCAGGTCAAAATTAAAAGAGAGGAAAGATAGAGGTGCGGAAGGAGGAGTCATAGAGGCTGAAACTGAAAGGAGAGAGAGATAGATAAGAAAACTAGAAGAAATAAAGGAAAACGAGAGAGATTGAGAAAGGTATTTGATGTCCTATCGTGGCTTTCGTAATGTCGGTTTGTATAGTAATGCATTTTGCCCAGTCAATATCTTACTTATTAACGCTTATATACATAATAGTGTCGAAGGAACGTTTTCTGTTCAAATGTGTTCGGGCTTTACTACCGGGCGCCCGTGTGCCTTTACAAGGGTAAGGAAGCACGGAGGTCCGTGTCCCTTCTATGGAGCCCCGTGGGGGTTGGACTCGTCCGCCTAACTGGTCATCCTCACAGGGGAGCGGTGTCCGTGGGGGCAGTTTGCCTAGCTGGTCACCCTCACTGTGGAGCGGTGTCCGTGGGGGCGGGACGGGACGGCATACACTGCCCAGGTAGAGAGCTCTCATTGCGTGCGGAAAGGTACCTAGGCTTGCTAATTGCGTTCGCGCCACTAGCGGCGTTGCGACACGATGATTTGTATTGTCATTACTATTGTTTCTTGTATGAATTGTATTTAGCTTAAGTTTACAACTACCAATAAACTACTCTTGGCCCGGCTTTCCTCTCTAATCTCGAGAGGTTTTCTAGGCAAGTAGTAACTTTCGTAACCCTATGTGTTTTATTGATTGGACCTGCGCTCACTCAACCCTTACTAAATCTCACCCTTACAGTAATTCTAATTAACCATTTTTAATTTTCATTGTATCTTGGTCATTTGGAACCCAAAACAAAATGGTACAAAATATCTTTTCTAATATCATGTTTCCTATCCTTACGAATGCCATAAACTGGGCACTGTTTCCTTTTTTATAATTATTATATTGCTAATATCTAATTTCTAATTAACTTCTTTAATTCAAGTTTTTGACATTTGTTTACCCCCTCCTTAAATTAATAATTTTTTTTCTTATTTCTATTTCTAGTATCTAAATTTTTTTATTTTGTGCCCTAGGATAAATTTTAAATGTATCGTTTATATCTTTCAAAGCAATATTTTGTTCAATATCCTTTTGTGTGATATTCAATTTATTGTCTATATTACCTGCTATTGTATCAACGTATATTAGTATTCTTAACTTTACATTTATTTTCGCTTATAATTTTCTTACGACGTTTTTTGTAGCATGTATTGTTTTATTTTTTTAAACATTAGGTGTGATCACTTGACGTCAGTGTCCATTCTGGAGATTTTAATTAAACATAACTGTAGATTAAGCTCTGGTGTAACTATCAAAGGAGTTTGATAATAAGCACAATTTATTAATAATAATTAAGGATTGATTATAGTTACGATTAGTTATATATCATACTTCAGATAATTCAGTAACTGTCATTCAGAGCGCTTTATATAGTTAACACAGATCGTCTCTGTAATATCCAATCAAGTGACAAGCATGCCGATGCTTCTCTTGGTAATTCAAACGATCAGAAAATCGCCCAACTAGTCCTTTGTCGCAATGCATTGAACCGAGATAACTTATTTTGCTTGCGTTTTTTTGACGAAATGCCATTGAATATCAACATGCTTGTTTTTTTATAGAATTCTGGGTTCAGTCAAAACCCATATCACAATCGCCCATATCTTTGATCAATCTTCTCAACCAATCGTGTCCTAAAACGCTAATGCGCGGCTACATATAGTCGCTTCGATAGTCCACTTATTGTCGTGTGTCTTTACAGCCTGCATAGTCGGTATCGCAATAACTGAGCAATTCAAACATTGGATAATTCTTATGGTAGTGAGGCGACAGTCCCTTTGAAATATTTCAATATTTGCTTTACACCACGGTAGTGCACCGATCTTGGGCTTTCTGAGAATTTACTGAAACTCCGACATTAAACCATACGTCCGCACGCGATGCTGAAGCTAAGAAAAGAAATACGTTCGCAGCTTGTTTTTTTTTAATTTGTCGTTGAGAAGTCTTCTTTGTACATAGTTATAGTTTTGTCTATTGATGTCCACACTGGGGCGGAGGAATTCATTCTAGAATGTTTTAACTTTTTTAATGCAATGACTTTGAGATGTCATTAATTACTTTCGCTGGCGCTTGATCTAAAATCCTATATTCGAAAGTTGGTCCACATATAACTTAACAGTATGACTTTCCCTTAGACATCCAGTGATACTCACCTAAATTAGGATCCTCTTGGATGAACCCACGTGACGTTAGATATAAGATGGAACCTTTGATTTCACCTATGTTGCAAACACTAGCAGTGTTTGGACTGAATTATATTCGACCACTGGTGAAAATGTTTCTTTATAATTCATGCTTTTTCTCTGGGTGAAACAGCGCACGCCTAATCTAGCTTTGAAGCATTTAGTCGATCTATCTGCCTCTCTTTTCAGTTTGAACAATTATTTGTATAACAATGGCCTTCTCGCTGGTATTAAATCGACGAAGTCTGTGTTGCTGACGGCGTAAAACTTCATATCTTGTTTCTTCTCTTTGTACCAGTTTTCTGCTTCTAGTTTCAGACTCTGAGATTCAACCGCGTCAGTTATCACAGCACAAGTAAGATTTATTCTCTTTCTCAGATTATATGGAAAATCAACGCGCAGAAAAACGCGCGTGGGACTACGTTTCTTCCTTGCAGATTCAGCTTGTGTTGGATCTTCATCGATATTTAATCTTCTCTTTCTTCAATTACGATTTGTTTACGTTTTGTTGATGTTCTTTGCTCGCGCGTTCATTATTGTCCAATTTATAAAGCAATAGTTAGTCAACGTGTGCGCTCTACGAAAATAATTTCATTTCATGAATGATGATATTTCTTAAAGTGGTGATATTCTTTGCAAGCGGATGCTAAAGTCGGTATGCCTGTTATGTATCGGAGTAACCGACAAATAAATGTTTGGCTGACATCACGTCTTATTTGAGTCTCTTTTTCTTCGGCACCACCACTAACGAAACCGTCCAAAGCACACGAAGATGTTTCATAGAAGGTTTGGTACAATTTGACATCGCTGGTTTTAACATCCGATTTTATTTCGAAATTCTATTTAACCTATAAGTTGTATGGTTGATGGCTTCGGCCCAAAATTTCTTTCAAAATCTGCATGCGCGTAGCCAGGTCCTCTTCATATTTACCAGTGTTTGGTTTTTGCGCTTTGTGCACTCATTTTTGGGTCTCCGGGTTTAGTTGATTAGTGTTCGCTTGACTCAAATTGCGTACACGTTCTTTTCCAATGGGTAGTCTCCACATTTGATGTCATCAATCTTCAGTTCTTCGGGTAAATCATTGACAACGCTAGCGATAGACTTCATTTTATTTATCGAAATGTGACCTAGTCTTCTGTGCACGACGCGTGTGAAAACTCTGAGCGCTTTCATTTGCATATAATATAGTTTTATGTTTCTTGTCGCATGAATCTTCAGTTGACCATCATATTTCAGATCAATTATCTTCATAGTTGTGGTGGCAATAAGACATGATCGCATGCGAACCGCATAGAAATAGGTTTCAGTTTATCTCTAGTATACAGAGAACGTCATTATGGCCAATTTTAGAATGCCGTTGGTAAGATTAGACTTTGCCGCATGCATTCAGTGTTTCTCCGTGACCGAACCCAATTGAGTGCACGCCTGCAGCAACAAGTGTGAAGGTTCGAAGAAATTACTTTTGCTTGTTATATGTGCGCTTGCGCTGGTGTCGGCTAACCACTCATTAAGTGTTGACTTGACAACCATGTTTGCGTCACCTTTATCTTCTCATTCGCTTCAGCGCTGGCAAATTTACCCTATCTTTTTCAACCATCTGGATTTATCGATGAACTTTTTATTTTTTTCTTAATTTTTAGAGCTGCCAACGCACGCGTTGCTTTGTCCACACCAGTATTGATTCTAAGCTATATTCTTCTTTTGGCTTCTCGTCCTATGGCAGTAATAGTGTCGCGTATTACGGTGACAAGCAACCAAGCATTTTGGTTGGTTACTGCTTCCACTTCTTCTATCGTGTCGCGGACAGACTTTATTTCCGCGACCGATTCTTTTATTTTGTCCATAAATGTGGTCATTGTTTCCCCTGGCGCAACTTCTGTAACAGAATAGTTCGATTTGCAATTTGGTTACTGAACGAAAATTGTCATTACTCGAGATTGCTGGTGACTTCAACAACAGTGTAAACACCTTTTGGTCCTTTTGTTGGTCTATCTTTTTGTCATAAGAAATTTTTACATACGCTTACCCACCAAAACGAGAGACACTTTCAAGTTTTTTGTCTTTACTTCTTGTTTAGACTTGTGATTTCTTCAACAACGCTCTGCTACCATGTAAACGCTGTGTTAATTATCAAGGTTTTTATTAACAAGCACATTTTATTAATAATAATTAAGGAAAGAATATAATTTCTGTTGGTTATATACATATACGTCACACTAGACGATTAAATACACGCTGGCGTACGGGAAAAAGAAACGATATCACAACTAATGTGAGCGTTTGATAAATATCAAGGCCAGAAAAGACAATAGAAAAGTAAATTAAAGTACAAAAAAACACAAGATTAGGGATATGTAAAATAAACAATTAAATTAAAATTAAAAATAACAACGAAATAAGAATATATTATTCTAATTCTATTATGAATATCTCATTAAGACAAGTGGAAAAGTAATTATAATAATTTTAATTGCCTTTTAAAGGGCCAACAAAATGAAAAAAGTGCTATTAGAAAACTTTCCAAATGCAAAATAAATAAAATAAAAAATTAAAGCTACTTAAATTATATCTATAATCAAAGTATACACAGCATAATGCACCATACAATGAAAAATATATAACTGCTCGGCTTCTAAATAAAATAAATATTTTTATTAAATTTGGTTTATGCCGAGTATTAAAATATTTTGGATAGAAAATCATAATAAAAGATCTATTAACTAATAATTTAAAATGACTTATTATTATTCAGTAAATTTCTTCTGCAAAAATTGCATTTTCCAAATAATTAAATAATTTCTTAAATTTGTTTTAATTTATTGAAGTTGTCTTTTACACTTAATGTTACGTCAAAACATATTACATTTAAAATCAATAAACAATACTTATCTTGTATAGGCATCCACTTTTACTTGTCGGTTTCAAATGCGCTTCTAATTAAATTAGGGGTTATTGTTAAAACTCTTAAACTTTGTTTCAAACTTTTTTTTAAATTAATGTCAAATATACAAAAGCATTTTATAATGAGAGTTTTGTATACAAAAGATGTGTGCTATCATTACCTTGTGTCTAAATCAATTTTGTTTTTAAAATTTATAAAACAAATATAGGTGTATGAATAAGTTCTCAACTTTAGATTTCACAGGACGCAAATCACCGTTTACATGTAACGTATTAGTCCGCCCTCTTGCGGTTTTAAGGCAATGACATTTGGTCTTTCGAAACATCATGCGATTTGGCGTTTGATGCACATAACTTCAATAATAAGCTGTGTTCACGATGGCAATCACAAAAGAGCATATTCGATTTTCTACCCACTTCGCGTTTCATCTTAAGAAAAACGCTGCTGAAGCCACCGAAATGATTTGTGCTGCATATGGTGAGAATGCTGTAAGTCATGCAACGTGCAAAAAGTATTACCAAAGATTTCGCGGAGAAGAGTTTAGTCTTGAAGGTCAACCACGCGCTGGACGCCCCCAAATATTTGACACGGATGAGCTACAGACGCGTTAGGCTGGGAACTTCTCCCACATGCGGCGTATAGCCCATACATGGCCCCTTCCGATTATCATTTATTCCGGTCGTTACAGCATCACTTAGTTGATACGCACTTCAAAACAGAAGAAGAAGTCCGAAAATGCATCGATAACTTTATCGTCTCGAATCCGGTGAGCTTCTATCACCAGGAAATTCGCAAGCTACCCGAAAGATGGCAAAAGGTCATCGATGCCAAAGGAGAATACTTTGATACTTAAGCTTTTTTGTTTGTTTTTACATAAAACTTTAATGTTGCAGAAAAAAGCTGAGAACTTATTTATATACCTAAAATCCGCAAAAGTAAGTTTGAACACTCCTTTTTTTTAATTTGGGTTCGCATTGACTATTATTTCTTCCATAAATTAAAAGAGTATATTGGGAGTATTTCCAATATAATGGGGTGATGTCGGTGGTGAACAAACAGTTGGAGAAGTTCCAAAGATATTTATTACACAAAATATGTAGGCTTGTCAGGAGTATGTATTGAGAAATAAAATAATATGAAACTGTTCACTTGATTTTATGTTAAAAACACCTTCCCCCAATAAAACTGCAGTCACAATTAAATTATTGTTGAAACGCACAAAATTGCATTAATAGGGACGACCCAAAATCTTATTAACAATCTGCTTTCCAATGGGGTTGATTCGGCTGACAAAGTCGTTCCAACCCTTGATTATTGCGGTTAAAAAGTCTCTCACAAAAGCAGTTATGTCTTTGCTATGTTTCGTCGTCATAAATTCCTTTAAAGGACACCTGCATAAATCAATAGTCATTAAGTATATAAAGTAGTATGCGAAAAAACTTACATCAACACTGCCTATTTTGAAGCTGTAGTCTACGTCTGGAATGGGATTTCTTATAAGTTTGACTTTAACTTTCAGAGATGCCTTAGTGCCCTCTGCGATAACGCTATAGAAGTACACTCTAACTTCTAGTTCTTACAAAGCTGAATCTTAACTTACAGGGCGTGGCCGTCGCCGTAGAAGAGAGGCCCTGTAACCTTGAAGCTTTCAACCGAAGCTTCTACTTTGGGTGCTTCCAGTACGGTCTCAAACTTCCACGTCAACAAACCGCCGAAGGAGAGACGGGAAGCATAGAAATTGGAGCATCCTCTGAAATGTAAATTCTTGGCTTCGTACTTATGCCTACAGTTAAATATAAAATTTTACGCTTGCGGCACGCATAACAAACAAAGCCTTACAGAACTATGGCGCGCTTGGAATATTTGACGTGAATGGGGTCGAAGCGGCTGAAGAATCCGGAGACCGCTTCGATGGTTTTGTTGATGGTGCCTTCGAATAGGCGCTGCTTGTAATGGATCAGCTGCACGTCATCTTCTATAAAAGTCGATTTTGGTAAAATTGCTTTTCCTAAACTCTGGGTGATACATACCTACTGTTTCGACACAAGATGCGCCAAAAACGGCCAAAATGGTGAAAAGATCCACAATCTTCATCATAGCCAACAATACTGCGAAGAAATCACAGATACACTGAGTTAATATAGGTTAATGTGCTCTTCTTTCCTTACTAGCAAGTTGATTAGTGCAGATTTAAAAAAATTGGTCTTTTATATTTACACTCAAACTATCTGATAAGGTACTAACCGCTATAAGTTTCGAAGTTTTTTTGAGAGACAAGTATAAATAGAACTACTATGTTTGCACAGCTGTTAATTTAAAGTATTTTTCAACATAAGGAGGGGTATATCTTAATATATGCACTGCAAAATTTACATTTGAATAATAATAATAAATTGAGAGAATATATTACTAAACTATTTGAGGAAATAATTTATTAAATGTGAACATGAATACAAAGAGAACAAATGAACAAACTGAAACTCAAATTTTATTCAAAAAGAAATATGGGCATAGTTACTGCTTGCGTCTTATTGCAAAACGCTATTAGTATATTATGCGTAATGACAAATTTATGAAATAGTGGAATTCTGATGCAATTGCATTTCTCATATTAAGGGATGCTATAAGCAAAAAATAATGAGTTAGCTAGCACTTCAGGAAACATGAAGAATTACACAACAGATTGGTATTTTGCTAATTATTGTATGTGATATATATATATATATATATATATATATATATATGTGTGTGTGTGTGTGCGCGCGCGCGCGCGCGTGGGTGGGTGTGCGTGTGCGTGTGGGTGTGCGTGTGCGTGTGCGTGTCTGTTTATCAGTTACATACGGTTTCTGTTTCTTCATTCTATCTATTCTAACTCTCTATATGTCTACCTAAATACCTCTTTTGATTTCTTGCTCATTCTTCTTTTTTATCCAAAGAAGCCAATCGAAGATACTGAGAATGATCGTAGATGCTCCGTGGTTTGTATCAAACCACACAATTCATACTGACCTCAAGGTGCCCTACGTTAAAGACGTTATACACGACAAAAGTGGCAAATACTACAACACGTTACAATCGCACATCAACCCTTTAATGGAACCGCTTACACTCAACGATGGCAACAGGAGACTGAGACGTTCGTGGCCTGTAGACCTCAAGTAAGAAGCTAGAGGTAACACCGCAGGGTGCAGTCCTCATCAAGCCAAAGGTTATGATTATATTTATATTAATCAATTTTTGTGGATGTAATCGTATTATAACATAAAATTAGCCTATAGAATGTACATTCTGATTGCTGATTACATTGAATTAAAAAAAAATAAATAAAAATTCTTCTTTTCCGTCTCCAACTTTAATTTTCCTCTTTCTTTTATTTCTCAAGGTTCTTTCCCTTACAACGCCCAATTTTCCTCTCTCACTGTTATATCACATGTTCTTAATTCTTTCTTGCAAGAATTATTTCTTTTCCTTTACTGTTCAACATATAAGAGCTTCTCTATATCTTATTACCATATAAAAAAGGAACTCCGTGTAAATTGTATAAGAAATTATTCTAGGAAATTGTGTTGTGTGCTTTATGCATATTCTCGTCATAGAGAATATATTTAGTTTTTAACAAACATATTGTTCCATTTCCTATCCAATGACATGGTACATGTAGGTTTCTTCTGTTTTATTACAATTTAGGAGATTTTAACCTCCCTATCTTCGCTGAAGCTACCATAACAATTGTAAAACACAAAAATGATAAGTTTATTTTATATCCCATCCAATGATGTACCGCATACCTAGTGTTTTTGAATTTCAATATTCCACCTACTCTTTTCCCTTTTAGGGCATGAACTTTGAGAATCCACAAAATTTAATTCTCTCAATATTTAAGAATAGTTCAAATTCTCAAAATTAACGGAGGCATTGATGGATTATTATAGGGGTTAATCGTAGATTACGATTCCATCTTAGCACTTCGTCTATGAGCACCCTTTTTCCTAAATTAAGGAAGATCTGTGCCTTCAACTAATTTTAGGATGTTCTTTATGAGGTTCTCGTGATTGGGTAGATTGCTACGGAGATTTACCCTAAAGAATTCCTGCCTTTTGCGGTGTAGTGCTGGGCAGTCAAAGATTATGTGTGAGGATGTTTCTTCCTCTTATTCACATAATCTACAGAGTGCGTCATCTCTGTTTACTCCTATTCTATGGAGGTGCCTTTTTCAGGTGGCAGTGTCCTGTTATAAGTCCTACTATCCGTCTTATCTGAGTACGTTCTAAATTAAGTACGTCATAACTGGAAGGTTTCCCAATTAGTTCCTTCCCTAGTCTTTGGCCCAGCGAGATGAGTGTTATCCTTGTATCCACTCTTTTGTCGCCGATCGTATTTGGGTATGCCTAGAACAGGTTCCGGTCCTGTAAAAGGAGTGTTAGCATTGCTTTTTGCGAGTGCGTCTGCCCTTTCGTTCCATTCCACTCCAGAGTGGCCTGGTACTCAGATGAGGTTGTCCTTGTTATCCTCAGATAGGATGACCAGATGGGCTAGGCAGTCTTTTACGAGCTTGAAGTTGATATGAGGTGACTCCAGCGCTTTAAGGGTAGCTTGGCTGTCAGTTAGGATACTAGTGCGTTGTTGAATGTATCCGCGTCTAGTATTCTCTACTATGCATTGCATTATCGCAAATATTTCAGCATAAAACACTGTGGTGTACCTGTCTAAGGGTAAGCTAAGGTTTACCTTTAGTTTTATGCCATGTATATCCGCACCTGTTCCTTGGGCAGTGCGGGATCCGTCTACATACCAGACCAGCCCACTTCTGAGTTGTAATAGGTTACCTTTTGTCCAGTCATGATTGTAACTCACCTTGAAAGGTTTTTCAAATGGGTAAATCGGTGGGTGTGGTCCTGGTATTTCCTTTGACCATTTCCTGTATCCGTTTATGCCCACACCTTTCATTATGTCTATGCTAGGTACCGGTGGATCTCATTCTATGTGCTGCAATCCAACCTTCTCCCTCTAGATAAATATTCAAGGGGATGAGATTTAGGAGTGCTTCCATAGATGCTGTAGGAGTACTGCTCATGACTCCGCAGATACACAAGCATGCTAATCTTTGTACCCTAGTTAGCTTAATGACTGGCGTTTTTTGTTTAAGTTTTGGCCATCATACTAATGTGCCAAACAGTAACATGGGTTTTATGATTGTGGTGAACAGCCACATTACCATCTTTGGTTTCAGTCCTCATGTTCTCCCAAACATACGCATGCCCGCAACAAGTGCTAGTTTGGCTTTGCTGGTTACTTTTTCCAAGTGAGCATTCCAGTTTAGTTTGGCATCTAGTACACCTATATACTTTCACCGAAAATTCTAAAATTCTAAAGGTTATAAAATTGCCTTACTTCTCTTTTTCTCATGAAATGTATTAATGTGGTCTTTTTATGGTTCACTTTGAGGTCTTCCCTTTCACACCATCTTTGTGTTATATCTAATGCTCTTTGCATTTGCCCTTTATTAATATGACAATGTTATCCGCGTATAGAATACTTTATCATTGAGTAATACTAGTAGCTAGTTTACCACTAGATTCCACATAAGAGGGGAAAAAACTTCCGCTTCCAGACAGCCTCTTGTGGTATGAATCTTGAGATTCCTCTCCCAAGATTGCTTGCACCTGACGACCCTTCAACGTGGTGTTTATCCAACTACTTAAGACGTGGTCAGCTTCATGTCTTAGGGTTGCATTGGTTATTGAGTTAGAGGAGGCATTATCAAAGGCTCTTTCTATGCCCAAGAATGGTGCTAAGGCTATTCTTTGTTATTGAGCGTCACTCCTACCCTGCTAAGTAGGTGTAACGCAAAGTCACATAATTTACCCTGTTAGTAAGCATGTTGATTTTGATGTAGGGGATTGTTGTTTAGAACCCCATCTCGTAGATATCTGTATACCGTTTTTCCATAGTCTTCAAGCAAAAATACATTAGGCTAATTGATCTAAAGGCCTTAGGTTGGTTGTACGTTTGTCGCCCTGGTTTGAAAAGAAAGATTACTTTGGTAAGTCTCCATGCCAATGGCAGGTAGTTTCCCGCTAAGCTTAACCGAAAGATTTTGATTAAAAACGTAGTTAAGATTTCTATCCCCTGCTGCAAGAGTGCTAGTCCGGGAGATTTATAAGGTTGGAAGGTTTTGATAGCCCAAACTACCTTATTGTAGGTTCTTACTTTTCTGGCAATTTTCCAATCATCTTTTGTAGGTTTTCTTGTAAAGTTGTCAGGCACCAATTCAGTGGGCTTGGTCTAAGCTACTATTACTGAGCCTGGAAAATGCGTTTCAAGAAAATTTAGTGCTTTCCTTTCGCTTTTAGTATAGTCACCTATTGGTTTCATCATATTCTCAACAGGTATAATAGGATCTTTTAACAATACTTTATGGGGGCGAATTGCTTGGGTTATGTTTTCAATATCCCTGCAGAACTTCCTCCACGAATCCGTTTTAGCTTTCCTTAGAACTTTGTTGTATTCAATGTTGGTCCCATTCTCCCATACGTTTTGCTCTATTGAAAAGCTTCCTTGCTGTTTTCCTCAGATTAGCCAGGTGGCGTTATGTTCCACTGCCTCTCAGTTATGGGGCAGCTTTTTTCGTGAGAGGTTAGAATGGCTTCATTTACTTGGTCAGTTATTAGCTCCATGTCAGCTGAAGTTTGCAAGTGGGTTTTAACAAGAGATAGCCTGTATGTAAACTCCTCTTTGTACTTTGTCCAATCAGTTTTGCTGGTATTACGATAGGTTACTATTTCCTTGTCGTAGTCTGCCAGCAAGTATTCAATGTGCCTGTGATCGGACATTGATGATTCGTTAGATACATCTTTCCCTGTAAATTTATTGTAGACAGGTTTATATCTATAACTTTTTTGCGATGTCGTGTTACAAAAGTGGGCTTGTTACCTAGATTTATGACTTGTAAGTTATTACTTACCAGAAACTCCAGGAGGAGAGTCCCTCGTGAGTTTGTGTCGGTGCTGCTCCGTGCCATGTTGTGGACATTCGCATGACAGCCCGCTAGGAACTGGAGGTTGTTGGTCTCGCAGATTACTTCCATCAGTTCAGAGCCTGGTGGTGGGTTAGCATCGCAAGGGAGATAAACTGAGGATATTATTATCTCCGTCGTGTTACCATGCTTTACTTGTTTTACTTTCATTGTTGCTATGTCTCTAAAACAAATTGTACAAAGGCATGCATTTTATATGGTCTTTTATAAAAATACATGACCTGGGGATATCAGGAAATTTGTTAAATATTAACTTACCTCTGACTTGTCCGAGTCGCATTATCTTGCCCTTAACTACCCAGGGTTCCTAGATTAGGGCAATATCAATGTCCTCGGAGGTTAAGCGGCTACAGAGGACAGCCGTGGCGCTTCTACTGTGTTGGAGGTTCGCTTGAAGCAACCTTAGACCCTTTGCTGGTGCTTGCACCATCTTGGGTAGTAGGAATGGGGGCTGATAGCAGTTTGACTGTTGCTCTTCTCAACCGTAGGCATGGCTTTATGTTCAGGTTTAGAAGGGTTGGCATATATTTTTCGTCGATAAAAATTATCAACATCCTTCCATTTGGTTCTGTTGCACTGTGAATTACTCTCTAGTTCTCAGTGTACAGTCCTCTATTTTGAGGAGATCTAAGATCTCCTTCTGTAATTTGGTGCTAACGGGTTTGGGTTCCCATAAAAGCACTTTTACCGCATTGAGGATATCCTTAACCGGTTCTACTTTAAGGTTCGCTCTCTCGCATAATTTGAGGTTAAGAGTCGTGGTTAAGAGCCACGACTTAGTTTCCACATTTTTAAAGAGAGGATAACTGTTTCTTTCTCATGGTAGCAGCTAAGGAACCGTGTACCTGTACCCCATTCTCCAGTTTTTTTTTGTCCCAACAGTTCTACCTGTATCTGATCGGCTTTAAGAGCATGCTTAAAGGTTAGTTTCTTCTCCTCCTTGCCCTGTTTACTGGTGCAGAACTTTGTGGCTGAGGTTTTGACAGAGCTAGGTGTGTTCCCATCAGATCTCTGTCGTTTCACGGAGGGCGTTCTAGAAGTTTTACCTGTGTTAGCAGCTTCAGTGTTCTTCTTTGGATGTTTTCTGGGTCTTATAGTTTCCCCTCTTGCTAACGCCCTGGCGACAGCAGTCTTTCGTTTTTGGGCACCTGAAAGGTGCTTGGTTGTTACAGTAGTGGAGGTTTTTATAGCGTTCTTACTGGAATAGGGAACTGCATCCCCGTCGGTCATGCTTTTTTTGGCCATATATAAGTTAGATGAGTTCAGCAAGGCTTCTGCAAAGATGAAGAAGATGATGTTTCAGAGTTACTAGAGGAAAAATGGCCATTTTGATCCCACGATTAAGGGGGAAAGAGTATATCACCAACGCCAGGAGCCCCCTGCTGGCAAGGAAGGCATTGAAACTACGAGGTTATGCCCGACGCCACGAGTTAAAACCAGAATAAACTGATCTTCTATTCAGTCACGCATCCCTTTGGCCCAGTTTTCCGCAGTGGTATTTAGGTTATTTTATTTAGATTGCTTCCTCTTGGTCTAAGCAGTTAAGCCAAGACCGCCCCCCTCCCACTTCTTACTGTCCGCGAGACATGACCACAGTCAACAGGAAATTGCATGGTTTTTCGGCTACACTTACCTAAAAGGTGTGATAGCCGGCGCTGTGTAAAATTTAAAAAATCCTGTCTTATTGAGGGGTCTATATCATATAAGCAACATACCAAAACGTTTTGATGTTTATGCATCCAGTAGTTTAAGTTGGGCATTGTTGAGTTAGTTCCCAATAAGGACACTGCAATTTATATATTGTGATGTAAAGATAAATAGTACATATAAAAAATGCTCTATCCTGGGTTGTCTCCTTTGTTACTTGGGCTTCCTCTATGTCTTTAGTGATTTTTGACCACCAAGTCATAGGTTGGCGGCCTCTTGTTTATTCCTTCTCGTCACGCCTCTCGTCCATCTTAGCATCCTTATTTTATTAGTATGTAACTGCTGTTCATGAGATATCTTAACTGCCTAGCACTCGCTACCATACAGCATTGCAGGTCTACTGCCCTTTTATTATCTTCCTCTTTAGTTTTATAGACATCCGTGGGTCAGACAAGACACCAGTCAGGGTTCTCCATTTTAACCAAGCGACATTTATTCTATGGACCACATTATTATCTACATTAGCACCTCGAGTCAATATGGAGCCTAGATATTTGAACTTAGGAACTTTTGGTACATATAAAGAAAGGTATAATAAAAAAAATAGTAGATGTAATGTAGGTTATTAAAAATGAAGAAAACATTAGGAAAAAAGTTTGAAATGTGTAAAATGTGTGATCGTTATGAAACAAGCCAGCAGAATTGATGCACTTGAAACTTTTTTCGACAAAATATTGCTCTCTAAAACAATCGGAATTATTTAACAAAGACCTCAAATTTGCGTATGGCGGCCTGGGCGACGCCGTTTTCTTTATTGATGAATGGAGTCGGAATGAGGCTATCTGTTGAGAGCTTGAGGATTTGTAGCTTTCCCAGGCATTTCCGACAGCAACCCGTACTGTGAGCTCATGTTGCAAATTCCTTTACATATACCCTTTTGTATGGAGCTTTGTTCCATACTTTACGTTTGAAAATTGATTTTATGCAATTCTGAGCCTTATTTATAACTGAAGGTGTAAAAGATGTTATGTAAAGCTCTGCATGGTCTTAAAGTTATTAATATACAACAGCAGTAATTTTATTCTTCGGTCTTTTATGCTAGATTATAGTACATTTTTGTCGTTTTAGATCATATTTAGAAACATGGGTGTTAATCTATGATTTTGCTTACGTAAAGTGATATTCCTAGGTTAAGGTGTTTCTTAACCAACTTCTTATATTACTCTTTGAAAAGTCTCCTCAAGGTTAATGGATAGATAAAAATATTACCTATTCCCATTTTTTGCGTGATCCCTCAGAAATCAATCACTTAGTTATAAAGCCCATAAGATGTCTTATTTTTATGAGGTTTAAATAACTTTCCTTAAATTTTATTTAGTAGCTCTAGCCGGTACCGCTTGTCTCCAAAGATCTCTACTACAAAGCAATTGTGATAGAGACGTTTAAATAACGAGAAAGCAGACTGCACCACACTTTCTCGCTGGAAACTATACTCAAACAGTTCATCTCCACGTTTTAGCTTCTCTTTGGATTAAAGCTTTTCGGAGAATAAAAGTTTTTGCTAATAGTCATTTCAAAATGTAGCGGTACTGTAAAAACTTTTAAAACCAATAAGAATCAAAACAGTCCTTTCTTAGTAATGAAGACCATTGGAACAAAAGTTGTACACGAAGGCTATATCTTTCAACTTATTTAAAGCTTGCGTCACTCTTGCTCTATTACAGTAAGAAAGTATCTTTTCTCAAGAGAAGAAACTTTTACCTCAAGTAAAAAAAAGGCTAAAAGAAGTAAAATAAAAGGTGATCCAAGTTGAATGCCAAATTTAAATTTTAAATAAAACGACTATTGAGTTGAATTTATAATTGGATGAATGATACACAACATTCAATTATATTAGGAAAATTATGTTCAACAAGTGGTCATTTTAGTTTCAGCTGCTAGTCTTAGTTCTTTTTACATTTTTTATTACAATTTCGCACGTTTCCACCAATTTCATTTGGTTTTTGAAGTCGTCAACTATTTGTGGAATGCTGACATAAACTTTGGATTTCAGATAATCCTACAAAAAGAAGTTACACGGCATTAAATCACAAGTTCGAGAACTTACACGATCAGAAGTTTGTTGATGCAGTAAATCGACTGTTTCCCGAATTGTATGGCATATGGCACAGTCTTGCTAGAACCACATTTGTTCCAGATCTATGTTGCCCAGTTGGTGTCATAAAAGTAGGTTAACGCGTAAAGATAAAGATCACTATTCACATTACAACAGTTTTAGCATCATCTTTAAAAAATTATAAGCGTATCACGCTACCTGCCCAAAATTCACAACAATCAGCGGCTTGTTGTAGGTGCATTTGCTTTTCATGAGTTAAGTAAAGATTTTTCGAATCTCAAATGCAATAATTTTGTTTATGAACTCATTGAATTGAAAATGAGCCAAGGAATATTTGATTAACTGAAATTGTAATTGATAACCCTCTAAAAATCAATGAATGAACTATTGACCGAAAAAATAATCAGCAAGATATATTCTTGTGACAGTTGAATTTTGTACGCGTGAAGGTGTAGGTCACTACTGAGTATTTGTCGAAAGAAACTTTTCGAAATGTCCGCGATGCCAAATCGATGTTTTAGTTATTTTTTAGCAATTTTTAGTGTGTTTCTTTACCCTATTATAAATTATAGGAGTACTTTGACTTTCAAATAAAAAAACTTTCTTTGAAAAAGTGTCCATTTTTTTAAAATAAAAAAATTTGAAAAAAAGAGTGGTTGCTATTACAACCTTCAAGTATTACAATGGCTCTTCACAGTAGTTGTTAACTGATATGATTTGCACACGCCTGATTTAGGTGCTAATAATATATAGAATACACTCAAGTAGATATCATATAGATATCAAGTAGAGATATATATATATATATATATATATATATATATATATATATATATATATATATATATATATATACATATATATATATTTCAGAATACGGTAGTTGGATGTTATTTAGTTTTACTGGAGGGGAACTATTATTTCGCAGTGTAAATGTATTTCATTGGTTTTAATACACTACCTCTTTAACCATTTTTCTGGAAGATTAAGATAAAATTACATATTTCCCAATGCAGTCAATGTTTTGACAACATACTCGTAAAATGATAATCGCAGAATGATAAGTCCGGAATGTACAGAAAATGTTCCAGTGTAATCCAAAACAAATTTTCAGTTTTTCAAGTTTGGGGATCTGTATGGGATTGGATGTTATCCTCAAGTAAGATAACGTCTCAGGTTGGAGGCTCGTATTTTTCTTACAATATACGAGTTTTGTTTTGTTTAACAGTAGGCAAACGAAATTTTAACAATCGTTAATCAGCAGTCACGCTGGTCTCTGGGAAACGTCGGTGACCTTCACTTTCAACAGATTCTCGTCCTCTCATAAATTGTTTATGACATGCGTAGACTTAAGTCTTCTTAAAGGTATTGTCTTTGAATTGTGCTTTGCATTCTTAAAATATTACGCCCCCTGTTGTGACAATCTTGATAATACTTTGTTATGCAACAAATGAGAGCACCTCTTGCTCTGACATTGTGGTACTGATTAGAATAAGGAGTAATGCAAAGTATTCGGAAGAACGAATCCCTTTCAACTACCCATACCTACAATAAATATAATAGGTGGCGCAAAAATCTCTTATTTTTGCAAATAGCGCCTCATGTCATCGCAAATTTCACATTTGTAAAGTGAATAGAACCGGAATACACGTAGACAAACCATGAATCACTATACTCCTCAAAGACGCGGAACAACTGTGTCAATGTTTTTAATAAATGATCTGTCGGTGGTTTTGGCTTAACGTCAATTTCGTCGTCCATTCCCTGGGCGTGGGACACTAACTGGACAAACATTGACGCGTTTAGCCACTCGCCTCAAGGAGACTGACTCCACACGGGACAGTAGCAGATGTGGCTGGCCCCGGAGCAGCCCTTCGGTCGAGAATATCGCTGATGTGGCTGCAGATGTCCAAGAGGACCCTCAGACATCAATCAGACGACGGTTAGGCATCAATAGACAGTCTTTACAGCGAATTTTAGCGAAAGGCTTGAAGATTGGATACAAAGTGCAAACAGTGCATCAGTTATTGCCTGCAGACCGCCAATTGCGTGTAAATTTCAGCCAAGCCCTCCTAAACCTCAACAACGATAACGATGATTTTTCATTGAAAAACATCATGAGCGACGAGGCGCGTTTCCGCGTATGCGGATACGTAAATAAGCAAAATTATCGCTTCTAGGGTACTGAAAATTTGTGTGTAATGCACGAAGAACCATTCCATCATTTCAAAGTCACTGTTTGATGTTGCGTTTGTGGAAGAAAGGTGATTGGCCTATATTTTTTCGAAGATGGCGTTGGCAACATTGGTGAGCGCTACAGAACCATGGCCAACGACTTTTTGTTGCAAAATGACAAATTTGGTTTGGAAAATATGCGGTTCCAGCAGGATGGTGCAACCGCACACACTGCACGATCGACACTGGACATTCTAAAGCAAGCATTTCGCGGCTACTTAATCTCTCGTTTTGGCTATTTACGCTGACCCACAAGATTGCCCGATTTAACCGTTCCGGACTTTTTTTCTGTGGAGTTTTTTGAAGTTACTGTTCTATGCGAACAAACCACAGACCTTGGCGACTATAAAAGAAAACATCCGCCAGAAGTTTTGAGAAAAGTCAAGGAAACTTGACGACTTAATGGGAACAAATTTAAATAAACATAATCAACAAACAAAACCAATTCTTTTTAATTAAAAACAAATTCACTGCCTTAGGAATCGAGTGATAACTTTTGCGACAGCAATTCTAAAGAGGAATATAGTGATATAGTGTTAAATAAGGGGGAAAATACTTCAAAAGGCTCATTTTTATGCTTTTTGTGAATATTTTTGAAATGGAAGAAATGATTGGAGTTAATTGAAACTGTGAGATTATTTTATTTATATTTTAAACTACATTTCAAAACTTTTTAAAGTATTTTTGATAAGAAATAAAAAGTTATAAGCTGCTATTATTGGAAGTCCATCGGCAGAGTCCACTTTTGGCGTGCAATGTGCAGGTCGCTAATTTTATCTGAAAGCAACCAATAAAATTGTTTACATTGCTTAGATGTTTTATTATTAAGTGAACCTAATTTTAGCTACAAATATTGAAAATTGAAAGGTCAAGGTGTTTGAAAAAAAATTTCAATCATCTCTTTCCTTGCTTTTCTCGCTTCCTTAGTCTCCTGAGCGCTACGTCCGTTTTGGCGTTGAACGAGGTGCTCGTCCGAACGCTGTCCGTAAATGAAGCTCTGAGAGCCGACTCCGATTTCCATTTCATTCATGACTATTAATAGGGCAGAATTACCTTCGTTGAATACGATAGCAACTAAAAATGATGCTATTTCAATTACTTTTAAGCCACAATGCAAGTGTTTTGAAGACTGTAGAATTAAAACCTTCGTTTGCATTCTGCGTGTGACCATCTAAACATCTTGCGAGTAATTCCTTTCTCGACAAATTTTCAAATATAAGAAGACTTGCCTTCTTTACATCGGGATGTAATGGATTAGGGTGAGCTTCAAGCTAAATTTCAAGAGCCTTAGCCTTCTGCCACTTGCACCAATTGTCAACGTCCGAGGGACAGTTCTCGTTTTGAGGTTCTTCGTCGGTGGTTATCAAATAATATAACGTAGCCATAATATCTCGCTTCATATCATCGACACTGTTAATATTTCTCCGAATTGCCAAGCCATAATACGTGCTGAGTTTTTTTATCAAAGCGTCGGTCGGTTTACCTTTTCCTCCGAGTTTATTAGCTTTCTTCACATTTCAGAGTCGAGTGCCCATCCTTTTTTGCACGCGACTCACACACTCGCTCTTGACAACTACCGGTTCGTTACCATAAGGACTAACATTGAGAAGAGCAGCAAATGTTTTTGAGTCTCCGTCGCCGATGTAATTGACGTATTTTACACCGTAAAGCTTTTCTGATCTCAAAACATCGTTTTCACAGATTGTACCTCCATGCTGCCCGCAAAGCCTTTTTGGGTGTTTGTGCAATTTTCTTTGTCGTGCTCTTCTTTCCATGCTAGATGTTCTTGAGATTCCTTATTCTTATTCTTCCAAAATACACATGACTGACAGTAAATGCTTTTCACGACAAGATCTATAACTTTTCCATTGTAATATGCGATAAAAGTCGTCACGCCGTATAGAGATTTGAATTCCCTCCTTTTCCATGTACCATCTCCGGATACTTTAAAATTAACAATATGTTTCTCTTCTTTTCAATTTCTTTCATTTCCTCTTAAACAGCTTTTTTACAGAAGTATTCGAATACTTCTTTTGAGGCAGAATCAATGTGATCGCAAATTTTGTTGTAAGTGTTCTCGGTGATGCCGGTACCAATATCCATAGAGTTGCAGAATAAATTTTATCCTTGTTTTCCAATACCTAAGAGTCGCATGACAAATACGATTCTTCGATTTATCTCTTAACCAGTATTGATTAAAGGATCGGAATTGATTTGTCTCGATCCGCATCTACACTTTACAACAATTTTGAAACCGAGTCCCCTGATTCCAGTTTATTTGAATTTAACGTTTTCGTTGCAGCTTCTACAAATTAGAATTTCCAACAGTCCAGTAAACAAAGTGAAGAATTCGATAAAGCAATAACACAACAAAGGATCAACAGTCACATTTTTAATAGTAGAATTATTAGGTTTTTTTGCACTAGCACTTTCGCCTTCTTCTTCTTCTTCAATTTCTTTAACTTTCTTAGTGAACTGATTACAGTAGTAAACTCTTTTACGCGGTCTACTAGGTCGATAGGCTAAACCCTTATCGCCTTTTGGGTGTCAAGACATATTTGTCAAATTCTTTAACCACACACGTGCCAAAGCGAAAGCAAACTGATTCTAACCGACGATATGTATGAAACACTAAAACAGCTGGAAACATATTTCCCTTCTTTCTAATACCTTGCGCAGACGTATAAAAAGCGAGGTAGGTAAATACGAGACAACCCGAGTGGCCCGATTCCTTCTATCTGCGATCGCTCCTTTCTACCTACTTCCCGCTCAAATGGTAAACTAGAGCGCGCTACGTTTCATACTCATAGCATATGAAGGACTACAAATCTTGCTTTGAAATATTTTGAGAACTTTTTTGAATATATTTACCAACGATTTAAGCATTAAAAAAATTCGATTTCTTTTGACCTCGTAAAGTAGTTTCCCCCCAGAAAAGAATATTAAATATGACACTATAATAATATGAGAATCATCAGATAAAATTTTATTACTCCCTTATGTTATTTATGAGCGCCAATGTGGTTGTGTGGTTGAGGCGCAGCGTGCGGTGTGGACGGATCCAGGTTCCATTCCCGGAGCTCTCTGATGCCTGGCGGGTGGCCTACTCAGTCACTAAAAATAATTGAGTACCTGCGTTCACTTCAAACAATCAGTAATAATGGCAGTCCTCTAAGCTGCTATGCTTGCTACGTCGCCCCGCATCAAAGAAGGTGCGCAACGACTGAGCAAACTAGGCAGAACATATGAGAGCCTCAGCCTTCTCAGATAGCAGACCGTGCCCCTACGCACGGCGTTAATAGAGCTTTCTATTACTATTATATTATTTATGTTACAAAAGTGAGCGCATCTAAAATATATGAAAGAAACAAGCAAAAATTTGCTTTACGGGTAAAGCAGATCGAGCCCTATGCATGAGACTAAACTATAGGGTTTAACGAAATTTTATTGAAACGAATGGCAGTGAATTATATTAAAATGAAAGTGAATAGCGGCCGGAACCGGACACTTTGAGGGCACTTCCGGTCAAACCGGTCTCGAGATTTTCCGATCAGGCTGATATCTGGCGTCTGGACTTAGTTGTATAATGAAAACGTTATGTCTCTATCTATCACAGATAAAAAATTATAAGGCTTAACAGATGTCAGAAATGAAAGAAATAGAAGCTGGTCTCCAGTTTGGAAGCTGCCTTGATCAAAAGTTATAAGGCCTGACAGACGACGGACGTAACGAAAGTAAAGCTGATCTCCAGCCTGGAAGCTGGGTCCGCTAAAAAAGGGGTGGATAACTATCTCTGCAACTTTTATTGCATATCGCATGGTAGGATGGATTCAAACATCTTTCGAGACTAGTATAAAGTCATTTTTGTTTATTATGCAATAGCCCCAAGAAAAAAGGGTTATTCATATGTGTAAAGAGCCTCTCACTTTAATGAATCTAGCTGTTTATGTGAACACATTATTTTAGCCTGTGAAACATAATACTGACAACTGGAAAATAAAACATATTCAACAAGCATGAATACCATAAGATGTGTTTATTACTATTAAAAAAATTATAGACAAAATAAATGCAGTGCCAATTTAGTCCAAAAAAAGCCTAGCAACGTTAAAAGTTTAAGTATTAAACATAATTTAATAAAGATTCCGATTCAAGCGTTCCAAAGGAAGTCTTGTAGAGCTCTAATTTTATCTAGTTATAAGTAATAATTTGATTTACATATCGGACGGCACATTAAATCAACGTTGTATAGGCGCTTTAATCAATAATAATGCTACTAGCCCACGCGCTGTTACCCGGCCAATTTGTTTTCCAGCAACAAGTTTTGTTAATGTATTACCAGTCTTTAGTTACTAAATTCAACAGACAAAACTGCAACAAACATTATCATTCCTAACCTGTATCCCACACTCCACGTCATTCTTCTAGCCAAATAATGCATCTACAGTCGTAAGTATCCGAAAGAAGTGCATACTCAAGTATCTAAGTATCTAAGCAGCCTCCTACTTTTGCTTATGATGTGGATGATTATTAAAAAATGGCACACGACTTCCTTAATATTCCTAAACAAGAACAATATATAAGCAAATACTTAGATAATAATGTAATTAAGATCAACACAAAAATCCAGATGTTTATAGAACTAATTCAATGCATGATAGTAAATGAGATCATATATCACAACTATCAAATAAAACAAAATAGTATAAAAACTCTTATGTTCTTCCACGCCACTAACAAAATTAAAACAGCTCTAGAGGAAAGCGAACATCATATGCTGAACATAATGACCATGAAAAGAAGATTAATTATAGAACCACCATCAATATTTTCTATAGACCTTGGACCGGCAGCAAACAATAAAGAACACTTAGTGGGACCTTCAAGGGTTAAAAAAGAAATTGCACAATATACCAAATGTAATAAATATAACCACACCAAAACTTAACGTAATTGGTCGTATTCTTATGTGTTCAAAAACTAAACAATCTTAAGTAACCTGCGCATTATTGTGCAGTACCTAGTAAACTATAGAGAGAATGTACAAGCTATCAAAAATTATAAAAAAATACCAATTACAAGAGTTTGCCTTTAACAATTTCCTCCTTTACAATCTCAACGAAATAACCAGTTTCCTACCAGTCAATCATTCAAACACCATTCGTCTTATTAAGAAATCCTAAGATCTCACCCTCAAGAACTAAGTTTTGTTCAAATTGTCCAGTTATGGCTAAATTTGGTAGGATTTCGTTGTGGAATGCTAACGATTTGCAGCAGAGAAAACTGAAAGTACAAACGTATCTACGACATCATGTTATAGGTCATGCTACTTTTAGAAACGCACTGCACTGAAAGACCAATTGCAAATATAGGGTCCGCCAATAACTTTTTTTTTAAAATGCTATAAATAAAAAACTGAATATTTTTCCAATTGTTTTTTTTTATTTGAAAGTACAATTCTTCCGGTTAATAATGAAATATAACTTCATTCATATGGCTGCATTGGCTAGCCATGCAGTAGCCTATACGATCGGTCCAATTTTTGAGTACATTTTCGATTGTATGCAGCTCTATTTCAGTTATGGCTGCACGAATGTTGTCCTTCAAAGCCTCAATTGTCTCTGGTTTGTCGGCGTAACACTCATCTTTGACGGCTCCCCACAGATAATAGTCCAACGGTGTCAAATCGCAGCTCCGAGGCGGCCAAACGACATCAGAATTTCGACTGATAATGCGATTTTCGAAGACAGTGCGCAAAAGATCGATTGTCACGTTGGCCGTGTGGCACGGAGCGCGGTCCTGTTGAAACCAAATGTCGCCAATATCTTCCTCTTCAATTTATGTGAACAAAAATTCGTTCAACATGGCCCGATAACGCTTACCATTGACTGTAACAGCCGCTCCTTGTTCATTTCCGAAAAAATGGCCCAATGATGCCTCTGGACCAAAATCCGCACCAAACAGTGACTCGTTGTGGGTGCATCGGCTTTTCTTCGATTGCGTGCGGGTTTTCTGTGCCCCGAATGCGACAATTTTGCTTGTTGACATACCCGCCGAGATGGAAATGAGCTTCATCTGAAAAGATGATTTTTCGCCGAAAATCGGCATTTTCTTCAAGTCGATCCCAAGCCCATGAACCGAAGCGAAAACGCATTGGATAGTCAGTTGGCTTCAATTGCTGAACCAATTGGACTTTGTACGGCGTCATACCAAGGTCTTTACGCAAAATTCGGCTCAATGATGTCTCCGAAATGTCCAATTGTTGAGAACGACGGTGAACTGATGTTCCTGGCGATTCACGCACACTCTCGGCAACAGCAGCGATATTCTCGGGTGTACTTTCTCTCACTTTTTTAACAAGATAAAGCACATACGGAGCTGACGGTGCCTCTTTTCTTCCCATTTCCGTACGTAATTTTCGCACACATTCTGCAACATTACCATGATTTTCAAAGTAATGTCGCAATATTTCCCAGCGTTCGTCAAGCGTATACACAACCATTTTCGTTCAGAGGAAGGATAAAACTAATTTTTTGTCAAAAATGTCATGAGCTAAGTGTTGCCATTCACCGAATAACCGCTAGTTCAAAAAAAAACGTTAGATGGCGGACCCTGTATACCACAATACTACCGCCATATAAATCTAATTTTTACAAGTTACACAAACATTCAATGTAATTGAATACCTCAACTAATTATTATCTATTAAGACACAATATCATGAAGTAGATGCTACAATCGTTTTTTAATTCTTTAAGATAATGATTTATTACAGGTTATGACTTTATGCAAAGTTCGTTCATTAGAGTTATAGACTAACAACAAGAAAAGAAAGTAAACTGCTCAAATTTATTTAACAAAAAATAACAACAAACATCTTTCTATAGGCAACCCAACGTATATTGACCAATAAATGGTCATAAAATTCCTGATTCATTACACTTTTTTATCTCCAATGCCCTCTGTTTTCCAATTTTGTGGTTAGTAATTTAAACTACGATCTAACATTCGCCATACTCTAGTGATCGCTGCTATAAGCGAAACAGTAATAAGAAAAAGCTAATTAGTTAATGATCATCTTAATAATAAAGTTAAACTAAAAACACCTAATTAATTAAAAAATACAACAATAAGTTCATAATTATCGTTCAGGAAGCAGGTTGAATTATTGCACCACAACAAAACATTTAAAAGACAATTATGGTAGTATTCCACCGAAAATTATAGAATTGGTAAAGAAAAAGAAGAAGGCAAAACTAAAACGACAACGCTATCACAATATCGATAATTCTATTGTTGAATAATAAATTAAAAAATAAATTCAAAAAATGAAAATTAAGCCTCTCAAACATATGTTAATTTACTGTCTGTACATGATCATACCATCTGGAAAGATACCAAAATATTAAACGGTCTACAATACATATTCCACCTCCAAAAGATCAAGCGCTTAATTAGGCAAGATCTAAAAAAACAAAAGTTAAACATTTTAAGTTTTTACGCTAATTTATGAATTGACATCAGATGTCACGATCAATATAAAATTCAAGACAAAATAAAAATACTTAACAGCCTTCTGGTGACGACCTTATTACAGCAATAGTATGAAAACAATTGCCGGAAAATTAATTTTTCGAGCACTTTTAATGGAATTTTAAGCCTAACATATTGGCCTTTACTTTAATATCTAAGTTGCTGAAAAAGCTAATATTAAAACGAATAGGCTGCAAAACGAGTGGCTTCCAAATCACCAGTTTGTGTTTCGCCATCAGCACTCTACCATTCAGTAGTATTATAGAATGGTCAACGCCATTCTAGCAGAGCTTAAAAAATTTCTGTTCTGCAATATTCATAGATGTGAGTCAGGCTTTCAATAATGTTCACCACATAGTACCGCTGTATAAATTAAGAAAGTTATTTCCACGTTATTATTATTTGCTACTCCATTCTTACCTGATAAATAGATCTTTTATATTAAAATAAGGAATGAGAATAAACACTCAAAGCAGGTGCACCCCAGGGTAGTGAACTATATACTTATGACGTAGCAACTACAGACTAAAGTGAGACCGGCACCTTTGCTGACGATACAGCTATACTAACGTCTAGCGTCTGCAACATTATCGAAGACACAAGAATATCTTAATTTAATACAGAAATGGTTACAAGAAGGAGGATCAAAGTTGACCAAAATAAGTCTATCCATGTCACAACTACAACAAAACAACTAGGTAGTTTTTCAGTTACTGTCAATAACAATCTTATCCCTCAAGCAAACACGGTAAAATACCTTGGTTTACATCTCAATAAATATCTAGCCTGGATGACACTTATAATGACAAAGGAAATGAATAAAATTTTAAGTTAAAACTGAAAGGGCTAATTAGGAAAAATTTCAGCTTTTATGTAAATCAATAATTCGTTCTATTTGGTGTACGATTGTGAATTTTGGGGTTGCGCCAATAAACTCTTTGAAACTTGGACAATGCTTTATGGTTTATTTCGGGCTAAATTCTTCACGTTGACCTTAACGTTCTATTTGTAAGAGACGAAATTAAATGAAAAGCTATAAAGCACCACGATGTATTGGAATATCACCCTAATCGATGCTTTGAATCAATCACCGACAGTTGAGGAATAAGTGGCCTAGAGATTTAACTAACAAAAAGCTGACACCATTTACCGTTTTCCTCATCATATCAACATAAATTGTTTTGTGTACATGTCTTTAATTATATGTAAGACACACATATAGCTCATAGAATACATTGTAATATTCTGATTTGATCTTAAGGAATACGTCGTATAAATTCACCAACGCAAGAAATAAGCAACACATTAACTAACTTTACCATAACACTGTGAAACGAATGCTATGTATAAAGAAAAATTGCCGATAGCAGTAATTTTGACGAAAATATTGTAGTTAAATTGTCGAATAAAGATGGCAAAGTCAGAAATGTTGAAATATATATTATGTAATTAAGCAGATTAGCGTAAATTAAACCGAAACTTAGTGAGGTAATTAAAGTTTACAATTCAAATTTTGCATGTGATGCAAGAAAGCAACGGCGTGTATTATTGGTTGCAGCCGTTTACCTACCTTTGTATTACTGTCATTTTCCCTACTTTTAATCCTATTACGCTGCTTTAGGCGGAAATCGGCTCTTTTAATTTTATTCTTCTGCTAATCATTCAAATTCCAAAATATTTGTTTATAATTTTTTAAGAACTTATCTAATGCAAATATTTTATTTCTGAGTTTCCATAGTGTCAAGATTAGCGTCATTCTTTGCATCCATTTTGCGTACTATAATACGCCGGTTTTCAAAATTGAGATCGCGTCTAAATTGAATGCTTCCCTGCGTTTAGTTAATGGTTTATGATTTTGTACCTCGATACGGTCCCTAGAAAATAGTTAATGCTATTTAAACACTCTTTAGCAACTTTTATTAGGTTTCACAAGTTCATAAAACAAAAATTTAATAACAATCACATTAGTCGCCCCTGCTTCATGTGCAGATGAGCTGCTGATGTAATGGGTTAAGTTTGAAACATTTTATGGGGCGTTCATAATCATCCAAAAAGTTTTTGAAATTTGTAGAATATGTCTATGTTAAAGGGCGTAGAGCAACCCTATAGTTAATTGACAGAGTTAATTGATTTTTAAGAATTAACTACGATTTAAGCAAAAAATTTATAGAGTTTTTATTTGAGTTTATATTTTTCAGCTTTAACGTGAGCTTCGCGTGTGAGCTTGATATCAAACTAAAGTCCAAAGAATTCTTTTCAGCTTTCATTCTTATGAGAGTGTTGTTTACGCTGAGTTGTCGGCAGATAATTCTTCTTGTAGTGAACGTTATTTTAACTAATTTATTTGTATTGACATTTATTTTTTAAAGCTTTAACCAGTTTTGAAGGAGATTGAAGTGATCTTGTAATTTATTTGATGGTTAAACACAAGGGTAGTGTTATCAGCAAATGTCATCATAGATATGTCATTTGGCAGTTGTGGAATTGCGGTAAACATTAAATATAAAGTGGAAAACTCAAAACTTTAAGGTAATTGAATAGAACTGAATGAAATGCTTAGAACAATCGGTCTTTTAGGTAGAATCTCAGGATGAGATAGCTGTTTCTTTAATTTGTGTAATATATTATCGTACTATAGTTTATCGAAGGTTTATTATACGCTGATAAAAACAGATTCCTTTTTACAAAACTTTTCTTATTTTATTTATTAGTCTATAGCACTGTTGGGTGATAGAATGTTTTAGTCTGAATATTTAATATTTTTTATAATTTACATTAATTTTATTTGAAGTATCGACGCGAGTATCGATTACTTCGGCTCCGCCACACATTAAGTTTTAACTAAATTTAAAAGAGTGAAGGTGAGAGAAAATTTAAGATAAGTGTAGAGAGGCCACATCATACAGTTAGGCATCCACGACAATAAAGAACAGGTCAGTTAACTGATAGGAAAGCACTAATCTATTTATATAAATATAAAATTTGCGAAAATAAACTGTAGCATGAAAGCCAAGTGAAGCGCTTATCGGTCTCCGAGGGGTTGACTCGGACTGATAGGCGAGTGGAAACTTACGCCGCATGCGAATCGAGAACAAAGTCGGCTCAAGGAATATTATTTATTTATATTTCCGAATGTTAACTAGATATAACAAATAATTTTAGAAAAGCGTAAGTAGAATGGAGGGACAAAACACCATCATAAGTAATCAAACAACAAAAATGGTTAACACGGATGGCGAGCCAACTAAGGGTGAAAAAAGAAAGAAAAGACACAAGGGGCGGACAGTGGCGTAAAAGCAAACATTTTCGCCAAAAACACAAAGACATGCAGATCTTCATCAAAACAGCAGCAAAAGAAAGAGGACAAATTAGATAAAGTCTTAGAATTGCTGCAACAACTCGATGTAACTAAATAAAGCTAGATCAGGTTCAGAATAATAAGGAACTAAGAGAATTGACAAAATGATAAATTAAAAAATAAGAAGATCATTATAAAAAGAGATTATATAGAGATAAACAAAATAGCTACATGAAAATAACATGAGATTTGAACGACTTAAAAAGAAAATAGGCGAAACAATATAGTAGAAAAAAACAAAAAATGGAAAAATTTATTAGTGGAAAAATAGAGGTTGATGCAAGAATCAAAATAGAATATTAAATTTGACCAAATATGTGCTTAATCAAACCAGAAAGTTTTGAAAATAAAATATAGGTAATGAGGAACAAAGAGAAATTAAAGAACTTAAGGGGAAACTAGTTATATATTAATAATGATTTAAAGAAACAAAAAAGGAAAATCGATGAACAGTTTAGAAAGAGAGCTGAAAAGGAGAAAACAAGGAAGAAATGTTGAAAGCGCTTACCAGAAGTTGATTATTGATAAAAAATAATAGAGATGGAATAAAGCAGAAGGCGCATTGGAAGAAATGGGATATCAAGCTATGAAAACTTTTAATTATCCAAAAAACTAGCTACGATTACAAGGACCAAATACAAGCTGACGAACAGGGCAACAAAGATGGATACGAAAATGTATTTAACAACAAAAATAGTGAAAGATATAAATAAGAAAATACAAATAAACGAATCATGAAAATAGGTTATAGAACATCGAAGTTTCAAGAAAAAGAGATAGAAGAAGAATTTTAAAATGTAAGATTTGGATATCTTAGGGATAACAGAAACTAAAAAGATAGAAAAGGAGGAAATTGAACTTGAAGAAGGACGCATCCTGATCTACAACGAAATAGATAAGATCTACCGAGCAAGAGAAGGGGTGGGCTATATAATTAAAAAAGAAAATGCAAAGTACATAGACAAATGGACTGCGATCTTGGAAACAATAGAAGAAATTAATGGGACTAAAAATAATGGGAGATTTCAATGCACAAGTAGGCAAAATAAATGGTGAATCGGGAAAAACTGTAGGAAAACACGGCGAAAATACCAAGAACAATAATGGCATAAGACTGATTAATTTTTGTCTACTTAACAATCTCATAGTAACAAATACCTTCTACGCGCATAAAGATATACGCAAGTATACAAGAAAAGTAGTGAGCAGAAATGAAAAATCAATAATAGACTACATAATAATCAGGAGATTTAGAAATTAAATTAGGACCCAAGAGTAAAAAGAGGAGCAGAAATATATTTTGATCATAACTTATTGTTAGTGTTTTCAAAACTAGTAATAAGAACGGAAAGTCGCGGGAAAGTACAAGAGAAGGAAAAGAAAAAAAACAAAGACAAAGTAAAAATTAAAAAATATAAATTGGGAAAACGGCAAAAGCAATAACGGGAGTGTGAAAGCAAAGATAAGCAAAATCAACGAAAACATGAACGACTCATCAACTGAAGTAATATGAAAATGCACCAAAGAAATATTAATTACAACAGAAAAAGAAGGATGTGGAACTTCCAAAATTATAGAGGACAAGAAACAAATTATTTGGTGGAGCAACAAAATAAAAACAAAAGCAAAATTAAAGAAACAGAAATGGAAAGAATATTTGAGTAACAAAATAGGAGAAAACTGCGATAGATACAAAGAACAAAGATCCAAAGTCAAGGAAACGATTGAACACGCGTAACAAACAACGTGGGAAGAGATTGGTGAGAAGATGGAACGGAACTGTCTTGGAAATCGAAAACTATTTTATAAAGTACTCAAGTTGCTGCGAAAAGGAAAATCACACAAAATTACCCACATAAAAGCCAAATATGGAAGGACGTTGGGACACGAACAGGATATTGCAATAAGATGGAAGCAGTATTTTGAAGAAATGTTAACGATAGATCAACCACAATAAACACCGAAAGAGAAAGAAAATGAAACAAATAAAATAGAAAACAGAAAGACCACGAATAACAGAAATAAATAAAAATAGAAGTAGTAATAGAAGCTGTGAAGAAGTTAAAGAAGGGCAAAGCAGCTGGTCATGACAATATTACTACCGAAATGGTCACGAATTTGGGCAGAAGAGGTCTGTAAATGCGCACGATACTATTCTACAAAGCATGGCAAGAGGAAAAGATTCATAAAGAACGAGAGATAGGAATAGTATAAAAAAGGTGACAGAAGGAATTGCTCTAATTATAGTGGAACTGTCTATAGTTGCCAAGATATATAAAAAGATAGTGATTGCGAGCTTAGAGAAAGTAAGAAAATCACAATTGGAAAATTCTCAATGTGGATTTAGAAAAGGCGAGGAGTACAAGATTATATATTCGTATAAAACAATAGAAAAATTCACCGAAAATAAAATATATGTAACCTTTGTGAACTTAGAGAAGACATTTGACAGCATAACAAGAAAAATAGTATAGAATAGCCATAGAAAGAGACGAGTAAATGACAAGTTGATTACATCAATAAAGAGTATGTATAAAACACAAGAAATTTCGTGAGAACAGGTAACAGGGATTAAGACAAGGAGGAGTCTATTTAAGAGAAGACGCACTAAATAAAACTAAGGGAAAAATAAAGAAACTGAAGATAGATTATAGAAATATAAAAATGATGGAAATAGTAGAATGTGTATCTGCGGATAATTTAGTGATCTACGCAAAGAACAAACATAATCTGCAACATAACTTGGAAACGTGGAACAACGCTCTACTGGTTAGAAACCTACAAATATATGCCGATAAAATTAAAGTGATGGTGATAGGAAAAGAAGATCTGGGCATATCAATACAGCTAGACAGAAAAGAGATAGAGGCAAACTTTTAAGTAATTAGGGATGAGGCTTGTAAGGTTGGAAAGTGAGGTTGAATATACCAATCCCTAAGTAAATCATTTGTAATAAAACAAAGATCGCTCTATTCAAATCTGTTTTTAAATAGATTCTGATATATGAAAGTGAAAGCTGGGTACTATCAAAGCAAATGGAAAGCAAAGTTCAGGTTATGGAAATGAGATACCTATGCGCTATTAAGGAAATTACAAGAAAGGCAGAATCAACAATGACTTAGTGAAAGAGGAATTAGAAGTGAAAGCAATCATAAAAAGAATCAACAGTCAGAAACTACGATGGCTTGGTTACATAGTACAAATGGGGAAAAGAAGAACAAAAAGGATGTGGGAGTCCAGACCTCAACAGAAAAGAAGAAGACCAAGAAAAATATGAGACAAAGAAGTAGTGGAGAATTTAAGACAAACAGGACTAACATGGAACGAAGGGGAAAATATATGTGAATTACTTAATCATACATATGCTACCAAATATAAAGATTGCAATACTGACCTTATCAACGGACTTTTAGGCAAGAAAATAACCTGAAAACATTACTTTGTAAACAGCTGATGGGCAATAGTCGACTCAAATCAGAAATATTACCTCATATTTTTATGTGAGATTTCTTCAGTAGATTATAAATTAGCAATAATAGTAATTAGCAATTATAATTTGTTTATTAAAATAATTTAAAAAATTCAGAAATATTTACATCCTTCCCCTAAAAATACTGTTAAAGTAGATCTTTTACAATTATCGTTTAATTCAAAGACAGTGTTTTTGTAATGATTTTTTATCTTGATCTGACTGGAAATTTTGGTAAAGGTAAAGGTGGTAAAGTAGTGACAAAAATGATTTTAAGCATTAAAGTTAGTTATGAGGATTTTAGTTTGAAGATTAATGTTTAATCTTATCACGTTTGGTTGCGGGTTCGATTTGAGAACAGTGGAAAATATTTTTGGTTGATGGGAAAGACAAAATGTATAAACGACATTGGTGCATTATAACAGCACAATGCGAAGAGTAACATTTTTATAATTTATAATTTGCTAAAGATTAATTTTTCTGATCTCATACTAGAAGTTCAAGAGAACTTACGATATTTCTTTGTAGTCGTATCATGTAATCATTGATGTACTCGTCTATACCGTTCTTAAAATATAAAAATCTGCACTCTTTCTATGAAGAAGTTTTAGGCCTATAAGAAACTTTAAAACTTTGAGTACAATATAATTATAAAATGTTGGTCTTCAGAAAAACCAAAGATGCAAAACTTATTTTTATATCTCATTTCTTTATTTACATATTTTAAAAAGTACAAGTTTAGTTAACTTAGAAGCTGCCGTTGATGATGTGGTGAAGGATCTTTTCGCCAATGATGGTAAGGCGGTTGAGGAATTCCTTCCAATTCTGAATTTGGCCGGTCAGGCCGTCTTTGATTAGCGATGTAATTTCTCCGCTCAACTTATCGTCATTGTAGACGCCGGCGACAACCACCTGATGAAATAGTTGAAACACAATATAGTATAAACGTAGCCACGATTTTTATACTTACTTCAACGTCGCCAATAGAGTGCTTGAAAGAGACCTGAATAGCGGGCGACCAGCCAAGTTGATCGATGCGTTAAGACCCAAATTAATATCATCTACACTTACACTGAAAGCATTTGTCTTTAACAAAAAACCACTACTTGCAATTGTAAGCTAACTTACAGAACATTACCGTCGCCAAAGAATAGAGGGCCGGTGACTTTGTAGCTCCCAATTTCATGGGTCACTCCAGGTGCGTGTATGCTAATTTCGAACGTCCACTTCAACAGACCATGCAGCAAGATGTGAGGAGCGTAGACTTTGGAGAATCCTCCGACGAACAGCTCCTGATTTCGATCTTGTGGCTGTAATTAATCATTCACTCATAAATAAATACACAGTTGGGCCAATACGGGACTTACAAGATATAATTGCGGTTGATTTCTTTGACCTGGATGGGGTCAAAACGGCCCAATAAGCCGAACACACCGTTGATAGTCTTGTTGATCACATCCTCGAAGATACGTTGCTTGTATTCAATCGCGTCCAATTCAAATTGGGTACCTGAGATTTCGAGAAATTAAAGCACATACTAGTTTAGGCTAATAGAACGTACCGATCAAATCAGCATAGGTAGTGCCGAAGACAGCCAAGAGGCCGACCAAAACAATTGAGAACTTCATGACAGCTAGAACCTAAAAAGTCGTAATTGATGTAAGTATATTAAGTAGGTGCGCTTGGTACTTACTTGAGACCTGTACAAAATGGTGTTAGCGATGGAGCAGTCGTCATTTATATGTGCGAAATAACAATGAATTAGTTGAGAAAACACTTATAAGTACTTACAAAATAGAACTTTGACAGGGCCCACTTGAGTATCTTCAATATCTAACGTGATAAAAAGTATTGTTTGTACTAGACTTAGTTTTTTTTAATTAAACAATTTTAATTCGAGGCTACTTAAGGACGAAAAAATTTATTTAACTATACATTTTAATTGAAACACAATGGCTGATTGTAATTCATAATAATTTGATCACACTTTATATTAACGATTCATTCTTTATTTTTTAAGTTTATAAAAAAAGTTATTTATTGTATATACATACATACATAATTTATATGTACTTCAATACAACTCAAATAAGTTATTTAAGTTGAAGTAAGTAGGAATTAATACATAAAAATAAATTTTATGTTATTGTCACAGATTTAGTAAAAGTAAATCAAAGTGTGTTAAATATGGTGTATGAATTCATCTTGTAAGAAAAAGATACCTACACTGATGACCAAAAAAGTGCGACGTCCATAAAAAGCTTATAATTTACAGATAATGTTTATTAACTACTACGAACTAATATTAAATGTGTCCATCCCGTGTCTAATGGAGAACTTGGGGTAGTAGTCTAGTGTTCTAATTTAGTCACAACAGATTCCTCTTTCTTTCATACCCCAAACATGTTTGATAAAAGATAAATATAAATGTACACAAAGCGTGAAAGAATCGGTCGTCAAAGATGTTTACCACTGAACAAGTATTTCTTTTTTAATATTCCGCCAGGAACCCCCTAAATAAAGAAGCTTGCTTCCACTTGGACTGCTTTAGCAAAGCTTTGCCAACATGGCAAAGTTTTAATTCTGTTCCTATGACGACAAAGAATAGTAATGCAGCCAAGATGATGATGTTAAAGCTGGATTTGTCAAAATCTACTACTAAATGCCATTTTTGTAACTAAAATTGACATTTATGTTAACGTTGAGGTGTCAAGAGCAAAAAAGCAGATGTGACATGCTACAAATCAAAATTTTGCGTATTAAGAACGAACAGCACACAAGGAGGGTTGTTGTGCATACCTGTCGCCATTCTTGGACAAGAAATCATGTAGCACCAAAAAGCTGCTCGAAACGTGTGATAACTGTATCATACACAATTAGTAGTATTCACATTTTATCCCTATGTGAGTCTCTCCATATTTTCCTCACTTTTAAAAATGTATGACTGGGTTAATCAGTTGTTATTGTGAAACAAGTGTACAGTAGATCCCCAACGAAAAATATTATAATATTGCTTCCTTCCAGAAGTAAATCTCAGTATGACCTTATCTGCGATCAATTCAAATAAACCGTTCTGCTTTTATTGAAAACTGGGTGGGTGCAGCTATACTAAAATTGATAGTTTGAAAGCGTATGTACTGTTTTACAGTGTCGGGCCGTTTATGATACCATCAATAATGCACTTCCTGCCTCATATTACCTAAGTAACACAATTTACTTCTAAACAATATTCGCAGAAAGCAATAAACAATTAAAAAACAGTGGGATATAGATATGAAAAATGGCTGATAACAATTCAATAAAAATGAACGATGAAAGCACCAACAAAATAAAACATCAAAATATCAATGAAAACAATAAAAATATAAAAAAGAAGTGATTCTCCAAATTTTACCTTAACAGAGCCCACTTAAATTCATGCGTCAAATTGATTTCCCATCAGTAGTCCCATTAAAGCAAAAACTAAAAAACTCAAGAGCAAAACCATGAAATCCTTAAAACCTCTACTGATATACTTCTTCTTCTTCATTATCCTTATACCCTTTACAGAACGTCGGAAAGAACTGTTGTTTAACTATTCATCCACTTCGTCCACATTTTACGGTCCTGGGTCATTTGCTTCATTTCTGCCAAAGTCTTCTGTGTTTTTCTATTTGTGTTTTTAATTACTCCGCCCATTATTACGTTGAAAAGCAATGCACTGAGGCTATCACTCTCCGTGCCATTTTTAAAATTTCAAATAGCCATTTATTTCCACTATTTTATCCATTTTATCAGTTCTGGGTCTATCCTTTCAAAACCGCCTGCTTTACCCATTTTGAACTTTGCTAGAGCATCGTCCAGCTCTTCCATCAGCATTTTATGTTCTTCTTCCTCCATATTTTCCTCTTGAGTCCCATCCTCTAAATTTTCATGATTCTCCTCATGAAATTTTTCTTTAAAGTAGTCACTCCCTACTTTAACATCTTCTTTCTCTGTTTTTACTTATTGTTGTTATCTCTTACGCCACTTATTATTTTCCTATTCCTTGCTCTCGTTATTCTCACTTTGCTCCAGAAACTTCTTCTATTTAAACTTTTCTCAACTTACCTTTTTAACTTTCCTTATTGTCTTTTTCACTTTTTTTCAACTCTCGTTATATTCCTTTTTGTTTTCCTCTTTTCTCGTTTGTATGTATGTGCGCCAAGCTGGTTTTTTTCTTTACTAAATCTCTTATTTCCTTATTGCACCAACGTACCCGTTTTTGTTCGACCCTCCCCTTTATTAACACCACATATTGTTTCCTTGAAAATTTTCTATGGCTCCTCTAGATTCCTAATTACTACTGTATTATTTAACTCATCAAATGTTTTGTCCGTTTCGTCTTGGTTTTTTTTGTAATATACATATATCATATTAATAACTTCGAACAGACAGCAAATAAGTTTAACCTTGTTACAGAGAAAGACTACTATTAAAAAGCTAACAATTTAATTAAAGTTAATACAGTAATATCCGACACTTAGAAATTGGAAAATCTCTTAAAGACGAACACATTGTACACCTCGCATTCCAGCGTAAAGAAGATCGAGTTTACAAAGCTTTTATCAGAAATATTCAACTGATGAAA
The DNA here is from genome assembly GCA_036346155.1 of Sinelater perroti. NCBI lineage: Eukaryota > Metazoa > Arthropoda > Insecta > Coleoptera > Elateridae > Sinelater > Sinelater perroti. Next base: position 4,884,317 of record JARFIY010000046.1, on the reverse strand, counting down.
TTGAAAGCGAATTAGCCGAGTTACGACATAAAGTTTGTAAAATCATAAACGTTCATCACAGAGATACTAAATGACCCCTACCATTATTTATGGCAGATTTTGAGTCAAAATGGAATAATAAAGTGAATGAAATAGAATATTTATGAAACGTGAAAGTTTAAATGGGAGCTCCTTTGAAGAAAATAAGTATTCACTGTCAAGATCGTAAGCACATTAACAGTTATTTGCTAGTGTCAAATGCAGGGAAAGTCATAACGCCACCCTTTGCAAAAAATCAAAGCCTGCCGAATGCTACCATTGTAATGGTATTTAGAAGCAATCATCAAACCATCCTAAATGTTAACTACTTTTCACCTTACCTTATCAGAACCGCTCAAAGCGTCTCAGCAATATCACTAACAATAAATAATCCCAACAGTTAATATGATTTGCTCAAGCAATCGCAAAGAAAAGAAACGGCAGTTCGATCATAACTCACAAATAAACATCAAAGATCAATTATCTACTTTTCTGAGTTAATTCAAGAATATGTTTACGCAACTTATGGATCAAAATAGTATTATTTTAAACGTGGTGTTAACTATGATCAGCAAATTATCATAGAAGGATTTTTCAATACAAATTACACTATGTAGCGCTAATGGAATCACCAGTCACGTTCCTGATTGAACATTTCTTTGTTTACAAAAAATAGAGGTCTAACTAATATTAGAAGCAATTTGTACAATATGTCCATCCAGATGATACGACCCATGGAGGAGCAGTTGTTATAATCAAAAATTACATTACACACTATCAACTGCAATCTTAATAAACAAAAAACTCAAAGTGCTTGAATAAAAATTTAAACTCATCCCTCTATTCATTAGTGATTACAGCAGTTTATTCATTATCTAGACATACTATTACTGCTTTGAAGTATGTAGAATATTTCTATGCACCCGGAGCGCAAAACATACAGCATGTTGTTGAAGACTGACCAATCCCAAAAGGACACAATATGGTAAAAGTAATTTAAAATAGTAATTGTCGCTACCTTTCAATTTACAGATCCACATGTTGGCTCTCTGATATTAACAAAATTCCGGACTTACTAGATTTTACAGTCACTAGCAAACACTTTTTCTAAAACTCTGTTCTAGTACACTAATTGGGATTTATTTCAGATATATTAAAGATAACAAGCATCTTGAAGAAGCAATCAACTATTTGACTACCTTAATATAACATGGTACATAGTAAACCATGTCAGGTACAACAATTATGCATAAAATAAACAATGTTTCATGCTACGTTTGAAAACTAATAGCTGAAAAACAGAGTAGACAAAATAAAACTCCGTAAACAGCTTAATTCACAAGCTGTATAAATGAAACCATTAGAGAGCCAAAACAAAACCCCCAAACAGTACTACATTAAAAAAAAATTATGTGGCAAATATTCAGTATAGAAAATCATAAAAAGACTCAAACAATCTGTCGTCGTAATACTCCAATTACAAAACCTGAAAATAATTGGGCTAAATACAACAAAGAATATGTAGATTATTTGCTGAACATCTAGCAACTGTTTTAAAAAATCCATAAACGCAAACAAATTACATCGATCATAACGTCGAAGATTTTTTAATGCAGAGCATCAGTTGTTATCACCAATTACAATTTTAGGATCATATGTTTATGTTTGGCATAAAATCAGCACTTGCCATAGATAACAAACTGTTAATCTACAAAAGCATAATTCGTCCCATCTGGATCTACGGCTGTGAATTATGGGGATGCGCCAGCAAATCAACAATAAAATAATAACTGTCAAGATCACTAGGACGATATAGTCTGTTTGTGAAATGCACAACAGTTTTAAATCCATAGAACCGATTTTATAAACAAACTAACATCATTACACTGTTGAAAATCTCCAGAATATAACAGTCAACGTCCTAGTCCAGGAACCCGAAATCAGAAGGTTAAGAAAAAAAGGCCAATAGACTTAGTGAACTAAAGTAGGAGATTCACCTCCTCACGACTTTTATTAAACATTTAATATCATAAAATTAGCTCATAGAATTACTGTATTTATTGTGATTGCTAATAAAATGAGTTTATAACAAAAAAATATATGTTTATGTTTAACTAAGATTTGGTTATATCGTTCATTAGATATGAGATCTGGGGGAAGTAGTAATATCACGTGTAAAATAGACTTAAAACTGTTCTCAACTATTCAAACTTTGGCACGTGTAACTTATACGATGTAATAGTACCTCGTCATCGACAAAACGTACATTATCAAGAAGTCAGAGCATTTAAAGAGGACGTATTGTTGGTCAATGCTAGCAGGGGTAAACTTCACTCTATGCGAAGTTCGACGCTTTGTCTCTCCTCTGATGCCCTGGTTCTTTAATCACTTTTTAAACTTAATAGCTATCTTTCCAACGTGCAACTCAGTTCAATTATACAAAAGTCAGGGATTAAAATAACTGACAAAGTTTGTTATGGCAGCATGTAATACGGCACTTGTCAAGCTTTTTTTGCAGACTAGTTCTCTCAGTTTACATTTTCCTTTTTGCCAAACGAGCTGAATCTAAGCGAGATCGAACTCGTTTAAAAATTAAACAAAAACTACTGCATTAAAATTTTCAACGCACGGGTGAACATGATTTGTACTAAAATACCCCTAATCAGTTGGCCTACATAAAGAGAAAAATAAATCGAAAAAATAGTTATCATAGCAGTATTGTGACGCAAATATGAAAGTAGTCCGTCAAAAAAGGTACTCATTTGCAAAGACGCAGAAAAACCAGTCGAGAGAATCGTCATCTACTAGAAGTACCTTAGCGCAGCAATGGTAGACCATTACACGGTATCAATTATCTACCTGCTCTGTTCGACAGCGACTAACAGCACTATGTCTTTTTTATGACTTCCCTATACCAACGAAAGTAACAATGAGCAACGGAAAAGCATCCGTGAGAATGAAAGTGACGTTTTTGATGAATTTAGATTTTGTTTAAACTAAAACAATGGTTAGATATTAATACGCCGTAGACGAGGAGAAAGGGACACAAATATTGCATTCGTGCAAGGCATACGACGTCAATGTTGACTTATGGTATTTGGAGCTATCAATTATAATAACAAGTTACCTCTACTTAGAGTTAAAAACAACATTGCCAGTTGAGCTTACATCGACACTGTCTTACAGTCCGCAAAACTTTTTTTCTTCAGAGACTACCTCAAGCAATCTTTTAACAAGATAATGCTTTATGGCACAAAACACATTAAACTTCCTTTAACAAAAGCAGAGTAATGGTCGATCTGATTACTTGAAATAGCAATGACTATGGTGGGAGGATAGTAACAGTCGTGTATGAGAAATGCCCTCTGAGACTATCGTGGGGAGGATAGTAACAGTCGTGTGTGAGAAATGCCCTCTGAGACTATCGTGGGGAGGATAGTAACAGTCGTGTATGAGAAATGCCCTCTGAGACCATCGTGGGGAGGATAGTAACAGTCGTCTATGAGAAATCCACTGAAACCTATCGTGGGGAGGATAGTAACAGTCGTGTGTGAGAAATGCCCTCTCAGACTATCGTGGGAGGATAGTAACAGTCGTGTATGAGACTATGGTGGGGAGATAGTAACGTGATATCTACGACATTTTAGAAATATGGCTAAATTATGGAAGCGTGTCCAATCTATCAAGACATTATTCGTTCATTGTTTGACTCGATGTTAAGAAGAATGGAAGCAGTTATTAGAGCTCCAAGGTGGGGCCATCATTATTAAATAAATCTAAATGTTTATAGGTAAATTTTAATAAACTTTAGTTTAGATCACTAGTGACTTAATTCCTACAACAGCACTAGATGAGGTTACAAGTAACGAAAAATTTGTTTTTCGTGTCAAACTTAAATGTAAAAATAACGATAACACAATATTTGATTTTACTGTAAAGATAATTTTTAATATATAGATCAACGGACTGTATACTATACCATAATGTACCATAAAATTAATTATAGTGGTTTGTAAAAATGTTTCGTAATACTCGTAAAAAGTTTTTGTATTTTTTGTTGTTTTTTGTATTAATGCTGTAGTAACAATATTTATCTTTGGGTTCTAGATAGAAATTTACATAATTAACCTTTGTGCTTTGAGTTGCTTTTTTGAAAACGGAGATTTGCTGACGAGAATAAAAAAATGTAAGTCATGTGACTGTTTTGATCTATGGCGTTTTCTATCTCCGTTTTGAGTTGTTTGGTCAAGTTGAAGAAGCACGCCAAAAATTTTTTGTTTGGATGTCGGCAGATTGGTACTGTGGATAGACTTGCAATTTGCAAAGGGTTAAAAAGGCTTTTTAAAATCTTCAAAATAGTTAGCCATTCTGTTGGAATTATGGTATATCAACAGTTAAGTTTTATTTTCGAAGCAAGGGTCTAGACACATCAGTCAGACTAGCTATTAAAAATAGCTTATTTATTTTAGAACATAAAATTTATAGTTATAGCTATATACATATACTATCATTTGAAATAAAAAAAAATAGTTACATCTGGTTTATCATTATCATTATGTACTAAAATACCAACATTATTCTATTAGTTTTGATATCAAAATTATATTTAATAAATATTATAAAATCAAAAAGATAGAGTAAGGCATTAAATGAGAAATAAAAAATCTGCTTGTCAACCCTTATCTACTAAACTTATGTATTGCAACAGTAACTAAATACTAACAAACGTAAAAATGAGAAGTGCTTTGAGTGTTATTTAGACAATTTGCTCATTATTGTAATTGCAATCAATTAAACAATCCACACGATATTTATTTTTATCAGACCAAGTTTTATTTTAGAGAACTGATACTTCTCACACATTTTGTCAGAATTTGGTGAGCTAGAACAGGAATCGTGCAGAAAAGAACACTAACCCTCGCACCAGCCCTCCGACTTAACCAGCGGGGTGGTTAAAAGAAAAATGAGTTTATCGACTGAAACATTTTATTTATATTGGTATAAAACGTAGCCAAATTAATATGAAAGTAAACATCTCAACATTAACTACAAAACAACAATTATGAATCGTTCCACGAAATTTTATCTCAGACTACAGATAGGAATTGTACCAGCAACTTGCAAACTTTGAACGCCGCAGAATAATTTAGTCATCAAAGTGGAGGTGATTTATTCCGCAAAAATGCATTTTGGATTGAAACTCGTCGATAATTAAGAGTTCTGCAGAACAACGAGCAGATTCGGAAAACTCACTTGTAGAGCATTGTTTTGACTGTTAGAAAGTCCGTTCCAGGAGCGGTTATATAACAATAAATTGCTATAGTTGGCTCTATGAGCATCCCAGGACACTTTTTGTCTTATGAAATTGAAAATGTGTGCCTTTTTGAATGTTTAATGGCACCGAATTATGTTTTAGAGTAAATCTCATTTTATCCTCACGATTCGTGATAGCCACCCGGATATTGTAGTAAAGAGGTTATGGTTTGAGGGTAGGGATACACAAAAGGAGGAGTTTTATAAGATAAAGCCCCGTTCACTGGAAAACTTGGAGGCATAAATTCAGGAGGTTCTCAGCAATATCCCAAACGACTTCCTTTAGAAGACTGTGTTCCATCCCCAACCGTTTGAGAAAATTGGTTGACGGACGTCACGTTGAAATTTAAAAATTTACTTTCATTTTCATAATTTGTTTTAATAAACTTTAGAAATATAAACTTTATTAGCAATTTTGCTGCCTAGTTACTTTTCATCAACCCTGTAGACTACCTTATATTCTTATCTTTTTTACTAAAACGTAGTATGTCCGTCACAAAGCAAATTAAAAACATTTTCTAAAGTGCAAGTCACAAATGTGTACAATAAAATGTTTTATCATTACTTGAGCACCTTACTGATAAAGATAATGTTTATTTTAACTTCCGCTAATAAAATAATTTAATTAAAAAATCGCTATAAGCCTTAAATACCACATAGCATTTATAATATTTTTTAATGCTTATTGACAGAATCGAGTAAATAATTAAATTTTTTTTATAAAATATCTTTAGAAACACTTGTATATTCGAGGTCATTGTAATATAATCTCTCTGCACGTCATGAACAGAAGTGTGGATTGTAAAGTGAATACTTAGCTATTCAGAGATATTAACAAATATACATAAAACTTGATAATCTGATTTTTAATCGTGTAAAAATAAATAAACAATTAGGTTCGTGGGTTAAACGGCGTCAATCTTTAGAAAATTCTCCACGTTTTGGCATCCATTTCGATGCACTTATTAAAAGATACTGATGTTAGTTCTTTACTAGCGGTCTCAATCTGCTGACTACGCAAGAATTTTGTTTTGTTTCGCTACTTACTGAATTAGAGTGAAAGTTGTGCTGGAACAGATTTTAGCAAGACATACACTAAGTGGGGGAAAGTTTATTTGTCTACAATTAATGGTTTCAAAATAAATGAAAACCGTTGACCATTATCTTGAGTATTGAAGCATTAAGGGCGTTTTTTTAAATTTTAATTACCTTACGAATGACTACTAGTGAGATGAGGGTATCTAATGTAAGCTAATGTTTGTTCTTGGTTAGAAAAGTTGAGTTTTTTAATCTGTGCTTAATATTCCCGATAATTCCGATCCTAGAGTGTTTACAAACGAACGTAAGTGTGTGAGCTCCAAATTTTAACCAATTCTGTTGGCAATGTTCATCAACATAAGAAATATAAGAGTTACAAAAAGATATTACAAAGATCTTTTTAGTACACAAGTAAGTTAAAGATAAAACACAATAAAATAACATATTTAGGCATTTAAAATAGCAAGAAGAACGCGACCTTCGCGAAATCGATCCGAGTCAACTTCTTATCGTGTTACGAATCGAATCAGGCCCAGCCTTGCATATATCTTACTTTAAATTCCGCAAGCATTATTGGAAACATTGATAGTTAAGCTGCAGAAGTTATCAGAAAAATAAGAATTAAATTAGATAAATCGGAGTTCAAGGACGAACGAATAGAAAGAAAAATTAATAGTAAAAAAAACTTAATTGAAATCGATTGAAAATGAGCAACTTAGAAAAGAGAACCAAATACTGAAGCAAAATATACTAAAGCAAGATAGAAAAAATGGAAAGAGAGTTAAGAAAAAGAAATGATAATACATGGAGATGAGGAACGAAAAGACAGAGCGATCTGCAATTAAAAGAAAAAATGAGGGTAATTCTAAGAGGCATGGAAATAACAATGAGAACTGAACATGAGGTAAATGAGATCAGAAAAATTGGTAAGCAGCAAGAAGGTAAATGCAGATCAATTATAATGAAGGTAAGAAATTGGAATAATAAATCAGAGCTATTTAAAACAACAAAAAAACTAAATACAAAAGCAAAAAAAATAATTAGTAAAACATATAAAACTAATTATGGACATTTAACTGTCATGAAATACAATAAACTAATAGAAAATGGAGAAATGGAGAAAAAACTTTTGAAAATTATGAAGCAGATAAAGAAGAAGAAGAAGGAATAAAGAGAGCTAATTAAAAAGAAAATATAGTTACAAAAGGCAATAAAGTTTTCCTTAACACAAAAGAGGCACAAACAGAGGAAGAGGAATACAGAAATAAGGGCAGAACTCTGAGCCAAAAATCACTAGGAAGTAACACTATAAAGTCCTCTAAAGATTACAAAAACAGGAAATACTTCAAAAAGCTAATAAAATATAATAAGAGATGGATAAAGAAAACGACGCAGGTTAAGTAAAAGGTAAACGATATAGTAAAAATATTAACACAAGTATAAACAAAACGGAAGCTAAGCAAAGAAGATAAACGTTAGGAATGGTAAGGGATAATAAAATAAAAATAAGATTATGAAACTCCATCTAAGTAGAAGTGCCTACAAAACAGGAAATACGCGTTAAAACAGCTAGAGGAAGAAATGAACAGATACGGTATTTAAATTCTAGCCTTTCAGGAAACAAAACAAAGAAGATTTTATAGTACAGCTAGGAAAATATGAATATTTCAGTAACGGTGGAACTTCAAGAATATTAGGGACAGGTTTCTTGATATCAAAAAATTATGTTAATACAATTAAATATTTTAAAGCAATATCTGACAGAATGTGTCAATTGCAAATAAAACTACCACTAATTCAGTACCATCACTAATGCAAATAAGCTAAACATTTGAATAATACACTGAAGGTTTGATAACCATTTAACGTATAGGTCGCAAAGTTGATAATTTTTGCATTAAGTTCCTTTAAAAGACCGTGCGCGTGTAACCAGGTTCTCACCAGTATTCACTTTATTTAAATTTGCCGCCCACATGTTTCCCCACGGACACTTCGCATTTGATGTCATCGATCTTCAGTTCTTCGGATAAATCATTGAAAACGTTAACGATAGACTTATTCATCGATATATAGTCTTCTGTGCAATAGCTTGACATTATCATCTCTCCGATTGATTTTTTGTATATAATATAGATTCTCGCTCTTTACCTCATGTATGTTCAGTCAGCTATCGAGTTTCAAATTAACTGTGCTTTCCGTTGTGATAGCGACAAGATCATAATCGCTTACAGGTTTCTGTTTATTTCTGGTACATAGAAGACGCCCATCATGGTCATTTATATAATGTCACCTGGTAGCCTAGAGTTTATTTGTATCGTTCCTTTGGCGTTTAATGTTTCTCCATAATTAATTAATTGGGTGCGCGCTTGTAGTGGCAGGCGTAAAGATTATACAGAAATCACTTTTATGTTTCATATGCACACTGGCGCAGATATTGGTTGGTGATCAAGTGTTGACTTGGCAGCCATGTATGCGTCACTTTTGTTTTCACCTTCTAATGCCCTTCTAGTGCTGCATTTCTTTATCTTCTTCAGTTTCCAACACTTATACTGTTTGTGTCCGATTTCATCAGAATTTAAAGATTTAAATTTACTGTTACATCTGCGCGTGGGACTTCTTCATCTTTAAAGTTACCAACGCACGCTTCGCGTTGGTCAGACCAACATTCGTCTAAGGTCATGCTTTGGTATATTGTTCTTCTGACCTCTTATCCTACCCCGTAACAGTGCTGCGTATTCGGGTGGCAAACCAACCTTGATCACTACTTCATTTGCGCGACCTATCCTTTCACTCTGATTATAAATGCGGCCATTTTTTATTCTGTAACATGCGCGACTGTTGTTTGAAAGTTGCCATTAATCGCTTTGAAACATCTACAGTGCCGACACCCGATGACCCCTGATGACTTCAATAGATATCGCCGACAGCAACAGTTCTAACGCTTTTTCCTTCTCTTGGTTTGCGTCTTTGTCGAAATTTCCGACCATTTGATCCGTATCGCGTGCGCGAAGCTGAACTGACATAAGGATTTTAAAAGTTAGAAACTCACCGATTTGACCTCTAAAACGAGAGACACTTCAGACTTATTTTTAGTTCATTTCTTGTTTAAACATCTTCCATGACTTCCACAGCAACTATAACCTGCTACGACTATAACTGCTACGAATTGTGGATCAAATAGTGGCGTAATTATCAAGAGGTCTGTTAATAATCATAATATAGTAATGATAATTAAGGAATGATTACAATTACTATTAGTTATGAATAAGTCACATTTTAGGCTGTCGATCAGAAAAGTGGAAGTAAAACAGAAACATTCAGTAACTATTAGAATCAGAGCGTGCCCTTATATTTAATATTTGTCGTTATGGTAACGTAATTTAAAATATTTTTTTTAATCGTTATATTAGAGGTAAACAGATAAACAGTTAACTTGGAATATTTTTAGCTGTTAAAAACAAAGCAAATCTAAGCTTTGACAAGTGCAAAATCAAAGCTTTAGCATACCTAAAAAGTTCTTTTAAAGTTAAGTTTTAATAAAAAACATGCTGGTAAAGATTTTACCGGAAAAATTGAGCACCACCCAGCTATCGAGTACCTATTTCTAAGAGCCGCGTTGGCTCGGCGGTCAAGATTATCATTCCACTGTTCTCGAGCCGGCGCAGGCGAGTTCGAGTCTCGCTCAACCCATGGGTGTATGTGATTGTCCTAGAATTAAGTGCATGTTAGTAGGCACAATAAGCCCTTGAGGCTGCAGTGCCGGCAAGTGTGCTAAAAAAACCTATTTCTAAAGAGACTTTTTGGCGCACTTACAAGCACACTGCAGCCTCAAAAGCTTATTGTGCCTACTAACATGCACTTAAATGCTAAGACACCCACACACACCCATGGGTTGAGCGAGACTCGAACTCGCGCGCGCCAGCTAGAGGACAGTGTCAACTGGTTGAACTATCTGAGTCACCGCGTCTCCTTTTAAAGAGACTATGTGGTAAAGAAATTAATAGTAGCATGTCAACAAGATTGGGAGATTAGTATCTGTCCTATTCAACCTTTAAGAATAAAAAGAAAACAAGGATTAAAGAAACCCCTGGTTTGTATATCAACATCAGACAACATTAATGCTCTCCATAATAAAATTTCGAATGACTAACAAATTAGCCCAATTCGCAAATTAGAGGTTTTGAATATCTTATTCAAACACGTTTTTCATATCGTTTATAGTGACAATAAATTTTTTCTATTGAAAATGCTTACTACAGTGTTTCCATTTTTAGATTTCCGTTTTTATTTCGTTAATATTGGTGTTATCTCTAAATAATAAGAACATTTTTTTTGTTGACAGCTGCTTGACCTATGTATGTCTCCGGTAGCACTGCTGCTTCACTGACTTATTGTGCTTCTCTCATTTTCTTTGCAGCACTTTATTGGATAGTTACTGTATTTATTATTGGTTTTCCATAAATAGGTTGTCTCCTGTAAACCAAAGTCCCACACGCACAAGATATGGATGGTTGTCTTTGTTTTCCTGCCCCATTGTCTGCAACTCAGGTCCCTATTTTGTTGAGGTGTCTTCTAGGAAGCAATGTCCCGTGATGAGGCCTGTTATAGCTGGTTCGTACTTTGTACTACCAGTTCCTCAGTTCGAGATGATCCTCTTATAACGGTTTTTCCATGGCTCTGCCTCGGTATATTTTTCTAGTATTTTTTTGTTGTTTCCTGACCAATTCTCTCGGTCGGCTTCGTATAGTACCTTTACGTACTCCTGGAGCCAGTTTGGGCTCTATATATAGAGTTGGTTATTCTTTTTGTGCTAACTCATCAGTTTTTTCGTTGCCTGCAATTTCAGTACCCTAGTACTCACAAGAGAGTTATTTTGTTGTGATCCGCCAAAGCACTGAATGTTACATTCAAGTTCTTTAATGCCTTCAAGCATGCCCAACTGTCCGTGATAATAAGAACATATAACGTGTAGCTTTAGATATAAGAATTTCTAACAATTAGTCTGTTAAATAAATGTTCGTGGGTAAACCCTACACGCCTTACATTATACGATGGTGTAAGGCGCACAGTTTGCCACATCGCCCCGTATAAAAGATAGTGCACAACAACGGACAGTGAGTGCGAAAATGTTCCCACGTATATAATAATAGCAGTATATTTTTCAGATAATCTGGATTGTAATTTGATTTAAATTTAAATGTTTGCGTTTGGTGTCTGCAATTTGATTAAATAAATTTTTTTAATATTTTTAAGCCATGCGCATATATGGTTGAATTATCATGTGATAGTTTTTCTGGTAAAAAATCATATATTTTTATTTAAAAGAAATCTTGCTAAGCAAGTTATCATTTAATTTTATCAATGAGATAATTTTGAACAGTGTAAACGATATTGAAAAAAGTATATACTTCTTCTAGTATCGTTCCCAAGATTAAAGGCGACTAAGACTACTTACAAAAGTGTTCTGCATCTTGTGCGATTGTTAATCAATAACTAGATTATTTTGTTATTGTAATTATAATTTTTTATTTTATACAGTTCTATACTTTCGAAACAGTTCACTTAGTTCGGCTAGTACTAGACGTCACAAACAGGCGAAGAATTTGTGGAAGGTAGACTTTGTTATATTCTTGAAAAGCGGTTTTGCCTAGGTATATGTCGTTTTCTGTTTATCTCCAAATTTTAGGAGCCAAGAAAACATTACTATAATTTTTGGGATTAAGCTACTGCCAAGATTATGGCCAAAGTTAAAAATTCTCTATAAATAGAAAAACAAAATGGCGATTTGTTTGTAAATTGATTATATGGTTTGGTGGCAGTTAAATAAAGAAAATCGACTACTGTATTGCCTTTTAAAACCAGAAGGGTAAAAAAATATATACAAATGTCGGTTTAGGCATGGTATAATATGCCGCTTTTTGTTTATATATCTATTTTTGGAAAACCAAAAAAAAACCTTTTTAATTTTGGGGGTTTTAGCAGCTACCATTTTATTCGGGGTTGGACATAGTTGCAATTTCTATAAGAAAGAATAGGTTGGTAATAATTTTGTGAAAATCCCATTAGGAGAACAACAAAATCCACGTGCTATTTACGAAAACCAATGCAGCCACAAAAAATGCACTGTTTGGTGTGAACTATGGACTAAGGGAATCACTGATCCGTACTTTGTTGAAGACGAAGTTGGCTATAGGAAATTCTAAATAACTTTTTCTTTTAATGAAACCAACGACTTAGACTTGAATGACATGTGATTTTAACAATATGGAGCCACATGTCACACGGAGCATGAAACACCCACTTTATTTCAAACTAAATTTCCTGGCTGTGTCATCTTGCATGTCAGCGACAGTCGTGAACTTTAAAGTTTACACTTGTCCAGTTGGTATTTAAATACATAACAATGTCCATTAAAGACTACCAAAAACGCCGTACATTTATGATCCAGTTCATTTAGAGAATACAGCAGTTGACGATGATTTTTGCAAACAACTCATATTGAATGATAAAGGTCTTTTCTTCGAAACTGTCGCACCTGAGGTAGCGAAAATACATGTTCTATTCACAAAAAACTAATGCATTAACAAAAATACGCTGTTTGGTGGGATTTAATTTGGAGAAATTATTGCCTGTATTTTTTTTGACAAAGTTAGCAACGTTGTTACTGTCAATGATGTACGTTATAAAAAGATGCTAATCAAATGTTTTAAACATATCTAACGATTTCATCTTAAATGACATGTGGATTCAACAAGATGGAGCCACATGTCACACAGCACTAATTTTATTTCCAACCAAATTTCCTGATCAAGTTATCTCGCAGAGAGGTGACATCGGTTGGCGACCGTTGTCTTGTGATCTAACCCCGTTAGACTTTTTCCTCTAAGGCTATTTGAAAGAAACGGTTTCTCTTAAAAAACCTCTTACGATTCGAGGATTAAAAGAGAATATTAAACTTGTAATTACTGAACTACAGCCGTATTTATAGGAAAAAATAAGTCGTAAAGGGAATTTGGCCGACATCAAATTTCATACGTAACTACCAAGTCTGTACATTAGCAACAAAATTCCAATCGTTTTAATATTTTGTGTTTTATTCCGAAAAAGCGACCTGGAGTCCAATTTGAATCACCCTATATTTAACTATCCTAGTTTCGATACCATTTAAATATTTTTTTTATTTTTATACTTTTCTTCTAGTAATACTTCTTTATCTATATCTAATTTGTCTTCTATCATCTGTTATAACGTCATTACATTATTACGTGACGCAGAATTCATCATCCTATCAGAAGATGCTCTCATTTTTGCAAATGGCGTCTTATGTCATTGCGACCTTGACATTTGTGAAGTAAAGAGGAGCAGAATACACGTAGACAACCATGAATCACTATACTTCTCAAGAACGTGGAATAATTATGTTATTGTTTTTGACAAATGATCGGACGGTTTTGGCTCAACATGTATTTCATCATCCCTGCTCATGTGGTCCCAAATAAACAAACACTGAAGCGTTTAGCTGTTCGTCTCGAAGAGATCGATTCAACACGGGACAGTCGCAGACGTGGTCGGCCCCGGAGCAGCCGTTCGATCAAGAATATCGCCGATGTAATTGTAGATGTCAAACATCAATCAGACAGTGAATTTTGGCGAAAGACGAAGATGTTTCCGTACAAAGTGCATCAGCTATCGCATGCAGACCGCCGATCATGTATAAATTTCAGCCAAACCCTCCTAAACCTCGACCGCGATGACGATGACTTTTCATTGAATATTATCATGAGTGACGAGGCGCATCATTTCCACCTACGCGGATAGGTAAATAAGCAAAATTATGGCTTCTGGGGCACTGAAAATCCGCGTGTAATGCACGAAGAGCTATTGCAGCATCTCAAAGTCATTGTTTGGTGCTGCGTTTACGGAGAAAAGCTGATTAGCCCATATTTTTTGTGGGCGGCGCGGCAACACTGTTACTGTGACTGACCATAATCAAAAACTTTTGCTACCGCAAATGGACGACTTAGATTTGGAGAATATGTGGTTCCAGCAAGACGGCATAACCGCACACACACACACACACACACACAACGAGACAATGGATATTCTAAAGCAAGTTTTTCCGACCGCTTAATCTTTCGATTAAGGGCGATTTGCACGGGTCTATACAAACAAACCACAGACTTTCGTGTCCCTAAATGAGAACATCCGACAAGAAGTGGGGAATTTATCTTTAGAAGTTTTGAGAAAAGTCATGGAAACTACTGTGAAACTCTGGCGGCAACCACTTGACCGATATTATCTTCTATGCGAAAAAATTTAAATATTTATATAAATATAATCAACAAACAGAACCAATTCTTTTTATTTGCAGAAAAAGTTACTGTCTTAGGAAATCGAGGGATCACTTTTGCGTCACCTGTTGTACTGTTTCAGTAGATTTGTTCTGAAGTTGTCTCTTTTATGGTTTTTAAATTTTGTTCTGTTCTTTCAATATTTATCCACATATATGTAAGATGTCCTATTACCATTTCATAATTACTTGCACATTCTGGTTGACCATAAACCCAAATGTCCTGTTTTTTTGCTTTTTGTACACTTTCTATTATTATAAGGTCTACAAAAAAATTTAAATTTCTTTGTGGGTCTATGTATACTTAAATGTCTTTACATTATTGTGTTGCAACCATATATTTCTATTCTCTACAAAAATTAATAAGGCACTTTCCATTATCAGCGTTAGTCTTTTCTCCAAAACACCTTATCACGTCAGTATTTCATCGCACTACTTTGTTATTTATGTTGCCCATTATAATTACTTCTTTATGATTTGGTGTACTTTCTACAATATCTGTTAGTCTCTCAACGAAAACATCATTTTTCATCATTATGATTCATTACATATATTCCTATAATAATTAACAACTGCGTCTAATAGAAAAAAAAACATAGATGTTATAACTGGAATGCATCTCGTACAACACCACAGAGAGACAAGAAGTCTTAGGGATCGCCATCACCCTGGGATATCACGAGTAACCTCAGACACAGAGAATCGGTTCATCATATTGATGAGTAAGCGATAAAGAAGGTTAATTGACCCAGATATTACTGCGGAATTTAACTGGGGACATGATAAAATCTCAGTCAGCACAATAAAGCGACGTATTCAGAAGAATAATCTTTATGGTTGTATTGTGGCCAAAGAACCGCTGTTACAGCGTGGTAATGAGGCTAAACAGACAATTAAATAAAGGAAAAACGTATTATAGACCAATAAGTCAAAATTTAAAATTTTCAGTCAAAACAAAAACATTGGTGCGTCGATTTAACGTTAAAAAGATGATCTAGAATTATATTGTTCAGACTTTCAAGCACGGAGGAGTTTTAATGTGGATATGCTTCTCTTTGCTGGTGTGCGACGACATTATGAGAAAAAACATTATAAAAAAATAAAAGGAAGGAATTCGTGATTATACAAGACAACGAACCTAAACATATCTTAAAGCTGTGTAAGGACTATCTTTTTCTTTTCCTTTTTCTTTAACCTTTAATGCACATTGCGCTTCGGTCTCCCTTGGTTTTCTCCATTTTGTTCGATTTTAAGCGGTTCTTATCCAGGTTAATCCCGCTACCTTCTTCATATTATCATACCAACGTGTTCTCGGTCTTTCTCTCGATCGCCTTCCAGTCCACGACCTCGATTTCATCACTTTGCTGTTTTATCTGAGCAATGTGTCTATTACTTTGATCTTATTTCTTACATATTAGTTTCTCTTTCTGTCCCGCAATGACAAACCCAGCATCCTCCTTTCTATAGTTCTCCTACATGTCCTAAGTTTATTTACCATTTGTTTAATAAATGTCCAAGTTTGTGTTCCATATGTAATTACTGGCAAAATACATTGCTTATCTTGTTTGCTATGATTTTCTTTAATTTTGTTAAAGCTGCCCATCCGAGCCTTATTCGTCTTTAAATTTCGATATCCTCGTTTTCTTTGCTTAGTGTTCTTTGTCCTAGGCATGTGTAGTCTATTGCGTTTTCTAATTTATGGTTATTAATTCTATTTTTGGATCTTCTAGGCACATACGGGTTTATTTTTGTTTATGTTTAATTCTACCTTTATTGATTCTGTTATCATTTTCTTCAAATTGTAACCATTTTTGCGAACAAGATTATGTCGTCTGCGAATCTTAGGTTTTACATTTATTCCTAGGGTCTGCCAATTTAACCTCTTAAATACTTTTTCCAATATAGGATGGACTGTTGTGGTGATATTGTATCACTTTGTTTTATTCCTATCCGCATCTCAAAAAACTCTGTCGTGTCATGAGCTTTTACTGCAACTTTAGCATCCTTGTATAAATTTTTATTATGTTTGTATATCTATGATCCACATGGGTTCCTGCTAGTTCGTGTGGTATGGCCCAGTTCGGCCGAGTTAAATGCCTTTTTGTAATCAATAAAGGTTATATTTAAGGTTGTATTATATTGTAACATTTTTCTATTACAATTTTTACAGTCAAAATGTAATCTTAGATACTAGACCTTTTATGAAATGCCATATGTTGTACAGGTAGAGTCTTAAAGTTTTTTATTTATCCTGTTTGTAATTACTTTTGTACACAGTATATAAGTTATAAGCTGATCGGTCCATAATTTTGCAGAAATGTTGGGTCTCTATTTTTAAAAATATTACGATAATTTCCTCGTCCCATTTTTCTGGTGTGTTTCCTTGTTCTATGCACCCATTAAAAGTATTTTTAGATTAGGGACAATCATGTCTGCTGCTTCTTTGGTCATCTCAGTTATCTTTTAATCCAACGGTCATTACTTTTTTTATTTCTTGTCTTTGTAGAGGTTGTTGCATCTGGATGCTATATAAGTTTCTCTAGAATTCTTTTGTTATGTTTAAAATGTTGTCTCTATACTTTGTCTGTTGGTTGTTTAAAGTTATTACTTCTCTTTTTCCTTCAGTTCTTCTTAAGCATCCCATGTTTTTGATATTTTCTATGTCTTGATCATAATGTGGACTATATATTTACCTTTTATTCTTCTTGTCTTTTTTCCGACTTTCCCGGTATTCTATTGTATTGTTTGTTTTATCTTTATAGTCGTTTTCTTCTTTCTATCATTTGTTTTGTTTTTGGAATAGTTTGCTCCTTTGTTTAGGGATGTTCTGTGCTATTTTGATTGTCGTTTCTTTAATTTATTCAGTTAATTGTTTGGAAAAATATATTGGGAGAATTCTACATCTTTTTCAGTTTTTCGTCTAGTTCCTCGCAATATTCGTCTTTGTTTTCTTTAAGAGTATATTTACTTATTTTGTTTGTGTTTCTTTCTTGTACCTGTTTTTAGTTTTTTTATTTCTACTTTACCTTTTACCAAGTGATGATCGCTTCCGGTGTTAAATGAGTTAAGTACTGATACGTTTTTATAATATTATTGGTGGATAAAAGGAAGTAATCTATTTCATTTCTGGTCTTCTCTACTGGGCTCATCTAGGTCCACTTCCTTTGAGGTTGTTTTACAAAGTAAGTATTCATTGGATACATTGTTTGACTTCCCAAAAAATTACATAGTCTCTGCCCTCCTCGAGTTCTAATTAAGGATTCCTAATCCTATTCTTCCTATGATTGC
This sequence comes from Sinelater perroti, assembly GCA_036346155.1. Taxonomy (NCBI): domain Eukaryota; kingdom Metazoa; phylum Arthropoda; class Insecta; order Coleoptera; family Elateridae; genus Sinelater; species Sinelater perroti. Next base: position 4,866,310 of record JARFIY010000046.1, on the reverse strand, counting down.
GTTGAAGTGGCTATTTACTAGAGCATGGTTACATTTATTTCAATGTTTTCACATAATATCCACTTCTTCTTCATCATTTGTTGATGTCGGCGCATATATTTGGATAATTTCCACACTGCATTTTTCTGATGGTGGTAGTACCAAATACGCCACTTCATCTGATATTCTGTTGTAACTGGCGTATGTTTCAGTTCGGATGGATTAAAATCTATTTTTGCTTGGCTTATATTTTCATGTTCCTTGTAGTAAAAAGTATTTCCTGATTTTAACTTCTGCAAGTTTTCTCTGCCTTCTTACTTCGCCAAGCCCCAGAACACCAAATGTCATTTTACTTAATTCATTTTTCAAGTCGTATAGTTGTTTCAGATATTAGTGATCTACAATTGTATGTTGCTATGATGATGTAGTGCTTCTTTTTAGGGTTTTTACGTTTAGTAAGCTTCCCACAAGAATTCTCGAGGCCGAACTTTCCTTTTAAAGGTGTGGGATTTAGGACTCCTGTTCCTACCTACCTGGGTTATTTTTCCATTTTTCTTTAAATTGACCATATTCTTCTCAGGGGTTTTTAGGATTACTACGCCACGCTATCCTACTACGGGTTAGCGAGTGTATTTGCAGCTGGTCCTAACATAGAGACCAGACGCTGTTTACAGCCACCCACTCTGCGTCAGACGCTGCTGGGGTGGTTACTATAGGAGCCATTAAGTTCAGTATTTGAAGGTTGCTTTTATAGCCTTTCATTTAGTTTAGCCTGTGTGCCGGCACAGTTCATCGGGATAATAAATTACTTGAAGCTATAAATGAAAGTGAGATTTCGTCTAGAGACCAATATCCCAGGATGACCCGTAGGTCCAGCGATCCCCTAGACGTAAACCCCATACTATCTAGCAAATCAAAAAATGCTCAAAATGATGACATCGCCACCACAGAGTCCATCTCAGAGTATGAGATAAGTTGGACAGAACAGTACAAAAGGAGTTTTCCATCTCAGAAAATCATCTTTGGAGTCTTCTTCAAAGTGCCTGGAATTAATCGAATGAATGCCTAGTGCACATTATTTATTTCTTTTCTTTCAATTTTTATTGATAAAAGCAGTAGCAGTTTTAATTTTTTAGTCGTTATACACTCAAGAACATCAAAAATCTAGAACTAGCAATATTATCGTTTTTAATTTATTACTGCAATAATGCTATAATTTTAAGCAAATCTTGTTATTTAACAATTAATTTCCAAAAACAATATTTTATATAATTTAAATGGATAACTTTGTTGAATATTAATAATATAATTCTATTATTAGAATTTTATTATTATTATATGCTAAAATAAAACTATTTGCACAAATAGACATTGAGTGTTATTCTTGGTGGAACTAAAATTCATTAACTAATTAACCAAATAATTGATAAATGAAAAAATGTTATCATGAAAAAAGCAACGGGCGCAACAAAGTTACTAACTGTAGTTAATTTTAAGATACTTCAGATAAGAGCGTTATTTCAAACGGAAATGTCCACAGGTTTGATGCCTTATGCAATATTTTTTAAAATGCGTCAATTTAAGGTTTTTTGCTTCACCCTACTTTTTTATAATCTTATCAGCAAACATTGTTAATAGTGGAGTATTCACTGATATTGACTGCTTGTTATTTTACAAAGGATATAAGGTACCTAGATCATAAGAGCGTCGTAACTGATTACAAAGTTAATAATCTTCCTGGTTGTTATTTTAAAAGAAATAAATTTTTTTATTGGTTGTTTTACATTTTTAAATTTACAAATAAAAGTGTTGATACAGTAATTTTTGCCACTAGACAAAGCTTTGGGCTTTTGGTTAAAAGCATGGGGTACCTAAAGAGAACAAGCCCTCTTACTTAAAGGTGGTCGTATTATCAGGACAATGCTTTATCAGCTAGAGAGACATTTTCTCTACATGCTGATGAACATTCGAAACTGACTTTCACTCCAAGCTCTTTTAGTTCTCACAATTCAGGAAAAATTTAGGATTTGATTGCGCACCGTTTGTATTCTGTGAACGTTGGTAGTTTATATTTATACATTTTGGTATTCCATGGCAACGTCATCATGGTACCATTTGTTGTGCAGTAAGGCATCAATATTATCCAAATTTATTATGAAAGACAGTCAATCGAAACAAGCAGTATGCTTACTGACAAAGCAAGGGTCCTTTGTCAACTCAACGCTCGTTTACAGATGACGATATTGCTCGAGTAAGCAAACGATAGGGTGTATGAAGAACCAAGCACGTCAACTCGACGTCATTCACAGCAACTGATACCTTCATACGACACTACTCAATGTACTTTAACAAGAATCTGCATTAATAAACGTATAAAGTTTAATTGACTCCAGAACTTAAAAAAAATGACCACCAAAAACGCATTACATTTGTAAACTGGGAGAACACATCTGTTGATGATAATTTTTGGAAAAAAATTATATGAAGTGATAAAGCTCATTTTTTTAATAGCTTTGCAAATACTCAAAACGATCGCAAATAAAATGGTGAAAATCCACCAAAATTAACCGACAGTTTGGTATGCATTATGAGCTGGAAGGCCGTACTTTGTTAAGAATAAAACTGGCAACATTGCTACTATCAGTGGAGTACGCTATCCGGAGATACTAAACAACTTTCTTTTTAATAAAACCAACGATTTAAACTTTTATGACATGCAGTTTCAAAATCACTTCAAATCAATTTTTTTGGTCGTGTTATGCCGATCTAATCCTATTAGACTTTTTGCTCTGTAGCTATTTGAAGGAAAGAGTTTATATCAACAGATCTGCTACAATTCAAAAATAAAATAGAACATTAGATGTGTAATTTCCGAAATAAAGCCGGATTTATGGAGAAGCATTATGAAAAACTTGCTAAAAGAATGGTCGCATATCAGCAGAGTTGTGGAGGCCATTCGGACGACATCTTATTTTATACGTAACAGCCAAGTCGAACTTCACAGTTATAGCAATAAAATTCGGATTGTTCCAATATCTTATGTTTTATTCAGGAAAAACTTCCTACAGCTCATTTTATCACTCTTTAAAATAAATAGCATTTACGCAACGTTAGTCATTTAATTCGTTTATCATTTCCGTATTTATAAAATCTTATCGCAAGCACATACTTTACAGTAATTTACTGTTTCGAAAATACTTCACTATTTATGAAGTGTTATATACTGCACTTATTAACTACTTTAAAAAAAATTAATTTTGTATTTCAGAAAATATAATTTTCAAACAATTCCTAAGCAAAAGGAAAGGAGAAAATTTTTCTTAAAACAACGACTGTTTAATTAAAAAATTAGATTATTTTAACGATTAACTTTGACTTCTTGGTGAGATCGGAGCTCCCCGTTTAGTCTTTAACTCCGTCTTCTTATGTAATCTGACACGTATATTGATTAGCCGGCGTTAGGTCTCCCGCGTACTGCCTTATGGAGGAACAAGGATTTTAGAACACCTCTGTCAACATCGTAATTGTACAGGGCATGGATGGGCATGGATAGACAAGTTTCCGTGGCGAAAGAATAGAACATGGAGCTCAGGGCTTGGCAGGCTGCCCTCGCTTTGCTTGCGGCTACTCTAAGGTACTTTGTCTCTGCTTTCTTGAATATCTCTTGATTGAAAATCTGAAGTGGTATCAGGTCGTCACGCTAACGGAGAATAGAACGGATGTGCTCTTTTAAGCGTTGATTCCTATCCTCCACCAAGTTTGCATATTGGGCCATCAACACAGAGGGTGTCGTCAAAATGTCCCGGATGATAGGATTGAGCCTTGAGGGACTCTGGTTTGGAGGTTCCTCTAGGATGACATCACCCCACCGAATTTGATCTAAAACTTCTGGGCGGACAGAAAGGACTAGATCAGTTGTACCATCGGCAGGGGAATATTTGTTAAAGCCATCTTGTAAGTGAGCCTATTGTGCCTTGTCGAAAGTCTTGGTCAAGTCAAAAAAGGTGATCTCCTTTTGAAAGCCTTCCGTAATTTTCTTGAACACCCGAGAAGCTGATGGGCGAAAGTCAAATTGGCCAGGTCGGATGTTCTTGTGCATAATTTGCTCTACAAGATTTCATAGTCGATAGAAGACTAGTTAGCCGATAGTCCATCTTTCAAAAATTCGGAAAGTGGCGGAGTTGAAAAACAGCGTTGGCTATGGTGGTGAGGCAGGCTTTTTGTGTGGGTAGGTATGCCCTGTCCCCGGGACCTTGCGCGATTTCAGAGCGTTGATCTGTTGGAGGACTACAGCGTACGATGACTGGCTCTAAAAATTCTTTGGGTATCTGCCCTTTACGACGTCTTACAGCTAGGTTGATTTTGTCAATGTGGTCAAGGTCGGCATTGGTCGAGGTCGCACTCAGCTTTGTCGGCGGCGGTGTATGAAAGACCGTTCTTATCGTGGATAGGTAAAACTGGGAAAGGACGGCTTGCTCTTCCAAGCATTGTGGTAGTGCTCTGCGACTGTACTTCCGCTGTTCTTTGAGAGTCCAGAGATAGTTGCACGCACTGTCACGCCCGGTTCTTTTTGCGGATTCACTCCTCGAGTACGCGTGGGAAAAGGATTTTCTCCCGTCAAATTTGATGAAGTTCAGGATGTTGGTGGTACGGTACGACCTCTAGATCTTCTACAGAGCATATACTGAAACTGAGTCCCATGGTGTTCTTTAAGTAGACAGTAAATGTCGACCATGAGACCGAGGTGCGAAAGGTATCCCCATTGTTGGTAAAACTAGATTGTGATCGCTGCCCAACTCACTGATGTTTCTATCATTGCTACATAAAGACGTCCTTAAGAATAACAATATCAAGGACATCTGGGCGACCAATGAGGCCGTCGTGGTTGTGTTCTGGTAGGTCCATCACCATGCCGTTAGTATTGGCCACTCAACTATTCCACGAGAGATGTTTTGCGTCGAGATGCTCCATGATGACAGTAGCTATGTTTTCCTTCAGATCGTTAGGGAGGAGGGCTCTTTGATGTAAAGAAAATTACAGACGGAAACGAACCTTATAATTCCTTGATCCCTTGTCTGGTAGCCTCCAAGTGGTCGGTAGCTGAGAGTGGAGCTGCGTGGTGCTCCAGACCAGACTTCACAGAAACAGCGGTTCTTCCCTTAGCGACAAGACGGCGGTCGTTTCGGTGGCAAGTATAATTCGGTATAATTATACCTGCTGCCAAACTTCAGGAGCTAATCTCTTTTATTCTGTAGGTCGCCTGCGTTCTAGAAGGCTAACTGCAAATGGACAGCCATTTTAACCTCCTATCCATAGAGGGGCTGCAGAAGGTCTCCTATTTCCGGAGCATGACTCCGGACGCCGATGATCAGCTCGGCGGCGTTCGTGGCGCCACCCAGACTTCAGTATCCGGGGAAGAAGGTTAAGTAACTTGCAGAACCGGTTTCTGCGAAAATTAGAAAAAACTTTCCCAACCCTGGAGAAGTTTCTCCCCCGGTGGCTTAGGTGTAGGATACGCTTAGCGTGATTGTTAGGCAAGGTGGCTGGTGGGTGTGGATCAAGACTGCTTGTAGTGTCAAGCAAAAGATTAGCACTTTGGAAACGCAGGGCATTCCCGGTAGCTAGCAGGGTGTGCGCCAGAGCAGTTTGTACGTACCACCGGGGCGCTGCGATCCTTATTGCAGTCGCCAAAATTGGGGGTAGTACACTTCACACAGAACGGTCTGACATGACACTGCCCAATGGTCTGCTTTTTCCGAGGCTGTAAAACACTCACAATTGGACCCACAACTTTGTTAATGTTGAAGACGGTCTCTCCGGCACGCCCTATGTCTAAAACATTAACGGCATAGGCTGCTTGTCCTCCTGTTGTCTGTTTCAGCACACTGATACGACAGGAATGTTCTGCTCAAAGTGATTTACCCCCACCTACTCTTCCGAAACGGTTTCAGATACCTCACAAGGTACCGCGAGTAACGACTTTTCACTTAGCAGAGCATATGTGTGATAAAACGTTGCCAGCCTCTATCAAGCAGTCCTTGTGCAGTTCAAGCAGCGCTGCTTCAACTGGACTAGAAAGGCACTCACCGGGTTTTGTCCCGTAGAATAATGGGCAAAACGCGGGGACATTGAGAGGGGAGGTTGTTCTCCTCACTTTCGCCTCCATCCACTTCTATTGCAGCGAAACGGTTTTGTAAGTGAATCTTTGCAGCTGGTTCCTGTGTGACTGACCTGTAAAGTCCCCTTTTCCGAACGTTCGCGACAATGAAGTCTTCTCGGGTCCGATCAGGGCCTCTATAACGGACATATGCGAGGTGGAGAGAGTATTTGCACTCAAGGTGGCGGTTTCTTAATGATTTGGCGCAGTCGGGGGGTTCTCCTACGACAGCATCTTCAAGCCAGCGCACCTGAGGCATCTAGCCATCTGTTGTAGTTCGCAAATAGCTGCATTAAGTTCTCCTGGTTGGAATTAGGAAGCAAATTAGCGGACAACGTAGCACAACAACAGTATTAACATAACCCTGCAAATAACACGTACCGTCTGTGAATAAATAACTATTGCGCAACTTTGCGGTGCACACGGCTGAACACATCCGACCACATATACTGCTCGTTTGCTAATCTAAGTTTCTGCGTGTGTGGTAGGGATGGTGGTGAGAGCCCTTCGTTGACATCCCAGGTAACATCTCGATATTTAATATCACTTGCTATTTTACTACATGACTATCTCATTTTTGTCCCTTAAGGGCAGTGAATTAAAATTTGAATAAATAATATCCATTGTCCCTGTTAAAGTTAATTTTATATCTATAAATTTCCACCGCTTCTCTGTATAATGTCGAATAATAGTTTCTACAATTAGACGAAACAGGATTTTTAAAGACATGTTCAGCAACAGGTGTTGCTAATGTTTTTTTTTTTATTGTGGTTGTAATTCTACAGTAGCACAGTACGAGTAAAGCAGTAGTGTTACTCTGCGTTAGCGCTTTTGATCTTGTGTCCCCGAATTTGTCATTTTATAGGATATAAAGGCAAACCTGGTGACGATGTAATACACGGACCATTTAAAAAGTTATTGTAGTAATTACAGATTTGATGAGCACAAACTATAAGACACATTGATATAAAAATCTTTATTATTACATCAAAATTGTAACATTTATGTTTATTTATTATTTTGATGTGACAACAACGATTTATATATCGATGTGTATCGTAAGCAACCACAATTAAATAACTTTTTGAATAATCTATGTATAATATCGACGCCATGTCTGCTCTTGAGCTCTGCGCAGAGATATACCCGAGAACACGAGATCAATTGTGCCGACCTAAAGTTACGTCAGACATACTGCATCTGGGTTTTTCCAATGGAAAATTGGGGGACACAAAAACGCGAAAGTGCAGCTACTGTTTCACTACGCCCATAATTCTTATATAGTCTTCCCCATACAAACAAGGTGCATCCTGGCATATCCTGTGACTTCTTGTGTACTTGCTTAGTTGAAGAACGTCCCGTATTTTGTTGGTATTGGTATAGTAATATAGTAAAAATATAGTAAAACACCAAAAATATTTGTTAAACAGCTTCCCTTTCGAGAATGGCTTGGTTTGATATTAGAGACAACAATTAGAGTTTAATGAAGAACTTTATTTTTTGACATAATCCTAATATTTCTGCAGGTTTGAGATTTGGCTTTATTTGAGAAACTCATTTACGTTATTATATAATTTCTCTGATTAACTCACGTTTTTGTCTAGCCAAAATCGTGTGTGTTTAAGCAACTATCAAACAAAAAATTACGTACTTACTCCCTAGCGATTGCCGACCTGTTAAGGGTAGTAACCGAGTTCCCAAACAGATTAGACTCACTCCTAGTCATAGACCTTACTCACTTTTTCTTTCACTCCCGCTTTTTTGATGTTCTATTTTACATTACCTAACATCCCTTTCTGTAATCTACCTTTAGGTCTTTTACTTTAGAAGTCTTTTTGAAAGCAATTTACAACCCCTAGATATGTCCATTCTGTGAAAATGTCCTAGCCACCCCGCTTTAGTACTTTTAATGGTGTTTACTATATTTGGTTGATTGTACAACTTTTTAGTTCAAAATTATATATTGTTTGCCACTCATATTCTGTCTATTTGTATATTCTTAGAATTTTTCTTTCCCAGAATTCTAATATTTTTTTTTATTTTTTACTAAGGATCCATGCTTCTGCTCCTAAATTACTACGGGTCTCATCACAGTTCTACACACTGTAATTTCTGAATTTCTTGAGATGTATTTCGATTTAAATGCCTGCCGTAATTTTCTTTTAGTTTATTATCAGGTCTTATTCTTCTATTCGTTCCCTTGATGTTATTACAAATCTACTTTTTGCGGCTTCTTCAGCTGTATGTAACGATGGAGAGGCTCTAACGTCTCCCGCTGAGGTACAGCTTACAGACTGATACAGGGCGATGTGGCAAGCACATGCTTGGACGACCGCCATTATTACCCTTGTTCGAAATGACCACGGGCACTCAATAATTTTTAGTGATTGAGTAGAACACCCGGTAGTTGTATATGTATTTCTTGTAATTCTGATTTATTTCTTAATATAATAAGTCGTTCTTGAATACAAAAATGTACGCGGTTCTATAGTCCCCTTTCTTATTGTTGGTACTTGTAGAATTATTACTTCTACAGTCAAATTAAATAAACTTGTTCATAGAGGACCCTCTTGCTGTAACGTTTGCCTAATTTAAAATATTTATGGTAAATTTCCTTAGACTTTAGGTTATCATAAGAATCTAATCTAGAGTAGATCTTCCCCCTCGTAAATTCACACTGTTTGAGCCATTCCACCTTTTCCATTGTCCGTATTATCCTTCTGATTATTATTGTACTCAATATTTTATACTCGATACTTAACAAATCTGTTTCTCTGTCATTCTTCCATGTCATTTTGTTTCCTGTTCTGTGTAGTGCACAAGCTACTGCTGTACTTTATTAATTAGTTTATACGTGCTCCTTACTCCCTGCCAGCAAATTTGAGCATTTCTACTGCAATCTGATATTCTCATAAAGCCACATGGGTTTTCTGGTTTCTTCTAATTTCTTTAGCCTTCTCTATTCTGGTTTTAAAGCTCACTTCTTTTGCTTTGATTCTAACTCTAGCCTATTACTGTCTCGTCTTTGTCTCCTATATTTAACAACATTTCGAAGTAGTTACATTGCCATTTTTGTTCTCCTACTTCCTTGTAAAACCTTCTTTTTGGGGTTGTGCCGTATCTCTTATTTTTGATAAACTTCATTATTCATTTTCTTGTTCCTTTTATTTTTTCCTTTTTGCCTTGTCTATCTTTGCTAGTTACACTCTTTCTTTTAACACTAGCTTGCATTCTTCATCTTACCATTCTTTTTCTTTTAATCTTTATTTTTCCTAACATTTTTGAAGTAGATATTAATATATCATTTATTTCTTCTTTTTTCTGAAATTTGCTACTTTAAATATTTGTTTTTTACTATGCTATTCTCTGTCTGTTCCGAGATTCTTAGACCTATGTATCAGAAGCGTGCTGAAGCCGCAGTCTTTGTAACTGCGAGCGTCTAGTATATCGAGCTATGCCTCGAATTAATCGTGATGTAGTGTTTTCCTTTAAAAGGATTCTTTATAATTTTTTTGTACTAAAATTGTGTGCTATTAATCACCGCGTTATTACTACTTGCTAGATATATTATTATTTTCTAGTTATTATATTTTTGATATAAGCTGTATTTACCAATAATTGATTTGCGTTAAAGTGTCCCTTTATCACTCTAATGTCATGGGCTGGCAAATCGCCAATAAATTCCTACAACCGTACATAGAATATAACTCTATTTCCCCTTTTAACCCCTCTATAGGTGTATGCATGCTGCATGCTAATATGTAATTCAGGAATATGATATTCCCAAACTTTCTTTTTATTCTTAATATAACTAATTTGAAAGGCACAATTGCACTTTTATATCCATTACTTATAATAAAACTCTTTTTACTGTCCTTCCTTTGTTGCACTGTACATCATGATCACTCTTTATCCCAATTATTAAAGTACTGTAACTTTATATCATATATCTTTCAGATTTTGCAGTGCACCTGGTTTCAGCAAAGTCCTGACATTCGAATACTTCTTTTGTTTCGTTGCCTGTTTCCCATGTAGTTTTGGTTTAATTTTTTGTTTGCTCTCTTTTTTCCTGTACGGCTAGTTGCTATCTTCATCTCCACTTCCTTCAATTTCATTACTTAAAGCTGTTCTGTTATGTAAGCCTCCCCATTTATTAAGAACTTATTTTACAATGTATTAGCTCGAAAATTTGCAATTGTTCTCTTGTACTTTTGATATGCTCTATGAATTTTTTTCCTCAATTTGTTTTGTATAATCTTCATTATACAAAACATATTGTATAATCTTCATTACCCATGTGGGGTTGCTAGTCCCCCATTGGGCGCCTCCCCAGGTGGCGGATAGGGGAATGCCTCCCAGATATGGGTGGTACCTGGGAAATGAAATACTCGGGGCGGACCAAAACTAGCATGACACAGGGCAGCAGTTGTGGCATTACTTTTATGGGGCTACTGAAGATTTATTTCCTTAAAGGCCCATTTTAGACCAATCTCAGACGAGGGTCACATATTGACCTAAACGGTTGGGATGCTGCGGTGCGGAAAGCAACGGAAAACTACCGCACTAAATGCATTTTGTTTTAAATGCTTCCCAAGATAATCACATGGCTGAAAAATCAAAACAATTGGCCGTTAGTCCGGGGCACCCCTTCAGTGGGGAAACGGTGCGAAGAATCTTCCCGTCAGCCAATCAAGGGAATCAAGAGAATATGTACAGTATACACAAAAACAGAGTCAGAATTGCAACATGGAATGTACGCAGTTTATTCCAAGCAGGAAAACTGGATAACGTTGTACAAGAGATGAGTAGATTAAAACTAAACATTTTGGGTCTAAGCGAAACCCGATGGCCTAACTCAGGGAAATGTAGTACCGAAAACGGTATTATATATTATTAAGGGGACACTGAAACAGAGCATTATAATGGAGTTGGTATCATGCTAGACAAAGCTGCAAGTAAAGCAGTAATTAACTTTATACCATATTCGAATAGAATTATGATGATTCAGCTACAAACAAACTTAGGTAAAATAAACTTAATTCAAATATATGCCCCCACTGCTGACAAGAAAAACGATGATAAAATAGAACCTTTTTACGAAGAAATTCAGAAAGTACTAAAATTAAGAAAAAACGTGACATCACAATAATAATGGGGATTATAATGCAAAGATTGGAGAAGGAAGCTATGGAGATTACGTAGGTAAATATGGATTAGGTGAGAGAAACGGACGAGGAGAGAATGCTGCAGTTTTGTATAGAAGAAGACCTTGTGGTCACAAATACTCTCTTTAAACTACCAAAGAAAAGATTATATACTTGGAAAGCACCGAGAGATCACACAGAACAAATAATTAGAAACCAAATAGATTACATTCTAGTTAACAAAAAGGCAAGAAACAGCGTAAAGGCTGTAAAAACATACCCAGGTGCGGATACAAATTCGGACCACAATCCTGTAGTCATGAATATGTATATTAGATTGAAGAAAAGACGACAACAACAAAACCAAAATAGTTACATAAATACACGAAGGTTACAACCACCAGATATACGAAATTCTGCAACTAAGATGATAAACCAAAACTTCCATAAAATGCAAGAAGAAAATATTAGTAATTTAGATAAGGAAACAAAATGGTCTAAAATAAAAGAAACAATAGTAACCACACAACAAGAAACCTTGGGAGAACACAAGAAACAGATGAAGCAGAAGTGAATGACAGAGGAAATCTTAGCGCTAATGGACGAAAGGAGAAAATTTAAAAATAAAGATGAAATAAAGTATAGAGAAATACATAACATTATTAGAAGCAAGATACGTGCAGCAAAGGAATCCTGGATGGATGATAAGTGCAAAGAAATAGAAAAGTATGAACGTAAGTATGACAGCTTCAATGTTCACAAGAAAATAAAAGAAATCACTGGTATTGCACACAGACAACAATCGAGGATAATGAAGGATGACCAAGGTTCTTTAGTCATAGATACAGAATCAAAGTCAAACTTATGGCAAAAGTATATTAAACAAATCTTTAGAGATCAAAGAGCAGAAGAACGTAGCATTACAGCAGCAGAAAACGCACCAAAAATAACATGCAGTGAGGTCAACCATGCCATAAAAACCGCAAAAGCTGGAAAAGCAGCAGGACCTGATGGTATACACTGCGAACTGTTAAAACTATTAGATGAACAGTCAGTTTCAATAATTGTTGACTTGTTTAACGATATATACCAAACAGGGGTTATCCCACGCGAATGGCTACTTTCCACCTTTGTCCCCATCCCTAAGAAACCCCGAGCGTTTAGATGCGATGAGTATCGACTCATAAGCCTCATGAGTCAGGTACTAAAAATATTCGTAAGAATCATCCACACCAGGTTATATAGCAAATGTGAAGCGGAAATGTCAAACACACAATTCGGTTTCCGCAACGGAACAGGGACCAGAGAAGCCATATTTGCTCTTAACATCTTAGCACAAAGATCTCTAGATGTAAACCAGGATATTTACATGTGCTTCATAGACTACAGCAAAGCATTCGACAACGTGAAGCACGATAAAGTAGTTGATATTTTGCAGAAACTCAACATAGACCATCATGACATACAAATAATTATCAATCTCTACTGGGGCCAAACTGCAAAAATAAAAGTGGATAACTCTCTCCGAGGAAATTAATATTCAAAAGGTGTCAGACAAGGGTGTATCCTCTCACCCATGTTATTTAACATTTATTCGGAATATATATTCCGTGAAGCGTTAGAAGATGAAAGTTCAGGACTAATAATAAATGGGAAATGTATCAATAACATTCGGTACGCTGACGACACCGTTTTGATCAAGCAACCTAAAAGACCTTCAGACACTGGTAGATAGAGTATCTCAAACAAGTAAAGAATTTGGGCTTAGTATTAATATTAGTAAAACAAAAATGTTAGTAGTATCCAAAAGAAACACCGCAGACAGTCAGCTGGTCATAGACAATAGGATTATTGAACAAGTTCAAAACTACAAGTACCTTGGCACGATAGTAAACAAAAACATCACACATAGAGAAGAAATCTTAATAAGAATAGAACAAGCAAGCCTTCATGAAAATGAGAAAACTAGTGACTGCTCAGAACCTATCGTTAGCATTAAGGACAAGAATGGTCCGTTGTTACATATTCCCAGTGCTCTTGTATGGTCTAGAAGGTTGGACTTTAAATAAAGAAACTTCAAAGAGACTTGAATCCTTCGAGCTATGGATTTATAGACGACTATTGAAAATCTCTTGGACCGACCGAATTACGAATCAGCAGGTTCTGGGTAGGATGCGCAAAGAATTGAAGATCTTATCTACCATGAAGAAAAGAAAATTAGAATTCCTAGGCCACATTTCCCGCAATTCTAAATATGAGATATTGCAGCTCATTGTGCAAGGCAAAATTGTTGGGCGAAGGAGAGTCGGACGTCCCAGAATCTCTTGGTTACGTAACCTACGAGAATGGTTCAATCTTACATCAGCCGAACTATTCCGAGCAGCTATATCAAAGGTCAAAATAGCCATGCTGATCAGCAACCTCCAAGGGAGAAGCTGAGATTAAAAAGAAGAATCTTCATTAATTCAAATATTAAAGTTTTTTTGCTGCTCTTATAATTTCGAGTTTCTTGCTCTAGGTTGTTAATTCCAATGTCGGTCACTTTTTAACTCCCCTATGATCTGGTTTCCTAACGTCTTACTTCATTTTACACATTTATGCTTATCTTTACATCCTGAAATAACACTCCATTTTTTATTTATTTCTAGTTCTGTTTCTTTTTCCAGCACTGCTCTCTGTTCCGTAATTAATGACTTAAGCTTTTCAAATTTATCTTTCATTGTAGAGTCTTTTTAATTTAATCATATGGAATTATTTACGAATATTATCCAATTTATTATTTATACTTTCGATTTTCTTATCTAACAAATCCAATTTATTTAATTTTAGTTTAATTTCTTCAAGTATTTTTCCGTTATAAATACATATAGTTAGATTATCAGTTTTATTGTCGTATTATTTGTTATGATTGATCTGCCTTAAACCCCGGCTATTGAATTATCTCGTCCAGGTAAACATTTGCTTTTAATCGCTTGAACTTTGCCTTGCCGGCAACGTAAATATGATGTACTTGTTTAAAATATTTTTTTTAAAAATGCACTTGCATAAATACACAGTTTGCTGTTATTATTCACTACCTTTATTCATTTCACACTATTTTAATATCAGTTTTACAGTTCATGGCTAATTTCTCAATAAAACAGCGCTTTTGATTTGCGATTCGTCTTAACTCTTCGAATTCACAACCGTCTTTTTTCATTACTGTCAGAATAATTTTATAGAATATTTATTTATAGAAAGAAGATTTTATGACCACGTATACAATTGTTGTCAGCACCCTCTATATGAGAAACTTATCAAATTACCCATGTAATTATTGCTGTTTTAATCTTCTTGTTAGGCATTGCATTTTTAACTTCTTCTTAATTTTGTCTTCTTTCTGCCGTTATATCATCTCTAAAAATATTTAATTTTTTTAGTTTTTCATTATTTTTGCATTTTATTCCCATCCTTCTAAATTTTCTCGTACACATGCTTTATTTCTGCTTTTTATTTACCATTTACATCTTAATTTTACTGTGACAGCTTGTTAAACAATATTGTATTTGCTTCTTTTAATCTCTTCTTTGCGGGCATCGACTTCCTGTTCATCTGGTATTATACATTTAATAGATTTAGTGTTTTTTATTTTTTAGTGTAGATTTTAGACTTGTCTCTCTTTTTTCTTATGTTGCTTATCATTGTTGCAAATTCTTTCTTAGTTTTTACCTCTTCATAGTATTTCCTCAGTTTGCAGTTTTTCTTCTTTTTTAATAAAATCTTTACATTTATGTATTTCTGCTAGTTTTTATCGCAACACCCGGGACGAGCCTTTGTTATTATTTTAATAAACTTTCTTATTTATTTTATTTACCTATAACATAAAAATATTTAATTTTTTAATTTTAAAAATGTTCACTATTTAAGGTAATACACACGTTTAACGTATATTTTCTTTATTGTATCTTGCTAATAATTTTTGATGTCACTAATTGCTTAATTTTATATTAAATATTCTACTTTAATGAGTGAATGTATAATAATAATTTCTTTTAGACTTTTGAGTGCAGTTTACAAAAAATAATGTTTAACCTATGTGCATACATGAATTTGTGTTCATAAAATTTTACAACACTACGTGTCAAGCGCCACTTTTTGAAGATCGGCCAAGTGATTATTGCTTTGTGCGCGCGATTATTAATGCACAGTTTAAATTTTAAATTCATTTAATAATTGTACAAATATAAACATTTGTATAATAAAATGTTTTCGACGGGGATTATATACGGTTTATCAAGTAATTTTTCAAATAATCAGAATAATTTTAAGTGATGTTTAAAATGTAAAGGCCTCTGCAGCCACGACCAATCTGCGTGCCTAGACAACCAACCTATAAAACATCAAATAATATAAAATCATCAACAAACACTCTAATTATTCAACGATATTTTGTATGATCTTCAGAACTTTAATAGTAAGGCTCTAATGCCCCGCATGGGAGTACAGACTGCGAACTGAAAAGGTTAAGGCTCTCATATGTTCAACTTTACTACCCGATTGTCGCGCACTATCTCTGATGCGGAGCGATGTGGCAAGCACTGCGTGCACCTTAGACAATCACCATTATTACCCCGTGCTCGAGCGAGCGCAGATACTCATTTTTAGTGACTAAGTAGGCCACCCACCAGGAATCAGAGAGCTCCGAGAATGGAACCCGAGTCTGTTCGCATCACAATCCGCGGCTCAACCGCTTAGACCGCAATTCTTCAGAACTTTTATTTTTACTTACAAACCATGATAAGAAGGTTTAACAACAATAAAGAGACAGCTGATAAACTCACCACCTTGTTAAATTAATTTAAAATATTATTTTAATTATTAAGTCAGAAAATTATGATTATAACCATGATTACAACAGTCATTCATAAGTTAATAGTTACCACTTCAATTGGTAATGATGATACGTGAATATATAAAGACATAAAAGCAAAATCAGAATATATATGATATAAAATATATATATATATAGTATATATATATATATATATATATATATATATATATATATATATATATATATATATATATATATATAAACGAATGTTCCAAAAGCATACAAACAAAATAGCAAATTATAAGTACAAGACAAAAAAGTAAAATTGGTTGCAATGATAAAGAAATAGAGGTCAATATGAATTTTGATATCTAATGCAAATAAAGTATCAAAGCACTAAAATAAATCAGGAAGGTGGATTGATAGTATGCAATATATGGAGATTACTAACAGGAAACTGATAGAAGAATTTGATATCAGAAACAAAGGAGCAGGGAATAATGAACTTGCGCTATGGTCATTTACTAAATATATAGCAGAGTACCTCAAAAATAATAGCAAGTGTATGATAAGTCGTTCATAAAATATTAAATATTATCTGTAATGCAAAAAATTCAAAGGGAGCAAATGACAGTATTATTAGTTTCTAGACCAAATGACGAGGCAAAAGTAAATGTATATTTTGAGAAAACTGTCTGTTGTCACAGGCAATAATACAGGGAACTTTTTTATCAGAGATTTTAATGAGAGGTTTAGGAAAAAGCTCTTATACATATATTTTAGGAAGACACGGAGAATATAAAATAAATAACGAGACAGTATTGATAGATGATTGCATAACAAATAATCTAACTATACCAAATGTATTCTACTCCTTCAAAAAATTGACACAACTAACAAGACAAAAACGTGGAAAATGCTTAAGGACACACATTTTAAATGCAATCAAATAAGTGTGCAGTATAAATAAAATTGCAAATAAAAATACACAGACAGTGTGGGGGAGTGAAGAAATTAGAAAACAATAGAGAATTAAAATTAAGAATAAACAACGTAGAAAATTTTTTAAAATAATCATTAAAGTTAAGAAAAGATCACAGAATGATTTAAGTTACCAAATAGAGAGTTACAGTAAAGAAAATAAAAAATTTAGCAAAATAACCCATATCAAAGACAAAAATGAAACCATAGTCAAGAAAGTATAAGCAATAATATAAAGATTAAAAGAATATTTTTCAAAAATTATTAACCATACTTTAGGAAGCTAAAAAAAACTATTTATTAAAAATAAATTTACAAGAATGTGAATAAAATGTTTAAAATACAAAATGTATTATACGCAAAGAATTAGAAGAATTAGAAAAATGAAAATGGAAAAAGCACCCGGATATGATAAAATACCAATAACATAAGAGGGGAAAATTACTATTTAACATTTGTACCAAAATAATATCTAAGAATTTCGGAACAGGAATAATATTTCCTATATACAAAAATCTGGTGTGAACCTCACACGACTTTCCTTATCCTATTATTTGGGTAATTTTGGCAAAAATCTTCGTCTCCTGTTTCAGTCTAAGAAAAATGAAAATAAAAACAAGTGCAAGGGGTATCTTTATTATTGAGCTTTAACAAAACCGTTGCTACTGCATTAATCGGATGACGCATTCAAAAAAAGATCCATCATAAACGAGATTTTACAAATCTTGCTAACTGGAACCCAGGTGTGACGACTGTGATTGGTCTACAGTACGCTTGCAATCCGGTAATTCATCTCAGTCACTTATCCGAAGTTGACGCAAGTGCTCGAGCGATTCGCAAGAAAATGTTGAGAGAGGGTCTCAGTCAGAAAGCCCTGGCAAATCGATTAAATCTGAATCTGTCAGCTATGTCGAGAGTGTAGCGTCGGTACCTGAAAACCGGTGGCTACGTCCGCCGGTAAGGAGACAGCTATGTACGTGTGACAACGGAGAGATAATCGATTTCTTGTCTCAATATCCCTTAGAAATCGATATATGATTGGCGTTGCCCTCCAGCAAAAGCTGAGTGCGGTCAGTGGTGTGGTCTCCAGCGCTAACCCCAAAAAAGGGTCCCAAGCTGACTGCAGTTCAAAAGAAAAGACGACTGGAATTTGCTCTCGAACATTTCGATTGGGAGCTCGGCCATTGGAGTCGGATATTATTCACCTACGAGTATAGAATGTGCCCACATGCCAACTATAGGAGACGGTGGGTCTATAAAAGGCCAGGGAAGCGATTTGATCATTGCCGTTTTCAAAAAATTGTCGCATATGAAGGTGGTTCTTGATGACTAGTTTTTTTCATGTCTAGTGGAGGACGCATAGGAGGTTTAAAACTTAAAAAGAGAAGAGTAATTCGAGCAATCAAAAGTATACCACACCATTAACTATGCAATCCATAAAAATGTGAAATCAAAGCTTTTTAAGATTTAAGGTAAGAGCAGGACTGAAGCAGAGTGATCAAACAAAGCAGACCAAACTTACAAAAAATAGAAATGTTGAAATACAAATAAATTTAAGGATAAGGAATAAGGTGTGGGATTGCTAGTCCTCCATCGGACGCCTCCCCAGGTGGCGGTTCGAGGAATGCCCCTCAGATATGGGAGGTACCGGGGAAATCAAATATCTGGCACTAACCAAAACTAGCAACAAAGAGCCCTATATATAGATAATGGCGGGCAGTAATACCATTATTACTAGGTTGAGGCTATTGAATAATGAATTCCTTGAGGGCTCAATTATAGGTACCTAAAAGCGCAATTGTAGCAATGAAAACGGTTTTAGGTCTGCGATGAGAAAGGCAATGGAAAACCACCTCATTATTTTTCCTAGTCAAATTATCATGGTTGAGAATTATACAGAAATCGTCCTTAGTCCCGGGAAGATCCTAAACGATCAGAGGGTGTTAAGAATCCCCCGGTCAACATTGAAAATTGCGACTTTGAACGTAAGAACCCTGTATGCAGTGGGAAAATTAGAAAACGCAGCGATGGAGACGGAAAGACTTCTTCTTCTTTCTCGTTTCCTTCATGCCCTTTTAGGCGTCGGATTGCAAGTCATGGTCCTCCTTAATCCATTTCTTCCATACCCTCCTTTCCCTTGCCAGTATTTTCATCTCCTTTCTTGTTTTCTCTTTGTTTTTTCCATATTCTACTATCTGGTCTATCCATTTTCTTCTTGGTCTTCCTCTCTTCTTATTTCTTGGTTTCCCTCCTTCCATTATTCTTTTCGTCAATCGGTTATTATTCATTCTTGTATCATACCCGTACCATAACAGCTGTTTTTCTTTAATTTTTTCTAGTATCGGTGTTTGTTCTATTTCTTTCCTTAACATTTCGTTTCTGACTTAATCCCACTTTGTTTTCCTTATTATTTTTCTTATGTGTTTCATTTCCATCGCGTTTATCTTCGCTTCATGTTTTTTCGTCAATGTCCAATTCTCCGCTGCGTATGTAATTGTTGGGAGTATTATTGTGTTATATACTTTCTTTTTCGTTTCCTTGTCTATTTCTTTGTGTCCTAGTATATGGTTGAGTGCGTAATATAGCTTTGTTGATTTATTAGATCGATTTGTTATTTCTGAATCTATTTTCCGTCGTTTGTCAGTATTGTACCTAAATAATTGAATGTTTTACTTTTCTAGAATTTGGTTTTGCTTTTTATTTCTTTGTTTTTATTCTCTACCTGTTTTTCATTTATTACCATCAGTTTTGTTTTATTGTTGTTTACTTCCATTTTCATTTCTTCTATTTCTTTTACCCAGATATTTAATAGATCCTGCATTTTCTTTCGTGATTCCGCTATCAGTACTGCATCGTCTGCGTATAGTAAGCTGCTTATTTGTATGGGTTCTAGTTTATTGTATCCTACTGTTGTTTTCAGGTCTTCTGTTTTCTTAGTTTGTTTTACTATTCTGTCCATTATTATCAAGAATAGGGGTGGGCTTAGGCTGTCCCCTTGTTTTATTCCTTTCCTCATTTCGAATTCTTCTGAGCGTTGTCCTACAATTTGTACTTTCCCTC
The DNA here is from genome assembly GCA_036346155.1 of Sinelater perroti. Taxonomy (NCBI): domain Eukaryota; kingdom Metazoa; phylum Arthropoda; class Insecta; order Coleoptera; family Elateridae; genus Sinelater; species Sinelater perroti. The sequence continues at coordinate 4,846,176 of JARFIY010000046.1, read as the reverse complement.
TTACTGTTTTGAACGTGCTTTTTACTATTTGGATCAATTGTTTCGGCACTTCTAATTCTTCCAGACTATTTCATATTGTCTGTCTGTGCTCTGTGTCAAACGCTACCTTTAAATCGATGAAAATGAGGTACAGCTCTTTATCTTCTTCTATTGCTTTTTCTATTAGCGTTTTTAGTATATAAATGTTATCGTTTGTCTGTCTTCCTGTTCTAAATGCCATTTGTTCTTCTTCTATTTTGTGTTCTACATATATGCTCAGCCTTTTTTCCAGTATTCTTGTGTATAGTTTTAGTGTGATTTGTGCTAAGCATATCGCTCTTAGTTCTCACAGTTTGTTTCCCTTTTTAAAAATTGCGAAACAGGAATATTTCCTATATACAAATGTGGTGTGAACCTCACACGACTTTCCTTATTCTATTATTTGGGTAATTTTGGCAAAAATCCTAATCCTCAATTTTTTTTTCGAGTTCCTATTTTACCAACTTTTACTTTAAATTCATGTTTATCTCGTGATAACAAATCATTTTTATTCTCATGGATTTTTTGTATCTTCAACCGTTTAGATTCGCGACCGCTTTGCGACCTTGACACCAAACCTACAAGTAACTTGCATACCAAATATCAAGTTTCTAGCTCTTACGGTTCTCGAGATATCCTGTTTATTGACAGACCGACAGATAGACAGACAGACAGACAAACACATGCGCGCGCGCACACACACACACGAACCAATGGACCAAACCAACTTTTTTTTGGTGTCCTGAGGCTATAGTTCGTCCAGAAATGTGAAAAACTGGGTAGGTCAAATTTTCGCCGATTACATTACTTTCCTTATCCTATAATAATCCTATAATAAGCAAAGATTGGAAACTACATTTGAGACCAAAACAATCGACTCACAAGCTGCACGCGCATTTTCGTCTCCTGTTTCAGTCTAAGAAAAATGAAAATAAAAACCTTAACGTGCAAGGGGTATCTTTATTATTGAGCTTTAAAAAACCGTTGCTACTGCATTAATTGGATGACGCATTCAAAAAAAGATCCATCATAAACGGGATTTTACAAATCTTGCTAACTGGAACGCAGGTGTGTCGACTGTGACTACAGTCTGTCACTTATTCGAAGTTGACGTAAGTAAGTGTGACGTAAGTGCTCGAGCGATTCGCAAGAAAATGTTGAGAGAGGGTCTCAGTCAGAAAGCCCTGGCAAATCGATTAAATCTGAATCAGTCAGCTATGTCGAGAGTGTAGCGTCGGTGCCTGAAAACCGGTGGCTACGTCTGCCGGTAAGGAGACGGCTATGTACGTGTGACAACGGAGAGATAATCGATTTCTTGTCTCAATATCACTTAGAAATCGATATGATTGGCGTTGCCCTCCAGCAAAAGCTGGGTGCGGTCAGTGGTGTGGTCTCAAGCGCTAACCCCAAAATAGGGTCCCAAGCTGACTGCAGTCGAAAAGAAACGGCTACTGAAATTTGCTCTCGAACATTTCGATTGGGACCTCGGGCATTGGAGTCGGATATTATTCACCTACGAGTATAGAATGTGCTCACATGGCAACTATAGGAAACGGTGGGTCTATAAAAGGCCAGGGAAGCGATTTGATCATTGCTGTTTTCAAAAAATTGTCGCATATGAAGGTGGTTCTTGATTTTTTCATGTCTAGTGGAGGACGCATAGGAGGTTTAAAACTTAAAAAGAGAAGAGTAATTCGAGCAATCAAAAGTCTATACCACACCATTAACTATGTAATCTATAAAAATGTGAAATCAAAGCTTTTTAAGATTTAAGGTGAGAGCAGGACTAAAGCAGAGTGATCAAACAATGCAGGCCAAACTTACAAAAAATAGAAATGTTGGAATACAAATAAATTTAAGGATAAGGAAGAAGGTGTGAGGTTGCTAGTCCTCCATCGGACGCCTCCCCAGGTGGCGGATCGAGGAATGCCTCTCAGATATGGGAGGTACCGGGGAAATCAAATATCCGGCGCTAACCAAAACTAGCAACAGAGTCCTATATATAGATAATGGCGGGCAGCAATACCATTATTACTAGGTTGAAGCTACTGAATAATGAATTCCTTGAGGGCTCAATTATAGGTACCTAAAAGCGCAATTGTAGCAATGAAAACGGTTTTAGGACTGCGATGAGAAAAGCAATGGAAAACCACCTCATTATTTTTCCTAGTCAAATTATCATGGTTGAGAATTATACAGAAATGGCTCTTACTCCCGGGAAGATCCTAAACGATCAGAGGGTGCTAAGAATCCCTCGGTCAACATTGAAAATTGCGACTTGGAATTGCTATGCAGCGATAGAGTCGTAAAGACTAAACATAGATATACTTGGAATGAGCGATATGCAATGGCGGAAATCAGAAAAATGCGTTACAAGAAAGGAAACTGCTATATACTACTCAGGAAATGGCGATAACAGACACCAATACGGAGTAACTATGATAACTACTCAAAAAGTAAGTAAATCTATAGTTAATTTCATACCCTACTCAAATAGAATAATGATGCTACAACTGCAAACAAAGGAAAGGAAATTAAATCTGCTACAAGTGTATGCTCCGACGGCAGATAAAGATGAGGAAGAACTCAAATTTTATACGGGATTAAAGAGATACTAAACTCCATAAAAAAAACATGAAGTGACAATTGTTATGAGTGACTTAACACTGAAGTAGAAAAGAACCATTAGAGGGATATGTGGGTAGATATAGTTTAAGGGACCATAATGAACATGGAGATCGCCTTGTTCAATTTTGTTAAAACAATGAAATAATTATTACAAATACTTTCTGCCGACTACCAAAACGCAGACTCTATACGTGGAAATCTTCTGCAGATAATCAAAATAAAATAGTTACAAATCAAATAGATTTCGTACTATTATCAAAAAGATATAGAAATGAATACCGTCACCTTGGCTAAAACTTACCCAGGAGCTAATTTAGGATCTGATCACAATCTAGTTGTCGTGACAATGTTAATTAAACTAAAGAAAACGAAAAAATCGAATAAAACAACAGTAGATTACAAAGTAATAAAGAAATAAAAGAAAAAACAACAGTGATAAAAGAAGGCATGCAAAAAATAAAAATAAAAAATTCATGTATGCAAAATATTGATCAATAATGGAAAACATATCAGAAGTTATAACAGCAACTAATAAATATCTTAAACCTAAAAAAACAAAACATAAAAGATGGATGACAAAGAAATAATGACACTTATGGACAAAAGAACATATAAGACAAGTAATCATAATAAGTATCAAGAGACAGAAAAATAAATAAACATAAAATAAGGAAAGCTAAAGAGTTATGGTTGAATGAGCAATGCAATGAAATAGAGGAATATCAAACAAAATACTACTTCTTTAATACACACAAAAGATAAAAGAAATAACTAAACAAAACAAAACAACAAGTATGCTAAGAGACACAGATGGCACATTGATAGTGTGGATATTAAACAAAAACTCAGATAGACAGAATATGTAAAAGATTTATTTAAAGATGAATACAGAAGAGAAAATATTGAAGAAACTATAAAAACAGGAAAAGATACAGGACCAAAAATACTTAAACGAGAATTGGAATTCGCTTTACAAAAAACAAAAGATGGCAACGCAAGTGGACTAGATGAAATACCAAATAAACTGCTGAAATTCATGTATGAAGAAACAACAGATATACCCTTAGAGTATTATTATCCATAAAGTTAATCAAAGTACAAGCAATAGAAATGAAATAAAGAGTATAACAAGACTAGATCAGGTAAGAAACTATCAAATGCATGAAGAATTACTTTACTAGTGTTAGAATTCATTGAATAAAGGCAGCTAAATTGGTAAAGACACACATGAAGAATAGATTATAGACCTGTTAAGTGTATTTGAGAAGCTATAGTTTAAAGAGGAGGAGCCGTAGTGGTCTAATGGATAGGTCGCTGGACTACGAAACCAAGAATTGCAGGTTCGAATCCCTCTCTCGCCAATTCATTCGCTGGCATTTTTACAACCCAGCTCGACTCGGGCTGCAATAAATGAGTAAGCTGGAGGTCAAACTCTGGGGTAATAATAGACGGTCGGTACGTAGCGCTAGCCACGTTACTACCCTTGTGTACCGTAGGCTCTAGAATGTAGCAGACCTATCCTGTTACGATCCCAAAGGGCCTTCAAGGCCTATTGCGGGGAACTATTATTATTATAGTTTAAAGAAAAAGAACCTAAAACGTCCCAAAATTAAGGGTTAAAAATAAAAAATAGTAATAGATATTTGCACATTGACAGTAATCAAGGTACATCCCTACAAAATAAAAACAATGCCACAGTGCAGTTCTCACATAATTTATTGTAACAAACGATTAGCACAGCTGTCGACCCAATTGCTTCATTGTGCCTATCCATGACTTGTTGGATTCAGTGTGACCAACCCTGAGCCTTAATTTCTTCTTAAATGATTCTAATATAATTTAAAAATCAGTTTTAGATTTATACATATTAAACTTAGGCTCTGAGGTCATTGATGGCTAATCATCCACATTAATGTAAACCCAAAAATTCAAATTACTAAAATTTTCATTTATATAACTTATGACTTTTTCTAAAAATCCAATTCTGACTTAGAAAAAGAGGGCTTATTCTAAGGTGGCTCCTTATATGTTTCATTTCTTATACCTATTTTTGGGACTTTAAAGCTTTCATAGTAATGCTGGCAACTTTAATTCGCAAAATGAGAATATTTTGAAAAAAGGTTTGATTTTCCAACAGTTTTCAAAGTGACGTAAAAATGAAATTAAAATCATCAATTAGTTTTTGAGCATTTTTGTGCACAAATATGAAAAATCTTTCGAAAAACCGCATTTAAAGTTTTCACAGAGTACAAGAAAAAATTTAAATTCTACATTTTTCAATAAAACACAATTTGTTATAGTTCAGTCAGCTATCCTGGTATCATATAAGATGTCTTCGGTTTCAAGAAATTCATTCTCTTGACTGTTGTCAATTTTGTGCGATTCTCGTTTGTTTGTTCGATATAAGATTCAGTCTCAATAATAATATCCATTTAAATGATAATGTAAATTAGCTGCATATCTTTTTTGAACATTTCTGCAGCAATTTAAGTGCCAGCTTCAATTATTTTTGTACCATATTAAAGGTATTTTGGAGCTAACTTCCAAATTATGCTATTGAAGCTTTCATTAGCATTTTGAGTATGACTAGCTAAGCATCTTTCCAATAAATTTCTCACAGATCATATATTGATAAAACACTATTGGAAATATCAACATGGAGTAGGTAAAGATGATTCAAGTCCATTGTTAATGCCTGTGCGGAGCCAATAAGTCAAACAGCATTTGTATTTCAAGACTGTATTTTACACATATTAAAAGGTATTTTGAGCAAAAAAAAAACGAGTTTTATTAAAGTTCTGGACCAACTATCCCTTTAGGGCTACAATCTTCTCCTTCCAGGTAGTCAACCTCCCATACTTCGCCAGTATTTATTAAATTTCCTTTGTTATTTTCATTTTTGTTACTCTAGCACAGTAACATATTTATTTTAACAGTAAATAAATTTATTATACACTTTTATCCACTTTATTACCATTCTCTGAACAGTTTAAACAGTCAGAGGTATCCCACCAAATAATTGAACTCTTCATTTGGGACTCGTTTACTGCAGAACCAGTCTTTGGCCGGGCGCCAAGTTGCCTCAATCCACAGCATGTTTGTACCATCTAAAGCTGTAGATAAAAATTAGAAAAATAAATACTGCGTCCGATTACTTACCGATAAACCAATGCTCATTGTCACTGTGATCAACACGTTTATGTATATAATCGTGGTCACTAGGGTTATCATAGCCCCTCCAGCAATCAGTGTGGATTCTCTCCGAGGACCCATTGTCCCTCGACACAACGACTGTGGTTATATTTTTGCTTCCCAAACTTCGATTCGTCAATCTGGACAATCTTGCCAGGACCACCCAGTTCGATAGCTTGTTGATTAGCTTAAAGTCGTCTATGACCATTTCCCGACAGTAATGATACTTGCAAATAAAAAAAAATGTGAACAAACAAAATAGTGGCTTAGAGATGACTTACCAAGGGTGATAGTTGAAGCATTTACCTCAGTGCGTTGATTTTGGGGCACGTCCAGGTCCACGCATTCGTTGTGGACCATTTCGTGCGGCTAATCATGTGCAAAACTGTACATGATCCAGGCTACCTCATGTGGCTTTATATGGGCTCCCTATAAATTTCCAATGGCCATAACTTTCGCCCCCCCCCCACGTTTCCTAAAGTTGGAAAAATTGATTGATTTAGTCACTTAGTTAGCCAGAGCATTTATCACTTTGATGAAAATGACTGTTGTTTCAGAAGACAGTAAATTAAGTTCCAGCAGCTATGCTGAAACTAAAGGTCAACTCAGATTTTCATATTCTCTTTTAACTTCGAAATTATTTCATGGTCTTGTTTCAATGAGTCATTGGTGAAAATAAACAGAATCCCTTCTAATCTTGCACTCCTTTATTTCCCATCTTATTCTTAGAGTTATAACCTGAGTTATTTTGTCACTCGGGTAATGTCACTTCACCCTTTTTCATTTGTTTTAATTACTCTTAAATAGTCACTTCTCTCACTTGTGCTTTTGTTAGTTATTAGTTGTTTTTTTACTTTTGGATGTACGCCATAACACTGCACTGTTAATGGACTTATTATTCCCTTATCCATAAAAGAAAGAAAAGTCTTTCTTACAAAATAATTGTTTTCATTTTTTTTGGTTCACAACAACTGCTTTTAAGAGAAAATTTATTAGGACAAGTTTTAGACAGTAAATTTTTCATAATTTAAACTTGTTCCCAAAACTGAAATAATTAATTCTTAAAGAATTGTTATTAACTTGTACACATTACCATTCTTAGATTAGCTAACAATAAGAAGGAACATACCTAATTCCGCGTATCACATATACAACAAAATTATGACAAAAATTAAGCGGCAACCATTGCTTTGGTGGTAATCTATACTGCAACACTACATTTTATTTTGTCTCCATATTTTGCTTCTACGTAGAACCTTAAAAAGTGCAATTCTTTTATTTATCGTCCTATTTGTAACTCTACTTTAAATTTTTCATTTATAATTTGTAATAAACTTTCTAAACTTCTATAAATATTTTTTATTTATCTTTTCTTTCTCTTGGTCTATTTGTTAATGCAAAACTACAACACAATGGTTACAATCTTAGTTATTTGCTAATTAAATTTTGACTACTTTACTTGCCATATACAGAGTGTCCCAAAAATTATTTGCTTTTTAAATGTCAATAAATGCAGAGAATAATGTTTGATCAAATGCACACACTAAGCAACAATTCTATCTAAGTTCGTCTGGAGTGATAAAACTATTTTCAAGTTAAATAGCGCACGTAATCAGTACAGTTGCACATAGTGGGCTCCCCAAAATGGAACACCATTTGATCTTGCATGTTACTGGTAATTTTACCTAAATATGCTACAGAACTCCATCGGTCCCATCATTAAAGTGTTGTTTGTTGACGAAAAAAATTACTTTCAGCAAAACAGAAGATCTCTACATTATCATTGCGATGTGAGGACCTATTTGGGTGCTTTTTTCTAAACAAATAGATTTGGTGAAGAACTGGTTCAAAATTCTTTACCGTAATAGGCTTTATTTTACAGGGATATCTCAAAGATAAGGTTTATCACTCAAAACAGCAACAAATGATGAGATGAAAGAAGAAATTTCTCACGGCCTCAAATGAAATATTTTATAACGCTATTAATTCTATTGCTTGGAGAGAGCTGGTCCTCAGAATACTTATAAACATGCATTTAATTTGAGTTATTGTTTTATTATAATTTAACTTACATTAAGACAATCAACGTTGAATTTATTATTTTTTAAATAGTAAGTCCATTTTTGAGACACTGTATTTGTCCTTTATAAGATCTGGAGAGTTTAAGAAATGCCGTAAGGTCTTAAGCTCGATGATAGAGAAACTCCAACTACACCTCCCCGTGGTAAAGGATGGGAACACCTAAGGATTGGTGACAAACGTAGCTCTGGAGACCGAATGTGCGCCGGTATAAGCAAACAAACCCGACTCCCGGATCAGGATGGGCACCCTATTTCCCTGAGGGTGAGAAATCGCCCTCGAAGGCGGAGGAATCGATAAGAAGATCAACGGCATTGGGATCAGGAAGGTAACGGAAAACCACCTGATTAGAGGCACAAAGTGTATTTCCAAGAAAAAATCAAGATGGCAAACTTGCCATCATGGTTTCCAACATCCGAAACGGATCAGAACTTTAAGAAGAAGTAGATTTGTTTTTTAAATTTATTTTTAACTCAAACTTTTCAGTTTTTTTAGTAATTTGTCGCATGTTATGGAATCTCTTTTTTGATCTTATTATTAGTGCAATATCTCCTAACATATGACTATAGCGACTGTATTGGTAAATTATTTCGAAAAGGTGATATTTTTTACCTGAACACTTTTTTGCACTCTCTCCCTTTCGAAACACGTGCTGATCTTCTAGCGGTATTTTATTTTCTCAAATTTTGTTGATAATTGTTACTTCTAATATTTTGAATTGGTTTGTACATTTCATTAATTTTCATTTTCCATGGTGATTTTTCTTTTCAAATTTAGATTCATTTTATACCATTGTTCTCTCTTTTTAGATGGTTATTACTGTGATCCAATTTTTCTTTGAACGAATTATTTTTATTAATACTACTCTTCTTAGCAAACCTGGTTTTTCTTACGTAACGAGGGTTAAAGCATTTGGTGCTACAATCCGGAACGATGTATGTACAAACTAAATGTTAAAATATACCACAAAAATGTATTTGGATTTAGGTTTCCTAAGACCCGAAGGTGTGCAATAATTTATTATATATATATGTATACATATATATATGGTCTTTTTAGAAACTATTGGCCAAAAATTCACGCCAAACCCAGTCAAATTACCTGAAATATTCGAAGATATCCAACAAACTATTTTTATCCTGTTAAGGTTTGCTGCAGATTGAAATTATGTAATATTGTTTTCTCTTTGCTGTTCAGATTTAAGAAAAAAAGTTTAAGAATAGAATAGAGTGAAATGGTAAAACATAGGTATATTATGATAATCCTAACGTTGATTAAAAAGTTTATCTGAGAAACTCCTTTTATGCATTTGGTGAAGCTGGCGAGGTTCAAGTGCGTGACATAAATTGTTAAAGCAGAACGAAACTATTGCTGCTGAATGTTAAAACATCAAATTTTGCATTGTAGTGATAACACTTTAAAAGTACCGAGTTTAAACTGATCATTAAACCACAGTGTAGCCCCGCAAGTGCATCGTCGCGTAGACATCCGCGGATGCAACTTTCGTTGCTATCTAGTCGTCGCGGTCGAGCGGCGGGCATAATTTCTTCCAGCCGCGCAGCTTGTGCACGTGCGAGGACTCGAATAATGCAAAAATGTCCAGGAGTTTTCTAGATTTTTCTGTAGGCCTCAAATAAGTTTAAATATCACGCAACGAAACGGACAGGAAGAAGTCAAGTGCGGGAAGCAAAACGTTCTGTGGTAGTGCAACATAAATAGTATTACAGATAAATACAGTGCAATTTTACTTTAGCAATTATTCAAATAAATTTAAACGTATTATTTACCACCGACGAAAGCAAAATGTTACGATACTATAATGTATATATAAGGACATAAATACTTGTAAAACAAAATTTATGTCCACTAAGATGAAGACCAAATCAGATTTAAGTGAAACCTTGTCTTCCTTGATAGTGGAAATTAAAAGGGCTAATATTTAATAGACTTTACTTGAAATGAAATTAACTTTCAGAAAATGAGCGCTCTGATGCACAAGGTCGAAAACCCGCTATATACACGGAAAATATCAGTGAAAGACCCATTAGCCATCGGAGATAACTGAAAATTCAGGTAGGTTTGAACAGAAAAAGAACCTAAGTGAAGAAAAGTACTCCCTTAAAAAAATAGCGAATCAGATGGCTCAATGGTTAAACCTGTTACATCAAGATGGTTATAAAGATAGCCCCAATCCTGCAAACCTATATCAAAGGCAAACTAACTCTAGGGTAGACAAACCAAGTGCAACAGGCTATTAATAACAAAATCTTCAAATATGGGCTACAATTTACTAACGGTTATTCACATTGTAGGTTACTGTTTATGTCTTGCATAGAGACTCAAAGAAGTGGTTGTTGGAAAAAACGCCACAACTTCAGCTGTGGGTGGGAGTTAAACACTAGATTGGAGTGGCAAAAACCTCAAAAATGATGGCATAAATTTCCACCAATTAACTAAAAGTTAAAAACCGACCAAACTTCTTCCTCTGATAAAAACCCAAAATAAGAATTTAGTTACGGATAACGGAGAATTATTTCTAATTGAACCAAGCAATAACGCACCACTCGGATTGTAGCAATGGACAAGGGATTATTGAAGAAACTAAACAAGATGGGTTTTAAAGCCTATTTAGGTTTAATTCGGATCATTTTCACGATCTCAAAGAATTTTGACAAACCATAGAGAATGCTGAGGTTTGTTGATGTGAAGCTTCTATTGATTCGCCCAATCCATCCACACCATTACAGCAGTTAACAGAGTACTGTAGGTTATGGTTAAAATTGAAAAGTAGTAATAACAACAAAATGACACATTGAGTTAACCTTCGCACAATTACAAAAGGGTATTTTAAATTTGTAGTATGAGTCAGGTCATAATCAAACTCGCTAATAAAAATGTCACTTGGTAGAACACATAAATGAAAAAGATAAGTAAAAACACACGCAAGCTGTTTAACAAGACAAAAATAATAGATGTGTGGGATGAATATTATTACTCCCCCACAATGTGTAATAAAAATATTCGTTTATTTAACCTAAACTCCTGGAGGAATCCATTAAAAATTTTAAAGTTAAACGAGAAATATAATAAAACAAGTAAATAAAGCCTAAAGCGATTTTTAGATTACTTAATATCAGCTTAATCTCATACACATAAGATGATTAAAGATTGAAAATTTTGAATAAAATCATAAGACTGACGAAAAAGGACTTTTAGTGTTAATTCTTGTTGGCAATTGTAATCAACATATTTCAATCACTTTACAAGATTGCTGACACTGATTACAAGATACAAACGAATATCGGATTTTGGTTCGACATTATTGGAAGAAGGGTCTGACCTCAAGATATGGTGGCAAACCAAACAGTTGCTCAATAAACAATAGTTAAATGGTTCAAGCGTTTCAACAGCAAAGCTTTTGGTTCTACTCGACCATCAAAGTTCAAACAACAAAGATTTATTAGCGGCGTTAGAAGATGAGCCTTTTTCATTTTGAAGACTTTTGAGTAAATTCTTCATTTTTCAAAGAACTTCTTCATTAGTTACATGGTTTATTTATAAAACTCTTAACATTCTTAGATAAATCAGATTTCAGAGTGTTAACTTCTTGGTGGTTACTTCTGTTAAAGTGCAGATATCGACACCATAAAACAAAACCGAGAAGACATAGCAGTATATCTCCTATAATATTGTTCTCTCTTCTCCCTTTTTTCCTCTCCTCTCTCTTTTCTTTAGCTCCTCTTTTTCCCTCTCTTCTCCTTTCCTCACTCTATCTTTCTCTCTTTTTCTCTCCTCTCTCTCTCCTCCCTCTTCCTTCTTTCTCTCTCGCTCCTCACTCGTTTTCCCTCTCTTTCTCCAATCTCTCTCTCTCTCTCTTTTTCTTCCTCTTTTTCTCTATCTATCTGTCAATTTATTTTTTTGTTATTCACTGAAAAGTCTCCATTTCGAATCTGGTTTTTTAATGATTATCATCTTAAAATAATTATTATATTAAAATCTAAGAAGTATTCCATGCCGACTTCTGTTACTATATTCATGAACTGTTATAGGTCTTTTAAACTGCTCCTAATAATAGCAGTATCATCAACATATCAGATGTTCTTTACGCGTTGGCCGTTAAAAAGAATTCCGTAATTGTTACTATTCGCGCCAATCTCCTAATTATATTTGTTTTTGAAATTTTAAATTAGGGCCGGCTATAATTTGATTCCCTCTCATTTATGTGAAATTTGTTATATCGGCCCAATTGACTGTCCAGCACGCGTGGCGTTATGCCCGGGCGGTCCGGACCGCGGGCCGCGCTCGTGCAATTGGCTTTGAGCACTTGCTTTGACACGTTTATTTCGTTTAGTTCGCGCGACATTAAGCCTTTGCTTTATTTATTTTAAACTGGCCATTTCAATTACGTTAAGTTCACGCGACTTTATACTTTTGCTTCATTAAAACCTGCATTTCTCATTTTGTTCGCGACATTACGCATTTGCCTTTGTTCGCGCTTTTGCATTTGGGATTTTTTCGCTGTGCTCTCGCCGACAAATTATCAGCTTCAACAGTAACTAGGTCAACACGCAACGTTTGTCTCACTTTTATAAGTATTTCTACTGCTTCAAATTGTTCTTCATCTACCTTGAATAGGTGAATTTATTTCAACATAACCGTGAAATTATCCTTTTTTGTTCGGACGTACATATCAGTGTTAATATCTCTAAAACATCACCTTGACATTAAATAGGACTTCTCTTATTCCCTATACTTTTTGCAATCCAAACTAATTTTTGGACAATTCTATGTGTTCTTTTATGGCGGTACCTATTTATCTAGCTCAAACTAAGAATAGTCAGGACGTTTCAACAGTCGCAAATACTTTCGAAAAACAAAGAATGGTAATAAAAATTTACAATAGAGAAATGTCAATTTTTTATAGCAATACTACATAGTGCAAGATCTTACAAAAAATTTTATTGTAGTTTTCTTGTACCTTTCGAACTTCTAAACCATTCTCTCCGTCTACAGCGTTATATATCTGTAGCTGGTTACATAAACAAGGTAGCGGGTGGGCGCCCGATCACTTTATCTTGAAGAAAATTATACTTTAACCTTTATTTCCCATCTGCACTAGATGTTTTTTTTCCCGGGTCAACCTGTTTAACCATTGGGGCGAATTAAAGCCAATTGCCCCAAGAAAAGCATACATGTAAAATTATAAAATAGCATTACCCCAGGCAAGAAGAGGTTTCTTAGAATTTCGTACTGTGATTATAATTAATCCCATGGATTCTGGGAGGAAGGGCAATGCTTTGATAATATCTCATAACATAGCAGACCGTTACACAACAAAAATATCAAGTAATACAAATAAAAATATTAAAAAGCAACAAAAACAAAGCGAAACCAATGATTGAAGAGTACAATGTCAACATTCTAAACATTAGAAGAAATAAAAGAACTGAATAAGGTCAAGTGTGACATTATAGGGTTGTCTAAAGTAAAAAGAAAATGGAAAACTAATTAAATTAAAATTTGTCCATACATTCTATTATAATGAAAGCTTACAAGGAAACGTGGGGACAGTCGACTTCATTATTAAAAACCTTAGCAAACAGCATGGCACGAACAGAAATCACATCAAAAAGCGTTAGGAACGTACCAATAGAAATCATCCAAATACGGCATGAAAATTATACTAATTTGCGAAGATGAAGTAGATCAACTGTATAAAAAATTACCTAAGCATTGATAATATACACTCACCATAGTTTAATAATCGGCGACTTCAATGCAAGGTTAAACAAGAAAAAGCTTAAAGAGTCGTCTTATCTTTAACTCTTTGAATGTTAGAATTTTCTACGATAATTCTTCATTAATTTTGAGCTTCGCATAATTATCCGCATATGAACGAGGGAAGCCCGATTTATGTTCTACAAAGTGCGCCTGTTCCGCAACGTTTCGGCTCGCTGGGTACTGCAAATGCCCCCCGATGAACAAAAAACCATTCGAATGAGTGCTTTACTTTGAAATCTCACCCGATACCAACAGGAAAGGATTCTTTCTTTGAAAGCATTATTGTCAAAGATGATATAGAAACGTTCAGCATACCTAGTTCAAAAAATCTGGTGTGAACATCACACGACTTTCCTTATCCTATTATTATATATTATACCGGGTCCATCGTCTCGGCCCTGCGCTGCTCTCGTCCCGGAACTTGTTATTTTAAAAAAGGACGAGGCGCGAGTCCATCGTCTCGGCCCTGCGCTGGTCTCCTCTAAAAATTTGTTAATTTAAAAAAGGACGAGGCGCGAGTCCAACACTCGAAAGCTGATTAAAATAAACAGTACAAGACAATAATTGACTCGTACTTAAAATTTTGCTACGTCACTGAAGGTAACCGTGCGAGCTCGGCCGCACGGCCTTCCCCATTATCGCCTACGTGCTCCCTCCTAGCGGCCAAGCGCTCTCTCCCCCGTCCTCCCGCAGTCGGCCCGGTAGCTCTCCGAGCGCGCTGTGATTGGTCCGTTTAATTAATTTTTAATCGGCTATAACTTATTTATTTGACCTCAGATCAAAAATTTCATTGTAATTTTTTGTTCGTCTGGGTCTGATCTACCCGGTAATATAAATTTCCCGAAACATTTTATGAACACCCGGTATAGTAAAAATCCTGAGCTTCAATTTTTTTCGAGTTCCTATTTTACCAACTTTTACTTTAAATTCATGTTTATCTCGTGATAACAAATCATTTTTATTCTCATAAATTTTTTGTATCTTCAACCGTTTAGATTCGCGACCACTTTGCGACCGATGTTGGGACCTTGTGACCAAACGGCTCTGCCGATTTTTACCAAAAGCGTCGCACTGCGTCCCCTTCCTACAAGTAACTTGCATACCAAATTTCAAGTCTCTAGCTCTTACGGTTCTCGAGATATCCTGTTTACTGACAGACACACACACACACACACACACACAAACGAACTAATGGCTGAAACCAACTTTTTTGGTGTCCTGAGGCTATAATTCGTCCAGAAATGTGAAAAACTGGGTAGGTCAAATTTCCGCCGATTACGTTACTTTCCTTATAGGATAAGGAAAGTAAAAAAATTTAAACTCAACCATCTGCTCTTAAAACCACGGCTACCGTATTGTGGAATAGTAAAGGGCTACTACTGTGTGAATTCCTCGAACCGCGCATAACTATTAACAGTCACAGATGCTGCAAAACTCTCCAGAAATTGCATACCGCCATTAGAAGGAAAAGATCAGGACGATTACGAGAAGAAGATAAACTTTTGCAAGATGGCACAGGACCCCACACGTCAAATCAAACCAAACATTGGTTGACCCAGCGGAATTGGTAGATCCTGCAACATTTTCCGTGTAGTCCAGATTTAGCTTTCTCGGGTTTTTATTCATCGAACTTCTAAAAATGTTTTGGCGGAGCAACGGTTTGCAGATCAGAAGAAATTGCAAGACACCGTTGTGGACTACTTCAAGCAACTTGACAAGCAGTGGTACCGTAAAGGGATGTTCAAACTATTGGCACGCTAGGATAAATATCTCAATGTTTATGGAGATTGTGTCGAGAAATAAACAAAAGTATGTAGTTTTTGTGGAATGTATCAAATATTTTCTTTATATATAAATCTTAGTGTAATTTTGGTTTATGCCTTTAATGTTGGATACCCCTCGTATTTTGTATTGAATATATTAGCCTATTTGGGATGTTATCTTCCAAAATTTGTACTATATGTTGTAAATGTATGTTTTCAAACCCTTTCTCCATGTCAATAAAACCAGAAATATCGCTGTAATTGAAATTGATGTTATCTTGTTACTTATCAAGAATGTCACAATCCGGTTATTTTCAACTATAAATTTCTTACTACTTTTAAAAGGGTATTAAGCAGATTGATGCTTCTATTATTCCAGCTTTTCATTGCTTTGGTAAGCTTAAGTTTTTAAATATTGTTTGCATAAGTTTACTTCTTTTTTCAGTACGTTTCATTTGTAATTCCATTAGCACCTGGTAATTTCACATCTTTTGATGCTTTAAAGATGTTTATAATTTCTTCTCCACTTCTACATTTATTTTAATATTGCCTACAGTTTCAGGTGTCTCGTCTTTCAATTCAATAGCATAAAGCCGTGTGAAATAATTTATCTATAGTTTCTTGTTGATCTTTGAGGGTTTAAAATAGTCTCGTATTTCTTTCTTTTGACTTCTTATTAATCACCAAATTTGTTTTTGTTGTCCATATAAATTTCTTTGCATTTTTATAAAATCGTTCAAAGATGAACTCTATTTTGTCTATTGTACTTTAGTATTTTTTGTTCATTAAAATTCTGCCTTAACTCTTGTTTTTATTTAGCTTTGCTATATAATAATAATAATAGTTCCCTGTAACAGGCCACGAAGGCCTATGGGGTTGTATAACAGGATAGGTCTGCTTCAATCTAGAGCCTACGGTACACAAGGGTAGTAACGTGGCTAGCGCTACGTACCGACCGTCTATTGTTACCCCAGAGTTTGACCTCCAGGTACTCATTTATTGCAGCCTGAGTCGAGCTGGGCCGTAAAAATGCCAGCGATTGAATTGGCGAGAGCGGGGTTCGAACCCGCAACAACTCTTGGTTTGGTAGTCTAGCGACCTATTCCCTAGGCTACCACGGCATAGCCGTATAATAAACAAGGTAATCTGTATAAGGTAATACTCTCTTTTTTTGTCTCTGATATAAAACATACCTCTATTTTCTTCTCTTTTAACTCTGTTATTAACTCCTATCCTCGTTGGTTCTAAGATTTAATATTCCAACATCCAATTCTAACATAGTTATGTCTCTACATTCGCTTTTTCAGTTGTCTACTTATGTCCGAGGGTTATGTCTGATATTAGGAGCCAATTTCTTCTGTACGTTAGCAACTCTTTTCTTTTATTCGGGTTGGGCCCGGCAACAACAACCTTTAAGCTACCCGATTTACCCAAAGGATGACGCAGGCAAAGATTAAATTATCAAATAATTGTTGAACTGACTGAAGCTAAGCTGAATTTAGAAAATATGTATAAGAAAGCTACAATGGCAGTAAAAATAAATTCTGTGACAATTAAACAACTAGAAATAAATAAATACCAAAAAATTAAATAATTAAAAAATAAACTTAGGCAAAATGAATATACTACCAACTCAGCATAAACCGACATGAGAAGTGAAGATAGATAGTAAGGTAGTGGAATATGTGGGAAAATATGTATACCTCGGACAAATAATTCAAAATCAAACTGTGGAGGTGAAGAAAAGCATTTTGAAAGCTTTATTATATGTATATTCAATAATAAAAAATTATCAACAAATCAAAAAGCAAAAGAATTCAATTAATGTATAGTTACAGCACTTTTTTACGGCTTTGAAACCTAGATATTTACTAAAATTATTTGAAATATCTTTAAATTACCCCAAGAAGAATAAAAAAATTTGGAAATTACATTAATGGACCAATTGATAGATAAGGGGGAGGGTTATAAAGATGCCAGACATTGCAGCAATTATAATAGACAAAAAGTGAAAATAGACTGAACAGGCGGCTAGAATGGAGAAAATAAATGGAACAAAAAGTGCGGTGAACTGGAGGGTATGGTATGTTAAACGAAATGTTGCAAGAGCGCAGAAAATTGCAAGAACAAATTATGGCTAAATATCTGAAATCATTGTAACAAAATGCCTGCCAAAGTCTACATAATACCGATAAGATAGTTTTATTTAAACAACAAGCCTCTTATGCACATTTGAATAGCTCATCATAATTTTTTATTGTTACACAACATGTGTCAGTATTTATCGTCGCACCTTGAGACAATCTCAACAAGTTCCAAATAGCAATTGCGATACAAAATAGGCAGTGCAATGTCTATATCATTTAAGCATGTTTAAACAAAAAAATTATTGATAATAATTTCAATAGCCAGGAAATTTACTTCTAATTTTATAACAAAAATATCTAAAAATGTATATTAATATATTATCTGATTAATCACATATTGTCACCCATTTTTGAAAATGACAAACCAACTACTTATTACTTTACGAAAAGCTGTATACTATGATTGGTATCAAGATAATGTCACTTACATTAATCAATTAACTCGCATCATTGTTTGATAAAGCTAGAGTGTGCCGAATTTGTAATTTGCAAGATTAGCGTCTTGTCACAAATAAGAATATACTAAAAAAGTATTAAATTATGCCGTTACATGTTGTTAACAAATTTATTCGCGTTTCTAAGAAAGTTAGCGACGCTGTTACAGTTAATGGCATATGCTACTAGGAGAGGCTAAAGCGTTTTGTTTTCAATAAAACTAACAATTTAAATTTGAATGGCATATAGTTCCAACAAAATGTAGCTACATGCCATATAGCACGTGAAACATTTACTTTATTTTAAACCAAATGCCCTGGTTGTTTATTTCGCAGAAGGGTCACCGATTGGCCACCGTGGTCTTGCAACGCAATCCCTTTAGACTTTTCCTCTGGAGTTATGTCGACAAACCTGCTACGATTTCAGGGCTAAAGAAAACATTAGACATTTATGGGAAAGCTTCTTGTAAAACCTCGCTAAAAGAATGGTCGACATTTTATTTTATACATAACTGCTAAGTCTGTGCTTTACATTGTATTCGCATAGTTCCATTATTTTGTGTTTTATACAGAAGAAATGCCCCGAAGTTTACTTTGTTTTACACAACTGAAGATAATATTTCTTATATGTTAAAAGGATATAATCATTTACTGGTTAACAAAAAATCGCTCTAAATTTATTTACAAGAGGACGTTTCTTATATTTCCACTTCGCCAATTTGGTCGGAAGTTAAAAAACTAACCGTAAGTTTTTCTTTGAGGGACCGTATGAAATACCTGTTTCTTTTGTACTGCGACGAAGAATTTCAGAAACCATCTAATAGACACGCCCTCGTATTAAACATATTTTTCCATAATGTCTTATTATGCCTCTGCTTTTTTGGTCAGTTTTACATGAAAGGATAGTCGTTAGAGTTATCGCAGTTACTTTATTTTCGGAACCATTACTCTTCATGAACCTACAACCATCTTCCTTAGCCGTTGATAAATTTATATTTATATTGTTTATCTTTGCTTTTATTGATTGGGCTCTTATAATTTTTGCGTGCACTATAGGTTATGCAAAACTACTAAATTAGTAGCCAAATATGGGTAATTTTTAACAATGATATAATACATGTATTTTAACAAACGCCTATAGGAAACATCTGAAAGTGTTAATTCAGTATTTTTTGGGTGTTTTTGCTTTGGAAACCTGGTGACTTAGCAACAATCCTATTATAATTGTAATCTCGTATTTACAGACATGCTAATCGAATACGATAAGCGATCGTTGTGATTATTGCTAGAGGCATCTAGAGCAAACAATTTTAGAAGTGCCACTTGTGATTGATTATCCTAATTATTATCAGCAGGTTAAAATGCAGCTTCATGTATATAAAGACGGCATTTTAGCAACAGCATTATTCCTTAGAATACAGGTAAGAATCCTATGGGTGTATTTGTGCATTTCGTTTAACTGTGCCGTTTTTTAGCAGCAGCTGCAGGCAATATGAAACTCATAGTTATTGTATTCGGCCTTCTGGCTGTTTTCGGAGCCTCTTCCGCAAGCTCGTTGGGTGGGTGTTTGATTGTGCTGATCATTACATAATTTAATAATTATTAAATTTTCTTAGGTTCGGTCCGAGGTTTGCGTGGAGACCCAATCAAACAGCGTATATTTGAAAATGTAATCAACGGCACCATTAATGCGGCCTCTCGTTTCTTGGGACGCTTTGATCCGATACGAAAAGAAAACATTGATATCAAATTTCTTTTGTAAGTATTTTTGGCGTTCTTAATTATTAGATGTGCTGACGTTTACGATCAAATGTAGCCACACATTGAAAGTCGACCGCGTGAACGTTGAAAACTTCTCGAAGTTCCACGCTCCCACCATCAAACTGAATGGGCTTTTGGAGTGGCGGTTCGAATTTGTCCTAAAGGCAAAAGGCGTAAGCGCTAAGGTTGACAACTATCAGATTGATGGATTAGCAATCTGGGGTACAGGAGATGTTCAGTAAGTTAAATCATAAAATGATTTAATAGCAACTTACTAAACGATCTTTTGCAGTCTGCTGGTAGATACCGTCACCGTAACTATCGACGCATTGGTCTCGATTCCCAATATTCATGATAGTTACCTGAAGTACAAAAAAGAAATCAAAGATACTGAAGTAAGCACAAACAATTTGTTTGATGTGGAGCATAACTTATGATTTTTTTCTATTAAATTTCAGGTAGCTCTTACGGGTTTCTACGACGATGAAGAGCTGAGCAGAGATATCTCAGTCTACGTTACGGATGTTATAACTGGCAACGTGAGCGGTATCCACGAAATCATCAGTCGTTTTGTCGGTCTTGCCAAACGGATTATTGAAAAGATCCTTGGTTAAGACTATATATGTTATTGTATGAACAATACCCGTTGAAATAAATCAATAAATTGAACTATACTTATTTCATTTCACTTATACAATTCTTACATATAAATTTAATATGTTTTACTAGAAGAAATGCTAATTAGTCTGTCGATATGAATGTACTGAAACCTTTATGTAGAGCAACAAAGTATAAATTTAAAATTATCGAATTGCCCCCTGCAATATAAAAACAATCTATTATAATTAGCATTACGTAAGGAATGACTCACAGTTTTAATTAATTTGGCAACTATTTGATATACCTACATACCTAATGTATAAATGTATTTATGTAGATTTATCTCTATCAACTTTTATTAATATATCTGTAGGTCTTCTCTGAGTTCTTTCATTTTTGACATCTTTGTTCCTGCCATTTTCTTATCATCCCTTTAGTGCATTGTCGGATTTCCAAAATTTTGATTACCACACAATGATCTCCAGTTCACTACACTTTCTATGGACTGAATGAACGCATTCACTTTTTGGTATGTTGATGGTGTTCTATTCTTAAACATATAATAGACATTTCCAAGTGCCATGGCAATTTAATACTTTTCTTCACCTCCACTGCTTCATTAACTATCTCTCCTTTGGTTGATTGAAAGTAGTATATTTATTTTATTTGCATTTATTTTAATCGTACTTTTTTATTTTGTTTAGTTCTTTTTGCTCGAAATCTCCTTCTTTATTTGCTCGGTTAGAGCTGGGTGTCTACGAATTGTCAATCCATAAAATTTTGTAACCTCCCCAATTAGTTTACCAGATCCTCTTCCGCCAATTCCTTTATTGGCTATTTTTGCATTTCGGATTTGCGTTCCCATTCTTTTTTCCATGTGCCCAACACATTATTTTTTTATAACTAGATGTTTCTGTCCGTAGGGTTCAGATTTTAAAATTCTGTAAACAGTCTTACTGCCAGCGACACCTATGTATGTAAGGTATTTCGCATCATGTTTAACTATGGATCGCAGAAACATTTTGACGATGGAATCGATCTCCATTTTGCCAGAGCTACCGCTGTGATTGATAGTGAAATCATCTTGATGAGAAGAGTACACCGAGCTCGGCGCTCTCTCGGAACATCTGCTGCGTTCTACATCTGTAACTACCCAACAACTTCGAATATTGAACAACCCTTTATTCTACGTCTCTCTTTGTGTCTTCAGCTTTTCAGCTGGTTTGTCCCAGTTCTTTATTTTTTCCTATTCATGCATTTATTTTTCATAGATTTATACGTGTCACATCTTGTGTCTTCCATTATTTGTTTAATATATTCCATTCGTGGTCTGTCATGAATATTCTTTACTTCTATACATCCTTCAATAATTGTGGTTAATAGTCCTTCCTTTCTTATTATGTGTCGCATTAGTTTGCTCTTTTGTTTTTGTATGTTCTTCCACAAACACTTCTCTTATCCGATTCTCCTCGGCACTTCCTCGTTTGTTGTTCTATCGAGATAGTCGATCTTTAAGGCTCTTCTATAAAACTACTGTTCGCACGCTTCTAGTCTTTTTTTGCATGCCAATTCGATAGTCCATGTTCCGGCCTATTTAATAGTATGCTCCAAACCTATACACCACATATCACTACTTTAGTTCCCTTTCTACTTGGTTTTATCTTCTAATTGGTTTTTAGTATAACTTCCAGTTTAAGTTTCTCTTCGTTTTTAGCTAATACCGCTATGTCATCCGCAAACCATATCGTACATATCCTCTCTCCATGTATTTTTATACCCTCGTTAGTCTGTTCTAAAAATTTATTTACAGCTTGTTGTATATGTGTTAGAAAATACCAGCAAAGAACACATCCTTGGCTCACACTTTTTGCTGTTTTGGCTTGTCTAATTTTACCCCCTGGGTTATTGTAGTAATTTTATTTTCATATAGTTGTTTTAGGATCCTTCTATCGTTATGTTTTATTCCTAACTTTTTTAGTGCTGTAAACATATATGTAAATCAATAAAGGCTATGAAGGTGTTTTTATCTTTTCGTATTCTTTTTTTTAATTATTAGGATTGGCTTTTTTGTCCTTGCATTTTGCGGAATCCAAATTCAGTTAAATTCTCATCAATATTCTCATCTATTCTTTTATAAATTATTTTTGTTAAAATTTTTTATACATATGTTGTTGAACTTATCGTACGGTGATATGATCGTTCCGTTGCTGCTGTTTTTTTAGGTACTGGTATTATTTTTGTGATTCTAAAATCCGTAGGAAGTATTTCTGTCTCATAAATCCCTGACGTTAGTTTATATATTTTGCAGATTAGCTTATGGATTTTAAGAATTCACTGTGAATGTCCACACCGAGGCTCTTGTTTGACTTCAGTTCTTCTAGTGCTTTATCAAATTCTTCTCTTAGAATGTATCCTTCTATAGTTGTTTGTTCATCTACTGCTTCGTCCTCCATTCTTTGCGTGTTGTTTTTTACTTCACTATATACTTGTTCTACATATTAATTCCATCTGTCGGCAGCTTTTTCTTCATCTGACAGCATATTACCCTTAATATCTCTTATCCCCTTTGTTTTGGGTTTTGATCCCCGAAAACATTTTTTGACTTGTTTATATGTTTGATCCATTCTATTTGTTTTGGGGCATTCCTCAACTTTCTCACATTGTTCTTTTATATATTGATCTTTAGCTAGGCTAGCTTTTCTGTTGATGCTATTTCTAATTTATTCTTTTGTAATCTATTTTATTTTAATCTATTTTGTTTTAAATTCCTCTGTTTTAGCGCTCTTATATTTCCTTTTTTCTTCTATTAGGTCGATAACTTGTTTTGTGATCCAGGGTTTACGTGCTGGTCAGTATTTTGCTGTGGTATGTCATCGACTGTTTTAATAATTTTTAATGTATATCCTCTATCGCATTATCTGCATTGTTTATTTCTATATCTACATTCTCAAAAGCCGCACTACCGATTGACATGCGTCCCACGCCCTTCTGGTTCGTTGCGTTCACGCAGTTAGCCAATCGAACCGAAACTTCCTTTTGGGACACCTATTACCTGTTGTTATCTTTATTTTTAAATTTTTATTAATGTCTCTATAACTTTCTGAAAATCTGTTTCTATTTTTCACAATTTCTTTCCTTCTTTCTATAAGTATTTTGTACTTATTCTGCTGCTTTTCTGTTGACACTATTTTTAAATAACTTTTAAACAGGCGTTTACATGGCACTTGTTACCTTTCTGCATACATACCTTTCATTGAATCACTATCACAGTTGTCTATTAATTTTACCGGAAAGAATCCAGGTCCATTTTCTCACTAGCTTGTTTATGACATATAGCTGTTACATTTCTATATAGTTAATTAATATCTTATTCCTATCATTTCTTTTTCCTTACCCAAATGAACCCATACTGATTTTATCTTTGTTGTTTTTCTACGTTTACACTGAAGAATCGTTTATTAGATTGTGACGATTTTTTTTTGATTTTCAATGCCTGGGTAATTTTTCTGTACAATTGTTTAGTTCTTTATCTTTACTGTTTGTGATAGATGCATAAACTTGTACGATTATTATACTGTATCTTTGAGTGATTTTTATTGTTGCACTTACAACTCTTTTTGATATGCTCTCTATTCGTGTTACAATATTTACTAATTTTTTTTTAATAATAGTTTGCTTCTACTTCGTTTCCTTTTTTCAGAGGTAAGGTGCTATGCCAAGTAGTGCAAGAACTCAATCTAGGCTATTTATCAATTTATGAACCCACGTTCTGGCCCTCTGACTCAAATAAATTAGCAGCCCTAATAGATTTCTTTCTAATCAAAAGTTTAGCTGAAGAATACCTTAAAAAAGTATCATGTCTGGATCTAACGACAGCTCACACCCCCATTCCCGTAACGGTAAACACCACAATTATAGAATAGGAAAATACACTAAAATTATTGTTCAATCAGAATGATTGGAACTTCTACAGAAATTTCATCTACAAACAGCTAGATATGCAAATTTCTCTTTAATCTGATGAACTAGAATTAGTAGTCTACAATTTCACCAGAATTATCCGAGAAGTAGGTCTGGAAGCAAATCCTGTAGTCTCACCCAAACAACTATAAGCGTTTATAAGCAATTAAGAAGAAAATTGCAGAAAACAGAAAACTGAGAAAAATCTGGCAAAACTCTAAGTATCCTTGTCCATCGGACAAAAGAAAATATAATCAAGTTTCATCAGAATTGAAAACACTCGTAAAAGTCGCAAAAATTAGGGTTTTCAAGAATTCTTTACAAACCTAAGCCCAATTATTCTCTTTGAAAGGCGACGGAAAAATATAAAACCAAAAAATAAACAATTTTCCTCTAAGGAAAACAAATGGTTTATGGGCGTGATCTGACCTAGAGAAAGTCAATCTGTTTACTCAACATCTAGCAAATGTTTTCTAACCTGTTTCACCTCAAATAACCGTCGATGAAGAAATGGAAATACAGGATTTTTTGGATATTTAATATCAACTTACTGACAGTTAGAGAAGTCAAGGGACTGATTAAATACCACCCATACTTAAAGAAAGCCCCGGGTTATGATTTAATCACAGGAAAATTAATCAAAGAATTACCAAGCAAGGGCCTAGTGATGCTGACGGTGTTATATAATACTGTCCTAAGACTATGTTACTTTCCAGTACAATGAAAGGTAGCGCAGGCAATACTAATTTCCAAACTCCGAAAATCTCCCAGCGAAGTTAGTTCTTATTGCCCGTCTTAAGTAAGCTACTGGGAAAGTTATTGCCCAGAAGACTAACCCCGATCCTGGAAGAACACAATATTATCCCAGATCATCATTTCGGCTTTCGTACTAACCATTCTATTTATTATTCAGCAGGTCTACAGAGTCACAGACACAATTAACTAGGTCTTCGAAGAAAAACAATACTATACACAATTCTTGCCACACCCTTTCTATACTATCCTTAAATCTTATCTAGAGGAACGATACTTCTAAGTAAAATTCAGGCAAGACCAAACAGGGCTACACCAAATCAAATCACACGTGCCACATGGCAATGTACTTGGCCTTAGTTTCACAGCAGATTTGCAAGCCAATCCACACTCACTCTCTACTACTTTTGCCGATGACAAGATAATTATGGTAAAACATAGGGATCCAGTTGTTGGCGTAAATCTCCTAAAACAGAGCCTGAACGAAGTAATATAATGGACCAAGAAGTGGCGTGTTAAACTAAACAAAGCAAAATCCTTTTACATAACATTTACAAAATGCAAAGGAACGTCTTCAGTAGTCCTTGTAGACAATTTTCCACTAACTTAACTGACATAGGTTAAATATCTAGGCCTGCACCTCTACAAGGGTTTGGCCAGGAAGTCCCATATCTAGAAAAACCGCAAGCAGCTTGACATGAAACATCGTAAACACTACTAATCATCTTGGTAGAACATCCAAACTATCGTTAATCAACAAGCTTCTCGTATACAATACAGTCTTTAAACCCATCTGGCATCCAGTTGTGGGGTACAGCAGTCAACTCCAACATCCAAATGTTAGAAAGATTTCGTGTAAGTGCTACGTGCTATGTACGATGCGGCATACTTTGTACGAAATGCAGAAATTTTACGTGACTTAAAAGCTGACACGGTTAAATACGTGATAAGGAAGTTCAGTGAAAAATACCTAAGCGACCTAGAACATCATTTTAACGCGTTAGCTCTGAACTTACTAGACAATAGTGCAAACATTTAAAGGCTACATAGACTCAAAGATTTGACCAATCAAGTTATTATTATACAAACCTTATTTGTAAGTAACTTATGTATTGTAAACCGTTGGGTTTTAATTTTTGTCATTGTTTCATGTTTAACCTAAACTTTGCTTATCGTTGTCCAAGCAAATTGCAAAAATAAATATAATTTTTCAAAAAAAAATTATTTGTGTGATTTTTTAACCGGATGATAGGTATATCTAAAACGTAATTTATTATATCTTAAGGACTATTATATCTCTACCGGCAGTTCGCATTTGACTAAAAAGTACAAGGACGTGCTCAACATGCCCAGTTATCTTAAAGTGTCAAGTGTTGCTCAACTGATAGCTGCAATCAGAGGTCAAGTTCACAAACTGTTTAACTCAAAACCCATACAATAGTACTATACATAGTAATTTTAAATCATGTTCCCAACCGGAAGCGACATTGGTTTGCGCCTTCCGGAACACCCGCAATAATTAACAATTCAAATGCTTCAACAAACACAGGATTTACCTGCAAATTTTCTATTACTCCGCAATACCAATAAGTAAACAATTGCAAACCACAACCTGCTTCTGGCATATCTAAAACCTATTAAACAAGTACGTCTAACAGATACAAAATTTTTACCCAAGCAGAAAATAACAACGAAGGTCATAAACAAATCTCTAAGAGCCAACAACCAAAAGTTTCAAAGCCACCAACTATTACAATCAAATGGTTGAAGATATCACTACCGTTATAAAAAATGAATAATATTATTCCAAAGCAATGGCCAGCAATATAATTAAAATTAACATTCTAACCTCAGACTCGTACAGAAAACTAACTGGACATCTTAAATATAATTCTATACCATACTTATAAGTTCAAAAAAAATCACTTATACAAGATATTCATTTGAAATATTTATTATTCTATATACACAGACGACATTAAAAATAAGCTTGCCCAACTGGAGCATACAATTAGAAATATTCTAAATGTATGACACAGGGTAATTACACAACTCTTGTTGGGTTTTTGGTAGATCTAGAATTCAAAGAAAATAATAAAACAATATATATTATTTATTTGGGCAATCAAATGGTTTGTGTATCCGCTTGAAGCAATACGGACACACAAAAACGTATTGTAACGAGTTTTCGAACGCCCCTTGTATCGCAGTTTCTGACCTCTGCAATGCGTCACGCTCGGCTCCCGGTCCTTCCAGGAATGCGGGTGGCAATTCGGTTTGCGAACATTCCTCGGCGTTCTCGAAAGTTTGCGGCTATTCGGGTACATCGGGGAAATAGAAATTAATATCGCGCGGCGGGCCTCCGGGGCAGATTCCAAATTGAGACTCTGATTCCAGTTTTAAGTGGTGCAAGCGGGCGAGTCCAGGCGGGAGCTCTGCTTACATAAATAGTGTGTAGTTAGAATTTATTTTCATAAAGGTGTCTGCCAGGGTTGCATACTCTTCCCGCTGCTTTTTAATTTATATTTCGAGGCCATATTTAGAGAATCTCTAGATGAAAACATTGGAAACGTGGTGATCAATGGTAACTGCAGAGTAACAAATCTTTGTTACGCAGACTATACAGTTATAATGGTAACAAATCTAACAGAGTTGCAAATGATGGTCGATTGATTGGTGGATTGTAGTGAAGAATACAGTTTAACTTTAAACATGTCAAAAACTAAAATAATAGATCTATCAAAAACTAAGACCAAAGTAACTTTGTGAGTAAAAGGTAACATCGTAGAACAAGTACCCAATTTCAAATACCTGGAAACTCTTGTTAATGGAAATGGAGATAACAGAAAAGAAATCCGGTCGTGCATTGAACAAGCTTGAAGAGCATTTACAAGCATAAAATTTTTTTTACTAGATCCAACCTTAGCCTCAATCTACGCTTACGGATGATACGATACTACGTATCTCCTTCTGTATGGATGCAAATGCTGGACTTTGGATCCCACCACAGAAAGAAAAATAGAAGCTTTCGAAATGTACATCTACCTTGGACAAAAAGAATAACAAATTCCGAAGTACTCCAACGAGTAAATACCAATAAAGAGATCTTACTAACTTTGAAGAAAAAAAGAATACAATATTTTGAGCATGTCATGCAGGGTAGTAAATACGAGATATTCTGCTTAAGAAGTTATATATAGTGTCTATATACATAGTGTTATAAATCCGTATAATAGATAATTAGTTTAAAGTAGATTATTTTATTTATCATTTCCAAGAATAAAAACGTTAGAATTGATGTTAGGTGAAGGTATTCTCGCCTTTGTAACATAAGTGATGAATAACTTAAAATAATACGGGGAGGCATGGCCGTGAAAGAGTAACGCTGTTCGACCTGAAAGATGCTGACCTCAAACGTAAGCTAGAGGAAATGGATTTAGAAATTACTGGAAATAAAATCATATTACAGCTTCGACTTAAGTAAGCCATATTGGACCCTGGTGGGGACCTAGAATGTTTTTTTTTTTGAAATTGCGGGTGGTGTGAGCGCCAAGCTGAGTAGGTTAGAAGCAAACTTTCAACTTAAATATAAATAATTTAAAAACAAATTGTAACTGAAATAAAAATAATTTAAAATCAGAATTGAAAGCAAACATGAACTCAAATATGATTAATGTAACTAACAAGATAGATGACCTAGAAAAAAATTTTCGACGACATAAATTTAATGAGGGCTGTCAAGAAGGCCAGCAGATACAGCGACCAGTGTCGTGTGCCGATATGACAAAGATCAAAGTCTAGTCGTCAACTTTTGATGGTAAATCTTTTTAGGCAAATTACTAAAAACAGTTTGAGGTGGCTGTTAGAAAGAGTGGCTGGTCGGAAATTAAGAAAACGACTCATCTAGAGGAAGTTTACCGCATACAGCTTCAAAAATCTGACGAAACTCTCCAAGAATTTGAGGCAGACATAGCTCGCATTGTACGTATTTCATACCCAGCAGCACCAGATGACTTCTTGGAGGTACTAGCTGTTCGAATATTTATTGACGGCATTACCGATAGAGAAACCCAGCAAGTGACGAGATTGGCTAGACCAAAAACATTGATTGACACACTTACACACGCACTAGAATTTGAAGCTGCCAAAACTACCCAAGAGGCGTGATAATATAAGAGAATTAACGGCAAATACCAAGGAAAAAAATAAGACACCAGTGTAAAACAGCCAAAAAAAATTGCAGACATTGAGGAAAAAGAAAGAGGCGACTGCGCTCCCGACATTGTGCGAGAGAACGAAAACGGCTTAATGAAAAAGAACCTTTGTCGACCTCTAATGGTCCAGTTCAGGCCACACAAACACAAGCCTCGACTCTGGCACATAATTATAATAATGTTTATGTTAATGGCCGAGTAACAACAAGCAATGGCCCGCAGAAGAAGCCAAAAGCACCAATGAGACAATATAACGCGGGGAGTCCCTTCGAGAAACTTGACATTCCATTCAGATGGAATGGTCGAGCGCATGAACAGGGCAATGAGGATGTATCTTTCAAACGAGAGTACCATCAACGAAACTGGGACCAATATCTTCATTTATTTCTATTGGCATACCATTCGTCTGTCCATGAGTCAACTGGTCAAACACCATCCACTGTTGTTTTGGTCGAGAACTAAAACTACCCTGTGACTTACTCTTTGGAAGTAAACTTAAAGAAAGCATAGCCTGGAAAGACCACGTCAGTGACCTGAGAAAACGAATGATAGAAATCCACGACAATGTGCCATACATCAACATCGCGAGTGAACGGAGTTTGCCAGTTCTACAGTAAACAAAAAAATCTTAAAGAAAACTATTTGTTAATGTTAGAAAATGCATCTATTTCTATATTATAGTATTTAATCACCGAATCTAATTATTTATACTTTAAGCCAGCCGATTCTAATTTATCTCTTTGTTTTATGGTTTTGTTTATATTACAATCAGTATTTGTTTTCTTGTCTGATTTACTAGATATTAGAACATTGAAGTTTAAAGTTTATAATTATTATTCTAATGTTATCTATAATAAACATACGTTCTTTATACGCTGTTATTAAATTTATTTTTAAAGTTTCAAGTTCTTTGGTCATAAAGTACGGATATTCAAATATCAGAAAAAGTGTGTTACGATATTACAATCTCTAAGTTTGAAGCACGGTGCTAGACAAACCGTTTAATTTTGTTGTAATTTTGCAGAAAACTATAGTCATTTTAGTTAACTCTAGTCGTCTCTCAGCTTAAATCGGGAGAAACAATATGACTATTGAGTATCTCCTCACATCATTAATTCTTTTTTTGTTAACTCGTATTTTCTATACTCAACTCTAGCTTGCACTTAGGCTCATGAAAATGAAGATATATTCAGTAGCGTGTACGATAATATCTTGCACTGCAACGTTTCTTTCTTATAGAACTTCACGGTGTGTTTCTAACCATTTATGTCTGAATCGCGTTTCCACTCTTTGGACGTCGAGTATTTCTGTAACCACTCATCTAGACTGTTAGGGTCTAAATGCTTTACGTGAATTTTTCTGGAATGGCGCAGATGTATTTGGATTAGTTCTTGTCTGCAAAGTTAGCGCCTACTATAATTACTGCCTAATAATTTCCGATCAAGATCAAATCGTCGTTTTTTGTGCCTCAGCCTTGTTTTCCATTTTTGTCACACCCGTGCCATTTATGTACATATTTTTATCGCCATAATAATAACGGTTGCCTAAAAGCAGCTTTTGAACTCACTGGCAACGCCACAGTCAATGTAGTTTCACTAGGCTGACTGATTCTGAATCTATTATTTCTGGTGCAAAACTTGACTCAGTTCCACATATGTACTTACAAACTTATAAACCCTGCATTTCTTTATTCCAAACAGAAGTAACATACCTACTTTAGGTTTACTGTATCTTTAAAACCAGTCAACAAAGCGTCTAACACTAAAAAAAATGTTCTCGTTTTTAAATTTTGAGGGATTTAGTCGACAGTATATTTTATACGTTTCTGTTAAGTCCATACATTACACAAATTGTTTCATTACTTGGGTTTTTATTAAAGAAGAACATCCAGAAGTTAAATTTGGATCACTGTTTATTATATTTTTTTAGTCTAGATCGCCTTACACAATTGATGATGATACTTCTTATATGTATAAAGGGATATGATTATTTACTGGTTAACAAAACTTGTTGTAAATTTATTTACCAGGTTGTTTCTTGCGTCTTCACTTCATTAATCGGTAGCACATATGGTTGGCAGTTAGAAAACTAACCATAAGTTTGAGGCGCTTCGGGAAAACGTTGCAACAGTTTTGTACTACAGTGAGGAATTTGAGAAATCATCTAACAAATACTTCCTTGTCTAAGAAATATTTTTACATTATATATTATTCTGCCTCTGGTTTTTTGGTCACCTTTACATAGAAGGATAGTTGTAAGAATCATCACAGTTACTTTCGGAACTGTATTCCCGATCGACCTGTCATCACCTTCCTTAACCCTTCGTAAATTTATATTTATATTATTTATATTTCTTTTTATTGGTTGGACTCTAATAATTTTTGCGTGCACTATAGGTTATGCAAAACTACTAAATTAGTAGCCAAATATGGGTAATTTTTAACAATGATATAATACATGTATTTTAACAAACGCCTATAGGAAAAATCTGAAAAGTGTTAATTCAGTATTTTTGGGTGTTTTTGCTTTCGAAACTTGGTGACTTAGCAACAATCCTATTATAATTGTAATCTCGTATTTACAGACATGCTAATCGAATATGAAAAGCGATCGTTGTGATTATTGTTAGAGGCATCTAGAGCAAATAATTTTAGAAGTGCCACTTGTGATTGATAACCTAATTATTATCAGCAGGTTAAAATGCAGCTTTATGTATATAAAGACGGCATTTTCGCAACGGCATTATTCCTTAGAATACAGGTAAGAATTATGGGTGTATTTGTGCATTTAGCCTAACTGTGTCGTTTTTTAGCAGCAGCTGCAGGCAATATGAAACTCATAGTTGTTGTATTCGGCCTTCTGGCTGTTTTCGGAGCCTCTTCCGCAAGCTCGTTGGGTGGGTGTTTGATTGTGCTGATCATTACATAATTTAATAATTATTAAATTTTCTTAGGTTCGGTCCGAGGTTTGCGTGGAGACCCAATCAAACAGCGTATATTTGAAAATGTAATCAACGGCACCATTAATGCGGCCTCTCGTTTCTTGGGACGCTTTGATCCGATACGAAAAGAAAACATTGATATCAAATTTCTTTTGTAAGTACTTTTGGCGTTCTTAATTATTAGATGTGCTGACGTTTACGATCAAATGTAGCCACATTGAAAGTCGACCGCGTGAACGTTGAAAACTTCTCGAAGTTCCACGCTCCCACCATCAAACTGAATGGGCTTTTGGAGTGGCGGTTCGAATTTGTCCTAAAGGCAAAAGGCGTAAGCGCTAAGGTTGACAACTATCAGATTGATGGTTTAGCAATCTGGGGTACAGGAGATGTTCAGTAAGTTAAATCATAAAATGATTTAATAGCAACTTACTAAACGATCTTTTGCAGTCTGCTGGTAGATACCGTCACCGTAACTATCGACGCATTGGTCTCGATTCCCAATATTCATGATAGTTACCTGAAGTACAAAAAAGAGATCAAAGATACTGAAGTAAGCACAAACAATTTCTTTGATGTTGAGCATATCTTATGATTTTTTTCTATTAAATTTCAGGTAGCTCTTACGGGTTTCTACGACGATGAAGAGCTGAGCAGAGATATCTCAGTCTACGTTACGGATGTTATAACTGGCAACGTGAGCGGTATCCACGAAATCATCAGTCGTTTTGTCGGTCTTGCCAAACGGATTATTGAAAAGATCCTTGGTTAAGACTATATATGTTATTGAATAAACTATACCTGTTGAAATAAGGCAATAAAATAAACTATCCGTATTTCATTGCACATACACAATTATTACATATAAATATAAGATGTTTACTTGAAGGGATTAAAACTCTATATTAAGTATTTAAAACATTTACAAGCCAAAAGCTAAAAGAATTATTTAAAAAAATTATAATAAATTTGATGATTAAATAAATTTACTAAAACACATATACATAAAAATAAATTCCCTCTGTAAACAATAAGAATAGCACATAAAAGCGGCTTTGTTTAAAAACTTCATCTAAAAGAAAAAAAATAAATTCAAAATAATCTAATAGTCCGCTGCATTTATTTATTATAAATAACATTATATAATAAGTGAGCCATAGGTTTAGGTATTTGACAATTATTTGACATACTTACATACCTAATATATGTATGTACATTATTTATGTAGATTTCCTCCATCAACCTTCAGTCATCTATTTCTGGGCGTAGGTCTTTTTTGAGTTCTTTCATTTTTAACATATCTTGTGCTTTTCTAATCTAATTTGTTTCTGATATTTTCTTAATATTAGCCCTCTAATGGATCATTGGTTTTCCAAAATTCCGATTACCATACAATGATCGCCAGTTCACTACACTTTTGTTGATCTTTTTCCTTAAATGTTGTTATGTATCTAGTCCATATCTACATTTGTCCTCTCTCTCATCAATATATCTCGCGATATTGACTTTTAAGTATTTTGAGGCTTTTTCATATACTTGTAGTGAGCGCCCATGCACTGATTGAATTGATGTTTTAGTATGTTGATGGTGTTCGTTTCTTAAACATTTAATGGACCTTTTCAAATGCTACTCATGCCAATTTAATGCTTTTCTTCACCTCCACTGCTTCATTCTACATTCATCTCTAATTTTGTTAATTTATGCTGAATTGAAAGTAATATATTTATTTTATTTGTGTTTATTTTTAATGGTGTTTTTTTGATTGCTGTTTCATTCTTTTTGCGCAATTTTAAGTTTTTTAAAATTATGATACACTAATAATAGATTAATAGCTTATCATTTTCGTTCAGACCTCCAGCTTCTCAGAATCACTACACTTTTTATCAATATATCTTCCAGTCTAGAAGGGATTAACGTAGGTAATCTTAAATATTTTCTCACACTCTCTTATTTATTTTTAATTGTTTAATTGCCTCATAATTTATTTTTACTGTCATTTAACTTACCTAGAGTCAAATGGACAATCATGTAATGCTTTAATCATTCTCTCTATTGTTATCAAGATAAAAGACTTTTCTTCATTTATGAGAGCAATTAGTACGGGAGTATTATACTCGTTTGTTTTTTCAATGCGGATGAGAATTTTTTAAACGTGAACCGCGCAGCGGACGACCTGCAACTGCACGGAATGACACCAATCCGGCAGTTTGTGCGTTCTGATCGTCGGCTAATGCTCAGAATGATCGGTGAAGAGTTGCATTCGGTGCAGACCATCGTTTATCAGATTTTGACTAACAAATTGGGGATGCGAAAAATCTGCACGAAAATGGTTCTGAAAAACCTTTGTCTGGAACAAAAGGACAACCGGAGCAACACTTTTTGGAACGGATTAAAAAGAATTCTCGTTTTCTGGAACATATCATTACTAGTGACGGAACTTGAGTGTTTCAGTACGACGCAGAATCGAAGCGCCAGAGTCAAGAATGACACACTCCAAGATTACCCAAGCCAAAAAGCAAGGATAAACAAGTCAAGGATTAAAAGCATGCTGATTTGCTTTTTTGATAGCCAGCGAATCGCCCACAAATAGTTTGTGTTTCAAGGCTACACGGTCAATCAACATTTCTACCGAGTGGTACTTGAAAGACTATGAAAAATGATAAAAAATCAGTCTCATTACTTTATTTACACACATCGTATATATCAATTCTTTGTCAAAAGTAGTCTACTTCTGCCTGGTTCTCTTTTAGACTTTAATTATGATAAACGTATGACTAGAGTTTAGCTTAATATATATATTTTTTGTGTTTCTTGCTTCAAAAAGTCCTAGAATGTACTACCTATTTTCTTTCTATTTTTGTTCCAGTTTATCTAATTTTTCCTCCAAGAGTAAAGTTTTGATTTTATACGCCGCAATTATCAGTTTCGTTTTATTTGTGTTACCTTTTGTTGTGTATAGTTTTTTCTTTATATCACTAGTAGTCGTATGCACGTTTTTGTAACGCTCTGCTGCTAGGTGGAAAAATGAGTTTTGCGAATGAGTCAAAAACCAACAAATTTATTGGCCAGAAGTAATTATAATTATTTAACAACATTATTCTAATATGCGTCATCGGCCTGGACACATTTCTGTCATCTCTCCGGAAACAAATCAATACCGCGCTCGTAGAACTTATCATCCTTCAATTCAAACCAAGAACCAAGAAGTCCCAAAATTTCCTCTTGTTCAAGAAATGCTCGAAAGACCGGAACAAATGGAAATCCGGCAGCGACCGGGCAAGAGAGTACGGAGGGTACTCGAGCAGCTCCCAGACCAGATCGTTCAACTTGTTCTCGGTCAAACGTACAGTGTAAGGCTTGGCATTGCCTTGAAGCAGGATGACATTGCGGCAACGTCGACATGGAAAGGCTCGAACGTTGTTGAGTAATTATAATTATTTCTGGTCAATAAAATTATTGGTTTGTGACTCACCTATTATGTTATGAGATACCACCGAATCATTATCTCTCCCCTTAGAATATGTGGGACGGATTGTAGTCACAGTGCGAGATTCTGAGAAGCCTCTGCTCGTCTGGGATAAATCAGTTTCATGATTTGATATATATTATTTATTTTAGGGATATTTGACTTTAACTTACCACATTGACTAGACGAGTTGACGAGGGATTATAGGAGAAGAAAAATAACATCTGGTGTAGATGGGAAATAAGGGTTAGAATATGATTTCCTCCAGGATAAAGAGTATATCTGTATTCTACAGAAATTCGCTACTAAGTAGGTACAGATACATATAACGTTATAGACGGAAGAAGTGGTTTTAAAGTTTAAGAGGCATAAGAAAAATACAGTAAAAACTTCCGAAAGTCGTGTATTATGTTGTATTTCTATAAAACCTACCCAGAAAAGTTGATTTTTAGTATTGTACATTTTTTTTACCACTAGTTGTCTTTCAGTTCTTTGGACTATATGACACCTCGACTAATCTCTACTTGAAATAAATAGGTATATCTTTTTTTTTATTTATTTTACTTCACTTAATCGTACAATCTATCCAGATACAATAAATATTTTTTGTAATTTATATATTAAATGACATGAAGAAGGTTCCAGTGGGGTTCTTCTTTCTCTTAATTACGTAATTTACCTAATTAACTAAATTATGACAATGTGGAAATTGAGAATTATGCTAGTTGAGAACTAATCTAATTAATTAATTTAATTTAATAGGTAAATCACAAGACTTAAACGTTTTAATCACATAAGTTCACCTAGTTTGTCCATCAAACGAGTTGCTAGCTTGTTTGGGTGTACTTTGACACCTTCACTGAAATTTCTTTCCCCACATGTCTCGTTGTATTACCGGGTTTGTTACATATTACGCTGAGTTTACAGTGCGAAGCACTTTACTCTGGAGTTGCTGTAGAATGTCTACATTTAAATTACTGGCAGTTTTCCATAACTGTACTCCTTCTTCTTCTTTTTTTAACTAGGCTACTAGCTTGTTTCTAAACTCACGGTAGTGCGGTACTAGAAGCCATGTTGAGGTTACCCCGGGCAAGTGTCTAACCCGTTAATTTAAAAGAAAAAGAGAATATACTTCACGACCGCCAAATGTGTTTGTATGATAGCCGGAGAGCTCTCATAATATCTGTATTCGGTTTGTTCAAATCGGTTTTAGTATTTTATAAATCTGTTTTCAGATGCGACCTACGATTTTCTTTTCAGTTGTCCAATAAAGTTGTCGGTATTTCATTCCCACTTTCTTCTGTTTGGCAAAAATGTGCTTCTGCTACGTAAGTCGACTATCCAGATGTATCCTAAGTATTTTACATGATTAGATTGTTTAAGTTGGCAATTGTTAAGTGTGACTGGGGAACATGTATCTTTCTTCAAAATAAAGGTTTCGTGGGGTGATTTTTTTTTAAACTAGATTTGTATTTTATTCAAATGTGTTTGAATATTCTTAGAAGCAGTGGCAGATTTTGGTATGTGGAAATAATATGCAGTAAATACACATATAAGACTGCCTCCAACACGCTGCCCTGTGGGATTGCGGCAGTATTTGGTGAAAATCAGTATATTTGTTTTTGTTTTACCGTGAAGTAGCGATCAGTGAACTACGAATTTATTAACTCGTACAATGGATGTGGCAGTCATTTTCCGAATTTATAATATAAGCTCTTGTACCAAACCACATCAAAGACCTGGTTAGTGTCTATAAATGCTACAAAGTAGTACATGTTGGTTTCTAAGGTGTCGTTGAACTTATTTACCACGCGGTGGACCTGTTAGATTGTTCCAAGTTGACTTCTAAAGCCAAACTGATGGTTTGGAATGAATTTCTTTTGATCAAGTGTTGGTTTCAGTTGTTTTAGTAATGGTTTTTTGAGAGATTTTGCATTACATTCACTTGAAAAGTAACTTATTCTCTGTTATCTGTAAAATAGCTTTGTAGGCTTTTTCAGGTATATGCTGCATGATCTTACTAGTAATTAAGTTGAATCCTGGCGCTTTTGGTGCATTTATTGATAGGATAATATTCTTGATTTCTTGAACTTTAATTCTTGCCACTGGAGGATACATCTGGTTAGGTGCTTTAAGGAATTCCTCAATTTCATTGTAGTCTGATTCTTTTTTTTTATTAGACATTGTACCAGATCAGCATATTATTTCCTATATATGGTAGTGTCACATGATTAACAGTGAATTATATATATGAATGACCAAATGGTTAATATCACCATTTATGAAATTAAAATTACTGTTGATGCACTTATGATTTATTACAATTAGTTTATGTAGTTTAACCAGTCACCCTTACTATCACTATTACTTTAGTTTACATAAATGTCTTGCGGTAGATTGCGTTTCGGTCTTGTGCGTATTTGTCTTTGTCCAAGTCGATAGAACGCTGGTTCGGAACAATTGTTAATGTTTGCATAAAAGTTTACGGTTAGCTTTTTGATGTACTCCGAGATCGTGGAAAAACCGAGTTCTGTATAAAGTTGTCTGTTGGTAATATACCAAGCGACATTCACTGAGATTCTAAGAATTTTGTTTTGTGGTAGGTACTTGGATTCTTTGTAGGTTCGTTTTGGATGTGTTTCCCCAGATTACGCAGGCGTAAGTACTAGTAGCCGTATTAGTGTTTTATAAAGTAACATTGCACATTTAAGTTTTAATAACGATTTCCTGTTGATAAGCGGATATAGCTGCGCTAGCCTTGCATGACCTTTGTTTAATTTTTAAGCTACTTGGAACCTCCAGTTGAGTTTAGTATTTAGATACACACCTAAGTATTTGACTACTTCCGTGATGTGTGTTCACATGATTGGATTGCTATTCATTGTTATTGGCGGTGGTTTATTGATTTGACTGAGGGTGAATATTTTTGCTGTGCACTTATTATAATTTATCGTTAGGTTTCAAAGTTTGAACCATCTTGTCAAATCAATTGTCGCGTGTTGTAGTTGCATGATTGCATCTAGAAGATTGCTGTTTTTAGTCAGTAATGCAGTATTATGTGCAAATAATGCTAAGTCTACTTTTGTGTTAGGAATGTCATTGGTGAAGATGTTAAATAATAAAGGACCTAAGATGCTCCCTTGGGAAGCTCCTGCCCTAAAGTGCCTTGTTGATGATACTGTTGCATAAATTTTAATTGCAAACGTTCTGTTGTCTAGATATAATAATAAAATAGCCTTCAAGTATCCTGGGAGAGCAAGATTAGTAAGCTTGTATTTTAGATCTTCAATCCATACGCGATTAAAAGCTTGTGCTAGATCCACAAAAAGTGTCGCTGTGTGTTGCTTATTTTCGTAACTCATTTTTATTAGTTTTACAATACGCTGGAGTTGGTGACATATAAAATATCCTTTTTTAAACCCAAATTGAAAGACTTGTAGTAGTTGTAATCTTTCGATTCCAGTATATACCTAATTATTGATTACTTTTTAACTAATTTCGATAAGGTTACTAATAGTGTGATAGATCTGTAGCTAGTGATAGCTTTTTTGTTTACTCCTGGTTTGGAATAGTGGAGAATTAATGCATGTTTCCATTTGTTAGGAAAATAGCCCGTTCTTAGAACTGCGTTAAATATGGTAGCTAAGTATGCTAACGCTTTCCGGGAAAGTTGCTGAAGGATTATAAGAGGTATTCCATCTTCGCCTGGCATTTTATTTAGTGGCAGTATATTAATTATTGAAGCTAGTTCTTTCGGTAAGGTAGGTTTTATTTTATCTCTGGCTAGTGGAAGATGTGTTTCTGTATGCTTAACTTGCAAAGCATGGATTTTGATGATTGATAAAGGTAAATGTTTTTTCTAAGTGGTCGGCGAATGCTTTACATTTTTTGGGTCAGTGTTATAAGTTGCATTGCTTGAGGTTATTGAGGAAGTTTTGTTCCAGATGTGCTATCTGCTTTACATACCCATTTGGTATTTTTGGAGTTGAGATCGCCAGTTACAATTGTGAGTTCATTACTATTGAATATTTCGCATATGTCGCTTTCAAGAAGCTGTTTCCTTGGTTGCGAATATACACAAACTATTTTAACGTAGTTGCCTTCTTGTGTTTTTATTTTGAATGCTACCGTTTCTAGATTGGCCGTGTTGATTGTTGTACCTTTATGATAAATAATTTTAGTTTTGCAAAAATGCTACTCCAGCAGAGGCAAATCTTACCACGATAACAAGAATAACCGGGAATTTTAATGCATCATTATTAGTTAAGTGGGTTTCCGATATACATGCTAGAACTATGTTATATCTTGTTAGAAAAGTTGTGAATAAGGTTTGTTGGGCCTTTAGCCCATTGGTGTTCCAGTTTAGGATGTTTGAATAAATAAGAGTTTTGTTGTAATATTGACCCATTTAGGAGAAGTGGTAAAAGGTTGGTTAGCAAGAATTGTTTTATTTGACCAAGGAAATCAGGTTTAGAAGTGACGTAAGGATAATATTGGTTATATATTCAGTCTTAGAAGAGTCATTTGTTGATATCTAGGATTGATTTTAATTATTCATTTTTATGGAGTTTTTGTCAATCAGTGGAAAGTTGGTGAGGTTATTTTCTGGTGCTGGTTGAATGCTATTATTAGCTTGTTGTTTTCTAGTGTATATTCTACTTTTGGAGAATTTGGAGTTCTGAAAGTGTTTGCAGCCTCTGAAGTTGACTGGATGGTTATCCCCACATTTGACTTAGACAGGGAGAGTATTTCTGCCTGTACCGCAGTCAGACACTTTACACATCTAGGTTATAAGCGACAATATTTCTTGGTGTGGTCATACTGTTGACAGCTGTGGCATTGTGGCGTATTATTAGATATTTTTGTGATTCTACGCTAATTGTCGTGTGATAAATATATTTAAATTTGAAGATATCATTCTCTTTTTTATTATCCTTATTACGGGGATTGGTATTTTGTCTCTGTTGTACAGCCGTGTGATGCTAATTATGAGAAGATTATATTCATACAGTTTCTCTGGTAGATCTTTTTCAGTTAGAGAGACTGCAACATTCTTAATCACAACAAAAAGTGGTAGTTTACTGGGATTTTGAAAAGAATGGAAAGCAATTTGATTTGTTAAATAATATTTTGATAAGGCCTTGTAGTCGTTGT
This sequence comes from Sinelater perroti, assembly GCA_036346155.1. NCBI lineage: Eukaryota > Metazoa > Arthropoda > Insecta > Coleoptera > Elateridae > Sinelater > Sinelater perroti. The sequence goes on along the minus strand of JARFIY010000046.1, from coordinate 4,805,288 downwards.
CGATCGAAAGTGTAATCTTCAGTGAAGTCCCACTGAGGGTGGCGAAATATTTATCTTTAACGATGCTCTCAATATCTGCGATAACTGTTTTGTAATCAACTGGCCCATGTAAGAAAATTGGAGGGATTTTATTCTTGGTTTCTTTATTTGTTTCCGTACATGTATCAGTGTTCCCTGACGATGTTCAAGATTTGTTTTTATCTAACAACGATGTATATTTCCAACTCTAAATGTGTTTTTCTCAAAATGTTTTTTTTCGCGCGGTGGACACGATTTCTCGGAAACCATTAATCCGATCGACCTAAATTTTTTTTTATGTGTTTATTGAAATAATAGCTTGTCTGTATTGTACAACCAATTTTCCAAATTAAACCAAAAATATTTTATATTACTTTAGAAAATGGTAAAAGGAGTTTTTTCGAAAATTTTTTTGCAGACTGGTATTTCTTTTTCTACCGACTTTGACAACATGGTTGTAGAATACATACAAGATATTGATATGTCTACTTTAAGATGCCGTTTGATTTTTTGTGTTAGCAATACTGGTGCAAAGATATCCTGTCCACCGCACAACGGACGGTTTTTCAGGAGACGACTTCGGCACCCTTTGGTGAAGTTGAAATGAATAATACAATTAAAAAAAAATGTTTTAGATACCTATTAATACATCTTTTCAAATGCTCTATGGTAGCCAAGCGTATCTGCCTGGATTTTCTAGTATACATATATAACGTTGACAATTACAATCAAATAGTTGAAAATATCACCAACGTTATAGAAAAAGGTTAATAATATACAATATAATTAAAATTAACAGTAAGTTCAGATTCGTATAAAAAACTAACTAGACATCTTAAAGATGAAGCCATCCTATACCACACTTATTAGCTAGAATAAGATCGATCATATAATATGAGCTTGCCTAGCTGGAGCATACAATTAGAAATATTCTAAACGTACGACACAGGGTAATCACACAGCCCCTCTTGGACTTATGGTTTAGAACTTAAAGAAAATAATAATACAATATACTAGGTGTATAAATGTAAACTGGGGGATTTGTTAACAGATGACGCCACTTGTACGTTTTGTTATATCAACAACTTCAGTTTGTTGCGTTAAGTTGCGCTTTTAATTTCTTTAAAACTAGATGTGTCAACTCGTTAAAAGTGTAAGCATCAATTTTCTGTGGCGCTTTGAAAATGTCGAATTTCGTTCCGACAAAGGATCATTTGCGGGAAATTAGTCTGTGGATTTACTTCATTTTGAAGAAATCGGCTGCTGGTTGCCATCGATTGCTTGTGGAGGCTTATGGCACTCATGCTCCAAACGTAACAATCGTGGAAATGTGGTTTGGTTGGTTCAAAATGGGCGATATGGACGTGCACGATAAGGCCAAGGGACGGCCACCAAAAAGTTTGAAGATGCAGAATTGCAGGCACTGTTGAACGATGATCTCACTCAAACGCAGCAACAGCTCGCAGAAGGGTTAGGTGTGACCCAAGCAATCGTTAATATGCATTTGCACGCCATGGGAAAAATTCAGAAGGAAGGAAGACGGGTTCCACATGAACTGAATGAGAGGCAGCAGGAGAACCGAAAAATCAAATGTGAAATGCTGCTTCAATGACATGAAAGAAAGAGCTTTTTGCGTTGCATCGTAACAGGGGATGAAAAATGGACCTTTTTTGACATTCCAAAACGCAAGAAATTATGGGTTAGCTCAGGTGAAGCAGTTCCATCGACGTCATGGCCTGGTCGTTTCGGCCGAAAGACAATGCTTTGTGTTTGTTGAGATCACAAGGGTGTGGTGTATTATGAGCTGCTAAAACCTGGAGAAACGGTTATTGGAGAATGCTACCGCCAACAATTAATCAATTAAACCATGCTCTCATTGAAAAACGGCCACATTGGGCAAGACATGTTAAGGTGATTTTGCTCCATGACAACAACACACACCATAAAGCGGGTCAAAGGCACCTTGTCTGCGTTGAAGTGGGATGTGTTACCTCACCCGCCGTACTCCCCAGATTTGGCCACTTCCGACTACCTCTTGTTCCGGTCGGTGGCGCATGAATTGGCTAACCAGCACTTCGCTACTTTCGAAGCCATCGAAAAATGGGTGGCCGATGTCTTTGTCTCAAAGCTAGAACAATTTTATCGCGACGGCTTTCACCATTTGCTAGAAAGATGGCAAAGATGTATAGATTCAAACGGCACATACTTTGAATAAATGGAATTAATTTTTTAATTTCAAACATTACGTTTAATTTTACCAAAATATCCTGCATTTTATATTTATACCCCTAGTACATTATTGATTTGGGCAACCAAATGGTTTGTGTATTCGCTGTCAGTAATACGATCACACGAAAACGTAATGTAACAGGCCTTTTACTTCCATTAAAGGTTATGGGAGATATAGCATTACTCTGTGTAAAAAATCACCAAGCACTTTTGCTACGTGTGCCCTGACGGTAGTCCCACGGCTAATTATAAAAATGTTCAGTTAATAAAGATATCCTGAAAGCCAAAAATGGGCACAAATTAACATTAATAACAGACGGCTGGAACAACAAATACGCTTAAATGAAATCGAGTTTCCTTCGTTTACAAATCGAATACTTACTTCCAACATCCCAACTGCAGGTCTATCATGGCACGTGCCAACGATTTTGCAAGTGGCCGCTGTGATAAACAGCACCACATTCAACGAACAACAGTTCAATATTTGCAAAAAATTCTCTAGCTTCCGTCTGGAGTTCAAAGCAATATTTTCGCAACTTTAAAACCAGAACTCCATGATTCTTAACTTGCTACTGTCATAAATAATTAAAATGGCGTAATCGTTGTCAATTGCATTGTTGAACGCTAACGGTCTTGAAGACTACGTCTCTCAGAGATAATAACATTTCTATAGCCACAAAAGGTAAATATCAAAATTATATGCAACATCGAAAACCGCAATAAAAATACCACACAATCTGTGTATTTTGCTAATCATCTAGGTGACAACGCTCGAGGTAGAGCTACTGTAATCGTGAAAATTCAGTTCCATACTACGAATTTTAGCCTTATGAAAAAAATAAAATTTAAAGTGCTAGCATAAAAATACAAACTCAGTTTTGCCTGCTTGTAACTGCAGCAGTATACAGACTAACAAGATACTCTATTGCCACTGCAAAACACAAAGAATTCTTTTCATTTCTTATAAAAAGGTTTATTGTAGATGAGAATTGGAACGCCAAACATACGGTATTAGAATCAAGAATAATCAATCTCAAAAGACAAAATCTAAGGAGAGCAATACTTTACTGCAATCGTAACTATTTCTCTATTGCTGATTCAACTTATTGTCCGAACGACCCAAACAAACTACCAGATTTGGTTGACTTTGCAATTGTCAGTGAAATTACGAAACATACCTCCAAGCAGAGCTTAGTTATGATCTGTTTTTCGACCATTCACTAATAATCATTACCTTAAGCAAAACTGTTATTCGTAAGAATGTTCCTCCAAGATTTTGTTCTAAATTTACTAATAAGTGTTACTCTCGAAATCAACTATATCAAACGGTTATTTTTGTTATAAGAACTAAAAATAAATATAATCTGGATAAACCAGTTTAGTAACTTAGAACATTGCCACAGAATATTGCTCGTAAGGTTACACCAACCAGAATAACACATTTATCTAAAATTAGGAATGTATTGAAAAACGTCAAGCTAGGTAAACACGGCAAAAACCAGCAACGTACAAGACAAGTTTTTAAGAAATTGTTCCTACTAAGATAATGGAAAGCTTTGAGACATAAAAAGTTTGCACATCGGCGTTGTTAAACATACAACAAGTCTTTAATAAGGCTTGTCTTACTTTACAAACCAAAATTCCATCTTGGTATTCAACTTTGTCTAATATTAAAGTTCTACCTAAATGCTCAGGTTTTCGAAGTCTACTTGAACAATGTGCTAGGACCTCTGCTGTACTCAATGTACACACCAAATTTTCCGACTACAACGAACACGGCGATAGCCATCTATGCCTACAATCAGCAGTGCAACAACGACAACGGCATCTCTACTTACTAGCTGATTGGTTCAGAAAGTAGAGAATTTCTGTTAATCACGACAAATCTATTGGGGCAAATTTTACTAACAAACTCACCGTATATCACGAACAACAACCAACAACTTTCCGAGACCAGAAAAAACTGAAGTTAAATATCTTGGGTTGCACCTACATCATAAACTCACCTGGCGTGTGCATATTAATGCCAAAAATAAACAACTAGATCTCAAAACAAAACAAATAGATTAGTTAATTGACAGGCATTTCCAGCTTTTCATATTCAAGTTACTCCTGTATAAAGTGATACTGAACCTATCCGAGCGTACGGTATTCAACTTTACAGTTGGGCTAAAGCTTCACACTACAAAGATTCCAGTCGAAGACTACGTTGATGTGAGAATACTCCCTGGTACGTTACTAATGAAAAATCTATACACATTTATATATACCCACATAGCAGAAAGAAATATAAAGACTTTCCCGTGTACATTACGAAAAACTAGCCGACAAACAAAATGAACTAGTACAGCACCCCACAAATAGAATACTGAAATGTAAATGGCTACAACACCTAATTTAGCGTAATATATATGAGAATCAACATTAACTGTATGTGCACTCATGCTACGCCATTTACTCATTACTCTAATGACGGGTAAATTAAAACTTTACTAATTATCAATAGAAAAAATATATTTTACTAAGTTAGGTTTTAGCGGCGTATTCAATGTCAGTTCGTGTTGCATTTTCTGACAATTTTTACCTTTACTAAATGGTTGCTCTACAGTTAATTAAAATATGTATTGGAGTTTTTTCATCTTACGCCATATTCTACGCAGATCGTAATCTCCGTGATAATAAATGAAGTGCATTCTAATAAACCTTCTTTGCATTATTCTACTATTCCATTAAAAAAGAACTTTCCATCTGAAGTTCGTATAAAGCCACTAAAGCGTGCATTTATTATTATTGACAGTAAATGACTTAATTAGCGAGTTTGCAATACTGGACAATATCCACATTGGTATTTATTTAAATATATTTAATAAATTTAAAAATCAAAATGCAGGTGTTAATATAGGGTTTTCAGAATAAGAGTGTGTTTAAGTGGTATGAACACAAAAATAATCAAAAAATAAAAAAAATCTTATAAATCAATACTTTAAACCCCAAAAAACATGTCTCAAGTTGCAAGTAAAAATTCTAACTCTAAGTATTCAACAAGCGAAATGGGAGTTTGCATCGGACCAAATCTATTCTACTTTTGTCAAAAGATCAATGAAGAGCGCGTTAATCACGCAAATCGTCAGGCACTGGCTAACACGTCTGAAGGACGTCTGCCTGTCCGGTAACCTTTCCAGAAATGTCCAGGGATAGCAGGCTAACAGAATAAATTAATTCATTCGATTTACCTCTTCTAAAACTTTAAACGCCGTTTACTCGAAATCACTGTTTTTATCCGATCGACTTGATTTTAAATAGATTTTGTAAAGAAAACATGTCTTTATGGCATGACGTTTTTCTTTCATCCCTTACTTTTTTATAAACAATTTTCCATTAAAAATTTCGCGAATAGTTCGACTTTTTTTTCAAATGGTTGTCATTTTTTTTCAAATCAATATTTTCCCTACCTCAAACCACAGCCATTTTTGTTTTTTGCTCCCAGACGTTCCGTTTTGCTGCAAAAGCCAATGGGACCATTTTCAAGAGGCGCCATTTTTGACGGACCCCTGTGCGCTCATATGATATTAAAAAAAATCTGGTGTGAACATCACACGACTTTCCTTATCCTATTATTTGGGCAATTCTGGCGAAAATCCTGGGCTTCAATTTTTTTTCGAATTTATATTTTACCAACTTTTATTTTAAATTCATGTTTATCTCGTAATAACAAATCATTTTTATTCTCATGTATTTTTTGTATCTTCAACCGTTTAGATTCGCGACCGCTTTGCGACCGATTTTGCGACCTTGCGACCAAACGGCTCGGCCGATTTTTACCAAATGTTTCGCACTGCGTTCCCTACCTACAAGTAACTTGCACACCAAATTTCAAGTCTCTAGACCTTACGGTTCTCGAGATATCCTGTTTACTGACAGACAGACAGACAGACACGCAAATAAGTTAATTATTTGCTTACGATTTTTTAAAAACAATGATAATATTTGAATAATTGTAAGTAATTGTTTATGAACTTGCATTATCCTTTTGTAATAATAATAATAATAATAATAATAGTTCCTCGTAATAAGTCACAAAGGCCCTTTGGCATTACAACAGGATAGGTCGACTATTACTAAAGGGTAGTAACATGGCTAACGCTACTTACCGACCGCCTATTATAACCCCACAGTTTAACAACCTCCAGGTACTCATTTATTGCAGCCTGAGTCAAGCTGGGCCATAAAAATGCCAGTGATCAAATTGACGGGAGAGGGATTCGATCTCGCATTTCTAGGTTTTGTCGTTTACTTACCTATCCACTAGACCACTACGGCTCTTTATCCTTTTGTAATTAAGTAAATTATCTTTTGAAAAAGACATTATTTTAAAGTTCACCAATTGCATAGCAAACAAAATCGTAAAGAAAACTATTTTATAATGTTAAAAAATACATCTATTTCTTAATTATGCTAGTTAATCATCGAATATTTTTATTTATGGTTCTAGACAACAATTTTTTTCGATAGCTAATTCTAATTTATCTATTTGCTGTATGAGTTTGCTTATATTACAATCGGTGTTGCGGCCGAATCCCACTTTTCTTTAATTAGTTAAAGATATTCATACTTTTAGTTTAAATTGGGGCTTTACCCGCGCTTTGTTGGTGCTGTTTGAAAATAGAGAGTTTATCCTGAAAGCAATGCAATTAAGTTTGCAAAAAAAAATTTAAGATATGGTTGCAAATGTTTAAATTTCTTTCCAACGACTTTTCCATACTAGGTACGCATTCTGAAAGGTGTCGACAAGAACCTCGTTTGGAGCCTTTGTTACAGCAGTTTGGATCGTATGACATTGTCCAAAAATCAAGTTTCCTCTATACACGTTCCAAAAGTTCACTAGAGGGTTCTTGTGGTCGTCATTTAATAATTTGGGGACCACCTTAGCACATACTTTTCGCATGTGCAAATTGTCGGTAACAATTTCGTGCACATTGGTTTTGGTATCATTCGAACACTCATTTGACGATCGACATTTAAAAGATTACAAACACTTGTCACTTTTGCTGGTTGACGGCCATCCAGAGCGGGGGTCATTCTCCACTTCGTTCCGGCCATTTTTAAACAACTTCAACCACCTGAAAACCTGAGAATAGAAGAGAGTCTGTAAGCTATCTGAATCATTTGGTGGGTTTCGTCAAGGCTTATGTGCACAACGTTGTTTGATAGTTTTCTTCATTGCGCGTCATGACGCAGTTACTAATAGCAAGTTCACGGAAACAGCATTCCTAGAGCACATAGGAGACTGAGGTTGAAACCATTGTAAAGCTAGAGCTTTCCCACCTAACCCAACTGGTCCGAACACGCTGTGACTAGGAGAATGTATTCAATAGTTTGTTCGATAGTATCTTAGACTTCAACGTTTCTTTCTGCTAGCACTTTACAGTGTGTCCCACACCATTTATGTATGAACGCATTGTCAATCTTTGTACTTCGGGTATTTCAGTAATCATTTATCTAGACTGTTAGTATCTAAGTGCTTTACCTGAATTTTTCTGGAATGTAGCAGTTTCTATCTGTAAATCCAACGCGTACTATAATTACTGTCTCATAATTACCATTCAAGATCAAATCGTCGTCCTTTGAAGCTTGAGCCTCGCTTTCCATTTTTATAACACCCGTGCCAACTACACTCTTCTGTGTATATAGTTCTTAATTTTTTATAGCCAAATCGCACAACACTATAATGGAAACAACTGTCTAAAACCAGTCTTTTTGACAACACCACAGTCAGTGTACCTTTATCAGACTGGCCAATCTAAACCGATTACTTCTGGTGCAACGCTTTGACTCAGTTCATTGTACTTACAAACTCACAAATCCTGCATTTCTTTATTATAAAGGGTTGTAATATATCTACTATAGGTTTAAGTTGCATCAGACCAAAGCTTTCAAAAACATTTAGTCGAGATTCCGATTGTACCAAGTGTAAACCAAGAATTTAAAAGCAATCCTTCAATTTATTTTAACCCAACAAGAGTACACTACACATGAGTTTGTCTGATTTTATTTTGCAATGTATACAGTAATCGCGTGTATGTGATGAGCTATGGAAACTACAACATTTGATTCTCCAAAACTAATAAGCAACAGCATTTAATGCTAAAATAAATCGTGAATTTAATTTTTTATATTTTATATTTTAGAGGGCATTTGCCCGATATAATATATCATACGTAACTACTAAGTCCGAACTCTACAGGCATTGTTCTAGTATTTTGTGGTAATTTTTAACAATGACATAATATACAAATTTTAACAACCCCAATAGGTTACAATCTTGCATTTACAGATATCTTAATGGAGCATAAAAAGCTGTCGTTGCTATTATTGCTGGAGACGTCTAGATCAAATAATTTCACAAGTACCACTTGTGATTGAATATCCTAATTGTTATCAGCATTCACCTTCGTGTATATAAATACGGCATTTTAGCAACAGCATTATTCGTGTTAAAATACAGGTAAGGGTTCAATGGGTATATTAGTCCGTTTAGCTTAACTGTGTCGTTTTTTAGCAGCAGCTGCAGGCAATATGAAACTCATAGTTGTTGTATTCGGCCTTCTGGCTGTTTTTGGAGCATCTTCTGCAAGCTCGTTCGGTTGGTCCTGTATTATACTGATCTGTATATAATTTAATAATTCATAAATTTTATTAGATTCGGGCCGAGGTTTGCGTGGAGATCCAATCAAACAGCGTATATTTGAAAATGTAATCAACGGCACCATTAATGCGGCCTCTCGTTTCTTGGGACGTTTTGATCCGATACGAAAAGAAAACGTTGATATCAGCTTTCCTCTGTAAGTATATTTGGTGTCCTTAATTGTTAGTCATACTAACGTTTACGATCAAATGTAGCCACACATTGAAAGTCGACCGCGTGATCGTCGAAAATTTCTCGAAGTTCCACGCTCCCACCATCAAACTGAATGGGCTCTTGGAGTGGCGGTTCGAATTTGTCCTAAGGGCAAAAGGCGTAAACGCTGTGGTTGACAACTATCAGATTGATGGATTAGTAATCTGGGGTACAGGAGATGTTCAGTAAGTTAAATCATAAAATGATTTAATAGCAACTTACCAAACAATCTTTTGCAGTCTGCTGGTAGATACCGTCACCGTAAGTATCGACGCAAAGGTCTCAATTCCCAATATTCAAGATAGTTACGTGAACTGCAAAAAAGAGATCAAAGATACTGAAGTAAGCACAAACAATTTGTTTGATGTTGAGCATATTTTATGATTTTTTCCTATTAAATTTTAGGTAGCTCTTACGGGTTTCTACGACGATGAAGAACTGAGCAGAGATATCTCCGTCTTTGTCACAGATGTTATAACTGGCAATGTGAGCGGTTTGGACGAAGTCATCAATCGCTTAATTGTTCTGCTCATGTGGATTGTCGATAAGATTATCGGTTAAAACTATACATGTTATTGTATAAACTATACCTGTTGAAATAAAGCAATAAATTAAACTATCTGTATTTCATTGCACAGGCAAAATTCTTACATGCGAATTTAACATGTTTTACTAAAAGCAATTAAAGCGCTATATTCAGTAACGTAACAAAAGCAAAAATAATTGTTTAACAAAATTATAATAAATTGTTGAGCAAGAATTAAAATGTGACTATTAAATAAATTTACTAAATCTCTTCATCTAGAAGAACAATGTGTAAATTTAAAATAATCTAATTGTCCCATGCAACATAAAAATTATATATTATATTTAATTGGCTTGTAGGTTTAAGTAATTTTACAATTACTGGATATTTATATACCTAATAGAGTTATGTAGATTTTTCTCCATCAACCTTTATTTGTCTAACTTTAAACGTAGGTTTTCTTTTGCTACTTTTATTTTTGACACATCTTGTGCATTTCCAATTTAATTTGTTTTCGCCATTTTTTAATACCATTTTTCTAGTGCGTCATCGGCCTTCCAAAATTCTAATTACCATATATTGTTCTTTAGTTCGCTACGCTTTTTTTTAATTTGGTCATGTTCTATTCTTTTTTAAGCATTTTGAAGCTTTTTGAAATACTTGCAACAAGCACCCAAGTTCTATTCATGAATGTAATATATAATGGACCTTTCCAAATGCTACCCATTCCAATTTCATACTTCTGTTCACCTCCACTACTTCATTATGTTCCTTTACTTTTGTTGATTCATGGTAAATTAAAAAATAGTATATTTTATTCGCGTTTATTTTCACTCGCTTTCTTATTGTTGTTTTATCCAAATCATCATATATAAATAATACATCGTTTGCGATTATTTAATAGCTTACTATTTTCGTTCAGATCTTTAATTTTCTAGTGTCTTTAGTTGGTATTTTATGTAAATTTGTACCCCATAACTGGATGCCATAGCTCCACATAGATTTCAACACAGTTTTATACACGAGAAGTTTGTTGGCAAGGCAAAGCTTATATTTGCGATCTATCAGCCAGTAGCAGTTCTTTAGTTTTAGATTAAGTTGTTTCCTCTTTGTCCATATATGGGTTCTCCAAGTTATCGTATACTGCCATGAGTGTAGTGGGATTTATAGAAATGTTTGTTATGTATAAAAGATACAACAGGGGTCCCAGTACGCTACCTTGCAAGACTGCGGATTAAATGGAATTTACACTTGGAAGAACCTTTCACTGAGTTATGATTTGAGAATTATGTAGTCTGGGTGCGGTATGACTTTCTTCAGCTTAAATAGTAGACCCGTGTGCCTTATCAAAGGCTTTGCTCACGACAAGGAAAACTACAGAGCAATAACTTTTATTTTCAAAAGTAGTATTGATGTGATTTACTAATCTGTCTACTTGTTTTATGGTCGAGTGCTGACTCCTAAATCGGAATTGATTGTCGGGTATGAACTATTAATCCTCAATAATTGGTAAAAGCCTCTTCAGAAAAAGGGACTGATGGATCTGTAATATACAGTAGGGCATAATGCACTTAACATTTTCTCTGATCTTCACCCACGTATGCCTCCTTATTAAAAAGAATTTCTGGCAAAATTTGGAGGCAATCTGATGAGTTTAAGGTCAAGTTCGGTCGATCCAAAGATTTTGGGAAAAAAGATTAGTGATTTTGCGTAGTCTCATTAGCTGCCACTAGGTGGTCACACCTTCAAGTGGGCGCTGCCGCCCCAGATGGGTCATGCACCCACTACGTTACTGTACTGTGGACATTTACGTTACGCACAGCAGACATTTGCAGTGTGGGCGGTTGTTGCGCGCGTTGCATCATCGGCTCGGCGCTGTGTTTTAGTCAATTTACCCAATTTCTATAGCTGTTTACCCAATTCTGCCATTCCCATACCACCCAAAACCTATCCAACTCGTAATCGGACCTTGTATCCGGTTCTAGGCCACTTTAAAGAGCTTCCAGCCACTTAGCTACCCTCAAAAGGCGACATTCTACGCTGCTAGAAGTTCCACTATTACCAGTAACATCGCGTCAACTCGAAGATGATCAACAAACTATTCGATATAGTGGCCAAAGAAGTCGTCCATCATTGGGAAATGGGCGGAAGTATCTACGCGCAGAATCTGGACGCCGTCAAGGTGAAAGTCAAGCGACTATACGAATACTACGAGAAACAAGTGATGTACTGGTTTTATCGGCACGCGGCGAAGACGAGTAGAAGGCATATCGTTCTCCCTTCGACATTGCTCTTTGTTAATCTAAACTGGGAACTGACTGCAGGTGTGTGGTGTGCACAAAGCTAATGGAGAAGAGTGACAAGTTCAATCGCAACCAAGATCAAAAACGCAAGGCGCTGGAACGTCTGCTGAAGCGAAACGAACCTATGTCTCAAACTGATATATCTAAGATAATCTTCGACGACGAGGAGAAGGAAGAAGAGAGCGGCAAAGACTCATCACCGTATTTGGCTCTACCGGCTCACTGTCCCTAAATCATTTCTTGTTACCTGTGTACGCAATAAAGTGTCTCGCAAAACAGCGTCTGAGACATTCAACTCTCTAGCCTCCCAGTTTGCTGTACCTCGCCAGATCACCAAAGGCGCTATCCAAAGTGGCATCAGCTCTCTGCAGTCGTGGGCAACTACCCGGCACAAAGACAAGCTACGACACAACCCACCCAATGCCATTTATTTTGATGGAAAGCGATCGATTAGCCAGCGATGTGAACGGTGGTTTCACTCGGAAACGAGTGACCAATGATCATGTGACGGTGCTCTCGATGACCCAGGTGGACACTGAGCTGGAGTTTTGCACGCACAATAACAAGAAGGTGTGTTTGCCGTTATACATTATCTAAATTCATTGCATCTATTTAATTGCAGGCCGCCGGTATTGCAACCTGAGTTTTGGTGGAATATTTTAAAGGTCATGGGATCAACATCGGAGCTCATGGGGTGTGACGGTTGCGCGATGAATGTCGGAAAGTGGACTGGTATTATTCGGCGACTTGAAGAATACCTCAAGAAGCCATTTCAGCCGGTGATTTTCCTAATGCATCTTAACGAGCTTCATCTTCAAGCACTTATGCGCAAACTGGTGGGAAAAACAAAAGACACATTAACCTACGAAGGCCTGCTGGGTAAATAGATCAAAAGAAACGACCTCTCCACTCTTCCTATTGCCAACTTTCGGCCCATTTTACCTGACCTGACGAATTTCTCTCGACATCAGTACGCAGTACCTGTGTCTGGTAGCCAAGATTGGCAAAATCAGCGACATCTCCAAGTGAACACTCACTCAAGAGATCCTAGCTCCTAACCATTTGCGCTGGCTGACGACCGCTTCTCGTATCATTGATCGATTCTTGACCGAAGAAAGCCTCAACTCTGTCCCTCAACTCACCCTCATATCAACGTACATCATTAAGGTTTACTGCCCCATCTTTTTTCTCATTCGCAGAAACCCAACCGTTTCTTTTGAACCCTACATCTTCCACCAGCTAGCGATGCCCACCCGAGGAATGTCAAGAGCTGCGCAAAAGGCACTGGACAAAGTCCTCGTCGACATCGCTGACTGTGCTAGTCCAGAGTGGATCATTAACTCCATGATTCAGGAGAAGAACTTTTCTCTGAAGACGAGGGCCATTTCGTTGGTCCGCTAAGCTTGAACAAAATCGGCTACCTCGACAGTTCCACAAGCCGACAAAGTCTGAGCTCAACCTATCGGCCGATCACTACTCCGAGTTGGATGACATCAGTGTTTTCCCTGTGGAACCACCTCTTCTCAAAGACGTTCTGGATTTCTCAACCATTTCATTTTCCTTCCCAAATCACTCGCAGTTGGTGGAGAAGTGTGTTCAAGATTTCCACGTCGAAGTTCAGCGCACCATTTCTGACTACGCGCGCAATGGGAATTTGCTCATCAAGAAGGAGTTCAATATTTAGTGTGCTGTTTATTATAGCAATAAAATAAATCAGTTGTTTTGTACGTTGTTAAGTAGCATTTTGAAGGCCAAAACTAAATTGGGATTTGAAATTCCAGTAAAACGGGCTTTGCCCTCATGTTGCCTGTATTAGTTTTCTCAGTTTATAACTTATTTCTAGTTTTTTTAATGTTTTCGTCAACTAGTTTTTCAGGTTGGTGCCGAAGGCTTATTTAAATTCTATAAATAGAAGTTCCATTTCAAATTGATATTCGTGTGCTTTTCTATTAACTGTTTTTCTATGCGAATCGCCCACGTCTCCATATATTGGTTATGTTCAACCAATATTCAATAAATATTCTTAATTTTTAATTCCAGTGGTTTTTCTTTCGTGTACCCTGTTCTTTTCATTTAGCATTTTAATAGTTTTTTGTATTATTATACTTATTTTTTCAATTTTTTTATTTTGTTTTTCATCCACTCTCTCTTTGTTTTACAGTTGGTCTACTTGGATTCTTTTCTTAATCTTTTAAACTCCAATCTGTCTTCTTTTCTATTTATTATGATCCACCTTATTCTTGCTTCTATTGTCTTTTAAACTTTTTTTTTTATATTTATCCGGGGTCACTCCTTCTTACTTTTATTTGGGTTTCTGCTGCACTGTCTATTATTCTTCATTATCCTTCAATATCAATTCTCATTTTTTTAATTCTCTTTTAATTGTTCTTCCATTCTTTTTTATGTTTTTATTAGATAAGTTTTCTACGATTTATTCACTTTTGTGTTCTTGTTCCTGTTCTTTTTTACTTTTTGTTTTAATGTTGCCGTTACTATGAAATGATCAGTGTCAGCACACACTTCTCTGCAAGTACGCACATCCGTTATTGTTGAGTGTTTTCTTTTATTAAGTAGTACATGATCTATTTGTGTGCGTGTTTTCTGACCCGGTGATTTCCTTGCTATTTTATGTTTTTCCGGGTGTTTGTATTTAGTGCTGCTTTACTCATGTTAGTTTCTAGTACTAGATTATAGAGTTTTATGTCCGCTATTATTAGTATTTCTATGAATTGTGTGTTTTCTTGCCATTTGGTTATTATACTTCTTCTTGACTATCTGTACATTAAAGTCACCCAATGTTATTAGTAAATCTTTCTTTGGTATTTTGTCTATTTCCTTTTTGGTTCTTTCATATAGTGGTTTCTTTTTTTTTGTCATCTGCTACTTCTGTTGTTGCACGCATATTTAAAAGAGATATATTGGAAAGCTTCGCTTCTATTCTCAAATAAACCCTTCTCTCGTTTATTGGTTTAGTCTATTATATAATTTTAGTTTTTTCATCATAAAGCCTACTCCATATAATGTTTGTGGCTTTCTAAATATTTATCTGTCCCACCATGTCCTTTTCACCTTAGTTATTGTATCGCCGCTATATTTATTAACTTTATACAGCGGAGCTTATAGTAGAAAGTTAATGAGATTATCATCCTGTCTGTCTGTCTGTGTGTCTGGAGACACTATAACTTCCGTTCTATCCAACAGATTCACTTCAAACTTGGCATACACACATCTTAGGTCAGTACCTTTCATGGGATTGATTTTCAGCCAAATCGGTTAACGGCAACCGGAAGAGACCGTTACGATTTCGCACCGCTGTAGAAAGTTTCCTTTACGGTATTACACCGTTCTTGTTCTATATATTCCTAATTGAATAGCTAGTGACTCTATTTTGCTTGTTTTTAGCATAGCTTTTACATTCCACGTCCTAATTTTGTTTGTTATTCTTATATTTATTGTCTTGTTTTTGTTTTTTTCTTCCTATTTGTTGTGTTTCATTAGTTTTTTCTTATTCATCGACTTCACCAATATTCTCGATGCTTTAGTAATCTTTAGTTATCGGCTAATTTTTTTCATTTTCTCTCGGTGATTTTCACTAAACGTCCTTTCTTATATCAGTCTTTTGTGGTTATAATCCTATTGCGGCTTTTGTGCTGTTCTGTCATTCTTGTTTCTTCACTCTCTATTTATGTTACTCGTCCATCATTATCCATATCTCTTAAAATCACTCTCACCTTTTCCTTTAGTTGAAAATCGCTTTCTTCTTGTTTTTCTTCTACTCCATGCAATATTATTTTCTTCTTTCTTATTTCTTTTTCTTTAAGTTGATTGTCTCGTTTCAACTGTTTATTTTCACCTTTAATTTTACTTATTTCTGCACGTTATAAGTCTATTTTCTTTTTTATTCATACTTTTTTTCATTTTTATTATCTAGTTTCATATTGGTCTGTTCCAATATAGCTTGCATTTTATTAATTTCACCTTCTTACTGCTATCGAATATGCAACTTATTTAACTTTTTTTTTGCCTGACTGATGTTACCAGACCAGTTACTTGTTTTTAACTTACGCAGTTCAATTGAGAACACTGACTTCACTGGGCTATTAAGCTATAGATGTAGTTAGCATCGATATTGTTCATAACTTTGGTTATCGTTGCTTGTAATCAGTTATCTATTATTACTTTTAATGCCCCACAGAAAGATTGCGGGATTAAAATAAACTAATCTGCGCTGATAACCTGTTATAAATATAGAATAGATCTGAAGATGTTTTTTCAAAATCATGCACACGATCCCGCGAAATCATTCCCATGCATGCAAATATCTTATGAACCTTAATTCCGAATCGAATGGAATTTGGTATTATGAATATACTCTTATATTCGCACTCCTCGTTTCATCTATAGTACAGGAGCATTAGAACCCATAACTGCTTTGAATCTAACCTTTTTTGTATTTATTAGTTTATACTTTTTAATTATTATTATGCCAGTCGTTTTGTTTTTGCTTTAGGGCCTTTATCTTCTTTGCATATATTATTCTTTACATTTATTTTTCTATATGCTATTGTAAATCACAAGCATTTTAGAAAGCTTTAGGCCGACCTTTAAAACCACCAAATATCTCTTAAACATCATCATCATCTGTCCTGTAAGTCTCTAAGAACTATGGGGCGCCTGTACAGGCGTTTCAAGACAAGAAGATAAATTAGTCTAAGGTTGTCAGTCTTGCACTTCTCTGAAACATAGTATACGTTTAAATAGAATGTCAGGCGGTTTCATTAAACTTTGTCTTTTATTTTGAGTTTTCTCCATCTGCAAATCGAAATACAATTGTTTTTATATTATATTCACTAGTTAAAATCTTATTTCACACTTAAATCCCATCATTTTATTAAGAATACTTAATGTTGTTAGACCTCCATCATATGATAAACCAGATTCTTGAATTTTTTCAAGGTGCTTTTAAACGGAAGTTGCCTTCTTTTAATAATAAAAAAATCATGTACAATTTCGCAGTGTACACTTATGACAACGACTTCCAGCTGCATATAGAAAAACGGGGAAAATTAAGGATTGTGACCTATAAAAAAAAACGCTCGTGCGCATTTCAAAACGTTTAGACATTCATACAAAATCACGAAAAATTTACGATACACGAAATATTGCGGATTCTCCTCTTAACTTTGTGTGAGTAAAGCACGTTCTACCTTAGCATCATTGAATAATATCAGAAATCGCACATATAGATATTTTACGCCTGGGTAAGGCTACTGCAATAGAGCTGAGCTGTGAAATTTGCAGAAGTAAGAAGACTTCTGCTACTCTGCCCATTGACTAACCTTATTCCCAACGGGCCGAGAATAAAACTTTTGTAATCAACGGGGATTGGGAGGAGGGCTATAGTTTTAGGCTTTTATACATATAATATAAACGTAGGTCTCTTCGTCCGTCCGTCGCTATTTTCAGCTTTTTAATAACATGCGCCTATATTGTTGTGTATCTGATAGCAATATATATGCATATATTTACAATTCTTTAATAATGATTTAGATTGTTCCATCTAGTTAAAAATTTATATCTAAAAAAACTCGGGATATCTGTGGAACATCGTTCCACGTTCCCACTCTGTTTAATTATGATATATAATTTAATAGCGCCTGTAGGTAACATCAGGAAGTGTTTTGTTGATATTTTTTCGAGTATTTTTACTTTTGGAACTTTATGCTTTAGCGATTATATTTATATACTTACAATCTTGTATTTACAGAGACGCTAATGGAACATAAAAAGCTGCCGCTGCATTATTGCTGGAGGCGTCTAGATCAAATAATTTCAAAAGTGCCACTTGTGATTATCCTAATTATTATCGGCAGGTCGAAATCTACTTACGTGTATATAAAAACGACATTTTAGCAACGGCATTATTCTTGTTAAAATACAGGGAAAAATTCTATGGGTGTATTTGTGCACTTAGCTTAACTGTGTCGTTTTTTAGCAGCAGTTGCAGGCAATATGAAACTCGTAGTTGTTGTAGTGGGCCTTCTGGCTGTTTTCGGAGCATCTTCTGCAAGCTCGCTCGGTTGGTCTTATATTATACTGCTCTGTATATAATTTAATAATTCATAAATTTTACTAGACAGGTTTGTATTGCGCGAAGATTTGAATCATACAGCGTATATCTGAAGATACAATGAAAGGCGCCATTAATTCGGTTTCTCATTTCTTGGGGTACTTTGATCCGATACAAAAACAAAACATTACTATCAATCTTCTCTTGTAAGTATTCTTGGTGGTTTCAACTGTTAGTTGTGCTAACGTTTATAATCAAATGTAGTCACACATTGAAAGAACATTGTAGTCACATCACCGCGTGATCGTCGAAAACTTTTCGAAGTTCCACGCTGCCATCGTCAAACTGAGTGGGCTCTTGGGGTGGCAGTTCGAATGTGTCCTAAAGGTAAAAGGCGTAAACTTTGAGGTTGATAACTATTAGATTGGTGGAATAGCTATCTGGGGCAAAGAAGATTCTCGGTAAGTTAAATCATAAAGTGATTTAATAGCACATTACTAAACGATCTTTGCAGTCTGCTGGTGGATACTGTCACCGTGAGTATCAACGCAAAGATTTCAATTCCCAATATTCGAGATAGTTACGTGAACCACAATAGTGAGATCAAAGATGTTAATGTAAGCCCAGACAATTTGTACGGCGTTGTTCTACATTATTCTACAATGATAAAGGGCTCAGCAGATATATCTCAGTCTACGTTACAGATGTTATAACTGGAAAAGTGAACGGTGCTTCCAAAGTCAAGCGCTTAATCGCTCCTGTTAAACGGATATAAAATAAGATCTTTAGTTAAGACTATATATGGTATTATATGAAGGATACCTGTTGAAATAAAAGAATAAATTAAACTAATTGTATTTTCTTGCAAATCCACGATTTCTACATATAAATGTAATATGTTTTACTAGAAGAAATTAAAACGCTATATTCAGAAACATAGTTAAAACAGCCACAAGTTAAAAGCAAAGAACCTTGATTTGCTTTGCTTGCCAGACGGGTTGACGAGTGGTTATAGGAGAGGAGGAATAACATCTGGTGCAGATAGAAAATAAGGGTTACGATATGATTTTCTTTAGGATAAAGGGTAGGCTTTTATTATTGTGAAATCTAGGGCCTAATCGCTACGTATCGTGTGTAGATGGGTACAGATATATAACGTTGTAGACGGGAAGAGTAACTTTAAAGTTTGAGAAGTGTAAAAAAATATACAGTGAAAACTTTCAGAAGTCGTACATTATGTAGTAATTCTATAAAACCTGCCTACAACATGATTTTCAGAATACTAAATAATTATTACCGAAATATTTGTTTTTAGACTACCGCGACATCTATTATACTATATTTTTTACTGTGAAGATACTCTAAATTCCTGTCTTCAAGTAATCTTGGCTTCAGCATTTTATTGTTTTTTGATAATTATTGCCTGCTATAAATTATTTCTTTTATTGCAAATTTCAATACCGACGTTTAGTATTATTAAATTCAAAAATCCGAATACAGGTACTAATGGCGGTTTTTCAGAAGGAAGGGTGTTTTTAAATAAGAGTTAAACTTAAGGCCGTAATACACCATCATAAAACACATATATTTTAGATGTATTTGTATATTATTTTTAGAAACTAGGAAATAATAGAAATATTATTATAAGTGTGCTGTTGGTAAGCTATGAATGCAACCCAATAAATAAGTATTCTTTTAATATTTTAATTTTTAAATGAAAATAAATGAACAATGATACACCTACCATATTATTATTCATCGTGCATTATTAAATGAAGATTTTTAAAAAACTTTGTTCACGGGATGAACCGCGTCTATTTTGGGAAAGTTCTCGACGTTTCGGCATCGGCTCTGATGCCATTTTCAAGAGGTTAGCTCTTCACTCGGAGTCTTAATTTGCCTACTCCCCAAGGAGAGCTATGAGTCTTTGAATAAGACTGAGCTTTCGTGTGACCTGCTTGATCTTTTATAGGGCTGGAAGTGAAAGTTTGTTTGGAAGGAGATGCGTTGGGTTGGGGAAAGTTTGTAGGATTAAGGGTGTTGTGTAATTGGCGGTGCGGAGCAATAAGGAACTTTCACATGACAGGCCAACGCTGGCTGTCATCTCTTGTGTTGAGCCACTGTGGGCGTTTTTCTATTTCAATTGCCTCACGTACTATTCTGCTGGTAAAATGGGAAATAGGGGCAATGGTTTTAGCTCCAGAGAAATTAATTTTGTGGCCTGTTTCTTTGTTGTGTCTGGTAAGTGCCGAACCATTATCGCCTTTCCGTATGGCCAGAGAGTGCTCGTATATTCGGCTAGATATTTGCCGATTTGTTTGACCTATGTAGGTCCTTTGGCAGTCTCCACAAGGTATTTCATACACTCCTTGGGATTCATTGGGGCAGTGATCCTTTGCTGAGCGAATAACCCCAGATATTTGGTTATTGATCGTAAAGACCGTGCGGATATTTTGCCGCATTAGTATGCGGCTTATTCTATCGGTGATACCTCTGACGTAAGGTAGAAATGTTTTTTGTCGGTCAGGAGGGTTTTGGGGTTGAGAGTTAGTATTTTTATTTATATTTTTGATTATATTAGTTAAGGATTTATTGGAATATCCATTTTGCAGTAGGGTGGTGGTAATGGATTTGATTTCTGTTTGGCGATTTTTCGTATCAGAAAGTCTGATGGATCTGGTTATGAGGGATTTTGCAACCGAATGGATTTGGGCAGGGTGGTGATGGGATTTGGCATTTAGGTAGCGGTTAGTGTGAGTGGGTTTTCTGTAGACAGTGTAATATAAGCTGTCATTAGAAGGATTTCTTGTTATGAGAGTATCTAGGAAGTGAAGGGAATTGTTATGTTCAGTTTCCATGGTAAATTTGATATTGGTGTGGATTTGGTTGAGGTGGGAAAGGAATTCTGGAAGGGTATCATGTCCATGAGGCCAGATAACAAAAGTGTCATCGACATATCGTATCCAGCAGGTAGGTTTAAGGTGAAAGGAGGCGAGGGCTTTTGTTTCAAAATCGGCCATAAAAAGGTTAGCAATGACAGGTGAAAGTGGGGAACCCATGAGAGCACCATTAGTTTGGCGGAAGGTAAAGTAAGTATTGGATAGGCAATGGTTTATTAGGGAGAGGATATTGTTATTTATAATATACGTTGACTTTAATAACTGTAGGGTATCAGGAATTCCAGACCTCATCCCACCCGAGGTGATAAAACTGGCAGTAGAAAATGTGCCAGATAAAATCGTAAAGGTAATGAACAATGTGCTAAATTCTAATGAATTCCCTCTAATGTGGAAAACAGCAAGACTTGTTCTGCTACGCAAGGCAAACAAACCACCGGAAGATCCCACAGGATACAGACCTTTATGCCTGCTAGACTGCTACGGCAAACTGTTGGAGTCAATAATTCTGAACCGAATTGAGGGGCTGCTACCACACCACGGGGGACTAGCAGATGCACAATTCGGATTCAGAAAAGGCAGGTCGACTATTGGGCCGATAGAAAAAGTAGTAAAGATAGCTGAAACTGCAAAACAAGGCACACATCGCACAAGAAATCTCTGCGCTTTAATCGCCCTCGATGTCAGAAATGCCTTCAATTCAGCACCATGGCAAGTTATACTTGAAGAGTTCAAAATAAGAGAATTTCCTCAATATATACAGAACATTTTGAATAGTTACTTGAAACACAGACATATCGTCGCAACAGACGCCGAAGGGAATACAGGGCTCCATATTAGGCCCTACTCTATGGAACATAGTTTACGACGACATCTTCAAACTAGACCTAGGAGGCAAAGTCCAACTAGTAGGATTTGCGGACGACATCGCCTTAGTGGTGACAGCGCGAAAGAAAGCCAATCTGATGCATAACGCCAACCAAGTCCTCCGGCAAATAAGCGAGTGGATGAAGACCAAGCGACTCCAACTGGCTCCAGAAAAAACAGAAGCCATCATGCTAAGCGGCAGGAAAAAACATGCACCAATTTCTTTCATCATGGAAGGCGTCACGATCGAGCCGAGCGACAAACTAGAATACCTCGGAGTCTGGCTGGATAGAAGTCTGCGATTCGACAAACATTTACAAGAAGTGGCCGGAAAAACGGAACGCACCATCACAGCACTAAGACAAATCATGCCAAGCGTAGGAGGACCCAGAGCAAGCAAAAGAAAACTGCTAGCAGCCGTAGCACATTCAATCATGCTATACGCCGCGCCAATATGGGAACATTGCCTAAAAGTAGCGAAATACAAACAGATGCTAACAAATCTCCAGAAGCAAACGGCAATACGTATATGCGGTGCATATAGAACCATCTCACTGGAAGCGGTACAAGTGATAGCGGGTCTGGTACCGATACAAAGACTAGCCAAAGAACGGCTGAGGATGCATAGAAAAGAGGACCCTAAAACACCCGAAGAGGAAAGACTTGTTACCATCAAAGAATGGCAAATCGAATGGGAAAAGCCAGGAAAGGGACCTTGGACAAGGAAACTAATCCCAAATATCAAAGAATGGATACAACGGAAACATGACGAAGTGGATCGATGGCTAACACAGGCTTTGAGTGGGCATGGGGTCTATAATACGTATCTGCACGCCATAGGCAAAGCACCCGAGGAAAACTGTGTGTACTGTAGAGTACTCGACACCCCGGAACATGCAATCTTCGAATGTGAAATGGCCAAACAAGAGTGGGAAAAACTCAATGCTGACAGAAACAAGACGGTGGAACCGGAAAACTTAATAAGTAGGATGCTCAGAAGTGAAAAACAGTGGAACGAACATGCCGGAGCAATAAAGAAAATAATGAAGAGAAGGGAACATGACGAAAGAGAGAGGCAAAAGGAAAAGGAAAAGGAAGCCTAAGAAGCAGCCATCTCCCCGATGAAATGCATAAGCGGTTCCGGAGAGATAGCCGGTGAAATGGGGGGAGGTTTTAGTCCGTATGTCACTGGGCACTATTCCCAGCGAAGTTGGGCATGCCGGCAGGCACGGGCCTGAAAGAAACGACATCAAAGCTGACCATGATGTCACCTTTTCGTATAGGGAAGGTTTTCAGTATTTCTAGGAAATGATAGGAGTTACGGACGTAGGATAATGCCTGCTCTGTGAGAGGTTGGAGAATCTTGGCAAGGTATTTAGCTAGGTTGTGAGTGGGAGAACCAAACGCACTAACTATAGGGCGTAAATGAATGTTCTCTTTATGAATTTTTGGGAGACCATACAACTTGGGAATTCTAGAAGGTTTTTCTCGGGATATGAGGAGTTTCTTGGTATCGGATGATAGGTTGGAATTAGTAATGAGGGTTTTGGTTTTCTTTTCGAGGTAGGTAGTGGGATTATTAGGTACATGGCGATAATCAGAGGATTTAAGTAAATTGTGCGTCTTACCGATATAGTTCGCTGTATTTAGGATCACTGTAGCGTTGCCCTTATCTGCCTGTAAAATAGTAATATTATTATCTTCTTTTAGAGCTTTTAAGGCGCGTAATTCGGAGGCTTTGATAATTAGCTAAAGGCAAATAAATATACAATAATAACCACACCAACCAAAATGAAGAAATACTTTTTCACCAAAACATCCGCAAAATCACACATTTAGTTCATATTTGTTCCTGCCTATTTATGATTCGCTTTGATTTTTATAAAATTTACATGTTATTATGTATAGCGTTTTGAATTGACCGACGCTAGTAGACAAACTGGTAAACGGCGCTCTAGTCGTCACAACGATCCACCGCTAAGCATGCTTTCGACTTAGAAATATCTGAACGGAGCGTGAGGAGAATTCTACATTGCGATCTCATGTCCCAACTATAAAAACTGATGGTGTGCCAAGAATAAATAACGTGACTGGTACGTTAGACAGGCTGTTTGCGAGAGCATGTTGGCAAATGTTACAGCTGATGCTGTTGTGCTCAATAATAATGAAATTCATTTTAATTTTACGGTCCGAGTCAATGGGCAGAATTTTCGGTATTGGGCCCCACAAAACCATTAACAACACCATGAGCAATCTCTCCACAATCAACGTGTAACTGTTTGGTGTGGTGTTACGGAATATAGTATCAAAGGGTCGTATTCTTTTTGAGGAAGCAAGTCGCGCGATGACTGTTACATTAATCCGCTGTGCTGCGACGTTATACAATTTCCTCGATTCAATAAATATGAAAATCTACCACTATGATTTAAATAAGATGGAGCTGCCGCACACGCCGAGACTTTCTCGAAAAGTTCTGACACAAATGTTTCCTGGTCGCTTCATCTCATTACATGGTAACATCCCACAGCCGGCTAACTCACCAGACCTGTATTCTTGCAATTTCTTTCTGTAGTAACACCTGAAATTTTCAACACAGGCCGTAGACTATTGAGTTGCTGTTCGCAACACGATTGTAACAGTATCAGTAGAAATGAATCGACGAGCAATGGGTTAAGTCGTGTGGCACTCATACATCCAGTTTCTTTTTGTATTCAGCCTTTTCCAAATGGTTCCAAACGGTTTTTATGCAATGTTTAGCTTCTGGGTAATAGAAAGAGTGCCTATATGATGGTCGGACTCGGCCATTTCCATGATTTTATCCACATTTTCGACAATTGGCCTTCCAGAGCGTGGTGCATCTTTGACATCGAAATTACCGGAACGGAATCGACGAAACCAAAACTGCGCTTGATTCACTGTTACAGTATCAGAACCATAAACAGTATGCATATTTTCAGCCGCCTGGCTTGCGTTTTCATCTTTATCGAAGAAAAACTGTAAGATACAGCGTATTTTCTTTTTGCTGGTGTCCATCTTTGACGTGAGCTCAAACAAAACTGAGTCAACTACTCACAAAACTGTCAAATAAGTTTTCTTAGTACGAAATGTCAGCTTTGTAACGCCATCTAGTGTAAACCGATCGGACTTTTAGAGCGTGAGACACAATTTATTAAAACCATCTATTGGAAAAATAATGGATTTCTTTTTACTAGACCTATTATTACTTCTTCCATTCTATTTATTTTTTTTTTACTTAAATTAATTTTCTTGTTTTAAAGCTTTTTTTGATTTTATTTGATGTTTATTTTCGTTTTTACTAATGAATATTGGTTTTGCCTTTCTGTCGTTTATTTTCATATCTAAAACTTCCAGGCTGTGTTCTTAAGCCTTTATTTAATGTTCTTCTTGTGTTAGTGAACAACACACCTATATCAGGCCGGGAGCTTTTATATTTTCCATTTTACAGTAGCCTAGTTTGTATTGTTTTGCATTTCTTTTTGCTTCTTCTACAACTATTGCGAATAGTAATGAAAAAAAGCGGGATTGGGGGGGAGGGGATGTAGAAAAGGTAGAATTCGCCGGGACCGTGGTTTTTAGTTCTAGCGTATTTCAATATATTGTTCTTTATAATAATAAAGTTGTATTTTCTTAAATAATGACCCCAAAAAACGTAATTATATACAGTTGCATATTTTTTTCTTACATTTTTACAGGAGAATAATCCGAATCAACAATCGAGGTGACATTGGTGAACTATTCTGAAGTATACAATATAACAATTTATATATACATACATAACCCTGAGCTTTTTTAAGACTAGATGTGAGACTTATGCGTTGGTTGGATTGTCACTCTTCACTTCGGCATCACTTTTTCTATTCTTTTCTGTCTTAGAGTTGTATTGTATTCTAACCCCCTTCTGTTGCACCTGTCTCACATCTTCTGTCTACGACCTTTTTGATCTTCCCACACTGTTATTTCCTTCTGGTCTTGCTTTAAATATCTCTTTCACCAGTCGATCTTCACACATTTTATACAGATGTCCTAGCCATCTTAATTGTCTTTTTTGTATCACTTCTTTTACTGTGTTTACACCTAACTGTTCTTTGTATGTTGAGTTTCTAACCCTGTCTTCCCTTGGGTTTCCTTCTATTTTTCTCCAGGATATCATTTCCGTGCTAATCAGTCTACTTTATTGCTTATCTGAAATGGCCCACGATTTACTTCCGTGAACTACAACTGGGTATACTACTTTTTTTACTAGTTTCACTTTAGTTTATTTAGGTATTTCTGCTTTTTCCAGAAAGGTGGTTTTATAGCCTTGAAATTCATGAAAATGAAAATCTGATGTTACAGTGGTTTTAGTGACGCTACTTTTGTAATTTTCAAAACAATGGAAGAATCTGAATTTCGTGTGTTGATAAAGCATTGCTTTTTAATGGGAAAAAATACCAGTCAAGCAAAGCAATGGCTTGACAAGTGCTATTCGGACTCTGCTACATCGAGGCAAATGGTAGAGAAGTGGTTTACTGATTTTAAACACGACCATACAAACACTGATGATGTTGAACGCTCCGGTCGCCCAAATTCGGCAGTTGTTCCAGAAAACATAACATGCGGTATGTGACAATGGATGAAACATGGACCTAACACTACATTCCAGAGTCAAATCGGCAGTCAGCTAAGTAGACAGCAAAAGGCGAAAGCCACCCAAAGCGACCAAAAACGCAAATGTCAACTAGTAAGGTTTTGGCTTCCGTATTTTGAGATGCGCACGATATTTTATTTATCGATTGCCTAAAGAAAGGAAGAACTATTAATAGCAAATATTATTTGACGTTATTGGTGCATTTGAAGGAAGAAATTGTGAAAAAACAACCTCAAGTGAAGAAGAAAAAGGTGCTTTTTTACCAAGACAACGCACCGTGTCACAAGTTCGTAGTAACAATAGCAAAATTGCACAAATCATACTTTGAATTGCTTTCCCATCCGCCGTATTCTCCGGATTTGGTTCTCAGTGACTACTACCTGTTTGCAAACTTAAAAAGAATGTTCCAGAGAAAGAAATTTGTCTCCAATAAAGAAGTAATTGGCGAAATTGAGGCCAAAGATAAATCGTTCTACGAAAAAGGTATCAAAATGTTAGAGAAGCGTTGGAATGAATGTATCACTCTTAAAGAAAATCATCTTAATGAATAAAGTCGAATTTTGGCTAACGATTGTAATTTTATTAGTCCTACGAACTTATTGACTGATGTGTTGGTACGCAACTTTCGTTGTTTTAGACTTCTCTGATTTCTCGTTTATCTTTCTCACTACATTTGTTACCTGATAATACAATGTTTTATCACTGTTGCGTTTTTTTTTCTTCTAACTAGCTCAAAGGCCTTACTACTATGCCTATCATAAATAATAAGAATACGAGCCTTTCTGCATCCAGAATTGAAACAATTAAAAATATTTTAGATACCATCCAACCATTTACTATACCTTTTTCTTTATTACTATTTTTATCTTTTATCCGTCGGTTTCATTTCTCTTTTCAATAAGATGAGTGGTGGCAACGCTGTAATTCCTGTGGCACTAAGAACAGACAAAATAGCCCTCTTTTCCGTTTTTGCTAATATTTTTAAAGCATTTCCTAATGTTGTTCCAAGAACAACTAGAATAATTAAACTAATACACAATATATAACTTTTCACTGTATATTTTACTTTGAGGCAAGTGTAAATTAATATTTGCTTACCTTGGACTTGCAAATGATTAAACAAAGGATTATGTTGAATTCTTAACGAGTAGTAGAAAAACGCACAATTGTAATTTAGGCTTGCAGCTAGTCGATGCTAAAAAATTGAATTTTACTTATTTTATTTGCTCACTATTAAAGAAAGATGTTCTCACAACTAGAATTGTATTTCTTTTACTAAAAACCCAATTTACAGTTCAGTGTTACCTTATTTTACTAGAAAATTCACCAACTCGGTACTAAAAGCATAGATTTTTCAAAAATTAACGTACAACTGTTCAAAGAAACAAATAAAAGGAAAATATTTGGACTTTAGTAGCGTCAGTATTGCAGCAATGTTACAGTTTATCTTTAGAAACAAATAATACCTACATAAAACAACAAATCGATACGTAAATTCATTTTTTAATATTTCGTGTACGAGTGTCTCAGGTTCGTTGGCTAATCCTGCGTTAAAATTTCCAGTAATTAGAATATATCACTTATTTATTTGTTGTTTTTGAAGTCTTCGAATCTCAATTCTGAGTAGCTTTGGTTCGTCATTCTTCTGCTATTTCGTTACTCCTGTATTCACATACAAATTAAAATTATCTTACATAATACAAGTGGTTATTTTCTAATATTTCCCATTATTAATGTTTTCTAAGTAGGTATATTTTTTCATTATTTATCATTTAATTACTAACGGGTGACACTTTTATGCTATGTATATAATATTGCAAGGTTCTTTATTATAAACATTCGAAGCAATTTTTGTCTTACACAGAAATAAAATTCTTCCATAATAATACATGGTGTAAAAAATAAAACCAGGACTACGCCTAGAGAGGGTATGCATTTTTGTTTGGAATACAAGAAGGGTGTTTAAGAAGGGTGAATATTGATATATTTTTTTGTGTAGTATACCAGGTGTTAATCCTCTGTATAATCAGACATTCTTGACTTTGGCTACCTTTACAAAAATCTAAGGACTGCGCTAAGAATAAATTACGCTTTTACTAGGTGGCGCAAAAGTCATCACCCTTTCGGAAGACGCTATAATTTTAGCAAATGGCGGCAAATGTCAATTCTGCTTTGACATTTGTGAAGTAAACAGATACAAAATATACGTCAACAAGACATGAATCGCCATACTCCTCAAAAACGCGGAATAATTCGTCGGTGGTGTTGGCGCAGCGTGAATTTAGGCATGAATTTCCCGGTCGTCCGACACCAACTGGGCAAACACCACGGCGTTTAGCCGCTCGCCTAGAAGAGTACGGGACAACACAAGATGCTGCCAGGTCTGGCCGGTTCCGAAGTACCCGTTCTGCTGAGAATATCCCGGCTGTGGCTGAAGATGACCCCGGAGTATCGACCAGACGACGTGCCATGCAATTAGGCATCAATCGGCGGTCTTTACAGAGAATTTTGGTGAATGACTTGAAGATGTTCCCTTACAAAGTGCAAACAATGCACCAGCTTTTAGCCGTTGACCGCCAAGCGCGTGTAACCTACGCTCAAGACAACCTGAATCTTGACCACGAGGAAGACAACTTTTCATCATGAGCAACGAGGCCTACTTCCATCTCTGTGGTTATGTGAATAAACAGAATTATCGCTTCTGGGGCACTGAAAATTTACGTATAACCCATGAAGAGCCATTACACCCTCTCAAAGTTACTGCGTGGTTACGCTGGAGACGTCATCGGGTCTTATTTTTTCGAAAACGCTGCGGACCAAACGACTACTGTGGACGGCGAGCGCTATAGAGCCACGCTCAACGACTTTCTCCTTCCTGAATTGCATGAATTGGGACTGGAGAACATGTGCTTCTCACAGATGGAGTAACGGCGCACACTAAACGAGCCACAACCGAAATTCTGAAGGCTGCATTTCCGGGTCGCCCAATCTCTCGTTTTGGTGATTTGCAGTGGCCGGCAAGATTCGCTCGATTTAACTGTCCCAGGCTGCTTTTTGTGTGGTTTCTTGAAGTCACGAGTCTATGTCAACAAACCTCAGACTCTTGAAGCCCCCAAAGAGAATATCTGTCAAGAATGCGAGAACCTATCGCCGAAAGTTCTGGCTAGAGTGATGGAAAATGCCATAAATCGGGCCCGTATGGTCATCAATTCTGGCGGCGGCCACTTGGCCGATATCAGTTTCTCGACTTAACGGAAAAAAAATTAAGACATCAATTAAACACAATCCAAAAGCAGAACCAAAGTTTTACAGTCATAAAAAAAATTACAGCCAAAGAACATCAGATGACAACTTTTGCGCCACCTTGTATAGAACAATGGCTGTGACCACTATTGTAATTAGTGATAAAATATTTTTAATATAGATAAAAACGTTGCTTAAACTTAGAGCGTTAGACTTTTTGGACTGATTTTTAAAAACTATCAGTAAGTCTAGAAACACTAAATTTTATCTGATCATCAGGACGTGTAGATATTGATAATTTGCAGATATCAATTAGTAGATCACCAACTAAATAATTGAAAGACAGGGGTCCCGTAAAAAATGTAACAGATGAGATGAACCTGAGCAGATGTGAGAAAAACGAGTTATAATAAATTGGAAAATAAATAACAGATTGCAGCATGTCGAAAAGATCTTGAAAAGAAGAATAAATACAAACACTAAGCGTTATAATTATATAAAGGAAGTATTGATAGCAATAACTAAAATAAAAACAAAAAAAAAGATAATATATTAGCTGAGATTATTAGAGCAGCAAGAAAAAGAAAAAGTGAAACAGATAAAAAAATTATATGTATAGCAAAAGAATAGTAAAACAAAACAGTAAAAATATAAACGAAGTTGAACTTCTTAAATTATAATAAAAAAATTTAGGTGAACCTTCCTTATGAGTCATTGTGAGTAGGCCACATCACGCGCATGTCTACACGGGCTGCCCCACCACCAACTAGCGACACCGAATGATTGGTCATACCAAATCGCCCTCTTTTGTCAAATTTGAAGTGTTCGTTGTGCCGACAAGTTGTCTTGTGTTTTCTCCGCAACGATTTCCCGTTTACCATGAATATCACATCCGCTGGTAATTATTTCGCTGACCCCCTGCATAAGAACTTCAGCTTTTACTCGCGCATTCCATTTATCCCATTTAGTTTTAAAGTTTCCAAGTTTTCCGCACATGCGTTTTGCAAGTCATTCAAACGCATACAAAGAAAATTTGATTTTCTCTATAAAATACGCACTTGCATTACTCCAATGAATTCGTTTAATACCATTGAACACGCTCTTTTACCTAAATTTTTCTTCTGGCCATTTCGCCTCCAATTACAATGCATTTTCGGGCTAACCTAACTTTTGCAAACTTTGCATTTGCTCTGTGTAGCGGGAATTATTTCCCTCCTGGAGGAGCCGCGGCCGGAGCTAAAGGTTTTCGCCTTGAAAAGCTGGATAACATCGTGGACGAGTTCTGGCCCGAGATCTCCGAAGCCATCGAGAAGATGTGAGGTTATGTCGAATGTTCACTCTGCTCTAAAAATAACGACGGGCTCTGTTTCAGTGAAATTCTGCACGAGGACAAGGTCTTCCAGCAGCACCAGCTGGCTGCGCTTGTTGCGAGCAAGGTCTATTACCATCTGGGGTCCTTTGAGGACTCGCTCACTTACGCTTTGGGTGCTGGCGAGTTGTTTGATGTCAACTCTCGCACAGAATATGTGGAAACAACTATTGGTAATAGGTTTAAGCCGTGAGACTTTGTCTGATTTTAAGTTAATTTTATTGCAGCTAAGTGCATTGATTATTATACCCACCAGCGTATTGCTCTGGCTGACGGTGTTGCAAATGCTAAGCCAGTGGATGCCCGGCTAGAAGCAATTGTCAACCGCATGTTTCAACGTTGCTTAGATGATGGACAGTATCGACAGGCTCTGGGTTTGGCTTTAGAAACCAGACGTATGGATATTTTTGAAGCTTCAATTACTCAGTCAGATGATGTAGCTGCCATGTTGAGCTATGCTTTTCAGGTCCATTATTTGAATTGCTTTCTAATATTGCTGATCTAAGTATTTTAAATTTATAGGTTGCTATGAGCTTGATTCAAAATCGTGGTTTTCGTAACACAGTATTACGCTCTTTGGTTGAACTTTATAGAAATCTGGCTATTCCTGATTATGTTAACATGTGCCAATGCTTGATTTTCTTGGATGATGCTTTGCCAGTAGCTGAGATTTTAGACAAACTTGTGCAGGGACAGGAGGTAATAATAAGTTTATAATAGATGTAGTTGGGATAAAATACAGCTATTTACAGGAAAGTCAACTGATGGCTTATCAAATTGCATTTGATCTGTATGAGTCTGCTACTCAGCAATTTTTGGGACGCGTTCTACAGGCTCTTAGGGCAACAGCTCCTTTGCCACACCTCTTGGAAGATAAGATGAAGCCAAAAGTGGTTGCTGACACTTCATCTTCAGCAGAACAACCTGAAAGTAGTGAACCAAAGGCTGAAGTTAAGGATGAACGCACCCTTGACAGTTTGGTAATTTTTTTGTTAAATAATTTGATTGAAATGTGTAACTTAATTAAATTATTCAGAACACTTTGGAGAAAGAACATCAGGCCAGAGTTGAAAAACTGCACAGTATACTTTCCGGTGAAGTTTCCATCGAACTCCATCTTCAGTTCTTGATCCGTTCAAACCACGCAGATTTGCTGATATTGAAACAGACAAAAGAAGCTATTAGAGTTAGCATCTGCCATACAGCAACAGTCATTGCGAATGGGTTTATGCATAGTGGAACGACCAGCGATCAGTTCTTGCGCGATAACCTAGAATGGCTGGCTCGTGCTACTAATTGGGCCAAGTTAACGGCTACTGCATCACTGGGCGTTATTCATCGTGGCCATGAACATGAAGCTTTGACTCTTATGCAGAGCTACTTACCTAAAGAAGTTGGGCCAAGCTCGGGTACTCTGAAGGTGGTGGCTTGTATGCGCTTGGTCTCATTCATGCCAATCATGGTGCTAACATCACCGACTACTTGCTGGGACAGTTGAAGGATGCTCAAAATGAGGTATGTGGTTGCTTGGTATTTGTATGATGTGGTAGCATTGATGTCTATTTTATTAGATGGTGAGACATGGCGGATGTCTGGGCTTGGGCCTTGCGGCCATGGGTACGCACCGCCAGGATGTGTATGAGCAGCTGAAGTTTAATTTGTACCAAGACGATGCTTGCACCGGAGAAGCGGCCGGAATTGCTATGGGTATGGTTATGCTGGGCTCCAAGAATGCTTCTGCTATCGAAGACATGGTTGCGGTAAGTTTTTTTTTTTATTTTAATTGTTATTTGCATTATAAGTAAACTATAAATATAGTAAAAATAGTTTTTAATTTTTTTGTAAGAAATTGCTTAAAATTTAGATCTTTCCTTTATTTTCAATGAGGTAGTTTCATAAATTGTTTAATCTGACTCAAAAATGTTATAGGGTTAATTTATTAAACAGTCTATTAAGAGTCAGAATTTTCAAAAATGTAAACATTTTTATTAGATAATTTTCCCACAGCAAAATTATAATTAAGTTTGTAGTATTAAAATATTAGCTTATTTTGTATCTGTGTAAGAGTTGATACATATGATCATATATCCTGTATTTTATTAGAAAATTAGATACTCTAAATTACTTTTTGATAAACTTATGGTATCGTAAAAATATGAATTATAGATTTTTGTTTTTTTATTATATTTAATAACGTAAGCTGAAGTTCATTTTTAAAGAATTGTTTAGCAAGTTCTTTAGATCATTTTTTAATAGGCGTTATTTCTCATTAAAAGAATTTAACACACAACCGATTGATATTACCCCAACATTTGGAATTTTCTTCTATAAGATATAGATGCAATTATATAATATCATCGAATTTTAAGAACCGTTTTGGGTAGTTCAAAAATTTTATTTAAGAAAACTGAATTTTTATTGCTGAAAGAGTCTTCCAAGAGCGTAATGATGGTATATCACGTGACATAATTTTGGTTTTCTACATGATTGCTTAAGCTTTGTAAAAGATGAAAATTTCTTGTTGAATGGTCAGGTAAATAAAGTAAATTAAGTAGAACTTTGTAGCCCAACTACATTAATTTTTTCAGCATCTGTTAGGTTACATGAGGTCTTGCATTGTCATGTTGAAGTATTGGTTTGCATCTATTGGGGAGGGATGACTGTTTTAAATACAATAAAGAACTGTAGATAATGCCTTTACTAAATCACTATACAGTCACTATAATCTATGGCATGAAGATCCATTCTATCATGTTGTATGGAGGTTTCTTTACAGTCCACCTGCTGTCCACTTTTGTTTATGATTATCATACAGAATCTACTGTTTATCCCAGATCACCCTCTGGTTCAAGAAAACTTCCTTATTATGCTTGAAGAGGCTAAGTTTAGTCTGTGCATCATTTCGTATTTTGTCAATTGATGTAGAACCTGTCTTATCAAGTTTTTTTAACTTTCCCATTATTAAGATGATTAACATATAGTTGCTTGGATATGTTGAAATTCTCCATGAGTCTCCGAACCGCACTCAGATTTTGTTCAACTTTTGCCCATAATTTGTCTTCACTAAAGCTGGGAGTAGATTGTCTATGGACTTTTCTAACTCAATATTTCCTCTTCTGAATCCTGATAATATTGCACCATTTGTTCATTGCATGTATCCTCGCCCAAACATGTTTTATTTCTTGTACTGTTGCAGATGCATTTAATGTTTTTTTGAATTGAAAAAGAAAAATTATTCAAATATCTCTCAGTGAGGGCATTTCTGTAAAAAGAGAACAGATTTATAGGCACTGCAGGTATTCTATTGAGGAAAAATGTAGAATACTTGCCCGGCTATGAAATAATCATAATTTTAATAAAGATCAACATATCTTTTCACGTCACAAACACAACTGATCAAAAATTTTATGTCATATGAAACTACTTGAATGAAGTGCTCGAAATAACATGTCATGGAACACTGACATCTAAATAGGCCGAAAAAAATGTTTGAATGGTCCACATGGATTTTATTATTACGTTTATAAGATAGGGAAAGAAAAGAAAAACTTGACATGTCATACTAGGATAGGTGATATAATGATATTGGAATTTTTGTTTTTAATTGCAAATAAAATGCAGAAAAGCATGAAGATCAATGACATGAAAGACACAATGTAAATATTTCACCATGATTAGGTATGCTGCCATTTATATAACTGGACTCGTGAAACGTTTTTGAACAGCTAAATACTGAAGTTTCAGATTAATCCAGCCTTGCACCGTACTAAAATGCAATTAAAACTGTATGAAGTTAAATTTCAGAAAAGTTTGACTATTAAAATTAAATTTCACAGGTTTTGCTAAATTATCTTCATCAGTCACTGCCTATTTGAATATTTGAAGTGATTAATAAAAGCAGTCCTAATTGACATGATTAAAAATACACACTTTTACTTCTCTGCAGTCATTTTGTAAATAAAATTGTTTTATAAGTGTTACATATACGTATACGCAAGATTTTTAATGGGACCTGAGTGGTATGATTTATGAAATCTACCTGAAAGCACTGAAAGTGTGTCACAAAGTTTGGTGTTTTGGGTCATAAAGATGTAACTAGGAAAAAACCGTATGCATTGCGTAACACTTGATGTATGCAACCTTAAATACGAATTAAAAATGTTTAAAGTCAATGATCTTGATTATGACATATATGAATACAAACAGTCGTCTTAAATATATGTATCGATAATGATACATTTTTACAATTTTCTTTTCTTGGTATATAGTTATGAGTATATATATATATATCGACTCTTCACGCCAGGAAGTGACGTATGGGCCGCTCATACTCTTGAGCTCTTCAGATTCATTTTACACGGTGAATCACTCCGTATTTCTCTGCTGGTTCTTTCCCTTAGAGATCTTTGTGTGTTTTGGCTGCATCTGCAATTTTTCTCCATTCCTTTCTTTCCATTATTTTGTTCTTCCATTGTTTTATTTTCATTTTCTGTATGTCTTCTATTGCTTGGTCTTCCCATCTGGTTTTGGGTCGTCCCCTTGGTCTTGTTTCTTCTGGCTTCCATCTTAGCATTTTATTTATTAGTGTTTCTGCATCCTTTCTCTGTACGTGCCCAAACCATCTTAATCTTTGTGACTTTATGAATCTGACGATGTCTTCTTCTCCGCTTTTGTGTTTTATTTCGTGATTCATCAATGGTCTGTATTCTCCATCCTGTGTTTTCAGGGGTCCTAGTATTTTCCTGAGTATTTTTCTTTCTAGTATTCTGAGCTTTTCTTCATCTTTGTTAGAGGGGCACATTGTCTCCGAAGCGTAAATTATAACAGGACTAATTGCTACTTTGTATATTTTTACTTTCCTTATCCTATAATAAGGAAAGTAATGTAATCGGCGGAAATTTGACCTACCCAGTTTTTCACATTTCTGGACGAAATATAGCCTCAGGACACCAAAAAAGTTGGTTTCGGCCATTGGTTCGTGTGCGTGTGTGCGTGTGTGTGTGCGTGCGCGCGCGCGTGTGTGCGTGTGCGTGTGTGTGTGCGTGCGTGTGTGTGTGCGTGCGTGTGCGTGTGTGTGTCTGTCTGTCTGTCTGTCTGTCTGTCTGTCAGTAAACAAGATATCTCGAGAACCGTAAGAGCTAGAGACTTGAAATTTGGTATGCAAGTTACTTGTAGGTAGGGGACGCAGTGCGAAGCTTTTGGTAAAAATCGGCCAAGCCGTTTGGTCACAAAGTCGCAAAATCGGTCGCAAAGCGGTCGCGAATCTAAACGGTCGAAGATACAAAAAATTTATGAGAATAAAAATGAGATAAACATGAATTTAAAATAAAAGTTGGTAAAATAGGAACTCGAAAAAAAATTTCAGCTCAGGATTTTTAATATACCGGGTGTTCATAAAATGTTTCGGGAAATTTATATTACCGGATAGATCAGACCGAGACGAACAAAAAATTAAAATGAAATTTTTTGATCCGAGGTCAAATAAAGTTATAGCCAATTAAAAATTAATTAAACGGACCAATCACATCGCACTCGGTGAGCTACCGGGCCGACGCGCAGGGGGACGGGGGGGAGCGCTTGACCGCTAGGAGGGAGCACGTAGGCTGTGCGACCGAGCTCGCACGGTTACCTTCAGTGACGTAGCAAAATTGTAAGTACGAGTCAATTATTGTCTTGTACTGTTTATTTTAATCAGCTTTCGCGCCGCGTCCTTTTTTAAAATAACAAGTTTTGGGACGAGAGCAGCGCAGGGCCGATATATATATATATATATATATATATATATATATATATATATATATAATAGGATAAGGAAAGTCGTGTGATGTTCACACCAGATTTTTATCTTAGCTGTTATACTTAGGTCTTTGTCCGGTAGTAATTTTTGATATTTCCAGTATAACTTATTCCCTGCTGTTATTCTTTTATTTCTTCCATCTACCATTACCCCTAGATATTTAAAAGTATCCACTCGTTGGAATGTATAGTTGTTTATCTTAATTTCTGTTATATTTACGGATCTTTGTCTGGAGCTTATCAGGTATTTTGTTTTTTCTTGATTAATGTACAGTCCTATTTTTTTTTTGCTTCTCTCAATAGCTTCAGTACTGCTGCTTCTAAGCTTTTTCTGTCTCTACAAATTAATGCTAGATCGTCGGCATACCCAATTACCTGTACTGAACTATGTGTTATTGTCTTCTTGATCTCTGTGTCTCTTATAACCCCCTCTAGTGTGTCAATAGCGTTGTGGATAAGCTGTCCCCTTGTCTTACACCTGTTTCTATATTGATATTTTCTGTTTTTCCATCTCTTGTTAAAATAGCTGCTGTTGAGTCTTTCATGGTCATTTCAGTTAATCTGATCAGTTTTGCTGGTATTTCCATTTTTAGCATTTCCTTAACAAGTTGGGGCCTGTCTATGGAATCGAAGGCTTAGTTATGAGTACATGAAACTAAAATAAAATTAACGTAGTAAAAAAACACAATACGTCACGTGCTTATCTGCATTTAAATATAGGTTTATTTTTGTAAAGTTTGAAATTTCTGGAAAATTACGTTTTTTCCATATTGCAGCTCAGTGTGTTTGCGTCAGAAAGGAGATCCACAAGGAACATAATACGCAATAAATACAAAAAATGAAACCAAATTTATTTAATTATGCAAGCTGATAGTTTCCTATAAAAATTCAATTTTCTTAACATTGCACCACATTGCCAATTAACAAAACCAATATCTTTAAAATTGCATCAATAAATTAAAATTAGAATATTTTAACTTTTGAAAGATTTAACTATAAAAATTATGAGAATAAAATTCTCTTGAATCAAGAGGAGTCGAAATAAATAAAATTTGCTTGAAGATGCACAAATACATTGGTTTGGATATTCGTGGCTATCTGTATTGCACACTAGCCGAAACATTTACGCCCTCAGAGACAGTCTTTGCCATTCATGTTACTTAAATATTTTCTGTGGCAAAGCGTGGATTCAATATTCATGTTTTTCTTTGAGAAAGATTTTCTCCTATTGTCGCTAGTAATCGTCGTTAGAAGATGATAGTTTCACATTTCTTTGTGACTCTTAGTTTTCGCGCTATATTTTTGGCCTGTGGCAGAATTATTAAAATTTGTTTGTACTCTAAGCTCATCTATATAATTGTTTTTCTGCTTTATTTTTTCTTGAAGTAGACGTTGCATTGCGAATGTTGGTCTAATTTCGTTTGGCGAAACTAAAATTTTCTTGAGATTACTTTGCTCTTCAGTAGCTTGTTGGTTTTCTATAATTTTTTCTGCCGCCTTGAATCCATGCATGGCATTGAAGATCGACGCTAGTCTTCGGTACGCGTTTTCTCTTAATCTGGCAACTTGTAAATCTATGATCATTCTACCGTCATGCTACTAAGAGAGCGTATGTTTTATATATATAAAATCCATTTCTGAAGATAACATCTGCTGAGTATTGTAGGATGGAAGATAGATAAGTCAAACAAAGTTTTGTTTTGCATATTTGATTACGTCAAAGTTTCATGTCCAAAGTAAAGCTCTATAGGATTTTCAGATGGAGGCTTTCGATATTTCATGATATGCGTCATTGATGTTTGAATCCAACTGAATTTGCAAAACAGGGATTGTATGCGGAAGAGTTTTTATTCAGCCCTGAATTTCGACATTTTCTTGGAAAAACGGTCATGAAAGGAACGTACTGTCTAGCGGCTGATATAAATCAATGAAATGTTGGTAAAAAGTTGTTTGCATGTAAATATTGTGTAAATAATTGTTATGGTAATGCAAGTAGGGCAGTACAAAATATCCACTGCAATTCTTGATAAAGAACCACACTTTAATATAACATACATTTGTTATTTGAATTACAAATTCAAAATTGACAATAAACTCAACGTGCGTAAAAAAGTAAGGGCCCATGTCTTTTAAATGAAGTTTAAATTAAATGCTCAAAATACAATCCTTCCACTTTCACACATTTTTGTCATCTATGAATTTTGTCTGCCGCGTCGGATATTTCAGATTCATTTTCATTTAACTCATCACAAGTTCTAACAACTCTTCCTGTTAGCTCATCCTATGTCAAAATTATCGAGGGCCTATATTTTCTTGTTTTAAGCAACCCTGAGTGGCCCGGGCACTGTGACCAGGAAACTAAAACACATCATTAAAGAACGACTTGAAGAATTGCCACTCATGTGCTCTATATTTTTTATAGAAGAAATTTCTTATAAAAGAGTTACTACTGCTTACTTTCATTTTTATGGCAATATTGAGGAGAAAATTTTTAGCGCAGATTAGCCAAGATCCTTCCTATATGTAAACCAGGTAAACGACCTAATAACACTGCTTTATATAATTTTGTCTTGTACCCATGGTTGCAAAATTGTACGAAAAACTTATTAACAAAATTGATACCGATACTAACTTAAAATAAACTTACACTGATCATCAATTTGGTTTCAGACAAAATATAACTTAAGGGCTTTCTATATAAATTAAAATAGACATTCCTGACAATTTTTAGCTAATAATATGAACAGGAGAGATATTTACAAGTTGCACATGATAAAAATGAGATGAGGGGATGCCACTATAGCTACTTTTGCAGATGATACGCCCTTTGTAGTAATTGATGAAGACCCATTAAGAGCATCACAGAAGCTTTAAAGAAATCTTAACATTATCTACAATTGGTTTAAAATATGGAGAATCAAGAAAAATGAAAATGAGACAGTGTGTGGTTTTCTAAATGGAGTATGAAATGAGCTACATCTCAAATTTAGTAAACTGTTGACTGTTGAAAAAAAATTACTTTCTCTTTCTCTCACTTAACAAAATTCTCATGTATAAAAAGATCCTTAAATCAGTCTGAAGCCAAAGCGTCTAGTTCTGAGGAATTGCATCATCTGTGATATATCGATTGTTGAAAAATTCAAAGCCAAGTTTCTTTGTATTATAATCAACGCAACCAAATTTCGTTTGGTGATTTTTTACTTAAAAAATTTAACAATTTGTTTGGCCAACTGAAGATGATGACCATATCAAAGGTATAATCGAATCGGGTCATGAGAATGGTGAAAGACTCCAAGTTTATACTAGGTGTATATTTATACACCTTTATGTTCATATTTATGAACTGCTGGATTTCTTAACAGATGACGCCACTTGTACGTTTTGCTATGTAAACAAACTTGAGCTTGATGTGATAACTTGCACTTTTAATAACCTTTAAAACTAGATGTGTCAACTCATTAAAAGTGGAAGCATCAATTTTCTGTAGCGCTGTGAAAATGTCGAATTTTGTCCCGACAAAGGACCATTTTCGGGAAATTATTTTGCATTACTTCATTTTGAAGAAATCGGCTGCTGGGTGCCATCAATTGTTTGTGGAGACTTATGGCACTCATGCTCCAAGCGTAACAACTGTGGAAAGGTGGTTTGGTCAATTCAAAAGTGGCGATATGGACGTGCACGGTAAGGCCAAGTGACAGCCATCAAAAAAGTTTGAAAATGCAGAATTGCAGGCATTGTTGAACGATGATCCCACTCAAATGCAGCAACAGCTCGCAGAAGAGTTAGGTGTGACCCAAGCAATCGTCAGCATGCGTTTGCAAATTCAGAAGGAAGGAAGATGGGTTCCACATGAACTGAACGAGAGGCAGCAGGAGAACCGAAAAATCAAGTGTGAATAGCTGCTTCAACGACATGAGAGAAAGAGCTTTTTGCATCGCATCGTAACAGGGGATGAAAAATGGATCTTTTTCGGCAATTCCAAACGCAAGAAATCATGGGTTAGCCCAGGTGAAGCCATCGACGTCACAGGCCGATAGTTTCTGCCGGAAGACAATGCTTTGTGTTTGGTGGGATGACAAGGGTGTGGTGTATTATGAGCTGCTAAATCGTAAGGGAATAGTGCCTCACCATAACAACGCTAACCACAGACATTTTTAGTGACTTTACTGTAACCCTAACCTTGCATCATCAAATTACTCTTGCGTTCTTCAGAAAGTTCGTGCCGATTATTAAGCAAAATTCAAAGGCAACATTTTTGTGTCGATATATATTTATTCAATTATATATTCGCCATTTTGTTCAACAATCTTTCTTCATCTTTCATGCAATTTAAATATTTCATCCTTCCACAACATCCCAGGTTTCTGGATGAAAAACTTCTCAAGTTTTTTTATGGCTTCCAAAGAGTTGAAGTTTTTCCCATTAAGAGGATTTTGCAAAAATTTCTTTTTCAACGAACTTAAAAAGTTCGTTACTGAATTCTATATGTCTGTCTGTCGGCCCGTCACAAAATTTGAGATTTTTTAAAATTTGAAAATGGATTCTCATAGGAAATTTTACGCTGATTTCGAATTCGAAATTAAAAAATTTCTATCTCGAATAATTTTCGAGATATTCGACTTCGAATTTCGGGAAATTAGAAAAAGAAATGGAAAGGTCTTTTTAAGTTCGTTCTGGGATTGCTTACAGAGCAATCTCTTCGCCGGCCCAATGTTTTTCTACTGTCTTACGCTATGCAGCTTGTAGAATTTTCTCTGCCTTTTCAATTTATGATGTATAATCTTTGGAAGATTCTTTCTATATATTCTTGAGTGGACAAGTTATTTATCTGTAGTTTTGCTGATTGGTTCCAATACATGTTTTGTGTGATCTCAAGATCTTTTGTATCAAATCAAATTTCTTGTGCTATATCAAGCAACGGTTGATGTCTTAGGCTGTCAAAAGCTTTTTGGTAATTTATAAAAGCTATGTAGACATCCTTTCGTTGGTCATCGTATTTTTGCGTTAGCATTTGCATACAGTATAATGCTTATCTTGTGCCCTTTGCGTTTTTAAATCCAAATTAGGTATTGCCACTATATTCTTCGTATTTCGTATATATTTTCGCATGTAGATTTTTTAGGAAGGCTTTTGAGGCATGATTTATTATTCTTAGTCTGTGGTCGCCGCAGTTATAGGCAATACTCTTTTTTGGTAATGCTATAAAGGTGGATCTTAGCTATTCATCTGGTATGTGTCTACTATCATAGATTTTATTAAATAGAATACATAAATATGTGGATTTAATAACTTCAATGTTTCTGTATGTATGTAGCCATCTCCTAATGCTTTTCTTTGCATTAAATTGTTTATCTCGTGTCTTACTTCTGACATGAGTATTGATAGGCCTGTGGGTTCGTGAGATCCGTTTTTATTCGGTATCATTGGATGATCTTTTTCGTATAAGTTTTTTATATATTTTTCTCAAGTTTGTCGTACTTCTAGGTTGTTTGTTACTATTTATTATTTTTTCTTATAGTACTTTCCGGACAACATATATTTATTTCCATTTTTGCAAAGCTCCTTGAATGCTAAACTTTTAGTGATGTTTTATGAACGTAGAATCATAAAGGTAATCGAATAAGATTCATATTCATTATATTAAAAAAATCGTGTTTTATTTATACAAAAATAAACGAATTGTTTTTGCAACAATCCAATATTATTTTAAAAATATACTGC
Organism: Sinelater perroti; assembly: GCA_036346155.1. Lineage (NCBI taxonomy): Eukaryota > Metazoa > Arthropoda > Insecta > Coleoptera > Elateridae > Sinelater > Sinelater perroti. The sequence goes on along the minus strand of JARFIY010000046.1, from coordinate 4,762,703 downwards.
TTCTCATTTTCGTCATCTGGTCTATTCCGTTTCTCTTGATTGAATCTAGCGAATCACAACATTGTGCTAACTTCCAGTAATCTCGCGGCGGTGAAGGTGTAATGCCAGGTCATTCCGAGCGCGAGCGGCACGTCTGCAGGTGATATTTCACGGAATCCCAATTCCCGAGCACGTCTTGTTCGGATCCAACCGTCACCCAGATTAGGCGACTTAAGCTCGGCACTAACTACCCCGCTCCGCGACGGGAAGTCGTTCTACTTCACTTCATTAAGATTCCTGCGTCCCAAACACGCGCTGTCATTAGCGATTTTCCCATCTGGCAGCTCTAATAGACATCGGCAAATCGTGATTAATACTGCAGCCGCCACGGCGACCCGCTTCGCCGCCCCCAACGCCCGGATTAGCACCCGACACGGAGAGCCTGATGATCCGTTCCGCAGCCTGCATCGGGCAGTTCATGAAATCCGCGAGCAATTTCCCCGTAATCCGCATATTATTAGCGCTGAAAGCTCATGACACTTGCAGAAATGCACGCGCAATTGCCGGTGCACTTCGGCGCGTCACCACCCCCCGACGGCGCGAAGTATTCGTGATCTGGAGCACTTAGGGGTGCGCGTTATCTCGCCGCTTGCGAAAGCTCGGAGTTCCTGCATATTTTAATTGTATAATCTGCCCACTAAAATGATTGCGCGTTTTGGATCTCTTCTAATTTATTCAGTTATGTAATTACAATTATTAGTATGGTAGCTTTGAAAATTACATTTTTTTTAAATTTTAATACTCGACGGTGTAAGAAGATTATTCTAAGAAGTATTACTATTATTGTTGAATAACTCATTTCACTATAGAGAAAATTATAGTGTTCTATTTTTATTTAAATAGTAGGATGAGTTATAAGAATTTAAAACATGTCAATTAACAGAACGTTATCATTAATCCTTAGTTGGCACGCTTCATAAGAATCACGTAGCTGGCGCACTAGGGTACCTAAGACCGCAACCAACAAAATACTTTGCAGCGAAGTTATTAAATATTTTTACTTGAAAAAACTTCGAAATAAACTTCAAACATACTTTTAAATGATAGAATAGTCTGTTTGCGAAGTAAATGACTCCCTCTGTCTGGAAATAAGTTTTACGATTTTTTATTATCCATAAATGTGTCCATTTTCTCAAAAACAATTTATTCAAAATAATTCGATGCACAAATTTCATAAAAGAAAATATTAAGTAAGTTTATTTATATATAAATTAATCTAAGTCTACCACATTTTGAACTTTTCTCATGGTTTAATAAAAGTAATGTGCATTTCTTTGTAAGTGATCTTTTCCCATATGATGCAAACAATAGACATCAAAACCATCAACGTTCATAGTTTCCTACTGTGCACTGTTGGTGAGTTAAGAACACTGTTCATAGTATAACACTCTAACTCAGTGTAAGCAATTTTAACACCATTGATTACTTCATCGACCAAACGGTATTAATAATCCTAGATCTAGTCGTTGATATCATCACTATTTGATGTCTGACAGAACATATTCTTTGAAAAACTCTCTTAAAATCCGTAACCTTAAAATCTAGCGGTTGGGCACTATTTTGTTGAATCCAGATCGTTTAAAGTGGATTTGATATAGGCCATTTTTCTTCATTTGCAGATAACAATTTTTCGATTAGCATTTTTTGGTATTCATCTCTAGTTACATTCGAAATAGCTCTGGTTTTCATTACACCAGCAGGACGATGTTCGCTGTTTCTCTCAGCAGACTCTTTAAATATAAATGGCCAAAATGGCAAGTTTACTATCAAATTGCTTATTTTGAGAATGATTGATTCTAGGACGACCAACAACAGCTAAAAACATTACTTTTATAAGGAAGCGTCTACTTTTACAGGTTCTGAAGCTTACTGTTCACCATTAACCAGATAATATGTACTGGATATTTCAATGATCTATAAAATCATTTTTCCTTTACATCTATTTGATCAGGAATATCGTTGAAATGAGATGTTAAATCAACTACACTTTTTGGCGCAAGCATTTTAACCGTGAAGTCTTGTTGGTTTTCCTCAAATATGGCTTTACATCATTGGAATGTTATTTTATTTGTCCCTATTTTACTCAATTGTGAACTGTATATCTACTAATGCCAATATAATGTACAACAGAACTAATATTATACCAATGATTAAGTGGGACTGCTTTCATTTTTTCTAAATTGATCATTTTCGGCTGTAGTCCAAGACATTCCTTTTTACGAGAGGTTACATTAGCTACTAGTGACCCATCATTTAATGATTGCCTTCAAGTTTTCTCTGATACACTGATTTTATTGACAATAATTTTGACTGAGCCGTGCTGTTGCTTCATGTTACTGAGCCTTGAGTGGTAGAAATCTTGTCGTATGTGTGGAATCAAATTAGGTCCCTTTTAAGAATTTTCAGCCAAATCATTTCACTTATCATTATTTGGGAAAACCGTAGTTTTAACGAGAATTTTCTTTTAGAAATTACACAAGAAGTTTAATTTGTTTACTAATTAATATATTCACTTTAAGCGTCAAATCTGACATTTATTTATCAATACTTAAAATAAGCTTTTCTTAATTTATTGTAAAATCCAAAATCGGACTCTTATTTATTTCTGGACCGGGCAACACACAATCACAAATTACATATATTTATTGTTCAATGCGTTTTTTCACGTTTATTGCGCGGGTGCGCGCGTGTGTGTCACAATCGGTCATTGACTTTAAACGTTTTTAATCCCTATGTAAGGTTACACACATCAAGTGTTACGCAATGCATACAGGCTTTTTCTTAGTGTTGATATATATCACTATTATAGATAATATTGTGACTAATACTAATTTAGCTGTGATTGGCCGTGTAGAGCGGCTAGTATGTGGTCGTCATACTAGCACTACCACCTCGGTAGTGTTAAAGAATGTAACTGTGTGCAGTTTAATTAGTATTATCGGGTAACAAGTGTAAATAGCTACCATAGTATGTCACATTTAACGCAAATATGAAGAACTCATCGAGTTCGAAAAGGAGCAGATCCTTAGACTAGATAAAGAAAGTGGTGTGATTGAGCGCTAGAAACACGGAAAATGTGTGCCGAGAAGACTTGCCAGATCTATCGTCTATAGACATGTAGCCCTGTATTAGTGACCCCTTTACCAAACCATACTATTCCAAGCCGATTTATAAAATACGGCTTGTATTTTCGACGTCCTTTACTTCGTTTTCCATTGCCATTTTATCACAGGCAGCTTCGTTTGTAATTTTGTGATAAGCGAGGGGCATATAATAGTACGTAATGACAATATATCCAAATCTTTGTCAAGATGCGAATGATCATCATAATCAAATATGGGGAGTCACTAATTAGCGTATAAATCTAAACTTTATCATTGAACTGGTAGTGTTATACTATGGGAAACAGTTTGCCATAATTATTGTTTTTTCCTGGTATTGATCAGACGTTCAGAAAATTCTGCTGTCTCATGTGGTTACTTTCATGGTAGAACTCTAACAAGCAATTTTCCAACATGATCACCCAGCACGAATTTCTTAAGACTGCTTTTGTGTTAACACTCTTCTTTAACCCGGTAGGACTGCAATATTGATGTTTATAGTACATTTAGCTATCAACAGATCTGCAGCATCTGAAACAGCAGTTACGATAATTATGGGATGATCTTTCACGAAATAGCAAGCATTAAAAAATTTTTGTGGTTATATTGGTCCATATAACCACATATATTCACATTAGAGGCAGTGCTATAATACTAACTACTTTTCATATGTACAGTTTTGCCTCAATAAATGGCCCGTTTGCTTATATTATTTCCGTTGCTTATACTAAGCTTCATTTTATTTAGATATATGTTCTGGGCGTGGCTTTTTGGCATAAATGTTTAAACTACAAAATAAGATTATTTTCTTCGTGTTTGTTATTTATTACCTTCTATATACCGCAGTTATGTTTATTCAACATTTCGAGTTTAGAACATGAAATTGAGGTAAAAAATGTTGATTATTTATAGCCGAGACTTTGCTCTATAAAATATTAAAATAAATATTTGGAATTCTTTAAATAAAAAGCGACGGGGAGTTAAATAAACCGTAATATTGGTAATTACAAGTGTGGTTGCCCACTAAAAACTATTTTCATGACTAAAACTCTTAATATCATAGAAATATGAGTTCATTGAAGTGTAGTCTATCAATAACTGGTTGATCTCGCACGAATTGAATTTAGTTCTCGATCAATACAGTAAACCATGACACGAAACAGAAATTTATGACTATTGAAATGAGCTATAAACTTTCAAACTAAGAAAAGATCGAAAAAAAAGAAGCTATGAAGAATTAATGCACTTTCACCATCGAGCAACATTTGAACAATCAGAATGATAAATGTGATGCATAGAACAGTTCTGAAGAAGTATTTCAACTTCAGCGTGACCATTATCCGTTTTCTGCAATCGTTTGACTAAAGAACATAGTAAAACCATTATAAATGATAATGTTTAAAAATGTACCATAGGTTTTTCTACAAGATTCAACACCGTACTATTAAGACGAAATTGACTCGGTCAGAGAAACGTCTTTGACGCCCTATATTCCTAAATGGAATGAAAGGACCGAAAAAGAAGAAGAACTAAGTCCAAATACTGAATACATCATATTAGTCGAATGGCTTTCTTCAAATCCAGACACGAATTATTTAGTTTACAAAATCTGGTCTTGTGTAAAAAAAAATCCAAGTTTGGACTTTACTCACCAATATTGTTTTTTATATTGTACTCTTTTTTTCTCCGTTTTTGAATGTTTAGATTTGTATTCATGTTTGAGACAGTTGTATATTTATAACTGAAGGGAGAAAATCAATTAAATGTAAATGTGGCGAAATATTTTGAAACGTTATACATGCAGAAACTAAGCCAAATTAGATGGCTACACTACAGAGGTACAGCAGAATTGAAAAATCTGAGTTCTTAAAATAGATATACAAATTTGACACAGTAGAGTGTTCCTTTTCTATCTTTAGATAATTTAGTTGCATTTGCTTTTAATGCTGCGGTTTTTGTGACCTTGTTGCACATGAAGCCTGCATGGTAATTAAATTTCCGTAACGTATATAGGTGCGTCGCGGGAATTCTGATGCATAATGTGGCTGGCGTCGCGACTTCCCGTTTATGCGCAGCTACAATGCAAATTATAAAACTCATGCAGACGCAGCACTGCACAGTTTCATAAATGTGACGTCTAATGGCAATTTCGCTCATTGCTCCGACCATTTATCACGCTCTGTTACTTCTAACTGTGCGGCGACAATGCCTCCAGTGTTCCATTAAACACGCTCGTTTCACGTGCAATGAAACAACTTCCTGGAAACGCAGTGCGTTATGCCGCTGCATGCGAAGTATTGGATTGTGTGGTCGCATGAATTTGTTAATTGGTCCGGTGCCGCTAGTTGTGTGACAATGTAAAAATCGACCGGCCACACTAACGAAGTAAAAATGCAATAAAACTTAAAATACATGTAAATATAGCCTGAACGTATTTCAAAATTGCAAACTCGCAATTGAAATAACGAATATTATAGAATTTATATTGTTTAATGGTGGTTGAATTAATAGATAAAGACTAATGAGGGGAAAAATATGTGGGTTTAATGATTTCATTAGCACAGATATTTTTTAACTGCTTTATAAAGGGTGTTCTATAAAGGACACCGAATTTGAATCGGGTGTCGTTTTTTTTTTTGTTTTTGAGGTTGGCAGACCTGCTCTTATTATTTTTGTTATCTATTTTCTCAGTACATATGTTTGCTTTGAATCATTTTCGTCATGGAACAGTTTACAATGGAGCAACGTATTCTTATGGCATTTTACCAAAGCGGTGAAAGTCCCACAAGAGAAATGAAGCACCCAACGAATCTACAATTAAAAAACTAATGAGGAAGTGTGAGACGGCCGGTGGAAACGGTGAAATCCTTTGGGCGAAATCGGTTTCATCAGACAGAGCAACACATTGTAATTGTGCAAGACAGTGTCACTGTGAGTTCTAGAAAATCGACTCGCCGACGTTCGCATCAGTTGGACATTCCACGCATATAAAATCCAACATAAGCCATAATGGCAAACAGGCTTTTTGCTGAATGGGTTGTGGTGTTTTCACAATAAAATATTTTTCAGTGACAAATCCCACTTTCACTTGAATGAGTTCGTAAATAAACAGAACTCCCTGATTTGGGGAAATGAAAATCTTGGAATAATCCAGGAGCGTGAGAGATACATCCATTAAGAATAACTGAAGTTGTTAGGCAGGTGAAGTAATGTGCCGTTTTTCTTTGAACTGAGAACGTTACCATAACGTGGTATTTAATCGCGGTTGTGGCCTACCTTTGAAGATATGGAGATTGATGATCTCTGTTTTCAGTAGGATGAAGTGACCTGTCACACTTAGTGCTAAACGGTTGCCTTACTCCATGAAAAATTCCCGCAACGAGTGACTTTTTTTTGCACGGTGACCAAAAATGGTCGCCAAGGTCCTGTGACTTTACAGCCTGTGATTTCTTATGGGGGTTTGTGAAATTACAGGTGCATCGGGTCAGACATCTGCGAGAGAGTTATCGGTATTGTTTTGAGGAACTCCTAAATGCACGCAGATTCAGTGCGGGTGGACACACGCCTGATATCGTGTTTCATACGTAAATGGGAGATTTTACTGATTACACTTTCATTAAAATGCGACTGCGTTATTGATTTTTCAAATTCGGCCCCTTCACTTATTGAATTATAATTGACTTAAAAATAAAGAATAGTGTGATTATGTTTAGGCAGTCAATCAGTTTTAACGGAAAAAAATTACAAGCAAGTGTTCTTCTTTAAGCAAACCTGCTTTTACTGTAATCTGACCTTCTCTTTCTGGATTTGGTATTGTTACTTTTCTTTAATCTATCATATAATTGTAAAAGTCTCTTGAAATGTTTTACTTATAAATTGTAACCAATAAATTTGGACCCATTCTTTGTGATCTGCCAACTTTCAATATGTTCAAACTCTGTCTCTTTCATTCTCTTCATTTTAATTTTGTTCTAACAATCTCTTGTTTAGTCTACATAATATTATTTGATTGTTTTCTTTAATAATTCTAACTCTTTTATTTCTCATATACTTCCTGCCATATTTTAATTCAATATTAATTTCTAAACCTTTTAGATCGCATGTTCATATCATACTTTCTTGTCTTGGAAATTATTTAAATTATTGCTATTATTTGCTAAATTTATATATCGTTTGAATCTTCTTATTTTAGCCTTTACGTCATCCATTTTTAAACATTTGAACAATTTTATCCACACGTCTCCGTCCTGTAGTTGTCTTTTCCAGTGTAAGCCTCCAACCCTTTTTAGATCATCGTCCCATCTCATCTGTGATGGGCTTTTTTATCTTCTTTTTTAACCACGGCCTCCATTGTATTATTACATTCCGCCTTTGGTGTGGTTATCTAGTATTATGTCTACTATTTGAATATTACTATTAATTTTTTGTCATCTTATATTTTTTAATTTTTTATTTGCACTATTTGGCTGTAATTTCCATTATCACTAAAAGAAAAGTAAACTCCGAACCTTATTTGAGTCATCCCATTTTAGTTACAAACTTGGATTCTCCCATCATAAATATTGAGTTTTTAACTATTTTTGCTCTTTATCAAGGTATTTTACATCGTAAATATTTATTTCTATAATTTAGTGGCTATTATAGGTAACAAAATACTTTAGCAGTTATTGCATCGTTGTTTTCTCGTTGAGATGCAGATTTCTTAGTAAAACATCTTTAGTTATTCTGTCATATCCAGTGCTTTCTTACGGAATATTTTAATCTTTTGTAACCGATTTAATCCGACATCCTCAAGCGTAAAAATAGGATGGAAGAAGAAGAAGTAACTGATTTAAGTTGTAATGTCTGTTGTAGTGTTCAAATTAGCTCTTCCAGCGTTCTACTATTCCATCTTCTGTAATCGTTACGCTCTTGTTATATTTTAAATTATTTTTTCTTCGATTTCTTAATATATTGTAGAATTGTGTTTGATTATTTTATACTATTATTTTCTATTTTAGTTTCAACAATTTTATCATGTTTTAGCTAAGTTTAATTGCGATTTTTATTATTTATAAGTGTACATAGTTTTTTACCTATGTTTTTTTTCTTTTATATCGCTTCTTGTGTTGTTAATCTGTTTGTTGCTTTGCCATTCCCTTTGTGTCGCATTTCTTGAAACAATCTTAAACCGTCCACTGACATTAACTTTGGTTTTTTGAATAATCCTAACGGATGCTTTTCTTTATTGTTTTTTTTTATTATAGTTGTATTTTATATACCTGTTTTAAATACCTTTGATTTATATTTTTGGCTTTCATGGAAGTGTATTTGTGTGCTCACAATTGTAGTAGTCTATTACATTCTTGTATGTGGGTTTATTCTACTCATATTTTGAATTAGTTTAGTTAACATGTAGATTGCTACTTCAACTAACTTCTCCAATTTCTCTGTATTATTATTTCGGCCGCTATTTTTATGTCATTATTTGGGGATCTCCTTGCTTCTGAGCTTTTATTATGTAACTTTGATTTTATTTTTTTGTTAAAAATATAAACTTGTTTTTTTTTTGGTGCTGTGGTTTAATAAACTGAACAAGTGGATTTACCTGGCTATTTATGTTTGAGAATAGCATCGAATTTTTAAGATCAACAAGTTAGAATTTTGTTTACTGATGAATCTTTCTTCATTAGATTACTTTACGTTAAAATATGAAAGCGGTGTTGTTGTGTAGAGTCGTTGGTAGCGACGTTGTGATACACGAACTTATTAATACAATTTTAGTTAGATTTACTGGAAAGCTCGTTTCATAACTTTTTTCCATGCATATGAAATTTGATGGCATCCCATGCTCAACAACTTTTAGAAAGTAGCATTAAGGTTTTTTGCTTCAATATGTCACATTTTAGCATTTTCTTCTTATACTTTATTTCTATTGAATTTTATATTGTTCAGTGCAAATGTGACATGCTGTTTTGTGTAGAATGTTGAAAAAGAAGTAGTAGATGAAAATTTTATTCCTTAACAATGATAAATATGGTAGTGTGAAAACTGCATCTCCAATAAAAATGTATTTTAGTGGAAGTCTAGTTGTAACGATTTTCACTGCTTGGAATCGACTTTTATCATATTGCTTATTTTGGTAGTCTAATAGTCTGAATTGAATTTTAATATTTTATCTGTCTTAAAATGATAATGGGGTTCTTAAATTTATATGGCACTTTCTTCATGTAACAACCATTTTGCCACAAGGCAAAATTATCAGCTATTTGTTTTAAAATAGCAGATCACGCATTTGATTAAATTCTTGGTCTTGAAAGGCTTACCGGCGATGAAATCATATATTTTCTATCTACTCGTTCACTGGTAACCGTGACCAGATGGGTTAATGAGTTTAAACATGATCGTACATGATCGAAGACGGGGTTCACGCAGTGACCACCCAAAACGTGCAACAATAAAAATTATTTGCCACATTCATGACACAGTTTTTCGTAACTTCAACACACTTTCTAATAAATGCATTATGTTCCAAAAGTCTGCAATATGCCTCTCTATGTTTCCTATAATTTTCTTATTACAGGACAGTTTTCTTCCAAAGACAAGTAGAATTGCTTCAGTTTTGGAAACAAGTGAAAATTAGAACAAGCCAAATTTGACAAATAAGGTGGATGTTTCAACAAATCATTTTGCCGTCACTAAAAGTACCTTTGTAAGCATGTCTATTTATCACGAATTCATAGATTTTAGTGATCCAGAAGACTTGCATAATATCTCTTTTTAAAATAAAATAATCAGTTATCTATTTTTTTTTATAGACAATTTAAAATAAAAAGCTTTATGCAAGATGTGTGCCGCATTTACTAATAACTGAACAAAACGCGGTGCAATGTAACATTTCTTAAAGTGCTAAGTCTGTTCAAAAAGCAACCGAACTTTATTTTTAATTTTCATGCTAATCAATGAATGGACTATTAGTTTGAACTATTCCCCAACTGATACACTGTACCCACCGGCGTTTCCACTTCTGGAAGCAATCCTCATAAGCTATTTTGGGGCTGTCTTTCAGAGCGTGCATGGAATTCGTTTTAATTTCCTCAAATATGGTAAAATGTTTTCTTTCAATATTGATTTTAATTTGCGCAACGTAAAAAATTAGCTGGTGCTAAATGGGGGAGTATAGAATTCAGGAAAGAAACAGTCATTTGATTTTTCGCACAAAACGGACGAATTTTGCAGTGATTCGGGTATCTATGATTTTCTGTTAAAATGTTTATAGGATGATCTAGTTGAAATGTTGCATTCCTCTCCTAATTCCCGCACTGTTAACTGTCTATTCGAATGCAGCAAAATGTTGATTTTCAACATGAGATGGCTTTTCATAATAAGGATTATCAACAATCGTTTAACGATCACACTTAAACCGGGTAAATCGCTCATACCAAGGTTTAACATCGTAAATTTATTGCCAATGTTTAGCAAGTTTTCATAAACGTCTTGCTCGGATCTGCACAATAAATAACTCGTCACGAAAATGAGCAACACACATTCTAGATTATTTCTAACTGAAAAAAACAATAATACAAGAACTGAGCAGTTAATCAACAAAGCAAAAAGTAAAGACAATTCGTTGGATTATACCTAACGCAGTGCTACCTGGTGTACGTTTCTATGACGCACCACTATTGCGCGATTCGGTTACCTTTTTAACAGGCCTGGAATTTGGGTATAGAAATTTATGGCTAATGTACATACTTACAGAAGTACTTTAGTGATAGTAAAATAGCTTAATTAAAGTATGATTTGTTGAAACATCTGACTTACTCGACAGGTTTGGCTTCTTCTGACTTTTATTTGTTTTCAAAACTAAAGCAATTATATCTAGAAGGATAATGTGATGTCGTATAATAAGGAAATTGCAGGGATCGCACAGAAATATATTTCGGACTTTGGAAGTTATAGTTTTTAGAAACATTTATTAATTACATCTTATTAGCCAAACGAAAATTTTCTATGTGTGAAAATACCTGAATTAAATTTGTCATTGATTTGGGTCGAAACACTGACAATTTTGCTACATATGGACTTTGACCTGTGTGACAGTAGCACAGCACTCATATTTTTTTATATATATAATAATGCTCTATTACCCGCTCTCAAACGAAAATTTTCTATCGCTTGCGGTTCCAGAAATATAATGCAGGATCCTATAGCAGAATTTGTCATTCGGAGGCGTTCGGGTCGGCACGGAAATGTGTGACAGCATAGTTAAACTTTGACCTGTGTGACAGCAGCACTCATAATTTTATATATATAATTAGAAAATGCAATTAATTTCAACAGTCTAAACCTGTTATATTATTGTTAATTGTAAAACTTTAAAGATTGCCCACATGAACTATGCCTCGACCCTTACTTTGGGTGTATCTGCAAATAACCATATTTATTATTTCAAAACAAGCACACCCTCTTGCTCTTTCAGAATAATAAAATTGTCAATCGTTTGGATAAAATTGACTTGGTGGATAATAATTATCAAAGTTGATTTCCTGTTCATTTTTGAATAAAAACTGTCTTAAATAAACTTTTAATAATTTAGACTAAATTACATCTTGTTTTTTATTTGACACCTTATTTACTAGTTGATGAAATAGATTGTGTCGGGGGATATATTTTGAAGTATTTTTGAGAATACCATAAAAGCTAGTGGGAATTTTAAAAAGAATAGTAAACAAATTTAACGAAAAATAAGAGTAAATCGCAGTTTCAAATTGCTATATAATTAAAAATTCTAAAATCAATAGTTCGGATGGAATTCGTTATCAGAGGACTTATACAATAAATAGGAAATGGGACGGGCAAAAAAGCCAGACCAATTGATAAAACAACAGAAAAAAAGGTAATTACCCTCTTTAAGTTAAATCCAATCCATATAGGACAAGGAGAAAAAGTTGGTCAACACAATGGGTTGATAGAATTTTGGCCTGATATAATTAACATTAACGTTATGTCAAAAATGCTAATGCTACTGTCCGGAATTAAAATCTATTGCAAAATATTGAACTGTCTAAGCTAATTGATGATTATGTATTACAGAAAATATATAGACAAATTTTATAGCCTATATTTTAGGGGATTTTATTTTACATTAATTACTTTTCATGGGCAGTCGAGTCATTTTTTTAATAAATGTTTTAATTTTTATTACAGTTTGGCTAAGATTTTGAAAAATAGAAGAGTACTTTTAATTGAAACCCACCTGTAATATAACAATATAGTCAATGACCTCCGATTGTGCGAAATATACATGAATACAAACAGTCGTCCTAAATATATGTTAAGATGCAAAGTAAATATGCTTATTGTTCAATCCCTGTTTGCTTGTACATATTATAGTAACTCCAAACTTCAAAAGCATAAATTTTATTAGTGGATGCTTCTCGTTTTTACTATTTCGTTATATTAGATCTAATTTTCTTCATTAGATTTTTCTTGAAGTGCCCACTTAATTAACTTAATTTGAAAAACTAGAGGGTATTTGCCATTTTTAATTTTTTATTTTGTTGAGCGCAGTTAATTAATTTTAAGCAGACAGGTTTGTTTGTACTAATTAAATTTGCGTTTTGAAGATACGCAAGCATAAGTTTCATAATTAGTTCCGTATTATAAATGTTAGCACTAATAAAGTCTTTCCGAAGTATACATAATCTCCACCTGCATTTTACCCGGCGCGCCCGAATTTAATTTCAGTTTAAGGACACTTCAGAATTTCTCATTTCATTATTCGTGATTTAATTTCCGATAATTAATTACTTAGTGCATACCTAAAACTTGCCGGGTAATTTTGCACAAGAACTGTTTCTGCTCTGCCCAGTCGGCTTAATCGAGATCTCTTGAGCGCTTGATAATTATAATCTTATTATTCTTGCGAGGCAACACTTGTTTTGTTGGCGGCGGTTCGTTAACGAGGTATGGGCTGGGAACGTTGGACGTCCATTTGTGTGATCGCGAGCCGACAGCGCGGAATGATTTGGAAATGTAAAATTGCAGCTGTAGTTTGAGCGCGCAGATTGATTTATCGAGTTTGCATGCAGTTGCACGGCGTACAATGATTCGGATATTGCAGTTGCGAGACAGAACACTTAACAAAGCATTTCGCATATTTGCATTGCCTTTGCTGTTATTGATGATCTTAGCAGTTAATACTTAATAGATTAACTTAAATAATTCCAAAAACCTATAGATGGCATTAAGCAATTTAAAACATTATGGTGATAACTGGGGAAAGAATCCTTTATGAACCGCTATATGTAACTTAGAAGGTTGAATTTTTCATAAAATTATAGTAGCCAAGAATACATTTTATATTCCTTTACTTTTTGTCAAGCAAAAAGTTGTGGAATTTAGCATAGTTTTGTTTTTAATTTTTGTATTTCTCGGCAAAAACGGGTATATTTAAGTGTGACCTATAAAACCTTCCCCAGGAGTATATTTTCACAAGAAATGGTTTCCTAGCCAGTCTCGTAAAGAAATGCGGGGCTGTGTGAAGAAGATACCCATAACAATGCCGAGAGACAAATAGCAGTGTCGCATACTTGGAAACGAACGGAATTTGCTTCGAAGGCCCTGCGCTAATGAGTACTTTGTTGCGTCAGCTTCTGTCCTGCAGACGACGAATTAAATCGGCATTACCCTAACGATTTCCAAAACGAGCGCCAGAAAATTCGGTTTCCGAAAGTCCACCGGGGTCGAATGAATAATAAGAACTCAGAATGCGCCCCAGTTTACGAATGCCGTTCTACGGGCGAAATTGACTCTTGATTTCTGCGCTTTCTTGTTGTTTTGGTCGTTCCCAAGTTTGCTCGTTGGTGGCGGCAATTTAACGTAATACATACGGAATAATGGGCACATTCGGTTCTATTCGAAGTTCTAAGTGTCTATTGAATATGTGAACATGGGGAAATGGATGTTGCAAAAGTTTTGGATATGGTTAACTTGAGCGAGAGCATTAAGTATTGATATACACACAAGTTTGGCGTATACTAATTTATGAATTTTAATTTTCTTTAATTATTGTGAAAAACTAAGTTATGTTTCGGTAATTTTTTCAATGCTAGTATGTTACTTATCTAGTTATTTTGCTTCAGTATGCTCAAGAAAGTCAGCACGAGAAAATTTTACGCGGCTTGGCTGTTGGAATATCTTTCTCCATGTACGGCCGGCTAGAGGAAGCTGACCCCCTGATTGCTCAACTAACATCCGACAAAGATCCTATTCTACGTCGCTCTGGCATGTACACGTTAGCGATGGCCTACTGCGGCACAGGACATAACCAGGCGATCAGGAAGCTGCTCCATGTTGCTGTGAGTATTGCATTTTGTGTATTTATATAGAGCGTGTTGATATGTCTTAAATGTTAGTATTTATTAGCACTGGAAGGCCATTGAAATATAATTATTTATTAGTCAACTTCAAGCAGACAAATAAATCTTGGAGAAAATTTGCCATAATTATGGCAAAAAGTGACAGGAGAAATAAATTTTGGTTATAAATTGTGTAATGTAGGAGTAATTTATATTCTGTCGCAGATTCTTAGTCTTTTTAAACTGTTAAATATAATTATATTTGTTAAAACTATAAAACAGATACAGTATAATAATAATAATAATAATAATAATAATAATAATAATAATGAACATCTCACATATTAAAACGGTAACTTTGGTAGGAACAGGAACGTAACTGTAAAAATAGGTAGCGATCATTACGTTACATAAATAAATATTAAATTGTAGGAGATATTACCAAAAATAAGATATGTTAAGAATCGCATATCAAAAGAAAAATGTAGCAAATAAATTGACATAAAATAAGAAAAGGGGAAAAATGTATAGGAGTAATAGCGTTATGTAAATCAGAATACAATGCAAGTAGAAAAGAATAAATATAGACGATAAAAAATAGAAATAAAAACAAAATAAACGAATAATTTGTAAAAAAGAGAATTTGTAACGGGGGGATTGAGATTTCGTAGTGATCAAATGTTAGAAAGACATCGAACAACAAGAAAGTAGAAACAATAACGAACAAGGAAGGTTCAAATTCAATTAAAGAAAGATGAAGTGTAAAAGAAAAAACGGGGGAAGCAAACGACGCGATATTACTAGAAATAATGTAAAATATGCAGAAGAGAACAGTTAAAGAAACAACAAAAAGCTCTAAAATTTTTAAGTCTTTTAATACCATTACGCTAAGAATGCCGAATTGACTAAATGTGGAAAATAATATGGGAAACAAGACTAAAACAAAAACTAAAAGACTATCTGGAACCAAATGATTGTGAAGACAATAAGTAGAAGAAGGCAAGCTTATCTATTAGTTTAGGTATATAAATAAGTTCTCAGCTTTTTTCTGCAAAATTAAAGTTTTATTTAAAAACAAACAAAAAAAGCTTAACTATCAAAGTATTCTCCGTTGGCATCGATGACCTTTTGCCATCCTTCGGGTAGCTTGCGAATTCCCTGGTGATAGAAGCTCGCCGGCTTCGAGACGATAGAGTTATCGATGCATTTTCGGACTTCTTCTTCTGTTTTGAAGTGCGCATCAGCCAAGTGATGTAACGACCGGAATAAATGATAATCGGAAGGGGCCATGTCTGGGCTATACACCGCATGTGGGAGAAGTTCCCAGCCTAACGCGTCTGCAGCTCATCCGTGTCAAATGTTTGAGGGCGTCCAGCGCGTAGCTGATCTTCAAGACTAAACTCTCCTCCGCGAAATCTTTGGTACCACTTTTTGCACGTTGCATGACTTACAGCATTCTCACCATATGCAGCACAAATCATTTCGGTGGCTTCAGCAGCGTTTTTCTTAAGATGAAACGCGAAGTGGATAGAAAATCGAATATGCTCTTTTGTGATTGCCATCGTGAACACAGCTGACTATTGAGGTTATGTGCATCAAACGCCAAATCGCATGATGTTTCGAAAGACCAAATGTTATTGTTTTAAAACCGCAAAAGGGCGGACTAATACGTTACATGTAAACGGTGATTTGCATCCTGTGAAATCTAAAGCTGAGAACTTATTTATACACCTAAATAATCCTTCAAAAATTTTTTTTTTAGTTTTTAAAGACGAACTATATGAAAGACACTAAAATACATATACATAACAGTTTCAGATGTTATTTGTAATTATTATAAACAATTTTTCTATAAATTTTTTCCATCTATTTGTTATAAGTTTTAATTCTGTTCATTTATCTCCATTTTGATTCTCTATTGTGTGATTGTCATATAATCTGAGATTTTTTCCTTGTACGCTATTCCACATTTTTTCATATGCGATTTCTTTGCCTTTTGTCTTTGGTTATTATTTTCTTTCTTGATATTCCAGATTTCAGTTGGTCTTTTATTTTGCATGCATTTTTGTATTTGCATTTTCTATCAATTCTATTCATTATTTTGAAAACTATGTTTTTTTTTAATTCCATACCACGTTCAATCTATTTTTATTTATACTTATTTCTTTATTTTCTGTAGTATTTTATCTATCATTTTCTTCTTCATATCCATTATCTTGTACTTTCTTTTCTTTTGGTTTATCAACATTCTACCTAGAAGTTTTTTTGTAATTTTTTTTAAATTAGAGTGTAGTTTTCATTGAGATTATTGTCACTGTTTGTATCGGCTCTTAAATAGCTCCTTTGGTTTTTTATCTGGTTTTTGAATTTTTTTTTTTTTTTTGTTCAGATATAGTCGATTTGGTACCTTTTCTTTCGTCTAGCATCCTTACATGATATTGATGCCGTGTGTTGGCTATTATTAGTTCATATCTGACAATTCTAATAGCTGATTTTTTAGACTTTTCTTTTCTAATTCGTAGTTTCTAACTTTCTTATTACTTTCCTGTATTTCTCCCACCAGTGTGTTTTAAACTCCTTGTACGATAGTATTCTAACTTTTTGCCGTTCTCTTTATTATTTCGTTTTTTTTTTCGGAGGGTAGCTTATTATTATTTTGTTTTTAATATGACTATAAAAATTCTTTCATTGTGCTGCCGAATTTTTTTCAATACTACCCTATTACTTAAATTTTCCATTAAGGATGTTGTGTATATTATTCTGTAATTTCTGTTCCATCATTGTAACCATCTGTATTTAGTTGTACCCAAAATATCATTCTCTTTATTTTGATTTTTATATTATTTACTATTTGTACTTCTAGAAGTATTCTTATATTTCACGTTCCTATATTTAAGATATTTCTATTTCTTCTTTTACTGTTAAATCTTTTCCAGTTGCCCTCCGAACGGAGGATTGTTTTGTCTCCATAGTTTTTAACTTGGGAAGACTCTACTTACTGTTGCCATTTGCTGCGTTTTTTAGGAAGTTTTCCTATACGATGGTCTCCCTTTACCTTGTTCATGTTCATAAGATTCTTGTGGACTAAACATCTATGACAGTATTTCCTTTTTTATTCACTGCAATGTGTATGAATATCGCACAATACCATGTGTAAAGGCGAGGCTGATACTTGGACGGGAAAGGCTATATATTCCTCAGCACCACCCCTTATACCTCAAATATTATATAAAAAGTGTTTTATTTAACGATGATTTTCGCAAAGGGAAAACCAATTTCAACAAATGGTGTAAAAATTATTTGAGAAGACAATCCCTTCACATAGATAATTATTAGGAGCATTTTGGGCATTGATATGGCTGCAATAAGGCTGAATCTGATCATTTTAGTGCAAAAAGACATAAAAGGGTTATAGTATGAAATCGTATAAGAAAAATTAAGAATTACGATGGTGGCAAGTATAAAGTAGTTCACATCATTATTGGTGATAGAAGTTGGATATATAATTTGGGAACAAAATCAGAACCTACTGCAACTGTCGCGTTTGCAAATAAAACGTATGGGTACCGCAGAGTGTCTGATAGATATTATTAAAAACGCTCGTTCTGTACTATGATAATGTTTCAAGTCATACAGTACATCAGAGGAATTTTTACAGGGGTTTCGGACAAAAAACTTTGTTTTATTGCAGAATTTTAGGAGGTTACCTTCGTATTTGATAGAAGCATGGTTCTACACATGGAAAATTATAAAACTGAATAATAATGATGGATGGTAGCTACAGTCAGTTAAGTAAGAGCGTGTTCGGCATAATTAGCAGCTGGCAAAAGATATCTCCGTAATCCTTTCGTGGGTCGATAGCGGGAACCTTTGTCCTCGATGCTTTATCACGAAAGATTCAGTTTGCATTGAATTTTTACTAGGGAAACGCATAAAGCACCATAAGTGCTGCGTACGCGTCGCTCTACTGTCGAAAACATTCGTCAGCAAATGGATGCAGCAATATAAGGAGAAAAATTGAAACAAAAAGATGTGTATATATCATATGTAGCTATTCGAATCCATCTCCGTGCGCATGATATCAAATGCCGTAGTTAAGTGAAGAAACCTTTGTTAGGTGAAAAACATGTGACGAAGCGACTTGCTTGGACAAAAGACAATATCGGCCGAAATTGGAGCAATGTGATTTTTACGGATGAAGCTTCTGGGTGGGGGGTATGTTAACGTCCCACGAGCCTGATCAACCTTAACTAACAAGTTGGTACACCCAGTAAACTTGCATCTTTGGGGCTGCTTCTCAAAATTGGGTTTCGAAACGTTGCAGCTGTTTACGTGCAACCTAAATGCTCCAAAGATGCTCGAGATTTATAAGAAATATTTGTTCCCGACTGCCGAACGTTGGTTCATCGAGAAAAACGAGGACTGGATCCTACAGGAGGACAACGACCCCAAACACCGCAACAAACTTTACATCGAGTGGAAAGAGCAGTCTGGCGTCGTTACACTTGATTGGCCATCGCAGTCACCCGATGCAAATCCGATTGAGAATGTGCGAGTATATATCAAGCACAAGATTCGTGGAAGCAAAGTGTTTCTTTTGAAGCAGTTAACACGAGAAATTCGTCGCATTTGGAGGTTCTTGTCGGATGAATACGCCATCAATTAGGTCGAAAGTATGCCTCGAAGACATTGCAATTATTGACACCGGTGGTGACTGAACACATTGATACAATAGCATCTTTGTTTTGATAGAATACAACTTACTTATGTACTTGAAAATGTTTCTTCACATTAATCCGAACACGTTTTTGTTTAACTGACTATACTATTGAACGAATTTGAAAATTCACTGACATTATAAAAATAAAGAAATATAAAAATCAAAAATGTGTATACAATGTATGGCCAAAATGATCTGGATGCCTTTCTGAAGTGGATCTGGCTGTTACGCGTACTGAAATGCCATAGAAAGAGATAAAAGTGTAGGTAGTAGGACATGTAAGTTATACACGTACTTTAGAGAGACAATGAGTGAGTCGGGAGAATTGAATGATATTGAACGTGGCAAAATCAGTAGGTGCCAAATATCGGCCTTGTTGTAGATGTCTAAATCAATTATAAATGATGTCATTATAAAATAGAAACGTTTCGAATATGAAATAGTCGCGAAACGAGGGTAGTGATGAAAAATCTGATATTTTCGGTGGCAGCGACTACTTATGGTGTTCAAAAGTACTTCTAGTGTCGTTGCCAGCACTAGGACTGTTCGTGGAGAGCTGACAAACATGGGGTTTTAGTCATGCGGCCGCTCACAAGTTCAATAGAAGCTCAATGTTAACATAGTCATAGTGCGATGCTCACCGCCATTGAATTGTGGAAGAATGTAAACGAGTTCTGTAGAGTACTGAATCCTACACACAGGATCTGGCAATCTGATGGACGCTCCTTACCCGAGTGTATTCTGTTAACAGTCACGTTTGATGACGGAGACATCATGGTTTGGGGATGTTATTTAGTAGTTTGGATTGGGCTTCTTAATTCTTGGAAGATATACGAAAACATGGCGTATCTAGCGGCTGTTTGGCTTCAGTTTTTAAGCCTGTGAAGTGTGAATAGAAATAAATGCAGATCTTTGAATCCATCCAATGATAAATTGGTTTTTGAGGACACTCATTCACTGCTTCAGTTAGCGCGGCTATATTCGTTCTGTTAATTATGTATACTCTTATTTCCTAATTTCATTACAGAGTAATTTTTATATGTTTGTTGTCAAGTTGACCTGTGCATAATTAATATATATGAATGGTAAGTCCACTAGGTATTGTAAAATTCATTACTTTTTGATAGGTCTTAATAACAACAGGAGTCTATAATTTTTACTTTCCTTAACCTATAATAAGGAAAGTAATTGCAATCGGCGGAAATTTGACCATTGTCAGTCAGTCAGTCAGTCAACAGGATTTCTCGAGAACTGTAAGAGCTAGAGACTTTAAATTTGGTATGCAAGTTATCTGTAGGTAGGGTACGCAGTGCGAAGCTTTTGGTAAAAATCGGCCATGCCGTTTGGTCACAAGGTCGCAAAATCGGTCTCAGAGCGGTCGCGTATCTAAACGGTTGAAGATACAAAAAATTTATGAGAATAAAAATGATTTATTATCATGAGATAAACATGAATTTAAAATAAAAGTTGGTAAAATAGGAACTCGAAAAAAAATTGAAACTCAGGATTTTTAACATACCGGGTGTTCATAAAATATTTCAGGAAATTTATATTACTGGATAGATCAAACCGAGACGAACAAAAAATTAAAATGAAATTTTTTGATCCGAGGTCAAATAAATAAGTTGTAGCCGGTTAAAAATTAATGAAACGGACCAATCACAGCGCGCTCGGAGAGCTACCGGGCCGACTTCGGGAGGACGGGGCGCTTGGCCGCTAGGAGGGAGCACGCAGGCTGTGCGACCGAGCTCGCACGGTTACCTTGAGTGACGTAGCAAAATTGTAAGTACGAGTCAATTATTGTCTTGTACTGTTTATTTTAATCAGCTTTCGAGTGTTGGATTCGCGCCTTGTCCTTTTTTAAAATAACAAGTTCTGGGACGAGAGCAGCGCAGGGCGGATATATATATATATATATATATATATAATAGGATAAGGAAAGTCGTGTGATGTTCACACCAGATTTTTTTTTATTGAAGTCAATGAACGTACTAATGACTTTTTAATTTTAGTTTGTGCAAAAGAATGTGTTTACAAAATAATTTTCCCGGAATAAGGGCGTTAATGAAGTATCTGCATTGTTTTATTTTTTATGTAAACAATTTGCTAAAACAAAAATTCTAATTTAGAAGATTAATATTGAAATAACTAAAAAACTTGATGTAATATCGATAATCTATATAAACAAATCTGTTCAGTTATTTTCCAAAGAGCAACTCTGCCGTGCTATTTATATTATGTTATAAAAGTTGGTGTTTTTTAAATTCTGCGAATAACTAAATTGTTAATTTTAGATATAAAAAAATTTAATATTTTTTTTAAATTATTGTACAGAGGATATATAGTTTTCCAAACTGATTTTGGAGACTTTGAAGAAAGCTACAAGATAATTTATTTTCCGTTCCCATTTATAAGAAAAAAGTACTTATTTTGTTCTAATACCAAACTTAAATTGGATTTGGATCTTCGAACGGCAATTTTCTCTTATTTCTCGCGAATAAGTAGTTAAATCGGGCGAGCCTCTTCGGGAAATTAATTAGGTTGAATATTTTCCGAAACTCCTACATGATTGATTGTGTTAATTTAGATCTGGCCCGTCTCCTATCGGCGTTGGCGTGTTGGCATAACAGCACCGCGCACTTTTATCTGCAGGAAATGAGATTTTTAAGTCATTCCATTCACGGGCCGTAAAGTTGCACGTTTCATTGGCCTACACGTGAAAGTAAAATAATAGCGCGCCACAATAAATTTCAGGCTGCTCGTCGATAATTGACTGCGATATAATGTTTTAACGCTTTCGGCTCGCTGCAGTCATATTTTTGCCGCATTTTCGTCGAACTCGTTCAATCATGCAATTATCTTTCTTTCCAAAAGGTGGTGGATTTGTACCGAGAGTGTGTTAAAGAAATGCAACCGCATTTTTAATCTCGTCAGCACCATTTAAAAGTGCGTCCATTTTAATAATAATAATAATAGTTCCCCGTAACAGGCCTTGAAGGCCCTTTGGGTTCGGAACAGGATAGATCTGCTACAATCTAGAGCCTACGGTACACAAGGGTAGTAACGTGGCTAGCGCTACGTACCGACCGCCTATTATTACCCCAGAGTTTGACCTCCAGGTACTCATTTATTGCAGCCTGAGTCGAGCTGGGCCGTAAAAATGCCAGTGATCGAATTGGCGAGAGCGGGATTCGAACCCGCAACTCTTGGTTTCGTAGTTTAGCGATCTATCCACTAAACCACCACGGCTCAGGCGTCCATTTTGGGACATTTTTATCATAAAAGAGGGTAGTTAGCAAACACAACTGCGCTTTACTTTTCCGATTACCTTTTATCAGGTTAACCACCTAGCCAAATTCCCCAAAAACTCGTGGTGCCAAAACGAAATTAAAGACTGAAAATTTTAAAAAATGATGTACTTGTTTTTTTGCTTAAATTTACGAGCTACTTGAATTTTAAAAAAATCATTCACCCCAACCAGGCAGGGGCGGCATATATTTTTCCGTGCTGACAAGGCGTTTGTGCTAGCGATTGCCTGAAATTAGGTACAATATTGCAACTATGCAACCGAAGTTAATTTTTTTATTGTGGAACTGCAAGACAAAAACCAGTAATTGAAAATTCCATTCCTGAAAGTGAAGACGCCTGTATTATAGATATAGAAAGAATCTTGGCATAATCATGAATATTTTGATTATTTCACCGAAAGTGAAAAAAAAACAAATTATGTCGCTGTACTCATGAATGATTTATCTCTAATAACGTGCTCTTGTCGACGATTCCATAATAGATCAGATGGTAAATTGTATGCAACTAAATTTTTAACAAATGTAGAAAATGCAGGCAAAGAGTCGGGGGTTACCACCCAGATGGGAGCCTACTAACAAATATGAAATATTAAAATTTCCTGGAATTGCGGCATATATGGGCCTAATAAAAATATATATTGAGCAATATTGGATTAAATACAATTAATATAGGAACTCTTGCGTTTCAAAGATTATGTCGAGAAACATATTCCAATTACTATTGAGAAAGTGGCATTTTTCAGCTAATACAATATGTTCTCATAGTGCTCGTTTGTACAAAGTTAGGGGTTATTCCCACCTAATGCCTCAAAAAAGGCTTTTTTCCTAATGTTTTTTCAAAGGCATTTGAGAAGAAAAGGTGTACAAATAATATATCAGTGGATTTAAGCAACTCTTGAGGTGCAAAAAAAATTTTTATTGGCACTTTTTTATAAAATGGCGGCTATAGATTGGTAAACACAAAACACTGTTTTAAAAAGGCCTTCCGCGGCCGGCAGTAGAAGTCCCCTCCAACACAATATAGAAGCAAAAATTTTTTTTATAATCTACAAGAGTTTTGCTAATGAAGTACACATGATTATTTTTTATTATAATTTTTTTCGCATAATGGCGATTATCGTGTTTTTGACGAAGAAAACGACTTAAATTATTTATAACTTTTTTCCTGTTGAACAATCGCTAAAATCGTTTGTACTTCACTAGATAATAATAAAAAAATGCTCTGCTATCTCTGTACCATATAATTGTCCTTCTAGGGCCGTATTTTGCTCCTCTTGGTCTTTTCTGGTCGATGTAATGCTGCGTCTGGCCTCTTTCGCAATATCAAAAATCGAGTGCTCAGCGGCTTTGATGCGATTGGCGTCTGTTTCCGTGCAAAGATCATACGTGTTTGGTCAATCCTAGTGCATCATACTGCAAACAGCATACAGCAAACATACTTGATAAGCCGTCATTAAACGTAATTACAACTACATCAGTTGCAATATGAAGCACAGTTTTGCCTCTTGACACAGTCGTTGGTGCGATCGACCACACGACTGCGTTGAATGACTCATTGTTATTTTGAGTATATCCACCCAAGCAGCGTGAAAGAAGATCGTCGGAACTGAGTTCTTCGTAAATCGGTTTGACTGCATTAAAAACATCTTCATGTATTGGAATCTTTGGTATGTTTTTTTACGTTGCGCAGACGATTCCCCATAAGCTTCTGTACGTGCCCGATGCACTTTTTTTCTCAACTTCAACAACTTCATACAGCCTTGCGCCAACAATACATTTATAGGTTTTTGAGTCGCCGTCACCTATATATTTCGTGTACTTGTTATTATAAAGATCTTCAGAGCGCTTGAACATTTCTATAACTGCATCGGCCTCCATTTTCCCTTCCGTCCTTGATGGTTGGCATCAGATTACATGCTGTGTGAAGTATATACCTCTTTGTATTCGGCAGTACCTTCTTTTTTCCCAATATTCACACACTTTACAGTATTTTGATTTGACACACACATCCAATACCTTGCCAGTATGCCAACCAATCAAAGTTACTAAACCGAAGAGAGACGAGAAACCTCTCTTTCGCCAAGATCCATTGCCTGATACCTTAAGCCCGTCATTTTCGTTGCGTTCAATAGAAAGTCCTTTCTTTTTTTCAGAAATTCAAAAAAGCGAGCGTCGCTAAAATGGGCAAAAATTGTGGTTTTGGAGCATCAAAGTTGCCTCGGAAAATTTGATTTCAAGAAATTTTTAATTTAAATAGGTACCTGAGCTTTGCAGATTTTGATTCTAGGGATATTTTGGCATGATTTAAGTCAATAAAAAAAATCTATTTTTTTGTGGGAATAACCCCTAAAGCCTTTATTAGGTAAATTAGTCAAAAATTATCGGACAGTGTATACTGCAGGGCGGAGATCGATGAATCTTTAGTTCCATTTCAGTGTCGCCTTCTAATGAAGCAGTACATATATAAAAAAACACACACACACACAAATATGGTGTGAAATTATTCAACTATGAAGTGAAAAAGAATATACTTGCAACGTAAGAAAAAACGGGGGAACAGAGCAGAAGTAAGGCTGAGGTTTTGTCTTCTAAATTCTGGACGAACAATAGTAGCTGATAATTAATATGACAGTTTGGAACTAAGAAATATTTTACTGGATAAAAAACACATTATATTGTAGCTCTTAGATTCGAAAGGCATAATTCATGTAAAATGAAAGGATCGGGAAGTATTCGATTTAGAAAACGAAAGAGGAATTTGCATATTGAAATAACGAAATAAAAGAGATATACTGTTATCTAATATGCATACAACCGAAATGGTAGATGTTCGGTGGCGTAATGCCAATTTGTGAAGAAGCCATTGTCTCTTATTGATTACAATAACGCAAAAATATCCATCGATCAATCAAATAAAATGAATTTCTTCATTGAAAAGTTGTAAAAGGATTTCAACAAAACAACAGAAGTATATTAACATCAGCTGGGATAAGTCGAAACTATTATTTTTTAAGAGAAAGCGGGGAAATTTAACAAAGTTAAGGAATATTAGTCATGGCTGCTGCGGAGAAAATTGGAGAGAAAAATTAAGTGAAGAAGATTGTTGTATATTAACCATTATGCGAAAATGAAACGTATATTTGTATTGATTGTTTTAGAATAGTTCATTCATAACGAACCATTTTGTTTTGTTTATGTATGTTATATATACTGTGTTTACTTTTTGAATTGAATTTGAAATTGCACTGAAAACTCGACTATCATTTAAGATATTTGGAAATTCGTATTGCCCTACCAATCCTACTAGCCACAGCGTATGTACAATGTATTCAAAACGATTCTATAATCGATCGCTGACAAAATATTAACAAAAAGTAACATAACATTCTAACGGTCGTATACGACCACTCGGCAGTCAACCTATTAACAATTCTTAAAACGATTTAATGGGATCAATTGCCACGAACAGGAGATTAACAAAATTGTGTTGTGCATATACATTCCGTTCGGACAATCTGTGTGCACTTTGAATTCATAACAGCATTTAAAAAGTTATATTTACAATCACAACCTGGTTAATTTTTAATTTTTTTATTTACGCAATTATTGCAGTTGGAATTTATTATTGATACGTGGGTAAACCAATCTCGGGCATAACAAAGCAAGCTCTTGAGTACACCGTCAAAGCAAGAAGGAAGCAGGGCAGACCTGGTCTGATATGGAAGAGAAATGTAATGAAATAATGTAAGGAAATAAATGTAACATGGAGTCAAGTAAAACAAACAGCCTAAGATAAAGACACCTGGAAAACCTTCGTAGAATATTTATGTGTGAACACGGGAGTAATGGTAGAAGATTAATAATCCTCAATTATAAAACATAACCGGATCATAGAAAATTTATGTTTGTAACTTGTTAATTTGAAGTTTAACTTAAAGTGAATTCATACTAATGTGAAAGTGAAATTGTGTATTAGTGACAACCTTGGACTAATTTATCTTTTTGTCTTGTACGCCTATATTTCTTCGAGACTTATAGGACAGATGTTGATGATGATTATGATTGATACGTGGCACACTACACATTTTGCTGTTCTATACAAATTAAAGTGTGGCGGATTTAGGCATGGGCGCTTTCTTTTATAGTTCACTACTGAAATATTATGTATTTTTACAGATGTGTTTAATTAACAATGAGGAAACCATGCCCGTGAATATAAAGAATGAAAAACTAAAGAATATCTTCTAATAGTTCCATTGACAACTGCAATTTGCAACGTTTTTAGCCCCATTTCGCCTTTGGATTTTTGCGGATACTTATGCGTTTAGCATCATCGTATAGACATTTCTGAACATCACTCTCAACACTTTTTATGGCCACATAAATCCAAGAATACAGTGACTTTCCTAAGGAACTATTATGCAAACTACATATTAATATCAATATTTATCAACAAAATTTAAAAAATATCAAAAATACATTATAAAGGACCTTTCCATTAAAATGTCTCATTTTAAATTTTGTACTATTTCTTATTTGTTAATGTTAGAAATGTCATTATTCGAGAAGTAAGTAGCAAACAAAACAATTACCTAATAAAAATGGAACGATCACATTTGCGCAATATATATTGTAATTCTTTGTCAAAATAGTGAAAGTTTCATAAATGGCGTATACTTTTCCGTCAAAATAAAGCATCTTATCACACAGCAATTGTGAGGCTATTCGTAAAGTTGGAGCTTTCCGATCAAGTTTCGGATGTAAAGAACTCAAAGCGTCTGAGTCAGACAGATGTTGGAAATATCGCCAATGTATCTAAACGTATTGCAGAAGATACGAATTTATTGATTTCAACACGTTCACCTCAATTGGGAATCTCACAAACTAGCCTGCATCGTACATTTTACAAGGATTTGGGCCTAAAGGCTTGCAAAGACCAGCTGACACAAGAACTTATGCTAGTAGATCATTAATAACGCTGTACATTCATTAATTGAATGCTGAAGATACAAGAAACTGGCCTCCATTTATTCAAGAAAATTGTCCTGACTGATGAAGACCATTGTCATCTCATTAGGTACGTAAATCAGCAAAAATAGTCCATGAATCTCTCCATCCCTGATGCGTTACAGTTTAGTGCGCTTTTTGGGTTGGTGATGTCATTAGTCCGTATGTTTTTAAGAATGAGATTGATGAGACCATTTCAACAATTGATTATGAAGTGCTGACTGAATTCTTTGGCCATAAGCGGGACGACCTTTGTTTCCAACGGGACGGCGATACATGTCTCATAAAACCCGAAACAATTGCGTTATTGGGTGGGAAAATTCTTGGACGATTAATTTCTCGAAATGGAGACCTCAGTTGGCCATCCTGATCAGGCAACAACACCATTAGACTTTGGAGCTACGTCAATGCTCCAGCAACGATTCAAGTACTTGAAGAAACTATTAGAGCCGTGATGCACAAAATTTACTCGCATTTGTGCGAAAACATGAAAAATTTCCTCAAACGAATGGTCGTCTGTAAGAAGAACCCAGGCGACCACTTGGGAGGTATTATATTCCTTGATTATTGGCAGACTGTGTTCTATATTTAAATGAAAATATTTTAATAACTTTCAAAAGACAGAAGTTTTTTATAATTTAAAATGATACCTCTTACTGGAGAAGGCTTTACGATTTCTACAGTCACTGTAAACATTCAAGTACATATCACAGCGCTTCACAGGTTTAAATATTCTATCGCCATATACTTTGTGTGCTAAATGAATAAGAATAGTTTTCAATTCGTTTATTCTGAGATATTATGTTATCAAACCTTCAATAACCACATAATTGTCGTCATTATGCGAGGTTCCTGGTCTGGCTTTGCTTTCTTCTGGATCGATATGAAGTTTTATTTGGCCGACAGGGAATTTGTTGCACTGGGCCCAAAAACAGATTCCGATTTCACTCTTGTTCACTCATTCAGCTTGCAGTACGTTTAAATCACATCGTTCTTCTTCGCGTGCCAAAATCAGACTAAGGAATGAGAGTGAATGAAAGGTTATCTATAGCTCCTTAATTCATATACAGGAAATATTGCACCTTCAATAACGGACGGCTCTTGTAATTTTCAGTTTTAAATGGGTTCTGCGACTTTCAGAAGTGCCATTCGATTCCTTTGAAGATTTAATGCTCCAAATTTTTCTTAATCTCAGTATAATGTGGTTGTGGTAACTAAAAGTATAAAAATGGAGAAAATTTACTAAAATATTCTATAATTCCACAGAGAAGCCGCCAGATTGAATATTTTTACTCTATTAAAAAAAAAGGAATTTTGTGATAAGAATGTGGTCATAGAACATGCATGGCAAATATTGTTTATAGAATTTGATTTACTTCATGAACTCTAAATTGGTTTCGGAAACATCAGTTGAGTTGAGGTTTGGATTATGTGCGAATTGTAATTTTTTAAAATCGTTTCTGTCGATAACTCACATAAAATAGAAGTGGAAATTAATTCACTTCTAAAATGAACAGGGACAAACAATGAAAAACGGGTCATATGTAACGTCAATCACGCAATATAAAAACAGCGCAACGAACTATGAATTATTTCGAAAGCAGGGCTTTACTTAATCACGTATCTCTTGTCACTGTTATCTTAATAGATTGAAGATACTCTGCGTTTTAGTACACCACGATAACGCTAGATCGCGCTTCTATACTTACTGAACTTTACATCTTTAAGTAATCATTTATTTCGCTTTCTACAAAATCGCTATCAATAGCTAGCGGTTTCTTTTTTTGGCTAATTATGGAAAAGGGCTGAAGACGAAAACGAACATTTCATTATTAAATGGAGAGATATTTTGTTTCAAATAATTATTTTTACAAAACGGGAACTTTTTGATGAATATAGTATTTAGTGCTATTTTTTAATTATTAATTTGAAGCTTATTGAACAAATTTAATTTGCAGGTGTCTGATGTCAACGACGACGTGAGGAGAGCTGCTGTAACGGCCCTGGGATTCCTTTTGTTCAGGTAGGAGTTAGCATATTAGCATATAAATGCTTGACGGCATTAGCTGATCTCGATTTCGTATTTTACTATTTTCTGAAATGTGAGAACAAGCAGATTCGGGGCTTCCGCCTCGATGGTTTTATTAATGCGCCAAATTGTTTTGCCAGTGAGGAGACGGTTGCATAAGACTGGCTTTTTAAGATGGTGGTGCAATTTGCATGTGATTCGAGATACGGTCGCGCTAATTGCTTCTCGGCAAGCAGAGCTGCAGTGTTTGTTCGTCTAATTTGATGTAACTGATTACACGATTCCGGTATTTGGTAGCTGCAGAGGTTTGCGTCACGCCGGCTGATTGGGGTAGGAAGTGGCAGCGAGCGCTTCTAACGTTGTTTTTGGTAGTTGGGGAAGTTTGCGTTTGTACGAGACACGGCGGAATAGAGGGTTGGACACGGCGATGTTACTTCAATAATCAGAAAAATATTATAAACTTGGAAAGGTTTCACATTTCTGCAATAACTTTATTTGGATGTATATAACATTGAATCGATAGTAAATAATTAAATTTATTAATTTAAGAAATCATTGTATACTCAATTTTCAACTAAAATTATTTGCAAATGAATATTTAATATAAAGCCGTGAAAGGTAAGGTATATCAGGTTGTTATGGAAAATTTCGTAAATTCCTTCAATTTTATCAAATTGCATGAAGGTATATATATTATTAGATCAGTTAAATTCAGTAAGGATAAAATTCGTTAATTCGAATTAACTTTTTTTGAGCCGTTTGAGGATTTTTGCCCATATGGTATACAGTCTGATCAATAATAAAGTAACCCCCGTCATATTGAAAATAAAAATGTGAATGTTTTTTTCTTTTATTGAGCTATACATTATAAGCTATTGTGCTATTACCTAATATATGATTCAATCAATCACCTCATATCTGGTTCGACGAAGTTTTCTGCCTAATAATTTGGCAAAAATTGCCATAACTATTTAATTTGAAATTAGAGATGCTTCACCATGTACACTGGCTTCCCTTTGAGCTTCATTTTCATGTACAACCACACGTTTTAAATGTGATTAACAAATGGGGACATTGTCAACCATTTCATCGTAGTGACGTGATTTTCTTATTTCCCCGAACTACACAGTTTTCTCCAATATTTAGTCATTGTCTTTTTGCATCGCTCAACTTGTTTTGTTAGAACCAAAAAACCTTTCATCGGACTCCAGGAAGCATTTCTGGTAGATGGTGCATATTTTTTCAACATTTAAGTTGTCCGTAAATAGAGATAGGCAAGCAAAACCACGGTTACAGAAGCATCCCCATGCATCTTTTGTATGGTGTTTTATTGTGTTGAATCCTATTACTCTTTGCTGACTACTCTTCCATTAAGGAAGATTATGCCCAGAAAGAGACTTTCCCGTGAAGATAATATTGCCCCAATCTCGATCCAAATTTCCCTTTTAAAAGAAACGAGGTCTGACAGCGGCCCCCCCCTCGGAGAGCTTGTCCAACTCCGACATGCTTGAGCCCCTTCGCATAGTAGTTTTTAAAAATAAATAAAAACACGATTAAAAAGCTCTGTTTGACATAATTGACGTACGCCGTTGCCATGACAACGCATTTACGTGTACCCAGTTAGAGTTGAACTTTGACCTTTGACCTTTGACCTGTGTGACAGCTCTGATAATTTTTTTATATATAAGTGCTTTATTACCCGCTCTCAAACGAAAATTTTCCATCGCTTGCGGTTTCGGAAATATATTACCTCGGTCGCGCCTGCCGCCGGATCGAAATTTGTCCTTCGGAGGCGCTCGGGTCGGCACGGAAAGGCACGAACGATTTGACCTTTGACCTGTGTGACAGCAGCAGCAGCAGCACTCATAATTTTTTTTATATATATAATTAGTACTTAACTTAACTTTATTCAACATAAATAGCATTATTTAAAAGGCAGACATGAAATCCATTGAACATGTACAGCCGACACCGTTTTGACAAAGACTGCCTCCGCAACGCATTCCGAGTCTACTACCGCCTAATCCCCGGAAAGGGCCGAGGGCAATGACATCAGAATTTCGGGGAAGTCCCTGTTTTTCCACCTATTCCCAAGATTATATCACCTTCCGTTTATTTCGGCGCTAACACTTTGTTTACGCCATTTCTTTTTTCACGTCCTTTTCTTCAAAATTAACCGAAAATAATTTTTTTGCAAGTGACTTCGAATTGTATTTAGAGAAACCTAAATTTCATTCTTGAGGATTTTTATTTGGACACAGCGCAGCGAAAGATCCGTCTTCGTTGTTATGACGCGAGTTACTCCTTTCTCCGGCAGATCGTTTAGAGTCCTAACCTCCAAATATCACTTTACCCACTTCTTAACGAATGCCTCCGACCTCCGCATATATTTAGCAGCCGCTTTATATGTGTTTTCTGTCCTTTCGCATGATTGTAAAAATAACGAATTTACTGCCATCCACACAATGTACTAGAAAACTATATAATGCACAAAAAAAAACACCAAATAAACATTCAAACTAATTAACATAGGTGAGCTGTATGTGTTAACATTTAAATATGTATGAAGTGATCGTAAAAATTAATAAAAAGCAAGTATTTACGAGCAATTAAATTTTGTTGTGGAAGAGGTAGTACTCCGCATATTTAGTTTGTAACGGTTTACTTGCTCCATCTCATCCCCTTGGTAATTTTATTAACTTGTCTTCATTATTGTTAGACTGTATACGTATCCGCTCGTGCATTGTTAAATAGATAAATAATCAACTAACCTCATGTTGACTAATAAACGATGCACCGCTAGATGTGGATGTTATTTTAGGGAAAATATGTAGGTCGGTGTTTAATCGGGAATATAACGTTATGTTTCTTCGATATAATCCTCGATACAGTACGAGTTAAGTGCCGCCCTTAATCTGTATTGGCGGAATTTATGTGTAAATTTCCGTAATTTTTTTGTTAAGCTATATTAAATTATCATAAAAAATCGCTCAATGTTTCTGTAAATAATCAAATAAAAACATACTTTGTTCACCGGTTTTACATAAAAAAACAGAGGGATGCTGCCTGGTATCTATTTCTCAAAATAAATTGGTGGGTGACGTAAAGATTGCGTGGGCCCTGTGGCGCGAAACTTTAATGGAAAAGTTCTGATTACATTCATATTTATTCAAATTTATGTAATATAAGATAAATATATAAATACCGTTGCTTTTTAGACGAAAACTGATAGCCCACAAACGTTTGGTAAAGTTTTATGACAAATTAATAAGATATATATATAATATATATATATATATATATATATATATATATATATATATATATATATAATAACTAATCGTTTATAATACTACAGGAGTATAAACTCTTCAAAATTAAACATTAAAATGAAATAAAACTAAAACAAAATCCAAACTTATTTTAAATTGATTTTAATCTTTGCCGACCATAAATTATATCTTGTTGAGCGGTTGAGCTATATGTTTCTCGCTCACGACGTGCTTGATATTGATGTCTCTGGTCATGAAACAATCCCTGATAAAATGCTACTTAATATCGATATACTTCGTATGCTGGTGATACATGAGGGTGGTGATCAACATTGCGGTCACATATTTCGCGAGTCTACGACGATCTTTTACGTCTAAAACCAGACTTGGCTTGTCGTTGACCACTCCGCTGATTGAGCGTCAGTCTTCACAGTTCTCCCTGACCGTATCTGAGTAAGCGACCAATTGATTGATTGGTTGGCCACTCCCATTGTAGTTAGTGATGTCCAAACTTTCTCTTAAATACTAGAAAACGGGCCTGACAGCATTCTAATGTCCGGGCGATGGCCGCTCTAAAAACTGCTAATCGAATAAAGGAAATCAGGTTGCGTGGTAACGGTAAGGTACGTTATCCATTTGGGTTAACCGGCTCCGTCACATTATTGTAATGGCTCGTACCAAATTTTTCCAAGATATTTTGCATGTAGGTTTTCTGGTAAATTCTTAATTTGTGTTTGCATGGTTACTTTTTGGTGAATTAAAACATACTTTGTATACTTTAGTAGCGGCCAAAACATCCGCTGTTGCGTCAACCACTTCGGCCTTTGTATGCATCGGCACTGGAAACAACATAGTTAAGGTCGGTGAACAATGAAAACGAAAACGATTGGCCAAACACTTTATCGGTCAATATGATGTAAAGGTGAATTATTTTGCCCGTCTCTTTCGTCTGTGACTTTGATTATTATAAATCACAATGTTTACAAAAGTCTTTCTGAGCTTCCGGACACTACTCGAAATTTTTCACGTATATCTTCAGCATATATTCATTTTTAACTGTCTTTTTCACAACGCCATAACGGTGCGTAGTAAAGTCACTTATATCAGTTAATTAAATTAACCTCGTTACTAGTGGCCACTTTTGGTTCTTGCCCACGGAAATGGCGCCTAAGTTCGCGTACCATTTGTCATGCTCACTTACGTCTGGCATCGAATTGGCCGCAAATAAAACGCCATATAAAGGTGTATAAATAAGTTCTCAGCTTTAGGTTTCACAGGACGCAAATCACCGTTTACATATAACGTACTAGTCAGGCCTCTTGCGGTTTTAAAGCAATGACATTTGGTCTTTCGAAACATCATGCGATTTGGCGTTTGATGCACATAACCTCAATAATCAGCTGTGTTCACGATGGTAATCACAAAAGAGCATATTCGATTTTTTATCCACTTCGCGTTTCATCTTAAGAAAAACGCTGCTGAAGCCACCGAAATGATTTGTGCTGCATACGGTGAAAATGCTGTAAGTCATGCAACATGCAAAAAGTGGTACCAAAGATTTCGCGGTGGAGAGTTTAGTCTTGAAGATCAACCACTCGCTGGACACCCTCAAACATTTGACACGGATAAGCTGCAGACATTGCTGGATCAAAACAATGCGCAAACTGAAAAAGAGCTTGCGGAACAGCTTGGCGTCACTCAGCCAGCCATTTCCTTATGTGCATGCAAAAGGAAGGCAGATGGGTTCCGCATAAACTGTCTGAAGACAACAAAAATCGACGGCGTGACTCCGCACTCCATTTGCTTTCAAAGAGCCGAAAAAAGGATTTTCTGCATAAAATTATTACGGGCGATGAAAAATGGATCTTGTACGACAATCCTAAGCGCAAAAAATCATGGGTAGATCCTGGCAAACCTTCGAGATCGACTCTAAAGCCCAATATCCACGCCAAAAAGAATTTGCTCTGTATCTGGTGGGATTGGAAAAGTGTGCTGTACTAAGAACTCTTGAAACCAGGTGAAACAGTTATGGCGGATCGCTACTAATAGCAACTCATCAATGTGAGCGACGCAATCGAAGAAAAGAGGCCATTTACTGGACAAGGAAGACGCAAAGTCATCCTGCTCCATGATAATGCCCGACCACATGTTGCGAAGGCGACGCAAGAACACATCTTCGCGTTAGGCTGGGAACTTCTCCCACGTGGGGCGTATAGTCCAGACATGACCCCTTCGGATTATTATTTATTCCGGTCGTTACAGCATCACTTGGCTGATACGCACTTCAAAACAGAAAAAGAAGTCCGAAAATGCATCGATAACTTTATCGTCTCGAAGCCGGTGAGCTTCTATCATCAGGAATTCGCAAGCTACCTAAAAAATGGTAAAAGGTCATCGATGCCAACGGAGAATACTTTGATACTTAAGCTTTTTTGTTTGTGTTTAAATAAAACTTTAATTTTGCAGAAAAAAGCTGAGAACTTATTGATACACATAATACTTGACTTGCGTCGCTGTCTATTGTTGAATTGGGCTGGCCATTGCTATTATTTAGTATGTTTTTAAGTTTACAGTCATTGGCTTTTTTATAGCTTGGGTTCTGACAGCAGTAGCATTTGTGCCGTCACAGTCACCTTGCGTGCACTGTGTCAAGTCGGCTACAACTAATATTAATACATTTTTAATATTTAGTACACATAGTTTTTTCATCATTCGGGTAAAATATAAAGTAATTAGAAAACCAGTAAACAAAGGCTACTCGGATGGTCTTCCCTCAGGATCTAGCTTGCCATCATAACTAACAACATAAATATAAAGGACCATTCTAGAAATATGTATTTTTTTTATATGTACATGGGTATGACGTTATATAAAGAAGTATATAGTTGGTTTCCTATAATAAATCGTGCGTTATCCAGGAAATCGATTATCCGTATCAAAATAGATCATATAAAGACACTGCATTAATTTAATTATTGACTGCATCATTAAAACAATAATTTTTTGCGAGTTGCTTTTTGTTTTTTTTTGTTTTTTTGGAATTAGTCTTGTATGTATCTTTTCTGCATTGCATATCTTCAGTTTGATTGAAATCAGTGTATTATAAGTTAATATGACTTGTGCTAGATCTGGAAGCTCTTACTTTCTGTTTGATGTTTCTCAGTATTTTTACTATCACTATCTTTCAACTGCTGAGTTCGAATTATTCTTCTCTAATGTTCAACTATGTAAAACCATTATGGCCGTCGTTCTTTTCTTAATTCTTTTCGCTGTATTTTTTAGTCCCTTCGCGAGTTTTAGCTGTGTTTACCATATTGTTTTTCTCTATTATATAGGATGCGTTAAATGAAACAAATTTGTTTAAAGAATTTCTAATTTAGTACACTTGCTTTAACACTTGAAACACGCCTGAGTACTCCGGAAAAAGAATTCTTTCAGATGGGAACACAGCCTTCTATTCATCGCCAACTGATGCTCATTGTCACCCTTAAGGGGGATATACGATTAGACGCAAAGAAACGCATTCTTCAAGAATTTTCTGTAAGTAGAAGTTTTTATTCAATTAAGTTGAAACTTTGTGGGGTTATTAATGGGTCCTTATAGTATATTAATAATATTTTTATTTTTTATTTTAAACAAAATAGCGGCTATGATGGGGCTTACGGAGTCCTTGAATTTTGTTGACGGGCGCTCTGTATTCGTAAAATTAATCTGAAACAGTTCGGGCAAAAGAATGTACGTGAATTATTATACTTACAGTTAGTCGATGAATTAAAGAAAAGTAAATGAAAAAAAATTCGAAAAAAACGAGTTTTCCCACCATTTTAGCAATAATTTTTACATTTAGCAATAAAAAATTACAAAAAATTTTAATTCATCTAGATGCTAATACTATAAAGAAGAAATTCTGTAAGTTTCAGCTCAATCGGATAATTAGTTTTTGAATTTATCACGCCCGCCAACTCAAAAAGTGCTGTTTTGAGAAAAACGCGTTTAAAGTTTTGATTACCGAAAAATGGTATTTACCTTCTAATCGGCGATTCCAGGACCGTATAAAAGACTTTCAGTCTCTTCGAAAAAGTAATTCTCTTTAGCCAGTAGGTCACGTATACAACCCTCCTAGGTATATAAATTCTTTTCATAAGTATCCCAAAATAAGATACAACAGAAAAAGGTCCTCTCATCGATCGTTTGAAAATAAAAAGGTGTCTTCAAAAGACGTCGAAAAAGATAGAAAGACTTCGAATTTCAATTCCGGGGTTTCACCATCGTTCGTATTCTACGGAAAATTTACTATCTTTTTAAGCAAAAAAAGAATTCGATTTTTTTGACCTTCTAATTGTATCTTCCCCCTTAAACTTTTTAATCAGCACATCATTCAGTGGGGTAAATGCCTGGACGAAGGAAATTCTCGTAAATATGGTTATTGTTTATTTCAGATATCAGTTCTTTTGGAATGTCGACTTATGGATAATATGATTGACTGATCCCGTGAGTGTGGCGTGCTGCACAGTTCTTTGTGATTTTCGTAAATATCAAACCTGGTTGAAGAAAGTTCTCTACATTAGTAACGTTGTTCTTGAAACTTTCCAGTCGATTCATTCATTTATTTTAGAACGCCCGTCACTGTACTAAATTCTTATCTGATGACGAACTCTATATGTTTCACATCTTCGCTAAACAAAAATCTAACTTTTGGTGTTCTTGGTTGGGGAATTGTTGCAAATTATTTCCCAGGTTTTTACACCTGTCACAGGTAGGTCTGTTGTTAGCTCAATATCACCGCTTTCGCATATTCAACAACATGTAATGATGCGTTCCAATTTCCCACTGAACAAAGCGTGTAACGTATAACATAAAACATTTTTATATCTTTCTAATGATTTTAATTAATAATAATAGTTCCCATAACAGCCCTTGAAGGCCCTTTGGGTCGTAACAGGATAGATCTGCTACAATCTAGAGCCTACGGTACACAAGGGTAGTAACGTGGCTAGCGCTGCGTACCGACCGCCTATTATTACCCCATAGTTTGACCTCCAGGTATTCATTTATTGCAGTCCGAGTCGAGCTAGGCCGTAAAAATGCCAGTGATCGAATTGGTTTTAATTAATAAAAGTAGTAAATTTTCAAGAAAATAAAATACATTAAGATCAGCCTATAAACCAAATTTTATTCTAACATAGTTACCATAAATGTCTTTTCTGTGAACCGTACATACAAAAATGATGAATGATGTATTTTCCTATTCTTGGCTCATGGATAGATTTAATGTCTTACTTGCTTTTTTACTTTTAGTTCTGGAGGTCTCTCAGTGTCACCAGCATCATCTTCATTGCCTTGGATTTTCAGAACATTATTTCTAAACGGTCATCGATGGTCGTTATTGGGGCACGCGTATTTCAAAGTTTGCAAATAGTATTAATTTGCTTTGCCATGTTCTTTTTAAACTTTGCATGCACTTCGTAAAATAACCTTAGAAGAATAAATCGAAGGAGTTTGAAGCCGAACTGTAAGGTGGCTATCCATCCCACCTCTGGATTTTTTCTCACCATCATTATCAATCATTCTTTCACCAAATGCTTCTCTGGTACAGTTAGATACTTTGACAAAGTCAAAATGGACGTCATCATTAATCTAAATCTTATTTATCTCAGCAAATAATTAGCCATTGTATCAAAATCTATAGTGGAAAACTAATCACAATTATATTTTGTACGGACAGATCACTCTGTATTTAATTTGGAATTTAGAAAATTCAAAACCGTTTTATTGTTTTTATGCAAAATTAAATTACGTGGTTACACTTACCACACAAAGAAGATTATAAAAAAGTAGAAACAGCCTATTGGCCTCTATTATTTCTCTCAAAAAGCTAATAATTCTATGAGGAGAGAATTAGACAGGCTTTTAATAAAATATCTATGAATTGTACTATTTTTTTATGGCAACAATAAATTGTTCTTTTCGAGCTGTTTCTTGCTTCATAAATTTGTAAGGATTTTCGATAATATTTAAATCAGGAAGAATAGATTGGTGGATTAGTGGATTACTATGCTGAAAAATTCACTAATATTTTCTAAGCGTCTCATTAGTGTCAACTTTATCTCTGAATAAGTTCTAATTCCCGATTGCACAAAGACATGTTAAATTTAAACGGATGTTCACCACTGAGGTTAAGTATTGAAGAAATTATTTTTTAACACACCTATAGTATTTAGCAAAGAAATTGACGTATTTAACGGGTGTTCGCAGGTATTTTGGTTGCACAATTGTACGCAATTTCTTCAAAAGCACCGATTAAGGCCCTTCGTATATACAGAATTACAATAAAATTAAAGTATAATAACAGAACATCCTTTCACAGTGTATTTAAGAGGATTTACTTAGTTTTTATATTATAAAGATAAGTTTTATTTTAAGAAACATAACTTCAGTATAACTTGGTGTTTGTAGATTACTCATCTAAGTTTGCTTTAAATATCTTCATCGTGCTTTTACAAGTTGCATAGCTAGCTATACTGATACTGAATAGCCACAACCTGACTCTCATCATTAATATAAAGTATAAAATTCAACATATCAAAATATTTGGTAATGTAGCATTATAACCATAAAAAACAAGCATTTTCTTCATTGCTTTCCTTGCTTTCCCACCGAGCAGCTTCAGATTATAGTTTATTGCGTATTTAATGCCATTTCTATTATTGGTTGTGTGTCAATTTTCTAATTTTTTCTAATATTTGAATCTACCGAAACAAGAATTATTTATAAAATATACAATCCCGAATTTGTAGATTATGTTAACCCTCAGAGGCCACACGGCTGCAAATCGGGCAGGCCGAAAATTTCAAATGTCTCTCTCCCAGAACATGCACAGTAGGGCCCCCTCTCTTGTACGACAATTATGCCTATGCATTGGCGTAACCATCAAGCAATAGCTTGGCGTTAGTCTCTACACAGCTGCTGTGCTGGAAATATTGAAAAGTTGCCATAGACCATATTTGCACCCGTGTGGCTTTGGCGTCAGAGGAAAGGTGTCGGTACATTTTTTAAGATCTATATGAAAAATAAGCTACATCGATATGGAATGAAAATGATCGTAACGTTTTTCGTGCGCAAACTTATAACTACAGCGGGGATGCAAAATGTTTGGCGCAATATAATTATGAATAATTGGTTCGTTTCTACACCTCTTTTTGAAAATATAAAGGACGATTATCAATTGCGATCTGTTGGTACAATCAGACAAAGCAGACGTGATATTCCCGCTTCTTTGTAAGCGAAAGCAGATGTAGGCTCGTCTCGCTTTATGTTTACACGAAAACTAACGCTAGTCTCGTTTGTGCCAAAGAAAAACAAAACAGTTCTCCTTCTTTCGTCACTTCATCATACACCAGCAGTAAATCAAACGACGAGTAAGCTCAAAATTATCATGATGTATAACAAAAACAAAGGCGGAACCGGCGCGTTTGATCAGAAGTGCCATACATACACGATGGCTCGGGACACTAGGCCTCTTAAATTTTTCTATAATATGCTACATCAGACCGGGATCAACGCTTTTATTTTATACAATTTGATCGCCACAAATGAGAGATTGGGTCTTAGTTACATTTTCTGAACTTGAAATGATTTTTTTAACTTTTCTAACATTATCACTTTGTCAAGCACCAGATAAAAATAGTTAAAATAAATTTTATCAAATGAACATTTTTTTCTTAAAATACAAGTACTTATTTTTATTTTTCCTAAGTTTCATAACGCTATCTATATAAAAAAAATACAATTATTTGCGTAAAAAACGTATTTTCAA
The DNA here is from genome assembly GCA_036346155.1 of Sinelater perroti. Classification (NCBI taxonomy): domain Eukaryota; kingdom Metazoa; phylum Arthropoda; class Insecta; order Coleoptera; family Elateridae; genus Sinelater; species Sinelater perroti. Next base: position 4,722,069 of record JARFIY010000046.1, on the reverse strand, counting down.
AAAGTTTATGTAAAAATAGCAGTTTTTAATGTGATAATTCAATTAAATTGTCTTGTTTATAAAATATTTGAATTCTTAGAACAATTTTACTCAAAAATCATATATTATAAGATAATAAGTAATTGAAATAAAAAGTAGATATAAACAATTAAAAACGTGGAAACCAGATTTGCACCCGTGTGGTTTTCACGTTACTGGAAAGAGCTGTGGCCTCTGAGGGTTAATAGTAGTATGCAGATCTGTAATATTTTCACATTATTATTTTGTATAATTATTGTAATTTGATTAAAAAGTCTATGCGAACGAACCCAGGTTCATTCCCGGAGTTCTCTGATGCCTGGCGTGTGACCTACTCAGTCAATAAAAATAATTGAGTACCTGCGTTCATTTAGAACAATGTCTAAGGCTCGGTGCTTGCCAACCTTCTCAGTTTGCACGCCGCACTTCCACGCGGGCATTTGAGCCTTACCATTATTATTATTAAAGTTTATTAAGACATTGATTTAAAGCATTTTTCTCATGCATGTACACAAACAAGTTTAGTTTGTTCGGGTTACATATTCTGCACTAAATCTAGTGATTTTCCATATATTTCCTGTCAATTTTGTATGAATGTAACTAAGTATTTAGTTGCTATAGTTAAACAGGGATATAGCCAATCAGGGATTGAATAGTCGCGCTAGGTGTTTTCTGCGACGCAATTAATTTCTAATGGACCGTCAATGTTGATCCATTGTCAGGAAACGGTGGCGCTAACGAGCGTTTATAGAACCGGGCAAGTTGTGCCTAAAGTGATTAAATTTAAATGATTGGAAATGGCACCTGATAACGCAAACAATATCACTGTAGCGACATGCCAAAAATTGGTTTTTCATCCAAATCACGAGAATAATTTTAAAATCTTTCTGGCTTGTCCAGATCAAATTCTTTTTCATCAGTAAACATTTGTGATTGTACTATCCGCTGCGGTCGTGATAGTTGTGGTTTCTTACGGAGTTTTTGTCGTTACAAACGTAGGAATTATTTAATGATCCTTTGGACAGTTCGAAAGCTTACATTTGTTCTAATTCTCCTAATAAGTTGTTTTTCTACTTGCTTACAATTGGAAACAAAACATTACTGTTGTAAATATGACTGTACGATCTTTACGATATTGATAAATCAGGAAGTTCTGATTCGATAATTTGAAAACATTCTTTTCTCTATTTTTGCAAAAAAAATTTCATTACCGAAATGAAATGGTTTTATTTGATTTTTCTGTTTTTTATACTTTATTCGTGTCCCTTTAACATGCATTCTGTAAACAATTCATTATATTTAAGTTATACGTGATAATTATCCTTTTTTGGTTTTTTTAGTATTTTCAATTATTTTGTTGCATTCGCAATAACCGAAAATAATATTTTTGGATGTTAACAAGAAACGACGACTTGTGTGCGCCTTCTCGAACAAAATTGAAAATCACTTACCAGCCCACCGGAAATAAGCTCTGTTAGTTCTTGCTAACTGTAAAGAGCAAAGTTTACGACAATAGCACAAACTTGGGCGGATTTAGTAAGAATGTACTGGATGATTAAATTTACATTAGCATCATGGATCTAATTAAGCGAAGTTCGCTTAATTTAAAGGCTTATTTAAACGTGTTATTAAATTTCCGATTGATTTTCTAGGGCGGAATTATTTTAGGTTCAATAGATTAAGGCGGACAGCCTAAGCCGAAATTGGCCAGATTGCGCTAATTGAATTTAATACCGCAGCGGTTTTGTATGAAATGTAACGAAAAAGGGTTAATTGGTTTTTCGAATTTCGGTCGCTGTGGGAAATTGAGTTGGACAATATGAATTTTTTATTTGTAAAGATGTGTGATTTAGTTTCTTTTGCGATAATCTCACAATTAGCCTTGAAGAAACAAACATATATTTGAGGTGTTTAACATTTTTTTAATTTTCTTTTTTAACCGCCCATACGTCTGCCGTAACATCAGAACCGTCACCATAAAATATCCTGGAAAACGTTTTTACACTTTATAAAATGCCTCTCCACAAATTTGGCGTTGCTTAAAAAAATATAAAACCACGTAATGAGCTCAGGGGCACAGCAACAATCTTGCCGAACACCCCGGACCATTATCCTGATTGCGCAGGTAAACAAGGCTCGTCATAATTGGGCCGGTTGAGGGATCCTATGTGGCTTGCTGGACAAACACCCAACTCGCTCCGGCGACCGCCGTGCAAACTCCGTGCCATTTACGCCGATGGAGATGCCAGGAAATGCAGATTCGCGGTGCACCGCGGCTCCAATCAGGGACGGTCGCCTCCAGAAAAAGGGCTGGGCTAGCGGGCTCCGAATTTGCGGCATCGACTTTTCCGATCCGGCGGGAAGGAAAAACGAGTTAATAACTCCGTCAACTCTTTCGATATTATCTCGTTTATGGATAGTTTAAAGCGGCTTAGAGGAGCCACTCTCGGAAGTAATAACTCTCGGAAATTAAATTTTCACCTTCCCGGACTTGGTAATCGAGCGGACGGCGCAGGGCTTTTTAAAATTTATTAAAATGGTAATTCAATTCATGCAAATCGCATGTTTTTATTCTGTCCGGCGCCTCCGCTTAAATTATTTACACCGCCGGTAGTTTCACTTAGGCGGAGTTTCCGCAAAATGCACGCGGTGAATATGTGTCCGGGCGCCAGAAAATGCGACCGCAAATCGGATTTGCGCGTGTTATTCCCCACTTGTTGACATTTTGCATCAATATTTTGTCTCTGTTGGGCACGTCCCTGAATTATTCTGCTACCAAGGAAATCCATTTTCGACTGTTGCTTTTGCCTAAACAGAATTGTCAGCCCGAATGCGATAAGTATTTCAGAAAAGCAAGTGTTATTTATACGGATTAAAAAGAGTGCACATTTTGTATTCTGAGCTAAACAAATGCGACTTGGATGTATACATTATGTATTGTCCAATAGACAGTAGTAACGTTATTTTTTTATTCGAGTGGTAATAAACTGCACGAAACAAATCCAAGTTTTCTACAATGGATGTTTATTTTTTGTGTGAATTTTAAATATATATATAAATGAGGCCAACTGTTTATTGCATTTGAAACTTGGCTGTGACAATTACTCATGAAACATTATATGTCCACTACCAGCGGCATTACAATCAACAATTCTTTTATTGAAATTTTGCACCGCATTTTGACAAATTTCTAGTATAATCTGGGCAATTTCAGCTCGAATGTTGTCTTTCAATGTTTCAGTTGTTTATAGGTTGTTGCTATAGACACGATTTCAGCCAGTCCCACAGAAAATAGTTCAAAGGTGTCAAATCGCAACTTCGTGAAGATCAGCTAACCGGTCTATTGCGCGAAATCTAACGATTTTCAAATTTGGTTTCGATAAGTCATTTGTTTCCAAGATCGTGTGTGACGTGGCACCCTCTTATTAAAACCAAAATTTATTTATTCTGAAACTAAGACACAAAAAGTTTTTAATCATGCTGCCATAACGAATTCCGGTTGTTAATGAATTTCCTTGGTCGTCTCCAAAAAATACGCCCCTATTAAACCGCCCGAGCAAAAACCACACCTAACATTAATTTTTCTTGTATGTCGTTCTGCTGGATGAACGATTGAGGATTTTCGGAATCCCAAATTAGGTAATTTTGCGTGTTGACGTGACCATTGAGTTGAAAAAATGCTTCGTCACTGAAGATGATCTGCGTGGAAAACTCACCACTTTCATTCAACTGTTTAAGCAACCAAGAAACGAACTGACGACAAGAAGCATGATCAGTTGGCTTTAGATGTCGCATCAATATATTTTTGGTCAGAATACGGTAAAGAGTGCTGTGAGGGAGATGCAGTTGATGAGTACGAGGACGACTCGATGAGAATTTTGCTCAGCATTTTCTCGAACGGCTGCAACTACGGGACCGCTACGTATAGTACGAACTTATGGATGTTTGCGTAAAGCCAACAGAGTGTAATTTCTCTCAAAATTAGTCACAACATGACGAATTGCACTTTATTTACGGAAAGTTTCTGCCGCGGTGTTAATAATTAATAAACGTTCTTATGGCGTATATCGCTCCATGGTTAAAATTATCATAAACCAAACTAAATAATTATAAAAAAAATTGGCTTGACCTAAATCAAATATGAGAGTTATAGGTTCTGAACATTTGTACATGAAAATAAACACTCGTTATGATTCTGATACAATATAGTACAATTTAAAATGATGCATTAATCAGGGTGATTCTAAATATATGCGACAAATTTTAAAGGATGATTCCTGGGGTTAATTTGATTATAAAGCTCATATAAATAAATGTCTGATACGGCTTAGTTTGGAAGCTATAGGATGTTTCATACTAAATTAAGAGTTTATACAATAAAAAGTAGGTAATAAACAAAATGAATTTATAGAAATTGTTGAAAATCATCGCCGCCAACTGCAATACAGGTTTCTGCCCTCCGTCGTACTGAATGGCGAATACATTTAAAAATATCGGGGTTGTTTCGAATTGTCTCAAACGGTGGATTTCTGAGTTCTTTAACATTTTCAATATGAATGATATAAACTAGTGATTTAAGGTGACCCCAGACAATCTGGAGACCACCAATTTTAATATGCGACGTCCAAAATCTCACGAGCAACTAAACTGAAATGTGCCGGGGCACCATCGTGAATAAAATACGTTTGCAATTTTCATTGATATGGGACTTCTTCTAACAGCAGGGACAGTTTCTCTTCAAGAAAATGACGGTATACTTTCCTATTTAACCTCTTCGGCAAAAAATATGGACCTATCAAATGATCTCCAACAATTCTGGCCCACAAATTAACTGAAAATTGGTGATGATGATGGACAAGTAATGTTTTGTGCTGGTTTTCTTTGGCCCATATGTGATTATTATGTAGCCTCGTCGGTGTAGAATACTTACAAGATAAAATCAAAGTCGTTTCTCTAGAAACACTAACAAAAACAGAACATACATGTTGTGCTTATTGTATCTGCGACAGCGACCACAGCTTGTTTAAGGTCGGTTATATTTATTGCTTATTTTTGACTACCCCAGTCGTCGCAACTTTCTGTACCGCCATATTATTGACCAAAATGAATACTCTCAATGCACGTTTCAGCCAAGTGCACTGATGCAGTACACAACACAAATGCCTCCACATATTACTTGAAGCCTGAACAGCACACCACAATAAATCAACAATATAACACAATTTTTCCGCATAATAAAATAAGAAACGAGGCACAACGAAGATGTGAAATTGCTAAAACAAATATGAAATTTTATCTGGTGATGAAGAAGCTGATATTAACGCATTCAATGAAAATGAAGTAATAAAATCATTTATATCAAACAACATGTAAATATCCAAAACCCATTTCACTGAACGTTTCTACCTAAAAATTCATAATGATTTCTTCTGCCGATCGGTACTGCATAATACGTGGCTCGACTAAACACAAAAGTAACGTAGTAAACTGACTAGGAACCTTCACAGTCTTTATGTTATATGGGCCACTTAGACATGTCATGACCAAGAACAATTTAATTAAGCAAACTATTTCATCTTGACTTGATAATTGGGAAGTTTTTCCCATATTAGCAAAACGGAAGATTATTGGATAAGTAGACTTAGGACAATATGGCAAAATTCAAAAGCACCAAATTATAAAAATGACTGAATCAATAAATAGAGATTTGAAAACACTTTTATGTAACATAAAGGAGCAAACAATCAAAGCTTTAAGCACATTTTCTCTCACGAATGCAACAGACTATTTGTTCTGGAGAGCAATGAAGAGACTCGAGCAACCATAGCAGTATATTCCTGTATTCAGACTACCAAATGAAACCTGGGAAAAAGCGATCGAGACAAAGCGATTATTCGCCGAAAATTAAAAATAGTATTTACATCATATATATCTGAAATTACCCCAAAAGAAGAGAATTGCATTCATGAATACCTAGACATTATCTTGCATATGTCATTAGCTATTAATAAGCTAAGTAAACAAAAAAAAAACTACTCACTGAATTGAATACAAAAATGTTATCCGAATATGGTTTAATAACATATTTAATGCCATACCAAAAACCTGACTCTTTCCTGACTCTGGAAAGTCGCATAGATAGTACTAATGCTAAAACTTAAGAAAACCTCGGAGGATATATTTTTTACTTACCTATTCGTTTGCTTTCTGTCCTGCCAAGTTTTTGAAAAATTCTTGAACGAATTAAAACTTCTTACAAGATTTAATACCAGTTTCGATTTAAAGACATAGATCAGGTGCGCAAATTAATTTACTTAAAATATTTATTTATAACACAATTTATATCGCACTAGAACAATTCGATTCGCTTTCGGTACTTCACTACTACTCTCTGAACCGCTGCGTGCAATTTAAGCAATCAGTATTTGTTCTGGAGCCTACCGGAAAGATCTGGTAAAAATTGGAAATTTCCGCCTCATGTTCGTTACAGTATTTTATTTCGTGCTTCATAGAGTCGACTTTTCTCTCGCATTATATTATTTTTCTTCTATAGTTATTGTCTCTGATGCACTATTGTATAAAGTGTTTGTTACTCCTTTTTGAAATAAACCTTGTTGATTCTGTTATTTTTTTGAATTTTCTCTTTTATTTAGTTTTTATTATTACTTTCGTAACTGTTTCATTTAAATTTTCTTCTAGGGTTGCTTTATTTTTTTATATTTCCATATAAAATTATACGTTTCTTTTTATTAAGGACTTTTTGATTAAACAAATGTATTGTTGGTTGCGCCTTCTGTTTACTATTTATTCTTTCGTTTTGCTCTTGTGTTGTTATTCGATTCAGGTAATGTTAGTATGACCTGGAATATTTGATGACATTAGTTTTTATGGACCACATGCGACGTGTTTCGCATTTTGAGTATATAAATGAATCATCTATTAAAAAAAATTCTTAGCCTCTTCTATTTTTTATTTAAACTACATATATCTATTGATTACTACTATATGCTCCATTAATTTATCTGGATATATATAATAATTTACTGCTGGGTATTTCCGCATTATACGGAGCCATAATAAATCAATATGATACTTTTATTGCTATTTCTTCTCTAACTTCCAATTTCACTTTATTTCTTATCGCATCTGTATTTTTTTTCTGGCGGTATAAAGCCATCTTAACGCTTTCTCATGTAAGAACATTTTTTCCTGTGGTACAATATGATCACTGTTTTTTCTATTTTGTTTTATTTATATATGCGATTTAATTTGATGTTTAACGTTCTTGCTGATTATTATAGTTTATGTACGGCGTTTTACTTTATTGATTTTTGTTTTGATAGGTATTGGGTTTTTAACTTTCGCTATATCCCAATTTGATCATTCTTTTACTGTTTTAAACTTCCAAACACAAAAAGTAATTTACGTCTTTAGCACGGGGCTTTTTTAATGTTTAATTTACTTTAAGATTTTTCATCTTATTAGATCCTCCAATGGAAAACTATTAGTGATAAAAACATGAATTTTGCCTTTACTTTTATTCGTGTTCCCTTTTATATTGCTGTTTAGATGTTTCATTTATTTTTCCATCATTCTTTCAAATCTTCCTATTTTTCCATAGTAGAAATTGTTTGATGTTACTTCGTTCATGTTTCAGTGCCTAACATGATTTTAGTTAACATATTCCGGCAACTTAAATGTCCCCTCCCTCTAGTTGAGTACCAGCCCTAATCCTGTAGGTGAGACTTAATTGGAAACGTCTTGAAAGAAGTGAGTCTATTCTTCGCGAAACGTTGTAACGAGGACGATGTGGGTCGTTGAAATATAATAGCACAAAGCCTAATGTATCCCAAAGCTGTTGTTTAATGGGATTTAAGTCAGATATCTTAGTTGACCAGTCCGTTTGCTTTTAATGACAGTGAGAATTGTCAAGCTGATGTTGGCAATCGTCATTACCAAATTACACTTTTATTAGAGACGAGTCAACACGTCTTTGAACTCTTACGCATTTAGATTTTCCTTTCATAAAAGACTCGCCTCCTATAAATTTTACTGTTGGGATGTATCGTTTTTTAGGCATTTGTCACACACCCATCAAACTGCTACATGGTAAAACGTGATTAATTACAACAAACGTTACGTTTTACAGTTATTCACAGTCCAGTGGATTTCTTTAGACCACTATAGCGAAGCATTTAGAATTGAAATCCTCTAGATAAATCTTTGAATTAAAGAGTTTTTTGGTAATTTTTCATACAATGTATAGCGATTTTCGCTAATCGCATTTTTCAATGTACGGTGATCTCTTTCTGTCATTATACGTCTACTCCAATTAGGATTTGCTTGTGGGAAACTTACCTTTCTATTCACTTCACTAACAGTTGACTGGCAAATTAAGAAGTGGTGAAGTATTATTTGGTTTCCTACTCATGTGGCAACCAACAACTAGACCACGTTTATGGTCACAGAGTCCCTTTGACTGGTATAGCTCTAAGGTCCTGTTGTAACTGTTGGTCAAGTTATAGCAGTCTTTAGATGTCGCTTCACGTCTAAAGGATGACGTTCCAGATAATTTTTGTCAAATAAAGATTTTTTTTAACAATTTTTAAAGCCACGCGTTTGAAAAATTAGCCCATATCTGAACAAAATCTTAAAAAATAACTGTAACTGCAATTTTCATGACAAAGATTTATATTTGTTATAATAGAAAATTGTTTAACGTTAAAATTGATTAATTTATTGTTTATATATTTTCAATATATTTTTATTTTCATTTTAGTGCAGATTACTTAGTAGTTTGTAGCTACTTACAGCGACATACGGAACATGGAACATATCTTTATGTGAAAGAAAAATATAAACACATTCTTAAATGAGATGAGTATTCTTGCAAGGGATTAACGACATGAAGAATAGTATTGCTATCTATCATTGAATAGATGTGTTTTCGGATATATGTTCATAGGAACTATTTTCTTTTTTTTTCCTATCAGAAATTACTTCATGAAATTTATTTCTAGTTGACGTTCAATCTATATAGTTTTTGTTTTACGAAAAATGTTTTTTTTTCATAGTATTATGATATTATTATTTTGTTTATTAATAATTCATATTTATTACATATCTAATTGACATAGTCTACTGGATTCTGCAGAAAATAGTAATTTGCTAAGTGCTTAAAGGTTTGCGGTAAATTAGCTAATACTTGTCAAATTTGTCTACCTTAAAATTAGATATGCATACAGATGGCAGCTACTAAAAACTGCATCATTGACTGACAGAGGGGTAGACGAGAGGCACCGGGAAATTCCCTCTTAATCGGGTAAGGCTGTCGAGTTGACGCGAAAACGGAAAGCGAGAATTCCACCCTTACTAGCTTGCCATGCTTTCAGAAAATCCTGCACATTCTTTTTTGATGTTTTGTTCTTTTCCCTCTTTTCACGTTTTAACGTATAGCTGCGTCATCCTTGACCTTTCATGAAACGTGGCGTTTTTACATGGTCCATTATTATTTTATTAAAGCTTCAAATGTTTTCCAAACAATTTAAAATCTCCGTAGTATAAACAGAATCAATGCATGCAAACGCGAATAAGCTGAAAATCGCTTCAGATTTGCCTAACAAGTTGTTTTTTATATTCTGCCATTTGAGTAGATTGCATTAATCACGGCCGCTTCGACGTTTGAACGCCGTATTTACGCACGCTCTTCTGCGCTTCCGCACACCTGTAATTTGCATTCCTTTCAAGTAAAGCTATGGCCTATTTTCAGAATTAGAGGATTTTTCGCCAGATGACTGTGTGGGTGGGAAGGCTTTAGATTTTCCTCATGAATAATTCCTGTGTGTACGCAGTTTACCCTTGTTCTTACAACAATAACACTTAATTTGTAGGTTCCGAGTTTTGCAAATTATAAATTCATATTTTCTCGTGTAATGTTGTTACGCCGGTACACATACGTAGCTTTCCCTGTAGTGTTGTTCTGGAAGTTCTGGGTGAAATTAATAAAACTAATAGACATCTCAGTTTGTGATAATTGAATTATATGCAAATATGTGATGGGAAGCAGTGAGTATAAAGGGTATTTCGTAAATGTTCTTCTATAAACTTTAAAATGTTATTGGCCACAAAGAAAAAAAGTAATAATGTTAATTCTCAAAATATATTCGATTATCATCTGTGGCCAATTTTTTCTATATATCCCGTGCTTTGGGCTACATCTGACGCCGTTCAGGTAAAGATACAAAATAAGTGCTTTGGGCTTAAAAGCAAAAAATCTGCCCCCACTACATAAAGTAATATGATAGTGAAAAATGGGAGTAGTAAACAAGCCGAAGTAAGAGTTCAACTGTATCAAGTTCTCAAATTTTTACTCTTATTCTTCAGATTACATGGGGAGGCCGTTATTTTATATCAATATCTGTCTTCTGTTTACACAGACAGAATAGCATTAGCTCAAAGTGACATAAAAATAAAATTCTACTAGTACACCACAGGTCTGTCGAACTTCTACCAAATGCATAACTTTATGTTCTTTTGTCATGTTTGAAAATGCGTTTTGATGTTTGACTTGAATTCAGGTATGACATCCACATTTTGCTATATGTAAGAACTTCTTTGATGAAGGAATTTATCATGAGGCTTTTATACGAAGTTGGCGATAAACTATAACTTCTTTTTCTGCTTGTGCTTGAATTAAATCATATCGTGTAACTGTGCAGCTTTTTTCTGCCTTTTCAAATGTAATAAAGTAGTGATACACTGGCAATTTTGAAGTTTTGACTTCACCTCACGATCCTTGAATATAAAATCCGTTTAAATCGTAGAATGATAACAGCAAATATACAAGAAAATGAAGCGACAAGAAGACTATGAGAAAATAAACATCTACAAAATGAAACAAGAAGACTTTAAAAGATCCCACTAAAAGAAATAGACGAGGAGCTAATTAATATAGAAAAAATCAAAAACAATTAGAACGTGGATGAAAGATGGAAAATACTCAAAAAAATCTATGAAAAGGCAAAAACAAGTTGTAGTACAAAAAACAACACCAAGAAAAAATGCATGGTAGTCGGCAGAAATGAAAGAGAAAATTAAAAAGAAAAAACAAGCTTGGAAGAATATAATATATATATATATATATATATATATATATATATATATATATATATATATATATATATCTTAAGTAATTCATAAGAACTGAAGACCCTCTCGATAAAAATAAATATCTCATTAGAAAAGGGGGCTATTAAAAGGCGAATAAGCTGGCAAAACTTTGGAACATAATAGGAAATTTTGGAGTAGAATCGGATGTTTGAAGGGAAAAAGAAAGAAAGAAGTAAAAATTATAAGAAATAAAAATACTGAGTTAATAACTAATAAGGCGGAAATACTCCCAACATAGAGAGATTATTATAAGTATGGAAAAATTTAATGATACACGAAATGAAAATGATATTGATGAAAATAACATGGAAACGGAAGAGGAAAGTGATATATTACCTGATAAAGAAATAAATGAAATAGAAATGGTTGAAATAGAAGATGCACTATGAAATATAAAAACAGGAAAAGCTGGATAAGATCAAATTGATCCTAAGATAATTAAATGGCTAAGCGAGGATAGAAAAAAAGGTGGCTACACGAAATTTGCAAGCCCGGGTTGAGGAAAGAATATCAAAAGAGTGGGAGAAACATTTTATTTTGAAAATATACAAAAAAGAAAACACACGAAGTATAATAATTATATGACAATATGTCTGTGCATTGTAAGATATAAAGTATGTACGAGGATAATCGAAAAAACTCCGTAAACAAATAGAAGGAAAATTGGAAGACGAACAAGCTGCGTATAGAACAAACAAGCAAAAAATAAATAACGTAGCTATAATTATAAATTTGATAGAAAGAGTTACAGAAACCAATGAGCCGTTATATCTAACATTCATGGACATAAGAGCTGCATTTGATAACATAAAAAGATCTGTCATGTGGAAATTTCTAAAAGATCTTAAAATAAATAAAAAATTAAGTAAGATAATACAAAGTATATGTAAAAATGTGAGAACGTAAGTTATAAATGAGGGACAAAAAACAGAAGAATTTGAACTGAAGATAGGAATAAAAAAAGGAGAGCCTGAGCTTAATATTATTTTAATTATAATGGATATAACTAATAAAAACTACAAAAGAAAAATCAGTACTAACAACCATTGAATACCAAAACAAAAATACAGTTTGTTTTATGCAGACGATATAGTCCGGAAAAGTCAAAGACTTATGCAAAACTTAGTAAACATCTGTACTCAAGCGATTGAAACCCTCAAAATGGAAATAAACATAAATTAAAGTAAATTTATGATAATAAATGAAACAGAAACAGAAGAGTATAAAAGAATAACATGTTAACATTAAAACCTAGAACTAGTGAGCACATATGAATATCTAGGAAGTGTGCTAACTAATAATGAAAGCTTGGATATTTAGAAATTCCAAAAAGAAAACAAAAGGTCACAAATAAATTCTATACCATAAACAAAACGATATTAGGAAAAAAAAGCGATAGACTTGCAGACTAAATCGTCATACAGCAGCAATATCATTATACTATACGCAACTGAAACCTGGATATTGCTAAAGAAGTATGAGGTGAAAATGGACACACTCTGAATGAAGTATTCGAGAAAAATAGCGGAGAAACCAAAATATGATAGAATTAAGAAATGAACAAATTAGAAGCATGACAAAACAAGAACAAAATACAACAAAAATATAAAATATACAACTGAACTAGTACGGTTGCATCAACCGAAAAAGGAAGAAAAGAGAAAGGCCAAAGAAATCATGGCTAGACAGAATACAAAAGATGGGAAAGAAAAGACAAAACAAATATGATATGAAAAAATTGGCACAGGACTGGAGAAGATGGAAGAAATGGATAAAAGAATATAAAGTCACATAACAAATCCAATGCCCCAACAGGCATAAGGATTATTGTGAAGACGAAGAAGAAGACTTGCCGCACCATAATAAACAACATAGCCCCTTTTAACAATGCAAATCTCTTTTGAAATTCATGTAATGGAAATGTTTTTCCCAAATTAGGATCAAGGTACCAGGTTGCAACTGTTAAATTTTCATAAACGAATAAGCATTGTTTCAAATGTCATAAGAAACGCAACTATTATCTGCAAAACCAGATAGTAAAATGATGGAGAATGTACGGGCTCTCCTCTGTAGATAACTGTTCTTGTAAATTAGAGCAGTTTTAAAGCCATGATTATTAAAAATAAGTTTTACATTATTATATGTATTATGACGCTAGGTCCATTGGTTCAGACACTGGCTGCGGTGCAGATGGACCCGGGTTCAATTCCCGGAGCTCTCTGATGCCTAACGGGTGACCTACTCAGTCACTAAAAATAATTGAGTATCTGCGTTTACCTGGACAAGGGGTAATACTGGCGGTCGTCTAAGACGCAGTACTTGTCACATCGCCTCACACTAGAGATGGTGCGCGACGACTGGCCAGAGAAAGCGAACATACGAGAGCCTTAACCTCTCAGTTCGCAGGGCATGCTCCCAAGCGGGGCGTTAGAGCTTTACTATTATTATTATTTATATCCATTATAACTATCTTTTTATAAATTACTAAAGATTTTCTATCGTCAAAATTTAAAAAATGTAACTACACAATTTATGAAATATTTGAAAAAAATTGCAATGAACTTTATATCAACAGTTTTGTGTAACTGAAGTCTGCTGATCGAAATCGTTTCATCTTTAGTTGTGCTTCGCTTACCAGAGAATAAGGAAACAAGAGGCAACTAAAACATGGCGGTCTTTCTTTCACCCTCTGTTGTCTCCGTATCCTGCTGGATTTGAAAACCCAGGGAATTGGAAAAACTTTTTTAATTAAAATGTTTGCTGATTCATTAGCCACCTGCGAGGGTTTCTACTTCATTCAGTGACAGCCTCGAAACGGGAACTCCATTCAACCAGGTCGCCGTTTTTAAATCCACTTATTAAGTTGTATTTATGTTAGCAAAATGGACGGATTAACTGGGTTTGTGCTTATTAGGGAAGAACTAACGAGTCCCAAAAGAGGGATTATAATGATCGCGAAGCTCGGCATTCTTTTTGTGTGTTTAAATGGATCTTATATTGTTTACTTACTGAAAAACATTAATGGATTTATTTACTACCAATCGTGTTTCACGTGCTCTTATAGAAGGCGATGGAGAAAATCGTTGATTTCGTGACTTCTCAGGTATCATGAGTCATGGAAGTCTTAACTAAATTTTTTTAGCGTAGAGTAACTTATTTTTTCATCTAATAAATTGGGGGAAATTACAAATCTGTTCTGGATGATCATAAATGCCTCTGTTATACAGGAAGGCCAATATCAACACGTCATCTGAACGGAAGTCGGGGGGCAAGGAAATCCGCGCAGCGATGGAAATTCCATTTCAAATAAACGAAATCAGCAGCGTCTGGCCATTTCCGCGGCCAGGGGCTAAAGCGCGGGCGTCCCGCGCCTGCAGCGCTGTTCCGACGGATTATTTCTGAACTCGTATTAAATTTTGCGAATAATTCGGCGAGAACACAGCAGGTCTGGATTGGATGCTCATTCAATAAGCGAAGATTTAATAAGACGAATTTCGGCAGACTTTCGTTCTGGAGCGCGGAACAAAAAGGGCTCGTTAAGGGCAGCTCGAGGATGCTTCCTGTCAGCCGGAGATTTTAGGATTGTGGCCGAAAGTTCAGATTGCCGCCGTCAGCGCGGCCCTAATCCGGACTGATTTATTTCGTCGAACTGTAAATGCCGAAGATCTTTGGCCAGCTGGATTTGCTAACGTTCTGCTTGATCCCTTGTTAATTTGACCGAAGTGTCAAGCGGGGATAGAAAATTATCGATTTTGAGGGAAAGAGTGCCGTTAATCTTAGTTAAGTGAGTGTACTATAATGGAATTGATCAAATCAATAAAACATATTTTTTTTGAACAGAATACCACAGGAATAGTAGATAGATAAAGAAATCAATGAAAATGAGCGAGAAAGCAATATAGAAAGCTACAACTAACTAAAGTTGCCTTAACATTAATACGAACCTTTAAAGACAAACAAAATAAATACAAGGTTAAAACAATAATTCGTCTTTGAAGAGCTTATTAACGATGTTATTCATAAATAGATGGAATAGCATCAAATTATCTATTATTTTATATGCTATCGATTAATCGAAAGATTGAATAAAATTACAAGAATAGTTTAACTAAGGTTTAAGAATGGAGGCTAAAATTCGCAATCTTCTCTTGTGTATTTTTAAATGCTTTTGTGATTATTGGTAGCATCCAAAGATAGCAACTATTGCAGTGGGTTTGGGAAAATGTTTAAATATTTATTTTCCCTATAAATTCTTAATTCTGTGACAAAATAAACATTGAACTTAGCGGCAAAGTTTCATTTGCGTGTCATGTAGGTTTAGAGTTCGGTTCAAACTTTGCGGATTACTGCTGTGGCAGAATCGTTGAATATTTTATTCGTTTGATAAAATGGCCTTGCGAAATCCATCAGTGTATTTGTTGTTTATTATTATATAATCATCATAATGTGGATGAATTTTTTAAAATAATTATTAATGCATTATCTAAAACGTATTTAGGTAATTGCTTGTTTCATATGAAAATAATATTTAAAAAAACAATGCATAAATAAAACAGCGACGCAAAGTTCCATTGAAATAAAAAAACCTTACATTGACAAATGCCTACAGTGTGAATTAATGCAAAAAAAATCGTTTCTACTTAAGTAATACAAAAATAGTACACCCAAAAGAATCACAAATAATAATGAGGAGCAAAGAAAACAAAGAAATAAAGACAGAACGCACAAGACGATTAGCGCACGCTGAGTTCGAAAAATAATCTTTCATGCTTAAAAACAAAGAAATAACTCTTAATTCGAGAGTTTGGTTTTTGGTATTCTCCCTGTGTTGACATGGATATAA
Organism: Sinelater perroti; assembly: GCA_036346155.1. NCBI lineage: Eukaryota > Metazoa > Arthropoda > Insecta > Coleoptera > Elateridae > Sinelater > Sinelater perroti. The sequence goes on along the minus strand of JARFIY010000046.1, from coordinate 4,706,039 downwards.
GAGAAAAAAACGAAATAGATGGGTTAGGCAAAGGCGAAGAACACTAGAAGTAATCTTCTTGTTTATCCGATCTCTTCTTCTTCTTCTTCTTTTCTTTTTCTTACCCCTTCTCTCCTTTCGCTCTTAACCCTCTCACTCTCTCTCTCTCTCTCTCTCTCTCTCTCTCTCTCTCTCCTCTTGTCTCGCCTCTCCTTCTCTCTCTTGACCATTTTCTATCCCCTTCCCTTTCTCTCGCTTTCTCCAAGTGCTCTTTCCTTTCTCTCTCTTTACCCCGTCACCATATATATTTTGTTTTCTAAGACACTATTTCCTTTATAACTCAAGACACACTGTTATACGTTTTGTTTAAAGTAAGGAAATATCTGACCGTAATTTTAATAATTAAATAAATATAACCAGCTAAAAAGTCATTACAGGTATCTATATTATAATTTCTGTAAGTCTGTCTTTATGTTATTTTTTGACTTTGTTGCTAAATAATATATTTTGTACAACAAAAAAAGGTTTCTTTTTTAAGTAGTGACAAAGAAAGAGCTGCGTTATAACGCCCCGTTTCCATGGTTTTGGACTAGGAATAGGATGAGGACATAAAAATGATCGAACTTATCAAAAATCCTAATCCTCGACCCTGTAAGTGCTGGTCTGGAAACTTTAATAAATTTACATAGAGGCTAAGCAGCATCTATTATTTACTGCATTTATTATGTTTTTGCGATATATTAATAAATTTTATTCTAGACCTTACCACGAACATAACATACTTCTCCATGCTCATTTTACTTAATACAAATGGGTTTCACAAATGTTCATTATACATTGTTTAATACGAAGTTGTCTTAATGTTCGATCTTCTGCTCGTTACACCTTTGCGAGCCGTAAAAGTTACGAAACGCAATTAGCATAGACAAGAGATGGAAATAAAACCGCCTTTTTGGCGTCGACGCCAAGTTAATTACACAGGTGTCGGTTAATTGTATGTATTATTCCAGCGGAGCATCTTTCAGCGCGACAAAATAAACGTTTCGGGTCCCGCCGGAGCAGATTAAGTTGCTATTTTGGACTGTTCTTCCTCATACACAGCGTGCGCGTAATAACTAATGGCATTCAAGTCTAGTTATAAACTGTATTACGCCGGTAACGAAGTTACAGCGCCGTATAATAAGGACGGCACTTACTCCCAATTAATTTGGCGCAAAGAGAATGCCGGGTCTCGCGTGACTGTCTGCTGCCAGACTCGCATTGCGTATTATATATGGCCACAACTGATACTGTAAATCGTTAACCGCAGTTTAATTAGAATCTATCAGTTGGGGTCGGATTACATATCACCTGCTCGGAGCACGGCGCTAAAAGGCCACTGCGTTGCGGAATTAATTTGTTCAAGGCATTCCTGATTGACTTCGCTTGGCTGTTAATAACGCGTCGGCCGTAGGGTTTGCCTTTTACTAAATTATGTGGGGATAATTGTACTTCACGGATCAAATTCTATATTTCAATAAACCATCTGAAACTAACTGCAATATATATGTAATGTTGTCAATGTTAATCATACCCACAAATGAAATATTTAAATAGGTTTCCGCGGTTAATTATGTATTACTATAACCTTTTACCTTAAACCCATCTATTGGATAAGATATGTCGATTGTTCTTTTGTTATCTAGCCTCTTGGACAAGATACGCTCCCCAAATTTCTTTCTCGCCTAAACCAAATTCACACCAACATCAAATTTACCTTGGAATCCGAACAAAAGGATTTCCTCATTTCCCTAGACAGTCTTATAATTAAAAATTAGGACTTAAGACCATTACCACAATCCTGCTATAAAACGTGTATTACCACAAAAAATACAAACTCTCAATCTCAATACGTTCTTACCTTACATAAGCCGCATATTAATAAGGCAAAACATATATGCCATTTTTAGGATTTTGTTCGCTCAGTTAATTTTTAAGGAATTTTAAGTAGTATATGGAATACATTTTGAAGATTGCCAAATGAGGACTTTAAGTTAGACAAACCGTCAAAACCAAAGCGTGGGTGATATCAGTTCGCCACTTCTCAACCATAAAAAAAAACGGGCTGCAAAATCAATTTGCCCTATTCAAAAACAATTGTTCCCATTTGGATGTCCCTAATTTCATTGGCCATCAATTACGCAACAATTCCAGACCAACAAGCTACATCCAACCCAGTGTATCTCTCATTAAACATTCACTTTAAAACCAATAAACAGCAAACTAAAACAACCCAAAAATCTGTCTTCTTCAAAGACTCAGGTTTTTTAAAAATGGGTGTGCAGATTATGGATGCGTGGTTACACGCTACTATACCGTGGTTAAACTTGATCACACCTTCGTGAAAAGGATTATTTCAGAAAATAAGAGTAACTGATTTCTCCGCCTAGTTAAAATACTACGTGAAGTAGTAAGAGAACACAAGACCATTGTTGAGCAAATCTTTAGTTCAAATCTGTAGAAATTAAATGAATTCCTAATTTTTCATGGGCGTTAACTCGTTTTCAAATACTTAGTTATAAAATAAAGTAACAATACCATACCGGTATGATATATAAATTACATAAATACCAGAATTAACAGTTAAGATCACAGAGAAAACGTTATTACAATGAAATACAATTTTTTGATTTCTTTAGAAGTAACTCTCACCTAAAACATCTTCCATTAGATACTTCTCCCAATAGTTTCTTTGTCATTTTGGCAGTGTGAAGTTTTGCGTTGTCCTGTTGAAGAATGATTCGCTGACAACAACCTAAACGCCGTTGAACCTGTCGCAAGATCTGGTAGTACCGATCGGCTGCCATGGTTTGACCATTTGCAAGCAATTCGTAATGAACGATACCGCCACAGCTTTAATCTACATTGTCTTCTCTTTTCAAAAATCTTCGACTGGAATTGAAGACGATTTTTGACCAAGTAACAACCACTCGTGTTTATGAAGATTGTCAAAGGCTTCTTGTCACCTGTGATGATGTCATTCAAAAGCACAGGTTTATGACTATACCGATCAAACAACCGATGAGATGCATCAAGACGTTTCTTCTACTGATGAACGGTCGTGTAGCACCCGCTTTGTCGTCTTCCTTTGTTTTCCTGCTTTATGAAGTATGTTGCAGATTGTTTGAGGACTACAGTCGAAGTCACCGACCAACATTTGGCAAGTCATCGATCGATTGCCTTCAATTGTGTTGAGCACAGCTTGACCATCGATTTCTTGCGATGTCCGAATCGTTTCCTGTCGACCAAAGTTTCTTCGCTTTTTTGAACTTTGCGAACCAACGTCTAGCAGTGACTTCTCCAACAATACCTTCTCCGTAAACTTTGCAAACATTTCTGTCGACCTTACTAGCACTCATTTGTGGATTCAATTTGTATTGAAATTGCAACAATCGAATATTTTTTAAATTAAAAGTATGAATGAAAACGTGTTTAATAAAAATATACAATAATAGGAATATATATATATATACATATATATATATATATATATATATATATATATATACATATATATATATATATATATATATATATATATATATATATATAATATTAATTTTTAATACAACTTACATAGCATTGCTGTTATATGTTAGTCATTAATAATAAGCAGTCAAACAGAATCGATTAGCTACATAATATTTTGTACTAGTCCATTTTAATTACATTTAGTATTCGATGGAAAACGAGATTCTTCAAACAAAACATGCATTTTCAATTTATAATTTGCCCAAAAATTAAATTCATTAATTAAAATTGGATTATATGTTTTTGTCTGGCGGAGCTAAAATCAACAATAAAGCACAATTTCGTTAACATAAAGGGCCTGTTTTGACTGAAATTAATTATCGAAAGCCACTGTCGGTATTTGATAAAGTCTCCGGTCACCCCTGTTTGCTTTTCCTGTCTACATTTGCATCCTGGCCGCGAACAATAGCATGTCTGCCATTTTTGTGACAATTTGAAATTTCTGTTTATCGATGTGTTGAATAAGTGATGGCAGTCCGTCCAGAATTACAGAATTGTTTCCTGATGTTATTGTTTTGGACTCCCGTTGTAAATGACTTTGTGTTTCATCGAGTTTGTAATATTGTTCTGGTAGTCCCATTTAAAATTCGGCCGGGTCGGCATTTAAATTTGAATGCCACAGTAATGTTGCCTTTCCTCGTTACTGTTAATTGTTTTTTAGTGTCTAATATCAGGTTATAACTTAGAAACACTTGGATGTAATTAAATTTTTTACGTCGGGATGAAGCATTACGCATTTAATTTATAAATTGAACGCTGTCCTATACGTGGAGGTTTCGCTTTAATTATGAAGGTGCATGAGATAATTTAATAAATCTGCTCCGCTACTTTCTCAGGTCTGTGCGAGAGGCGGTATTCGGATTCCAGCAAGACATTTCGTACTCCGCGGCGCTCGGATTTGACGTTAGGGAGAGGCGCGCTTTTTTGCCTTTTCAGAATGCGGCGGAAGTGGCGGGACATCAAATTCCGCGGAGCTTGGATCAAATAATTTGATAAGTTGCGACTGTAGCGCAAGCAATAGAGTCGTAATTTCTCCAGCTGCGAGAGCGTTTCTGCAGAAACCTACCCAACGACCCGGCTTAGGGACTTAGGTGTAACACCGGGGCTATGTCATATTTCTACGTTGGCCTGACCTGCAGCAATGATCTTTGCCCGGGCTTCGGCTGCTCTAAAAACTCGGCTTCGCTGAACGAACGCTTTATGAGACTCGTAAATCGAACACTGCAATTCTTTTGTGAATCATCGAGCCGGAATCTGGCTGGAGGTTGTTGATCTATGGGGATTAGAGATGGCGTTTTACATAATGATGTCGGTTGATCGTTCCATTATTTTTATGATTGCAGATTTGGACAAACATTTAAGGAAGCGAAAATTCCGTTTTTATTGTGTCAAACATAACAGTTTATAAAGAGGGATATTAAAAATGGTATCTCGATAATATACAGCGTGTTCCAAAACTATGTTTTAAGATTTACAGGGCATGTAGTGCTACACAGGTAGAGATAACATCGATTTTATTGCAATAGCATAATACTTTGTTTTATTGGTTTTTATTAAGATTTTATTGGCTTTTACAATGAAAAAAGATATTTAGAATGTTATCCTTCCGTACCCACGCATGATCTACTACATCTTCGTTCAAATGAATCTCGCATCTTTTCAAAAAAATTAGGTTTTGCTTGAGTTATCTGGCATCAGCGTTCTATTCGTTGGCGCAAATCTAGAAGCCTCCAGGAGTCTCTCTCGAAATGCATCATTCGGATGTTTCCTATCGGCAAGTGTAAACTGCGGTAGAGCTCCATATTGCATAAACCACAGATTTGGTACCTGATTTAAAGGTAAATCTCCTAAAATTTTCCAAGAAATTACGCTATGGAGAACCTGTTAAGCGTTGTAGTAAAACAACCGGTCCTGACAACCCATCCCCTATCATTCTTAATCTACTACTTAGATTCAAACACTGTTGATGTCTGGATTCAACAAGATCTTGAGTAAAACCGGTTCCAGCAATAAAAAGGATGTTAGCAATGAAGATTGAGCGTTCAGTAGCGTTCTATAAAAACCATTAACGGAATGTCGTACCCTCTCAATAATCCGGAAGAATAAAGGCTTGTACCTGTTGGCTATGGTAGAGGTATAGGAGTTGTCTAAACAAGATGTCTGCTAATATATGTATGAGTCTAAAGTCTCCTAATATTTGTTTTTAGTTTTAGTTTTAAAATTTGTCCTTTTACCTTGGTGTATATTTGACTCTCTCGTACAGTATTATAAGACTTTTCTTTTTGCAATAAACCGGTTTCTTTTAGTTATTGAAAACTCGTTTTAAACATCACATGAGAAGACAGTTACCAATTGGGAAACGCATTAGTATATAGGCCACGTGCACTCAAAACGTTCCCACTGACATGGCCTTACATGAACATTTTATCGGCCATTTCAGCAAAAATTGTAATCGGCAAAAATTGCACTATTCGAATTAACCTTTAAATTAACCTGTCTTAAAACAAGGCACGGGATGCAAAACCATCTTTGTTCCGTAAGAAAAATTCTTTTAACACACATACAGTTTATCAATAAGCACAAGTGCAACATTGGTAATTTATGATAAACATACGCTACACATGAATTCAATTCTTAATTTGCTACATTAATCCTCCTATAATGCGGTTAATTTGTACCGTAAGAAAATTATAAGAAGTACAAATGAGATAATTCGTATTGCATTACATACGAGGGTAAGGTGAAAAGTTCTCGGCATGACACAGAGATGGTACTGCAATCGGCAAACAATTATGTTTCCTGCTTGAGTGCATGCGTCATTAGTTCGTATGACTAGTTTCAACTTGTTCGCTCAAGTAGTTTGTTTACACGAATTCTTTCAGTAGACAAGTTGCATGTTTTTTGTTAAAATGGATAAACTTGAATATCGTGCGGTTATAAAATTCTTCGTTTTGGATGGATTAACCTCTAAGGAAATTCATCTGAAGTTGACAAAAGTTTACGGGGACTCTGCTCCTTCCATGTCAACTGTTAAAAAGTGGGCAGCTCAATTTAAACGTGGTCGCATATCCCTCGAAGATGACTCACGTGAAGGACGGCCAAAAACCGCAACCACACCGGAAACCATCGAAAAAGTGCATGATATCGTGTTGGACGATAGGCAAGTGAAGGTGAGTGAGATAGCTGAGGCTGTGGGGATATCGGAAGTAAAGGTGCGAAACATCTTGCACGAAGAATTAGGATGCGAAAGCTCTGCGCAAGATGGGTGCCGCATTTGCTGAATGCCGATCAAAAGCAAATGCGCAAACGATTTTCGCAGCAATCTTTGAACCGATTCAACAGGGATCCGACCGATTTTGTTCGGCGATTTGTCACCATGGATGAGACATGGGTCCACCACTACACGCCAGAAACGAAACGGCAGTCCAAGCAGTGGGTGGAAGCCGGTGGTTCGGCGCCAAAGAAAGCGAAGTCGATCACATCTGCCGGAAAGGTGGCCAGCGTGTTTCGATATGCGAAAGGGATCCTGTTAATTGACTATCTTGCAAAAGGCAGAACAACTACAGGTGAATATTACTCCAACCTTCTTGACCAGCTGGATGCACAAATTCGCGAGAAGAGGCCTGGCTTGAAGAAGAAAAAAATCATCTTTCACCAGGACAACGCACCTGCGTTAGCGATGGGAAAACTGCGGGATTTGGGGTATGATTTGCTTCGCCATCCCCCCTATTCTCCTGATTTGGCACCCTCAGACTTCCATCTGTTCCCAAACTTAAAAAATTTGTTTCTGGGAAGAGTTTCGCATCCAATGAAGAAGTTGATGAATATTTTCACAATCTTCCAGATTCTCACTTCCGAGAAGGAATACTGATGCTGGAGAGGCGCTGTATCAAGCGTGTTAAAGTCAAGGGAGATTATGTAGAAAAATAAAATCATTTTTTAACTGAAAGTCGCAGTCTTTCATTGTCAGGCCGAGAACTTTTCACCTAACCCTCGTATATGAAACCTACATTCTTCGAGCATCATGTTACTATGGATACAGTTAAAGTTTTGCAGAATGCAAATTTCATTTAAGAGTTCATATAAGAAAGTTATAAAACAAAGTAAAATATAAACTAAAAAAACTTTTTTCAAATAAGAACAATGCATTTAAGCTTGAAATTAAACACTCTATTAACATTTATCGTCACTGTTAGATATTAGTAGTATAATTCGTTTTCATTTAAATGCCTGATATTCTCTTCAGTTCGCATATTCTTCTTTATTTTGTAATTCTACTGGAACTTTTTTATAAGGAGCTAAGAAATTTTGTAGTTATTTTTAAAGCTTTGTACTTGTGTTGTTGAATAATCTTTTTCAACAAAATAAAGCTCTAATTTTGTAACCAAATCTAGTCTCTTCTTTTCACATGAATTTAAAAGGTGTTCATCCAATTCCTTGTCCATCTTTTCATTTGCAATTGTGGGAATATTTGAGATCCATTTGTCAATTAATACCTTCAATTAATCTTTGACTAAAGTCTCTTCCTCAAGTTGTTGTTCTATATCTTGATATTTTATGTCTTCAAATCCTTGATCGCTTCTACGAGAAATAATATTTACTACTTCTACAACTTTACTATTTTAGGTAACAAACCTTTCCAACGTCCATTAAAGGTTTGATAGTTAATTTCCACACAAGTTAATGAATACATTTTTTTCAGTTATTTTAACGAACTTTTGCTTCCAGTAAATGACGGATTTTTTTGCTTTACAGAAGAACACCGAGTTTTAAATGTTCGCATATTTTAAATGCTTTTTCTTTCATAAGATTTTCACTAATAGGGATCTTTTTAGCTATAGAGTTTTCTAACTAAATCATAAGAGCTCGTTTCATTTTAACCATATTAATATTTCGTGTGCAGATCACGCGTTTCTCACATAACAAGCAACCACCTGCAATGGTTTTCGTTATCGTTTCATTTTTCTCCACGGTCCAAATTGTAGACTCATTAAAGTTCAACGATTTTCAAACAGATGATATTTTTTTTGTCTTTTAAACGATGTAGAATTTGAATTCTCCTCAAAAGAATTTTTTTAAATGCAAATCTGGGGTTAAAACTGATTTTTATTAAATATTACCTAAATTATTGTGTAATAATAATCAGTTATAATAGATCCAGCGAGCACTTTATTAATCACTAATTTTACGTTTTCCTTCATTTAAATTGAATCGGGTATTAAAAGTTTCAATAAAAAAAGCATTACTGCATTGCCTTTGTATTTACAGGGGAATTTACTAATGACTGAAACTGAAGTTCGTGCTTGAAAAAATCAGGGGATTTCCCCATTAATTTCAATTATAAGAGTGACACAGTCAATCCTCCTATAACCCAATTAATTCTTATCGCATTATATTGAAACTTATGGCGTTTCAGAAGGGATGTCGCAATTTCTGCTCCTTATTATAAGGGGATACTGTATTTGATTTGATGGGATGTATTCTTATCTTATCTACCCGTGTGTGTGTGTGTGTGTATGAACTTTTTAACTTCGGCCATACTACATGTACTGTAAATTATTAAACGTTATTTGTAACCCTCCATATACTACAACTTTATTTTTCGGAAAATTTGTTGTAACGCAGATCAGTTAAAGTTGGTAGTTTATGAATAATGTTTTGGATTTTATGCCTTTCTCAATTTTAAATGTTTGCGTCAAGATGCTTTTACTTATGTTTTTTCTTAGATGTTGATATTTGTGTTCGTATATACGGGCGCGCGGTTATAAATTCACTCATCCTGTTTTTCTCATATTTTGATACAGTGACCCCTGCGTTGCTTTTCTCTTCCAACAAAAGTCGTTTTCTTTTTACAAAATTAACTTTCTCAGAAATAAACAAGAAGCATCTTTGTTAATCGATTAATATTTTTATTTCTGAACCAATTTAATGTTTGCATCTTAAGCAGCGTTCTAATATTTAATATGGTACGAATACTAAATACTACGCATAGTAAACGGGTTGTATTAATGTATATCCGTTATTATGCAAATGGCTGCAACGAGCAATATAACTATGAGTTTTATTTACCAAAACTCATTAATAGTCATTCGGGATTTAAAATGCGAGTATTTATGCTGTATGTTGTTAGGGCAGGTACTAATCCAACAATAAACAGCATAGTCATCAAATTGCCCCTAATAACTTTGATGACATGCATTAATTATGCGTTAAAGCTATCGATTAGCGTTCGTATTTACTATATGTCCGATGTTTCTACTGGTGCATGTACGGTAAAGCACCTATTTCGGAACTGTGCAGTGCAGTTTCATAGAGTAGTGGGAATATTTAGAATGTTGTACGATTTTCTGAAAGGTTTATTAGATTCTAGCGAAATGCGCTTTTGTTATTTAACGGTTTTTTTTTGAAATGATAAATTTTAACTTTTATCAAATCAAAGATCTAAAGATATAAATAAATTAATGTTATTTTATGTAAATCTAGAGTCAACTTATAACTTTTCGATTTTCTGCAATTTCTTTCCAATCTCGTAAACACGGCATGTCAAAGTGATGCTAGAAATTTATAATTTGTAATAGCAAAGACTTTGGAATTCTTACACAAAATGAAACATTATTAACGTTTCTTATCCAGTGATTTTAAGAATTACCCATTTGCCAAGGTAACACCTAAGAAAAAAAACTTTAATTGTTTAAATACACTATTACTTATTGAAATTACAGCACCAGAAAATGCGAATTAACAACTGAAACTTTATAAATTTGTTTAATAGTATAGGACAAATAAATTATTAAATTTACATAATATTTATTCAATAAGGTATTGACCCCGCATCGGGCGCCTGTGAGCGCCTCCATTCTTCGTGACAGAGTCAAACAATTGATGAATGGTGTGTCGATAGAATGAATTTCAATCCTTATTGATACGCTCCCATAATTTGCCTAGATTCCTTAAAGGTCCTGAATACCTCTGTACCATTCACGCAATGATAGTCGGCCGGTGAAAGATCAAGTGATCTGGCCAATCATTCTTGTTTTGATAAAAGAAATTTAATATGTTACGTGCCACATGTGGTCGAACATTATCTTAATGAAAGATTGTTTGAGACACCCTCCAAAAGAAAGGTAGTACCATGGGCTATAAGACCGTGTCAGTGTGCGTCTAACTGATAAAGTCAACTCAACATTGTATAACACGTACAAATACAACCTTATTTTCAATGTCTAGGGCATATATTCTACCTTTATATCGGTTTGAACCCAGTCTGAATTTATCAAAAAAGACAATTCTGTGCCGCAGACGTCTTTTTGTTGCCGATGCAGAAAAGTTAGTGATAATCACAAGAAAGGACACTGCTATTAGTCGTATTATACGTAATCGACATCGAACAAAGAAGGTAGACAATCGATATGATGTAATGATCTATCACTGTTATTCTAGAGCACTTAAAGTCTTACTACGATCTGTAATCACAAGCCTCTGAAGATAACGATCTTCCCGGTTGGTTGTTCTGCGTACTAGTTCCTCGAACCATTGGTTCTATATTCACGCCACAGTACTGTTATGGCAACCAATTCTTCGGCCTATTTCTCTTATGGAAACACTACCTTGTATGAGCTAACAATATGCCTATTACGCGTAATATTACTACTTCCTTCATTTTTTTTTAAAAACTATAATTAAATGTCAGGCAGACATGAATACATGATCTTCAAACTTTAATCGTTTTCTGATTATATTATGCTTAAGTTTCTAAAGTTTTAATGCAATATCCGAGGGTAGTTTAGAAAGACACGTCTGTTTGGTTATCAATGAGACACGCGTAGATACATGATCTTTATTATACATATTACAAATCTACGACAATACATTAGTTGCCGACATAATCGCCATGTAAATTCAGACATTCTTATAACGTCTTACAAGGTTTAAAATCCGTTCTACAAAAAAAAGTCTTCTCCCTGGGAATTAAGCTACCCGGTAATAGCATTTTGAAGCGTATTGTCATCGTCAAATATGTGCGGCGCAAGCCACTGTTTCATAGACCTTTTTGTCGGTTTCCCGAACAAGTTCATTGCCGACTATTGATGGATGGCCACTTTTTGCTTTATCGTGCGTCCATTTTTAAACATACAACACCGTTCACATACAGCACTTTTATTCATTACGTTTGGTCCGTAAATAATACGCAACTTGCGATAAATGGCAGCTGCTGACAGTTTTTTGCACATAGAACTCGAATTACTCCACGCGCTTTACATTTGAGGGTTGTTCTATGGCAGTATTTATTTTCATTTGATGTAGCGGACGAGTCAACTGCAACACAACCTTCTTCCACTTCGCGTTATCTGCTACTGCATACAGGGTTACAGAACGGGCGTCGCTATTTTCACCTACTTTTTGCGCATGTGCAAACGGTCATTTCTTTCCGAATTACTCTCGTAATTTGTTTATAATGGTTTTCCAATTTCACTAAACAGCAGTGTATATTTTGTTTTTCTATATCTGCATAATTTTTCCGCAATACTTTAACGGCATAGTACAATTCATTTAATAGGAAATCTTCTTTTCTAGTTTTATAGGAGAACTAGAAAATCCACCCAGCTATGCTTGGCTGCTATAGAGAATGTAAGTGTTACGAACTTTCTGTAGCAATCGTTACTATCTTGCAGCTATTTCTTCCGGTATTCTTCCTAAACTTCGCTACCGCCTTGATTCGTTCTCTGCAGTTATTTCTTCCGGGGTTCTTTGAAAACGTCGTTGTCATCTTGCTTGGTTTTCTACTTCAACTTCCTCCGGAGTTCTTTCGGCACATATACGTCGCCTCGCTTTATTTATTGCTGCCCTTTTATCCGTAGTCTGCTCACTTCTTCGTTTTCTCATGTAATTTCTGTGGTGCTCCGCTGTTTGTACCCTTTCCGTACCAAAGAATGCTTATTTGCAAAAAGAACAGAAAAACTAAAACAGTAGGATAAATAATTTAATTTTAATTTAAGTTTTTAAAATTGCAGTGTGCTTTAAAGATACGACGATCGTTCATGTATTTCCGCGTGGCCCCGAACGCGTTACTCTGGTAACCAATGCTTTTGCACACGGCCGCGCAAGTGTGACGAACAAACACACCGCCTTTTATATTTAAGTATGATTATTCACGTAACTGTGAAATGAGGGTATGCATTACAATATAAATTATGAACGGAAGGGAACAATATAAAAATATTATGAAGAATTTGACTTTAATTTCCATTAATCTTTTATGTAATTATAAAATAATTAAGGCGGTAAATGATTGAAAAATTCAATATTATTAGCATCAGTTACACTTATAAAGTATTTTAGAAACACCCTAAAGTGTATTAGTGGGTTGGGGGATGGGAGGCATTAAGAAGTTTGAAAACTAAGGAAAATATTCTGGTGCCATGTGGGTTATTTTAAAATATAAGCTATTAATTTGAATTAAAAATAAATTATGTTTTGTCTAATAATTGTGTAATTTATGAATGGTATCGTCACTTGCTTACAAAAGGATTAATATAATCGGATTATACTACAAGAATTGATTAGAACTTATAATGTGAGCCTGGTATATTTGATTTTATTATTTAATGAAGGCCTATAATACCTCTATTAGCTGCAAATAGGATTTGAATCGGTCCCTTCTAAGTCGAAATCCATATAAATTAGAATTAGAGTTCAACGAAGTTGGCGTGTAATTCTAATGGCCAGCATCGACCCGAACTTCTGCTTTGCCGTTTTGGCATTCATCCCCCAACTTTATTTATTTCAGATCGCCCAGTCGGGCGCGAACAGCAGTTTTAGGTAATAACGATTTATAATCAAGTTTACCGATGCTTCTGGCGCTTTCGCGCAAACAGATGTGATGTGTTTATGTGGCCCGCATGCCGACACGGCGATGCTGACGAATTGCGCGCTGTAGGAGTTGGCCGTTTTTGATGACTATTGCCGCAGCGAGACGCGCGAACGTACCAGCAGGGCCCTTGTAAATGACACCTGGCACTACCTCCCTGGCACGCGGCCTCCACATAAAGCGCAAATTATTTGCGTGTGCGAGCGGCGCTTTGCGCCTTGGTCGTGACAGTTTAATATTAATTTTCGTTTGCCTCAAAGGTTTTATGCTTCATCTAGCAGGTTCAGTAGTTATTTCTGAAGTTATAGTCCGGGTATGCGCGGCTTAATTGGCGTCCCGCATTAATACATAATGCGGGAGAGTCTGAAATTGCTCCAATTGTTTTTACAAAGGACATATTGTTTTTGTCCGCAATGATCAGAATTTGTTTTATTTGTACGTATTACCGTGTAGATTTTGTTTGAACATTGGTTTTGTATTTGAAATTGTTCGCCGCATTACACAAAGTGGTGTAAAGTTTTCAATTTCTGGTACAAATTAAAACCCTTGTCACTTCACAAATGTTGCAATTGCTCAATAGGACTTCTCAATTAACTTGGATCTCATAATGTGTGGTTTAACATTAGAAATATATACAGGGTCCGGCAGTCTAGACAAGTAGCCTCCCGGACGTAGCAGTCGCATTCTTTAAATTCTTAAACCGCCATCAGTTTGTATGGATGGGACATAAGATCACAGTGTAGAAGTATCTGCAAGCTTCGTTCAGATATTCCCAAGACGATAGCATACTTAGCGGCGGAACGTTTATGTCGATAGCCTACCTCACTGCTGTGATACGTGAACTGCCCGATATCTATTACGAATTGGCAACCCTGTGTATCCTAGGTGCGATCTGACGTTCGCATAATAGAGTTTGATACGTACTTAAGACGTTTTTGTTATCATTAAGTTGAAAATTTGTGTACGATGATTGTGAATTATATCAATAACAGTGCGTCGATCAACTCACTTTGATTTTTGGTGATAAAGCCCCATACAGGGCAGAGCCACTGTATATCGTTGGTTTAATGAATTTAACTGTGGTCGTAGTTCACTGACGGATTAATTTAAAGAAGCCCGTCCAAAATCGGCTGTAGTGCCAGCAAATATCGACTCCGTGTGCGCACTGATAAAGCAAGATCGTTCTGTGACTTATCGTGGAATTCAGACACCCTTAGGCTTTATTATGAATAGCATATATTTGGTACTATATGACCATCTATGCGTGAAAAAGTTGTGTGCGCGTTGGATTCCGCATAAGTTAACGATCGCTCAAAAACAGGCTCGTGTCGATTGGTTCAAAGAAATGTTCAAGAGATGTAATCCCGCTGCTTCAAAAACCATTTACATCATTTATGCGTATGAGCCTGAAAATAAACAGCAGTCGAGAAAACGGGTGGGTGCGTGCGTGCGTGCGTGCGTGCTGTGCGTGCGTGTGTGCGTGCGTGCGTGTGTGGGTGCGTGCGTGCGTGCGTGCGAGCTTGCGTGCGTGCGTGCGTGCGTCGGTGGGTGGGTGTGTGTACATACGTACGTAGAAATACAACTTGGACATATTCAATGCGTTTTTTACCTCTACGGAGGGGTCCCAACTTCATTTATGTTGCATCCCAGATATGTTGCTGTTTCCCATTTATTGGGATGCCGTTATTCTGCAGTAATTTGTTCTTACTTATTATCATATACTGAGTTTTTGATTAAGTTTCAAGGCGTATTCTTTGTACGCTTTAGCGATTATTCCCACGTTGTAGATCTTCATTGGTATTCGCGAAAATCAGCGTGTCGTTGACATTATTATCCCATTCACTATGATTCCCCCTTTACATAGTGCAAAGCTTTCTTAAAGAGTACTTTGGAGTACAAGTTGAAGAGTAGAGGCGACAATATACGTTCCTGTCGGGCACCACTTTTTATTTCTCTTGCTTCTGTTAGTTATTGTCCTACTCTAACTGTGGCCGTTTGATGCCAGTAAAGATTACCAATTATTCGCAAATCTTTATTTGGAGTAGTTTGTCGTGTGGTACCTTGTCGAAGGCCTGTTCGAAGTCTATTAGGCATATATGCAAATCACACTTGACATTTCGAAATCGATGAATCAACACTTGCACTCCGAATAGAGCTTTCCGTGTCTCCATTCCGCTTCGGAATTCGAATTGCATTCCACTTAAATTTTCCTCTATTCTTTGGTATATTTTTCAGAAGATGACTCATTAAACTTATGGTGCGTTAATCTTTACATTTAATAACTCTATTTTCTTTGGGATCGTAATAAAAGTAGATTCTAACTAATCTGTTGGTTATGTTCCTGTATTACATATTTTATTGAATAATTTTGTCTACATTTTTACTGATATTTCCCCAAATATTTTTATTATTTCGCTCTTTAGTATATCTGTCTCGGAGTTTTATCACTCTTTGCTATTCTTATTGCTCTTTCTACTTCGTCTTTTGTAATCTCTGGGTCAGTTCTTACATCCTTCACATTGTGTTCTGTATTTATATCATCATTAAATAGCTCTAAAATGTATTTTTTCATAATTCTAATTTCTTGTGTTCTGTTATAATCGTTCCTTTATTATTTTGTAAACCTATGCTGTTTATCTTTATTTGTAGCCCTGAAACCTCTTTTAGTTTATCATTACAGTCCCAAATCCAAACATGAAATGGCTAATGATACATGAATGTGTACCAATCCTAATCAGAATAAAGCTGAGTGCGGCGGCGAAGGTCCTTACAATCGTGTTTTGAGATCTCAAAAGCGTCGTTTTTACTTAACAAAACATAATTTAAACTTAATACAAAAGCCATTTGCTGATTATGCTAAAAATTTCTAGCGCATATAAAAATAAAACAACACCTGCTCCTATATCACTACCGCAACTCAAACCAAATTGAAGCAGATATAATGGACAGTAGTCCACAAGTCTCCTACTTACAACAGTTTCGGCTCTAGTCGTAACTATCATTTATTCAGGACTTTTAAGTTTCCCTAAAAAGGCAGCGGTTTGAAAGCAACAATCAAGCGAAGACATTTAGATGTGCATAGTCCTAGAGCTTTTTATGAAAGAGACGTCAAAAAGTTATTCAGTCTCTAGACCAAACGTATATCAAAATTTAAGGGTGGTGTATGTAAAAAAGTAGATTTGTCAGTTGTATTGTAATACTTTGTTTCTATAAGGTCTTATAACAAAACTGTAGTTTAAAATTTATTTACCTAAGTATATAGTTTTTTTTAGAGGTTTTCTTATTAGCTCCAGGTCATCGAGTATTTTTCACTGCGTATTAAACAATTAAGATGAAATTCTTTGGTTATATACTCTCATTCACTATCTAGTAATTTTAGTTTACTGTATATATGATTCAAGGGCCAGTGTGGCCGCGTGGTTGAGACATATGAGTGCGGTGTGAATGGATCTGTGTTCATTCTTGAAACTCTTTGATACCTGGCGGTAGCCTACTTAAAATAATTGAGTACCCCTATATTCATTTAGAACAAGGGATAATAATGGCAGTCGTTTGAGGCGCGGTGCTTACCACATCGCCCCGCATCAGAGATGGTATGCGACGACTGGATAGAGAGAGAGCGAATATATGAGAACGTTAATCTCTCAGATTACAGGCCGTGACCTTACGCGGGATATTAGAATTGTACCATTATATGATATGTTCATCGTCAGTTTTTGTTAATAAAAAATATATATGTAAACTGTAAAATTAACGTATGGTCCTTTATTATAGTCAGTTATACGGTTAGAAGAGATTTAAAATTGGATCGGAAAATGTTTATTTTTAATGAATTTAAACGTAGCATTTTATTAATTCTGATTATTCTTATGCTTTTTTGTTCAACGGTATTAATTAATTCGTAGGATATCATTTACTTAGTTTGTTAAATAGTTTAAGTATAACGATATTCATGAACTGAAATCTATGCATTGTAATTACGTTGGTGGAAGTATTGCCTGTTCAATACTAATTGATTTGTAATTGCATGTTCAGAGTCTGTTTACGTCGTAGAGCACCGCTTCTATCACAAATTCCGTAGTTTCCATAAATCGACACCGGAATGTTGTCAGCGATAATAACTCCTGTGCAATTGTTGTGGGTAATTACTGTCCAACAATAATAATCCGACAAATTGTGTTATGGTATGCAATTTAATAGGATTGTAAAGAACAAAGCGCTGCGTAATTAATTAGGTAATTGAATGACAATCAAGTTTAATGAATAAATAATTCTCAATTCCTGTTTGATTGGAAAATATTTATACAATAAAAAACACTAAGTAAATTTGTTTAGAAGTTCATCTAATTGCAATTAATGTTTTAAATATGACTTATTGTATTAATTAAAAGAATTTTTAAGTGTTTTTCCTTTTTTGGAGTTACTTATTTGGGTTATTTGAGATACGATGGGTTGCTCAAAGAGTAAACGAACTGTATGTATTCATATTTTTTTGGATTTGCTGTGAACCGACGACTCTTGTCACCTTCGAAGTATTCTCTTTTTTACTGATACACTTATGTGGTAGTACTTCCATCTCTTGTAGCACTTTTGATAAGGCTTTTTTGGGTGTCTCTCGGAACCTGTGCAGAATTTATTTTAATTTTCTTACATTTTTCAACACTGATTTTAATTTGGAGAACATGAATTAACTAGTTGATGTTAATTTGTTAGAGTATGGAGGTTAAGGAAGAAAAATATGTTATTTTCGCAAACAATTTTTAAACCGGGTAAACTATTTATGATGCAGTTTGATTTAAAGACGAGCTTCTTTCAAACAATTGGCAAGAATACAAGAGTCCTGGCGGTATTTAGCACCGTGAGCCTTGAATAATTAGGTCAACTCAATTAAGATCAAAATTTGGTGTTCCATGTTGAATTAATGCTCTACATCGTCGCTGAAGACTTCAATTCTATTCACAACTTATAGAAGTCGAGAATGAGCGATTTTTAAAAACCTTAACTTCTAAAAAAAAATTACCTTTTAGGTAGATGTCGATGTTTGAAAACGTAAGGCACAAATGAATAGACAGACTGTCTTGTCTATAAAAGGGTTAGTGAAATCTGAAACGGTGTTTTGTTGTATTATATTTCTGGTTGGACAAAATTTAAGCTCTGAAATTATTTAATGGTTGCAAGAATTTGTATTCTATTTGAAAATATTAAAAATACGAATGGTTACATTTTAAAGGAAAGTATTATTAATGAGATCTTTTCACAATGGCGTGACTTTTCTTCAAAAGTGGTCTTGAAGTAATTTGCGACGGATTTCAGGAAACCAAACTCCTTGCTATTGAAACTATTCTACAAAGACCGGAACAGGTGAAAATGCGATAGAACAAAGTTTGTAAGAATACCGTGAGTATTTTCGTTTATATTTATTTTTATTTCTTCTAAGCCAAGAAATGACTGGGTGTACATGGTCCAATTTATTTATTGATATCCGTGAAAGATGCATCGGGCTTGGAAGTGAATACAAGTTTTTCCACATGATGCAGATAAGTTGTCAATATTCACACTTTCACAGGATGTGGGGATTAATTAATTACTAGTCAACGGTTATGCAAGTATTTAACGAACAGATAAAATTTTGTCAATCTTCATAAATCTGAATTATTAAAATTTTGTCTTTTGTTTGGATGGTTTTGAAACTTATCAGCGGGTTTCTTAATTGGTTTTCTAGGGTTTCTTTTTTACCTCGATATTAATAGTAAGATACTCTTTATATTACAAAAAGCATTTTTACGTGAGCTGTGACAGATATATCATCTTGTAGGACTACCGAACTGTCGCTTTCCCAACATGTAATTTCCTTATTGAACTTGGGAAATTTTATTTTAAGGAGATTGTAATTGAAAAAATATTAATAAACAGTAAGCGAAAATACGAATTTTATCTTCATTAAATATTTAGAAAATGTTTTTTTGTCTCAGAAAACAGCGTTTTGTTTGGTTAATTATTCTTTAATTATTAGCTATCATTTGCTAACCATTCTACACAGTTATCTGCTTATAATTAATATTTATAAATCGGGAATTATTAGTACTGATTGCTTCTTTGTAAAATACATATTTGATAAGCAAAATCATCCATTATGATTCAAACGGTTGTTTCTGAATATCGAGATGTTTGCACAAACGTATATGTAAACAAAGAGACAAGTGCGTTCAAATACGAATTGAAGCTTGTATACACCTTGTTCACATCTCTATTTACAGAACAGCACTTAACAGCTACGTTCGCGTTGTAGCATGCTTGGTTTGTTGCTATAGATCCGTAATCAAATTTCAGTCAATAGCTGGCCCATAGACGTGACCACCGTGCCGAACAAGGGCGTGATTCTAAAGCATCCCCCTTTTGCGAACTATTAAAGTAAATTCTATTCAAGTGCGCCACTTAATGCAAGTTGTAGTAATAAGGGCGAAATTTGCACTCTCCTTCTGCAGGACAACAACTCGCGCATGGCACTCAAAAATTCACATAAACGTACTCCGAACGGTACGTATCGGGGAATACCCATCTAATAAAATAGGAGACGTGCCAGCCAGCCGTATTGCATTTCGAGCAACGGTAGGACATGACCCAAGCATCAATAATGCGAGGCTCTGTCGACGAAATTGTAACTTACGTATCCGCCGCGTACCGAACTTTAATTGAATAGCAATGTTGTTCTAATGGATGATCGTGCGCGCGACACACGTCGGAATTTCCCAAATTAATTTGGATGAACCTGGCTGTAGCAAGCAAAAACGGCCTAGGAGTGTTTTCCGTTAACAGTACAGATCTCTAGATACTCGTCAAAAACTTGTACGTGGGACTAAAGTCTTATATTCGCGCATCGATAATGCAAACTGCGCCACGCACTACCCCGAGCCGTTCGTTTAATTTAGGTCTTGCTTCGCTTTAGGAGTTATTGTCGAGATTGAACTTTTCAGATGGGCGGGAATTAAATAAAATGTTGGAAGTTAAAGAGCCTCCCAGTTAGATTACCTCATATTTCATTTTTCCCAGCAAAGCCCTACAACGTTCAGACAAAAGACAAGAACTTTTTTATTTACTCAAAACTTTGCTTTATATGTCATTCCGAGGAAGTGGGCCGAGCTTTTTCTTTCTTACCGCGATAAGTCGCTTTTTGCAACTTTCGCCGCTATTACCATCTCGGGCGTTTATTTAAATTTATGACGGTCCTAGAATTTTGAAACGTCCATCAACAAAAGTGGCTAAGCCAAATAGCACGCCGCATAGGTACGCAGAGTGCGAAAAGAATTGTAATAAACTACTTGCGTCCTAATATTATAAAATCGTAGTACTAAAGCACTAAAACTGAAACAAATTTGTATGTGGCATATATATTTTGTCGTATATAAAACCAAATGTAGGAACGTTAAATTTTGAAGATGCATTGCCTATGTAATGTCTGATAAATGCTCGCATCTGGAGGCTACACAGACTCGGGCTCTTTGAATTATATTCTCCACCTCCTTTTTATAGACATCGGAGGGTATGGCTTGAATTGTTTCCCATGCGTTTTCTTCGAGTGCTCAATTATGTTTGTTTTGATGGCGTACATCTTATTTGTAAGATATCCCCAGAGAAACAGGGACAGTTAAATCTGGTAATCTGGGATTATCAAAATGTGTGGCTCGTCGTACGCCCATCTTGCTGAAACAACATTTTATCAAATGAAGTTCTTCAATTTGAAGGACCATAAAATTATGTATAATATCATGGGTAACGCTCAGCGTTAACAATAAATTCTCCACAAAACTATAACTCGATATGAAAGTGACAGTCGCTCATGGATAACTCAGGAGGTTCATCCATCCCCCTCCTTCATACATGTCAGTTTTATTAATTAACGTATATACCCAAATAAGTCAAAATGGACCTTATCGTTTATTATAAATTATTTAAAAAAAAACATGCTCATCTGCGACACTAAGTTTGTTGTAGTCACGTTTTTGATGGGCTCTATGCTGAAGTTCTTAAATGAACTTGATCTTGTATGACTAGGTGCAATTTTTTTTTTTTTTTTTGACAATACACATGTTTGATTATTCAATAGTCTACATAACATCAAATTAATATATATATATATATATATATATATATATATATATATATATATATATATATATTTATATAATAAATATAAATATTTTTTACTTCTAAGGCTTAAGTTATATTACATTTACATCATTTTGTTACATTATAAAATCTACTTGCTACTTGAGGGATTTCACACAAGGGACTCTAAGTGTACGTTTTTTTTTTGGTGTGTAAAAAATTCTCGGGCGCACTGAAAATATTACGGATAAAGTAGGATCCCACTTAGATACAAAATACGTTCGAATACGTATATGTTAATGCCCTTAAAGCTGTCTTAGTGGATTTCAGGTCATTCAAAATATTCAGATTCTATGCAATTTTATTTGTAGAATACATAGTCAGCAAATGTTTTTCAAGAGGAAACACGTATTTCTGCATACTATGAAAGTATAAAAATTTCTTTCACTAAGATGAAAAGCATACCCAGCTAGCTAATTCTGTAATTGAATCGCACAAGGACACTAAATTCAGGTTACGTTAAAAAAGAGGTTTGTTTTTTGGGACATAAATTAGAACAAGGCCAAAGAAAACCGTGAGATAAGTTGAAGGTTACGAACGGAAAGGGTCAGAAAAAAAACAACGGGAAGATAAGAGAACACATACGAGAAAATTGCAAATGGTAGCAGTTTGTAAGAGCTAAAGCTATTGCGGAAAGAAAAAGACTTGAACAGTATTTCTCGTTGATAGCTATTTTTTGCAGTATTACTGTAACTGGGTTCTAAAGTGTAGCCGTTAAAATTAACGAAAAGCTAATCTCGGTGGCTTCGATCATAATCGATTTAAAAAAAGTTTTCTAAATGACAGTTCAATAAACATTACAAGCTTTATGTTAACGTCATTGAAACGACGTAAATGCAAAAACTTTAATTACTCGTCGCAGGTAATAGGTTCTAGAAAGAGTTTAAAAAGTGTACTGTTTGTTCTAAAAATTTTAATAGCGCATACAAATGCGTTTTTTTAGTTTTTTTTTAAATTCTATATTTCTTAGATATTATAGATTATGAATTTTAAAATCTGCGTTAAGCTTTCGGAGGAACGATATATAGATTAGGGCATAATCTCTTTTTGAGGAAGAATAATGTTTTGACAACATATAACATGAAGGCATAGAAGCAGAAATTCGGCTTCAAAGTTTAAGCTGTTTCAAGGGTGATTATTATAATATCTAGTAATTAAATTGGCTCACCTACAACATTGTATCATTTACTTGAAAGCACATTCAGGATGCGCAAACTTCCATTAACTACAAAATATATTAATAAATGGATCTACCGTCATCGATCCCTTTTCTTCTAGGAAAAAGTTAATGGGGAAAGTCAAAATTGGCTATAATGTTTTGCTTTAAAGTTATTCATGGAAATTCGATTCCTTGTTTTATATAGCGATGTCTTCCTTTTTACGAAAGCAAGAATTCGTGGGATTAATTTTTCATTTTCACTGTGATACAGCAGAAAATTGAAATTTTTAAAGTAATATTTTATGTTTTATTGTTTGTATTTAGGATATAACTGATGATACAAGTACCTATTATTTTGTTTTTATAATACCGACCGTAAAATTATTGTTTAATTATTTCATGTTAGATTTGTGACGTGGTTGTGTGGAAATTGAGAAAATCTCGGTATGCAAGAATTGTTAACTCCAAAAAGGCCACTTAATAAAATCATTTTTAAAAGAAACTCTTTTAATACCATTTCATTTCTTCATGAGTATGATAAAAGTGTCTTATATATTTATATTTAATCAGGACAAATCAATAATAAAAATGGACTGGAAATTACGTGATTTAAATCTTATAGAGATCTCTCTAAAACATCCGAACCGAATAGTTGACCATTTAAAAATAATACATAATGGATGGTAAAGCAATAAAAAAATGCAGTAACTGAAAAGCTGTACAGAAAAAAAAACATAAAGAAAAACTTATTTGATTCCCACAAAGAAGAAAGATAGAAAGGAAAATTTTAAATTAAGTAATTGAAAAAAAAAATTAAAAGTGCATAAAATTTATGAGGAAAAAGCGAAGAGACGTTAATTTTTAGATGATGACCAAATGACAGAAGTATGTGCCCGAGGCAACAAAGTTTTGAATACTTTTTATAATGTAATCGGCGGAAATTTGACCCAGTTTTTCACATTTCTGGACGAATTATAGCCTCAGGACGCCAAAAAAGTTAATTTGGGCCATTGGTTCGTGTGTGTGTGTGTGTCTGTCAGTAAACAGGATATCTCGAGAACCGTAAGAGATAGAGACTTGAAATTTGGTATGCAAGTTACTTGTAGGTAGGGGACGCAGTGCGAAACTTTGTAAAAATCGATCGAGCCGTTTGGTCGCAAGGTTGCAAAATCGGTCGCAAAGCGGTCGCGAATCTAAACGGTTGAAGATACAAAAAATTCATGAGAATAAAAATTATTTGTTATCACGAGATAAATATGAATTTAAAATAAAACTTGAAAAAAAATTGAAGCCCAGGATTTTTTCCAGAATTGCCCAAATAATAGGATAAGGATAAGGCGTGTGATGTTCACACCAGATTTTTAATAATATGTTACTGCATACTGCAAAATTCTCTATTGCCCAATGTTACCCTATTCCACAAATATATGAAGAATGGCGAAATGGTTTTACAAAATGTCTGGCATTTCTCTTGTGCATCGATATGTTAATACCATTTCTGAAAGTAGGTCTCGACTTCTTTTCTCAAACGATATCTCGAGTCTTTATCGCTTTATGGTGAATGTTACCTATAAAATTAGGTATTAACACACTGTATAGTGAATTTTAGTTAATTTTACACTAGGGTGTATGTAAAGATCTATATTGTCCTTATAGTCAGCTAACAGATGCATCTATCAGTTTAAAGTTTACCTATGCATTAGAGATGCGTACAATTACTGTTACTCCTCGTATATTAATAAAGAAATCTACATGTTAATAGATATGTTGTAGATAGTCGTGGCCATTTATAACCTTTTCTTAGAATGCTTATACATACATACAATTAATTATGTATTCTGCCTTTTCAATGTAGAGATTCTTTTACTCCGATGGTATTACTATCAGCATTTTTATAGGGGTAACAGTAACGTCTGCAGAGGTGTAACGTGTAGAGGCATAAATCACCGCTGGTAACCGTCATTTGTCACATTTCTTCCTCGCGTTTTCTCGTGTGTATTTGGTATGCAAAAGTTGTCTAGCCCAGCTGTAAGGACTTGCTGAATGCAAGTGCGATATTCTAACCCCTGTGCTGCACAGCTTTCTAGAATGTTTTAATCTATGTTCTTAATACTCAGTTCCATCTTTTCTGTATACAAGGGGAGACAAAACTCCTTCCTTAATTTCAAAAGAAGGTTATCAAGTGAAGGGTGAAAATGATTTAATCGGGCACAGGTAGTTTTACGTAGAAGGGCTCTTAATAGTCAACATGTTGTGGACGAACGAACAGAGAGAACACCGACTAATTTTGCACCAAGACCTTCGCTTTTAACCATACAAAATGTACAAGAACATGCCAAATGTGATTGGCAGAATTAGCCAGATATGTGTGGGAACATTTTGAAAGCATATTTTCGAGACAGGAGGTTATGTGCTAGCGTCAATTCCAGTCCAGATGTGGAAATAATTCAATAATGTTTTATACGAAATGTCGGTGCACCTCAACCAGAAAACGATCGATTGCAACAGAATGGAACTACAACCCGTGTAATGAGAGCTTTGCTGCAAGTATACCTGAATTCTCAAGGCGATAATGTCGTTCGAAGGAATCTTTTCCCGTTTGACTTTTTTTATGGAGGTATCGCACAGCTGAGATATACAAACATCCTTCTAGGCCCTCCAAATGCATTGTGTCAATAAATTGATATTATTCTTCAAGAAGTGTTAGAAAGGTAATGAATCTTATAATCAACGCGAAACAGTAATCTCGAATACATTTTTCTTTGCCTAAATAATTAATTTTGCAACTTTTTCAAATTAACTGTAGTTGTTAGTTTAAAGGACCCAGACGACTACGATTTCCATTTCAATTATCCATTTAACGGCAATTAAAATTTTAGGATGATTAATTTTGCTACATAGTTTTTTTTAGATAGAATTTTTCTGCAGTTTGGAAGTGATTTTTTTCATTTTAATTGAAATAGTTTTCGTCGCTTTGGCTTTAATGAAACTTTCATTACATCCAACTCAAGCCGCTGAAGTATGCCGAGCAATCAACAAGAATTGTTTGCCGCTAATCAACTTTTAATTATCGCAATTAACGCAAATATTACTTGATTTTGCCGGAATTACAGCGCGACTGTGTGATTTGCGCTCTTAATTAAAGCGATTTGTTTGCAAATCGAAAGAAAAATTGTTTTCGGTGTTAACTATGGTTCCCATCCGCGTCTTTCCTTTTGTCGTAATTACTGCAGCACGCGCTGTTATGTCCTAGTGCTCGGTTTCTGTGTGATTGATACCACGCCGATCCGACTTTGTCCTGGATTGATAACGATCTGCGATATAGAATTTGCAAATTACGCCCATCCTCACGCTGTCAACCCCACCTCGTGCTATTAGCCGCGCGTGTTTTCTTTTACGTCGCCATAATGAGTTCCACCTGTAAGCCGTTTACTAAATGTTGGCTTCTGTTTTATCGCGAACGCCCATGTGCTGGGCGCACATGGAATGTGTTAGCGTAATGAAGACGGATCGCAGCTCCCCCGTGTATACGCCTGCACGCGGCCGGGCTTCACGTAAACCGCATATCTTAGTTGCAGGAATTTTCCCGGGAAATACCGCGCAGCATTTGAACATCTGTTCTCCTAAGCCCGTTGAGCTGCAGTATGTAAATTTGGCCTTCTTCGGCGTAATAACAACTAACCAAAGCTGACTTTGCAAGCCTGTAGGTGTTAGAGTTGACTATAATAAAGGAAACTAATCTTAGTGAAAAACTACATACAAGAGCGACGTTTATCTAGCTCTACCGAAATCATATCTTTTCGCATAACTGTAGCAGGAACGCATCAGTTTGTGTCAGTGTACTTTAGTATATATTACTTTTTACGACTGGCGGTTGTATGTGACGAAATAACGGTTCAGTCAGATATGCTCA
This sequence comes from Sinelater perroti, assembly GCA_036346155.1. Taxonomy (NCBI): domain Eukaryota; kingdom Metazoa; phylum Arthropoda; class Insecta; order Coleoptera; family Elateridae; genus Sinelater; species Sinelater perroti. Next base: position 4,679,384 of record JARFIY010000046.1, on the reverse strand, counting down.
GTTTAATGACGAATGTACTGAATGTGTGCTCCTGAAACTAATTGTGTGCCGTATTTGAGGGCACAAAAATTATCATTCCACTGTACAAGTGCTGCTTCTGATAAGGTAATTATAATTTATTTCTCGATAATTATTAAAATTCAAATATTTTCATCAGTTTTCACTAGCGCTAAGGAGTTAGTGAAATGCGTTTCGTTGAAGTGGATCGTTGTTACATAGTGCATTTTTCTAAATTTCCCGTCAGAACTGACTGTAAAGGGTAAAGTGTTTGTGTAAATAAAAAAGTAGATAAGGTGGAAGCAGAGATAATCGAAACGTGTAAGTAAGGTTTTTTGATGAAACTACGGACAGACTTAAATTTATGAATGATTTGAGAGTGAAATACAGGACCATCTCTATTAAAGATTATCGTTCTTGTTTTCCTTCAAGTGGACACCGAATTTACGTTATATAGTATGTCATCTTTGTGTATTACAACCTATTCAGTAATCAAGTGATCGCTGCAATCTTGAAGCATTAAACATGTGGACGATTATTTCTTTTATTGAAGTATACGTTATGAGCTACTCCGCAATTACCTAATATCTGGTCAAATCATTTCTATTACTGAGATTTTCTACATAATCATTTAGCAAAGATTGTCATAGCTTCTTAGTTTAAAGTGACAAGTGCTTCATCGTGTACGCTGGCTTTCCTTTCAGCTTCATTTACATGTATGATCACATATTTTCATTATATTAATATATAGGGACATTGTCGGCTATATCATCGTAGTGATGTTATTATATTGTTGCACAGTTTGCTGCAAATATTGGTGTCATTTTTTTTGCAGGATCAAACTTGCTCTGTCAGTACCAAAAAACCAAAAAAAGTTGGTGCACATTTTCTCGGCGTTTTAAGTGTTTGTAAACAGAAAAAAGCAACCAAAACTGCGTTTACAGAAGCATCCCCAAACATACACTTCTATGGAGTATTTTACTGTCTGCTGAGGAATCTTATTATTCTTCGCTAACCACGCTTCCGATAAGGAAGACCCACCCGCTCTTGAAAATAACTTTATCCCAATCTCGCTCCAAATTTTTCTTGGTCCACCCCAGTCGTTCATCCACGTGCCTAAGGGTTTCTTCAAGGTTGACTGAAAGGAAACCTTATTTTTACGAGGGCGATTTCGGATCTTATTTAGAGAAACCTTTTTCTTGTGAAGTTCCAATTTGGGCAAAGCGCAGCGAAAGGCCTACTTGTCTTCAAAGAGACCCAAGGTGGCTTTATATTTCTTCGTTGTTGAGACATTGTTGTGGCTCGTCTACACTCCCAATTTTCAAATATCATTTTACTCACTTCTTAACGAATGCCTCCGACTGTATACGCCACTTTCAATTCTTCCGCGTGATTCACTGAAAACACTGGCTTGTGTTGCTTCAGGAATTTTCAACTCATTGTAAAGATAACTAATTTGCTGAAATTAACAATACAATGTGACGGCAAACTGTATACTGCGTAAAAGAGCAGGAAATAAGGATTGAAACGAATTATCAAAGATGGCGCTGTGGTGCCTCCTTACCAAATGATGACGGTCATTTTCTTGTCTTACAGATTGTATGTGAATTAATATTTTGAGTTTTACAAAATTTGTATATTGAGTGTAAATTTAATAATAGAAAGCACGAACTTTCCTAGCTACAACGAACAAGTGACTTATTATTACTCTGAAGACGTTTGCTATTTTTAGTGATTATTACTTATCATTTATTAAAGATAATATATTCATTATTCTTACTCTCTAAACCTGAACTCCACAATGCTTAATTTTTATAACTTATTGCGGCCTCAATTTTCTTTTCTCAGTGTAGAATTCGAGAGAAACACGAAACCCGAGTCAAGGCAAGTGACTAGAAACCACTAATGACTCCAAGTCCTCCTACAGTTTATAATAATAATAGTTCCCCGTAATAGGCCTCGAAGGACCTTTGGGGTCGTAACAGGATAGATCTGTTACAGTCTAGAGCCTACGGTACACAAGGGTAGTAACGTGGCCAGCGCTACGTACCGACCGCCTATTATTACCCCAGAGTTTGACCTCCAGGTACTCATTTATTGCAGGCTGAGTCCAGCTGGGCCGTAAAAATGCCAGCGATCGAATTGGCGAGAGCGGGATTCGAACCCGCAACTCTTGGTTTCGTAGTCTAGCGATCTATCCACTAAGCTACCACGGCACTTCTACAGTTTATAATTCTACTTAAAGAACCAGACGAATCTAACCTAGTCTCTGTATGTTCAGTCTTCAAAGTCCTAGAGTACGCATCAAACTAGCACTATTTTTTCCGACCTTTACGCCCCCTTTACAAGTTTGCGTCTACATGTAATTGCTCACATTCCCATCTATTATTTGCGTGCTCCCGAAAGTTTTTCAATCTCCTTCCGCGCTTGTGTCCTCATTTGTAGGTCAGTAAGATGTGTCAGCAAATGCACATCTGTCTTGATCCTTGGACAGTTTCCGGATTCTCACAAGGAATGACTAGTGATAAGTTAGACAATTTTGGACATTTCTCAGCCAGTCGACTGTAGGGATGAATGTCCGCATATGTCGCCCCGTCTCATCGTGCTCTTATCCTATCTGGTAATCGGTTCTTTACGAACCTCATTGGAATCTTCTCAAAAAATGGTGGTCCTGGCCAGTTGGTACACATGCTCGCTCCCAGAAGGTCCGACATGCTCCTTGGTCCAATGAAATCGGATCTCGGCCGACAACGTCTTTCCACGGTTGGAAACCTCAATTTGCAAATCCACCGGAGTTCTCATGATTTTGAGAGCAAGTAGCCCTAACTACTTGTCGGATACTCCAGCGCATCTTGAGATAACGCTATGTGCCTGTCAGCTTAGCCACCTTAACCACGAACCCATCCACGATCCGTACACGTAATAGCACATTTGTCGTGTCTTAGGGTCCCCCTCCCGGAATAATATGCCATTTCGCTCATCCGGATGCCCCGTCTCCTCTATGGGGCGCTTTTGATCAATCTTGCATGGGCGCGGTTCCAGATCCTCTCGAGGATAGCGGTTATTACAGTAAACTAAAGAGTGACGAAGTAAGTCTTTAAAAATTTCAAGACCCTTCAGAAGCTTTATATTATCTAAGAATTTACGTATTGTGGCACTAATAATTGGTTGAAAATAGCTTAGGTGTTATTCTAAGGTTACTACTAGTGAAAGTAATGCCGGTTCAATCATATCCGCAATAATCAAATTTTATACTTTATTTAATGCGAAAGAAGCTTTCAAATCTGACAAGAATTTTGACGAGAGCTTGAGAGTTCTGATGTGATTGTAGTGTAGTGAGAATTAAATTATATTTTATACCCGGAAAAAAGCAGGATCTCAACAATATTCTCTATCTTAATCAAGACCGAAAGTATTAAAAAAATTTAGGATCTGCTAAAGACCAGAATAACTCAATAATTATTGACGTAGCATAGCGGTTTTAAATTTTTATATAACTTTTTCTTTTTGTTATTGTAAGGCCTTTATGTTCCCTGTATATACATTTTTTTAAATTAAGGATACCAGATGAGCATGTTACTATGTTATACATGATACTGGTAAAATTGTACATTCCTATAACCACCATTGATGTTTAATCTGTATGTACCAAATCTTGTGGAAATTGTTGTTTGAGTCATGTGTGCGTGTTCTTCCGGCACAGCTGTTGGACGATTTCATTGTTGCTATGTTTTTAATTCTTGATAAAAAATTTTACCGAATTGCTTAGTATTATTTATTCCAAGTTCTTTATGGATTTACTCGTTTGTAACAAACCACGGGGAGTTGATAGCTACACGTAGAACTTTGTCTTAAAAAACTTCTAGTTTTCTCTTATGTTATGATTGGTCTAAGAAGTGTGTGGTACAGTGAAATAGCACATTCTGTATGCTATAGAGAATGTTTGTTAATTAAAGGAAGTAAATGTTTAAATCTTGCTAAAGTCAACTTTAATTTATTGTTTATGTGCTGTCAATATATACTCCTAGATATTTGATTGCTCCATTTCCTGAATCTCACGGTATGTCAGCTCCAAATATTTGCAATGCCAGATGAACCATTATTCGTTTTAAAGTGAATAATTTGGGGACGCATTTTGCGGGATTTCATGGGATGCACCATTTATTAAGCTAAAGAATTAAGGTATTGATGACTAATTGGGGTAGTTTAATTGCAACGAGAAGGTCGTTGTGTTGATAATTGTCGTGTCGTCAGCAAATAATGCAAGTTTACTCATATTCGGAATTGGGACATCATGAATAATTAAATTGAAAAAGGTAGGTCGCAGAACACTACATTGGGGAATTCCGGCACAAATTTCATAGGTATTAGGGATGGAAATAACGTGTAATTTGTTTTTGTAAAATTTTAAACTGAAATCCTTCAATTCAGGCCCGGTCAAATGCCGCCACAGAAAATTGTTTGTTTTTATACCCTTGTTTCAATATTTCAGTATTTTTTTTTAAATTGTTGAGTTTATTCAACGACGCAATCAATCTAGTAGTTTTGACACCATTGGTAAGAGACTTATAAGTGACAATTGTGTTTTCACTTCCTTGGTTTGCAAGATATGATTACGTGGGTACATTCCTATTTATTTAGGAAATATACACGCGTTGAATATTGCGGTCAAATAAGTGAGCCCTTTTTTGTTAAATATTTCAAAGCTACATTAGGGATGAGATCGTAGCCTCCTGCTTTTTTTTGGCTATGCTTTGATTGATATAGGATTTAATTTCTTCTGGAGATGTTGACTGGTCAAAATCGTCAGGTATAGGCAAATATTTTGTTTTATTATAAGCATTAATTATACATTATCTGATATTAATGCAGTAAATACAATTTGAAGATATTTTGCAAAAAAATGCATTTTGTCTTCGTCAGATGAATACAAAATGTTGTGGATTATTAGAGAAGGGATAATGTCAATTTGTCGTGTTAAAGTCTTGATAGCTTTCGATAAGTGTGTGTTATTTGGCTCTAGTTATTTAAGATGTTTAGTGTTGTAAATTCGATATTTGTAGACGTCGTGCGTAGTTTTGATGTTGCTAGGATTAGTGAAAAGAGAATCGCGATATTTTTGGTATTCATGTCTATAGGACATTTGATTAGTCGTGGTGGTGAGGAAATTTTATAAGTAATAGAATTGAAGGTTATTAGGACAGGGAGATGGTCAGAATCGAATTCAGATATTAAAATTTTTAGTCAGGATAATATTAACAATGTCTGGTTGGTGATCTGTCCGATAAGGATAATGTGTGTATTCATCAGCCGCCATTATCATTTAGCTTATTTTCATTGGAGTTATTTATTCGACAACTCCGACAAGTGCATTTGTTATTTAGATCACCAATGATTAATGATGGTTTAGTTTGATGTAATAATTTGGTGATATTTGTTTCAGTGAGATTCTTATTAGGTTGTTTTGTATATAAATGTAAGTATAATTAAGACAAATGTTGCAGGACATATTTCAAAATTAAAAATTTAATTAATTTAATCAATCTGATATGCTTCCGAAGAAAGGGAATTTTTTGCTTTAGCATGGAAAGTTTGGTGGCTTAGTTTTTTATATTATAAATACAAATTAAGGATCTTTAATAATTGAAGAGTATCAATTAAATTAACAATTTTATTTAAAAATTTTACTAGTACTTGTGGCTTCAAACGGCTTAGAAAACAGATTTATGCCAGTGTAATTCCGTATGAAATAGTATTTTGTAATGTTCTCATTAAAAACCTAAACAACAGACTTAAAACAATTTTATATTTAAGTTTTTGCACACCCCCCCCCCCTCTTCTTCACTCCTTGAAGTTACTTCATACACTATCAGAGGAAGGAGGTTCTAGATTAGAAACAGTTGGTTTAAGATAAATTTAATAGTTTATTTCCATTTTTGATTGCTGCAAAATAATTACTCAGGCTATGGAAACAAATAATTTTATGAAATTCTGAAGGTATTGATTGCTAAACAATCTGTTCCATTTGGTTTGCCTTACCCAGTATACTTAGGTTGCTAACATTAGAAACTTTTACTTTTATGTTACCAATATTGTTAAGCACGATTTTTTGAAATTCGAAACGGTGATAAACTTTAAATTAGAATTACAAATAATTTTTAATATTCAAAAGGATGTACACAATCAACTACTCCAAATACCTCAAATTTTATTTTCAATGAATGTCGCTTTATTAATATTCGACTGCAAAACGATTAAGTTTTGAAAGTAATCCACTCCGCAAACTTTCAATCGCATTAATGGTATGCTAGTTCCTCTTTCTTTGCAACGTTGAATGGTATCTTGCTACGTGCGCTGCCGACAAAAACTTTCAAAAGGTATAAAACTCGAACGCCGCTGCATCATTCATTCAATCGTATTTTTTCCTTATTATTCGCGTTTGAAGCTTAGAATGGTATCGAAACGAAGCGTTGGAAGCGGTAAATTGATCACCTCATCACATATTTCAGACTCTCCATTCATTGTCGTGCTACATTCACGTTTATGGGCCGATGGTGCAGGTGAACAGCCCGCGCTGCTCTTGTTATCGATTCTACCTGCACTTTGCCCGCTCGAACCTCGGCGATGAGTGCTTTCGAAGAGTGCATTCCGTTCCCGCGCCATTGATTAAAAAATCAATATTTATTTGGTTAGGGAGCTTTTTGGGGGCAAAGCAGAACTTTACTGCCAAACTTTTCTGCTGCCGTCTGCGTGTTCGCCACGTTGTCGTCCTCATAATTGCTAGCTGCGACAAAAAGGGCCCCCTGTTTTATCCTTGCTATCCCTAATTTATCCTTTGAAACTAGTCGTACTCCAGTCCGACGGATTAATAAAACGGAAATTACGCTCGAGGATTTGCGAAAGTTTGCAAGCAAAACACCAGCAAAAACTGGGGGCTGGAAGTTTTGGGTGCAACAAATGTGCCGCCGCAAGTTCAGAACTAACTTCACGGTGCCAAGCTACGAATACATTACACGCTTGGTGTATAACAAATAAACAAATATATGCAGATGTATGCCGCCCGAAATTTGGAGTCGTACAAAATAAGTCTGCAGAGAATGTTGAAGGTGCGAATAGGCTGTTTGGAAACTTTGTGACGATTCACAGTTAATGGCGTCTGAATATGCCATAATATGTCAAAAGATGAAAACATTTGTACGTTTTGCTTACATAATGGTACATTTGGAAAGTATATAAAACAAAAAATATCTTAACAATTGGCCTAATCTCTCGCGGCACTTCTCGTATTTTAATAAAGAATAATACAAAGAAGATCAACGAACAATTCATATCTAATAAGGCGAGGGTTCGACATCCAAGACATATCAACTATTTTTTTTCTTCAACGATAAGTAATAGTATCACAAAATGTGGGATGTTTCAAGGAAGTCGTGCATTCACGGTATGTGCCCACAATACAAAATTGCTCTGTGTTGTTCTGTAATTGCACAGAGAGCAATGTTAAATCAGTTGTCACTCGACCGTCTTGCAGGATGGATGTAATCCGAATATAACAGCGTTGACATATTAAAATAGCCATTCTCCGTCGCAGAAAACTCAGAGAATGCCACAAAAAGTTGCTAAAAGCTGTCGGGAATAACAATGGGCAGGATGACCTATGAGTGTGCGAACAGACGTATCACATGCAGTAATTGATCACTTGATGGAGACCACCAGGCGGTGGACGCTACTTGAGTTAGAGAGAGAAAGTAGCATGGACAAACGTACCATCCACAATCTTCACCTGCGCAAATTTGCATTGAAGTGAATACCATATGCACAAGGAAGTTCAAAAGTCGATGCCATATGCAATAGGCTGCGACCACATAACACTCTAGCAGCAGGAAGGAAGAGATGGCTTCCTTTCAAGAATCATTGCTATCGACATGTGAAGAATTCTTACAACCGATTTACAGAGCTTTCTGTGCAATTACGGAACATCACAGATCCTAATCTTCTATTGTGAATCACGAATACATGACCCCCTGGAGATATACGACATTTTGTGATACCACCTCTTACCTTTGAAAAAAAAATAATAGTTGCCATGACTTATACCACAACCCTCGTATATTATGATTATTACTGGAAGATTGGAAAACTCGAAGCAGAGGTAAGTCTATTGAATCTTGCGGATTCTGTCATCCTCCATAATTTGCTGCTACTAGAAAAATTCTAAATGGTACGAAGACTATATAATAATTCAATTTCTTTTCAGTAACGTAAATTTTAAAGCAGTATACAAAACTTCATATAAGCAGTTGAATTATGTAATGATTCGAGATTTCACTCATATGAAAAATGTCGTATTTAATAACTGGAAGGACTTGTCAAATAGCATTACATGAATTAACTTTGAGTCAACTTCGAAGTGTTCTAGCCTCAGTTATTTAATCTTCTATATGCCACTTTATGTACGTACTTAATTAGAGCAAATAACAGGTAATCTCTATTTATTTAATTAAACCTATGGCTAAACATTGAAAATAATATTCTGTTTAGTGGAACTATGTAGGTTTAATATACTTTAAGTTCTTAATTATATTGCCATAGGATCCCAAAATTGACAAAAAGACCAACTTCCGTTCTATAAATGAGAGAATGGAACTAAGAATGTAGTTGGTCAAAACTCAAAACCATTATCACACAGATCAATTATAAATAAGATGCGAATGTTTGAATAAAATATATAGAAGAAAGAATATAATGTGAGAATGTAGAATGTAGAGAGTTTACTGTGTCTATATCAAAAGAATATTATGAAAACCCCGTTACAAAAGAAAGAAGAATAAGCATATAAATGCCAACAATACAGGATTGTATCAGTAATTCCACAGGATATATGTAAGAACTTAAAAGACGACGTTTAAAAGGAACGTTTTGATTGCCTAAGGGAAAATTTTCTTTACTCTTGAAGAGATTATGAAGGAATGTCTTCTTAAGAATTTGGAGTATATAATATTAGTTACGAATTTTGCTAATAAGTGGGTGAAACGAAGACAATCGGCGAATAAAATTGTCAGTGTGGTCTATTCAAGAAGTTAAAATGTTGCTAAAACCTGACCGCGTTGCTTTGGTAGGCTTCTTTATTTCACTTATCAGTAGGTAGTCGATTTACTACAGCAAAAATCTGTTTATTTTACTTTTTGATATGTATGGGGATATTTCTTCTTAACCGAATTCGGATTGTCTCTATGGAGACTGCTGGGAACTTGCGAGGATCAAGGATATAAACTCACAGCAAAAAAGTACATCTCCAAATTTGGGATACAAATAGGATAAAATGAAATTACTTTGGAATAGATGTCAAGATTGAGTAAAATATATTGGAATAGTGCACTTCAGATAAGTTAAAGGGTTATCTGTTAAGAGGATATAAGTGTAAATGGAAGGTTTGAATGTTTGAAAGAAATAAGGCACTTTGGAAGTGATATTAGGTAAATGGATGCTGATTATGGAGCAAATAAGATATATGACTCAAAAAGTGGAGAAGGTCAAGTTTATACGAAAATAAAAAAGAATGTAGGTAGGAAATATTAAGGTGCGTTGGAAGCAGTATTAGTGTATGGTATTGGACAGTCTAGTAGTGGATAATCCCTGAACAATTCCTTCTAGTTAGAGTGGTTCAACTATATAGCATTATCGCTTAGTTGAAATCATATTATGGTAAGAATGATATCTATTGAGTAGAGGCAGTGGAGAAATAGAAATTAAGTGGGAATAATTTGGGGGCTTTTTGAGATACTGAATAGATGATAGATGTTTCGTTCAAAACTGATATCACAGGATTTGAGGGCTCATGTGAATACAGTGCATCTTAGAATGGTTTAGATTTATAAGGTTGTTTACAGTTATTTTAGTTGTGTAAGAGCCGAAATAAGTACTTGTACTCGCTTTTAAAGCGAGAAATGACAATGCCGCACAACGAGGTTGTGAGCAAGCAATAAAGGTGTTTGGGTACACTGAAATTGTGTGAAACTGGTGTGCCTTCTTGGCTATCCTGCATGTCAATTACAGAATACTACAAAGCCATCTTGTGTTGTGGACACAACTTTCTTAAAACGTATGACATTTGGTGAAACACTACTTTACATTTGAAAAATGGTTTTCATGACATATCCAAACCTGGTATAATAACAATAATATAAAAATGTGCCTACATCTTACATTTTATTTATTCTACATATAAATTGAATACAACGAGCACAAAAAAGATGAAAGTAATAATTAACTTATAAACGAAATAAAAGTAAGTGTGAAAATAAAAGAATGGCACGGTTGAAAGTTTAAAGTCTACTGCTATTTTGTATAATCGTGGATAAAAAATTGAAGAAATAGTCAAAACAAAAATTATTAGAATATTAAAAAACAGATAACAACATGGTCTTGATAACACAGAAGGCGAGCTATAAAGGTTTATTAAATAAATGCAAATAAAATAAATGTTTACTATGCAGATGAACAGCAATAAAGCAATGTGCTTTACAATTGCCCAAGAACAATGCATAGGTAAATTAGAAATCAACGGAAAATTCCTAGCTTAAGTAATGAAATTTGTATACTTCGGGGTATTGATAACTAACTATGGAGATATAACAGAGGAGATCCAACAATAAATAAATTTAAGGTATATAGTATCTAAGAGATGTTAGGATAAACGAAAAACGACCATCCAAAAGTTTGAAAAGTTGTCTGCACATCTTTATCTCAAGGCAGTACAAGTTAGTAGTTGATAATGAAGAAGTAAGATAATGATGATTGTATTTCTTGGCGAAAAGCATCGAATATGCTATTTCGGGTGATGCTTCGCTTCGTTGAAAATTTTAATCTTAAAATGTTGTTTATTTTGGATAAAATTACCTAATTGGCTTATTGATTTGTTAAGAAGAGACATTTTGATGAATTGTTTAATTAGTTAGCAAAATGATCACAAAAGAATTTTAGATATTATTTTTATTAGGTATTTTAGATGAACCAAAGTGCTAACCAGGTAATGTTTAACTAAATATAATTGAAAATTCTTGTAAATGTCTTGCAAATCAAAAATTTCTCGCACGCTTTTATTTTATTTGTCTCTCAAATGTACACAAAGGCGTACCAGTCTTCTTTTACATATGTGTTTTCGCACAAAGCACGTCTTTAGCTATGCAACCGTATGATTTGAAGCAACCCGCTCAAAGCTGCCCAAGGAACGGCAGCACTCTAGAAGATATCAAAGCGAATGCATATTCGGATGATCATAGGAGTTTTATTTAGAAGGCAATTCCAAGAAACAGAACTGCGAATGCAGAGCGACCTCGCCACGCCGCCTCCATATCTAAGCGCGGAATGAAATTTTGCGTGCTCTCTGTATCCAAATAGAAATTAGTGCCCAGGTTTGGCTGCTCCAGAAATATGAGGGCTGAGAGGCATGGGCTGCTTACCATAATAATTCGATTTGAATACATGTAGCGACTTCGGGGGCCCGGCCCTTATGCTCGGCGAAAAATTACTTCGAATCTGTGCCCGGTAAAATTGTATCCGCATAAATAAGGGCGGTTGTTATTTTCATATGTACCCTTCGTGAGTAAGGGCAAGTAGTCATAATTTTGTTGTAACTTCTAGACACATTAATTGCCACTAGAAATCATATATAAGAATTTCTTTTTAATCAATACTCTATAAATAGTAGTATGTGTTCAACTAGTAAGTTGAACGGCAAAGCACATTCTATTCAATTTCATGAATAATATGGTAACCATTTACTTGATGAGTTTGCTTTAAAGGGTTGCTAATGACAATGATAATTCAATGAATATAGCAATAAATTCCTAACGGGTTATTGGTTACTTTGAAAGTAGTTAAAACGTTTACGAATAACAGCTGAAATGTTTTATTATTTTGAATTAATTGGCAGCATAATCCGTTTTTTCAATATCTTGATAATGAGAAAAACAATGTTATTTGTTGGAAGCTATACAAATAAAGAAGGAATAATTTATGGTTGTTAAAACAGTAAATTGTTTTAAATGTTATGCCCCATAGCATTTGATACCACACCACTAGATATCACTATTGATTTTTTATGTGGAGCATTTGATCTTTTTTTTAATTTGGACTACGATAACAAATATTGCCAATAAAAAAAGAAGTCAACGGTAAAAGTGAAATCTTGTTGAAAATTGTCATTGTCTGAATTTTCTTTGGTTTGGATTTTGTAGTGTGATTTGTGAAACAACAAAGGATCTATGTTTGCGACTTGGCGAAACTACAATTTGAACTTCTTTATTTATTAATTCGATTACTTGGTTTACAGCAAAGGTGAACTGATATCGAGAAGCTCAAAATCCTTGTAAACTACCATGTGTTATTTTAAAGTTGTGAAAAACTTGCCCCTTAATAGTGGAATGTAACAGTAACTTTCGATTATTCTTAGTAAACAATTTGCTATCGAAGAAAGCGTCACCATGAATGTCAATTGTTCTTCTTAAATGAAAAATATGAAACCTTTGAAGCAACTAACCGAAGAAAGATAAACCCTTATATAAACTTACAGTTGAAGATCAAGTATTTTATTTTAATCATTTTCAGAAAGGATTGTTATATAATAATATAAATCAAAGAAAATTGGAAATGATTAATAGTGCAAAAAATTTGATTCAGACAGTAGTAAAAAAATAGTAAGGACTAAAAATAAAAATATTGCGAATAACTGCTAAATTGCAGAATATAGAAGAAAAAATGTTTTCATTATTACACTAAGTTTTAAAGCAATTTCCGCAAAATCGACCATATATTGTATTTTCCACGTTTAAAAAGTACATAAAAATCAAGTGCAATCACCAGTTTCTGTCGATGGTTTGCAGTGTGCCGTACCGGCGATGGCCGTTTCATTGCTGCAAAAAGTACTCACCGTCTAAACGAACGCGGCTTAATGTGGAATAGAAGTAAAAGTTACGGGCGTTCCGTTACTCTTAACGTCTATAGCCAACTTTATGTTCCATTGCGCCGTCGTTACCGAAGCCGCTGCTAAATGCCCTATTTGAATTTTTTCACTACAGAGGCGGCGTTTTTTCCGCTTCTGTACGAGCGCTTTATATGCAAAAGTCGTGCTATGTTCTCGATCTCAATAAAAATTGTGTCATATGAGTCTCCCGCTCCATGGCACCGACGGCGCCGAACTCTCCAGAAATTATGGCGGAAGTAACGACATTAATGGAAAGCTCTCCGAGAAAATTGCCGTAGATCAGGCAACTCCTCTGCGGGAATTTGAAGGCTGCCACTGCATACCCTAACTTAATAGAATACGTGCTCGCCAGCGGACAATTCGAGCACATTAAAAACATCCCCGTATGTTTATGGCGGCCGAGTTCTGCCAGATATTCAATAACCTGCGGTAAGGGCAGCTGATCTGTCAAACCACAAGATGCTGCGTTTTATAGCCGATTTCTCTGGAGCTCCAGGCATTTGCTTTCGAGGGCAGCTCTCCATGGTAGATTGCTCTGCATGCTCACAATGTATCGCAGGATTAACAATAACCTTTCGTAATTTTCTTGAATAAATAAGTTATCAAAAATAGCTTATTACAACAGAAAACATAACTTTTTAAATTTTATTCTTTTTTAGAACAATATTTTCTTCTGTGTTAATTTAATTTTCATTTATATAGCTCCCCTTTTTTAATTGTTGAATTTACCTTTTTTATTATTACGAAAATTTTTCAATTTATTTTTGTGTTGATCATGTATCAACAAGTATGTTAACATTTTTTAAATAACTAATATTGCTTATGGTTGTAACTATATTTTCGGAATCCTGTATTAGTTTCATTGGTCTATTTATTAAATATTTATAGAATTTTATATAGGATTCCACCATACATTTTTTTTGTGCGCCCGCTTTTTTACAGAAGTACTTTTAATCATTTCTTATATCATACGGTTTTTTGATTCATTTCTTTTCTTAATATTATTATAACTCCGGGTTATTTGTTTTTTATTAGTGTTACATATCTATTAGAAATTCTTAGAAATTGTTTGTAGTGTATTTGTTTTTTTGATATTGTGTTTAAAGTGAAAATGGGATCATCTTTGGTGATAGATCATTAAGGTATGGAAAATTAAAACATTCATTTTTTTATCACAAGCTTCTTACTTTATTTGTTATATCTCAGTATCTGCAACTAATGTTCATTATTTTAATAATTATTTTATTATTATTTAATAATTTTCATGGGGAAAATTTAATAAATTTTTATGTTGGTCACTTCTAAAAGGTGTTTTTTAAGCCCGATAGAACTTACGAAAGGTTAACTGTCAAACGGACTGTCATACTGCGCTCACTTTTTGACATTTATGATCAGTATATCTTGGCAAGTCATCATGAATAGATTGACGCTTGAACAACGCTATCAAATTATCCAGATTTACTTTGAAAATCAGTCATCGATTCGCGCAACTTATAGACGACTTCGTGATTTTTATGGCGCACATAATCGTCCATCTGAGCAAGCCATCCGTCGAACTGTGGATAGATTTCATACCACATATTCTCTAAATGATGCAATAACACCAACACGTCGAAGGAATGTCTGTACTAAAGAGAATATCGCCGCTCTAAACGAAAGTGTGGAAGAAGATCCCAATTTATCGATTCGTCGTCGGTCGCAGGAATTGGGGCTCTGTCCGTCCACTACGTGGAAAATTTTGTTCAAAGATCTTGGTCTACACCCGTATAAGACCTAGCTGGTCCAGGAATTAAAGCGACGAGACCATCATATGCGTCGATGTTTTATCGCAAAATTGTGTTCAGCGATGAGGCTCATTTTTGGTTTAACGGGTTTGTTATTAAACCAATCCACAGCAGACCCTACAGACTCCATTACATCCAGAAAAATGCTGGTGGCATCATCGGACCTTATTTCTTCAAAAATGAAGCCGGAGCTTACGTTACGGTCAATGGAGATCGTTACCGCACCATGATCAATTGTTTTTGTTTGAAAATATGGATGACATTGATCCGGGCGAGATGTGGTTTCAACAGGATGGCGCTACGTGCCATACGGCGACCGCAACCATCGACTTATTGAAATCAAAATTTGGCGATAAGTTGATTTCGAGAACTGGACCTGTCAATTGGCCTCCAAAGTGGTGCGATTTGACACCTCTCGATTTTTTCCTGTGGGGCCACGTGAAGTCACTTGCTTATGCTGATAAACCAGCAACAATTGACGCCTTGGAGGCCAACATTGTTCGTGTTATTCGTGACATACGGCCAACAATGCTCGAAAAAGTGGCCAGCCATATGCCCGAAATTATTTTCAAATGTTAATCCCACGTATTGATCTTTTGAATAAAAATTTTTTTTTGATTAAAATTTAATTTTTGTGTTATTTTTTACAATTTCAAGTTCTATCGGGCTTAAAAAAACACCCTTTATAAGCGCGACTTACTTCGCTTTGATTATTTTATTGGTGTCTTTGCTAATCAAGTAAATATTATTTACTCTTTTGGATATAATAAACACAAATGAAATCAATTATATTCAACTGCCGGTAATAAATAAAATAAAACATAATTTTGGCAAGCTAACAATTCTGAAATTTAGCCAGGCATCCTGGTTAAAAACCGCTTGAAACGATTCACGTATCTATAAATAAAAGATCAGTTAAAAAATTTATATCTACGATATAATTTGTAGATTTTCTACAGCCGAGAGTAAAGGATGCTTCAAAGCATTTGTTCAGACTAATATGAACTTCATAATTTTAATAAAGGTACTTGTGAAATTTTACAAGCTCCCCCTGCTTAATCGAGAGATTATTCTGCTACACCTTTAATCAGATGATTTTGGTTAAAGTAACTGTCTTTTCAAATTATTATTTGGCGCCAACATGACTGTGAAGTTCACATCCTCTATGGTTTTGATTTAGGTAGTACATTTTTTATTTAGACCAAAACTAGTGATAAGGCTCCATCTACCTTTTTAACAGTGTATATCTGTAATTCAAATCACATTCCGGTAAAGGAAGTTTTAATATTCCTACAGATTAAATTCTCATATTAGATTACCGTTCAATTGCTCTGTAACTCAAACATATCCTAATAGTGACGTGTTTAGTTAACATTACTCATTCTTATCTTTAGGACAATCCGCATCAAGTGTAATAGTAATATTTAATTTAGTCTTGTCATATTTCTAAAGGATAAATTGGAAATAAAATGAAGAATAAAGAGAATAACTGCACGCGAAATCAACACCAGAGTATCAATAAATAGATATGGAAAATTGGACTGGAAAACGCATTACAAGACGGTTTCAGATAAGGAAACGGAATACAAGATGATATATTTATAATCAGGCAAGTAGCAATAAGGAAGAGAAAAATGTTCACTTGTGCTACATAAACCTAAACGGTTTTTCGACAGAGGAGTATCCATTCTCCTATAACATAAACATAGACCGATAGTTAAAATACTATATAACAAGACAACCATTGTAGTAAGAATGTGAAATGAGAAAGTCAGACGCATTCTAGACAACCACAGGTTTAGCATAAGGATTGATATTAAGTTCGATATTATTCACGATAATTATAGATAAAGTAGTGAAAGAATTCAAAAAATAAAACAAATGATATATAGCAAAGAGAGGTGAAAATGGTGCAAAAGTCAATGTGATCTTAGTAGAAACAGAGAGAGAACTACATTCTGTCAAAGAAGAACCGGGAATTTGTAATTTAAAAAGCTCTGGTTAATAATTTAAAAAAACCTTTTGCGTAGGTTGGTAGCACTGTTAATTATTATGCCTAAAATGTGCGCGATCTGTCAACCAGTTTGTTTACAACGGCTAACTGAATCAGTGCATCCCAGTAGTGCGTCACGATTTTTACAATGAACGAAAATATTGAACAAAGAAAATTTTGTGTTGCGAACGGAATTTCGTGTGCCGATTCGCTAAAAATGTTCGAAAATGCTTATTAAAGGTTAATTACTTTTATCAAAAACACGGGTTTACGAGTGGTACAAAGCGTTCAAAAAGGGCTGAGAGATCGTCTAAGACAACCCTACTTCCGGACGGCCTTCGACCACTTCAAACGACGAAAACATCGAAAATGTGAAGAAAATTGTGTTCAATATATATCGCCATTCCAGCATAAGAGACCTCAAGGTCTCTCATAAGTCCGTTCGTTCAATTTTAGTGGGAAATTTGGACAAAAGACGCGTCGCCGCTCGGCTCGTTCCAAAAGAGCTGAATTTTTCACAAAAACAGTTCCGTAAACAGGCCTTGTTACCTAGATATGCTGGATCACGTCAATTCTGATCCCACATTCATGGAACGCATCATAACTGGTGATGAAACATGGATCTATGAGTTTGACATGCAAACAACTCAACAGGCACTCTGTGTTACCTGTTTTGAGTCGATCGAGTCCATAAAATAGCATTCGTGAAAGGAGCTGAAGGCTATACCGAAAAGCGCCTATAAAAATATTTCCAAGACTGGAAAAAACGCTGGCGTATATGTGTTGCATCAAGTGGGGCCTACTTTGAAGGCAAAAAATAAAAATTGTGTTATTAAACGAAAATTGTGGAATGAAAGCAGTAGAAGAAATGTTACAAGAAAAGCAATTAAGATGAGCTGAGCTATAATGATCGGATAGATCAGAAATATCTAATAAATTATTTTGATATATTGGTGGGATCCGACGCCGGAAAGGGCATGAAGGAAACGAGAAAGAAGAAGAAACATTGGTGGGAGGCTTTAAAATAGTCAATATTACAAATGTTGGTATAGTAACAGATAACCATCATAACGGACAACGAGTAAAGACCATCAGATATGTTGATGATACTACTATTATTGCGAGCAGTTTGAAAGACCTATAACATTTCATAAGTAGAATGACAGAAGTCGGCATGGAATACTGCTTAGATTTTAATATTAACAAGAACGGTGTAATACCGTAAAGGAAACTTTCTACAGCGGTGCGAAATCGTAACGGTCACTTCCGGTTGCCGTTAACCGATTCGGCTGAAAATCAATCCCATGAAAGGTACTGACCTAAGATGTGTGTATGCCAAGTTTGAAGTGAATTCGTTGGATGGAACGGAAGTTATCTTGTCTCCAGACACACAGACTACTATAAGCTCCGCTGTAGAAAATTAATAAGATGTCGAGGGTTCCAAAGAAGTGCTGTTTAGGATGAGGTAACAAAAAACACAATTAGTTTAACACAAAACACCACCTAAAAAATAATCTGATTCGCTTAAGTGTATTGAGTGCACTTTTCAAATTTATATTTCGTGAGGGAGCATATATTCTCTGTAATATTGACGTCAGAGGATTGTTACAGTTAATTGAAAATCTAGATACCGGTTTTTATTTATAATTTCGTATCGTTACCCTCTTGCAAATTTTAGTTGTCATTTTTACTTAACCATTTCGATATTGGTAATAGAATACTCCGTTGGTATAGTCGCAGAACTATTTCAACGTTAACAATTAGGATGAAAACGCATAAAGTAAAAAGTCCACTTAAGTTCAATCTCAAATGTATAGGGCTTTGTAATAAGAGCTACCTCTGCACGCATTGCTCAAGCTTTTCTAGAAATGCATGACTAAAAGGAGGATCCGTTACTGACCATGTTATCTCAATTGCAATCCATGTTTTTTGTAACACATTTCAATCTATTGGTGACTTTATTTGAGAGGAAGGATATTGATAATGGTTCTGCCGTGTTAACCTTGTGATCGTTTAACTGTAATGCAAAATATATATTTTTTTCTGGCTGTTTTTTTGCCCAATACTCAACTTTAACGTTGTGGTTTATTAATGAATTGTTCTGCTACTTTTATAAGAATTTTTTGTAGGACCTTGTTCTGATCAATCATCTATCTATTGGGTCAGTCACACTGATTTACCATTTGCTTATTTATCATTCACATTAATAGTCATTTTCGGTCCTTTCGAATGCGTGCATAAAATATCATCTTCAAATCCAGATGTACTTTTTTGTACTCATTATAAAGTTGATCTTACCTCATACAATTTTTTTCTGTTCGCCAATTCTTTCTGTATACAAAAAATGATGTTATTAGGAAATTATTTATAAAATGTTTTATTCGTTTAATTTACATTTTCATTTATTTTTTAAGCGCTGTTTTTCAAATATAAACATTTTTTGCAGCACCGTGAGTTGTCTTACTCTCTGGAATAAGTGTTCATAATGTATAATTTCGGAAGCGGCAATGTTAGGTTGTACACCCGAAAATTGTTATTGGTTATTGATACAGATAAGGAAGCGAAGCGCTTTTTAACAAAGTTTAACCAAAAACAAAACAGCACTTTTTTATGCCTATCTTTCCAGTAATTGCACCACATTTATTAATATTTGTCTGCATTTTTCCTAATAATTTATTAAAATGCAATAGTACTTAATTGGTCTTAATTGGTTTCCTCCGCTAACAAAAATGTTTTACTTATTTTTGAGACATATTTCGTATACTAACTAAACATCCCTTGAACTTTTCATTTGTAGTATTTGCAAAAGGTCGTCATTCCTAAAAAGTCGAATATTTTCTCGGAAATAAAGATATATTGAAGGCACTTCTCTTTATTTAATATCACCTCTATTGGTAGCAACAATAAAATTTTGATAAAATTCCTTAATATACAGCCGTGGAAATGATATATTAAATTGTGCTTGCCATCTGTGCTGGTTCAGAGGAGCAGCTGCACAGAAATGGAAGGCATTGTCCAGGCGATATGAAATTCCAGTATTGTTTGCAAACGATTGCTTGAATTGATTTCTACTCGAAGTTCCATATTCTTAGCTTATGTTAACAGTTTTTATTTCGGCGTACCTCATTTTTTATTTTATTCGGAGAATATTTTAAGTCTATTCTCGCAGTTTCGCCATCTTAAGATATCAGCAATAACGTCCATGGAAATGTGAAGATTTTATATTAAAATCGGCTACTCCTATAGAGTAAAATATGAACGAAGTTTTATTAAACAATTACTTTCTAATAATGACCTACATGACAGAAAGGTCACTTACATACTAATGTGTCACATTTATTTTGTATCTTGACTATATCTAGCGTGTTGATACATATTTTTAATGACTAAATATAATAATTTTCATTCTATTTAAGAACATTTTGGAACAAGAACTTACATGCTTGTCTAGTAAATTATTAAAAGTTTTTATAACTTTTATAAAACATCAGTTGTTATCATTTTTATGCTACGTAGTTTACTGCATGTAATTTCTCATTTTAATTGCGTACATCTGCGAGTTTCCTTAGTACGGACCTTATTTAAGCCGAAATGTTCCCTTGTTTCACCAGTGCCCCGTTCAAGTAATTTTTTACATAGTTTTATGTCTATCTGTTAAAACAATGTTATTCGCGTGCTTCACGTTGCAAGCTGTTCGTGTCTCCGGTCTGCCACTTCCTAACAAATATCACTTTCATTAAATTATCTGCTGGTCCAATACTATAACCGTGTTGAAAATGAAAATACCGTCGTATGTACTTTTTTCTTCTGTTAAACGCTTTCTTCTGTCTCTTTATCGTAATCGGCGCACTGTTTTTAAAGAATATCAAGAGCAAACCGTTATTGAAACATTTTCAGCTTATTAATAATCGATTGGGAAATGCTAAATGAGTTGCAAAAATTACAATTACCATTTATTTATCTAAGGCAAATTCGATTATTTTAACATAAAAAGTGAAACTTCGGTTTAACTGAATAACGAACTAAAAGCTTTGTATCGCAAACATAAACGGTGACAGCCAAATGACACCGACCAAAAAGCTAGTCTCGCTCGCGTGTCCAATTTGCCTAAGAGACACCCATAAATGCCAAATCGCCCCGCAAATATTAATACCAACATCGGCGACCCCGTCTCGGGCCACCGCAGCAGCACTCCTATTTTCGCGTATGAATTTTTGAATCGCTCGTAAAGCGCTCAATTTGATTATCACCCGCTTTAGAAGACGCGGCGCGTTCCGCTAGGCATTCCTGTAATAAGATTTCTGGATTACTCCGGGGATTCAGCCAGTGTCAGTTTGCTCTGTTTTAAGGTGCATTCAAAAATATTTGGCCCACGCCGCTCCCGCTTTTTGAAGGCGGCTTGTCAGTGCACGCATTACGCCTGTGTATTTTCTGATGAAAATGTATTTGGTTAAATTAATAGCGTGTTATTTCTTGGTATTTAATGGCCTGTAACCCCCCGAGAAAAGGGAAATGTTTTTATGTCTTCGATAGCTGTAATATGTATTAAATTGTACAAGCACCACTGTTGCTACATAAAATCAATGTTATTCTTCAACATGGCATCAACAGAGAGTCTTAGGTCTATCAGGATAATTATTTTAAGACTGCAATTATTGGTATTTTTAGTAACCTGGATCTGTTCAGATTATTTCTAAAGACCTGTTCACATGATATGTGGAATATAAAACACATATTACGCAATATATGTGACAAATATGACTAAATCAAAATGGGAGAATAAACATCGTGTTGTTTAATCAATATCTCCACCGCAAAATTGTTCTATTATCCAACTTATAATATACTAAATAAATATACTACTGTTTATTGAAATTACAGCTCGATTAAATTACCATGTATGTTGTATTCAAACATTTATATTACCTGGGAGTAAGTCAGTGTACGTGACGTTTTCTTTGAAAAAGAGTATTATTGCTTAATAATAAACTAATCCCACAAGATAATCATGTCAAGTATTAGAACATATAGTTACATCGAAGAATAACATGGAAAAAACACATGGATAAAAAGGATCAGTTAGATGTCAAAATACAAAAAAAGCATTGACTTATTGAATAAACAACTTTGGGCAACTGCAAGCAACTGAAATATCAACATTTTTAGACCCTTTTAATCCACAGTCCTAAGTCAATGGTGAATGATTTTGGTTTGTTATTCAATGAAAGTTGGGTGTCTCTTAGGCAGAATCGTATTATTAAATGTAGCTTCCATCAGCGACCACGACCTTCTTAAACCGGGACCTAAACCTGCTGCAGGCCCACGCAACTTTTTCCTTATCCATGTTTATCATTACTTTCATTATCAAGGCCATTAAGCTGCCCTCGGTGTTAAAATACTTTTTACTGGCCTTCAGTTCAACCGAGTCTCATATTTAGTACTCGAGGTTAGAAAGTGGCCACAAGTCTGAGGAACTAGTGGTAATACAAATGGTTGTATAGTCTTACCTGGGTCCTCCTCGCCTTGTGGAATGGAGAGTCTTGCTGGAACACGTATTCCCATTTCGTCTATCCAGGGCTTGACAACTGTCTCTAGCACATTGATATCACTGACAACGTTTAGCTTCAGGCGTTTTTCAAAGAAATAGGGCGCCATAATATCATAAGAATGAAAAATTTTGTATGTATGACAGTAGATACTTCAGGGACATATTGGTATGTTGGCGTCGTAAACTTGGATGTATTTGTAGCCAAACCACTAAATAAATTCTATCGATGATTTTCCGGCGCTAAGGGATTTGAGCATAACAGCTCTTCAATTGTATCCCCTACTTATTTTGTTGACAATTGTAGGTTGTTGATTATGTGAAGTTAATTTGTAGTTGTCTTTCGGTTTTTCCATAATACATTGTCTTCTCTAATGAATTCTGACTTTGTTCAAAACGAAACGATTGTCGGATATTAAAATACCACGGGCGCGTAAAAAGGAAACACGAAAACTGCAATCGTACGATGCAAACTGAGTATTATAGTTTAGGAAACGATAGAAAGTCATGTCTAGTCCGAGTTAAAGGCAGTATTACTATTTAGACCTGTATCAAACCATGGCCATATCACCTGATATTTCACTAATCGAAAATATCTGAAAAATTATTGCGCGAAACATGTGAGTGTGTTAATAATGAGTGGAATACAGTTCATCCAGACATTATTCGTTCATTATTTGAATTAATACGAAGAAGAATGGAGCAACAGCCCAAGGTGGGGTCAGACGTCAATGTATAAATGTAAATGTTTGTAGATAAGTGTTTTGTAAATTTGAACATTTTTATTTGTCTTATACTATTAAATAAAACTGTAAAATTTTTAGTTGTTAATTTGCATTGTTTTTTGACGTAATTTCAATTAATAATAATGTAATTGGGCATTAAATAATAAAACTACAGCTAAATAGTTAATAAACAATAAAACTGCTAATATTTATGTGAATCAAATAAAAACCATAACAATGCGAATATTCTCAGTCGCGCTGGTTTCCGGGCGACGTCGGCGACTTTCATTTTTAACTGTTTCTCTCCAAAAAATATTTATGCAGCGTGTAAACACTTGAGGTTTCTTAAGAGTGTTGTCCTCGAACTGCGTCTTTACATCTTTTCGCGTTTTTGGGTTTTCTTTGTCATAAAACTTGATAAAATTAAGTTACATAACGGACGAGGGTTTTTTTCTGTATCCCTAGCTACAAAGCTCAAAAGCCGTGCTCCTCTTTATTCACATCACACTTCGTAAAAGAGTACATAGAAATTTGATATTTTTGCTGAAATAGAAACTTGTCTCCAGCTTGGAAGCTGCCTTGATCAAAATTGGAAAATTAAAAGGACGGACAGGCGGACGACATTACTCTCTACACAAGGCTTCTCATTTTAATGGATAGAAGCCTAAAATTTAAGTAAACTAAAAGAACAAATTATAGAGTGTTTGTAAAGATTGCTGCTTAGTTTGATTCCACATCTGTTTTCTTGAATAAAATTCGCTTCGAGATCGATAAAATTTGTATAGGAAACCAAAAGGTTTCACTACTCTTACCTTTACCACCCAAACATGAGTTTCTGAAATAATCTTCGGATGTACTGGGACATCTGCATTACGGGATTAAAGTTGCGGCTTGCGCCACGAGCCGGGCTTCTGGAAGTAAGGGAAAAACTGATGCCGCTGCTTGGTGCGGTCTCCGGGGAGCACAATAAGGGCGATCGGTGATTAAACACTTTTATTTACGATTGCTCGTGCTGGAAGAGGTCGCGGGCTTATTGCCGATTATAGCGAGGGGATAAAATGTCCGGCGGATAAATGAACGGTCGATCTGGGAACATTTTTTTCCGGTCAGCTCTCCAGGTATAAGTTCAAGAAGATGCGATGCATTAAAATGTAAACGGAATAAGACGGCCGGCGAGGCATCATATGCGGTCATGTCTGTAATTGAAATGTTCACGGGATGAACCGCGTCTATTTTGAGAAAGTTTTCGACGTTTCGGCATCGGCTTTGATGCCATTTTCAAGAGGTTAGCTCTTCACTCGGGGTCTCAATCTGCCTACTACCCAAGTAGAGCTATGAGTCTATGAATAATACTGAGCTTTCGTGTGACCTGCTTGATCTTTTATAGTTCTGGAAGTGAAAGTTTGTTTGGCGGGAGATGCGTTGGTTTGGAGATAAATACTGTTACACTCTAATTAGAACGGTAAAATAGAAAGATAAACCGTTTTTGCATATTTTCGGGATTTATTAAATGGTTATTTATAAATATAATTACAACGGTTTTATCTAAAATGTCCACTCTTAGCCTCTACGCATGCCTTGAGATATCCAGGTCACTCGTCTATGGCAGTGTTTTTCAACCTGTGGGTTGCGTCCCCCAGGTGGGTCGCAAAGCCTTACTTGAGGGGTCGCAGGTAAAAGAAAAAGACGCGTCTGTAGGTCTCAACAGAAGGAAAATTAAATACGTATTCTTTAAAATCACTGATATAGTTTTATTATAGCCCAGAATTTTTTAATTTGTAAAGAGGTCGCGTATTTAAGAAGGTTAAAAAACACTGGTCTATGGTAACACGCACTATATCCATTTGAAGAATATTGACTGCAGCCGTGAGGGCTTGCTTCAAAGAATCAATGTTAGAGTCTTTTTGAGCAAACTAAAACTGTCCACAATTTGAAATCAAATGCATCGAGATCTGGGCTATTAGAAAGCCAATCCTGTACTGTTAGAAAATGAGGCACATTGTTGTTGATCCAAGTTGACCGTGTCGACGCGGAGTTTTACTGAAAGATCCAAGGTTCACTTCGAAAAAACATGTGATTCAGAGGTTTCACTACATCTCGAAAAAAGTCTGGTGCACAGCGACCGAAATTTTGATTTTCTTTTTCACAAAAATGAATGTCGGTTACTCCATCATAAGACACTTCTCATCAAACCCGTTATAGCTGCTGAATGATGGCCTCTCTAAATCCTTGGCATCAGCTGAGATGCTTCTTTCTTTGTTGAAGGATTCCTCAATTGTAAAATATTTGTTCATACGTAAATAACATTTTTCTGCGGCAGTCCTGCGCGTCAGTCAACGGACCCTTTGCTTTTTGTCTTCTATCTTTCTTTAGAGCGTTTACCAGCAAATGTCACGTATGTCTTTTTTAAGCAGTCAGTCCTAGATTTTGCTTAATAATCCGAGACGTCAAAGTTTTGAAAATTTGCACCTCCCGAGACATACCTTCTGTTTACGCAGAGGTTTCGTTTAATTTAGACGTTTGCGGCTTTGATTGCCCAGACAGTTCGAACTGAACGTGGTCTTGCAGATCTTGCACGATTCTCGACACCTCCAGTCTCAACGTCAAACATACGACTAATGTTAAGAGGATGCAGGGTCTTAAAGGTTACACTTTTTTCAGTTCGACACTTACGTGTGTAATGCTATTGCAGCAATATAGTTTTCTTTGTCGGCCCACATCATTGGTAAATAATTAAATTTAACAAGAAACACAACATAACTTACAACTTTAAGACTTTACAATTGCAACCATAAGTTAACCTTACAGATGCTGTGTATAGCAAGGGTAGATTTGATTTTGTAACAGTATCTTACAAAAACATACGACCACATTGTCCAGAGATGTTTGCTATGCATGTAACTTTTTGAAATTCTACAACGTTAATATATTCTGATTTTCATTAGATTTAAAGTTAATATTTCTATTTTGATATCAATAAAGTATTTGCACTCTTTTTAACTTGAACTGCAAAATGTCTAGTCAAATTTATAAGGCCTCACTTCTTGTTCAAACATAAAATTTGTTTGCTTAAAAATATTTTATGTTATTGTGGTTTGTCCTAACAAACTAAAGCTAGCGTTTTATTGTGTCCAGATGTTAATAAAGCTACTCGCGCTAAATCCGAACGCAAAGGCCGATCTCGGGTGCTATCTCAAAGACGTGCAGGTGCGCAAATCCTCCTTAAGAACTCATATAGAGACGGTGCTGGTGCGTTCGAAATGAATTCTTTAAAACCACCTAATCGCCAGGAACGTTAGAGCTTTATGGCTGCCTCACGCCTACCTGAATAATTTAAAGCTAATATTGATTCGCGGAGTACCTTTTTCTTAAAATAGCAGTCCTTTCACGGAAATGTGCATTTTAATGCTGCGCAGCTGCAACGATGTTTACAAAACAGGAGCCCGCCGATCGATAGTGTCAGTGCTGAGGATTTTTGGGACATAGTTCCTGAAATGTTAAAAACACGTTTATGGTCTTTTTTGTTCTAATTGATATAATATTAAAATACAAAAGTTACCTAAACACCCCCAAGAAGATATGACACATGAAACTCGCGGTAATATTAAGTAACAAAGAAAGTTCTGTCACTTTTGAAATAGAGAAAAAAAACTTGTATATTTTTATATAAAAAACTTTATTCGTCAAGATATTCACCGTCATAATGAACAACCCTTTGCCAACGAGACAGTAATTCTTAAATTCCATTTTTATAAAATAATTATTTTTTTTAATAAATCCATTTTTAATTCTATTCCATTATTAAATTGTTTACCACAAGATAAAAATAGGTGATAATCCGATGGAAATACATCTGGGGAAGATCTCCCACCATAAATTCATTTTTTCCGATATCTGCTTCAATGTGTGTTCGGAAGTTATCTTCCAAAAATAAAGCTTTTTTTGTGATTTGCTAGTGCCGGTTGTTGCAATGCAACGTGCACCCGTTAGAGTTATTCACTATATATATGCCGTGAGGTTTCATGGTGAATAATTCCTTTTGAAATTCACCAGGCACGGAGAAGAAGTTTTTCTGGTGTCAACTTTCCTTTAGAGCTTTGTGGCGCAGAATCAATTGATACTAATCAATGGTGAGTACGTTAATAGTTGGAATACATCATCCATTTCATTAGTGGTCAAAATTTGATCCAAAGTGTTATCTGATTTTAATCGTGAAATAAGAGATGCATAGATTGTAAGACGCTGTAATTTGTTATTGTGAGTTAGTTCGTGTGGTACCCATTTACTTAATTTCCACTTATTTTGTGTAAATACTTCCGTACTGTTTTGTCACTTACGTTGAACAATTCTGCAAGCTGTTGATACGTTAAAGTGGAGTTTGTTTCATTGTCTCAAATTCGTCGATATTTAAATATGATTGTCTGATCTGGTTTCGTCTTCTAAGAATTCATCCGCCGCAGAAATTTTTTTAAACTACAAAGTGTGTATATTATCCGCATTGCGCAGCAGCTGTGAAACCTTGAGTGAGTGGAGCCACGACCTCCACCCTCCATCCTGCTCGGGTAGAACCTGTTCAATCCTGTTTGGGAGTTGCTAGAGTGATAAGAAGGAGCGTAGAACAACGCATTGTGATCAAATTTCTCGTTGAAAAAAAGGTTCTGTCCTCTGAAATCCACTACAGACTCCAACAACAGAATGGGGAAGAGTTGCTCTCATGAACCCGTGTGTTTGAATGGTGTGAGGGCAAAGAGAACAAAGAGCGTGTGGAGAATGAATCACACAATCGTCGGTCGCAATATCCCTCACCGAGCCAAACATTGATCGTGCAGACGCGCTTATTCGTGATAATAGGCGCATCACTATCAAGGAACTTAGAGCAATGTTATCCATCAGCGTTGGTGGTGTAGAAGACATCGTGAAAAACTACCTGCACTATTGCAAAGCGAATGCACAGTGGGTACCACGCACTTTGACGGACATAAACAAAATGATGCGCATGCAAGCTGCTAGTCGTCAGGAATTTGAAGACGAAGGTAATGCATTTTTTACAGTCAGTCTATAGTGATCACCGATGAAACGTGGGTGCACTACTTTATTCCCGAGTCCCAGCAGTAAATCACGCGAGCGGCGGCATATCTGTTCTTTCTTCCAAACCCAAGGAGGAGCCGTTTGGCAGGAAAAGTGATGACAATGTTCTTCTGGGACTGGCCTAGGATTATCCATGATAGATGCCAGAACGGCCGTTGCAACTTATTACTCAGACCTCCTGGCAACAGACACAAAGTAGATTTGGCATATTTTTTTTTTTTTTTTGTAGGATGATCAGTTCCGGTCAGATTTATACCATCTTGTATCTCTGGGCCGTTCTTAATATGTAATTAATCTTTTCTCCAAACTCAGTACAACTTCTTAATTACAGCTTCTGTAGCGTTAGTCCTTAGTTTAAATTCACCTATGCACTACTTATCACAGCAATTTTTAAGTTTTATGTTTTATATTAAATTGAATAATTCAAAATGTAGTGAACAACTGAAATAAAATACGTGCTAATATAGCGAATAAACAATTCTTTATAAATTATTGTACGTGCGCAAACGACAGAACTTTCTGGTTACGTAGTATAATATTCATATATAAAAAACAATCTAGACTAATGTAGTATCCGAAAATCACTAGTGAACTTAGAGTTAGATGGAGATTTAGATGACTAAGGCTAATAAATGAATAAAAGAAGCTTTTAATTGTAATCAATAGGAAAAATTGAATAAGAAAAAGTGAATGAAGTCTATGTA
The DNA here is from genome assembly GCA_036346155.1 of Sinelater perroti. Lineage (NCBI taxonomy): Eukaryota > Metazoa > Arthropoda > Insecta > Coleoptera > Elateridae > Sinelater > Sinelater perroti. The sequence goes on along the minus strand of JARFIY010000046.1, from coordinate 4,650,563 downwards.
AAATAGGAAAGATAAAGATTATAAGGGATGCACATATTTGTACAAAGATATATGTATAATGTATATATTCAGAATTTATTTTTGTTCTCAATCAAAACTAATCGTAATTCACAATACTCCTGCAAACTTTATTTTACGTTACTAATATGATCAATTAAGAAGATTAATATATGCTAATAAACTTATGGGCTTGGACATGATTTTTTCTCGTCATATAAAATCAGTTATGAGTTAAAAATATTTTATATTAATAAATGCGTTTCGTTCAGTTCAGTGTACTTGTAAAGATCTACAACCATCAAGGGTAATACAAACACTAGAAGTATTTCCCTTTCGCGTTTGTGTTTTTAAAAGAAATTAACATATTTTCATCTTTTCTTTGATATGAAACGAAAAATGAAAAATATGATCTTTTTCTTTATTTTAAGAGTAAAGCTTAAATCAAAAATAAAAAATTATTGACATTTGCTATTTGCTATTTGAACTAAAAAATGCAATATATTTGGCGCCATTATATAGGTAGACAGTGGGACCTATTGACATTAGAAAAGCAATATATAAGTGGTGCTGTTATTTTAGCGTAATGTTTTTTTTTTATACCGAACTCCAACGCAAGTAATTGGAAATATGTTCCGGACAGCAGGATGTCTCCATCCTAAGGGAGAAAATTCCGGCGCGACATAATTTCTCGACCTTTCACCTAAAACTAATTTTTCCGCCGCTATCGGCGCGCTGCCTCTCTCCCTTCCTATTCGTCGCGAGATAGAACTCGTGCCCTGTTTTTACTTTCATTGTAATGATTGATGGTCATTTTTTTTCCGCCTGCCGCTCCCGAGGCTGACTACGACATCTAGATGCTATCGATTAGGGACCAGGTTACTATTATGCGTCCGAACTTGGGAAGCTTCTTGCTTGGGCGTTTTTTCTGTGACGCAGTCACGCGGCACTCTTCAAAGTTGCATTTGAATTAAATAACGCGAGCGGAGCAGGCTAACGAGTCGCTGGCGAAGATGGGCGGAAAAACGGCAACTTTGTTAAAGTTTCACGTAAATGTGTATCTAATTGGACTGTTAAATGCATACTTATTTAACTTGGGAATTTTTCTTGCGGTAAACAGGAAAATGAAATTTAACTCTGACAGGAAATGTTTCTTTAAAATGTAACTTTTTTAATTGTCACTTGGTAACTTCATTTTTTAACGTTTGCAGGAAAACTGTAAGTGGAGAACGGATTTTACAAGTTATAATTCAATTTGCGTTCAAGTGGGGGCATAGAAGTTATATAATTAAATGGAGTAGTTAATCTTACAAAAGAACAACTAAATGTGCGAAACTAGAAGTTGATATACGATGTACTATGATTTCCGCTGGTTCTTTTTATGTTTTGTGACGCATATTGTTACAATATTGTTAATAATATTTGATGAACTTGATGAGAACCTAATAATTACTGTGTTCAAACCCAAGAGTCGAATATGACTACTTTGGTGACTAGTAATCTCGTATATCAAACGGACAGACTTGGTTTTTATTTAACTCAATATAAGTTAATACACTATATGGTTAGAAGTAATCTGACACTCACTGCTGTAAAATCAAACTCATGCGATATGTATTAATGAGATACCACGCCACCTTCAACACAATTGCGATCTGGAAAAACCTTTCACCAACTTTTGATATATCTGCATTAATTGCTTCCGTTCTTCCATGCGAGCTACGGTCAGTCTAAGCACTGAAGATGGGCGATTTTCTATTTTTTCGATAGGTGTTCGGTGGAATTAAAATCGGGGCTCTGTGAAGATCAGTTCAGTTTTTCAACACCGATTTCTTTAAACCACGACAGAGTTGTCAAGAATATTCAAGATACATCTTAGCGTTCATCCTTTCGGTCGAATTACGAAAACAGCCCTAAATCATGTTGCCTCCGCCACCAAACTGAACTGTTGAACAATACACTCGTATAAGAAGCGTTCATCTACCATTCACCAAATCCAGACGCGTCGATCAGATTTCCAGATCTTGCAGCGAAGTTCTTCATCCCACAGAATTTAGTTTCACTGTTCCACAGTACAATTGCGATTAACTTTGAACCATTGCAAGCCACGTTTGGTATTGATTAAGCTTGCGTCATGCTTATGATCCCATGATTGTGGAACCCATGTTTGACAGCTCTCGACGAACTATTCTTGTGCTGCTACAACATCAGAAGTACTTTGAACATCACGAATGATTGTTGCCACCGCGGACATCCCTCCCTTTTCAGAATTCGATGGTTACGATCTTTAAGTTTATTCCTATCTCTTTGTTTCGCGGTTATTCCACATTTTGGAGGTTTCCATTTTATAATGGCATCATGTACAATTTATTTAGGTACCTATACGATATTTCACGAAACAATTTGTTGCAGTGAACTCTGCCAACTTACTGCCTTTCTAACGCGTATAATTGACATTGTTACCACTAGCACTTTTATCTCGGTCTGTAACGTTTTAGTATGCGTAACAGCCAAATTTACTTCTCCAGATACTTTTGAGCATATGATGTCTTTAGTAAATGAACCATTATATGGGTCTTGTACCAAACAATTCTGATTTAAATTATGTTCTAATTTTGTATGAGTGCGAGAGTAAATTTTAATTTAATTTCTAAGAGCATCCAATTATTCTGAAAACGCAAAAATCCATTTTTATCGCTAAATTGCTAAATTTTGTGTGACACTTGTCGAAGCTGTGAATTTCAAAAAAATATATATATTTTTCGTAAAATGTCCTAGTACTTTTCAGGTTCACCGTCAACCTTTTTAGAGATACCCTTTATTTCTTATTGTAATACAGAATCAAATACTTCTTTTTTAAAATTAGAATCATGGGTCAAATTTCACTTTCAGCAGGAATGGAGATAAAACATTTTGTGCATATATTGAATTACAACCTACTAGTTATTTATCTCAGTTAAAGTGTCTTACGCAAGGGGAGTTTATTTTTTACGTGTGAATTTCAATAAATAGCAAACACGTTTTTATGGAATAAAGTCAACTCTTTATTGCAACTGAAAATTTGGTTTCTGACAATTACACGTGATACAAAATGTTCGGCATATGATCACCAAAAGCGGCATTACATTCAACAATTCTTCTATTGAAATTATGCACCGCATTTTGACACATTTCTGGCGTAATCTGAATAATTTCGGCTCGAATGTTGTCTTTCAATGTTTAAGTTGTTTGTAGGTTTGGTGCTACAGATTTCAATCAGTCCCACAGAAAATAATCCGAAGGTGTCAAATCGCAAAACTTCTCAAAGGCCCGTTGTCTCACATGAGCTTCAAATTTTTATTTCAATAAATCTTGTTCAAACTAAGCAATTGGGGCCACAAATAAGTTTTTAATCATGCGATAACAAATTCCCGTTGCTAGTGAATTTCCTTAGCCGTTTAAAAAAATACTGTCCAATTACACAGCCCGACCAAAAGCCACACCAAACATTTACTTTGCTCGGATGTTGTTTTGCCTGATTGATATTTTGAGAATTTTCGGAACCCCAAATTAGACAATTGCTTTTTGATCTGATCATCTTGTTAAAAAAGTGATTTACCACTGAATATGATCTGCATGGAAAAATCGGCACTTTCAAGCACCGTTCAAGCGTCCACGAAACGAATTAATGATTAGAAGCATGGTCAGTGGGATTTAAATATTGCGTTTACATAGTCTTGTAGGCGTGTAAATGAAGATCATTTATCAAAATGTTGTAAAGAGTTCTGTGAGACAGATATAATTGTCGAGCTCAAAATCGTGTCGATGAGGTTTAATTTTGCTCAACATTTTTGCGAATAGCTACAATTGTGGGACCGGTACTTAGAGTACGAACTTTTGGATGTTTGGTTAGTTTGCTCCAGTTATTCTATTCATTAACGCAATAAAATTTGTACAACTGAAGCGGACATTTTCAAAAGAAAGTTTAAAGTTAAGTTGTCGTTTCGTGCGCTTGCGCTTTTATAATCGCATATGTGTGGTGGGGATGGTGTTAGGGGGACCACCGCTGACGTCACTGGGTTAGCTCCTGACGTAACCTGGTTAGTTACTGACCTAAATTGGCTTTTAGCAAGTAACATTTCGATATTTGCTGATATCACTTGCTCTTTTACCGTATTGCGGTCTGTTTTTAACCCGTAAGAGCAGTGAACTAAGATTTAGGTAAATAAAATCATTTTGACAAAACCTTTGTTTGTCTAAACTTAATTTGTGGTCGGGATTTTCCAGGGCATGTTCATCAATAGCTGATTTTTGAAATTGATTGAGGCGTAGATGTCATTAGTTGTTTTGCATTCTGATAGTAATCGTACAACTCATAGTAATGTAGACTTACTAGTAGACATACTAATGTAGACCTGCTTGCACGAACATGGTATGCAGTGTACCTTTAGTGTGTCCTGTGGATTTCTTACGTCCTTGGTTCGTTGAGGCAAGTCCTGTATTTTGGTGCTAGTAGTGTAGGTGGTTCCTGCCATGTGTTTGTTCAGGATTTGTTCTGTCCGGTTCGTATCTCTAGGTAAAAAAAATTTGCCTATCGCAACCGATTCGAGTAGCTATTTACTTGTAAGGGTTATGTTTTATTTCTTCATATAAGAACTCAATCTACGATTTTCACGTTTCTTTTTTGACTTGGATGTTGATGCAAAAACCCACATGTCTGGGTTTTCTGTATACAGTGTGTTGTAAATGTCCATTCTCCGATCTAACCACTTTTACATCTAGGAAGGCAATCCTATTGCTCGAATCTAGTTCCATGTTAAACTGTTCTCGGGTGCATCAAATTAAGATATATTTAAGGATTGCAGTAATGACTCCTTTCCGTGAGTCATATCTTCGAAGTATTATATAGCGGATTTTAATGATAATTGGCGATTACAGGGGTGAATGATCGATACTCCGTCTCTTTGTTCGTAATGTCAAAAAGATATCTGGAGCTAAGACACAGTTGAAAAGCTGCAAGATGTCATTAGGAAAATTCTGCTTCAGTTTGTCCAAGGCATCTTGGATTGGAAGTTTGTGGACGAAACTTCAAGACTTTCCAAACTCCCACCACAACCCAGCAATCAAAGAACGAACAACACTATGTATTAAAACACCAGCGGTGAAAACATTCGCACTAAAATTTGTGCTACAAAATATAAATTAGTGATTAATAATTCTTTCATTGTGAAGCATTTAATAATAATATTGGAAGTTTTCAAATTCAAGTAGAAATTTTATGTTTTTAAGTTTTTTATTTAATTTCTTTTTCATAATTTAAAAAATATGTTTTGTTCAACTTTTTATTGTTGTAAATTTTCTAGAATAAAGAAATAATTTATTCGACCTTGTGGTAGTTATTTAATTATAGAGTACTAAAAAAAAAAGGCCCGCCCTAAAGACAGGCCAATAATCGTTTTATCAGCCATATTTAAGCATGATGGCGGCATTCGTTCGACTATATTTGGTTTCACAATCAAAGTTGTACCGCATGCGCCTACTAACGGCAAAAATTGGCCATGTAGTGTATGAAACAACGATAGGTGGCGCAAACTGTTTAACTACTTCATGATAATTTGTTTTGACTCACATTTTGACAAAAAAAGTTCTGAGAATTATTAAATAAAACACACAGTTTTCAAAGTAGGCCCCATTTGATGCAACATACATATCACAGCGTTATTTTCCAGTCTTCGAAACATTTTTTATAGGCGCTTTTCGGTATGGCCTTCAGCTCCTTGCACGAATGTTGTTTTATGGACTTGATCTACTTAAAACGGCTACCACGGAGTGCCTGTTGACGTGTTTGTATGTCAAACTCATAGAACCATGTCTCATCACCAGTTATGATACGCTCCGTGAATGTAGGACCAGAATTGAGGCGATCCAGCATACCTAAAGAGACCTGTTTACGGAACTGTTTTTGTGAAAAATTCAGCTGTTTTGAAACGAGCCGAGCGGCGACGCGTCCCATGCCCAAATTATCCACTAAAATTGAACAAACGGACTTATGAGAGACCTTGAGGTCACGTGCTATCTCTCTTATGCTGGAATGACGATTATCGAGCACAATTTCCTTCACTTTTCGTCGTTTGGAAAGATCGAAGGTTGTCCGGAACGAGGGTTGTCTTTGACGATTTCTCGGCCCTTTTTGAACGCTTTGTACCATTTGTAGGCCCGTGTTTTTGATAAAACTGATTTACCATAAGCCTTTTCTAACATTTTTAGCGTTCGCATACGATATTCTTTGTTCAATATTTTTGTTCGTTGTAAAAATCGTGGCGCACTACTGAGGTTTACTGATTCAAGTAGCTGCTGTAAACAAACTGGTTGACAGATCGCGCTCATTTTGGGCATAGTAATTAAGTACTACCAATTTACGCAAAAAGTTTTTTTTTAATTATTAGCCGGAGCTTTTTGAATTCCAAATTCCCGATACTTTTTGATAGAATCGAAAATCTAAAACCTTTATGCGAGGTTTGACAACAAATCGGTTCATAACTGTAGGAGTTGTAATTTTAGTTACAAACAAACAAACACACACATTTTGCAGTTTTGTAGAGTATATTGTTTTTATGCTATAGATTAGATTGAACTTGCATAGTTTATATCTTATTTGTCTAAATTTGGGTTTCATTTAAACATCCAAGTTCATCGTAATCTATATGCGAGGAAATGTTTGAAAGGAACAGCTGTTTGCAAAGGCGCATTGTCATCCCCCCTTTTCCGTGTTATTACATTCGATTCCGTATGAATGCATAACAAGTCTGCGTCCCCGAGTTTTTGCGTGGAAACCAGCATGTTCCGCTGGCGCGCAGCCCTTCATGTCGATATCGACGGGATGTGGCTGCGAATTTTCATTCGCCGACCCCCATAAAACGCGGCATGTCCGGGGACAAGTTCGGCGCCCACTCGCGCGGGTTGCCGGGCCCTAATTGGGGACAAACTTTTATTCAGCCCGCGATTGCGAGCGGAGTTGGATCGCATTCGCGAAAATTAAGAGGAAAGTTTCGAAGCGGCAGATAGCGCCGATCCGCGACGCGCGGCTCATCCGTTCTTGAGCGGGCTGTGCAAGACTGATAAAATTCCCATGGTTTAAATAGGATTCCGAGTTCGCACGACATTGTGGGGCTTTGAGAGAAACTGGAGGCTGCCGCTAGTTACTTATTCTGTTTTACGTCGCGGTTAAAGTTGCCACTTTACTTCTCGCTTGATAACGCGTGATGCACGCTCCTCCTCACTTTTAATGATTTATATAAGAGTGTATTTAGCTTTCCCCAGGGGTGGCATAAATTGTGAAGCAAACGAGCGGATGTTGAAATGAGCAGGTTATCAAGCAATTCGAGTAGAACAGGGTTTTATGAGCAGGATAATATGATCTAGTGCTTTTTTTTAGAGAAGATGAGATTAAAAGTGCCGGATAAACTCTGGTACAAAAATTACCAATACACGAAAAGTTGTTTAAAATAAATAGTAGATACGCCTTATAATACAGGAAAGATCATATTATCAAAATTGTTTTAGGCTACAGGTTTCAGCTATAGAATTATTAAACTGTTAGTGCATATTCCAATTTTTTCTTTAAAAATGTTGAAACTGCTATTTGATAAATTAGTTATACTAAATGAATATAACAATTGTTGTACGAGTATTATATCTATGTAAAATTTGAAACTGTAAATAATCTTAGCAGCAGCTAACAGCTCTTTGAAAACTAAGACGAATTATTAAACATAAAGATGCAAAATAGAATTTGGCAAGGATCTGACCATTATAACATTTACTTTATTATTTTTTTTTGACATGTTTATTGAAATACATTTATAAATTTTGATTTTATTTGTTAGCCTTCCAGTCTGTAGGTATATGAAAATAGTATTTTTGTATATTCCGAAAGGAAAAAGAATCTGAGATTTGAGAATTCTTAAATCACGCATTTTTAAAATCAAATGATTACTAAATAATTTCTTCAATTTTCTCACTGTTTCATTTTATATCCAATAAAGGAAGTTTGGGAATTTTCAATTCACAGTTCTTCGTTATATAATTTTAGACTATTTAAATTGTTATTTAATGTCAACATAAAATTCTATAATCATTCAGCAGATGAATTCTCGCTTCCACACAATAGAAGTATCCCCACTGTTTTTATTATTTTTTCGGAGAAATATGCTAAACAAATCTAATTGCGACACGTTGTGCCCAAAAATAATATTTCCATAAATTTGCATACAAACCAGATTCTTGTAATGAGCTTTTACCGCCCGCTTTTGTCATGTAAACTTTTCATTATTACAGGTTACTGTAGTTTACAATAACTGAGACAACTGAAACTATAATGTATAAAATTTTTGTACTTTTGGAATCTATTGAAAATAAAATTACAATCGGTATGAGTTACTCGTATAACTTAATGTTTTGTTATATAGCTTATGTTTAAATATAAATTAGTTTGTACTAGGGCAAATCCTAAGTTTGTCTATTTTTGCACCCGAACTTTACATGAATATATATATATATATATATATATATATATATATATATATATATATATATATATATATGTAAATACGAAAGTTGAAATTTTAATAGTGGCAAAATTACATTAGTGATCTGTCTTAGATCAAATCAACTCCGCGTTACTTACACGCGTAATGATAAAACGAACCTGATGTTAATTGACGATTTAATGTTTTAATATTTTAAAATCAAAAACAGTGGAGATTAAACAATGAGCCAGGGGTCCTAAACCACGATAGCATATCCAAAGTTTTCAGAGATGCACGGAGACTCTACATTGTCTTGCAGAACATTGATATGGTGAATAAAGTCATTCAGTGAGAGATTCGTAAATGTAGCAAACGTTCCTCGATTGTTCTAATTAACGAAGAAGTGAATGTTGAAGGATCGACATCATACGGTTCCTAAGATAGCCCTTGAAATAAGTTTAATAGATACGACCGTGCCTCAGACAGTAGACCGATTTCTTTAGCTATAAACATATTAAAGCGCTATTAAAGGCATCCTAAGAGTTTCATATCGCTGCTAACAGGTTGTGGACAATGCTGGTAACTACAATAAAATTAAGAAACACACAATTCATAACAAAAGTATAATCCCAGGTAATTTTTTCATTTCATAAATATTATAATTATCGTAAATGTTTTGTAAAAAGTGCCTTTTATTATGGGTGTTAAATTATTTTTACAGCGATTAACGTTTATATCATAATAGTGTGCTATATAAAGTGTATAATTTTATTTTAAATTGCAAAGCGTCAAGTGGAAGGGGATATCGAATGCTTGCTTTCGATGAAAAACACTTAAGTAATCGAACAATAACACGCAACATAAATGTCAGTGAAATGTAATAAAGAATTTTTTAATTAGATTAAGTATTAAGGCGACTGCCAAAGTGGTCCAGTGGTTGAGGCGTGGACGGACCTGGGTTCCATTCGCAGAGTTCTCTGATGCCTGGCGGGTGGCCTACTCGGTCACTAAAAATAATTGAGTCCCTGCGTTCGCTTGAACAAGGGGCGATAATGGCGGTAGTCTAATTGTAAGCCGCGGTGCTTGCCACATCGCCCCCATCAGAGATGGTGCGCGACGACCGTACACATTGGCGAGCATACAGAGCCTTAATCTCTCAGTTTGCAGCCCGTGCTCTTATGCGGGGCATTAGAGCCGTACCATTACCAAATATTAAGACGGGTTCCTTAAATTGCTTCAAGTTCAGCTCATGAAATTACAGATTGCAGAAATTTGACGTCAATGTTCGCAACGTGCAAAGTAGTTTATAATGATCTCGTGAGCTGAAATTAATGAAAATATTCAAGAAGGCTCTGTGGACCGAAGCGCATAAACGACAGATAAATGGAAGAAAGTAATTTTTTCTGACAAAAAAAATTGGGTGGGCCTATTCTATCACAGACCTTGAAGCTTTGGATATTAACAAACCAATATTTTTTCCAGGGCAGGTAAAATCTGTATATCGAGAAGTTTTAGAACAATAGTTAGGTGTACAAAATGAATTATATGTTTCCGTCTAGATCCGTCTAGATTTATTAAAATAGCTTCAAAGTCATGGTATCGCGGTTGTTTTTGATCAATGAGATCTGAGATAAAAATGTTTAGAACTATTTAAAATATCTAGATTTTAAAATAGTGATGCGTTAAAATCTCTTAATGAATTTTAAGAAACAATAATCTAGAAATGGAACAATATGCCCCACTAATTTAGCTAACAACTGTAATGATAGCGTACTTGATGGAATTTTTATATTAATTAATGAAGGTGCTGATAAAACACATAACCTATTTTCCGATAACAAAAACTTATTTTGTTAGAATTTTTGTAATACAAATTGCTTCAATTACAGATTATTTAGGATCTCCACATTATTTATAACACACTAAAAAATGCAGAGTGCCATACGTTGTGGTATTCATTGTAATTAACTATTTGTCATTATTAAGGTTTCAATCCTAGTATATAGGTAATAGCAGTAATCAAAAAATGTTCTTCAAAATCTTTCATGAATTTTTCAGTTCTATGGCATTAGTTTTCATTCATGGTTATAAGAAATTTATGACATGAAGTCTCAAAAGATATTGTCTTACTACTTAAAAAGACGAATTCAAAATTAATATACTTAGGAACGTATTATTGCATTTAATATAAGTAAACAAACTATAAAATCGCGTCGAGCAAGAAAATAGTGTAAATAAATGAAGGAAAGATGTTTAGAAAAGAAACTGCAACGACTCAGCATTTGCTTTTCTCTCAATCAAAAAACTCTTTTTCGACCGTTTTAATATATAATGAAAAATTGGTCATGGTATTCCAACCCAATTTTATTTATGACTGTTTACCCCTAAATGAGTTCTTCCTCAAAGGTCCAATTAAACCCCCAAATAAGCTAAACCCCAATAAGCTAAAGTGTATGTAAATGTAAATGTATATAAATGGCAGTGCCGAGTCAAAAATATGATTTTTTTTCATTTGTTCACATGTGAAACGGCAAAACCTGCGAAAACGACTATTTCTTATTTTCAGCCAACTTTTAATTGGAATAAAAAAGAAAGTCGCTAGGTTGTAATTCTCGTTTACCCTACGTGTCGATGTCATTAAAACATAATTGCAATAACTACGCCGTGCTGCAATTCTGCCGAATCAGATAAGAAAAAGTAAGAATCACAAAAGGGAGGAACTGTGGTCTGGAAAATAATTATTTGTACTTCTGCATTTCTGAAGAATTTTTAATTAAGTTTTCTCAAATCTCTTACATTACAACAGCATATTAAAAAAAATGAAATTTGTTGCTAAAAGTAGTCCATTTGCTTTGACTAGTTCTGTTTATAATCTAAATTAGAAAATAAAAATGATTGTTGAATGAAAATTTTATTAGTAGAGCACATAAAAATCAACTGGGGACTTTAATGTGATATGCGTGTGTTCCATATGCATACTTTGTAATTACTGGGTTTTAATTATTTTTTTTATTCCAGGTTAGTTTCCGTCTATTTGCGTCGTCGACTTAAATAACATTTTATTGGCCCCGTTCGCACGGTAAGTTTTTTAATGCGATATTTGAGATTAGGAAGAAAGCCATAACTTGAGAATTTAAATTGCGTAGTAGCAACCCCTTCGTTTAAGTAACATGAGCAGGTGCAGTGTAACCGAATATGAGGACTGAAGGTCTTTAATGAACCTCATTCTGAAGACAAATTATAATACTACAATTCGTAATGCGATAGGGGAAGCTCTTCGGCATTAATTTGCGGTGACGGATTCTGTGATATTAACACCTGAGTACCTTTTATCTCATAGTTAACTTTGCATAATTTGATATCAAAAGCGATGTTTTTAAAAATCGGGAAATTGGACGAAAACAGCAGACGTAAAATGCTGATGTAAGACGTAAAGATTTTCGTTTGTTTAATTTAATATATTGAAAGTTCAGACATTAATAACGTAAAAAAGAAGGGTCTACTTGAAAGAAGATATTACATGTGGGGGATGAATCGTAGGATGTCGTTTTTTTATTTAAGAAATAATGAATGGTTTTATAAATAAAAAAACAATTGGATGTTAACAAATGTTAAGTTTAATGAACATCAAGGGGACGCGGTGGTTCAGATGGTTCAACCAGTTGGCTCTGTCCTCTAACCGGCGCGCGCGAGTTCGAGTCTCGCTCAACCCATGGGTGTGTGTTAATGTCCTAACATTTAAGTGCATGTTAGTGGGCACAATAAGCCTTTGAGGCTACAGTGCCTGTACGATTATGAGGTATGTTTAAGTTCTAAGGTCTCCAAATTTTTTTTTGAAGAATGTTTAAACTTCTGTTACTTTTCAAGGAAATCTCCATCTAGATGTACACATTTTTACCACGTCGTCGCCATGATTGCATGGTTGCTGAGAAGACTTCATTAGGGGTGAGTTTGGCTCACTGGAAAATCGCTGATACAACAACGGCTCGAATGGAGATTCTCCTTCATGGTTAACATGGTCAACATGTGCCGCACATCTGTGTGTTCGTCAGCATTTGTAGGACCCTGAAGGTGGACTTTCGGCATTTTCAGATTATTTTGTAGAATGGACTCCACATATCCTACGGAAATGCCAAATTTAGGGACAATATCACGCACACGTAATCGAAGTGTCTTCCATAATAACTTGCTCCACTCTCGTAATTATGGGTTCGGTACTGCTAGTTCGTGGTCGAGGCTACCTCGCTGCATTGTCACACAACTCTCGACCTTTAAACTTTCGCACCTATGAACGCACATTGTTAACATCCATAACGCCTTCACTACATGTCTCACTCAGTTGGCAATTAATTTTGATAGGCCTTTTACCACGGAAGAGAGAAAACTGATGATTGCACGTTGTTTTTGAACACTAAACTTTGCCATTTGAAGTATAGAAAACAACACTCATTGCAAAGTTTTTTAATTTGTTTTAATTTTCATCCTATCTATGTAGTCCCGAAAGGTACCACCGTAACTAATAATAGATAGGATAGCATCTCAATATATCATTTTAGCTGTTTTACTTCCGAAGCCCCATTCATTTTTGCTAATCTGGATACTGCATATAGTAGTTTCAGTGCTCTTTCAATATTTTTTCCAAGTAAATATATTGTAACGTTTTTACTCCCAACAGTGGTGAATAACACACGCAAATTTATCAAAACTACTTATTTATTTTATTTACAGGCTATCATAATTACTTAATATCATTTATGTACACAACACATGGAATTAATAATGTAAAATAGTACACAGTATTTATCTGTAACACTATTTATGTTGTACTCTTACTTAACGTTTTATAAATGATCAAATACACCCCGGACGTGTGATCAATTTGATCCCAGGACATCATCATCATCATCATCAGCCTGCAACCGTCCATCGTTGGACGTAGGCCTCTCTCATTTGTTTCCATGCATTTCTGTCTTGAGTCTTCTGGATCCAATCAGATCCCAGGACATACATTTTAAAATTGCCGCCCAAACACAAAAGGTAAACAAAACCTCCTACAAGAAACCTTCTCTTCTTAATACACAAATTTAAGTTGTGCAAGTAACAAAACATTAGCATAGTATTATAGTACTGACTTAACAATGAAAGTTTGAGAGCAGCAGAGAATGGCTGATTTTAGGAAAAACATTCAAACGTTGTTGGAGCATGATTAACACAAGAAGTTGACAAACTGTGAACACGAACTGGCAAACGGAAGCGACCTTCGCGGCCAACCTGTGACATACACTTTTGGTGCTATATTTAAAATGTTTCAAACTGATCTGGTGGTTAATTTCACCCCGAAAGTCAATTTCGACCCAAATTACGGTACCTTAAAAAAAACAACTCAATTTTCAGTCTAGTCTGAACAGCTATATGGTTGTTGTGAAGCCCGGAACTGTGATGTAGATTATTTTGATCTCACAAGTAATTTCACCCCGAAAGTCAATTTCGACCCAAATTACGGTACCTTAAAATGTTTTGCACCATTATAAATTTTAAGCGATATTCTCTGCAATTATCTTGTGAACTGCTACTCGATCACTAAATCCAAGCGCGAGTATTACACCACAACCTGATGCCTATCATTAAATGTTTTTGATTAATTTTTTGTAACAATTTTTAGGTTGCTACATCACCATAGTTTTGAGTTTTTTACAATTTTGATGTGGTAGTTCTCGGATCTAAGTCGGCATACAATTCCCAAAGGTTGCCGTTTTATTAATGCCCACTGCTGTGATAAATATCTAAAAATTATACATATAAAACAGCGAAACTAATAAGAACAATGTCCTATTAAATAGCAATAAACTTTCGGCGTACGTTATCAGTTGCTATAGATGCGAGTTGATATTCAAAGTCCTTTTATACAAGTTTGACGTGCGTGATGACGATCCCACTTTATAGAGGGTGGCCGAAGATTAATGGTCAAATAATTTGCCTCGTAGAATCTGAACATAAACGACTTCTCACTATTATAGCTTAAAGAGTGTTCACGATGAAATTGTAACAATGTTGGCTGCTATAAATCTCAGACAACACGATTTTACAAACTATCAATTGTAATGTATTGATGTCACTAAAAATAACTGATGAAATAAAAAGTGATTTTATTGCTTTTTAAGGGAAAATTGAACAATATTACTTTTAATACCCTTCATTAACGTATTTACAGTCTCAGACGTCAGCTGCTGCAAGACTATTTTCCACTTCTGCTTAAATTCTTATACATCCTTAATACATTTTTGGATTTCCCGCAAAAAACGTTTAACAAGTGTCCAGTACTACTCTATTAGTATTAACTCGAGACATTTAGGGAGATTGCATTTACGGGTGACAATGTTGATGTTGTTTACGCTTGGACCATTTCTTTGCTTTTTTACCATAATGGGCTGTGACGAGCTTCGGCCAAAATATATTCACATTATGTTTCCGAAAGAGGGGTAATAAACGTACTTGTAGACATTCTTTCACATAGATATATTGGTTTTTTGTTCCAATTGTTGCAAATGGCACCCTTCTTAACTCTCTCTCTCTCTCTATATATATATATATATATATATATATATATATATATATATATATATATATATATATATATATATATATATATATATAATTCTGGATATTTTAAAGCTCCCTTCGTTCGGAGTTTTGCACCTTCACTTAGCCGATCGTGGGCGACATAAAATTCTTGACCGGGAAGTTGTTTAAAATTAGCTAAGACATAGATCTCATCATCCATAACCACGCAGCCTTTAAAGTTTCTTAAGAATCGATCATATAACCTTTTTCTCTACAATTGTTGTTTTTTTCTGTGCTAAGCCCACTGATGATTGAAAACGGGAAGCCATTTTCCTTGCCGATATGTCGAAATTTGCTTTAAACGCCTTAATTACCTTTTTTCTAACTGTTTGTCCATAATTTCTATTTACCGACTACTTCCTGACTTCTTCTCGGCTTTTAACGTTCTTTTCAACCATAAGATGACATCACTTTTCTGTTGAATTTTAGTTCTTTAGCGATATGTGTACGACATTTCACTATTTTCTTGAAGCTTGTAAATCATTTTATTGGGAATGTTTAATTCTTTGGGTGGGATTGTTCACTATTTGCAATACAGTTGCAAAAAGTAATTAATGTAATTTATGTTTCATACGTAATTTTGAAAACTAGTTATGACTGGGTATGAACTTTTACAGAAAAAAATTGTGGACAAATAAGCCACATCTTATTTTAGTTAATTCTTTAATTGTTGCCTTGTCATAACCTTAAGCTATTTGACAGCACATTGACAATTTTAATTTACATCTATGCATTAAATAAGTGTAATGTATGATATAATGATTTCAATGATTTTATTATACACAAATATTTTATGGCACCCTTTTTTGAATACTATTGTATCTTATTTAAACCCAATAAACCCACAATATATCTCATATACTCCAAAATAAGAGTTTTTCATTCACTAGACTACTACTTCAAAGTTTCTAGATAGAAACTACTTTGTAGAATCTGCTTTTACAGTGCATTCTAGGTGTACACCGTTAGGTTAATATTCCAGAAGATAATTTATGCCAAAAAAGTAGTAGACTGTAAATGTAATTTATTTGTGAAACGAATACTCATCAAATAAGAAAAGGATTTCAATGTAAACTATTTTCTGAAATTACAGATTGGGTAACTAATAGCCCACCAAACCGGCTAAGTGCCAAATATATTCATGAGTATGTATACAAAAATCAGAATTTTATTGTATTTCTACCTCGAGTTGTACTGGCACTGCGCCAGGATGTCAAAATTGGAGTGTGTGGTGCGCACTCAAGCCACGCCCCCGTTTTCTCTACCTTACTCCACCGTGGGTATGCGGTATTCGAAAGATTTTACATTCTTACGTTGTGGTTACCCTCGGGTCTATTCAGGTGATTTTTCTTGGTCTTCCTTCCTACATTGCCGTAGATCATTTTTAAGACCATCTATAGCTTCAACATGGAAAGGCTGCAATTTATTTCAAGCGACGTTACTGCTCTCTCCAATACATGTGAAACAATTGAGGATTGGCTTACTCTAATTGATGTTATAACAAAGAACCATCCAAATTTATTACCGTCCCTGAGTACCCATTGAAATTCTTAACAGGAAAATTTAGGTAGTAATTAGATAAAATATAATTAATGGTTCTGTCATGTTGGGGCTATTTCTGGGCAAATGTAAAAATTTTGCAGCAAACTTATCAAGAGACAAGTAATTTTCGTAATCTAACGTTTTGATACAAATCTAACTAGATACCATTTGAACATGAAAATGTCAGTAAAATTTGGCGAAAATTCTGGAAGTTTTTAAAGATAACATTTTAAGATCGTTATTTCCACTTCTTTGACTAATTTTCTGCGATGTGTGTGCAAAGTTTATAACAGGGATAGCCTTGAGATATGGGAGACACGAAACGAAAAAGTAAAATAAAATTTTTTGAAAGGCGTGACATGAAAGCACCTATAGTAAGTAGTATTTTTACGGTGCATTAAAATATACATGCTGCGATCCATAAATCATAGGAGTAGTAGCTAAGTATTTCATTCAAATTGAGGAACATCTTAATTGATACGGATTTTCACTCTATAGTACTATACCATAGCCGACTATCGAATACAGTGTATGGAAATATAATCTTTTCTTGGTTCACCGGATAAAAGCCACAGTTATCTGAAATCTTACACAATTTGGCAAGCGTTTCGTGAATTCAAAAGTCTCTATACAGTACTCAACAAAAGCATATTTTAATTATTGTAAATGTTCCGTAGAAGAACATTTTCAAAACTATTTGCAATCCAAAAGTTCTAATAAACTTAACTAAAGTTTTCGAAAAAAAAATGCACGTGATTTATAACTGCAAGTAAAGTTGTAAAGAATACATTTCTCTCTGCAACATAAGTATGGCTGCACAGGGTTGTTTAAGAAATATTAATAGTTTTAAACTGGATTTTGAGTGTTTAATATGTACAATATAGTAGAGTAGTACATAAAGGGTAAACAATTGTTTTAAACCTGAAAATTTTAGGTGTAAAAGTGCTACCGAAAGTCAAGAAACAAAAAGATTTTGAAAACTACAAATGTTATTAAACAGACAACAAGGTGGATTCGTTAAATCGTTAAATAGTTTCAACCCTAACAGTTCATGAAATCGCGGCGAAAATGTAAAAAAACAACTCAATTTTCAGTCTAGTCTGAACAGCTATATGGTTGTTGTGAAGCCCGGAACTGTGATGTAGATTATTTTGATCTCGCAAGTAATTTCAGCAACACGAATATCTTCCTCAGTCATGTTGATCCTATCTTATTTTCAACTGTTTCTCGATTTCCCAGAATTTTTGGCGGTTTTAGGTATGCCCACTGCGTTGAGAAACTTTATAATAATCTGTTGTGCAACGAACGAGAGTACCTCTTGCTTTGACATCATGATACCGAGTAGTGGACCCTTTAGGAGTCTTTAGGTGCAGAAATAAGTTCCAGTTTATATTTGACATGCTCTCATAGTGGTAACAAAACACGTGCACCGTTTTATGGCAATTACAGTCTAATTTGTTATAATTTTTGGGGTGCAAATGCAAATGCAAATGGTTTTGCGAATATTTTTCTAAAAAACATTTGCAATAACTATAATATCCGTAACACTCCTGTTGCACGCTGCAATGCACGTCACTGTGAACGAGTTACCATTAGGTAATAATTTTTGTCATCTACAATCAGTAATTTCTATAAGATTGTATAAATTTTATCGAATTAAAAGCGCGTTGCTTTTGTAGTATACACTAGCGACCAAAAGAATGCCACTTTCCTTTTTTGGCCAGGAATTTCCCCTGGGTCATTTTCTGTTGGCGCTTTTTTGATATTTTGAGTTGTTCCCAATCCCCAAAGCCCACTCCCACTCGCTTGCATGCACAGGTCCAAAATTTGTTACAATTTCGGCTAAGGGCCGAAAATGCCCCGGACAAAAATAATGAAACTTCACTTACTCTCAGAAAAATACGTGGAAGAGCGACTGGCGTAAACAAAGTTTTTTTGGTTCTGTCAACAAGTTTGGTGCTGGATGAAGGCAATGGCCTCTAACATTGTAGCAAACTGTGCAAAGCGTGGTAACAAAGAATTACGTCCTACAATGAAATGGCCGGTAATGTCCCCACATGTCAATCCTATTGAAAATGTGAAGTCTTACATGAAAATAAACCTAAAAGAAAAACCAGCAGCTATCATTTGATATTAAGAAGGTATGGCGATCTTTGCCAAATTATTATGCAGAAAACCTTGTCGAAAACGTGAAAAAATGTGTAAAGCTGTAATTAGTAACCGAGGTGATTTAACCAAATATTATATAATTGCGAAATAGCTCAGGACGTATAAAAAATGTATCTACATTGTATTTTTTTCAAGATTACAGCAATCACTTTATTGTTGATCAGACTGTACATTTGGATAAGTTTCATTTAGCGATTATTTTTACGAAAGAAGACTAGTTCAGTAGTTATTTAAACAACTATAAATTTTGTACGAAAAAATACGTGTAAAATTATTAGTAGCGCCTTGAACATTGGTAATGACGACACTAAAAAAATTGCATTATCATTTAGGTGTAAAGAAAATCCGTTGTCATTGAATACGTCACAATTTAATAGAGGCACCATAACGACCGAATATGAAGTGGTACAACTAAAATAATGGAGGTAGTAGGTCTAAAGGTGTTTACAATTTCAAGCCCCCCCCAAGATACACTCTTATTGGGTGTTCAACGGTCCGCTGTACTAAGCTGTTAGTTGAGGCTGACGATTCGGGAGACGATAGCTTATCCGCATACAGAAGTGAAACTAGTTTTTTGCGAAGAACGCGTTGTAATGAACTTTTGGGCACAGTTGGGATACTTTTTTTAAGATACTTAAGGACTTCACATTGGCATAGTTTCATAACGTCTATGGTCGATCCATTAGTAGTGTTTTCAATGTCGAACTAATTTCCTCAAGCATTTCCATTCAGAGTTCAGAGTTTAATTTACATTAAATAAATGATAATATGCGCCAAATCTTTTTCGCCTGATGATAGGAGAATTATTATTTTAGTAAAATTCTCGTTCACAAAACTCATGTTCTGTCGCTCCTGTGAAATCCTTCATGACATTTAAATATCCATAGATTGGGAATTCGCTTTGTAATCTCTCCGCAACCGTTACGGTCACGTAGCAACCTAAACAAATTCAACATCTTATTTTAATTCAGTTAAAATTTCGAAGTGATTCTCTGACAATTGCAGTTCTTCAAAATAAACGCATGGTTACTGCAAAATGACACAGTAGTATATTCAAAAGGTTTACTCACCCTAAAATTGAAATCATTCTACAGCACGTTCATGCTTTAAATCATATTATACATCAACGGAATTTTTAGGGACTTCTCAGTTAAAATTGCCCAATAATCCCCTGTAAGTCCTTACGTGACACACCCTGATTACTTTTATTTTCTCTACTAAGGGTTGAAATTCGTCGTGTAAAATATGCCACTCCCGAAGACGCTTTAGAAATTTTATTTCTGAAATAATTCAAGATGAGTGAATTTATACTTTGAAAACTGGTTTTAACGGATGCTTAAATGAAAGGGTGAATATTTTGAAGGCATAGTAAAGATAAGTTTTAGCTTCAAAAACTTTGTTTCATTAGAATGTAGAAATTTTCGTTACTACCCTCAATTTAACTTCCAAGTTAGTTAAGAAAAATCGATCTTCAGAAGAATAATGTCTCTTTAATTATTTACCTTTGTAATGACTAATTTAAAGAGTAACGCGATAAATCATTTAATGTTCATGCATATCCAGGTTGAGTGATTGATTGAAGACCAGCAAGCCTCTAGTATCAAATTTTATGGGTTTGATTTCGCTTCCTGGTTCTTTTTTCTTTTACAAATAAAACTCGTTTGCCGAGATTGTTTCTCGCAAGCCGGGAAACCGGAGCATCTCGTTGTTGGGAAGTTGGGCGAAACTTATTGCGGCGCTCCGTAGGTTATTCCGCTAAGTCAATACGTGGTATAAAATCGGCGGCTGTTCCACCCATGTGGCCGCGGGGTGCTGCGCCATGCTTCGCCGAGCGCACCTGCTAATCCGCACGTCAGCGACCAGGATTATTGCCAGCAGAAGGAACTCGCTTCTTTCCGATCGCTAAGACCAATATCGAGCACGAACGCCACTTATTACACTTTAATTCCGAAATCTGGCGGCTCGGATGCGACCGCAGAAACCATAAATAAATTTCCATTCGTATTAGTGCGATCGTGGCCTATAAATATGGAGCTGGAGATGTCGCTGCGCATTGGAGCTTTTCTGCCGAGGAGCTGGGCTGCTGTAGAAACACAAATGGAATTAACGCGATAACGCGTGCGAAGAACGTCGGCACCTTTGTCAACGTTTTGGGTGTGAAATTAATGGGAAACTGTCGAAAAGATTGATTGCCCCAATGCGTGAGGTATCGTTTTTAAAAATGACGCCTTGAGAGATACCGCGAAGGAATATGGAAGCAAAAACTGTACTTAGAGCTCACACTATTTTTTGTTATAGATATATTTTGATGTATTTTTATGGAGTGAATCATGTAAAATGAAAGAAATTCTCTGCTTACATACATACATACATGCAGACATTTGCTTTTTTTGATTTTATTTAGTCTTTATCTTTGTTAATTTTCGGATGTATTGAGCAAACAATTAAATTATTTAAAACAACTTAAAAATTATTAACGAGGATAAAGTATTTTCCTTGAATGACTTTAGTTAACACCAAAAATAAAAATCCAAAGGCTTGAGATCAGTGAACCTTAAAGGGGAATTTGTTTTGTCATAAATTTCTTATTTTAGTTCAGTAATAGATAGCAATGTTACCAAAAATTAATGTTTTAAGTGCATATCATCCTTGTCTATATCTAGCTACAATGAACATACTCGGAGGAAGAATAAAATATTAGAACGACCAAGCACCCTCAAAGATCCCTAACTTGCTTCATTGATATCTCAGAAACGGTTGACAATTCCGCCCATGTTTATTGGAATTTTTTGCTTAAAGTGTTTCGAAAAATCTATACACGAAATCTTGGAACATCCTTGTGGCCTACCCTGTATAGTGGTGGTGAATTATTCCATAGTCAGTTATTGATTTTTCATCTCATCTTTTAATTTCTCTGGTGTGTTTATGTATTCCGTTACGTTTAAAAGGTGTCTTCGTTATTTTTAAGGTACTCATTATACAGAAACCAATTGCTCTTATTCTTACCTGTTTTTCTATGGCTTCTCCTGTTTCATCATTTTTTATTTCTACCCTTCTATACTTGAGAGCAAAATAATCGACTCACTAGCTGCACGGGAATTTTTGTTTCCTGTTTCAGTCTAAGGAAAATGAAAATAAAAACAAAAATTCAAGAAGTAACTTTATTATTGAGCTTTAAAAACTGTTGCTATTGTATTAATCAGATGACGCATTCAAAGAAATATGCAACATGTACGGAGTTTTACGAATCTTGCTAATCTGAACGCATGTGCGCGATTGGTATTACAGTACTCTTGCAATCCGGTAATTAATTTTAGTCACTTGTCCGAAGTCGACGTAAGTGACGCAAGTGCTCGAGTGATTCGCAAGGAAATTCGCCAAAGCAGCCCAATCAGTTGCATTGTTGAGAGAGGGCCGTGGCAAATCGACTAAATCTGAATCAATCAGCTGTGTCGAGTGTGGCATTGGTACCTGGAAATCGGTGGCTGCTTCTGCCGGCAAGGAGGTGGTCGTAGGCGCGTGACACGAAGAGCGACAATCAATTTCTCGTCTCAATAACTCTCAGAAATCGAGATATGACTGGCGTTGACCTCCAATAAAAGCTAGGTGCGTTCAGAGGTGTGGTCGCCAGCGTTTGGACCAGGTCGACTGCAATCCAAAAGCAATAATAGGGGACGCGAATGAGGTTTAACAATGGACCACTACATCAAGGACATTCTAGAGGAACATGTTCCGTTTAAATTTGTTGGTGCGGACTTCGTGCTAATGCACGACAATGCGCGATGCCACCTGACCTCTATGTAGCCCAGACTTGAATTCAATTGACCATGTTTAGGACGAGCTTAAGGGAAGAGTCCGGGACAGAAATCTTGCACCAGGGAGCGTGATGTAACTGAGAACGGCGTGGATTGAAGAGTAGGAAGCAATCCCTCAAGACAGTATAGGAAGTCATCCAAGCGCAATTGCTTGGAAAATGCAATTATGAGTAGAGGTGGCAACACCATGTACTGGAAAAATTATTAAATTAATTTGAACTGAGGATTTCATTTTTTCCCTTTCATAATCATCTTTTTTATTTCAACTTTTTGAATTACACATATTCTGAGTCTCAAAACTTTACCAGAACAGGTCCGATTCCAATCAAAGTGGTATGTATCATTTGAAACCACAGTTTTTAAGCTTTCAAACAGTACACAGAACTTTACTTGAAATGCAATCTGGGTGAATACACATTCTCTCAAAACTCGAGCATGTTGCTGAGTCGATTGTTTTGCTATCAAATGTACGAGCGCGTTTTTTAAGTAAGTTATTAAAAAAAAATAAAGTAGACTTTTATCAAAAACTTTATTTCTACATGAAACCCTGTACCTTAATTTATTTTTCTACATAATTTCCACTTAGCATCAACACACTTTTCATATCGTACAGGAAGCTTTTGAATCCCATCCTCATAAAAATCTGCCGACTGATTTTGACAACCGCTGCAACACAGCCGTTTTGAAACTCATCAGATAATGACAAAATCGTAAACCGTTTGTTCTCTCTCACTTTTTCATCAACTCTCTACACCAAATCTTCAGTGATGACCGAAGGACGCCCGCTTCGTTTTTCATCATGAATGTTTGTCCGCCCATCTTTGAAACTCAATCCATTTTCGCATCATTCCATTACTCACAATGTTTTCACCATACACTTCACTAATCTGCCGATGAATTTCAGACGCTGTAACACCTTTAGCACAAAGGAAACGCACAGCGCGTACTTAACAGTCGGCGGGGCTCACAATCGGTGGAGGCATTTTAACTGCTCCCAATTAAAAGGTAAACACGGTCGAATTTGTTCGAACTGACGTCTGTGGTTTGCCAATAGATGCAGGTACACAGCGCATGCGCGGGATGTTGGCCGTAGCGCTGCAGCGGCGACATTTCAAAACGGTACTTAATTAAAAAATGCGCCTCTTATATTATAAATCACCTGCTATCATCAAACGCTCCTTAATATTGTGTTATTTCTATATTTTTGTTCCGAAAGTCTTCTTTTTTATAGTATTTTCATTCGGTCCGTAGGCTTCTATTAACGTCTCCATTTGTTTATCATTTTTAAATTCTTTTTTAATATTTCTTTGGTAATACTTATGTAACTACGTATATATTTTACATTATGTTTTATAATGGATGTTACACTTTTGCTTCCCTCCAGTGTATGAAATTTAAAAAAACGGCCTTAGATATTCGGGGCATAAAAACGAAAAAGAATGGCATAGGAAAAATAATGTATGGTGAATATGTTTTAGTACAATAGCACATATTCACCATATTCGCCACTTTTTCAAACTTCTCAATTAATTCCTTTTCATTACTAGTTAAACTTTTAATATTCTATGTTGCTATGTTATAAATTGTTTCTTTTTTATTTTTTATTTTATTTCTAATTTTTTAATTTTTTATGATGTTTGATAGTGATTTATTATATGTGTGTGTGTGTGTATATATATATATATATATATATATATATATATATATTATGTTTTCTCTAATGGGAAGAATTTATAAAATAGTAAAACAAAATAGAAGACAATATTCATGGGAAAATAGGGAAGACCAAACAGGATTACAGCCGGAAAATCCTGTATAGACTAA
Source organism: Sinelater perroti (assembly GCA_036346155.1). Lineage (NCBI taxonomy): Eukaryota > Metazoa > Arthropoda > Insecta > Coleoptera > Elateridae > Sinelater > Sinelater perroti. The sequence goes on along the minus strand of JARFIY010000046.1, from coordinate 4,626,088 downwards.
TATATACTTTCAACAACTTATAGCGAAGAAAAAGCGAAAAACAGGGACATTCACTTGGCCTTCATAGACCTCAGAAAGCGTACGTCTGTTTCCCAGAAAAAACTGTTGAAGCGATGGTAATTAGGGATCAACAAAGTCTAATCAGGCCAATACAGCAACTTTATGGAAACAACCAAGTGGCAGTGAAAGTGGGCAGACGATCAGTAATTACTTTAAGACAACAAAAGGGCTCCTAAGGATGATGCATTCTCCAACCCTATTCAAGATATTCTTAGAAGATACCTTAAAGAATTGGAAAAGGAAATGTGAGGGAATGGGGATACCAGTGCCAATGAACATCTTTATACACTAAGCTACGCAGATGACCAAGTGGTAATAGCCAAGATGAAGAGGACCTGAGTTATATGCTACGAAAACTAAAAGACGAGTACACTAAGGCCGGTATGGAAATAAACTTCGACAAGACAGAATATTTAACGATTACAGAAGAGGTAAAACTTAGAAATAGACGACAATGTAGAAATAAGAGGAAAAATAAGTTCAAATACCTGGCTTTACTATATCAAAAATACATCTACAGAAGAAGAAATAAAGAACAGGTTAGGACAAACTAGAATAAGTATCAGATAACTACATCCCATTCTATGGAACACACACATTACAAAAAATACAAAACAATATATAACACAATTATCAGAAGTATTATGACATATGGGGCAGAAAACCGGATAATTAATAAGAAAAATAGAGGAAAAATAAAAGCCACAGAAATGGAATTTTGAGAAGCGTGCCAGGTGACACGACTGGACAGAATTAGAAATACAGAAATAGGAGGAGAATGAATGTAGAAAAAGACACGCTGACTTACATCGAGGAAAAGAAATTAATATGGTACGGCCATGTTAGAAGGACGGACAATAATCGATGGATAAAGAAAATAACAGAGTGGAGTCCTCCAGGAAAATGAAAGAGAGGAAGACCCCGAAGATCTTTCAGAGATGAGGTGGACGAAGCCATGGAAAGAAGAGGAGAAGAGACGGAGATTGGGAAGACAAAAAGGAGTGGAAGAAACGGTTGAGTGAAGGAAGACAGCGTTAGCTGTGAAGATCCTTTTGTGTGTGTGTGTGTGTGCGTGCGTGCGTGCGTGCGTGCGCGCGCGCGCGCGCGCGCGTGTGTGTGTGTGTGTGTATGGAAACTTCTTTTAGATTTAATTTGTTTTCTTTTCATAATATTCTTTTTAATTTGTAAGGTGTCTTAACTCTATGAGGCACGTGGCTAGCCTTACGTATTGTTTTAACTTTTACTTTAATTTATAGATGTTTCTCATTGAAATTATTTATTTTTCCGTTAGTCTTTTCCACGTCTGTTCTATTTATTTGTTCTCCATTTTTCCACTCGTTCTATGCTGTTTCTCAACGCATTAATCTAATTGTCTTTTTGTTGATTCACATTATTTTTATAGTTTTCTGTTTTCCATTTCTATTAATTAAATTATTTCTTTTAATTTTTTTATTCTTACCTCATCTCTGAAATGTCTGTCTTCATTATATTTAGTAATAAATCAAGTATTTTATATTTTTCTCATGATCGTTAAGTGGCGATTTTATTGTTTTTTTTTGGATCCAGCATACGTTTCTTCTTCTTTATAATTTCTTGTTTTTTAATTCTATTGCTTTACTTTCAAACTCACCTTTTCCTGTTTTTTGATTATATGCACTTTTAAATTTAATTTTCTGACTAGTTTAAAGCTTGCGTATATCACTGTGTACTCTGCGAACTTTTCAGTTATATTGTTAGTAGTAATCCGTAGATCAGATGCATATAATTAACAACACGTACAGAATATACCGTCCTGAGGAATTCCATCAATTTCATTAATTGAATATAGTTGTGACTTTCCTTGACTCAAATATAATCAAAAGCTTGAGTTAATGTCTAAGAAAGTTTTCCAAGTGTTTCATTAATGGTATGAGTAATTCGGGTGCTTTGTTGTACAGTTGAATAGCGACTTTTGAAACCTAAATTGATGTAAGGTCATCCAGTCTTCTGATGCTAGATCTTGGTTAATATTTTGGAGGGAAAGCCATTACAGAACTTCCAATATTGCTTGTCTATTTAAAATGTAAATTTTGGATCCTCTTGTGGTTCCGGTATCAATATGATCTCAACCGTGTTTATGAGCCCATTTTAATTCCGTACAAGTGGATCTGGTGTTTTGACTTTCTTGGCGCTTTTATTGGTGTTAAACACTATTATCGAATCTCTTTAAACTGATTGAGTGTTTTTGTAATCTTGATTTTTTCTTTGAGTGTTGTTTGAAATTTATTACTACTTTGAACGAATATTGACGTTTTGCCCTAGCTATTTTTTTACGACTGTAAGTTACTTCAACTTTATTATTATATTTCTAGATATCTCTTCTGTATTATTCTGCTGTGTAGTTGTACTGCTTGTTTGAGTATTAATGTGCTTTGTAAGTATTTTATCGATTTGTTACGGAGTTGTAAGGCTTATGTTCAGTTTCAGTGCTTATTCTACATTATGTTTGTAGACTTCCTAGTTCATTCTACTGTTATATAGTTTAGGTATAGGAGGGCTCTTTATGGCAAACATGCTGACACGCGAATATTGGTGAGTGATCCGATGTTAGATCAAAAGCTGGAATTATATGCAAATGTGAGGTGTAGATTACATTTGTAACAAAGAAATCTAGAAGGTTTATCTGTTTGATTGTTACTTTCAAACCGTTGCGCTTCTAAGTTTCCAGAAATTGGAAGTGATAAGTGGCTTAAACTGGGACTGTAAGAAGCATTGTCGTCAAAATCACTTGTTTTATTTCAAATTATTAAAAACTACTGGTTTGTGACCCTAAAATCCGATGCAAGAAACTTTCGGTAGGCACCTTTGTTTTGCCTTTGATGGGTGTACGTGCGTTTTTCGTTAACCACTCTATACTTACTTATTTGTATATATAATGACGAACACAAGTTTAATTACAAGTCAGTATCTGATACAAAACTTGTGTTCCTTCTCTTCATTACGAACCGTGTAGTCTTCCATTCAGGTGTATGTGAATCTTGTAGACACGAATTTTGGCACATTCTGAATAACCTCAGATAAAAAAGCCTTAGTTTAAGTTTAATTGGAAATGAATCGCTTATTAGGCATTATCTAGCATAAGAAAGTTACTGCAAATTTTAACTAGTCTATCAGTTATTAACTGAGCCCTTTCATGGTTAACACACACTTCGGTGCATATTTGGGCAATTATCAGTCGCCGATTTTCGCAATAAGCTCACATATTCGAGCAACGTTTGTTTCGCTTTATCCCCTAGGAACTATGTCACTTTAAAATATAGTTCCTCGCTAACGTGCCTCTTCCGAATTGTTGACGTAGTCTGAGCAGCATAACTGGTGCTTTAAAATCTCCCTGCTCTAAAATATTTCTTTTAAAGCATTTTCAAATGGTTCTAGATACTATTTAGTCATTGCTGTTGTTGCCAACAAAAATGATCATCTATATAAAACTAGGCGTGCAAACATGCTAACAATTTCTATTCAGACGAAACGTTTTGGTATGGCTACATTAGTAATGAGACAAAACTCATTTAAATTTAAAAAAAAAATTAAAAATAACTAATTAAATGAAGGTTGAGAAAAATTAACAGCATTTTAACTACTACAGACTCATTAATTTTTATCATTTTGCACAGTACGCACTTTAGAAAACACTGGCGTAAATAACCTTTTGTTACAGACAATCTCCTGCATTTGTTATTAATGGAAAATCGTTGTTGAACGAAATATGAGAGGTATCTAAAAACGAAAAGCACCTTTTTTAACTAATGAACAAAAGACGTATTTAATAATTTTATTTTATCATAAAGCATTTTAATGAAATACTGAAAAAAAATTAGAGAAGCAAATTTAAAAATTTGAATAAAAAAATCTTATCTACACATTTGAAAGTAAGCAAAGAAATGTGGCGTGGCCTTTAGCTGTTGATTTACATGAGGAGGTTCCTGCGTAGTAAGCAAAGATAACCTATACATTTGAACGGAAAGTAAACAAATACGGCTGATATGAACGGTGGCGTGGCCGAACTCTGAGCTCTTGATTTTCACCAAGAGGTCCATGTCTTCATGTACACACGTCGGGGTCGCTCTTGTTCCTTGCCGAATAGACGTAAAAATTCCTTTGAGGTAAAGCTGGTGAAAAATCGTCAACATAGGACGAAAAAAATACCTTTTTGGGGGCAACCCCTAATATACAAAATAATAGATTAACTAAATATGAAGTTAATACATATCATTTAAAAAAGTATAAAAACCTGCCATATGTAAATATAACTCAAACAGAATAAAGTTCTCTCAGGTAGTTGAAATTATACAATGTACGCTGCACTAATTATTGTATAATTGTGTAATTATTTTCTGTTATATAATCTACCTTTTTATTTTTTGTAAAGAATGTACACGCATATTTTCGTTAGCTTTTTTCATAATAAAAACTGTACCGCCACTTTGAAAAGATTTACTTAACTATAAGAAGTCCATTTTTGTGTACTTAATAATTGTATTCCGTATTTTCTCTTTATGAGGGGTTGAAATGTAAATTACACAAGCACCTACGACTAGACTGCAACAGTTGTGTGTATATTGTTTCAATCTTCATACGTAACGGTCCATTTAAAAATGTGGGCAACAATTAATTCATCGAAGTTCCGCGAAAACAACATTCTGTAAATTTCTAAGTATCTCCTATGTTACGTCTCCCATTTTATTATCCCGCTTTCAAACTGTAAATTTGTCACTGTCATCGCTGCGACTTATTTAGAATTAAGCGGTAACAGCCGCTCCAACACAAAGTATTTCTAAAGGCGCATCCTATTTTCTGGAAGCTTTCTACATAATGTAAGGACAAATTCTTGCCTGTCCACTTACTCATACAGGGAACATTTAATTAATTCAGTTGACGGTCATCTCCTTGGTTTAACTTGTTAAAAATATAATCTAATTCTCGGGATGTTATTTTATAATAAACATTTGATTAAAATTTTAGTAGTTAAAAATAAACATAAGCAATATTGAATTTCTACATATTTGGGTTTGAGAACGAATTTAATTTAATGATATAAAATCATATAAAATTTATTAAATTAAAATTATTTTGACAGTAATTAATTTTTTTAAATATATTAAATGTAGGAGGACAATTTGGTCCTATATCACTGTACGCAGTTCAGTAGGCAGTGCGGGGTGAAACAATAAGGTTGATTGCAATTTACTCGTCTGCTACATCAATTGAAAATGAATGCTACCATAGAGAACCCTGCTAAATGTGAACTGCGTGCAGTAATACGATTTCGGTTTGCGAAAAAATTTTCCGTAGCTGCAATTCATCGGAAACTGTGTAACATTTACGGACCAAACATGATGAATACAGGTGGCGTACGTCAGTGGTGTGGCTTTTTAAAGATGGACGTACTAACGTGCACGATAAGGCAAGAAGTGGCCACCCCTCTGTAGTCAGCGAGGAACTTATGCATGAAATTGACAAAAAAGTCCATTATGTATAAGAAACAGTGGCTTGCATCACCGCTTTGACGATGACATTGCGTTTCAAGATCCTGTTTCGGGGTGACTTTATTCTCAAGCGGAGAGTTTTTTATAGAAGGAATTTCGAACTTCGTAAGGCATTATAACAAATGTCTTAATTTACATGGCAATTGTTTCGAAAAGCAATGTACTATTATAGGTTTCTAATGTACATAATAAAAGATCTGTATTCACAGGTCTGTCATTGATAACTAAACGAATGTTTCTTCCTAAATTGCCGTTGTAATTTATTGGGTTTTTGTTTAAATTTACCATTTTTAAAATTATTATTTCGATTACTTCTTATATATGTCAGAAAGACGATGGTAGCTGGAAAGATCATAAATAAAATGATGGTTGCAGAATTTCTTTGTAAGCCAACTAAAATATATACGATTATTGGTGAACTACACTTGAATAAAGGTTGAACATATAATTACTGCATCGAATTATATTTGTTTTTCTATTTATTAAATGTTAAATTAAAATTGCAGCACTATAAATTCTCATAACCATTGCTATACGAGTTTTAATTTAAAAACAAGTCTTTAAATATTTTGAATCCATTTAAGCCTAATTTTGAATATTCTTCTTGACTAAACTCATAAATTACTTATCTTTTGTATGTTTTTTTTTATTATCTATAAATAAAAGTGATTTTATTCGAAAAAGAATAAAGAGATCTTCCAAAAAATCCTTGAGAAAAATATAATTGCGATAAATATCTATTGATAAATATCTTTCTCAGAAAAGTTCCATGTCTGATTTTTAATTCTTTATTTATGATATTGAAACTAGAAATGAGTGTCATTTAATCACTTTATATATGTTCTGAACAGTCACGGTCTTGAAAGTATTTCTATGTAAACTTACTAGGAGGCGGGGCTATGCTTGGTAACCCACCGTTCGGCTTGTTGGGGCATTTAGTTGGAAGTTGCATGAGTGACATGACTGCAGATTCCAAGCAAAAAGTTAATATTAAGTTCTGCGGTATGCTAGGCAAAACTCGTAATAAAACATGGTATATAATGCAGCAAGCATATAATGTCGGAAGTGTCCAAAAGCCGTGTCTTTCAGTAGCTCAAAAGATTTCCAGAGCGCAAAGATGCAATGTAAGATACTACTAGACTCAATCGCTGCAAATGTGGAACGAGTGAGACAGGTACTGCAAGAAGACCGTCGTGTTACTGTGTGCATAATATCAAAAGATGAAATTGGATAGAGGTGTATGTTGCTAAATTTTACGTAACGATTTAGTGAAACGAAAACTTAAGGAACAGATAGTCCGTCAGACATTGACAGAGAAATAGAAAGAAACCGAGCGAACATTCACTGTTGAACTGTTGCAAACGGCCAGAATTGATGCTACATTTGTATTAAACATTTTACCGGAGATGAAAGTATTACCCTCAAACAAAACACTGTGGCATGTACTGAGAAACATTCCGAATAAAGTTTTCTCTGCTTGCTTCTATGACCTCCAGAAACGATGATAGCTATGGGTAGATAGCCTAGCACCATTAGTTGGTAAGTTGAAGTTTTACAGTCCTGGAACTCTTCTGATCAAGGAGAAACAAGTAAAAGGAGAACATTACTCAAGCCAAAGAGAAATTTGATCGCTAAGAACTATTTTAAAAAACAATTTGCATTTAATTTAACTGCTTGGTAAACGTATATACTAAGAAATTAACTCAAGACGAAATGCTAGTTCGAATTTGTGTGTTCTTTGACTGTCTGTTTTGATTCAATCCTCATATAATAAAGAAGACTGGTAATTTTAGTTCAAGTTTGATAGGTTGAGCTAAATTGTAACTGTCTTCCTTTTCCCGTTTGTAAAAGGTAAATAAAAGAAATTATTGACAGAGGGGGAGAGGGTAGACTGACCTACAATTTGCATTAGAAGATCTTTGTGCTGGATAATTTTTAATGCAAGGGTTTGTTGGAGAAATACATATATTTCGCTTTGTAGGGTAGCAAATTAAATCACTCAATATACACATATCTAACGTTTTTTTAAACAATTTCTATATTTGTTTTTATAGTTCTGATTATCATCCGTATAATTGTGATTGTTTAAATTTATTTAAGAAGATATGTTTTACATTTTTAAATAAAAATTGCTGTCAAGTGAATTTCACAAAAAGATTTGCAAAAATTTCCAACTTCATATTTAAATTGACAAGGAACATGGCATGACGCAAATTGCGTCCTATTTAAAGTCAAACAATTTATTAACTTAATGAATTCCACGCTTCACTAATTTTTTTTTATTTTTTTAGTCGGTAAATGATAGGCAAATAAAATGAATATCGAACAGATAGATGTCAAGCGCTTGGCGCCATTTCGCGCGCGCATACCTTGCAATACTATTTTCGATCAAAAGATCACCATTTTTCTGCTATTTATAACTCTCACTCCGTTTCTTCAAGACGGATCTAAAAGGCCCCCAACCATTAGAAACGGTTGCTTCTTCGTTTTACAGCGTTTGTTTTTTCTTAATAATATGTATTAATCCTCTGCAGGAATCATGTTTGACGAATACGAGGCTTACGGGTGTGTAGGATATGCATCGCTTTATTTATAATTTTTTTATCCGGTATGGCCAAATGGTTTATTCGAGTTTAATCCTGGGCTCAGATGTCCGGCGAGTGGCCTACTCAGTCATTGAAAATAATCGAGTACCTGTGTTCAGTTCGAACGAGGGTTAATAAGGGAGTCTTAAGGTGCAGTACTTGCCACATGGCTCCGTATCAGAGATGGTGCATGGCGACCGAACAGCGAGATCGAATATACGAGAGCCCTAAACTTTGAATTCGTAGGCCATACTCTCTCACGTAAAGTATTAGAACTCTCCTTTTGCACATATGATACTTAACATAAATCATTTCAGCAACTTGAATTAAAAACACGGATTCTCTAGAATCATATAATTTAGAACTGTCGTAATCGCTATTGATTTTCGAGGTTACCAACATCAAATCCTAATATTATTTTCTTAAATATCAAACTTTAGAATTTTCCTACCGTATATGTAACACCATTTTGTAAACAAAATGTTTGTTTTAGATTTTGCATATTTTTAGATGTTCAGTGAGTAGTTTAGGTTTTTTTTTTATTTATATTTTGGTAGAGGTGAATTGAACTGAAAGGTATTTTTTGTAAACGTGGAGATGGTAACATCAATTACAGAAAGGAAGGCTTAAACAAAGTTGGTAAAGTTTCACAGGGTATATCCACCGAAAAACCCAACTCAATTGGCAGAGCGCAAGCAAGTGACCATTAATATATTCCGTAATTTTTTTGGAAAGTATCGGTCTTCATTGGCTATGACGTGGTTTTTTACTATTTCAGTTTTATTTTTGGCAAAACCAGTTTCAAATGAGAATTCAATATAAATAAAAATGGGAAACACTGCATTCAATTTTTAATAAAAGTCTCGCTGTCAATGGAAACTCGTATTTTCGCAAGTTTAGCGCAAAGTTGTTTACATTTCTCTGTCACTCGCGCTGTGTGATATTTGAACGCGGTCCTCAGGTTGCGCGGATGTTTTCAAAGAAATTCTCTCGATCGTTCCTTAATGCGCTCTCATTTTATATGCATGGAGTTAAGGTACGAAAAGCGGATCTGGATAAACAATATTACTTTCATTATGGATGCGTACACGGCAGCGCGCCGGAGATTTCGCCGCATACGCGGATTTCCTTTTATAGCGAATATTAATTTAAAATATGCGAAGCGCCTTTGCTTCCGCAAATTGAAGTTCGAGCACAATAGTTTTCATTTTCGGTCCCCCGATCAACAAATATTGAGGTAGAACTCCGGTAATGCGGATTTGCCGGTTTTTGCCGGCAAGCAAATTTTTCCAATCGCGGAAAGACACGCCGCGCTGCAGATGCCTTCCCGAGCAAAATTTGTTTAAAATTATTCGAGTTAGTGAGAAGGCCTTTTATTGCTTTGGCATTTCTTTATTAGTCAATACAACACGCAGAAGGAGCATCTTTCATTATTTTAACATATTAGTTGGTTTTAAAGTTTTACATGAAATACTTTGTACAACATGTAACAGACATCCAGTGTTACTTTTACTTACTATTATTATCGTTACAGTTATGAAGCATGTTTTTCCCCTTTTCGGTTCGGTGAACCTTGTGTCTTAGTTCTATTAGTTGTATCACAATTCGTCTCAGTGCGGTTTTAACTTACATGTAACAGTATCTGTACTGTGGAAGAATAAGCTAAAGCTAAATTATTATCGATAGTTCACTTCGCTTGAACTATTTTTGTAAAAAAGCTCAATCAAAGCGAGTCCGGTTTCAATACAAAAATATTTAAATACCGATTGCAATGCAGAAAATAGTAGACTTAAGTTTCTTCAAACAGTCACATTAATAATACAATTATTTAATACTGCACGTGACTTAAAAGTTTTTTTAAAGACAGCACATGTTAGTGTTCGTTTTTTCTTGTCACCTGTGGGGTCTCCAAGTTCGGTTACGATATCTGCACAGTAGCACTTTCTTAAACGCTTGCCTAAACACCTTATTAAAGATCGTATAGAATATCGGATTGACCATCGAACTCGCGTATCCCAACCATGTCACGAACTGAAAGACCGAATCGTCAATTTTACTCTCACACTCTTCACAAATTATTGGCAACAAATTAAGCACAAAGAACGGCGACCACAGTATCACGAACGTAAAAAACACTACTCCAAGCACCTTGGTCGCTTTTTGTTCTAACCGAATTATCCTACCATGGCGCGAAGAATTTCTAGAGATGACGCTGGAGTTTCGGCTGTGGTGTGTCCTTACCGCCGTGCTCTTTCCAACATTCCCGTTGCTATAGGTAAAACGCTGCAAGCACGGCGACGAGGGGTTTTTGCTGCGGTCTTGCAGAGCAGGGCTTCTTGTCGGTGGATACCTAGTGGTGGCAGACCGACGCAGGAGGAGAGGGGTGCGTGAATTTGAACTCAACGTCGTAGTTCGAGTACTTCCAAAGCTTGATCCTCTTCGTGAAGATCGTTTGGTTGGCTCCCACGTGACCAGCATATTATTTTGAGTCAACTCTATAGCGCTTTTCGCATTCTTATGCAACAAGGATCTTTTAATTGGCGATCCCGACACCGAACTGTCTTGTTCGTCGACTTCAAGGGTATGAAGTTTTCTTGCAGTAGCTGACATTTGTTCGCTAGGGACTATTTTCACTTCTGCTGGCTTTGGAAGCGGGGACTTATCTGCCTGCTTTTCCCCAAAGTACGGGCAAGTACAAGGTGGTGGAAGCGGGAACGATGCACTTTCCGAAGCTGTGGAACTTTTAGGTTCTTCAAGAATGTCTTTAGGCCGGGTCTCGTGGAAGCTAGATCCTCTTCTGCGCCATCGTGGAGACGGCGTTTCGTCCCTGATGTCTCCTTCGTGAAACGTTGAGGCTCTGCGTCGCTTTGACGTCCAGGGCGAAAGTTCCGTTGTCAATAACGACGAGTGTGAACCTGTCAGACTTTCGGTACTCCGGTCTCCAGAACTGAAAATAGATAAAGCGCTTTAGCATAAACTTCATCTCAGTAGGTAGAACGATCATTTAAACTGTTAAGGTACGAAAAGTGGGAAATGTTTGTAATTTCCTCTGCATTAGCCGAATGCTAGTGGCGAGATGACAGCACGTCCCAGACGTCCTGTGCCCTAATCTCTCCAAACGCCACATTAATTCCCTTCGTTTCGTTGCACTTATTTCCCCAGATTAGAATGATGTGCTCGAAGGTGAAATTGAAATTCAACTACACGCACGGCCCTTCGTTGCCCAAATTGCGGAATTAGGCTCATCGCAGTCGGCTTCCAATTGAATTATTCGATTTTTACTTCGAACCTTCGCGAGCTGGTAATTTGGTTAGGGAGCCTGTTAACGCGTTTAGCGCAAGCACTATATTTTTTAATTTCTTAAATTATTTTTTAAAGAGCGTCATTCATATTCTTCCCGCCTGTCAAGCTTTGGGCACCTATCTCGCGTACGCTCTAGCCAGAAATCATTAACATAAACCTTATCATGTTAAAAGTAATTGTACTGAAGGTAGCAACAGCATGTAGAAAGTGCATTTTAACGAGCCCTTCAACGGGACGGCGCTCTTTTCAAGTCCCCTTTCATCTTTTCGCTGTCGTTTCGAATTTTAAGTGTGCGGCGCAATGCGCACTTGGTCCCATCATTAAGACGAAGAAATCCGGTCACCTTTATCCGACTTTTGCCACAGAGGATGTAAAAGAGCTGAATGTTTCACATTATTTTTTAATGTTATGAGCCTACATTTTTAACGCGGATTTCTATAAAGTTGGGTATTGATATCTAAAATTTACCTTTGTAACAATATTTTTATGTTATGTAAAACATAAGTAGTGATGATATATGAAATCATAATTTTCGTTCTTCTTTAATCCTTCTTTATATATAAGAATATTGTAGTTTAACAGTTTTGACCTGACAGAGTATGCTTTCTATCATTTTGACATGAGAGTTTTAGATAAAGTAATAGCATTGTCCGAGAAAAATAATGGATGACGTTAGTTGGAATTAATGCTAATGCGTTGAGCGGAGAAAGGTGTCGGTGAAGTGGGAGTATTGAAGCGCAAGAGCGGTGTGTACTGCCTTAAAATATTTTTACAAAACTTGAACTAGGAGGTCCAAACCAAAAATATTACCAACGCTTACTTGAAGCCTTCGGCAGCGATGTATTACCATATCAGACGATTATAATATGGATCACTGCGTTTTATTTTATGATCAACCTGTTGCAAAAGGGGCATTGGAAAGGCTTGAAACATCCTTTGTATTCATCTGACATAAGCTCTTATGATCACAACTAGTTTTCAGGGTTAAAAGAATCCCTCAGAGATCAACATAAACGACTTCACTGATCCCATTAGACAGTTCTTACAGATTTTTAAAGATTCAGGAACTCGATTAATTACATCAAGTGTATATATAATGTAAGGATTATGATTGTTAAGTATACTAAATAAAAAAGGACAAAAATCACGGGTCGTCTCTATAATAAAAATTACCTAGTCTTTGATGTGCTTTGCTTGGTCGAAACTAGTGGGCTGGCGCTGATGCTGGTGGTGCTGGCCGCCTCCAGCCCCCGGGAAAGTTTTAGCATTTCGGCCCCGAACTGCCCCAGAGCCGACATGGTGCAAGGCGTCGGCTCCGTTTCTTGTATCCACAACTCGTGAGTGTCTATGGTGGTCAGCTCCGTGTCCGTGGATGCGGCCGAGTGGCCGTGCTGCGGTGTGGCGGGGCGATTTCTAGTGGCGTTCAGGAGCCGCCGCCAAGTGCAGCGGCGATCTGCAGGCATTCGAAAAAAACACCGTCTAACGTTAGGGCACTTTTACAACCCGCGGAATGAAAAGTTACTTCGTTTAGAACAGTACACAAAAGTTGCAGCAGAAAGGGGCGGCTCGTTCAAGTGCCCTGCTGCGCTTTATTTGCGGGCGAGTTAAAAGTTAAAGAGAGTCATTATGGTGGGCCGACAATGAGCGTCGGAGTTTTCTTTTTTGTGCTTTAATTAAGCCCTAATGTGCATTTGAATTTCTGCTAGCAACCTGATACGTTCCATCCCCTAATATGTCCAAAAGCAATTTATTTACTCTTACGGGTAGATTTACCCGAATGATAACTGATCGATACGAACCATTAAATGCGAAAATTTCATATATTGCGAGATTGATGTCAAGCGGCAAGGTAATCCGAAGCCGTGACCCACATTGTCATCATTCTGTTTACTGGGGTTAAAAATACTTTTAACTCGAAGTATATTGAAATATCCTGAAAATATAGTAGTTTTTTGCAATTTAATTACAAACTCATTAGTGAAACAATATGCTCAAGGTTTCTTGTTATATTTATTTAAAAATCAATGAAGTTGAGTTGTTATTTCACAGCTTGGAAAAAAGAAATTTCAACTTGATTGTGTAACTTTATCAAATTCGAAATATTTATTTGATATGATAACTTACCAAGAGGTGGTGGTCCACCCAACCATCCACTAGACCAACCAGCAGGACCAACACTTTGTCGCTGCTGTGCTAGCAATCTAACCGTAAGGGCGTAAGTTGCCAACATCACCAGAAGGGGCACGTAGAAGCAAACTATAGATCCGATGAATTTGTACAGGGGATCTGGGATTTTGCACGTACCATCGATTAGAACTGAATCTTGATCCTGTGATAAACAGAATCCTAATTACGTGAACACAGTTCCGAGGCTTACGCACTTACCTTCGAGTACATTAGACTAAGTGGCAGGCTCATCGCGATCGAAAGGAGCCACACGATGATTATCTTGAGCGTGACCCTCTTTTTGGTCTTGTTTCTTCCGAATTTCATCGGATAGCTTAGTGAAAGGTACCGGTCGACGCTGATAGTGCACAAATGCATGATGGACGCCGTGCAGAAAAGTACGTCCAGACATATCCACGCCAGGCAGTAGATGGAGGGTAGAGGAAAATGACCTGCAACAGGCGGGGTGCCGAATTAAACACAGAGTTGCGAGCTTCTAAGAATCTAAAAAGGGAGCGCCGGAAAATTGAATTGCTGCATTAAAAGCAATATTTCTCAGCGAACGGATCGCAGCCTCGACACCTCGAGGAATCAAGTAAAATGTTATATCCGAAACAAGATGAAGCCGATTGAAAAGTATATTCATGGGCGAGGCGGATTCGTACCGAACACACTGATTCTTGGTTACTTAAAGGAAATTGCATAGTAGTTTAAATTGTAGTTGGGGTCACTTAGGACTAAAGAATCCTTTGATAAAACATATTTACAATTTATTGTGGTGAATGACTTTGTATAGAAGGATTACTTGTATTTGTTTTCTATGATTCCTTCTTAATGAACTGTAGTGTTGTTTATTATATAAGCATTACATTTTAGTTTCTTTCTTGTACAGACTTTCTCCAGCGTAATGTTGTAGATGGTTACAGCGTACTTAAGAAATGACACAAAAGAAAAATGCGAAGAGACGCCTCATTAATTTTTCTACCGTCGTAGTGTATCAAGAAGGCAATAATCTATTATTTATCGGGTCTATCCTCTCGCACTTAGGGGTGACGGCGTGTGACTGCGGCGTGAAAAAATGGTAAGACGCGTCCCGCACTTCGTCAAAAACATGTTAACGTCAAAAAGAAATAAATGATGGATCGACGGAAACGGCGCTCTCTCTTGTATCTGCCATTGTGACTCGCGTTATTCAATTGGTCGAGCTGACGGATGATTAATAAGTCCCGTTATAAATTAGCCGAGGGATTTTCCCATTTCCGCTCCGGAAAATCGCCAGCGGCCGTGCATTTTTCCTTCTGCCACAAGCCGGGTGGCGGCGGAAAAAAAATCGCGATTGATACAAAGAACGTCGCGTTCGCAAACAACGCTGTCGCAAACAGAACACCAGCGCCCCGCTGACATGTAATTTAAGCCGTGTTAGAGCGCGGTCAAGCGGGGACGACTCTTTTTGCTCGCATGGTTAAAGCTCATTGCTTAGGGGTACCCCAAGAATTTTATAATTCAAAAATAATATAATTGCCTGTTAGACAATTTTTTTGAGTTGTTAGTTTGCTAAATACAGT
Organism: Sinelater perroti; assembly: GCA_036346155.1. NCBI lineage: Eukaryota > Metazoa > Arthropoda > Insecta > Coleoptera > Elateridae > Sinelater > Sinelater perroti. The sequence goes on along the minus strand of JARFIY010000046.1, from coordinate 4,610,884 downwards.
TCCAAAATTATAAATCGAACAACTTTGCATATATTTTTGTTGATTTTCCATAATTAATTGAACATCAAAGAATTTATTTTTTTATTTAGAGCAAACTGGGTGAAACGTGCCTTCGAGCGCGCCCTACAATTTTAATGGTAATAAAATTAAACGATATCGACAGACGCCAAACGTTACCTGATTTTATTTTTTGCTGCTTTACAATTAATTAAATCCAAACAAAATTTTACGCGCCCGGTATTCTATGACGCGTCGCTCAAAAGAGGGAAATCGCGCTCGACTATATGATTCCAACTATCATAAATTATTGCGGGCGGCACGAAATGTTTTTGGTTCTCCCCCTCTCAATTAAAAAGGGAATCGCAGGTAAAAAAACGTTTATTGTTTGCAACGGGAATAATTCGTTTTTTAATTTATGGCATAACACAGCTGCTCAAAGTGATGAATGCTCTGTTTTTTGGCAGTGAATGAGTGTTGCTGCGCCTGAAAAAAGGCCGATAAAATAATGGGAGGAACGTATAATTTAATCGTAATTAAGATTTGAAAATATGTCACGAACTAAACGTGCTAATAGCAGTATTGCCTGGTTTATAGTCACATAATAGAGGTAAAAACAATTTTACTTCTATTCCTTTGCCCCACTTTGTCGCCTCTCAGAAACAATAACACCGCGTGTAATATGAATGCATTAAACTTGAAAAACAAACACGCAGAAAATATTTCAAACATTCACATTGAAGGTCTCCGCACGTAACAATCTCCAACTGCACGCTTGTCAAACACACCCGATATTTACAATAAGCAAAATCAGTTGGTAGACGGCGATAAATTTGTTTGGATCGAGCGGGACTTTTATCGCGCGGAAAACGTCGTGTGTTCCAGCCGGCCGAGCCGTTTGCGATATTTACGAAGCGTCCAAACGCGTTTGACAGCGAGGTGAAAATAATTTTCGAATAAACCTCCCCGGGGGCGAGACGCGAACCGGGAAACCGACAGTGCTTTCCCACGCCAGCTCGGTCCCCCTCGGACGACAGACTCAATTATTTTTTTGATCGACGTTATTGGCTTCGAAACTAAAAACTTGCAATTGCTCGAAAATTAATAACCGCAGCGCCGCGCTCCCCCTCCTTCCGATTTATCGCCGGCGTGGCCCGACTTTTCCGCCATTATCTGCCGGTTTTCTGGCATTCGGGCATATTACCGCGAATTCCAGGGCTTGGTCGGCGCTTTTGTACTCGCCGGGGGTATTCGAACTATCGGAGGGTAAAATCAAACACGGCCGTCTTATATTTAGCTAGAATTTAAGTGTTTCACCAAAGATCTCGTTAAATTAAATTGCCGAGATGCGCGCCCGCTCCGTGCTTGTCTTCCATTACGGTTCGCGGATCGCTCGGCAAACACCCGGGCGCGCTTCCCGGGAAATTCGCCGCAACCACGGTTTGTTTTTGGCCGAGCGAGCCGGCGGGAGCGGCCGTTTTTTGCCTTTCTCCCGGCGAGGATGGTCGCTGGAGAATGCCGAAACTTTCCGGTTCACAACCACCTTGACCTCATTGGTGCATAGTTAATTTGCCGTGTCTTTCCAACGCGCATATTTCAAAAATACATATTTTAGTCCATTTTTAAATACAAAAGATTCGTCGGGTTTAAAAAAAGCACAAACTATTGCAGGTATAATAAAGGGCGCCGAATTTGAAAATTCAATAAATCAGTCAAATTGTCATGGAAGTGGTTTAAATATATAATAATAATCAATAAAACCTCCCATTTATGTATGAAACACGATGCCAAGACATCCGCCCGCACTGAGTCTGCGTACATTTCTGCTTTCCTGAAAATTACTGATAACTCTCTCGCAGATGTCTGGCCCGATGCCTTCAATCACGCGCATGATCTCCGCCTTCAATTCCAGAATTGTGCGTAATTTGTTAGCGTACACTTGTCATTTGACAAACCCCCATAAGAAGAAATCACATGGTGTAAGATCGCAGTAGCTTGCCGGGCATTCCTGGTTATCGTCCAACAAAATCATTCCAGGGAATTTTTCGTGGAGTAAAGCAATTATGTCGCGCGAAGTGTGGCAGGTCGCTTCATCCCACTGAAACCAGAAATCTTCAAAGATAGGCTACAACCGATTAGCACGGTAGCATTCCCCATTAACTGTAACTGCAAGCCCCTCATTATCTTCCTATCACTCTATCTACCCAAAAATCACATCACACAATCGTTCTTAGTGGATAAATTTCGCGCTCCTGGATTATTCGAGGATTTCCATTTCCTCATATGCGGCAGTTCTGTTTGTTGACGAACCCACTCAAATAAAAAATTTCGTCGCTGAACATTATATTCAGCAAATCGCTTCCGTTTCTCATAATCAACAGACTTAAGTTGTTGCGTCGATTGGATTTTATATGGGTGCTATGGAGATATAAACGATGTAATGAAATTGTAATTGAAATTGTCGGAATGTCCAACTACTGCTAATGTGAACGAATCGAGTTTCCAAGGTTCACAGTGACGCTGTCTTGCACAACAACAATTTGTTGCTCTGTACGGCGAAACCGATTCCGCCTAGACGATTTCACCGTTTCTCCTGAACTAGTCAGACATACTCATTAGTCTTCGAACTGTAGATTATTTGGATACTACATTTTTCCCGAAAATCGCACGTTTTTTTGTATTCCCGGGTCACACAACACGCATCTAAACGATAATTCACTTTGGTCGACATATGTTCTAGTGTGCTTTCATTAATGGTCGCCCCATCAGCAGTAATACGGTTTTGAAATTCATCCAATGTTAACCATGGTGTTATGTGAATCAGATCTTTAATTTTATAATCCCCCCCTCCAATCGAAAACCATAAAATCTGGAAATCTAGAGAATCACCAGAATAATACCAATCCTTTCTAGCACACCACCCAAGCCAGGCAAGGGAGCTCCTTATTTAGATAGTCACGTACTTCGCAATACCAATAACGTAAAACCCCATTTTGTTAGGACATGAAGTTGAATCCTCTATCAGTTGCGAAAACACCCATAACTGCAACATATCTCGTTACAGTCTTTTCAACGAAGAAAAAGGGTCCGTACACCTGATCAAATGAAATTAAATTTTGTCGACTCCTTTTTATGTTCTACAACGGTATGAGGATTTTCCGTACCCCATATCAAAAAATTGTGACTGTGACAAATAATGTTGCCTCTTCCTTGAACACTAAACGGTTAACAAATTTGTTGTCCCATATCGCCTGAACGTTAAGAACACAATTTGTAAACTCACATTTTAAACTTGAAGGCGTTTTCCTTTCATCTTCATGTATCACTTAATGTTATCCTTGTAATACTTTATGAAATATAGTTTTTAAAACACGATGATTCTTTTGTAGTAACTCTTTATAACCTCTCTTAAAAAGTTGTTTTTAGGACTGACATTACTCAATGATTTTCAATCAGAAACTACATTTTAAGCAAAATAATACTTGACAAGTTATTTGAATTTCAATTCAAAATGTATGGATTTCATCCAATTTTTGTTATCTACGGAATTATGTATAATATCTATTTGTAATCTCAATCAAATCCTGTAAAAGTCAAAAATAATTTGAATTTTCACGAGGGAATATCTTCTCGACCGTAGAAAATGAAGTTACTTTAAGACTTCAACACGATTTCAGCTCAAATTTGAGGCAATGAAACGAGGACTGGCAACACCATTTTTTGGTGTTGACGCAAATTACGGCGACATACAGATGTAATACGGTAACAGTCTGCGAACAGAAAGACAATGGGTAGTAATCTGCTCGTTGCGAGCAATAAAGCAGCTGCTTTTCAAGCCCACACACGCAAATACATTGTCGTTTTGGGGAGCGTGTAGGTAGCGTTTTGCGAAAGGTCATCCTGCTCTATGCTGATTTATGTGAAGTTGCTAAATCACGCGACCGCCGTGCAACGCCAACTATTTCGGTCTACATGCATCGAGATAGATGAACTAAATGCAAATGACGCTAACTTTACTATGCGGCTAATTAATCAAAATAAGTTTGTTTACGGCTACCACGCGTGTTGTGCTAAAGCGGGCGGTACAGTATAGCGAAATTAACATTTTGCAGGTTTCTCAACTTTCAAATCAAATTGGTTTTAATGATTTTTGTTTTATTTAATCATAACTGGCCAGTGTGCAAAAAAGAGTAAATAGCAAATGTGTTTGTAATATATACGAGGACCATTCGAGAAGGAACATCAGTTTGCTCATGCGCCGTCCCGTCCTGTTTCGCTGTACGCAGTAGTTCAGTAGGCATTGCGGAGTGGAAGAAGAAGATGGTGTTGCAGTTTATTCGTCCGCTAGATCAATTGAAAATGAACGCTGCCAAATATAAAGTGCGTGCAGTAGTACGATTTCTGGCGCGAAAAAAGTTTCGACAGCTGCGATTTGTTGGGAACTGTAATGTTTACGGACCAAACGTGATAAGTGAAGGTCGCAAGACGTGTACAATGAGGCAAGAAGTGGCCGTTTATCAGTAACCATCGGTAAACTTGTGCATGAAATTAACAAAAAAAAGAGTACCGAATCGTGCTTGAATTTTTTACTAAGGCGGCTTTTAGACCCAACAATATTAAACAACATTTGGACGTTCGCCCTGTTCGGAGATGAGGTACGACGCAGTTTACGTTACTACCAGAAAACTATAAAAATTATTTTTCTCTATTTTCATAAACAAGTAAGAAAATCAAATATTCATAAATAACTTGAAAGCAAAAGACAATATTTTTGTGTCCTTAATGAATATACTATTTAAGTGTTTCACTTCTAATATCATGTAAACATTTTAAAGAACCCAGGAAGTAAGGTGAGAACCATAAAACCACTTGAAAAACCCTGCTGTGCGCAAATATCAAATCCTCGAAAATTTTCAGAAAAATAAACGGAAAACCTTGTTTTGACATTATGACTAATACTTCATGTTTAATGTCACTGAGTAAACATCTTTTTATCTCACTGAAATTCATATATCTATCTTTGGACCAATATTCCTTCCAGTTACATAAACAGAAATGAGTTTTAGTGGATTAATAAAATTGACTAAGGATTGATGATGATGGGTAAAGATTGGCTTCAAGAACTTTGAGGTCCAATTTTGCTTGAGGACGATCTAAACCAATTACCTCAAAGAGATTTCAACAAAATCAGAATTTATAGGTTTTTTGAAGCATAAGAAGAGTAAACATTCGCCAAAAATGTCAAATTGGAAAACATCTACAATTGTGAACTGAAGGTTTAATAATTCCAATTAGGTTATCTAATATATTTCAAGGACAAAGCAAGACATTGGTTTAACTGTATTAATTAAACACGATTAATTCAATTTTGTCTCTTTTCCTCATTTTAGAAAAACGGAGATGCGCTTTAAATTCTTTACTGGTACCCAAAAAGAGCCGGATAATCTCGAAGTTGTTTTTACAATACTTATATAAGTTTACAAAACTCTTCTAATGAACTTCTGGCGGTCTTGTAATGTTTTCACCCCACACAGTTCGCCACCTTAATCTCTTAGATGTAAGTTTTTACACACACTTAAAAGCTAATTATTTACAAGCTTAGAATAATTTGTTGGGTAACAAGAACGCAAGGCAAATTCTGAAAAAGCCGCGAGTGCTCTTCTTACGTAAGCTGCACTGTAAGAATTGCAGTGAGAAGTTTTAATTTGCACCAGCAAAAACTACTAAGCAATCGCATCTCCACAGAGGCTGTCGCCGATGTAGTTTTTTACGTTTTTTCTCTATACTAAAAAATTATTATATCGATTCTATTAATAGAGTCGAGGATTCCTCAAAATGCGAAATTGTTTTATGTAAGAAGATTATGATAAGTTACTTAAATAAAAGTGATCGGCGAAAACAGTACTTTGCTTTTCCGTTTGAATAATTAGTTACACAAAAAATATAAGTTTTTTTTAGATAACGAAAAAGGGAGTATGCCTTTCATCATTCCGATACTTTGGAAATTTCAAAAGTAGCTAAGAAACGTAAACTGCCAGCACCGTAATAGAAGAAGGGGCATAATTTACTTCGGCATCAACTTCAGGAATTTCATCATGATGTAGGAGGGTCGCTTTAGTCTGAAATATTCTCATCAATTTTGTTTTTTGGTTTTTTTTTAGAAAAGGTTCTTAAAAATTGTCTTTTTGTTTATTCGTTTGTTATGCTCCAGGGGATCTTAAGAGTAAAATAACAATTTTAGAAAAATTAATTAAACTTTAATGGCTATTAAGTTAGTAAGCAACGAACAAAGGTAAAATAAAAAATAGTGTTTTTACCTCCTTAATATGTCAGTAAGTAACTGTGAAGCATTATATGGAAAAGTACAAAGACATTTAATTGTTTGTTATTTGTCTTTAATTTACACAATTCCCTTTTCTATTCAGTACGTTCCATATCGGAATACAGATTAGTGTCAGTACGTCATATATTTTTGTGAGACCAATTTTTTTTTATTTTTTTATATAATACTGCACCAGTTTATGAACTAGCGAAAGAAATACTGTTTTAGACGAATCTAAAGATTCTTTTTCAAGAAGGTCAGTGCCAAATGGTTTTGGTCTTCTTCAATAAACAAGTGATGAACTCAGTAACAAAATTGCTGTTTTTTGGAAGCACAATGCCTACAAAAATTTGGTCTTTAATTAACTTCTTTGAATTCTTTTTAAACTACTTCAAACATTAATAAAAATAAATACCAAATCTTGGTATTGTAGAACTTTGCTCTCGATTTCGTTATATGATAATTGTTATACCAGTATATAAAAGTTGGACAAGCAATACTTTATCTGTCGTCAAAAATGATTATTAGTAACAATAAGCGCATCTACATGAATTATTATTTTTATTTTTAAAACCACGCCTTTATTAAAGGGAACTAGTCGCCTTGTTTGTTGAGTTGCGTAGCAATGATAATACTACCAGCATGTTTAACACAATTTTTTAGAATAGCAGCGGAAATTTATAGAAAACTCAGAGGACCAACCTTCTTTTTAGCACACACTCTAACCATCATTAACTGCAGACCGTCGATCGATTTCTCGATTGTTACGCATATTTTTATGAGTTCCTAACTATCGAATAATTTTTCTGCAAGTTGACATACACTTTACGCGACGCATGACATAAACCAATACGACTAACGGCTGTTTTGAGTTGTAACACTGAAGCGGCAATAATTGCGAACAATCCTACTTTGTAGATATACAAATTGGAATCATATAGAACAGAATAAAGTTTGTTTTAAAATGCATTAAGTCTCTAGCAAAAGCATAAAATATTTTTTAGTATGTATTTTCTTTGATTTTTAATTTTTATCTTTTAAATTACAAGATTGCATTAAAATAGATATTTTAAGCTTTTCCAATTTACAAGTGGTTTTACATGAAATGTTGCTTTCCTTGACAGCGATGGTTTGTTACCAATAGTCAGGTGATGCAAAAAATTAGAAAAAAATTGAATCGTTATCGCCAAGGAAGTTTTTAAAGGCCGAAATGATGATTTCTCGACTAGTATAATTCCTAAGCTGTGGAAAAGATGAAACGCTACTTGTGAAATGTCAAGAAAACAAGGCGAGGAAGAATTTAGCTACGTGAAGAAGTATTGGCTAAAGATAATACAATTTTTATGCATATGCAGTTTTTTGGATTAGAATGCTGCTGTAATTATTTCGCTAGGAAATGATGATTTCTTTGCTTGATTACTATATAGTTACATTATTGTATGGGATCAAAACTCGCTCTTGCTTATTGCATGCGGGCTTTTTTGCGATCCAATCACTATTCACTTTATTTTGCGGTTATCGTACAGAATTTACTTTTCATCACGTATCACAGTTCAACTCAAAAAAATTCCTTGTTATGCTCGAATATCAAGGAAAAAACGAAGTCTAGTCTATGCATCGTTTTGCGTTTTATTAACTCATCTGTCAAGCTTCTTATCTTTTCTAATATTATAAACATGACAACTTAGAGTTGCTTTGGATATGTGGAAACTCTCTGTAAGACACAACAGTAGTGGTGTACTTTGTTCAATTTGTGACCGTGGGTTTTATTTTCTAATTTAAAATTATCTGTCCTGAAATTTTGATATCTATGTTATATTTACCGTTTATCTTCGATATCGTTGCTTAACACCTGATTACTTTTTCTTGCTACTGGCCACATATATAATACTTTTTAAATTGAAAAAGAATTGAAAAATTGAAGTGTTCTTGAGAGCACTTCTATAAAAGGACAGTTGGCGAAAATATTGAATAATAATATAAAATAACTGTTAAAACTTCAGCACGTCACAAACACTACTTATTTCATGTGAAACTAATTGATACTTAATTTTTTTAATTTGTTAAAATCGCAATTTTTTAGCAAACTGAAACACACGCGTGTGCTTAGGGCTTGTAAGTAAGTTTAAAGGGTCTAGCGAACCTTTCTTGTATAAACAGAGAAGTTGTACTACAGCTTGCTCGTTGCTGTACGCTTTTTTCACAATAATGAAAATTCCGTGTATTTTTAACCTTTTTAACTATTCGAAACTGCAATCTGTTTCCACTTAAATAAAATAGTAATCAAATAGTAAAATATATAAATGTTTATTACTTAACAATGTGGATGTCCCCAAAAGTTTCTGCGTGAATACTTTGAGCTTCTCGAAATATTGTACAATTTTCTTTCGTTCCTTCTAGTATTAAAATAATTTTTGCCTTATGTAACAGCGAGTTTAATTTATTTTCATGATCAGAAATAAAAGCCGTTTAAGCTGGAATCGGTTTCTATAGCAATTCCGGCGGGTTTGAAAAATTCCCTTTACCTTTTTTTACTAAGTCAGGAGGCTTATTTATTATCTTAAGCTCTCGTCGCAAGCGTTTCCTTTTTTGCCCCCGTAATCCTCTTTCCGACGCGAAAAAGCAAGACCTCAGCGAAATGTAATTACCGCGGCTTAGACAAAAATAGGTATACATTTCCCCTTTCATCTGTGATTCCGAATTTTATCCCGCAAATAAAACGAAAGAACGGCGGATTAAACCGCTCTATAAAGAGCTTTTGTTCCCGGTCGGAAAAACTCCATCAGGCCGCAAATCCACTCGCAACAGCACGCGGGCGGCGCGATACATGGATGGGCAATCATAAAATCTCATTTATGCTTGCACACACATAAACTCGTAAAACTTACCCGCCGCCGATGTATTGGCTTTGCTGCGGAGCTCGTAAATGAAATTCATAAAACCGTTTATTAGCTTAATAGCTGCGGTGTGCTTATTATAATTTGATTTGTAAGGGACATCGTGCCACCGTAAGTTATCATGGAATATTTTAATTGAAAAATTACTTAATATAAATAGACCTTCCACATTTCATTCTGTACCTGTATGTACTCGAGATGTTCGTATATGTATGAAATATTTGTTTAGGGATTTTAATGAAAGCATAGACAACATATTTACACCATAGTAAATGCTAAATATTATATTTTTTTTTAAATTTTTAATTCAACGACAATTAAATTAAAGTATTAGAACAGCTATAGCAGTTATAAAACAAATGAAAAATTAATGGTAATAACAAAGTATGAAAAAGATAAATCAACTAAGATTAGTTAATGAAAATTAAAAATAAAGGTATGTCTAAGAAATGTAGAACGATAAGGTATGTCATATTATAAAACTCAATTTTGAAAGTAATAAAAATAAGGTGAGAAAATAAGAATACCAGAGGGAATATAATTCAAATAAACATTACCTCTTTGCTTTGTTAATCCCAAGATCATTAACAAAATCTTCTTATTTATTATAAATGCTTATTCCAGCTTCTTTTGGATATTTAATGTCAATCGATTGAACAGTAATCCATGGCTTAAGTTAATAAAGTTATAATTAAAAAATGCATGGGCGGATAACGAAACCAATTTATCCCATTTAATCTGAATAGAATTTTAAATGGAGCCCGTGCCGTGTAGCTTTTCCTAACCAAAAGTGCTGCGCTCACAGTTCGAAGCAGATGCTACCCTTTAATTTATTGGATATATTTGTAAATTCCCGTCAAATTGTTGGCGGTCTGTTTAAACATAGGATTAAGCGTGATCCGATACACACCGCAAAGCGAGCTATACATCTGCGCGATATTCTTTCGAATGCATGTTTCGTTGCTCTGATCGGAATCTAATTTTTAAGAATGGCGTTTAAATTACCCTCGCCGAAATCCCCGAATAACTCCATGACGAATGGTTTTCCTGCTCGTTGCGATGTGAAGGGGAGCGCTGCATATAAGGAAAACTAGTCGGCTCGTTCGTGCAAGCCTCCTTAAAATTGATGATTCGTGGAACGGCGAAGCCGCTGTATTAAAATAAATGAGGGCCTAATGGAAATGGTTAATTTCTGTTCGGATGACTATTAATCCCACGAGGGAACAGAAAGAATATCGCCTTTCGAGCTGGCCCGACAATGGGGGGCGGCAGGCGGCACGAGCCTTTCGGAGCCAAAGGCCGCGGAGAATGGGGTCGAATTTCCCTGTCCATTTGATCCCGTTTTAATGCGCCTTACAGTGCAGCTCGAGGGCGCTCGAGCTGTAAGAGCTGAGGGGGCACAATTCCTGGTGTGCAGCCCTCCTAATTAACGGATTCCACTCGATGTGTAAAATTGGCTGTTCTTACCGGATCGCCCGCCAAGAGTGCTTCGAGGCTGCTGTTGAAACAGTCTGTGCATGACGATAGAAGCTTTTTGCCACGCGAAAAATGTTTGAGTGTATGCTTATGAGGTGGGTACTTTAAAGTTATATATAATTGTTGCAACTTATATATCCTTGCTGTTGAAAGCTTTAGAAGGTAAATTTTAATAATTTGCAATATTGTTTTTAATGGTCGAATGGTATTACTTTTTGATAACTAGAGGTAGGTAGTATTTTCGATGCTACATCCTGCAAAGATTTATATTGCTGATATGATGCAGAAATTACTATTGAAGTTTTTAGACTACTAAAATCATTCTTGTACAATACAACCAAGTTCATAAGTTAGCAATTCAATCCATTGCTCTATACGCCTGCGAAATCAAAGCAAACTTTGACGATGAAATCGTTGACATGATTGAAGGTTCCTGAGACGAGCCCCTAACCTTCATCCTCTTTGGTGGCCTCTGATGGTTGTTGGTAGGCCTTATTAGGCCGCCCCCGTAGCGCCTTTACGGAGGAATCGGGATCTTCGAGAGCATTAGGAAATGTACTCCTCTATTGTGGACACATCTGTGTTTCTATGCAAAGCAGTGTTCGTATGTACTACGTAGCACCAAAAACACCATAACCCTGCACTGGTGCCGCGTATGTTATAGCAGAGAATAGTCTTGTAAATGGTCAATTTGTTTCTGTAAGACAGCCGACTCTTAGAATTGAAGATGAGGCCCAGTCTTATTTTGTTTCCAGAGTATCTCTTCTTTTAAGTCTCGTCCTCGTAGAGAATACGACCGCTGAAGTCTTCTCTGCGTTGACTCCTGTTAGACCATATTAAGAATAAGAAAACCTGTTTGGCATTTCCAAAACTTCCATTGAATTCATTTTCAATGGCAACTAGTTCAAGGGTAAGAAATTATTAAACAATTCTAAACACCGAAGAGTCGCTATGGAAAAACCGTTCTCATTTGAAAACAATACCAAAATGGAAAAGAAAAAGCACAGTGAAAAGGAAGCGACAGCTTCTATACGTTTCGGTTTGGAATTAAAAAAATCTCTGTTAAAATAATTTATATTATTCAGATAACACTGTTATTAGTTACACAGAGGGGGGAAAGTTTAAACGAAAGTATAAAAAAATAATCTACATAATGATGAACAGCAAAATCTGGCGATGAAATAAGTATTAGTGGTACCAATTTGATAGAAACATTGTCAACTCGTTAGTTTTGGTGCATAAATAATTCAACTTGAAGTTTACCGGCACAGACAGCCCTTGTAGACTATAAATATCCTTCCTTTCGGAAAACTTTGTTTTCCTGCGTCTCGCAAGCACATATGAAAATATGTGAGGTCCCGGCTCCCCTGGCGCTGGAAGGGACATCCAAAGCCAAGTCAGCGGCGCGAATGGGAATCCCGCATCTGTCTTCCCAGTTCGCAATAAAATTCGAACCAATTAAACTTTAATTCGGGCCATGAAATTTAAGCTGTCTTTTCAGGTCGCGACGCTTTGTTCCTGTTTCGCATGGGAATTGCGGCGAGCCTTCGAGCCCGCTTTCGGGCAGATTGAAACGCGGAGGTGCATCGCGCTTGTAGTTTTAAATTTGGACAAACAGACTACAAACCAATCAGGTTTGTAAATCGAGGGAAAAACTTTTAACACAGGCACCATTTTAAAAATGACAATGTATAACAGAATTAATTACAAATATAGATGTGCAAATGAGAGTGAAATGTCTGCAAAATTAGATATTGGAATACTACCCAATCAAGTTTATAGACACTGAGGCTCAAAAACTGTTGCATTTTTGTGAAGATCCTTTTAATGTCCTGAATAGACTTAAAGTCAGCGAAATGCTACGATGTCAGTTTGAATTTTATATAATAATGATTTTTAAGTATCATCAGAAATAAAAATGATAATTTGGTAATTCGGATCAATATATAATGTACGGAAGTTCTGTTGTAGATGATATTTTAACATGATACATTAACAGATATTTTTATATACAACATCTAAAAGGAGACATGATAATAATAGTTGTATGGACCTTAATGTGTGTAGACACTATTAAACACTGTCAATAAATCATATTAATCCTGCATTTACACACTAGGACATTAGAATATTAAACAGCGACTCGTGTGTAAGTACCAGGAAATCAAGATACTGGTACCTAATACCTGAAATCCGAAATTACAACAACAAATACCAATCTATTATATTTTATATATAGTAATGAGGTTTTACACCCCCTGAGGAAGTGTCACTTCTGAACTTAAATATCTAAAGTATCTATCCCCTGCATTTTAGACAATCGCATTATTACTCCTTGTTCGAATTGGTTGCAGATCCTCAATTACTACTAATTAGTAACTGAGTAAGCCACTCGCTAAGCATCTGGAGCCCAATGTTGAACGTGGGTCCGTCTACACCAAAATTCATGATCATAACTCGCTTTAGAGACCAGTTACCTCCCTGATTTTTGATTATGTGTTGGGGGGGTGACAAATTTTGGCGCGGAATTTTTCATCGCTAATCTTGTAGGAAAGCCGAATTTCAGGGCGCCTTAACTTTTTTCCGATGCGGAAAAAATATATGTTAGAGACTTTCTAGGATCAATAACGCCGATAATCAGGACACAGAAATGTGAAATTATTAAAAAATAATTTTTTGAAAATAATACATTTTTCTGAAAAATCTATGTTTCCCCTATCTATCCATCCATTTGATACATCTGATATGTTTGCAAGTGCCCTAGTAGGGCAATGGTCATTTGTTCCATTCGATTTTTTTTAAATGCCCAATTTTCAAGAATAAATAGTAAATCATCTCAAAAGCTTAAGTTCAAAAAGCCAGACGGATATCGTGTTTCCGCAGAGATATAACTGCTGGCTACGAAAAACTTCTTTTCCGCTCTCAAACGTCATACAACTGCCTTAACATGAGTATTTTGAGGACTTGTCGCCCCCCCAACATATATCTAAAAAACATGTAGATATCTTGTCTTGGAAGCGAGTTATAGTTATGGTCATGGATATAAATTTTCAAAATTTTTTGACCTATACTGTATATTAAAAAGTAATATTTTATTCTACGACTCTGAATTTATAGATATGCGTCGAGTATTATTCCCCCAAGTTTGTCTCATCATTTTAGAAATTTATCTAAGATAAAATAGTATAATAAATGTAACAAAAAGGACCTCCCAATGTACTTTTTTTAGTTTAGTAAAACACTATACCATGCCTTTAAAAGCGAAATATTGTGGGAAGTCGCAAGCTATGAAAAGTTATGAAGTTATGAAAAGTTGGTTAGAAATTGATTGGTAATAACTTGCCTAAACTTTTACGCCACAAGCATCTGAAATAATAGATTCGGTCATTACTTATTGAAACGCTCTCGAACTTAATACGTTACGCCATCCAGCTCTGAAGTTTTAAAAGCTTTTTTATATTTTATTTACCCATTTGTTTCAATGTTTTGATTGCTCCTATTGGAAGAGAAAACATCTATTTGCTTCGTTATTTTCCGACGCGGGTACACAGCACCGGCACCGATTTATTTTCAATCTCCAATCAGAAGCTCTCAGATTTCGTTTATTGACATACCCTCCTAGGAAGAATTTCTTATACGGACTCCACTAGAGACTTCTGGAAATACACTTGGTTTGAAGGTATTACAGGCGCACGCTTTGCATGAAATGTCTCGCCGGGATATAAAGGGACGCGTATAGCTCGGCTGTAAGCTTTCTTATCGTCACGCCTTGAACGCGTTTTCTTCTATTCTTTGAATAGAAATATCGTAAACTCCCTAAACATTTCTGTTTGGTCGCGCGATGTGCCAACAGAGCAGCAGCCCCGGGCAGAGCATCTTGTTGTTTTCTTATTAAAATCAGTTTTTACCCGTTCGATTTAATTAAACTTGAATTAATACCTATCTAAAAGTACGATACTCGGCTTCGTATTCTGCAAAGCTGTTGCGCCATTCGCCCCGAGGCGCATTTTGTTGTGTTGGTGTGGAGGGAAAAACTTACGGCAACGTCCCACGCGCAAACAGAATTCGCACGACAGCGCTCAATTTTAATTAAGTTGAAATGTCAAGATAATTGCGGGATTTTTCGGGATTACGTCTATTTATCAGCTCGTCAGAAATTAATGCTGATGGATTAGCAATCGCTAGCACACCGTACTATAAGCGCCGGGGGTTAATTGTGGCGCGGGCGGCCAGCAGCTGACAAACGAAATTTAGCAGGGTGTTTTAAGTTGCCGATTTTTAATGGGGGCACGCTTCGGTTTTGCAACTTGCCGGTATTCCGCCGGAGTTCGCGAGACGATAAATATTTGTTGTTAAAGTTATTTACGGCTCAACGTCATGTGGCTGTTTTAGCCTTATTGTGCGAAGTTGGGGAACGAAGCTAGTCGCATAATAAATTTAAGGGATGTTGGGAGCCAATTTAATCTCTCAGTAAAAGGAAAACTTACACATTCAAGAGTACGAGTTCACCGCGGCTATTTATGTAAAAGGACATGGAACATTTCACCTTTGTTTTAATATCCAGCCAAAAAATTAAAATGTTCTTTGTTTGGATTTTTATCTTGCTTGTGATGTGCTGTCGTTTTTCTTCTTTGAAAACAGAAATTTATTCAGTATTGTAATCATGCTGCTTATGTCACATCTTTTAAATAATTTTTCAAAAATATACTGTTAGAGATTTCACTGTTTGTTACGAAATTTACACACACTGTTTTTCTTTTAATCAACATTTAAATTCAACTTTTTGTGTCAAAGGCACAAAATCTTATTTGTTTTCTTTTAATTTTTCACGTAATCAATAGATTATTTAATTTAAAAAATAAATTTTTGCATTATGAGTTTTTAAAAACTACGTATTTATTTAGTTTTCTGAAAAAAATTAAAAGCCTAAAGTGACATATAATAGGATAAAGAACTATACGCCCCACAAGTGGAAAAAGGAAAGCAACATAAATAAAAAAAACAGGCAAACAGCTGCCACTAATAATACATTACGTCATTAGCAAAAGTAGAACTATGAACTTAAATTAAGTAAATACTACTGACGTTTTTGTGTTTGAGCTATGCCAATTTACTTGATTTTTTATTAGTTTAACTGCATATTTACATGTTGCTGTAATCTTCTCTAAACTGCTGGCAGGTTTAGATCTTTCACGAGATTTTTGTAGTGTTTGCGATTCTTTTTTTTTTTTTCATTATTAACGTACCATGGTGCGTCTACCATCATTTGAGGAGTATTTTACTGGAAACTTTGTAGTATTTTAGTATATAATGGCTTTGCACAACCCCAAAGTTGTATAACACCATAGATTTTACTATGGCTTTATATATTAAAATCTTGTTTGTGAGAGAAAGCTGCGAGCGAAGTCCAAGCAGCCAAAACATTTGTTTAACTTTAAGGTCTAATTGTTGTATTTTGGCCTTAATATGCAAATTTCAGGTAAGTTTTTGGTCTAAGAGTAACCCTTTTCACTTTTGACTGGAATAGGAGCATTGTTTATTATGATTGAAGGACATATGGTACGTTTGTTCGTAAAAGTTACTTGGGTAGATTTATTATGGTTTAGTACCACTTTCCATTTGTTCAACCACTCTTGTACTATGCTGAGGTGATGTTAAAGATATTGTGATGCCAATTCAGATGATTCGTAAACAGAGAGTGTGGCGGTATAATCGGCAAAGGTGATGATGGTAGTATAAAAGTGGTCCTAGTACACTCCCCTGAGAGATCCCGAGGGTCAATGTTGTAGTTTGATCATTTTTACTTGAAAGTTTTCTATAGTTAAGTAAGATTTTAATAGCATATAAAGCTAGCTTGGTAAGTTTTGTTTGAGTTTGTACAACAGATTGTTGATTGGTAGAATATTCCCTAAAGCCGAACTGGTATGTCGGAACTATCTGGTCTAGCTTTACAGTCTTTTTTATTCTTTTCAGCAATAATTTTATAAAAATCTTTGACATAATGGGAATTTATTTAATTACGTATGTATTATTCCCAGAAATCTTATATTTTATTTTGTAGAATAGTCCCTTTACATCGCTGTAGATAATATTCTACAAAGAATCATTCTTATGATCTATTTTTTTAATGGTAACTTCATTTAGGGAAAGCATAGGTTTTCTGGCGATTTTATGCACTGACGTAACCACCTGGAACGACAACGACGCAGCCCATCCCCTAAGAAGCAACATTTTACCCCTTTTTTAGTGCCAACAGAAACAGCTTTGCCGCATTCTATCTAGTAATCGATTAAGATACTGCCGAACGTGTCTGCTGAAGCGCTTTCCTCCGCACAACGTAAACTCAATCCGAACCCGGACACACCGTAGGCGCGTAAAAAATTTACGGCACGCGGCGCGTTGTACTGATTACTGATCTGCAGAGTGGATTTCGCCCGCCCGATTTAATTTGAAAATGAAGCGCGCGGCCCCGAGGAATCGATCTGGCCTTGGGCTTCCCGGTCGTGGAACTGCACTAAAACGCTTTCCTATCAATTATGCACGGCTTTTTGTTTGCAGTGCGAATTTTTTGAATATCTCAAAAAGGAGTTAATGAACGGTCGCCCGGCTACAGGAAGGGCCCTAATTGCTTGAGGAGCGGAAATTTATGTCGGCGGGTAATTGATGTCTTGAATTTCTGGTTTGCGATTACAATTTTAAAGCAAGCTATTATGCATTACCAAACATTTATAATAAGTTACTTTTTCAGATTTTAATTATTTCATAATCTTTTAACGGAAAATAGTATCTTCTGTAACAAGTTTGGATAGATATAAAATTCCAATCCTTTTGTATATCATTTAAAAAGCTCTAGGCATTACCATAAAATGATAAAAATGGAAAAAAATATTCATTGCTATCACAACAATCCTGTGCTTTTTTATGCGG
This sequence comes from Sinelater perroti, assembly GCA_036346155.1. NCBI lineage: Eukaryota > Metazoa > Arthropoda > Insecta > Coleoptera > Elateridae > Sinelater > Sinelater perroti. Next base: position 4,593,265 of record JARFIY010000046.1, on the reverse strand, counting down.
ACGAACGTACTACAGGATTTTTTCAAAGAGTAATCTATAATTTTCAAAATATTGCTAAAATTCCAATCTTGACATTTTAACTTTGTTAATGTTGTCTAGCCCTCAAAGTTTTCGATTTTCTAAGTATATTACTTGGTTCGGCTTATTCAATATACAAAATATGTTTACATAATAATCAAGATGCCTGACTACACGGTAGCAGAACAATGGTCCCAAATGGGGTGAAATAGTACACCCGAGAGTCGAACCGTATATGTGCAAACGGGGCGCACGGAAATATTTATGGCCGGGGTTAACAGAAACACCAATATACTGCGGAGGGTAGAAAACGAGACAAATAACGATGCCACCGCGAGGGATGTCCAAATTAAGAGACGAAAACGCGTACCTTTACTTACCTAAGCGTCATCAGATTTGGCTTTTCACAGTTTAATTATAACTTTGCCTAAATATAATGCCCATTTTCCCGTAGTTGAGAACGGTGACATTATTGAACATGTTAATCAGTACAATATGAAATAAACACTATACGGACATCTGAACTATCAAAAAACAATTCATAATTTAAAGGTCAGTTAGTAGCTGATACAGTAATAATTAATTACTAGAAATCTGCATTTAATATTTTAGAGTATCGTGCTTTAATAAAGTGCATCTGACCTAATACATCGTCTACAAAACAATCATATTCAGCTATCTGAATATTTCTATGGTAAGACATTTATCAGATGTCGGAGTTCAAGAGAGGCACCTATCTGCTTTCAATTTCCAATAGTCTTTACAACGCACAAAAAAGTGTGAGTGGAGCCTCAAAGAAGGTTACATCCAAACCCTCTATCTATTATATTCTATAAGGACAAATTTAGATCCATTTAGAACATTCAGGGTTTCATAAGCTGTGAAAGCCACTTCTGGAACTACATGCATTGAATAAATTTAACTCACTTTTATTTTTCGTTGCTAATCAGACATAGAGAAAAATGACACCTTATCACATCTCCATGTATCTTCTTCCATATAAACCGCTTGGTTGTCAAATAAATTACAATTACATTACACTTGTGGGTATTGCACAAATGAGATTAATGTACCTTCACTAATACGCCAGAGAAATACCAGCTCGGTTTAATGATCGCGCACTAATACCGGCAATTTCCAAAGTACACGTCAACTGCAGCCAGGACGTGCAACGTGCCATTCTGACACATTCCTACATACGTTGCGATCTCGTTCCATTATTTATCCCGGACCTAGCCGTCGTGATCGCGCAGGAATTCCGCCGGCCGAATTATTAATATTCGGGCGCAATTAGCGCCGCCCCGTCTTGGCGCGAAATCGGAGGAAATCCTTCTTTCGGCGTTAATGGCGCGCTCGCGGGCCGATTTATCTCCGCCGCTGCCAGTTTCGTCCCAGGGGACTCGGCTTCACGCGAATTGATTCCCGTCCATCGGAGGCATTCTTCACTCCGAAATTCGAGCTTTTCTCCGGCCGATATCGAACACGGACGTTTCCTTCTGCAGCGATGTGTCACTCCATTACGAGCTACAAATCTCCGTCAGGGCTCGCCCCGTTTATGGAGCCCCACTCGACCGCCTGGCCTATGCAATTTACGACCGCAAACCCGCGCGCTCCGCGATGGTTTTGAGTAGCTGGGGATTTGTTGCGGACGCAACACAATATGGAGTCGATGCCATTTTATCTTTACTAGACCGAACTAGCGAGGTCTGCTACAGCAGAAGAATACTTACTAAGTAAGGCATGATATAAACGTATAAATTTGTTTACACCACATTTTTTTTTTTTGAAAGTCTAAAAGTAGTGTTAACCTACGCACTGAGATTTTAAAGAATAGCTATAAGTGGAAATAGATTTTTGTTTTTCTGATTTGATCTTATATCTTCCTTCCTTCAGGCACCTCGGTTGCCCACAGTAGAGCAGTTACGTAGGAGATTAATATTATGAAAGAATATTTTGGTTTCGTTCTGGGATCTTTAGAATTAAGATGAGATATATAATAACTTCCGTAGAAAGCACTCGCCTTCAGTTTGTGACCCGATGTGTTTCGCTTCTCTAAAGAATAGTCGAGTTGTATTATGTACTATATATTTTTTAATGTTTATAGAATATACTCAAATGAAAAATGTATCTTAATTTAGCTTCTAAAATACTTATTATTTGTAAATAATCAACAGACAGACTTTTCTTGTTGACATTTCGTTACATTTTTGCCTTCTCGGAAGATAATATTACTGTTAATTACGAATATGGCGATCGTCGTACTGAAATTTAATGTACATATGTTTCTTTATTAGAAAAAAAATAGGAACGCATTTCAAAACCTTGTTTGATTTATTCACAATTAACTAAAATATATTTATCTGATTCTTATAGTCCTCACGAGAGGTCCGCCACCTTGATCTCACCGATTTGGCTGAAATTGTTGATACACTATTTGATCATTTTTAGGAAAAAAATAAGTGAAGCAGTATTTCTTTTACAAATGTTTTTCCCCAGATATTCACTCTTGAAAATTATCAAGTTTTTTATACAATTAATGAAAGATATATAGGATAAGCCGTTCTGTGAACGTTCGAAAGTTTGCAGTTGTGCAGTTCGAATTTTAAACACATGAAAACAGGTTAGTGAGCGATGAAGTTCATTTTCTTTAAATGACTTTTTTTTACATCTGCGGTAGCGAAAATCCTCGAACCGTCCACAAAAAATCAATGCATCTACTGTGGGCTGGAGAAATCATTCCCCGTAATTTTTAAAGATGGAACTGGAAACACTGTTATAGGGAGATGTTGAACATTTTTTTTTCAATGAACTCCGTTATTTGAACTTTATTGATACGTGGCTTCAACAAGATAAAACCAGTATGTGACACACTCACTTCACTTCAAACCAATTTTTTTGTCGTGATATCTCGCCGAGAGGTGACATCTATTGGCTACCGTGGTCTTGCGATCTAATTCTATCAGACATTTTGCTCTCGAACTATTTGAAGAAAACGGTTTATCTCAACAAACCTGTTACGATTTCAAGGCTAAAAGAGAACATCAAACGTGTAATTCTTGAAATAGAGCCTCACTTCATGAAAAGCACTATGGAAAATTTTCCTAAAAAATTATCACACGTGTTATCGAAGTTGTGAAGGACTTTTTACCGACATCATAACTACCAAGTCTGTATTATATAAAACTTTGAGCTTTATTAAAAAAAAACATCCTGCAGTCCAATTTGGATCACCCTATATATGGAATAATTACTAATAATGGTGTGTAATGTTATCCATATTTGTATTATTAATAAATCACTGTGAACGAGCCACAGCCATTTTACTGAATTTAAATAAATGACTTTTTGAAAATTGCCAATGTATTTTAAACGACTTTTTTCTAAAATGGACTCTCTAGAAGTTAATAATAGAAAATGAATAAACTAACAAAAATTGTCTTAACAACATTCATTTGAAGTAAATATAAATAGCGTACATAATAATTATCATTCAAAGGAAGTATCGGAATTAAAGTTAATGGTATCTGACAAACTTTCTCCTCAACTTGATACAATCCTTCTAATTAAGTGAAGAATAATAATACACCTCGTTTTCTAGATGATTATTATTCAAATTTTTGAAAATCGTCCAAGCGATATTTAACATCGAGCTTGAGATTATAGAAGATAAAATATCGTATAGGTATTTATCAAATAATAGCGACGACTGTGATACAAATAGTTTTACCACAAGCACTGAAGCTTTTAGTTCGGGTGATCATCAGTAACGGAGAAAAATGATCATGAAAGTGGCAATACCCGTACCGTTATAAGAGTTTCCTCGTTAATAATATAATTAAACTACATTATTATTTCGCTGTTTAGTGTTTTTTTTTAGAGAAGAATTTTGATCATTTTCTTTGGCAGGCTAATTTGCAGTTTTTAAAAAATTAATATCCGAGAGGAACTTGCAAATTTAATACTAATCAAGTAGTAGGGTGGCTAAAAAATGGAGGCTAAAAGTTAACGAAGATAAAGCTGCTTAAATAATTTTTGTTAATGATGTAAAAAGATAATTTGTCCACCAATAAAGTTTAATGAAGAACAGCTGAATTGAATCGACAGTGTGAACTACTTTATTTTGACTGAAGACTTACCTAGCTAAAACTTATGTTTTTCAAAAGAAAACAATTGAGTTTCAAATTTAAACAGCTATATTATTAGACAAAAGATCTCAGTTAAGACTTTGAAGCAAAATTTTAATATACAAAGCCTATATGCACATGGTGTACAAACTTTGGGGTTCAGTTAACAATAGCAATATCAACATAATCCTGAGATTTTAAAACAGTGCTGCATCCACTAGAATAATATATAGTACGTGCCCAATACAGTTATACAATATATACATACCTTCAATTAGAGGAGAAATATCGTGTTTGAATGGAATAGACTAGTTACCAAGTTAATAGACAAAGATGATGAACCAAGGTGATTAAAAAGAAACAAACCATTGGACTTATTTTCCAGATTTAATTAATGCTAACCGCGTTCACCCTGCTTCGCAGAAATTAAGTTTCTGAGAGAATATTTTTTTTAAATAAATAATTTCACCTGGTTGCCTGATGGTTGTTACTCCATATTTGAATGCTTAACAATGGGTAGCTTATCTAGGGCGAGCTCGCAACAATGTAGATGGCCGGCCGCTCCCATTGCAATTCAATGGATGCTTTGATGGTCATTTATCTCATCACACAGAAAATCGATCATCAAAGTAAAATGATATAAACCTTGAGCAGACTAAGGCCAGTAATCATGCCAAAAATCATATAAATCTGTTCAGCAGTTTTTCAGTCAACCGATTTCGAATAAAAGGTTACATTGATTTTTATACCTATAGATGCATAATTTTAATACTAAATAATGTATATAAGTACTCCAGAATAACCCTAGGTTAAGCAAAAATTAAGAAGCCACCATGGTATTAAACCTACCAAGAACTTTAGAACATTATGTTGTAATATTTAATGAATTGAGACAATATCGCTCACATTTCTGAAACAAAATGAATTAACTGCAAGCTGGCGGAATCGTCCCTACAAATTCATCCGCTTAGTGCCTAAATTATTTGGAAATATGGCGGAAGATGGAAGACGCGGCCAGGGCGACAGAGGGATAAGCCCCGCCTGATGGCAACTTCAAAATTAAAACGAATTATCCCGGTGCGCGGCTGCAAACGCGCGCCGTTCCGTACACGGAGCTATTAATCACTCTAATTGGCTGCTCCACATGTATGACAATAGATGTGCCGGGAACTACATGTACCTACTTATTAAACCTGATGTTCCCCCCATACATTAAAGTCAGGACGAAACTAAGTTGTACGTCTGTAACCCAATAACGTGACTACTCTAAGTGCTTTTAATATCGGCCGAGTTCGTGGCCACTCGAATAGCCCCAAGTATTTATAACTGGGAAGCTCCTTGACCGTGGGAGTTAAAAATAAAAGCACTTGCGTGCACTTGTCGGCACTTTGTGCTCGGGCGCCGTTATTTTTTGTTTTTCTTAATTCGTTCACAAGCAATACATCCCACATGAACAGAATTAAGCTTACAGGGGACGACTGCTCACAAAGGACAACCATTGATGTTCTTGCAAACAAGCAATGGGAATGTATACAAACGGTAGTATTTATACGCATCTAACCATTGTTGTTAACATGCCAGCCTAAATGAAACACGCAATTTCACTTACAGAATTACCAGCCGTGCAAACGCAAACCAGCTCCAATAATTTGGAGGTAACTGAGGAAACAATTAGCAGCCCTGCCACTACAATTGTCACGGGCGAATTTTTTAACCGCTCATCGAGCAGTTCATCCGGTCGTATATAAATCCACGGGTAATGAAGAATGGGAATTACGCGCTGTAAAAGCGTTGAGTTATTTATAGGCGTTGTGTACGCAAGCGGCGCGCTATATTAATGAATATCGATTAAGCCCATTATTTATGCGTAATTTAACGGGTAGGCCCTATTGCGGCCCCTATTATCATCGTTATGTCATTGCATTAGTTCGATGTTATGTAAAGATCTATTTAGATACTCGGTTTTTACTCGGCCGACAGGCACGTCGATAATTATGAAGTGCAGTCGAGGTGGGAGTTAAGAACTTCGCAGACGCGATGCTATTTATAGCCGATTATGTAGTAATTGGAAATTTAGTGCTACATGCTTTGAGAGGTCGTAGTCGCATGATTGAAATGTCAGCCGGTATGTTTGGTGTAAAAAGATGTGATACTTAATTTTGAATTCTCTGAAAAACAATGTTTTATATCGTTTGTTGTCTTATATCTAATATAAAACAATGTATCGTTCAAGATAGATGGTTTGGAATTATGGAAGTTTCCAATTTCTGCCCTCCATTGTATATGATCGAAATATCAAAGAACAACGCTTATGATATATATTAAACCTAAAAGTGAAGAATGAAAATACATTAGGTGATACATTTAGAAGTAAACTTACGACGTATGACAAGAGAGAGAAAAAATTGAAAAGAGAACTTGAAGGCTTTGAGAATTAAAAATGGACAACATGGCAGCAACCTCCATAACCCCGCATCCAAAGTAAAAATAAATAATGGAATTCACCACTGCTGAATATAATTTGGTTTATCATATTTTTGAAACTCAAATTTCAATTTTGTTCTTGTGTGTGTTACTCTAGTTAAATATTTATCATTATCTGATGTGTAACAAAACTATCATTACAAACCATTAAAAGAAAGTTAGAAGCACTACTAAAATTTACTGTTTATGAGACTTTAAACTTAGTAAAGAGGACTTTCTTTTGAAAATGTCTAGAATTCAGAAAATTTCCTCTAGAGATATACTACGTGTTCTGAAATTTAGTTTTTTTTGAAATTGTCCTAAATGTCCTAAAGTTCAGATTTTTTCTGAATGTGTTAAATGTTCTAAATTTTCTTCTATGGACGAAACATCAAGAGTTTCTAAACTCCAAAATTTTTGTTGATGCTTAAGAGTTGGAATTCGAATTTAAATATTTGAATATTAAAAATTTAGAAATTAGTTTTTCCGTAATTATAATAATAATTCCGGCCATCATACAAACACCTTTGGCGGTCGTAAAGTACATTCTCCTTCTTCTAACGGGTCAGACTAGCCACCTGCCCGGGGTACGCCCAACATGGCTCATAGTACTACACGAAATGTGTAGTTAGAAACAGACTAATAGCCTATATAAGAGTAGTAGAAGAAGAAGAAGAAGTAATTGTAATAATCATAACGTAAACGTCGTCGTTTTATAAAAATTTCTGTAATCTTACAATATTGGAGAGTTCTTTTTTTGTGTGCGGCATTTGCATGTTTTATTTAGTTGGGATAAGTAACTTGAATGATTGAGATTGGTAATTTTTTAATGTTGAACTATAAGCCAATTGAACTCTACACTTTGCTTCTGTAAAAGGTCACCAATATCTCTATTGCTTATCTGTTTTCAACATCACACTACAGTCATTATACATTTTCGTAAGGAACAAGCTCTGAATGGTCAGATTTTTTCTTGTTTCGCTTAATGTATTAGTTTAATTTAATTTCCTTAATTAAAAGGCAAACTCGGCCATCATGAACGTATAATTTTAGAGAAAGCCGCGCACACATTTCGTTTCAGTGGTAATCTGCCGGCGCAATTTACATTGTTCGCTTAATGCTGCGGGAATTTAATTGATAAATGTCAAATTAGCTGGAGCCTACTAAACGCCATCTATATTGGTCTCGTGTTGTGAATCATCAACCGGGACCGACCGGAATTTCCTTGGCTTTGTCACATTGACCCGGCGAGTTGCCGGTCTGCCCCGAACAGAACAATTTAGCATATTAGGAGGTGTCATCAAATTACCTCTGTAATACCATTACATTGGATAAACAATGCTGCCCTTGCTTTTGACTTACTTTACTCTTTAGTGGTAACGAACTTTGCATATTGCATAAATTCAAATATTAAATAATTACCGCCTATAGTTTTATGTGTAACAATTAGGGAACTCAAAAATGAATTTTATGCATTAGATAGATTTTTAAAGAATAACAGACATTTTTGAATTTTTATCTATACTCTGTAAGTGGAAAAAGGATAGCAAAAATAACAAAAAGATGGGCAAACAGCTGCTACCAATAATACGTGCTCTTATCCTATTACGTCACTTAAATAAATAATACTGACTTTTTCTGTTTGATGATGCCAATTTACTTAATTATCTATATATTTTTAAACTGTTTTCAGAAACTCCTTTTTTTTGGAATAGTCCGTTGTGCTGTATGCAATAACTTTCATAACGATTATAAAATAACAAAGATTTTAGTTTAAGTAAAATTATTTTTATCGTACTAAAGTGTCTTTTATGGTGCACTTACAGGCACTTCAGCCTCAAGGGCTTATTGTGCCCACTAACATGCACTTATTATTCTAGAACATTCACACACACCCATGGGTTGAGCAAGATTCGAACTCTCGCACGCCAGTTAGAGGACAGAGGCAACTGCTTGTACCTGCTGAGCCACCGCGTCCCGTACAAGTGCCTTACAAACACCTTCGGTCGGTGGACATCTTTTTTACACGTTTTTACGTAAAATAATTTTGATGTTTATCAAACATAAATATGTTATCCTGATTATAAATAAAAAAAGGGTTTAAAAAACTTCTTAAATAAGCTCCCTGAAGGTGGTGGTTGAAGACGAGAACGGTTTTCCCGGGGCTATCCATGTGTACATTCACAAAGTGGCGTCTTCAGTTTTTAAATTGATTGTTGTTTAACCGATGCAGAGCGTGACTGATAAACAGAGACACGCAGATGCTGCTGTTTTTAATATATAAATATTAATTTGAGGTGCCTTCGAAAATATATGGACGTAATTACTGTAACGAATCAACAGAACAGGCAAAAAAATTAATTAACGGCAAAAACAAATCGTCCTTCCTATATAGCGAATGTTAATCACTGCGCAAACAAAAGGATAATCTCCGACAGCAAACAGGCTTTCAAAACAAAGTGTTATTAATACAAAGATTTGGAGATTATAACACCACAGTTGCAGTTGTTTGTTGTTGTGTGCTGCTCGATAATCTCACCCTCTTAATCTGGCAGTAGAAGTATTGAAAACAATGGAACTGCGCCCGACAATATCCAAAGCGTTAATTGAAAACGGCTACGCTGCTCGGCGGAGATGCTCGGAAATCGAAATGCCTGCCTGAATTTCGTTTCCAGGCAGTTGTTCTCTGTGCTTTGATTTCCTCGAAATTGCAACGCGACGTGAGGGCTGCGGACCTAAAAAGCGGCGGCTTTCGCGTATCGGCGGCCTTTTGAGCAGCGTCAGGTCGCCGCCGCCAACACAAACAGCACTTTATTTCGCCGCCCGAGCCGCTGATTGAAAGCTCGCCATCTATTCGGCGGCTGCGGTTGTGGCATTGTCGTAATTGTTTTTGGGGCGCCGCCAAACGAACGCGCCGTTTCATTCACTTGTAAAATTGCGGCGCCGTTGCAAGGTTTATCATTTTAATTTACCATTCGAGCTAGTAATTATAGATAAAGTAGTAAACTATTGAAGTACTTAATAGATATCAAATAAATTGGCTATTTCACTCGATACTAGTGATTGTTCCTCTGAAGGTACCATGGTTTTATCATCAATATAAACAGACCTTTCTAGGATTTTTTAATTGATTTAAGATTTGTTCAAATTTTGAGGACACTTTTAACTATTTATTTATTCCCACTACTCATCCACATTAATTCAAAAGTCCACCCTGTATTTATTTTTTACACGTGACTTAACAATTGTGATATCATTCGAAAGCCCGCAATCTAGAATTTTAATATATAACATTTAAACGTTTATTCTTCAAAATAGAGTCCATCGGCATCATCACATTTCAACCAACGATCAATCTCGATCTTTTGAAACAAAAACTCTCTCCCTTGAGCTCGCGCCATCGCCTTTGACAGCACTAATTTCTCTGTCAACAGCGACAGCTTTCAATCCCTTTTTTCAATAAAAATCTTAAAATAAACAGTAGTAAGTTACGTATTAAAATTTTAGATAAATCGAGGGTTTTCGCATGATATCACAATTGTTAAGAAGTCAAATGTAAAAAATAATTTCTCCAATTTTTTTCTTAGCAGTGAGAGTAAGTAGAAACATGCAGTTAATTTTAAAAGACGCGGGAAATATTTCTGAATTTATGATACAATTGGCAGCACAATACAATGCACACAGGTCGAATTACCGACATTGCAGTGAGTGTTGTTTTGTATACCTAAAAAGACGACATTTACTGTTCAAGAACAACGTGTGATAATCGCCAATTGAGTAGCGCATACAGTAAAGGCATTATGGATGTTAAAAATGCGTATGTTGCGAATGTTTAAAGAATGTGGAGAGTTGTATGACAATGGATCGAAGCAGCTTCGGCCACGAACCAGCCGGATCGAAACCATGGTTGCGGCGAGTGCACCAAGTTGTTATTGGCATTTTCGTAGAATCTGTGGAGTCCATTTTCCATGATGACCTGAAAACGGGAAACGTTTCTTCATACTGACCGACACACACTAAGCTGCACGCGTGGCAATGTCTCAAGGCATGTTGACGCGTGATGCCGCCATGAATTTTCGACCATGAAATACACTCTTCGTGGCCGCTCATTTTCCGTTATGAAAGACGTGTACGTCTAGACGGAGTTTACGTTGAGATGTAACAGAAGTTTCAACTTTCTCGGTTAAGTACTTTTTCAGAAACAGTTTGGAGGCTTTAGAACTTGAACGCACCTCACATAACAAGGGCACTGCAACAGTGAAGGAAATATTCCTTAATTTAAAAAATCAACAGCTACTTACCCGATTATTATTTGTTCAGTCTTAGTATCCTTAGCGTGTAGTCTTACATCTATAGGTATACAAAAATGCGAGCGGGACCGTTTTTTGTGAATTGTTAAATTTTGTGATGATAATTGAGCTTGTTCTTTATATGCTTTTCCAACTGAGATATTTTTAGAAATTGATCATACGTTTTTTTTAATAGTAATTTTTTTTAAGTTTTTTGTTTTGTATATGTAATGGGTATCGCAAAAGAAACCAGCATTAAAATTGTGTAAAAATTGTAGTAAACACATTGTGATTGGTCAGTATGGAGCTCTACTCGACGAAGGAACGAGTGACGATTGTTCAAATTCATTACAAGCACGGACAATGCTTCGCCGAGACTGCGTAAATTATATTGCATTTTCGGAATGATAAATTCACCAAATGAAGCAACTGTGAAAAGATTTGAACAAAGGGATTCGGTTGCAAACAAAATTCAACATTCAACATTGTCTTGCGAACGATAGTAGTAGACCAGAAAGCTCAGTGCTCCGTCGGTCACTGCAACTGAACGTTTCAAAAAGCACCATGCAGTAGATTTCAACAAAAAATTTGCATCTGCTCCCATGCGAGATTCAGCTATTAAAGCCAATTGTTGCAGTAATACGTATCTCCTCTGCGGATTCGTGAAGACCAAAATTTATGCTACGAAAATAAAAAAAATTCGGAGAGGTATCGACAAGATCGAGTCACAGGTGAAAAAGTGATCGAGAATGTTGTCATAATTCGAGTGTCAAATGAACCGCGATGAACAATTATCAAATATCATATTCCAATGTTTATAAAGTTAATAAATAAATAGAATTTTTTCTAAAGTTAAATCTTGAGTTTCTTTTTGAACACCCTTTATATGTATTTAAGTATCTGCTATTCAACCGAATTTTGTTTACTGTTTGATTTAACGCTCTTCCTTTGTTACAGGTGAGTCGCCAAGTTTCCTTTCCCTTGTACGCGTAAGTATTTTCACCACTTTAAACATTCAGCAGCCCTTCGTTGCCTGCATTAATTATGTATTAATGAGAGCCTGACTTACTTTCTCCGCACGACCCTCATATCCCAAGTGTACTTTTAGGCATGCAGGCTGCTCGAGTTTGCTTTAACGAAACAGATGAATGGTGGGTGCGCTTTCGACTTCAAAGGGTTGGTCTTTCCCGAGGACGGCGCTCGTACTCGCGGCTTTCTTTGTCGCGGCACCCTATTTTATTAATTTTAGGCGACCGCTTAATTTCCGCTTCGACCTCTAGTGAAATTAGGGATTTGCAACTGCTGACCGTCTGAAAAGAAAGCCGCGCCTATTTCAGCACAGCAATAAACGCGCCGAAAATATTGAACACAATGTCACATTTTCGCTAAGCCGTTTCTTTCGTGTTATTAACAAAATTAATATATGTGAAAAAGATGTTTTTTCTGATTTAATTTAAATTTTATTACTATCGGTGTGAAGCATAGATTGAGCAGTTACGTATAAAATATGATGCTGACAAAATGCTCTTTACGACTCCGCTGACATGTGACCATTCTTTTAGCGAAGTTTTCCATAATTCCTTCCCATAAATGCGGTTATATTTCAGCAACTACAAATACCATGTTCTTCTTTAACCCTAGAATCGAAGCAGGTTTGTTGACATAAACTCTTTCCTTTAAGTAGCGCCAGAGAAAAAAGTGTAATGGTATTTTTTAATGATTGCAAAACCGCAGTGGATAGCCTATGTCATCCCTTTACGAGATCACATTATCAAGCAATTTTATTTGAAGTAAACTGAGTGTTTCACGTGATGTGTAACTCCATCTTCTTGAAACCACATGTCATTCAAGTTTAAATCCTTGAAAAGAAGTTGTTGAGCATTCTTCGATAACGTACACCATTGATAATAATGACATTTCCAACTTCATTTACAAAAAAGTGATTCATTTCAGCCCTTAATTCACACAAAACTGCATTTTTGTGGATTTATTGGTTTTTCGTGAATTTTTAATTTTGATAATCTTTCTTCTTCTTCTTGCTCCACTCCTACCGGAGATTGGCAATTATCATGGTTATTTTGACTTTGTCCACTACTTTTCTGAATAATTCACTTGAGCTGCAATTATACCACTCACGCAGGTTCCGCAACCAAGACATTCTTCTTTTACCCACGCTACGTTTCCCTTTGATAATCCACAAATCTATTTAAAAAAAATGAGCTTCATCGCTCAATATGATTTTTTTTGCAACATTTATCATCAAATGCTGGGTTCTGGTGGCTCAGTTTCTGAAGTTCTTTGGTCAATTGAATTTCATATATCTGTAAATACAAATTCGTTGTTAAAATGCGTTGCGTGGTGCCATATGAAAGATTCAATTGCCGTGAACGGCAACAAATTGACATTATTGGGTCTTCATGCACATTATTACTTATTCGAGCAATATTGAAAGACCATTGCGTTGATAGTCAATCTTAGCTTTGTCAATGAGCAGACCACTTGTTTTAAACTTTTGCACAAGATCACGAATTGCGCGATCACTTGTCACAAGTTTCATTCGCGCAATTGTAACTGATCTTCTAATCTTCTGTTTTCGTAATAAACTTGAATGATTGATGCGTTACTGCACAATATATGGCGCCACGTTGACTGTTATGTGTTTAGATGCCCACTATACAAATTCAAACTTCCAACTTTCACAGAACACAAACGGCGTGGAATTCAAATTTAGACCACCTTATTATGGTTTTTGTAAGAATATTTATACCATTTCCCCAGTAGTCTCCTTGATATACAATTGGATTTTGAAGGAATTTAACATCTTTTTGAAGATAATTTTAAAAATTGCTAAAGGACGTGTTCGTTTGTAATAAATGGCCTATACACTAGTTTTGATTCTTCGCCTTCAGCAGTTTTCGTGATATGAGTATCATTTGAAAAATAACTCTTCTATTTTCACTCCCTTAAACACGTGTTTTTAATAAAAAGTACAAATTTTCGTACTTTTATTTTTAACATCTCTCGTGAGGTTGGAATACCTTCGTTTTCACTCCCTTACGAGCAAATATTAGAAAAATACTAAAACATGTGTTACTATACCTCTAGGAAAATTAAAGCGATCTTTTTACTCATTAAGCGATTCAGTTTCAGAAAAACTCTTTATAAAAGAAATATTCCCTAAAATTCATAAACTTTATGATAATCATAGTAGGGAATTAGATTATTTTAAAAATTTGCTATTTCGTTAAAAAAATATCGGTATCGATTTTCGATGCGCGAATTGCAAATGTGAGTAGGCGCTGGCAGTCTCGCCGAACCTTCAAAGACCGATTATTATACGGAAACGATAGATGGAGTGTCGCACTATCTGCTAATCTAGCGCCATTAGGTGATCTGGCTTTGTGTCGGAATGACGGGCTTACTGTCGTCTCCGTGCGGTCCGTAAACAGCGCGCCCTTTGGACGGCGCTTGCTGCAGATAAGTTTTATGTGCCGCTATTAGCCTGGCAACCGTTAATTCTTTATTACCCACGCTTTATGGGCCATGCTGCTAGTGGGAACTTTCGGCGAAATTGTGATCGGGGACAACCCTGCACAGCGCGCGCAATTGTTTCTCCTTATGACTTGATGAGAAAATTCAAATGCTTAAAATTTCTTGTCGTTTATTTGGTGCATCTTGCATCACACTTTTGTATATTGGTGTATAAATATTAGTGCTGCCTAATTGCCTAATCTTTTAACTTTTTTTAACATAACAAGAGGCGGTTAAGAACAACGAATTCAAAATGTGTTCAAAATTGTGCCTAGTCATTTTACAAAACTGACACTTAACGTGAATGGCGCCGTTATGAAGCTCTACCGAATCCTGTTCTATCAAGTAAGATCTTGCTACACCACTTGAATGAAAATAGGTGCCGTAATTGCGTTTAAGGCAAGTGCTTTGGCCTTAATATAAAATCTAGGGTCTATACAGTCTTTGCCTTTGAAGTGCTACATTATTTCGTTTTTCCGAAAAAATTGATGACCAAATATACAAACTAGCTTAACTAGAGTTGCTTGTGCAAAGCTCATTATGCAACGCTCTCGGAATTTACAGTTCCACTTCCGCTTAATTATGCCCCTCGCTTATGCTAATTGCGAAATTATGAAAATGAGCACCCAAATCGACATGATTTTTGCCGGTTACCTCTTGCGCTAAACTAGCTGTTCTATTTCCTCGAGTGGAGCTTAACGAGCGTAAAGCCACCGAATGTTCCAGCACTTTGTTTTCGCGCTATCGCGCGAAGTATCTCGAGGCCGCAATGCTGTTTTTCCGTGTCCCAGCCCCACGTTTTATTTTCTCATGAAGGAAACATCTCAATCAGTCAGTCATTGTTTACACACGCCAATGGAGCGCTGACGATTTTTTTAGAACAACATCTCCGTCGCTTGTTACGTTTTTTTGAATAGTACATTAATTCATATTTTTAAAAAATATACTGAAATTCCAAATAATTAACGAAATTCAGCGACAAGAATATATTTAACAAATTGTTTAAGTCAGTCTGTAGTATTTTATTTCAGCATTTAAAAGCCTTAAATCTGCAAAATTCATTGTATCTGAAGAGGTTGTCAATTTATCATTTAAATTAAGAACGTCAGTTCTATGATGTTTCTGGTTCTATAGTTTTCTCCATAATCATTTTGGCAAAGATCGCCATATCTTCTTAACTTAAAATGACGGCTGCTTCGCCGTGTACACTGGCTTTCCTTTGAGCTTTATTTTCATGTACTACTACACATTTTCAATGATAGTGATATCTGGGGACATTGCTAGCCATTTCAGTGACGTTATTTTGTTGTTTTCGCACACTGCGCAGTTTGCTGCGATATATAGGATCATTGTCTTATAGGAACACTGAACTTGTTTAGTCAGAACCAAAAAACTTATCAGCAGACTACAGCAAGCATTTCCGATAAATGGTGAACATTTTCTCGGCCTTTAAATTTTCTGTAAACTAAAAGAGGCAACCAAAATCGCGTTTGCATTTTTACAAGGTTTTTTACAGTGCACTGAAGAACCCTATTATTTTTTGCTGATCACGTTTTCAATAAGGAAGACCATGCCTAAAAAGAATACTTGCCCATTAAGATAGTTTTTCTTTAAATTTGATCAAACACAATTTTTTACACAAGCGATTTCGAATCGTATTTAAAGTGGCCCGAATTCCTTTCTTGCAGAGTTATTTGGGCATAGCACAGTGAAAGGCCTGGCTTATTTTCAAAGAAACGCAAGATCGCTTTATCCTTCTTCTTTGTTGTGACGTGGGCTATTCCTCTCTCCGACATATCATCATCTACATTCCCAACCTCTATACTTCTCTAAAAGCAGGAAATAAATATTCAAACGAATTAACATAGATGGTGCTGCGACGGTTCCTTACCAAATGACGACCAAAAATACACTGTATGTATAGAAAATAAATACAACCGTATTATCAGCAAACCTATCTGCAGTAGTAATTGTAGATAAAAGTGCACTATACATTATGTATAAAGTTGGGATTAAAACGTTTTCCATTGAAAGAACGAAATGGGGTTTACTTTCCATCTATTGAGTGGTACTTTGCTTATTTTAATAATTAGAATTGCTGTTTTTTTTTGTTATGCCAAACGTAAAACATGGACTTTTATTTTGACGACTGGAATTTTCTATTATAAGGGTGGTTCACTATATCACTCCGCGAAATTTGTTGCGTGCAACCTGCTGCTCATTTTTTTAATTACGCTGAAATTAGCTAATACTGCCGGCTTCGTGTGAAGCACCGCTGTTCCTACCGCAGTCCTTAAGTAGAAACTAATGAAGTCATCAGCCTGCAAGTGTGTACCGGGAATGGCTCATTTAATGGGAATTACTCGCACGGGAGCTTACATTAGGCGCGCCCTTGAAAATGTCTAATTTATGCAACGCGAATGTCTTTGTCAGATAAGGCGAAACCCAGTTTAGATGGTTACCGGCGGCCCTCGTCATTAAGTGGGCCTTTATAAACTTGTCAAGTTCCTGCCAAAATGGGTAAAAAAGGCGCCGCTCAGCTAGTCCCAACTTCGCCGACTTCCAAGACGAGCGGCTTGATGAATTTTTTACGCGCCAAGACACCTTTCGAGAGAGGAGCCGCGCTAACTAGGCACGTAACATTCCAACTTGTAAATTGCTCACAGAAGTGGAAACAGACTATTAATTCGATTACAGCCATCGCGGTTCGCTATACGCCGCTTTTCCGAATTTTCGAGTGTCGTTTTTAAGCGAAAGATTACCTAATTAACGGGCAAGTTTTAACAGTGGCCGTTCTGGTTTTAGATCTAGAGAAGGGGTAATTCCCAAATTGTTTGCGTTGGAAAAATGCATATAGATGTCATCAAACCAGTTTCTGTTGTATTTACTTGAGAGAAACTATAGATGTAAGATTTTTTACTCGAAAATGTTATTAACATATTAGATAATATATACCACCGCAATTGAATTTTTTTAATAGTAAAAACTCGTAACAACAGAAAATCAGATTTGAATGAAAATTAAAGTTTTGTTTACATATAAGAACCATATTGAATTTCTCTTTAATTACCTTTATAAAAAAATTTACAACAAAAACCCCATCAGCGGATACACATTTCTTATATTTTCAATTACGAAGTGAATCAGAATAATAGAAAAATAATAAGACAATAACAAAGAAGAATCTGTCTTGACAATAACTACAATCCAAAGTAGTGGAGATGACATCTCGAGAAGACGGTGATAAAAACAACAACGTTGAGAAAATGTTTGACACTTCCAGCAACAACGATTAAACTATTTCTCCCGTCTAGGGCTTAGTTAAAATAATATTTTTGCAGAAAACATAATTGAAATAAATAACTAAATAACATTGAGTCAAATTTAGGAAAAATACACTCCCAAGCAACAACCCTAACGTGAAGAAGGTCGGAATCTTACGAAATAGCACATAAAATACCTGATAAAGTATATAGCTGGATTCGAAGGTATAGTGTTATTAGCAACGGTGAAAAAGTCTTGTATCCCTAAATCTGCAACCCACGCTTTAATAACAAAACGTGAATCTGCTTTTTAAGTTCAAATATCCTTAAATCGGAAGTGACTAAATGGAACTCTTGATAGATTTCAATTGAATATGTTGAATATACTCTAGGTTAATGGATTCAAATACAATCGAGATTGTAAACAGGGAAAGTGTAGAATTTAATTTAATACTACTTGCACTGCAATTCAGTTTGAGAATGAAAAAAGGACGATCCGCCTTTTTTCGTCTTTACAAAATAACAGAAAGCGACGTAAATATTTACATGTTAATGATGACGATAACTTTTAGTTAATGAAATCGTAACTACACTTGTCCATAAACATTTACATTTATTTAATAATGTATGGCCCTACTTTGGGCTTTTGTAATCTCCTCTAATCTTCTTGGTATTGAGTCAAACAACGAACGAAGGTGTCTTAAGGGATTGTATTCCATTTATTTATTGCCACGCTCCCAAAATTCGGTGAAATTCCTAGGAGGTCGTAGATATTGCCGTGTCCTTCGCGCTATTCGCGATATTTTAAACGTTTTCGATCGTTGAAAGATCAGGTGATCAGAAAGAAAAAAATAGTGTTCCTTCTGTTTTGTTGAAGGAAGTTTAATGCGTTATGTGCTACATATGATCGAGCGTTATGTTGAAAGATTGCTTAGGGTGTCCTCTGGAGAAAAGGAGCTACCACGGGTTGGAAGACTATTTTGACCAAAGGCAACCTATTATCATAACTGATAGCTCCCAATATCATAATATGGCGTAATATGGCTCATACGAACGCAGTCTTCTTGTTCCTTTTTCCGCGCCTACGACTTATTAATATCAGACCATCGTTTCAATTGAAACAAAATCTGGATACATAAAAAAAGATTCTCTGCCACTCATGTGTCCAGATGCCTTGATACAAAGAAGTCAGTGGTGGTTACAAAAAGGAAGTCATACTCTTAGTCCTAATACGAGTAATGAAGTACACAATAATTACGGTGTAATGATCCACCATGTAATATGTAATCATAAATTTATGGAGATGATTCATGCGCTTGGTTGTTATGCGCTCTGCTCCAGGCCCGGTTGTTGGTGAATGAGAGTATCTTTTTCAATCTATCAATATTCTATATTTGCCCCACAGTACCGCTGTAGCGACCATTTCTTCAGTGTATTTCCACTAAAAAAATTACTATGTTATACTTAATCTGAGATTTAGACTGAAACGTTGTTGATATATGGATTTAACCATGGATCGAGGATTATTATAAGACCAAACATGATTATTGTGAAATTAAAAATTCATCAGTATATAGAGTATTAGCAACGAAGCCTGGGCGTTAAGTAGGTTTTCATAAAAATTATTGACAGAATGTTAGTTTCACTTAATAATTCGGAAGAGTAAAGGTTCTCTGGCCCGTCAAGAGGGAGGGGCAGAATAGGTAGAATTCTCCGGGTCCGTGGTTCTAGGGGCTTAAAAACCTCTAATACATTGTTTTTTGAATTTTTTTAATTTTATAAAATGCCCCATGAGCGCTCAATTCGATTCTGTGCAAATTCAAAGAGTTTGTGGGTATTAATATGATAATAGAGACGAAATATGTGGTTGGCTTCGAAAGTATCAAGGTATATATTATAGTACAAATAAATTACAATTAAAATAACAAAAAATCTACAGACTTAGTAAAAATAATATAATAATTATGATCCATAGTCTCAATCACTTTCAAAGTAAGCATTTTGAGATCTCACACTTTTTGAAGGTGGCATATCAAGAGACATTTGTTGGGTGACTGAGTTGCTAATTCCGAATTTCAAATTGTTTATCATCCACAACACGTTTTATGTCAAGATATTGATTTAGATTTTGGAATCCTCGATCTTCTAATTTTCCTACTGTTAGTCGTTGATCTTTGCCATTTGAAGCTAGTATAAGTGCAACATTTTCCGACGATCTCTTTGTTATTGATCTTTCAAAACGTGGATCATTTATAACAGACTCTCATCTATTTCTGAACCGAAATTTGATGAAAATTTACTGATTCAAGTTACCCCCATTCACGCATCCGCATTACAGTTCACTCTCATCTGCTGCCAGGTTACATTGCGGCTTCACAAACAGTTTTCATTATATTAAAATTGGTTATAAAGGTGTCCTTTTATTATTATTAATACGTAAAACTATCACACAAATATTTTGGGGAGCCCCGGAAAAAATATATTTTCCCGGACCTGGCGTTATTTCCCAACGCCCCTGAGAGCTTGTATCCATTGAATATGGTAGTGGTGTAAGGGTTGTTCATGAAAAGTTCTCCAAACAAGATATCTGCTTATACCTACGCGAGTAAAAATTCTTTTTAATACTTATTTTGGGATTTTCATCAGCAATATTCAAAATTTTTACATGCCATTCCCAGGCGCTCAGTATCATTAGGCCTTTTTTGCAACAAACCAGTTTCTCTTAGTCGTTGACAAACAGTTCGAAATATCACATGCGTTCCGTTGGCACGAGCGCACATGTAAATCATTTCGGCCATTTCAGCATTTGAATAAGCAACCACTTAAACCCAACTCGAAGTGGTGAATTTGAAACTAATTGTAGTTTTCCTTTCGTAAAAAGATTGGACTTGATTCTTTAATATTAGAAAACTTTAATGAGATACAAGTGAACTCGAAACGTCTATTTTTACGATATACGTATTACAAGCGTTGCGCTTTCTTTTATATGAAAAGGTGCACGTTTCACCTACCCACAACCGAAACGAGAGTTCCAAATCAGCGGTTCTTTTCTACAAAGGGGAAATGTCTTCCCAGCAACTGGTAATGAAAACCAGCCGGCACAATACTCCCGAATTAAAGCCGCCCCAAAATCGGCGGTCAGCGCAATTCTCTCGCACCTTTTTCTGCCTGCGGAGGCGAACCAAAACTAATTTATCGGCACTTTTGGAAGCGTCTCAGTTTTTTCGTTGCAATTCTCGCCAATCGGCCGGCACCTCTGAAACGCCCCGCTCATCAAAAGAAGCCACGTCGCCTCGAAAAATTTTCCGTCAAGAATGAAGAGCGCTGGACCAACAGTGCTGCTTAGCACGAGATCCGTGCATTACACGAGCGGAGCATTCCGCTGCACTCTGCCCAAGAAAATCCCGATTCAAATTAATTTCCGAGGAGGAATCGCATAATTCGGCGATCGGCCTGGCCTGCAGGCTGATTAATTATTAAGGCTGTTGATAATAAACTTAGCAAGGCGAATTTTCATTAACGCCCACTGCGAGGCTGTGCACGTATTGAAGTCCGAACGGAAGCTTCATCGAGATGGAAAATTATGAAGATGAAATTTTCGTTTGTTTTTACGTTTGTGGAGATAATTTAATTAACGCCTGGAATTTTATGCATAATTGAACGCGTGCTTAATAAATTTTGCAAAGGGGAAATTTTTTGGTTGTCTCCTAATAATTAGTCGCACTTTTTTGTTTGCTATTACAGAAAATCAATATTGAGGAATTTTTGAAATGCAATGATTAATCACATGATCCAATCAGAGCAAGTAACAGAACCATGAAATTTTATTTAAATATAATGTACTTTCTTGTCCAAAAAACGAACATCCTAGTATTCCTATAAATGTTGTTACAAAGTCAAACCTACCCTTAGTTTACACAGCTTAGAGATA
Source organism: Sinelater perroti (assembly GCA_036346155.1). Lineage (NCBI taxonomy): Eukaryota > Metazoa > Arthropoda > Insecta > Coleoptera > Elateridae > Sinelater > Sinelater perroti. The sequence goes on along the minus strand of JARFIY010000046.1, from coordinate 4,571,646 downwards.
CTTGTGACTTTAACATACGGTTGCAATTGTTGTTGAGTATTAAAGTTGTCAGTTGCATTGTGTTTCTTATCAAGTTTGGTTATTTACCAATGGAGTGTGGTGACAAAGAAAAACGCATTGGAGTAATAGCATCACAGTGTAACTGAAAACAGTGTGGCCCTGCATCCTTTCGGCATTAGCCATATATTTGTGTATCGGGCTATAAAATTGTTTAATAAGATTGGAGGTCCGTTCAGGCAGTCAAATCTGTAAGTTCCCGAATTAAACGACATCCTCTTCGTAAGCAGAAGATTGTTGTGGGAGATTCAAATTTCCAAAACTTCAATGTATTCTATTTTAAGCAAGACCTAGGACCAGCTGCTTACAAAAAACATATGGGACGTTTGCTGACGGATGATTTAAAGAAAGGTAGGCAACAAAAATCAAAGATGTTGATTGAGTAAGCGCATATTCGTCACAGAAAATCTTTCTTTATGCATGAAAAAATTACAGTAGAGGAATCTTCCAACGAACAAAATGACTGGATATACGCTAGATTGTCCAAAGAAGCATTTCAGCTAGTGCCAAAGGTTCAGAAAAGCCATCACCGAGCAGCGATAATGGTTTTATGGGTACTAATGGACATTCATTTTTGCGAAAAGGGAGTCAAAACTTCAGCCACTGTATGTCAACAGAATGTTTTGGAAAGTGTAGTGAAACCTCTGGATCACACGATTTTCGAGGTAAGCCTTGGATCTTTCAGCAAAACTCCACACCCACCCACAAAGCACGGTCAGCTCAAACTTGGCTGCGCAACAATATGCCTTATTTTCTAACAACAGAAAATTTGCCTTCTGGTAACTCGGATCACAATCCATTAGATTACAAATTATGGTCAGTTTTGGAGGGCACAGTTTATTTAAAAAAAAAACAACTTCGAGGATTGCAGATAATACTTTTCCAATGGATATCGTGCGTGCTGCTATAGACGAGTGGCTTGGACGTCTTACAGCTTGAGTACAGGCTAAGGATGTTGTAATTATATTTATCAATTAACCATTTAATAAATCATGAAAATATAATGTAAAAAAAGTTAATCGTTTTATTTTGCCGTTCTAATCAATGTGTAACAGTATTTATGGGCTTACTATGTGTATTTGGTTTAATTGAAAAATCTTACTTGAAAAAATAAATTGCAGAGTTACATTTATTTAAGTCGAAGTTGCCACCTAACTTGTTATTTAAATATCTAGTTTTAATAGTTCTATTCAAAATATCATCATGTCGGTACAAATGAAGTTGGTGAATTCTATATTTGCGAGTTTTCACGGCTTTCAGCTACCTATTCACATTTTCATCTCGAATTATTACTCAGAAAACGCAGAGAACATCGCCGAAAACGAATGATTCTGCCCAAATTGACGGTCCCGGCGGACCGCAGCTCATTGAAGCGATCGGTCTTGCCCTGGTCAACTTTTCCTATACATCTTCCAGGACTAATTTCTAGCTCTCGATCCCTAACGAGGACGAATGCCGGCACCCACATCGGCTGGCGTTTATTACGTGCCCCCAAATTTTCCGTCGCAAGTCTAGCTTTTTGTGCCGTCTAGGCGTAGAGTTTCGGTGACGCAAGCAGCTGTTTATTTATATCAATGGAATAAACCGGACCCTAAAGGTAAAGTCGAGGTAACGTGGGTAGACATTCGTTACACGGGCTGCCTTTCAAATGATTCCCAAGACTTTCATCAAACTTTCAGGCGGGGTGGTCACAAATTCTGTGCGTGATTTGTCGCCGGATTTCCCTTCGGCTCGAGACGAGCTGCGCATGTCCGCTCTAAGGTTATTACCGAGTGGACCGAGGCACAGCAGAGATAAACCAGCCCCGAAAAACGACTTTAATATTTCTTGGGCGAAACAGCAAGCAAATTTCGCATCGATTTTCCGGAGAAGACCGAGCACTGAACATACGAAATCTTATTATCGAAAGCTCGCTGATACAAAGAAACCTTCACGCCGTCAGCTTTCACGTGTTATCATGCGCTGTCTGCTTTGTAGAATCTTATTATATCATGTATTCTCTGTTTACCGAATTCAATGGCTCCTGTGCGGGGCTTCTGCTTGCATTGAGATTAAAATCGGTCCCGATACATCACAACCTGAAAGAAGCGCATTGCAAAAATTGTTATTGGCTCAGAGGAATTTATTCAATATATTCATTCACCCGACATATTCAAATTTCTATTAATTCACTCATTTAATATTTCCTTCATTTTCAAATATTTGAATTAAGAAATCAGAAATCGGAGGTATTTGTATGTCAAAAATGAGTTGTTGGTTTTAATGTACGCCTTTATAAAAGACAAACAGAACCTTCATAATTCAAAAAGAAGTTTTTCAGGCTTCAAAATGCGAAATATTAATATTTAATTAAAATAACTTTGCTCTGCTGAGTTAAAACTTCCCCACTTTTTAACTTGTTGAATACATAAACAGCACCGATGCCCTTTAATGTCCTGGAATTTTACATTTCTGTGCGATTATAATCTTTTTACATTTTCTTACGGCTTTTGGGAGGACATCATCGATTGTAGCATCTCGTTAAAAACTTCGACATCAGGAAATTATGAAATTGCCAATCACATCATTAGTGCCGCTACGTGAATGAATCCAGGTGAGAAGAATATTTTGGATCCCAAAATAGCTCCAAGGTCGCCCGGATGTTGGGCTCCGGGATCGTTAAAAAGTTGATTAGGCCTGCCATCTGATCCACGTGTAGCGGCTCGCATAACGAGATGTCATTAGCAAAATGAATCTTCCGATAAATACGGATGGGCACGTGTGGATTTTCGGATGCTCGAGGGCTGCATCGATTAACCTCGCCGCCTCTAATTCGGGGGTCCATAGTTTGGAAGACATTGGGCGCGTCGGCCGTTCTAACTCGATTTCGCAGAAAAACCATTGGTTTGGGATTTAAGGCCTTCGCTTGTATCGAAATTTGATCAACGCCAGCGAAAGCAATTACGCCCGAACCTTACGCTTTTCTAGTTTTGCATTTTTAAGACTGCTGGATTCTGCAGGATGTCAACTTTAGGTCACAAATTCAAACATTCACGGTATAATTAAATAATTTAGAAAAATGGCACGGGCACTGTAGGTTGGCGTGCAGAAGCACGCTAGCAGACTATTATCCATGAATGAGTAACCATAAAGAGGGGCATCATCCCCGAATGTAAATGGCCAAGGAAGGAAACTCCCGGAACGTTTCTAAAATGCAAATCGGCCGAGTCCTTTACGAGGTTAAAAACAATCATAACTTTCAGCAGGTGCGTTTAAACGCGCTTGCAATAAACTCGCCCTAATTAACAACCGGCGTCATAAAATCAGAATATCAACCTCAGCAGGGGCTTAAAAATCACCATGGGACAACCCCGTCTAAGCTGAATACCAACGACGCAAAAAATGCAGGCGAGAGCAACAGGAGCTCTCGCATTTGTTCAGACGTCGGAAACTTCGTTCGGCGTCTCTGCTGCCTCGTTTGTCGGCAAAAATTCGAGTGATGCATATCAGCGAAACAGGATGGGGCGATAACGGCCGCGACGCTGAAAGGGTGTTATGCGACTAGGGGTTTTATTTAAGTTTTTGCCGATGGACGTATCGCCCCCGGCGATAAATTTCGAATATAGGAAAAAATAGATTCGTTGTAAGCTGAGCCCGCGTGACATTTTGGAAGATTAATAATAAAATCGTGACAGGACCTCTATCAGACGGCTTTCTTTATTTTTCACTTGACACTTCAAATAAGTCGCTGGAAACTGCACGGCTATTTATAACAGATTATCTTTTTTACTGTCGGCCACTACATAATTAATTATGAGAACTGGTAGCATAGTTTATTTTTCCTATACGTCATAAATATTAACGTGCTATTTTACGTTTGTTGCATGTAAAGAAAGTACTTTTTTTAATATAAATTACTTTCAAATTTAAGTTTTCCTTGTAATCTTCTTAACTCCGTTTAAAATCCTCTACATTTTTATGAGCTCTCTCCATACTTTTCTTTTAATTGAAGAAATGAATCTGTATAATTTGTTACATTTTTTTGTTCTGTGTATAGTAAAAACCAAATACTTTTCTTTTATTCTACCTCCTACTGAGTAACAATCATCAGATTCTATAACATAAAGCATTTTTTGTTGATTATTATCGATATTCATGTGCTATTCCACAACTTGTTTTTATATTGTTTAAATTTTAGTTTTCCATATTATTCTTTCCAATTTTGAAAAGTTTGACTTTTTGCTGGTCGGCATTTATTTCCATGGTTGTACAAGCTCCGACAGAATGATCTCCCCTTTTCAAAACACCAACAAAAAGAACAATATAGATTATATTCAAAGTTTTATTGCATCATTACACAGAACAATGCTTGCCATTTAGTCGTGAACCAGTTTTGAAGATGATATCGTCCGCATTTCTTGCCGAGTTATTTTCAGTAGCACTGCTGCGATCGCGTTGTGAATACCATTCTTTAATTGCACAATAGTCTGCAGCCTGTGTTTGAAACTTTAGTCTTCCCCACAGAAAGAAATTGTAAAGCGACAGATCTGGTGACCTAGCCGGCCACGGGATGTCACCATGTGATGAGATGAAGTTGCCTGTGTGTAGTAGCGCCATCTTGTTGAAACTCCAATTGCTCCAGTAAATCGCGTCACCGCGCGTCCTGTTTCCACAAAAAAATACGGTCCTATGATGCCAAATTCTGTAACAGCATACTAAACAGTTACACGCTGACTGTGGACAGCTCGCTCAAGGAGTTGTCGAGGATTTTATGGGATTTAATACAGAAAATTCTGTTTATTGGCGTAGCCCAATAAATAAAAATGAACTTCGTCACTACTGAGCACAACAGCATCAGTTGGAACATTTGATATGTGTCTTCTCAAGCATCCTGCCAGGCGTACTAGTTGCATTCTTTACGTTCCCGAACCATCATCAATTTGATGGATGGAACATGAAATTGCAGTGTAAAATTCTCCGCACGCCTCGGTCAGATATTTCTAAGGCGAGAGTACACGTAGCGGCGAAACATGGTGATGTGACGAACAGGTCGTCTCACTACTGTAATATTCTCGGGTGTCCGAACGCACTAGGTCTACCAGGTGGTTTCCATTTTAATGCTGAATTTATCTGTCGGAAATTGTGTGCTCACAACATTATCGTTTTCTTGATCGGAACTCTTGCGTGCTTCGTCTACTAATACATTGTGCGTGACAATCAATTGAAAAAGGGGAGATCTTGTATTCATATTGTTGCTATAGTTTTGGAAGTAAATATTACCATTCCAGCAGGTCTATACTGATATAAAAGATTTAAGAAAGGTGCATATGATTTTTGATATTAGTTCTTGAGTGTTTTAAGGATTGTGGTCGAAGTAAGGATTATATTCCTATTTTTTTTAGCTTTATTATCTGATGGATGATAAGGAAGATACATTAGAGTAAAATTTCTTAGATACTTAAATTTAATTTTTTTTCATAAAGTCAATTTCTTGTTCTGTTGTCCTAAATCAATTAAGACAACTAAAACTTGAGAAAATTGATTTGGAGACGCTTTGAAATTTGATTGAAGGAAAAGCATTATTGCGTGTTATTTTACCACCCTTAAGCAGCAAAATTAAGCGACAGGATTATCGTTGCCGGTCAAGGCCGTTCCGATTCCGTAGTGGCGTAGGTCCGGGCAGCCCCAGACGCTGGAAGCGCCTTAAGTACGCGGATAATTAACTTCCGCCACAATATCGAGAAACAGAGCCCTAATGCCAGCCAAGAAGCCGAACGCGCCCACGGATATTTAAAAGCAGCGTTATTACGTTTTCATTTCATTTCGGGTAATCTAATTCATTAGCGCTGAAATGGAGTTGGAATGGAGGCGCGCATTACCTCGCCGCCTAAACCGCCGGATCAGATTACATCCGCAAACGTTTGGTCTGCAGATAGAAACGTATCTGAAAGATCCGGTTGCCTTTTGTGGAAAACAACAATATCGTAGGCGAATTGGGCATCTGGCCCATGATTCTTGTCAAGGTCATGTAATACGCAATCTGTTGTGTCTATACTGAACAGAAGTATAACAGGAAATTTCTTTCAAGAACTATTGAAGTAGTCTGCACTATATATCTTATATCAAATATAATATAGTGCGGCTGTTTCTGAATTTCCCTAAATTGTAATACTGCACATGCGCATGAAAAACAATTTATTAAATCCAGATTCACTATTAATATCAATTATGTATTTATTTATTGAATTGCTACTACATCGACATGTCGGCCTGTCATAATTGTTCTTCTTCTTTTATTTTTAAGTTTGCATTTGTTCTTTGTGGTTTAGTCTATTTCATTTCAAGTCCTGTATATGTGGAAACTCAAATTTCTAGCCAACTCTTCTTTGCTCGGTCTGGAACTCTTTTCGTTTTCAGTCTAGCTGTTTAGATTAATCTGTCGTCACAAACATGGCCATTCCATTTTTTCGCTTTCTCTTGCCAGACTTCTTGATATCCGTTAGGCCACACTTATTTTCTGTCTTATCTCTTCTTGATCTTTCTAGTATCATTCTTAATTCATTTCTCAGTGATGCAAAGCATAAGTATTGTCTTAGTGGTGCCCGTACTTGTCTCTACAACATAGGTTATCACCGGCCTTAACATGGTTTTGTATATCTTTGCTTTGTTTTTGGTTGTTAGGTATTTATTTTTGCAGACGACGTCAATTAGATAACCTGCTGTTTTGATTTCGTGATAGTTATTTCGCTCACTAGATATTTCTATCCTAGATAAGTAAATGGCTTTTCTATTATCTTTTTTCTGATTTCTAATTTACACCATTTAAGCTGTCTCAAGACTAACACAATATTTTTATTGTACATTTCAATCATGTCGGAAAACTTGAAGAGATGTTTTGTAAGTTACCCCCAGAGCCTGCTATTAGTAGTACACTGTCTGCGTAACATAGAATGGCTATGGTATTTACGTTGTCCATTGTGGTAAAAAGTATTTCACTTAATAAGCCTTCTTGGCGCATCTAATTGTATTAGTTAGGCTTTTTCTGGTATAGACTCTTGGTGTTTATATTGACATATAATTGTTATTAATCGTACTGGTACATTTTTTTTTCTTGTGGCACTACTATTAAGTTATCTAGTTTGGCTTGATTGAACGCCTTTATAGGCTGATACGCTGAATTCGATTGCCTTCTCCACTAGTTCTGTGTTGACTAAAGTCCCTATTATTTCTAATTTACAATTAAGTATAGTCGAAGTTTATCCGAGACTAACTGCTTTTGTGCCGAATTTAATATTATTTGCTTGTAATTTGCAGTTGTTTTTTTTTAATTTGTGATCGTAATACAGGTTTCTTATTTCAGTGGTATCTTACTATGTTTTATTATGTTATTAAAGAATTTCTTCAATTCTACTTCTAGAAGTATTCCTTTATATTCAAAAACCTATTTTTTATTACTTGGTCTTTCCCCGTTTCATTCTTACTTTTTAGTAATTTCTGTAGGACATCTGTTATGAAAAGCATTTTATCCATATTACGGTTTAGTAATGTTCTGTGGACTGGGTCTATTTTTCTTCTTTATATAATTCTTCAAAGGAGTTTTTGTATTTATTATTAATTGTGTTTATTTTGATTTTAATTTTATCTTTTATAACCCTTATAAGTCTCATCATATATTTGTTGTTTATCATTTCCAATGTATCCCTTTCAGTTGTTTTATATTTTGCGTAGTCGTGTTACGTTCGTCTACGTACTCTGCTTTATCTTATATAGCAATACTTTCTTCCTATTTGTGATTTTCCTCACATCTTCCATGAAGTAATAGGTTTTGTTGTGCGGTGAGTATGGTTTGACTCTTCTTTTAGTTGTTGTAATTTGTTGAAAAGGTCATTTTGGCTTGTTAACATCACTTTTGCAATATTTCGGTTCAATTCATCTTACAGCAGTTCTATAGGGTACAAATCACGGGCTGTGGAGGTCACATAGTTCTCTTCAGGGCAGTTTCTTCATCACTTTCTCCTTGGTTTGTACTAAACCTTCAATTTGGATGTTAAAACATTTTAAAACCATCTTATGAGCTTTACTATATTTTACAGGAATTAGTCGTATTTTTCAGGCGTAATAACGTTACAGAGGCGAAAACTTAACTTTATAAGAGACCGAACTTTACACTGCAGTGTTGAAATGCAATTAACGATGTGTCTGAACATAAGTTTATGATATTCTTCATAATTTTTTGTTAGATCCTGACCATATAACATCACATCAGCACATTGAATGCACCATTTCAAATAACCATAATATACATTAGAATTTATTACCTCTGGATGGCAATTATAAATAACTCAAGGTTTCCTTTGTTTAATTTGAATCTTTTTCCATCATGTTTTGCCAAAATCATTTGCACGTGTAAATAAAATGCATTTAAAATAGTTAAGCAATTTTTGTTCTTTGCTACTCACTAATACAGCCATTGTTCGAATAATTATTAGCGGTAATGTACAGTCTCAGATGAAAATTGCAAATGTTGTCATACAACAGTATTAATTAAGTGAACATTGTTTTTTCTTGGACAGTTCCCATAGGTCAACTTCGTATGGAGTACAATTCCAGCATGTTGCAATGGCTTTCGCTCCATTCTCAGTTATATTAAAGTAAATTTTCACCAAATTTGTATGAAGTAATTAATGTCATTAAATATTTATTAAACCACTATATCGCGATGTTTTTTTATAATCAGTAACATATTTTTAAAATTAAATATATGAATTACTTAAAAAAGCCATACGATCGGATCAAGAATCGTGGTGAAAAGCTGCGAAAACAAACACTAATCACGTTATGATTGTTATCTTTGTAATGTAAACTGTAATTTTAATGTCTTGTTAGTTTTTATTTTGGATAAACACCACAAAGGCAAAGTAAACTCCACCTTGGTTTTTATACAGTTAACGTGTTATGAGCCAACTGTTGCAACAAAATTAAACCAATCCTCTTAATCACATGATACTTAACGTTCTAACTAAAAGTTAGTGACAAAACGTTTTGTTGATATTTTTACCAGCCTTAGCGCTGTCGCTTACAGATAACGCCCGTAGTGGATTAGTGGCGACTAACCTGACTTAACTGTTGGTAATTCTCCGACCCGAAGAGCCCCTTATGCGGCGTTATTAGCGGAGATTTCCAGCTTTCGCCTGCCCATATAATGTAGTTACCGAAAGTTTCCCTCCGACGTATTTTTGGTCAGCGTGCCAAATGTTATTCTAATCATTTGCCGAATCATAGGTGGAAACAAGCTAGGGGTCCCGCTCCCGGATTTTACGCCCCTCCATCGCGCCGCCGAGAATTATGGAGCTAATAAAATCATCGATCCCCGTGAACTGCAGTAATTAAATAAATCCGGCAACTGTTTACAGAACGAATGCAATTATAAGTGTGCCTGCTGCTCCTGTTGGTTTATTGAGAGGCGAACAAACGGTCAGATTATTTTTAAATCGCGCTATTATTTATTGCCCGTTGTTTTTGCCAGAGAAATGTTTTTGTGTACTATTGAAATTCAAGGAAAAATTGGAAAATATGATGGACGACAATAAAAAATTATGTTTCAATAAATCAATAATATTTTTTGGTAATAATAAATTTTAGCAATTTATAATTTGGTTCGGTGTACACGAAAATTCTAAACGTTCTCTTCGGTGTTTTCAAGTAATTGTTTTAAGTTTAAATTTTCTCAATACAGATGTTGATTAGGTGTTATGATTTAGTTATGAATTAAAGCTTAAATAAGATGGTGGTGAAAATGAATGGCGAAGGGTTGTACATTCCACACTTTATTCGGTACGAATTTTATCAGGGCCAAAGCGCTGCAAGAGCACGAGAAATAATTTGTTATGATTTTGAAGAGAATGCCGTATTTCACAATGCTTGACAAATTTTGTTTCCGTCAGTTTAAAGATGGTAATTTTGACGTTAATGACTGGCCGTTTTCTGGAGCTGGTTGCAGATCACAATTTTGAAAAGTTTGCTGAATGACATTATTTTCAAGTCATCGAAAAGGTACTTATGGAAGATTGTCACCGGTGATCAAAAACAGATTATCTTTGGTAAATTAATCCAGCACTCCTCAGTTGCAAGTTCGAATATTTACAGCAAAAAGGTGCTTCTCTGTATCCGTGCATAGTGAACCCCTTCAATCAAGTGTGGTCATTATTGCCGAATTCTAGATGAGCTAGTTACGTGAATTACTTGACAAAGTCGATGAAAAATCTTTCCCAGAAAAAGATCGTACTGAATTTCACACAAAAGAAATTATTCTTCAATTGGTCCAGGAAGTTTAAACCTGTTTAGGTTTATTTAGTTTAATTTAACAGAATACTACTTTCCAGTGTTCCTGAAATCAGTAAATGGCTTGACAATTTCCTTGCTTGTAACTCATGTCATTTGAATGTGGCAAAGTGGCAAAGGTGATATAAAATAGGGACCTATATTTTTCTGATCGGTATAGCATGAATGATAAAACTTTTATATCTACCTAAGTGTATATAAGGATGCGAAAGTGGTGGGAAATATAGAAATAGCTTTTATATAAAAGCTTTGCTCACCAGCTTCAGTCTCCATCCACAAAACATATTTTATTAATTCGCATTAGCATAAATTTTGAATTTAGCATTAACATTTTCAATAGGGGCTGCTGAATATTTATAAAATGGGGGAAGAGCAGCCTACATTTCTGATAATTGTAATGAACATATCTGGGGGGCTTGGAGCTTCATTAAGGCCACTTCTGACCTTTGTTTAAAATCGCGCCCTGGCACCACCCCTCCCTCGTGCTGCCCCGAAATTATAATGCCCCGCACAATCGTCATGCACATTGAAATTCCGCCGCGAACATCTTTCTGCTCGAATGATATTTGCGTGTACTCGAATTTCAGCTTTGAAAGTGTCGGTCCCGCCTCTCCACTTTTTATCATATCGCGCTTTTATGGCGCGTCCCAAATTAAAGGGAATAAAGGGGCGGGGCTTTGCTGGGGCGAAAGTTTGCCGTCACATTGCTGCTAATTAACGTAAAAATACTTTTAAGGTAATGAGCTTAAAATTAGCCGATTCGTCGCGTTGCTTATATATTAAAGAGTTTGCTTTGTCTTGTTTCTTTCACTTCTTTGGTGGAAGTTTGGATTAATTATTCTGGTAGGTTCTGTTTGTAGTGAACTTTTTGTTATTCTCGCGCTTTCTCGATTATTATTTAGTAGTTTTATGATATCGTCCTGCGAATTCGCTGTCTTTAGCTTAGCGCATCAAGCAATTTAATATTGTAACTTCAAAGCAACTAGTTAATAAAAAAGCAGGTTGTATATAAATTTTTGCGTAACCGTAAAACGTCAAGATCTGATTTATTTAGGATGTTTTATATTTTTAATATGCAAATATTATTCATTAATTAAGGTATACTTTGTAGTATTGTATTTTAACTTTTTATTCATATACCTTAATTTTGGAACAAATCCTATATTTATCTATTAACTGTGTATTTTTTGTGCTATTACTACTGATATCAAAATATTTGAACTAAAACACGGTATAACATTGATCATGCTGAACAATTTTAATGAAAATGTTGCTTATAATCACTTTCTATGTTAAATATTGGCGAATTTTGTATTGCTCTGCTACAAATTCAGCAAATACCGTTGTTTACCTTTCAACTATAGAATTTTAAATTTCGATTGGATTTCAAATTGGTTTTTAAGCCTTTAAAGACGTGGGGGTTTTAGTTACAATACATATCTTATTATTTATTATTTGGTAGTTACTTTTACGTTAGTTATGTCTCTGCCATTATTTCCTGAAAAAGTTGCTGACACACGTTTTAGTGAGCAAAATTTCAGTTTTAAATTATGCTGCCTGAAGAAAAAAAATTTTGGCTGATAGAAGTATTAATACACTGAATTAACTAAATGGATTATTACACAAAAAAGTTTGTGAAAATAAATGCCTAGGCATTTATTAAGTAAATTGGCATAAATTGAACAGAAGAAAATGTAGTACTATTTATTTAATTCAAGTTTATAATTTGCATTTTGCTAACGACGTCATAGAATAGGAACGTGCGCTATTGGTTGCAGCTGTTTGTCTGTCTTTCTATTAGTATTACTTTTCTTTTCCCACTTACGTGGCGTATAACTTTTTATTCTATTACGTCACTTTAGGCGGGAAATCGCTTTTTAATTCTTTTTTTCTAAATGACAATTCTTTCAAAAAAATATTTTAAATAGCTTGTTAACCGTTCAATTCCCTTCATTTTTGGAGCGATACAGACTTTTTCACGCCCATTTTCTGTTACCATAAGCACAGATTTGGCAGACCTGCGCGGTCTTCCGGACAAATTGATTAGAACAGCTCGATCTCATAACTCGCCTTATTTTCTTCGAGTGCTTATTTCTGACGGAAAATAGCCCTCTCCATACGCAATCAAGTCGGGCGCTTGCCCACATATCGCATTTCTCATCTTCGACTTTTGTCGCTGCGCGCGCGAAATTAATACGCGCCCAGCTTTGTCGGCGCCCTTTCGAGGATTTGCGGCCCCGTTTGATGTTGGTTTTGCCGCGGCGCGGGCTTAATTATTGAGGGCCCGAACAAAGTGTTTGCGCTAGTAAATGACGCATGTTGGATTGAATCAGCTGGGATGTAGGACCCCGACGGATCCCGGTACAAATTCGTTCACAGGAATAATCGCTGCTTTGGCACGAAAATTGGAGTGTCGATCGAACCCTATTGATACGAACAAGTTCGGGCTCTATAACCCAAAAATCGCGGTAACTTTAATTGAAGTGGATTTTTGCATAACCATAATGTTTTGGTGGAATATTTGGCATCAAGTTATATGTATCAAAAATTCTCTGAGTCATACCATTAGCTTTGCAAAACTAACGACGTTAAAAGCTATCTCGTCAGATAATGTAGTTTTAATAGGCGTGCGCCATTATTGAGAACGATATCAGGAACGGAACCGGGCCGATTCGGCTAATTTTAGGTCCCGGCTCGGGATGTTACGCTAGGTGCATTAGGCCAGCTTCGGATTTTTTCCAGATTTAATGGAGGCTGCTTTGATCTCGAAATTGCCTTTTAGAGTTTGCTGTGATTGAGTTTGTTATTAGTTTTTCCTTATTTTCCTTGATTAATTTTTATCGACATTAGAGCGCCGGAATTTAATAACGGCCGATCAGTGGGAAACAGAGCGACTGAGCTTTAGATAAAATACATATGATGCATCGCAAGTATGCCCAATTTTTTATAAATTATGAGCTAAATCAGCCGGAACGTTTCAGTTTTCGATGTAAATGCGGTCTTGCTCCCGGGTAAATATTTAAACGGGGGTTAATTGTGTTTTAAAAGTTTGATTATGTAGGCGTGACCCTTATTAAATAAATATAAATGGAAAATTCATTTATAGCAGTTGCGTGCAGCCCGTTTTCGCGTCCATTAACGGCGTTTGCTCGTACTATTTTTACACGGTAACGTTAGACAGTATTTTAAAAAATAATTAATCTACGTAGTAGAAGATGGCTAGATTATGTAATTTGAAAAGCAAAGCAGAAATATATAAAAATGTTAGCGAGTTTTGCAAAACCGCTTTTTTTTTATTTTTAGTATACAGAATTAGATTGACATCTCTATCTGGCATGAAATAATATTTCTACATAGTTTCATTGAGATAAATTACATATCTACATTTAATTTGTTAAAAATAACAGTAGCGAATGGAGGCTGTTTATGTAAGCGAAAGTTCCGGAAAAAACAAAAGTTGTAAACAAGAAGCTATTTCAGGAAGATTGATTTTATTTAGTACACAAACGCGGCTAATTAAAATGAGGGGATTACACAACAAATAATTTAGCTGATGATTGAATTGTTTATTTGTCTCTAACTATATGATGAAATATGATGCGACCGCTGCAATGATTTTGAAATTCGTGGTGGTGTTTATTAATCGCTTGATGCAAGACAGCTTTTATATATAGAGAATTGAGGTCGTTAGAGGTGTAACTGTACAGAAATTGAAACGGACTCTGCTCTAACATCGTCCTACTTACCACGAACTAGAGTTAAAATTCCAAGGGGCATAACAAGGATGGCCACCATGAGGTCGGTGATGGCCAGCGACATCAAGAAGTAATTGGTAACGTTCTGCAGCCGCCTCTCCCAGGTGATGGCCAGGCACACTAGGATGTTGCCGGCGGCAGTTCCCACGACCAGCACGAGGGCCAAAAGCCCCCACCAGTTGTTGAACTCCTTCTGCACAGCATCCGTGTGGTTGTTCGTCCCCGAGCTCGTTACATTGTTATAGATTATTGTCGCTTTATAGAACACTTTGTCGTTTGCCGACATATTTCTTCTTCTCGATTAACCACTAATTTTTTTCGTACACATTACTAGAACCAACCCAGAAATGGTGCTCGGGAGCACCATTATGCGATTGTAAACTATTAGCAAGTTTAATCAATTAATTAAATTATTTATACACACATGGCAAATTTTGATCATCTATACAAATATAATCGCCAAACCGTACACATCCCCTGCATCGCTCCTTACTTCCTTCAGCCTCCGGCGCTCCATCAGAGGAAGGTCCGAATGGAACCACTTGTTAGAAGTTTCCGACTCGCGCTCCGCCGTCGCGCCACCGCGCGCTTTTTCAGCGACGTGCCGTGAACGTCTGAGTAGCGTCGCGACGCCGCGATGTGTGTCAGTGGAAAACCGGAGCAGCGTCGCTTCCAGACCTTACGAGCGCGCCTGCGTCCCCGCCGAAAATTGTACGCTCTTTTCGGTTGGAGTAGGTTGAGTATACATTTTCCCGGCTACGTTACACGAGAAGGTACACGATCATCTGAAACATGGTGCCTCCGGATTGTCCCATTAAAAGTGAGGCGCTGCTGATTAATTAAAGCGAGCGGATCTAGTCTTAAGATCGCCGATAAAAAGGGATAATTAGATACATAACAGTTCTTGGCTTTGTGCTCCTCTGCAAAAAATTTAATTAACAATTATGCTTCGATATTTGAAACTTGATTACGATTGGAAAAGTGAGCAGTTCGAAGTTCTGCGTTACTCTTTTCATTGTTTAAATAACTCCAGTTTTAACTTTTTTAAGCAACATCGAATAATTTAACTTCGTTTTTTTTTTGTTTAAAATCATGACACAGTTTTTACAATTTTTTAATATTGAACTTATATTGCGCAACTCTAACTTATTTTTGTATTTTTACATAAATAACAGTTTTGTGTTGCGCTTTAAAATAAAATAGGTAGTTTTTGCTAACTTGACACTTAAAAGTCTTGCACATAATAAATAACAAAGTCAAAGTAAATTCGAAAGTACTTGGAGACGTAGAGAAATTTCATCATACGTAGTATCAAAAGAAAACAAAAATGTTTATGAAGTATTTAATTATTTAATGACATTTTGACTATCAAAAAATACTTATTTGTATGGAGAAGTAAATAAAAATCACTTGGCTAGATGCACAGTTGTCAGTCGAATAATTATGAAATCTTGATAGTTGACGGTAGACAGCGTACGCTTTAATGATCTTTAAACATTTAAACAAGGAACATAATTTTGATAATCTCAAAATGACCCACGCCGTGCAATTTGTTGGTAAAAATTTTTATATGAAATTCAATCGCTTTTATCTGGTAAGAAACAGGCTCCACAATACATTTTTTCAATATTGATCAAATGAGGGGCAATTCAATGGGTTACGATATGTAACATCTACATCCTATGATATATTTCAAACATCCAATGGTTTGAGCCATTGGTTCGTGTGTGTGTGTCTGTAAAAATCGACGAGCCGTTTGGTCGCAAGGTCGCAAAGTCGGTCGCGAATCTAAACGGTTGAAGATACAAAAAATTCATTAGAATAAAAATGATTTGTTATCACGAGATAAACATGATTTTTAATATACCGGGTCAAATAAATAAGTTATAGCCGATTAAAAATTAATTAAACGGACCAATCACAGCGCGCTCGGAGAGCTTCCTGGCCGACAGCGGGAGGACAGCACTTGGCCGCTAGGAGGGAGCACGCAGGCGATAATGGGGAAGGCCGTGCGGCCGAGTTCGCACGGCTACCTTCAGTGACGTAGCAAAATTTTATGTACGAGTCAATTATTATCTTGTACTGTTTATTTTAATCAGCTTTCGAGTGTTGGACTCGCGCCTCGTCCTTTTTTAAAATAACAAGATCCGGGACGAGAGCAGCGCGGGGCCGAGACGATGGACCCGGTATAATATATAATAATAGGATAAGGAAAGTCGTGTGATGTTCACACCAGATTTTTTTTGTATCTTCCGATGTATAATAGATATAACTATAAGACATCTATTAAACTGTTTAAAATGACTTTCTTTTGTTCGTCTTGATCTTTTAAGAAATGGGTATTGCTAATTCTCTCTATGCTACGGATGCTGTAATGGAGTTGCTGTTGCTTAATTGTTTGGATCTACGGCCATGGTCTGGATTGATTTTTACGGGGGGGGGGGGTGTGAATAGAAGTTTACTTTTTCAATAATAAGAATTATATGTTACGAAGAGGGGGAGGAGTAGGGGATTAGGATTTTAGAGATGTTAGATGTGGCATGCCCAAAAAACTTAGAAACCACTAAAGTCATATTTATGTTTCAATTCGTAGGTCATTTGTAAGAAAGTTAATTATTTATTATTATTTATTATACCGGGTCCATCGTCTCGGCCCTGCGCTGTTCTCGTCTCGGAACTTGTTATTTTAAAAATGGACAACGCGCGAGTCCAACACTCGAAAGCTGATTAAAATAAACAGTACAAGACAATAATTGACTGGTACTTAAAATTTTGCTACGTCACTGAAGGTAACCGTGCGAGCTCGGCTGCACGGCCTTTTAATCTTTAATCGGCTGTAACTTATTTATTTGACATCGGATCAAAAAATTTCATTGTAATTTTTTGTTCGTCTCGGTCTGATCTATCCGGTAATATAAATTTCCCGAAACATTTTATGAACACCCAGTATATTAAAAATCCTGGAATTTTTTTTCGAGTTCCTATTTTACCAACTTTTATTTTAAATTCATGTTTATCTCATGATAACAAAT
Source organism: Sinelater perroti (assembly GCA_036346155.1). Lineage (NCBI taxonomy): Eukaryota > Metazoa > Arthropoda > Insecta > Coleoptera > Elateridae > Sinelater > Sinelater perroti. The sequence goes on along the minus strand of JARFIY010000046.1, from coordinate 4,554,482 downwards.
CATTTTTATTCTCATAAATTTTTTGTATCTTCAACCGTTTAGATTCGCGACCGCTTTGCACCGATTTTGCGACCTTTGCGACCAAATGACTCGGCCGATTTTTACCAAAAGGTTCGCACTGCGTCCACTACCTGCAAGTAACTTGCATACTAAATTTCAAGTCTCTAGCTCATACGGTTCTCGAGATATCCTGTTTACTGACAGACCGACAGATACGCACACACACACGAACCAATGACTCAAACTAACTTTGTTGGTATCCTGAGGCTATATTCGTTCCAGAAATGTGAAAAACTGGGTAGGTCAAATTTCCGCCGATTACATTACTTTCCTTATTATAGGATAAGGAAAGTAAAATGAATTCAAAGAAAGTCTTGAATTTATTTCCAAATTATTGTGGCATTACGTGGGTGGTGCACCACTATTACTTTGAAATAAGCACATAAAATAATATTTATCGATTTTTCCTTGGCCAGGTTTGTTAACAAGCAAATATAACTCTTTCTTCATAGCCTTGTCTAATTTTCTTTATTATAATCGTTTGCTTATTTACCGTCTTGTCTCGTGTCCTATTTGTAATACACAGTCGACAATCTGGGTGGTTGAAGGAACAGTCAAAGTTACCGATACGCATATTAAATAGGAAAAAGAAAGATTTCAAAATCCTTTCCTAAATAAGTTTACAGGGTGAGGAGAATGTTGTTCCATCTAGAACGATCCTTAATACTATAGCTGAATGGTATTGTATACAATAATTAGACAAAGCAATAATAATTTACTTTATGTTGATCTGGTAATAAATCAAAGACATTGTGTTTTTAGGGGTTAGATTACGAGTATCGATTTTTCATTTCTCATAGTATCAACCACATTAACAAATTTTTTGATATTATTAGATGCTGCGTATTCGTACGATAGATGAAATTAAGGGGTATGATCTTTTTTTTTGAAAATTTTCAGAGAAATACGAACTGCCTTTTCACGTGAACCTTTTTTTGTAATTATATAATAAAATAGGAGTGGAGTTAATGAGAGAGTAAGAAATAAATGGAAGTCCTAATTTCTTTTTCTTTGCGAATGAAAGTATCAAAGATGAATCGAAGTTGAAAGTTGAATTATAGTTGAAGCCATGCTGTCATAGTTTTTTTTCACTGAACGGCAATAAATTCATGTTTTAAATGACCAAACCTAAAAACCGCCGTTGTTTGACAAATATTGTAGCATCAACTGAAGATGAATAAAAAATGTCACGACTCTTCTTGAAGTGTGATTTTTGTTACTGAATATGAATAATATTACGTTTACACAAATCAAGAAATTGTGAGTAAATTGTCTTCGTTTATACACCTGACAGAAAAGTGTCAAAGCTTTAGATAAGAGATGTTCTAGGAATGGAATAGTCAAATTCGAAAACCAGAAAAGAAAATGATGGTTTATTTAATTTTCAAAAATATGGAAAAAACATCATACTGATATATAAATTGCGAAAACCTGTATAGAAGCAGCATAGAACGACGGACTAATTTTGGATACACGTTTCATATAATCATACTTTTAAAATGAGTAATTAAAAATTATTAGTGACACTTTTTTTAAATCTTGCATTGTAAATTAAAAATTTGGAAGGTTTTTCTGGTATTGATTTAATTTTTATAATTAATTTCCACTTTTTAGTAATTTCATTCATGTGTACTTTATTATATAGGAACAAAGTTCAAGCAATATCAGTTTTTTAAAGCTATTGAAAACCGTCTGGTATTAGTAAGTGTCAAAGAATTTTTGAAAATATTTTGTAAGACTAAAGAAAAAATAGAGAGTGTTGAAGGGTAAAAATCAAAATCCATAAGCAACATAGAAAAGCTATTAAGTAATGAAAAATTTGATGCTCAGAATTTGTAATTATCAATATTTTTTAATTTCATGTTTTCTTCAAAGAATCTATTTTTTAGGTGACGCTCTTCTATAGCAGATTTCAGTTACATCTGATTAATCAACGTAAATAAGCATTGGGACGTTCTTTCTTACGTTAGAAATTATATCTTATTTAAATTAACATTTCTAAAATTTATTATTAACAAAATATATGCCATGTCGTGAAAAACATTTCAACCAAAAGTTGTAAAAGGGGAAGAGGGGAATTGTGGATATGTTTAACCGCCAAAAAATGTAATAATCAAAGTTTTCACATTTTGTAACTGCGATAAACTTAAAATAGTTGCGATTGAGGCTGAGACCATTCAGGAAGATCGCTTCCGATTCTGAAAATATGGCCAATTTTAATTTTTGGAAACATATTTTTTAACTCAGCTACTTAGAACCCGAAACTTCCTTTATAAACAGTCCGCTGTTTTTCTTATTCTACGTATTTTTTCGACCAAACTGATTACTGTGTGGTCACCTTATGCTACCCCCAAAGGGACTAGGTTATAAAGAAGTTTGAAATATTTTAAAGATTACGTATTTGTTTAGAAAACGTTGGCAACGAGAAACCATATATATTTTCAACCTACTAAGGCTTTTAATTTTTTTCAGTTGCAAATAATCAAAATAACCAGATTTTCGACCTATATTTTAAGCGGGTTCCGGTTGAACAAGGACATCCCTGGCAGACATCCGATAGAATATTAATGGAAGAACGTAATATAGTACACTATGATAGCAAGAACTCCAGTTCAACTCAATATCCATATTTACCAATTTCAGTTCTTATGTTTTGCCTATGATTTTTTAATGAGCAAAACTTTATCCAGTGTTGTCGTAGATTAGTTATCTTTGGTTATTTGTTCAAACACTGAAATATATGCATCTTGGACATTCTGTGGTGATTCAAATTTATGTACATTTAGTTGTTTCTAGCCTTTTTGAAACAAAAATAATCGCATAAGACAAGGGCTGAATTAGAGTGCACATGCACATCTTTAAGTAATATTTGTCTTATCTCCCTAACTTTCTTTCTTTCTAAACTTATAATTCTATCTCCTCCTAGACGCTTCAACCGATTTCCTTGAAACTTGCACACCACATTCACAACTATATTTGCTAATTGGGCGCAAAAATCAGCCTTCTAACTTCAACCGTTTTTGAATTATTTAAATATTTTGATTATTGTATTGTATAGATGTCACACCTGTGATAGATAAAAACATTTTTTTTTTTAAACAGCGCCATCTATTGGACGTAAAAGCAAAGCCACAACAACGCGTAGCCGGGTACAGCTATTTTAGAATAAAAACAAACATTCTGTTACTGTTGCCAACATTAATCTAGAGAAAAATTAAAAATTACTGCAAATGAACGTAAAATGTAAAAATTACGGGAGTGCATTATGAACGAGCGCATAAGCTTTGCATTAATTCAACTTTACGATTACGTATTTCTTATGGGCTTACGTCCACCATGAATGGGCGTTAAATTGTTCCATGTTTCTGATCCAGAGAAAAAGCTGGTCTAATTAAAAATTTATACGTTCGCACCTTGCAAAAATTTGAGGGAAGGCGGGTGAAAAATTGTCAGTCTAGGACGCCAAAAATATCTTTTGGCGGGCAACTCTTAGTCTACTCTGTAAAGTAGCACTAATTGTAAGGTAGATGCAACATGGGACGCCCTTTACTATTTTTTCTACATCAACTATGTTTTTCGGATTAACAGCAGAATTAGAACGTCCATTTTGTGATTTACGCTTGTTATTGAATACTGTGTATTTTCACTAATTTTTGCCGATCAGACGGTTTGTTATTTCTGTTATAATACGAATTTTAGATGAATAAATTATAAAACCAAAGCATTACACTATATTCTAGAAAATCTAGAAGCATTCACTTTTACCTTCACAAATAAGTTATTTAGTAGTTTTGTCGCATCTACGTTTTTTGATACGCGATTTTGTTTCCCAATAGGAATATTGTCACTTATTGAGCAGATGGATTTTAAGATGTTTTTTTTTTGAAATTTTATGGAGGTTTGGAATGTTAGTTTATCATTAGTTTAGCTTGTTCAAAGCTCATTGTGTGAAATTTAGGAATATTCCGTCTACTGAAGTGTACTTAAGAAATTCTTGGGACTGGAACTAATTGTATGATTTTTCGAGAATAATAATGAACTAGGATTTTTCAAGGAAATAAAGATCCTTTATTGTAAAAATATGTACGTAACTATATATACCTAATGTACTGATTGAAATGTTATTTTACTACCTTATTCATTGAAACAGACCCTGATTCAAGTGCAACATTTAAATATAACCTCTCAAGGTAGGTGTCTTTTAGAAATCTTGACTTACACTATTTTATACAACGTTGAGACTTCATTCTTCTAATTTATGGTGTAAGGACCTTGTCTAGGTACATCACTAGAATCCATGGGCGATAGGTTTCACCATTTATGATGAAAATCAATTACAACTGTTGGCGTAATTTTCGAGCATATTTTTTTCATCCCTACTTTTTATCTCTTAATGTGACTAACACTCATGAAGGCAACCCAAATCTTTTAATACTTGATATCAACACATTGTAAATTTTGGTGTCATTCTAGCTGCTTAATTTTTGCTTTATCCGTACTCGCGTAGCTTTTCAGTGCATTTTAAAAGGCACTTTTTGGCATACTTGTTTGAAGTGTTTCCAAGCCACCTAACGCACATTTTTTTACGTAGTTCATGACATGTTCGCTACACACGTCGCGTTGTTACGTATTCATGATTGGCAACTGCACTCGACAAAAATTCTACGCAGACTGCTCAAACTAGAGAACTAAATCTGTCGTTGCATGCATAATTTGTTAATCTACTAACTAATATTTCGTTTTTTTAAATTGTTATCTAGTCCCAGTATGTCTTGTCATTAGAGCTTGTTGAACAACTTTTGTTTTTGCTATTCCCAGTCAGCTTTTAAATCCTTCGGTGCCAAAAATCTTATACGTAAGTTCTCTACTATTAGAGCTTTATTAGCGGCACGTTTTTCACAGCATCCTTTCAGGATATTATAGAAGTTAAACGCGGATGTCATTTCACTTTTACAATGTACAAAATATATTCTCATTCTAGGGTTGTTAATATTTATTAACAATATGATTAAACCAACAAGGAACAAGTATAATAGTAAGTAATTAATGAAAGAACAACAATTTTTTTGAATATTTGCAATGTATAATTTTCTATAATTATTTTTCCACTAAAAAGCCGGTCACTGGTAAGGGGTGATTTAGTCCTCACGATTATCTGTTTTTTAAGTTGTTTTTTTTTTTGAAAATTCTAAATCAACTTTGGATTACTATACTCTAGATAAAAAAAATGTTTAAAAAGATTCTAACCTGTATTTTAATTTTTAGAATAAGAATTCATTAAATAATAAAGATTTGCCCTTTTAAAAAATAAGGATGAATCTATCAAGGGTTAAGCTATCAGGGTTCTATTATTTTTTCAATGACAGTTACATTCCATTTTGTTTTGTGAAGATAACCCAAATAGAACTTGGGATATTCTGAACTGCTTTTAGGGGGGAACTTTACATGTGGTTTTTACCTCTTTAAAGTGCTTATGAATTGCTAAAAAAATATTTTTTTCTTTCTACAACTTATCTGAGTTTCATTGAAAGCGGTGGCGGACACTCCGATAAAGTTCCTTGTGAGTGAGGTATAAAAAAATTTCTCTTTCCATTTTACGGTGGTATAGGTTCTGAAAAGTTCTATATTGCACATGAAAAACATATTTTTTACTTTATATTGCATGTAAAATTTTTATGTAGGTGATATATCTAATCACAGTCCAGAAATCTATTCAACAGTTGCTTGGTTTGTTCTTTATTTTTAAGTAAAAAGGAGATTATAAACGAACTTGCTTACAAAAGTTATTTGAGGTCAAACGAACTTTTTTTTGTAAATCGAGCAGTTTTTTAGACATTTATTATAATGAAAATTTGAACAAAATAACGAATTTTTTTAAATCTTTATGCGATCCAATAATTAAATGAAAGGGCGGTTACGAAACACATGAAAGTTTTTCGAGACGCTTTCGAATTGTTATATTTAATTTAAAAAATTTAAATTTAATGGCTAATATTTTTATTTTTATTTTATGTAGTGACCTTTTTATTTACAACGCAGTTTATTATATATAACTACGTGTAAATGGGAAATTAAATAAATAAAATATATAATAAAAAACCTAAATGCGACCTAAGTGTTTCAACAAATCAACAAGTGAGCTTATAGTTGTGTGTATCTGAAGGATATTTTTGTACAAAACTAACAAATTATTTATTATTTAAATTATTTATTATTTAAGGGATTTTTAAGGAGTGAAATAATTTAAAAGAATTTAATCTATGTTTAGAGATTGTTGTATATAATTGTACATGGCAATTTTCGATTTTTATTGTTATGTCTTTGTAGTTAGTAGTAGTTAGTCTTTGTCCTTTTGAAGGATATATATTTTAAGTAGAAATAGCTCAGTTGTACTTTGTGGGCTAGTCCTGGCAAGGATTACATAACAACAAACTAATTTTGTCGTTCTGTGCGTTACGAAATATTGCAGGGCAGATCTGACATATATACAAACACGCATGCTTCAGCAGGCTTTTGTATAGTAATTCCTGGACACAGCCCATTTATTAAATTAATATCCATTACGTTGCAATGGAGCTGTTCGCAAGGGCTAACTCGAGCCGTACACGCGGCGACCAAATTAGTCCGACGTTTGGTGGCAGCGCCCGTCGCGTTCCACGCGGCGGCTGAAATATGGTCGTCTTCGCGGCGTTTGCGGGCGCATTAATCGCTTCTCGGAAATATTTTCCGCATGTGACACCCACTAGCCGCATCGGCATAAATGTATTTTCAGAAAAGTTATTCCCAAGTGGCGACGGCGTGCCAGGTAAGTTAAAACGGATTCGCGCACGATAAGGGAAATAACAAACGGCAAAAAGGCGTCCACTAAAGGGGAACTGCTGCAGCGGTATTTCCTCGATCGCGCTCGCACCGGAAAAAGCCGCCAGCGCCGGCACCGATGGCGGCCGTTTTACGGGTTGTTTTAGTATCCAATATTCCCCCCGCCAGCCAACCGTTAAAACTCGGCATAATCTTGTTATGCAGTACATTGTAACTCAATTGTAACCGCAACTTAGTTTTAATACTTTAATAAGCCCCGATAGCGAGATTTATGACCGCAAAGTTCAACACCACTCGGACGGCGTAATGCATAAGTTTCTCCATATTATATGGAGTTTCGGATTCTGTAGAGGGACGAATGTAGTTGAAAGCAGGGCTCTTGCGCGATGGAAGAGTGTGGGAATAGAATGCGCAGCACATTATAAACTTTTAACTGCATGTAAGGCACGAAAACTCGCGGCGAAAGTTGCAAACATGAAGATGGGCGTCCTGTCTCGATTGTTGAAGTGTGAACATCAACAGTTTGTTACTTAGTATGTAGGGAAACTCCTATAAGAACTTGAATGAATATTTTTCGTGGGTCACGAAAGTTCAAATTTTTTTTTTTAATAAATATACAATGCAACTAGACTAAAGACAGCAATTCTTATTTAAATTATCTAATGTTTAAATGAGATGTCACCCATTAATTGTCTTCTCAGTTTTGGTATTCTGGCACACTTCTGTCACTTTATACTAACTCAAATGGGTTTATCCTCTTGAGGCTTCCGTCTAATTCTGTATTATCAAGGAGTTGTAAAGTCTTCATATTTTATGTTCATGAAACCTTTTGGCTGATGTTCTTTATTTCCTGTGGATATTGCTGTTTCTCACAAAGTGCACTTATGTTGTTCCGTAGTGGTTTATTTTGAAATATTTGGATTTTATTAATGTTTTACTGGCACAGCCCCACTATTGACAACCGTATATCTGATTTTATTACCTAATTATTCAGTTTTGTTGTGTATTGACAGCTGAGGATTTCTTCACAAAAGCCTGTACATTTTTCTACATTTTACATTTAACTCGTCTTTTTTTTCGATGTGCTCCTTCCATTGTAAGTTAACATACAGGTTCAATTTAGATGCTTTACTGTATTAGCATGTGGTAAAATGACATCGTTTATTGTTACTGGTACATGAATTTAATAAATAAAGATTTGTTGTCATTTAATTTTATTCGTCATCTTTTTATCCATGACTATATATCATTCAAGGTTTGCTGTAGCACTTCTATTGTTCCTATAGTGCTATTTCCTGCTGCTAATATTGCAAAGTCATCTGCGAAGGTGGCTATCATTACTTGGTTATAGGGAGATCACTGATGCACAAGAGGTAAAGCACTGGCCACAATACACTGCCCTATGATACCCCCGTCTTAATTTCGTACAAGTCAGAGTATTTATTTCCCTATTTAATCCTAAATAGTATATTTGCAATGTAAGATTTCAGTAGGGAAAATTGTTTAGGCAGTACTTTTATAAGTTTATAGTTTATTAAAGCTTGATTCCAACCTTTGTCAAAAAGAAGATTGCTGAATAGTCTTTTTCCTCTTCGAGACTTTTTCAATGATACTTCTTATCATGTCTACGGTTTATGGCAGAATATTGATTTCTGACGCCGAACTTGTGTGGTGGAATCAACTATTTCCTTTCTTTTATTTATTTTAACCTTTTATGATGTTTCGTTTCGTCGCTTTTCAGGCTTCTATATCATTATTACTTCAACCATCTTCCAAACGCTCGATACGTATTTCAGTCGAAATGCGGCGTTTATTAAGTTTGTTAGTTTTACTATTCTTTTCTAGGCAACTGTCTCAATACTCCCCTGTGATTAGATCAAATCTCAGAGACTTCTTAGAGTTTGTTTTACTTAATATCTTTTGTTACTTTTTGTAGGGTAACTAATTTTATTTTTTTCTCTCATATTGCAACTTCCGCTGATAGCACTTGCCCCTTTTGTCCTTTTGGTTTAGTTTTATTTTATCTATTGGGAATTTTGTCCCTGAGTTCCTTGATATGGGGTTTCAAATGTGATCAAACTAAACATTAGTCAACGGTTTCAAATTAAAAAGTTCATTAGCAGAATCAGTATATTCAATCAAACTGGAATGTTTATAGAGGATTTTCCAATAAGGGCGTTTGAAATTTAAATTTAAATAAAACGAGTTGTGTGTGAGATATCATTAATTTTTTTTATTGGAAAGAGTATTCGATTGTATTATGTATGGAATATGATGTCGCGCAAATGGTCACCGCGGCTTTGCTGGGCAGGGCGTATCTGAGAGGTGCAACTTTCGATGATTCGACCGCATAAGTCGGGCTCGACATCATTGATGGCATTGGTTATATTGACTTTTAAGGCATCAATCGTCTGCAGCTTATTCGGATAGACCCATGATTTAAAGTATCCTCACAAAAAAAGTCTAATAGCGTTAAATCACCTGATCACGGTGGCCAGTTGACATCGCCGAAACGCGAAATAATCATGCCGTCGAATTTGTCGTGCAGAAGATCTATTGTTGCATATGCTGTGTGGCACGTAGCGCCGTTTTGTCGGAACCACATGTCGTTGAGATCCATATTGTCCAATTTAGGCCAAAAAATTGCTTATCATCGACCTTTACTTCTCGTCGGTTACAGTTATGGCGGTGTCAACTTCATTTTGAAGATGTAGGGACCAATGACCACGCCGGACTAAAATACACCCAAACAGTGACTTTTTCTGGATGAATTTGCAATTGATGGGTCTCATGTGGATTTTTATCTCCTCAAATGTGACAATTTTGCTTGTTGACATAGCTATTCATCCAAAAATGGGCATCATCGCTGAAAATGATTTTCCGTCCCAGATCGGGGTCTACTTCCAACTGCTCCAGAGTCCAGTCAGCGAATGCTCGACGCTACCTATGGTCGTTTATCTTCAGTTCCTGGGTTAATTGAATTATATACGGATGCAGGCCGAAGCCCCGACACTAAACTCGCAAAGTTGAGGTCTACGAAAGGCCAAGTTCTTGGGCGCTACGAAGAATTGACTACCCTTGGTTATTCTGCACACTCTCGTTCACTGCAATGTTTTCTGCAGACGTCACGTTTAGACGATATGCAGGTGTTGTTTGATTGTTTCCTGAACCAGTTGATTCGAATTTGTCTACGAAACCACGAAAGTCGACTCAACAGGACGATTGTGTGCACCGTGAAAATCACGTAGTGTACGGAACGTAGCTCGAACTGAGCACTCATTTTTATAGTAAAGTTTAATGATTGCATGCATTGCTCAACACTGTAATTTTCTATGATAATTAGCCCAACATTAAATACTGTATCCTCCAAATTTTATAGCTGTAGCTTCACCAACACGGCCGCTATACACTGTCAAAGTTCGAGCGCCCCCATATGAAAACCCTTTAAAAATATTTTTGTCTAAAAAGGTTCTTTATGGGACTTCACATTTACTATGTGCAAGTATGAGAAAATTTCCGATTAATTGACGTTACAAAAGTTTTATTAAAAAATATCAACTTTTGGAGCAAATTAGATTTCATTTGAAACTCCATGATATTGTCTTTCAATTCAAAAAATGGTACTTTTATCAACTAGCACATCCCAAGAACTAATATGTTAAACTATATATACATACAACATCAATTCGGTAGAATATTTTCAATGGTTTGCCTATAGAGTTCTGAAAGCTGCAGCTGAAATAATTATTAATTTTTGGAAAACAAAGAAAAAAAATAGAAAAATGGCGTGTCTAATTTTACAATATCTATCAATACGAATCAGTTTTTTTTTCGATAGAACGTGCCATTAGACCGTGACGCATCTATTAAATTAACGTCTAGTAGGTACTTTCACACAACAGACAGTACACGGTAAAATTAAGTCAATATTTTAAGGCAGATATCTTCTTCTCAACAATTATTAAACAAGTTGTGAGGATTCATCGATTACTTTATATTAAGACCACCAATCAGCAGATGACGGGGTAACTAAGAATTGAAAGTTATTAAAATTATTTTTGGCTTGTTCAAGAGGGGGCCAGCAGACAGTTGTTTTAATTAAAGTATATAATTAACACGAATGTATTTTAGGAACATTATCGATTTGGTCTTGTTTTTCATTATTATTATAATTGGAATCATGGGAGAGTTATTTTGTACAATGATATTTTACGGTTTTACAAATGAATCAAGGTTCATCACTGAAAAGACTTATTTTACCAATTGAGAGTTCTGCCTTTTCTAGAATAACAGTTTTTCGCTGGTTATAAGAATTCAAGCGTGAACGGTAAGAGATTTGAGATGATTTCCGAGCTAGACGTCCCAATTCCGATGTTTCTCCAACAAATATAGAGCAATTATCAGAGCTTTTACAATTACAGTTAGAATTTTACAATTAGAACAAGCTTACACGTTATATTGGTAGTGGCGACAAAAACCTCACGCGTTTTTTTTTTTTTGTTAAATAGCTTATTAGTCATTGGGTACTCACCCAGTATAAGAATGAGAGAGACTTACAAGAAGCTAAGGGACAATGACATGGACATTTTGTCGAATTACAGTAGAATGTTGTTGATGCATATATTTAATAGCTTAAATGGATAATTAAAATTCTTTTTTATTATTATAACATGATCATAGCGTTTATATTCTTATTCAAGAATTGAAACATGTCATTTAAGTTTTATAAAAGCTGCTGAAATTTAGTAATATAAGTTTTAATCAAATATTGTTAAGTGTCATTAAGTGTATGGACTAGTACATTGTAAATAAAACTGCTTCTACTTTTGTTACAAAATATTTCCTTCCACAGTACATCTTTCGTTCTGTTTACAACTTTTGACGAAATTATTTGCTTACTTTCTAACAGTTGCCACTTTTTTGTAATAATTTATGTTGGTCTTGTATCCGCAAGTTTATTTCTCAACTTCGAAACTCAAATTGATAGATATGTTTCATTGAACTAAAGTTGTTGGAGGTTATTTAATCGATCGAATAAAACAATTATAAAATGCTTTGTATTTCAGTAATAGGCCGCTTTTTTGAAGCATCTGATGCCTCCACGAATGCTTCCAATGATTTCACGAGATAAAACACAATTGCCCGCGGCCAGCCGACGACGTTCTTCGAAAATTGAATATTTCGTGGAAATAAAAAATAAATTCTCGATAGAACAATATGAAACAGTTTGTTTTAGTTAAAATTCGCCTGAATTGTGCTGATACAGCTTATTCATTTTAAATTATTGAAAGCCGGTTAAAATATTCTAAATTTATAATTGATGAATATATTTGAAATTGTGCTTCAGAAGAGATTGATTTATTATAGATAAAAATACATTCAGTTTAACACGCGCAACTATTTTAACCTTTTATTTTCAGCAGTTACTTAAAGAGTGCTTGTGATCGTTCCCATCGGTACTTTCCTCCTTAATGGCTAACAGATAAAATTACTCATCGAAACGTCCATGCCCATTTCACTTCACCATTTACAAAACGGTAATGGAAGGGTTTGTTTGAACTACCTTCTACATTAATTATCGCATTACTATTTATTTTCATTATTATATCCCTGTTTGCTTCAATTAAAATGTTGGGTCACTTGTCATATCTCAACGAATAAACCTTACGTATATTCTTTACTTTAAAATATAAAGTCGATAGATTAGCAGCTACAGTTTTCCTAAATATTTTTCAAGTTCGAATAATGGTATTTTGAATGTTGGCCATTCTATTGGTGATAACCCTTTATAGTATGTTTTTATTGTGAAAAAAAAATATCGTGGGATCAAATTGGAAAGAGATATGAAAAGACTAAAATTTTATTGATCGAAAACTTAATAATCAACTGTTGGCGATGAAGAATCTATGCAATTATGTTCTAATTTCGCTCACACACAATTCCCTTTAGCATTTTGAACTTAAAGTACGAAATTTTTATAAACGATTTTTTGTGTGTCAAAAAAGACGCTGTACAATGCTTTGTCTTTTCTTTTTAGTCATGAAATTTGGCGATCTTGCCAAACGATCCAGACACTTTCGGAGTTGATGGCTTCTCATGATAAATTCTTTTAACTCATTTTGCGTAGCTATTGCTTATTTTGAACACTTCTGTCATAAGGTGAAAAGTTCGCGGCCTGACAATGAAAGACTGCGACTTTCAGTTAAAAAATGATTTTATTTTTTTACATAATCTCCCTTGATTTCAACACACTTGATCCAGCGCCTCTTCAACGTCAGTATTTCTTCTCGTAAGTGAGAAACTGGAAGATTCTGAAAATATTCATCAATTTTTTCATTGGATGCGAAGCGCTTCCCAGAAACAAATTTTTTTAAGTTTGGGAACAGATGGAAGTCTGAGGGTGCCAAATCAGGAGAATAGGGGGGATGGCCGAGCAAATCATACCCCAAATCCCGCAGTTTTCCCATCGCCAACGCAGGTGCGTTGTCCTGGTGAAAGATGATTTTTTTCTTCTTCAAGCTAGGCCTCTTCTCGCGAATTTTGGCATCCAGCTGGCCAAGAAGGTTGGAGTAATATTCGCCTGTAGTTGTTCTGCCTTTTGCAAGATAGTCAATTAACAGGATCCCTTTCGCATTCCAAAACACGCTGGCCACCTTTCCGCAGATGTGATCGACTTCGCTTTTTTGGCGCCGAATTACCGGCTTTCACCCACTGCTTGGACTGCCGTTTCGTTTCTGGCGTGTAGTGGTGGACCCATGTCTCATCCATGGTGACAAATCGCCGAACAAAATCGGTCGGATCCCTGTTGAATCGGTTCAAAGATTGATGCGAAAATCGTTTGCGCATTTGCTTTTGATCGGCATTCAGCAAATGCGGCACCCATCTTGCGCAGAGCTTTCGCATCCCTAATTCTTCGTGCAAAATGTTTCACACCCTTTCTTCCGATATCCCCACAACCTCGGCTATCTCACTCACCTTCACTCGCCTATCGTGCAACACGATATCATGCACTTTTTCTATGGTTTCCGGTGTGGTTGCGGTTTTTGGCCGTCCTTCACGTGGGTCATCTTCAAGGGATGTGCGACCACGTTTAAATTGAGCTGCCCACTTTTTAACAGTTGAAGTAGCAGAGTCCCCGTAAACTTTTGTTAACTTCGGATGAATTTCGTTAGGGGTTAATCCATCCAAAACGAAGAATTTTATAACCGCACGATATTCAAGTTTATCCTTTTTAACAAAAAACATGCAACATGTCTACTGAAAGAATTCGTGTAAACAAACTACTTGAGCGAACAAGTTGAAACTAGTCATACGAACTAATGACACATGCACTCAAGCAGGAAACATAATTGTTTGCCGATTGCAACACCATCTCTGTGTCAGGCCGAGAACTTTTCACCCTACCCTCGTACGTTACTGGGTGATATACGATTCGTTCCATTTTGTGCTGATTATTTCTTTCTATTTATCCAGTTGGGAATAGTATTATAATGAAGGATAGTTTGTGTAACTAGCTCGTAACTAATGACACTGATTTAATCCCACCAAACGACCATCAAAACTTCACTTTCGTTAAATGTTTCTTATAAAAGATATAAGTCTCGTCCTCACTAATTAATCTCTTTAAAAGAAGTTTTTCTAAAATGCCAAATTTTGCTTAAATATTTCCCAGTAGGAAATTAGGTCATTCGCACAGGCAGGATTGAAATAAAGCTGAAGTTCTTTTCTTCGTTCAATATTTGTGTTGTTTTAACTAACCTATTCTTTTCGTGATCATCGTTTTAGGTTGTTCTGAAAATTTTAAGATGGGCTGAAGATGATTACAATGTATTTTATTAAAACAATGAATGCATTTTATATAGCAAGAGTACGCGTTTGACTTTCACAGTGTAAAGTTATGTCGACTGCCATTTTTTTATCCCTGAAGACTTAAATTAATTAAAAAATAAATTGTAATCTACAAAACCTAGTCTTTCACCAGTATATATTTATAGTGACAAATTTTTCCAAGCTACGACGGGAAAACTTGCCAAGCAAATCAAAATAAGTACTCTTACTATTGATACCTACAGAAAACTCATCAACCGCGAAGACGATATAGTTCCCCCATCTACCAAATTCAACAAGAAAGAACGCATAGGGTTGTAATTCCGGATCTACATCACTCAAATCGTATTGAAAATATCAAGAATGAACTGGGCGAGTCAAGGCACTGAAAAATATGATTAACATGAATCATATGATAAGTAAAAACCCATTGGTAAAGAATTATTTTTGTTAAATTTCTGCAAAAAAACTAAAATAAGCATTGCGAATCGGAAATAACATATTGCAGTGTACACATTGCCAAGATTATGGTTACTACAAGTCATACTGCAGAAAGCTATTTTATGCTATTAAATATGAGAGGACTATATAACTGCAAATTCTATACAAAGAAAAGAGACACTTCATTTAAGTGTATTTTATGTAATGGCAGCCAATTACAAGCGATATACTGTTTACAGACTTTAAGGTTAGAAAAATGTTTAAATAACAACCCCAAAAATTGTCGAACAAAGTAAAACTAATAACAAACACAGCAACAAACTTTCGCAACTATGCACAAGCGGCAAATAATACAATCAAGAATGAGATAGCGGAGAAACTTACCACCTTCTTCATTGAATTCAAAAATATGTTCTCTCAACTTCTTAACCACAATAGCATGGTATCCTGTTCATACGTACAACAGTCGCCAACACGATAACTGAATAATAATAGCGACGTGGAACTTAAATTGACTGAAAAACAATCCAAGATTACCTTGTTCTTATATATGGTAACCAAAATCGATGTAATGTTGATTTTCGAAAGACATTCTTTTATTAATACTGTCATAAAAATCCCGTACTACAATATATACTAAGCATGCCACCTCGACGAAACTATTTACGTAGGGTCACCAATCTTAATCATGTCAGCAATCAATTACTATATCATACATAACATTAACCATCGGAACTGTATATAGTCCACATGCAGAATGTCAAAACATTTTACTCCCATTAGATCCACATTTTCTCATAGCAAGAAACGGATTCTAGATTGATTACAACTATGGAATGGAACCTGTTCCAAGTTATGCAGCAAAATGAATTTACAGTACTTGTCAACCAACGAGGTGACCTACTGGTCATTGGATTTAAACAATCTCCCAGATATGTTAGATTTTGAAGTCATCAAAGACATTCTTAACATATATAGTAAAAAAGAAAATGATTTAGATCTAAATTTAGATCGTAGCCCAGTAATAATTACCTTGAGTAGTAAGGTAATATACAAAAACCTTTATTAAAACTAAGTACTAGAGAAATCGTCTAGGAACAATCAAAACTCATTATCACCAATAACATCAAACTAAAACACAGAATGCATGACGCTAATGAAATTGATGAAACTGTAGAATGTATCGTAAAGTTAATTTATGAAGCCTCAATGTACCACCAATATAAGACAATTGGTTGTAAAAAACTCAGAGCACGAGACAAATGAGAAAGGTTAAAAAAGTTCCTGAACAAGAGTACCCTAAACGGGCTACCGCACAAATTTTATTATACTATATAACAAAACTGACACGAAACATTTAATTAATACATCACGAACCTATTATCAGAAGATTATACCATCTGGAAGGCTACTAGAAATTCAAAAGACCAGCATTACCAGTACCGTCTCTAAGAAAACGGATAGAAGTTGGACCCGTACTAATGTTGAAAAAGCAAAAATCTACGCAGAATATCTTACGATTCCTGTGTAGTAACTTAAATACAGACATAAAAGTAGAAGAATACCTCAACTCGCCTTGCGAGTTATCCCTATCCAGGTCTGCAATGGTTGTACGACCGAAAAAAACAGCTTTCAAGTAAAGCAATAATTCTCATCACGCATGCTCGCTACTATCCAGCGAAAATATTTACAAATCACTACGGTTCCAAAACCTGGAAAGTCATCATAAACAACAAATTTATATAGTTCCATTAGCTTACTACAACTACTTTCCAAAATATTTGAACGACTCTCATTGCACAGGGTCGAGAAAACCATAACAATGGACGAATTCCATTACATTAGTTTGTTTTCTGAGCAAGCCACTCCACCATAGAATTGTAAATTATATATATAAAAAAAATTATGAGTGCTGCTGCTGCTGCTGCTGCTCTCACACAGGTCAAAGGTCAGTTCTAACTGAGTATACGTAAATGCGTTGTCATGGCAACGGCGTACGCCAATTATGTCAAACAGAGCTTTTTAATCGTGTTTTTATTTTTAAAAACTATGCGAAGGGGCTCAAGCATGTCGGAGTTGGACAAGCTCTCCGGAGGGCCACTGCCAGACCTCGTTATATTAAACATAGTCTTAAGGGGAAACAATTGTGTTCTTCGGTGTTCTTAAACATTCAGCAAGCATTTAATAAGGTATGACACTGGGAACTATTGTATAAAATAAAAAAGAAACTTTCCTATCAAGTCTGCCTATTACTAAATGAAAGACACTTTCAAATTAAACTTGAACACTCTATCAAACTATCATCTTATTAGCTCCAGTGTTCCACAGGGTAGCGTCGTTGGACTTTTCCTATACCTTTTCTATACTGTCGATGTCCCAACTACTAACATCCTTTTAATGACCACCTTTTTTAATGATACACCTATAATATCCAATTCCACCAGAGTATCAGAAAAACTACAGATATATTTAAGCCGGTTGCAAGCTTGGCTATATTAATAGAGAATAAAAGTGAATAGTGGTAAATCCACACTAATAACATTTACTACCAGACGAAGCGACTGATCTCAAATTACCTTTAATAATATGCTCTTGCCGTAGACAAAAAGTTGATATGGAAAACCCACATAAAAGCCAAACATTAACAACAATCCAAAAAAAGATACACCTTGCGAATCGGTCAAAAATCCCAACTGAACGTGAACAATTAAATACTATTATATAAAGCCACCTTAAAACATATTTTGACTTATCAACTAATAGTCAGTGGTTTGTTAGCAACTAAACCGTCCACATCGACTTTGGAATCCCATACGTCAATGATTTACTCAAATTTTAGCTAGAAATTGTTGAGGTCGTGTCTTAAACCATAACAATAGCTATCCTCTACAACGAACAATTAGTTAACAGAAGACTAAAAAGACGATGACCCGAAGATCTCATTGCGTAAGTCAGTGGATGGTGCACAATAATGACATACTGTTTACTTATTACTTTGTAGTTTAATTTTAATAATTTATTAAAGACCACTATGGACATCCACGTATTGTTAATTAGGATCATAACAGGATCGGTATTTTTTGGAAAATTCTAATAGTCTTATAATTTCAAGAAGACACATTGCACTTCTAACAATTCACTCCTCCTTCTACAAGCATACTTTGCAGAATGAACAATTTCATGGGGAATAAACTCGCCCCCTCTTTAGTTACCTAATTTTAATTTAAGGGAGGAATTTACGAATGTTTTTTTGTACATTTGCGTAATCGCCATTCTGGAAAGTATGCAAAAATTTATGACTGCTATGAATGTTGTTTGTAGCGTAACGCCATGTAAAAAGTATAGTTAATTTTCAGTGCCCTTTCTTTAGGGGTATACTATAGTTGATTTCACTGGTGGTGAGGTTTAAGATCAATTTTGTAACATATTATTTCAATATCTTATATACAAATTTTTAGCTAAATTTTTGACCAACTTTGGTATTTAAATACGTAGTCTCGTTCTAGTTTTCAAAGGGACAACTTTTTAAATTGTTGCTTTTTATTAAGTAATTTAATTTTGTAGACGGGTAACTTTAGCTTGATTAACACATTAATGTTCGTTGAGCTTAAATTTATATCATAAAGTAGAACTGTGCCGCTATGCTTTTATACAAAATCCAATAAAAGAACCTCGTTTAACTTGATAGTTTTCCTTTTTAAAATTACATATTGTTTTCCCTCTTATTACGCGGGTTTCAATTTAGGCAGAAAGGATATTTAAGTTATCTCCCTGATTACCGTGAAAATACGAACTAGTTAAAGTAAACGCCATTGTTACTGTGGTAATTTGTTCTAACGTGTCTCGTGCTAACTGCGGCGGTCATGTGAAACTCCAAGTTAGCATTGCCGCGCAAAGCCATTTAGCGTTTCCTTCGAAGCTCGCATTTGCATCGGCGGTGTTAATAATTCGAAGATAGAGAAAGCCAGCGGAAGCGCGATATTTCACGCGATTCGAGTTGACAGCGGATTTGCATCCGCGAATTCGCCGCTCGCCGCAGCGCGCCTAAGGGCGAACGTTTGCAGCGGAACGTGAAGGAAAACGATTTTCGGTCGGGTTTTACAATATTTTTTCATTATGCGGAAGAGCTGGCTGCAATTTGTTTCAATTCTTTTCTACGTTGCCGTTTTAATTTTTAACCTTGTAGCTCCCGCATGCGGACCCGTTTTAATAATTAACGAAAGTGCTTTTCAGCACTTTATTTGCAAATACATTTTGGATGGTTGCATGTAGCCGTAGTGTATAATTTATTATTTTGAAATAGATCACCTTTATCGTTACTGCCTAGCTGCGCCATTTTCAAACGAAATGAAACAAAAGGAAATAAAATTATGATTACTAATATAATCAGCACTCTAAATCCAGTATTATACGCATGTCCATAAATGAAGGATCAGACCAAGACAGACCCATATGGACCCTTAATGGAAATCAAATTTGTGCACAGATGTATGATGCAACTGAACGTGATAAGAAACATAAGAAATCAATAATTTAAATGTAAATTTAAAATTGGGCTATTTTGTATGGCTTGGGATGAAAAAAAAATTGCGTATTCTACAAAATGTTAATATGGAGTATGTTATCAAATGACAAAAATGTATAATGATGTAGCATGCTACACTTGCAACGAAGCTCGTAAAGAAATAGGGAGGGATATGTTTCGGTATTCTATTTTTAGAGATACAAGATTCGTTTGACAGGAACAACGTGCATTACTATCTATAAATAAGAAAACAGGTCCCGTTGTTCCTATAAAAAGATGGACGTATATAATAGTTCCCCGTAATAGGCCTCGAAGGCCCTTTGGGGTCGTAACAGGATAGATCTGTTACAGTCTAGAGCCTACGGTACACAAGGGTAGTAACGTGGCCAGCGCTACGTACCGACCGCCTATTATTACCCCAGAGTTTGACCTCCAGGTACTCATTTATTGCAGCCTGAGTCGAACTGGGCCGTAAAAATGCCAGCGATCGAATTGGCGAGAGCGGGATTCGAACCCGCAACTCTTGGTTTCGTAGTCTAGCGATCTATCCACTAAGCTACCACGGCACATAATGGACGTATATATTGATAATATTTTTCTTCTCGGCTTTTACCATGCATTGAGTTAAAAATTTACACTAAACTCACCAACTGGGACGATTTCAGAAGTCAACTAGAAGAAGTACTTAATCTTGGTACACGAATTAAAAACGCCCAAGACCTTAATCACGCTACCCAATATTTGACGACAGAGATATAAAACGCTATTTGACAGGTCAAGCCCAACATAATAAACATCCAAAAATCACGCTACATACGAGATCGTATTGTTGAAAGACGTACGACAAGAAAGAAATGGCAAGGAACCAAAAAATAGACAAGACAAAACTACACTTTATAGAGTTACTCAACAATTATATAACGTGTTAATAGAAGTACGTAACAATACATTACAAACTTCTTATCCGACGACCACGCACTAAGGAAAGTAACGAAAAAGTTTAAAATATCTGCAGTAGCTATACTTCCGATTAAAAAACTAGACGGTACTTGGACCAGATCAGAGAAAAAAGCAGATACGTTCGCTGAACAGTTTGTTAATGTTTTTAGAACATTATAACCACAAGAAAATAATGAGGATATTGAAATTACGTCGTTTCTCGATACCCCGTGTCAGCTGTCGCTGCCAGTCAAACTTTTTCACCTGCTGAAATACGTTAACAAATCATAGTCACCAAAGCTCGTAAAGCTTCCGAGGTATGCTTTGGTAATAGAAGAGATTCTACAAAACCTTCCTATGAGAGCTTCTTACCACTATTTAGAATATCATACTAAGACATTTTCCTAATCATTGGAAATTCACCCTGTTTACTGTGATTGCTAAGCCCCATAAACTCCACTTACACAACTCTTCTTATATCGACCAATCAGCCTGTTGCCCTTTATTATGCAAAATCAAACTGCACTGCTCAAGACAGTTGTATTTAATATGAAAGTCGTATTATCCGGAAGGGTATACTAAGTTAAGAACACCCACTATAAGAAAGAGAAACGAAATAGTTATAAAAGTTAAACAAATAAACTGGCTGATTGAGACCCGTGGAACCCATTTGTGGGACTGAGCAAAGTCATCTTACAGAGATTCCATTCAAAAGATTCTCAAAACCATAACGCATTCTCCATGGTATGTCACAAACGAAACCCTCCATAACGACTTAAGAATACCATATGTAGTGGACGAGATTAAGAATCTCGCAAGAACGTACACCAGCAACTTGACATGCAAATCAACTCATGGAATACCTTTCCAATCAATCGATCGTCAACAGGAAGTTAAAAGGCAATTATTGCAAGACCCATCTTTGCAACTAATCAAGACTAATGTGAAATTTAACGGGGAGACCGGCATTGGACGGATCTTCCTCATGTCATGTAAAACTACATCACATCTACTTGTTACTTGTACAACGAGTTGATTGTAAATACGCAAATGTTAAATAATAATTAAAAAAATCCTTCGATGGTCTTCATTGACTGAAGAAACTTTTTTTATTTTAATCAGTTTTTGGCGACTTTTCTCCAATGTTGTACATTAAGCTTTTGAAAGTTTTACTACACGTTCTTTTTTGGTTGCATTATTGTAGGTTCGATATTAAATACATGTTATGTTGTTATTATCTGTGGTTTCTTGCAGAGTATTCTTAGTTTCTCATTGAATAATCACATCTTGGTTTATAAGATCAGTACAGTACCTCTAACAAAGTTATAGAGAGGTACGCAAAAGTCTAACATAATGCCATGCGATACTAGGATACCTCTATCTCCGGAATAGTCTCGTTCGTAAATGTTGTCTCGGCCACATCGATGATTTCCACGTGCTATCTAGGTGTACAAGCTTCATGAGTGACTATACAAAAAGAGCTTGATTTGTCCGTGAACAATACACAATTGCCGATTATCGGCTCAATAATAATATTCATGTTTGCGCCGCCTTCCTAACTAAGCTCTTCTGTGGTCTAGCATCAACGGGATGTGTCTTGCAGACTCGTCGAGCTGTGGTAGCTACAAGGTCCTTTGTTGTACTATGTGGCTGTTTTCTATTTCAAACAATAGTAGTGTGCAGTCATTATTATTATTATTACTAGTGCTGTCCATTCCATAATGGCGTTTTAATAGCACAAATTTAAATTGAGGTCCGCCAGTCCTGAATTGTTTCATTATACATCTACATCTGCCGCGCTTTTTGCATTGTCACAAATGTTATTCACTAGTTTTTTCATTGCTTTGTCTTTAGCCTTATATTTCACTTCACTCTATTTGAAACTTACATCACTACATTCTTGGATTATATATTTTCCCTATCATTCTTGTTTTGCTCGTTTCCTTTTATCTTTGATTGTACAAGATGGTTTAAATATGGCCGGGCCTGATTTTTTTTACAAAAAAAAAACAAATTGCCAATCACACACTTACACATGTTCGTTTTCAACGTGCTTTTTTATTTTGAAGAGTTAGATCAATTTTTAGTTAAAAGTTAAAATAGGACATCCATCCTAGTGTTGTACTGCTCTTTTTCATATATAATGTTGCCTTGCACACTTTGTATTTTCACAACAGAATTCTAATATTGAAACTGATGAATTCATCTTATTTCCTGCAATCCTCCAGTCCTAATGTTGTCTTCGAATTTATAAATATAATATTTGATTTATTTAAATTGATTGTTAAATTTTTTTTTGAGCATTTTTTATGTTAAATGTCTTAGTTTTTAGTAGATTAATTTCTTGATTTCTTAGTTGTGTATGGAAATCCTGTTTTTGTTTAGAAAATTTCTTTGCTGTTTGATACACTGTCTTGATATCCTTTAATTTTACAGCCATTTTAGATTTATGTAGTATTTCTTCCTTTTAGTTTTTTTTTTAATTTTTTTGTTTCCTTGTATAATTTACCTAATTTTTTTTTGGTATCATCTTGTTTACTTAATAGTCTCAGTTTTCTAATGTATTTGTCCCAAAGTGGTTCGTTACCTTTGTTGTTCATATTTTGCTTGCGGATTTGTTTAATTTTTTTTAATATGATTTTTCGTTCCTGTTGATTCCTGTTTGACGGTATGAGATAACATTTTTAGTTGCTTGGAACCTTTGCCATAGCCTTGGAATAACACTACGTAGAACTAAAAGTTCAAGTCGGCTAACGATCCGAACTCGTAGAGTGTTATCAATATGGGCGCAAGGAACCGTTATCTATCTGTATACACGGTGTTCACAGTATCATGTTCTCACACTCCCATATAAATGTGATTTCTATCATACTACCAACGTTATTCCCGGATAACGTTAAATATGGCAGCGTACATATATCTAGAATTTCAATATGTAGTTTGGCCATAAACTTATTTTTTCTGATTAGTTATAATTTGTAGATTTTGTAATGTAATAATATTAATTAAATGTATAAAATGAGGTTCTGTTTTTATAAGCAGCAGCCGCAAAAAGCACTTTATGAATATAAAATGAGGTGTAGGTAATTTATTTCACAATTAACTCACGCCTTTATTACCGTTGTGACAACGTGCCTAATAAATAGTTTGTCCAAGCATTACATTGTTCAGTAAAACATGTTAACATGGTAGTCATGCTCCGTGATAGAGCCGCTACAAATTTTGGCCCACAGAAGCACACGGGCAGTTTTTGCTCGGCTTTTTACATTTTCATATAAAACTTGCCGTTGCCAAGAGCCTCCCCGAGTTTCTGCACTGACCGCAGCTAATCCAATTACCGATAAAACTCGGAAGGACGTCTCCTGATAAACCTGATTTGGGAAGTCTCATAAGTGCCTCTCGAACAAAAGATCCGTCGCGAAATTGCCAAACGGGCCGAAGTTGACAAATACGGCTGTAGGAGCGGAGAAAAATATAGTCCCTTAATAGGAGGCGACTGCGCCGGTCTTACCGGAGAACTAATATTATCTGTCACAAAGGTTGAAACGTTGAATCACTCGGAGTTCACCGGAGTAGGAGAAAAATGTAAACAGTCAGTCCCGGCTGCTGGGTGTAGCTGCCGCACGGAGACAGCTCCTAATAGAAAACGCCGTCAATAATGCAAACTCTGGAGATATAAAGATTATTTGCATGTGCGATCGCGTGCCTGAGCGGCGCGGCGCGTTTTCGCGCGTCCTTTTGGAACTAATTTGAAGTTTTCTGTGGTATGCAGTTTTTTCAATCCGAGACAACTTTTTTGTCAATATTTCTGCTTGTTGCTACGACTGATATTGTCGAGGTAATCACTCTATTGCAACCCTTATTTTCTGCCCACGGCACAAAGAACGCAATTATATTTTTTGAGCAAATACCAAAGATAAACGTGGGTATATTTATCTGTCGAAAGAGTGATTGGCGCGCGTAAAGAACAATTTTAAAAAATTGTACCTCTAATTAGTTTTCAGGGAGTATAAATAAATGGGCATGTCTCAGCTAAAAAATTGCGATTCGTTACCAAAAATTCTGATTTCAGGAATCGGTTACATATAATAATTATGATTGAAAATAATAGTTGCAATAATAAAATTACTATATGAATTTGATATTATGGTGTAGAGAAACTTTAGCGATATATTTGCAAAACATATAGTCGTATATACGGGGTGTCCCATAAATCAACGTCAAGCCGGAAACGGGTGATAGACCAGGTAGTAACAGTTATCAGAAAAATAATTAAAAAAATCTTAGTCGTGTACGTTTAAAATTATAGGCACGAGGGGAATTCGCTTTAGATATCTCTACCGAGATGCTATCTCTACAATGCTTAGAAGCCGCAATCTTCTCGGTTTACCACATGGTGCGTAATCAACAAATTTCGGATTATATATGATGTGTCTTTATAGGCAGAATAATTTTTTTAGTATTAATGACTCATTTGTTTACTTTATTAGCCCTTCCCTCAAATCACTACATCATTGACAGCAATAGTATAGTTAGAGTTGGACTTTGACCTGTGTGACAGCAGCAGCAGCACTCATAATTTTTTTTATAATTATAATTAAAAAAAAAATTGAAAATATTGACACCCTGTGATGATGATCTTTCATGTACTGTGACTACAAATCTTTATTGTTCTTTATTATTTTTTTTTTGTGTTATATAACCCTGAATAACCCTTCTGTAAATACAATCTAAAATTAAAACACAAACTGCCTCAGGTTTAAAGAAAATATCACTTTTGTTACTCAACCGTGCACTCAAAATTATTACATTGCCCAAATTTAACTAAGTGTGCTGAAAGAAAATGTACAATGCTATTTTGGCAAATAACTTTAAAAGATGGCGCATTTAGTCCAGATTCCAAAATGATATAACACTTGCTAAATTAATTCTTAAATAAGGAAAAAATATTTTTTTTCTAAAGAAATCCGATCTCAAGCTAATCCTTTTTACTTAGTTAACATGCTTCTAATGCATGCTAGGCTTTCTCTACGTCCTTAGTTCTAAGGTATAAGTTTGAATTAATAAAAGAACCACTACCATCAAGTAGTGATTCATTTTTCCTTTTAAGTTTTAAATAAAATTCAATTACTGGAATCAAAAGTTTATTTAATTCATAAGAAATGTTTAAATTGTTTGTCTTCAGCCACAATACAAGTTCTACATCTTCTGTAAAATTCGGCGTGTTGTACTTTTGGGCACTTCTATCCTTGCTTCAATTCCACGTACTGAGGTGCTCGGGTCATGTGTGACTTCTTGTAAGATTTCGTCCTCGTAGGCCATGAGGGGTCTTTCCTCACTAGTCATTTGATTTGGAAATTGACCCTCTGAAAGTGACTGGTGCACATTTGCAAACACTCAGTTATCTGGATAACGCCCAGCATTTTGATATCTCTCACGATAAAGTTCAGCTGCAGCACTACCATTGCATTTGCATTCTTCTTAAATGAGTTGCATGTTAGCATATTTCTGTGCAGTGTACCGAGATGGCATGGTGGTATTCACAGTACACAATTATGTGATCAACGAGTGACACTTTAGTTCAAAAGAAAGTCAGTTTCGTCAGAAATAGTCAAATAACAAATCCAAGTCACTGCAATCAAGTCCAATAAACAAAGCAAACGTTGTAAGCAAGAATTCAACGCGAATACAGAAAGATGCACAGTGAACGAAGAAACGTAACGTACTGCAGTATTGCACATTATGCTTATGTGTCCTATTTGGCTAGGATGGCATCGCTATCCGTTTCGCTTACACCCGTCGAAATGGCGTTTCTATCTGTCTCACTCATCTTGGTGAAAGTGGCGTTACATCTATCTCGCTCACACTTGGCGTAATAGTGTCACTATCCGTTTCACTCAAATTTGTACTTTAAAACTGGGGACTTAGAGAAAGCCTAGCGTGCATTAGAAGCATGTTCACTAAGTAAAAATGATTAGCTTGAGATCGGATTTCTTTAGAAAAAAAATATTTTTTCCTTATTTAAGAATTAGTTTAGCAAGTGTTATACTATTTTGGAATCTGGACTAAATGCGCCATCTTCTAAAGTCACTTGCCAAAATAGCGTTGTACATTTTCTTTCAGTACAGTTAGTTAAAGTTGGACGATGTAATAATTTTGAGTGCACGGTTGAGTAGCTAAAGTGATATTTTCTTTAAACCTGAGGCAGTTGTGTTCTAATTTTAGACTGTAATCACAGAAGGGTTATTCAGGGTTATATGACACACACAAAAAAATAAAAAACAATAAATATTTGTAGTACATGAAAGATCATCACAGGGTGTCAATATTTTCAATTTTTTTTGAATGCCTATAATTTTAAAAGTACACGACTAAGATTGCTTTTATTATTTTTCTGATAACTGTTACTACCTGGTCTATCACCCGTTTCCGGCTTCACGTTGATTTATGGGACACCTTGTATATGTAAGTCGTATTAACAGAGTCTTAAAATGAGGGCATATTTAATGCACTATGTACATAGGGTATCGGGAAAGCTTTCTTCGAAATGAGTTTTAGAACTAATTCTATTACATTCAAATGTCATATGTATTGATTCGTGGACAAAAATTAAAAATAAGAATGTTCTTTAGAGTTACACTGAACGAAGGTTTCGAAGAGGTATAATCGAAGTTGGCAACATTTTTTAAAGTACGACAGTCTTAATTGAAAACGGGTTCGTTCTTGTCGAAAATGTTGTGTGGACCATACAACCATCTGTGGAATTTTATGGTCGGTATGGCAGGCTTTAGAGGTAACATCCGAAAAATAACGGAAACCATGGAGGATTTCATGAGTTTAAGACCAACAGAGGAATTACGTAGCAAAGATATCTGTTCGATTATGTTACCTACATATGTAACTTTGACCAAGTGCAATCCTAAAAAGCACTGGTTTTATATTTTTATTTCTTTAAAAGAAAATGCAAGTTAGTTAAAATAATTGTAGATGCGGTATATAGAATCTGTTTTCAAGTCCATTCGCCATAAAAAAATTAAATAGTATATGCCTAATAATAAGGAAATTAAGAATGTAATAGAGTACCTAGATTTTTCTTTCTCTATGTGTGGTAAACCTGCTTAGTGAATGTTGGGTTGTTGGTTGATTTACCAAGGTAAAAACAAAAATTCGAGGGTCTTTAAACAAAAAGTTCTGTTATGCGGACCTCTTTTCCTAGTATTTTGCTTTGTGTGATGAGATGGGGTATATTGTATCTTTTGGGGTATTCAATTACCTGTGAAAAGTACTTTAGAGTATGTATTTTGATTATTTGGATAACTTCAGTTAATTTATCCAAGAGATTCGGTAATTGTTCGTTTTTTACTTTGTCCACCCAACTTATCGAGGAACTCTTCCGTAGACCCACATTTTAAATTATTCTAATCTTCAATGCAGAGTGTAAGTCAATATCCAGCTTTCAGAACCGTACTGAAGAATTAAGAATTTATATAGGGTTTTCCATTAAGGGCGCTCGAACTTGAAATTTATATAAAACAAGTTGTGTATGAGATATCATTATTTTTTTTATTTGAAAGAGTATTCGATTAAATTATTTATGGAATATGATATCGTCCAGATAGCTGCCGCGGCTTCGCTGGGCGGCGCATATCCGAGAATTCCAATTTTCGATGACTCGACCACGAAAGTCTGACTCGATATCATTGATGGCATTGGTTATGTTGACTTTTAAGGCGTCAATCGTCTGCGACTTATTAAAATAGATCCGTGATTTAACGTAGCCTCATAAGAAAAGGTCTAATGCCGTTAAATCACACGATCTCGGTGGCCAGTTGACGTCTCGAGTACGCGAGATAACTATGCCGTCGAATTTGTCGTGCAGAAGATCCATTGTTGCATATGGTATGTGTGTGTGGCATATAACGCCGTCTTGTTGGAACCACATGTCGTTGAGCTCCAAGTCTTCCCCGCCGGAGCAAAATCCAGACCAAACAGTGACTTTTCTGGATGCATTTGCAACTGATGGGTCTCATGTGGATTTTTATCTCTCCAAATGTGACAATTTTGCTTGTTGACATAGCCATTCATCCAAAAATGGGCTTCGTCGTCGAAGATAATATTCCGTCCGAAATCGGGGTCCACTTCCAACAGCTCCACAGCCCAGTCAGCGAATGCTCAACGTTGCCTATGGTCGTTTACCTTCAGTTCCTGAGTTAATTGAATTTTGTATGGATGCAGGCCCAAGTTCCGACACAAAATTCGCCGAGTTAAGGTCTGCGAAAGGCCAAGTTCTTGGGCGCGACTAGGAATTGACCGTCTCGTGTTATCTTGCACACTCTGGTTCACTGCAGCAATGTTTTCTGCAGAACTCACGTTTCGACGACGTACGGATCTTGTTTTATAGTTTACTAAATCAATTGATTCGAATTTGTTCACCAAACGACGAATAGTCGGCTCAACAGGACGATTGTGTGCACCGTAAAAATGACGTAGCTCACGGGACGTAACTCGAAATGAACACTCACTTTGATAATAAAGTTTGATGATTTGCACGCGTTGCTCAACACTGTAACTCTCCATCATGATTTGCCTAACATTAATTACTATGACTTCTAAATTTTACAGCTGAAGCTTCACCAACATGGACGCTATACACTGTCAAAATTCGAACGGCCCTATTGGAAAACCTTATACATTTTACCAATGCAATTTTTACTTGTTAGTATCTTTTTTTATTTTAAACATCGCTGATATCGCCTTTTCTATCCGGATTTTAATTTTCTTGCTCATATTACAGTTTCCATTTAAACTGCAACCTAAAGTACTGTAATTCTTCTATTTTGCTAATTGTAAGGCCAGAACACCATTGATCTTAGTACTGTACGACGAATCATTGAGTTTTGTTTTGGAAGAAAATTATATATATATATATATATATATATATATATATATATATATATATATATATATATATATATATATATATATATACTGGAAAAATTATATATTGTAACAGTTTTGCTCTCATCTGTGGTCAGTGACCCGCTTAAATTTATTTAAACTACTTATTTATGAAATTGAACTATTTACTAACATTTTTGTACATTTCACAAACAATTGCTAATGTAAAATTACACTCTATAACTATATTTATCTATAGCACAATTTATGTCATACTAACACTGTTCATTTTGCTGCCGTTACTTGACTTTCTTTGGATGATTCGGGATATTTAAGCAATTAGGACCGGGTCTGAGGCTTACGGCAACCATGTGGTAAACACCTGGAAATTTTCACATTGTTCTAGTCCTCGCATGTACGTTAGTAGCGCGACTAGAAGGCATTATGGCCACTGCTCGACTATGTCGCATCGGCGAGGTCTGTTTATGGGAGACGTTAGGAAATTCGCTACAATATTCTGATTTTTTTAACAGATGAATTTGTGTTACATTACTTTTTGCTGTGTTAAATAAATAGACAATACTACTGAAATATTAGAAAAATCCCCATTCTTACTTAAATTTATATTGTAGGCTTACAAAATTTGTATTCGTTATAGGAAGATCAGATCTCATTAAAGATGAACAAATTTTAATTAATAAACTGACCAATATTAAAATTTCGTACAGATACAAAGTCTTGTCGGAAATCAATATGATATTTACATCTGTACTATAACTTCAAGGGAGAAGAAAACAAAAAAATTGGAGAGTGTTTTGGCCTTCCTACAATTCATTCTTCAATCAATTTAGATTATTTCTTGAGACTTCTTGATTTTTTCATTTGGATTTACTCAAGACTTGAGTCTCCCGTTTTAAGGCGATGGATTATAGAATTTGATCATGAATGTTATGTGCAAATCGTAAGCGAAATTTTATTTGGATGTTCGTAGAAGTTTTTGAACTAAAACATAGGTGAGATGTATAAAAACGCATGACTTTTTTTCAAAGTCCTCCAATTTTGTTTTAATCTAATCGTAATATAAAAACCCTTATAAAAAGCTATACGTGGCGAATTCTATTTTTAAAATTTAATTTTTAAACGAAATCTTTGATGTAAATTACAAAGTAAGTATCATCTTTACAAGACGCA
This sequence comes from Sinelater perroti, assembly GCA_036346155.1. NCBI lineage: Eukaryota > Metazoa > Arthropoda > Insecta > Coleoptera > Elateridae > Sinelater > Sinelater perroti. The sequence continues at coordinate 4,523,782 of JARFIY010000046.1, read as the reverse complement.
AATAAGCCCAGACTCATTTCAGAATTGCCAATTAGATAAAGAACGGTAGGTCTTTTTATACCTTAACATAGAATGTAATGAACCAGGGAGCCATTCATGCCGCATTCGAAAGGATGTCGTTCAACCCATGTTATTGTTTTTATCAAAACATCTAAATTCAATTTACTTTAGTATTTCATTTAGAAGAGTTCAAACCTTAAATAGTGGGCGAGCGCTCGTTGCAGCGATTTGGTATGTTGAAAGCCATTGCTATTATTGTTTTTATTTTTAACTAGGATTTTGAAATTAAAATTAAAATTTAAAAAATGGCAGCTCTGGTATTTTATCGTAGCAAAAACTATCGAAGAAAGGAGATGAAGTAAAAGTGTGCACCTTGTGTGTTGCATTAAAAAATTATTTTTGGCTAGTTTTACTTATACAAAATGTTGAATATATGATTGATATAAAAATAAATATAAATTAAAAGGATATTTCAGCAGAGAAAATGCTTGTTATTCTAAACAAGGGTTAAAGTGGATAAAACAACTTTTTTTATCAAGAAAGGGTCGACTCGTGCGGTTGTTGCACACAATTTCTCAGGGTCGGGGATGAAAATCAGACCGGCGGCGCCCCGCGCCCCATATGTCTCAAGTTTGGCGTGGTTGTTTAGGAATTATTCTATTTAAACTTGGGGGCGGCTGGATATTTCTCATGTCAAGCATGTATCAATTAGCGAAGACATTAATTAAGAACCTCCGTATCAAAGGGACCCACGTTATCATAAGCCGGAGTTCTCTGTGAGAACATATATGTAATTAAAGTGCGCGTACGAGGACCCCTTTCCAAGCTCGTCTTCGTAGGGGAGTCTGGCATTCTTGCCCAGAGGAATCCCTCATTTTTGTCGGGTGGCGACTACTGTTTACGGTACCTAAGTGATCGTTAACAAGTTTATAGGTGCTCCTCGCTGACCTTTCAGCCAACAAGCCGTGTCGAAATGGGTCTACACTGTTGCAATTAGGCGGCGATGCGAGAATGATCAGGTGAATTACTGAAGCGTTAATTTAATTCCCTTAAAGGAAGACAGAATACTTAATTAACATTGGAAGTTTATTAAATCGAGATTATTGTTATATAATATAATTATTAAGACCTATGTGTAGTTACTTCGTATGTAATATATATATAGCACCATCTCCTTCAAGATATTATTAGTCTCCCGTTTCATAAGTCTGTGTTAAATTAATCCTTATTTATGACACACGGCAATCCTTAGAACAACTTCATTAGCAGTAACTTTAATTAATTCGTTGGAGTTCAGCGACTGGTGCTACGCTCGAGGACTTCAGCGCAGTCGATAGGCTCGCAAATGCATAAACGGCATTCCTATGGATAGATTATTGATTGTGGAAGCGATATCGGCCCTCGCTTTTGTGGGCGTTAGTTTCGTAAGTCCCGCGACTAACTGTTGGGGCCCCTACATTAATTATGAAGAAACCACTTAGTAGTTCTCGTCGCACTGAAAATACCCCCTGAAAGAACCGCTGCTGATGGAAGTGGGGAACTTCGCAGACGTCCGTTTATTTGCTCGTTGTGTTTGCTCGGGGATGCTTTTTGCTTTCTGCGCGAGCGGGATTTAAACAAATGTAATGCACTTAACGTTCGAAGACTTTGAAAGGGCCCGGCTCAAAAACGTTTCTGTCAATGACAATTTCTATAATGAGGGGCGAATCGAGGCGGGCGGGTTTCAGGGCGGTGTTCGGGATGAGATTTAGATACGCGGTTAGCCAAAAAAAAGCAGAAGATTGGGGTGTATAGTGCCCTGGATGTTTGATTGTTATTATTACACCGTTGACTTATCGTTTTATTATATGAAAGTATTATTATCAAACTTGAAATACAATCGTTATTGCTACAGTTATATACTATAAGTATTTGTTACAACTGAACGATCGAGGTATATTATTTTATAATCACAACAATAAAGTTTTAATGATTAATTCACTGAGTAATATATGTACAAGATAGACAATTCGAATTTTACGCTATTCGGAATATACGCATTGTCGGAAGTTGTGATTCGGAAGTTATGTAGACAACACATGGTAAATTAATCAGTATGTGTGTACATCAAAGTAATTTATCAATTGGTGCTATGAATATTAAGGCATGCTTTTGGTGGTAAAAATTGTGCCCTGTATAAATACAGTTCGTTAGTTGGTCAAAAAGTTTGAAAAAACTGGTGGTATTAAAGATTATTATAAGGGTTCAATAAAATGCAAGAGGATCCCCACCACCTCTTATCAGGCGTCGCTCTCAAGAAACGAGCACTCATAGAACTTTTTTATTGACCATATTAAACAAATTATTTAATTAAAACTAAAGCTGTACATGATTCATTTGAATCGAGAAATCATCAAAAATATTGTGAGCGCAGTAATGCAATATTGGATGTTAATGTCTTCTTTGTGGATGGCTCATAATGGGCGATGAAGCTCATTTTGACTTATTTGGGTATATTAATAAGAGAAACTAGAGTATGTGGGAAAGGAAAACCCTCGTGTTATTCACAAACGACCGTTACATCCACATCGGGTCACAGTTTGGCACGATTTTTTTAAAGGTGTAGGTGGACCTTTTTTTAGAGTAAAGCCGTTATTGGGAAGAGTTGCCGTAACATGACAGAAAACTTTTTGAGTCCTCAAATTACAGAACTTAATTTGAGAAACATGTGATTTTAGCAAAACGGTGTTACATGTTAAATACAATGAGCATGCTGAGAATAATGCCTCCAGAGTGTTTAATTTTCCGTTTTTTAAGTGATATTGTTTGCCCTCTCCCTCCAGGTCATCACATTTGACTGTACCTGACATTTTTAAATTTATACTATCAAATCAAATAAAGTATGCACGCTTTTCGTCATCTATAAAAAGCTGTTAGAGAATATTATTTAAATAGCTCTCTCTCTCTCTCTCTCTCTCTCTCTCTCTCTCTCTCTCTCCTCTCTCCTCCTTTCTACCTATTTCCCCCTTTTCCTTTTCTCCCGCTATCTCTCTATACCCCCTTTCCTTCTCTCTCCCTACATACACACGGTACTTGCGATCAATAACAAAATAGCTGACTTTATTCGCTCAGCCAAGGATCGCTGCCCTATTGAATCCCAAAAAATGAAAGATATAGAACAAGAACAATCAGTATTATTAACACTATTATGAATTTGGGAACAACGACAGTGTGGACTGGAAATAAAACATGTGATTCAGCATATTGGGGATTAAAAAGTTAAAATCCGTCGAATTGCTTGTAAATACTTGCCACATAAATTAATGCCATTTTTATGTATTAAGTGCGCATCTTAATTCTTAACCTTCTCCTCGGAATTGTGATATTAACTTATAGAAAGCAACTATCTTCGAAAGAATCTCTCTTGCTGTCTATGCATTTGCGCCATAGGGGAATTGTCGAATTTTGTTTCGAAAAAATAAGGAGTTGGAATTGATGAACGCAACCAGATTATTCTTGACATTTTTGAAAAAATTAAGTGGATGTCAGTCAGCTGATTTTGCAGGGATCTGAAGAAGTGATAATCTGAAGAGGTCAAATTTAGCGAATTCGCTGGGTGCGGTAAAATTTTTTATCTCAAGTATGTCATCATTAGCATTATCGTAGTGTTTACTCTTGGTCTCAGCTGTGAGTTTGTGGATAACGGACTGTCTTGTGAATTTTCTTTAACTTGTATAGACGCTTTGAAGTGACTTAGCCTATTACTATACATTTATTTACGAACGTTTCATAAGTTGTTGCTGTTTTTTATCTTTGACATTTTTTTGGTTTTATGCAGTTAAGGGCCGAGAATTAAGTGAAAGATATTTTTAATCTTGTTACACGATAATGTAGTACAGCATGACTAAATAAATGATGTGCAGATTCTATCCTGTTGCGTCATAGTATTATATCTGAAGATATGGAAAGCGAAAAATTGGAAATTTCATGTGGCGAAGGCATTATTAGAAACAAAATATTAATGTCACCGAAGCAGTTAAGAAAATATGTGAAGTAGAAGGGGGAGGTTTAGTGAATGTGGGTATAGCACAAAATTTGTTGCAATCTTTTTCAGGTAATAACTTTTGGCGAAAGATGAAAAACATTGTTATCGCTCAATTGTGTGAAAAATAGAGACAACAAGTAATATAACGCAAGATAAAAACCAATGTAAAGTAACTACAAATCGTTGGATATCTTTGGTTTAATTAAAGATACCGTCGCATCAGTTTTTAGTGAAATTTATAAGTACTGCTCGACGAATGAAGCGTAACTCATATTCAACATTGATTTATAATCTGCCGTCATTTGTTTTCGTTCCACATGATGACCACGTTTTTAAAAGTGTGAACATTTTTAACCTTTTTTTTGAAGTGGAGACATTTGTTTAAATTCATCAGTTGGTCGCATATGAATGACGGGGATCATCTAGACCAGAGGCTCCCAAACTTTTTTTCTCATAGACCACTTTGAAAGTTTTGCTGGTTCCGGTGGACCCCCTGCAGCTACATTTCTACCATATTCCCAAAACTCGAAAAAAATGTGAAGATTAGATCTAACTATGGAAATTTTCGTTGCGGCTGAGTAATTGGTTAATTAATTAATTGATTGTGCTGTGAGTGGATGTCAAAAAAGTAAAGTTATCCAATCAAAAAAGTCATTCCATCCAGCTTTACTCCTTTGACATCTATCTACAACACAAGAAATCACTCAATTCTCACATATTTTATTTAGAAAACGCCCCATTCGGAGTGGTAAAAATAAAAAGAAAAATAGTATATTTCCTTGTGTTGTATTTATTCAAATATGTAATTATTACACTATTAATTATTATTGTTATATTATTAAAAGTATGTATAACAAATAGGCAGGTAAGTATTATACTTACTTTTCCGACAGTGGCAAACACTAACATCGATTCACTTTACTTTTCTTTTCGAAATTCGGGAAACAAATGAATAATGTTTATCCGTTGCACTCGTATTTATATTGGTGAAGAATTAAACAAGTTCATGCAAGATTGCAAGCACACACACCACAAGTCGTACTTCGTCTCTTTGCACGTCTGAACAAGCATTGCGGGCGGCGGCAGCGGCAGCGCTTTGCAAGTCTCGACACGTTGTACTGAATATAGAATATGCAAGTTTTTACAAGTAACAGTCGCTGAGCTTCTTAAAATATTATCTGCCTACATTGATAGGTGAACTCAAACCAACATTTTAGTTCTTCACTATCGAAACCAGATAAATTCTCGTGGACCCCCGCTTACGAATTGTGAACCCCCATTTTTTTGTCACGCCAACGTAGACCCTCGTCGAGTCTCCCGTGGGCCCTTGGGGGTTCACCTGGACCACTTTGGGAATCAATGATCTAGACGTAAGAGGCTTTCGATGTGGTAGGCTGTTTAACAATGTTCCGAACTATCGAGACCGAGTTCATGTTCCCTGAGAGCCCATATCCACGTAGATTTAGTATGTAGTTCGCAGTACTAAGTAATAAAGTATTACAATCTTCCTTCAAATCTTTTTTTTCCGGCTCCATACTTGCAGAAGATTCGTTACGTGCGATCAAAAACTAATCTATATATGTTGATTTTAAAAAAAGTAATTATCAAATCATGTGGTCATACGTGAACTTTTTAATAACAAGGTCATTTTGTGTACATGGTGGAATTATAAGGATGTAATTACCAACAAAATTATGCCATACGTTTGGACGATAAATACTGAAAGATATTTTCCCGAAAGTATTGAATCATATTATACAAAAAATTACAGTTATAATAACAACAAGTCTATATATTTAGTAGAAACGGAACAAAAAACAAAAAATATTTCACGTAGTCTCAGTTCCCTTCCAAATAGGTATCTTGGAATCTCACACACTTGTACCAGCGGCATTTCCACTATTCAAAATATTCTACAAAGTCGTCCTATGTTTGAATCGCGAATAATATTAGTGATAAATATTTTTCCTTTCATAGGTGATGTAGGTTTTGGGACCAGCCATAAGTTTTAGGGCAACAAATCTAGACTGTAGACTGAGATATAATAAATGAGTGCTGGAGGAGCGTATTTGTCAATCAAAAAACACAACGTAGTGTTTACCTTGCGCGACTGTTAAGTACCAAATTTGATGCCGACTCGTTGCTCTATTTCTTTAGTCATTAAAAAATACCATATTCTATATGTCTTAATTGATTGGCGTCTAACTCCCAATTGATTTGGATTATTCAAACGTGCATTGCAGTCCGCTCTTATTGGCCAGTCGGGTTACATCGCGGCCGCGTAAATTGTTTTCGTTATATTAATATTGGGTTCATATTTTCGAAAAAAACTTTGTATGGTGTCATTACATAATAAATAATCAGGTTTAACCAATCTTAAGAAAGTCCTCCTCCACCAGAATAATGCACGCTCGCATATTGCAAAAAAAAACCGGGAAGAACTTGACGGCATCGGATTACTACTCCATTCACTATTTAGTCAGAATAGTAATGTTTTGTTCATGCGGAAATCTATTTATCTCTATAAGAGGATATTGACATGACAGTTGAAGATGTTTTTAATTTAAAAAAGCGAATTATTCTGTTGTAGGATCAAAGATGGATAACAATTTCAGAATATGACGAGTTATATCAAATATTAAATTTATTTCTTGTTTTTCTTAATGGTGAAGTTTTATTTTGTAAAACAACGTTCAGTAGTAGGCACAATTTAACGATTTAACCAACTTTTTCAGTGAGTTTTGATAATAATGAGCTTTTTTGTACTAGTGAAAACGATGCCGTAGTCTAAACGAAATGTGATATTTTTTGTGACCAACTGTGAGACATACCTTTACCTCACCATACATTGCTTAAAGATCCAAAAATAGTTTGTTTTACTATGCCATCACGAACGATGTTATATTTATATATAAAATCATAAAGCTGTTTTGAAACTTCCTGTGTTTTATTAATTAGGCTTTGACCTCCTTAATAATGGCTAGAACGTGCCGCGTGCCTTGTTAATTATCATTTTTAGCTCTTTTTCACTTAAAAGCTCCAAGTTTGCCGGGCCGAACCGATTCATTAATGCCGTGCTGTGAGGGCTGTAACGCTGTAGTTTTTGATCCTCATACCTTTATGTGACGCGTAGTAAACGACGTCGTGCGAAGTAAAAATTTTTAACCCGCTATTCGCGCTACGCATTTGACACGCTCGGTGGTAGTAAATTAGATTTTATAACTTTTAAGCGAATTTTTAAATTTTCTTTATATATTACATAAGTGTGAGTTAGCCAATTCACCGCGATTCTGCAAACTTGTTGATGACTATTTTGTGAAATAGTTATCAACAAGTTATTACTTTCTTTAAAGATAATGATTTAGTTTAGTTCTTAAAAATGTTTAAAATTCATATTATTGCAGAGCCAGTTTCAGTATTTTTTCTTGGTATAAACTTTATTAGAAAAAAGATATTTTGAAAAAGCAAAATTTTAAACTTGCATTAAAAATTGATTTATCATAATTACAATTTAATATAACAAATTAAAAACTCACATTACTGTTCTACTTATCGCGTGCTTCGTAAAAAAGTTAATGGGTTTTCACATGTAACATCATACGAACCATCAGTATACATTACGCAACTTAAGCAACTCAAAAATTCATGACGACTGCAGTAACTTTATACATTTTTGTTATAATTGGTCATTAAGATACAGGACCTCGTTTACAATTACCAGTCCATCTTCATCCGCTGCTGTATGCATTCAGAGCGTACTTGAGAGGCCAGGGCAACAAATGAATTCCTTCGCCGCCGCAAAATTGCATCAGGAAAATTGGCCATTAGACATGCAGCAGAGCGAAGTTCCGAATACCATCCATCCAGATGAGCTGCCTAATTGTACACGCTCGCATCTTCGCATTATTGCTGTCGGCGCGGGCCCCGCACATCCATCGAAATTAGAACGGCCGGGCCCAGAAGTCAAAGAAAGCCGCAAATTTGTTCCGTGCGGATCAAAGCGCCTTTGAGGGCCGCCAGTAATTTAAGAGAAACATCAAATTGTTGTGACCGATCCCGGTACTTCTTCGGTCGTGCTTTGACGCATTCAATTACGCGTGGGGGTCCTTTCAGGAGGCGGATTACTGTTGCCGTCGCTTTCGATGTTTCCACAAAAGTGAGTTGTTTTTTAGGATTGGTACTGTACATTTTTTCCCGTGAAGGTTTGGATCATGCAGTTAAATATTTCAAGTTGTTGTATCGTATTATTTGTTATCCGTACAAACGACTACATTGTTTTTTTAAGGAACAATTGCAACGTGCTAATTCGTACATTAAATATCTCATTGTCTGACTAAGCGCGGGTTTTGAACTAAAGTTATCGTTTCAGTCAAAATATTGATATAACGTTCAACCTACTAGGTGTATAAATTTCACAGGACGCAAATCACCGTTTACATGTATCGTATTAGTCCGCCCTCTTGCGGTTTTAAAGCAATGACATTTGATCTTTCGAAACATCATGCGATTTGGCGTTTGATGCACATAACCTCAATAATCAGCTGTGTTCACGATGGCAATCACAAAAGATCATATTCGATTTTCTATCCACTTCGCGTTTCATCTTAAGAAAAACGCTACTGAAGCGACCGAAATGATTTATGCTGCATATGGTGAGAACGCTGTAAGTCATGCAACGTGCAAACAGTGCTACCAAAGATTTCGCGGAGGAGAGTTTAGTCTTGAAATATTTGGCACGGATGAGCTGCAGACATTACTGGATCAAAACAATGCGCAAACTGAAAAAGAGCTTGCAGAACACCTTGGCGTCACTCAGCCAGCCATTTCCATACGTTTGCATGCAATGGGTAAGATACAAAAAGAAGGCAGATGGGTTCCGCATAAACTGTCCGAAGACAACAAAAATCGACGGCGTGACACCGCACTTCATTTGCTTTCAAGGAACCGAAAAAAGGATTTTTTTGCATAAAATTATTACGGGCGATGAAAAATGGATCTTGTACGACAATCTCAAGCGCAAAAAATCATGGGTAAACCCTGGCAAACCTTCGACATCGACTCCAAAGCCCAATATCCACGTCAAAAAGAATGTGCTCTTTATCTGGTGGGATTGGAAAGATGTGCTGTACTATGAGCTCTTGAAACCAGGTGAAACAGTTACGGCGGATCGCTACCAACAGCAACTCATCAATTTGAGCGACGCAATTGAAGAAAAGAGGCCATTTACTGGACAGAGTCATCCTGCTCCATGATAATGCCCGACCACATGTTGCAAAGGCGACGCAAGAACACATCTTCGCGTTAGGCTTGGAACTTCTCCCACATGCGGCGTATAGCCCAGACATGGCCCCTTCCGATTATCATTTATTCCGGTCGTTACAGCATCACTTGGCTGATACGCACTTCAAAACAGAAGAAGAAGTCCGAAAATGCATCGATAACTTTATCGTTTCGAAGCCGGTGAATTTCTATCATCAGGGAATTCGCAAGCTACCCGAAAGATGGCAAAGGCCATCGATGCCAACGGAGAATACTTTGATACTTAAGCTTTTTTTGTTTGTTTTTAAATAAAACTTTAATTTTGCAGAACAAAGCTGAGAACTTATTTATACACTTAATAAATAGGAATATAATAAGAACATCTTGATTCGAAATGACCCATGTCATCTTGCATTTGTTATCAATTTAATAAATTTCACTTACTAACAGGAGATGTATTTACGTTATTTTGGGAAGAATTGTTTTATCCTTTTGCAGGTGGTGAAATTGCGGTTTTGACTTCTATATCTGAATCTTGCAGCTAACCTTTAATTCTTTGTAAGAGATTATACAACTCATATATATATTTAGCAATTTTAATATACCGTTAGATGTTGAAGGTAAATTACAATATTATATAACATAGAGGTATTATAATATAAGTTTACTGAATTATCTACATTTTACTATGAATTTTCTTGCTTTATTTTTTTTATTCTTTGCTAATTTTTTTCTTTACTCCAGGCAAGTTTTCTACTACTTTCCACATTTTCTTTGGTTTGCCTCTTCTTTTTTGCTGCGGTCTTGCCTCCTATATTCTTTCTCTTGTCCTTTTCTCTCCCATCCGTACCATACATTTAAATCATCTTTAGGTTTGATGCTCTTCGAGATCGACTCTAGTTTCAATTCCTTTCTTATCTTATCATTTCTAATTTTGCCCTTCTCGTACCTCTTTTTATATCTCGTAGGAATCTCATTTTTATGGCTTGGATTTTCGTTTCTATCTGCTTAGTTAGAACGCAACTTTCACTTCCATACATCAATATTGGTTTAAATACGGTTTTGAACACTTTCCGGTTGTTTTTTTTAGAGATCTCCGTTTTTCTAATGAAAGTGTTTTTTAATGCATGGTGGCTTTGGCTGCGCTTTCTGGTCTAGCGTTTATTTCCGTATTTATTTTTCCGTTCCTTTGTATCTTTACTCTCAAATATTAAAACTTTTTCAATTTCAGTATCGTTTTTATTTTCTTTTCCTGTTACGAAGACCTTAGTCTTCTCTACGTTTATCTTTAAGCTTCTTCTAAGTAGTGGGTTCTTTCATATCTCCAAGTTGTCTTGTAGGTCTTCCTTGTTCTTTGCGTATATCAGCAAGTCATCGGTGAACACAATTTCTGTTAGTTCTATGTTCATGTACCCCACTTTTAGTTTTTAACTTTCTCCTTTATTTCTTTTAGGACATCGTTCATTACTAAGTTGAATAAGGCGAGGCTAATAATTGCTCATTGTCTTAGTTCTTCCACTGTTATTAATTCTTCAGAGTGTAAGTTTGCAGTTCTCATGTGGGTTCTTCTGTTTTCATATACTCTTTATGCATTTGTCATTAATTTCTGTAACTACTCTAAGTAACTTATTAAACGCCCGAATTTGTCATATACTAACACTTGAAACGTGTGCACAAATATTTTTGTATCATGTTTGGAAGAGTTTGAAACATTGAGGTATATGTGATTTTGTTCTGGAAGTATCGAGTCATATAAAACAAAAAATTAAAACCATTAACACAAATTGAGTCAAAATACTACAATATATAAGTAACATTCAAAATATTTTGCAAAGTTTCATCTTGGAAACTTAAATAATTCCTTCTTCGTATTATTTCATCGAGAGTCTGGAATCTTTTCTTTTTCAAAAGAGATTTGTTTTAGGACATTTAGAAGTTGCAGGGCAACAAATTTGGATTGTAGAGTCTAGCTCACCTTCTAAAACTGTTGCCCGTACACGTTCAATATTTTCTAGTGTTTTGCGTGTTTCTTTCAATAGTTTGTACCATGCCTTTATTTGTGCTGCACTTATTGCGCTGTTCCAGAAAGTTCTTTGATTTATTCGAATGGTTTTCACAAAATTATATGTAGACTTGCTATTTTACTGCTAAGTGCTCTAAACGTGCTCACTCACCAGCGACTAACTCTCAACTGACCCGGCCAGAGAAGTCGCCCTTATTCGCTTATGTGCTCTCATTGACTGCCAGATTACATCGAGACAGTGTAAACTATTTCATTATATTTACATTGAATCAATATTTTTCGGATAGGTTTTCCACGTTATGCTACTTAAAATTACAGTAAATTTTAGAACACCACTCCATTTACAATCTTTCTGGAACTGGTCACTCAAAAATTTTCCAATCTATAAACTTCTCAGCAATACGTTCCCTCATAGCAACTCTCATTTTTTGAACTGGCTTCGTGTGTTGGTATTGATCAGCAACTGGTTTTGAATATCTGCATTTCGATATGAATTGGGAGTTCTGTTTGTTGATCGGTTATGTTGACCAAGGATGAAATGTTATTCGAATCAAAAAAATTTTAATAACGATTTTCATATTTCAACAAATCTCACCTGACTCTGACAATTCAATAACAAACATGGCGGTTGTAACAGTTTCCACTTCTATCTATTGATATTTTTAATTATTTTTAAATGTCGAAATAATCATACAGGAATAAAAATTTGTAATATCTCAATTGTTTCTGTTGCACGATTGTTTATTACTAAAAAGTTCGCTTGACACGTGCCACCGAGCACATTAACGGAATCTGCCGCGGCAGGATTTTCTGCGAGCCTAAATTCCTGCCCAAACAAGAATGAACAAATAAAATTCGAATTACCGCCGCCACTTTCGTGCGTCAGAAGTAGGAGTTCTCCAATAAGGGCCGGGCTTGCCACTCGGTAACTTCTTAAGAACTCTCAGAACTCATTTTAGGCCACTGGTTCAAAAACACTTTTCGCATTGTGATTGGAAGGGGAACTTCTAAAATTTCATAGAACTACAGGCCGTCGCGTCTGCCGGTAATAACGAAATACCGTCGCGAAATTCATCTCTTACGACGCTACAAAATGACTTCGGGGTGTCCACACCGCCAATTACATTAAAAGCCTCTTCGTATTTTTTTACTTTGATAAAATTCATATAGTGTAGTGTTTGATTTTTCATTTCTATGGAAAGGCTTGCGTTTGTCGAAAATGGAAGTTATTGGGTTTCCTCTGGAATTTCAACAAAAGGCATGTACAGTATTAATTATTAAACGCACTATCTGTTTTTAAAAGTGAACTCTTTGGAATTATTGTTAATCAAGTAGATAGACAAACAACAGCATTAACTTTCAATTAGAAATAAATAAATAAATTATTTATACCGATAATTTGAAATAATCCACAGTTGGAATACAAACACAAATTTTTGAATTGTCACACCTAGCAGTCTTAATTTTTCGGAAAAAAACCGAACAATTTACAGGTTTCCGCTAAATGTTTTGTACTGTTGCCAACCTGTTAGGCTTCGCTGAGTTATGAGCAGCACGCGTGTGGTTGAAGAATGTATTAAACCACATTTCGCAGGTGACAAATTGCGTTTATGTGTTAACATTAGGCTGTACTGCGGCAAATGTGTACGCGAATATATACACTCTGCGTTAGGAACACAATGTAAACGATGTACACCTATTTTTCTTGCTGTTTGATTTAAAGCATGCGGTTATTCGAAACATTGAACGATGTCTTGGTTGACTAAAGCATACTTTAGCTTAATTTTTCGTCTATTTTTTGAACATTGTACGAAATTGGAGTTGTTTATTCTATTTATTTGCACTGTATACGATATTAATTTTAATTGTATTACATTTGTTATATTTTTAACAAATAAATAAGTTTATTTTTCTTTATACTCATTACTCAAGTCACAAAGAGTCATATTCTTTTGCTGACTTAGACTTTATTACAATTAATCTAGAAATCATGTCAATTACATAATTATCACATTCATTCAGTATCAACATGGTCGAAATCAATTTTGCGGGTGAAAAGTAAGAGCATATTTTAAATTGGCCTCCTCATTAGCTAATTATGACATTTTCCTATTATAACTTTATATAGCTTTGTTCTTCCTTAAATCTTACATATTGTCTAGGTTTTGATCCCACGGGGGAGTATTGGCTGCAAATTGGAAGATTAAGAGTTCCGTATGTTTGTCCTTTTTGCCCGATCGTCACGCACTATGAACGGTTGTAATGTGAAAAAAGGGTTACACTACAAATAAAATATTTTGGACCTAAATTTTGCTAAAAATAGTTCAGATTGACTTCAAAGTTTGTTAGAAGTAAAATTCTTCCTCTAGTCATCAAAAATTAATAAAGTGTAAAGTTTGGATGATCGTAGATAAGCTTTGGAAAGCTTGCTACTTCGAAATATGTAATTATCTTTTCAAAAAAGCATATGATAAATACATGAAAATAATTTCCACACATCAGCTGCGGTTATGAAATAATAAACGGATGGAGATAAACTTCCTAATGTTAATTGTACTGGAATAAACCTAAACCCTCAAGTATAATTTACTCCAATTTGTTCAAAATGTTCTTCCTACCTGTTCACTTAATTTCAACACTTCTTCTATTCTAAACTCAAATATCTAATGATGTGGATTTAAGTTGTTCAACTGATATCATCTCGTAAGAGATTATGAGGTACGCTAGAGAAAATGTAGCATTAATAAAGGCATTAAGAAAATAAAAAAACAATTTGAAATTTATAATTTGAATACATCCAATTTAGATATTAATACTAACGTCAAATTTAGAATCGAATTGCAAATGGGGAGGAGGGATTAGTAAATGCTACTAGATTTTCATTTAGTCTAGGGAGTAAAAACTAACGAATTCTCTTCTTCACACAAGATTGGATCCTTTCTGGCAACCTTACACTAATTTTACAGTCCTCATTCACTTCTTGCTTTAAAATGAATCATATCGAATAATGACCTTGTGTTGTATTTTTGAATGATTATATATTTTATATCTTATCGTTTTTATAGCGCAAAATGTCATTCTTGAATATTATATGCCTCTTTAAGAATGTAAATGTTATTAGTCTCTTAGACAATGGTAATTATTATTGTAAATATTGTACACGGTCGTTCTGAAATTATCGAGCCAATGTTGTATTGAAAATAGTTATGGGCTGCCGTGATACAACCTGCTAGTCGATGAGAGTGGCCTGTAATAAGCATGCTTAAATAAGGGCCACATCACCTGTTTGGTTACTTGGGATGTAGTCGCCGATGGGTAAGCACATGCAGTGTGGGACTGTCGCATTTGCAATGATTGAGCGAGTAGAATAGTGAATATGTGTCAAATTGTGTACGCAGTTGGAACATTCGCTTTCAGAAATTATTAACATCATTTTAGAAGGTTTTCTAGAACAACACAATTAGTGCAGCGCGAATAAAGGTATGATATAAACGATTCAGAGATGGTCGAAAGCATGTTGAATTTATGGTTTTCGTTTCGAGGCGTAAGTAAAAAATTAACTTGTAAGTACAGCGGCAATTGATAAGCGCGATCGCGACATCAAAATAAACGGCTTTCCTTACAAGCGTCATACTACATTACCCTTGCAGCTATGCAAAATATGTAATAGAACACCCCCGATAATATTTACAATTTTCACCGCTTGCGCAGTACAACAGCCAACGAAATTCGCTGACATTTGGTCAACTAGTGTAACATTTTGAAAACCACAATGCAATAAAAACAAATTCAGTATTTTACTAAAGTCAATAAAACAATAACAGTCCTACATATCATTAGAAAAACATGTGATGACACGAAAAAGAACATTTTGAGCCAAATGAGTTTAAAAAAGAAAATTGAAACGGCCACTATCATATTTACATATCGATTTTTATTGGAATAAAGAAAAATTAAGATATAGGCAAACATTGTAGCATATTACAAAAAAAAAAAACGAAATACTGTTAGACTTGAACAATATAATTGGACACACAAACTACCGGAAGAAAAGTCCTAAAGAGTAGTGTTAAAAAAAAGTTTGTCTTCAGGCGGTAAGTGTAATCATAGAAGACTAGCATGGCCCAATAACCCATTCTGCAGCTTAGTATCCATTATTTCACTCAGCTTTAGGCAGATTTCTAGCTGATGCTGATTATAATGCGAAACACACGAGCTGGGAGTCTAGACTATCAGCCCCTGGAAGAGTAGTACGTGCGATAATTAATGAATTATATATTTTTACTTATAAACCATTTTATTTACTGACTCAAATGATCTATCAGATTGAGTGGACTTTATGGTGTACTCCGAGAACTGTGGACATCGAAGCAAATAACGATTTAACAGCTGATCACTCCCCAGTGATAGCGGTTGCTTATTTAGGTATAAAATAAAAGTAACAAAATATAAAATAGTACAATCATGAAACCGATGAGGAATTCTTCAAAGAATTAATTAATGACAGAACAAACTTAAGAGTCTCGCTCAAAATAACAATAGAGATGTAAACAGAGGTACAAAACTTCACCTAGTAGTACAAAAATCTATTTGAGAAGCAACCTCCGATGAACATTCCTGAAAAAATTTAGAAAAAAGGCGACTTTGACAGTTATGGTAAGTAATAATGCATCCTCGATATAAAGCAAGTTATAATCAAGCTGAAAGACAATTGAAAGAATTATTAAGGAACCGGTCTTTTAGGGAATATTTGGAAAGATTAACACCACCAACTCTTTCGACATAGTATGGCACCAAGGACTTTTCTATAATCTCTTTTTAAGTTTTAACGTTCAGAAAATGTTTATATTATCATTAAATCATTTTTAAGCTAGAGATAATGACGGGTGACATAAAAATGAGTTAACAGTCCTTCATCCAATAGTCAGGCGTGCCATAAGGTAGTATATTGGCTCTTATTCATTGTTGATCTCCCAATCAGCTATAGTATGATAACAACTATATTCGCAGATGATGTATTTTAGCTGTATATAAAAATTCACTTAAGGGAACTAACCTACTACACAACACAATTGACTAAGTATAAGATCAAAACCAACGAGGCTAAGTCTAATCGCACCATCTTTACTAAATGTAGTAGAAATTAATTACAAATAATGATAGGAAATCAAAGACCTAACCTAGACAGCGTTAAGTATCTCGGTATACATATAGATCGTAGATTGATGTAGCGTAAATAAATTTGGAAAAAAAGAAACGAGTATTCAGATGATTCCAGAAGGATTTTGGAAAAGATGCAATACGACCAGCACAAATAAAGGTAACTTGATCACGACCATTGCCCGTCCATTCATCACATTTCGTGCAGAATTTTCTGTCGAAACATCAAACCGCGCGAGTGAGAGAGCTATCCACCGTACAGTTCAATTTCTCACTGTTTCCAAAACTTAAATCCCTTTTGAAAGAAGAAATATTCAGACCGTTGACGAGATTCAGCTCAATATTTTGCTGAATGTTGAAGCCGTGAAAAGCACAAGGTGCACAAGGTGCTTATTTTGGAAGGAAGTGTGGCTACGTACAGTGTTTCTTGTACTACCTTTACTAAATATATAAACTGTTATTATAATTGTAATTTTTTGAGTTATATTTTTAAGCCGAATCACGTAATTATTATACATGTACACAAATGGTGCGTGCTGAAACCTGTTCCGTCCACTTATAATAAAGTTAGTAATTTGCATTAGCAGAATCGTTTATGGAAATGTTTAGTATTTATAACCTAAGATATTTTGCTATTTTATTACTAACACGTACTGTAACACAAATTTCCTATACGTATGGACTGCCTTGAATACACACGTACCTGCCACACCCTTGTCAAACGACAAATTATTATTCTAATCGCTATTCGCGAATTGTGTGACAGTGCAATCCAAGAACTTATCAGATTTATTAAACCACAGTTATCCTACCGGAAGCTTTTTGTTTGTTTTTAAGAAATTATGAAATGAATTTAGTTCGCCGTGGATTCTTGGAGGTATGTACTGCTTGTTGGGTAGCATACAACATTTTTTTCATGAAACTGCCACACAATGGTATGAAAGAGCTAATAGCAGCTTATGGTATTGATATTATATGTAAGAATGAATACAGCGTTTGGATGTGTCCGAAACTTCAAATAATTAAAGATTTTGTTTTTTTAGAAGATGTCAATTCGAAAAAATATTGCTCGGAATATTCCTTTGTATTTTAGATATTTCTTGGAGTTTTTTTCACAAGATTTTATCTTTTTTGCATCAAAAAACATTGGAATTCGTTAAGCAAACTTTTGAAAAATCACCACGTAATTTCGTAATGATGAGGCTTTATTTTTAAATATAACACATTTTTGTAAAAATTAAAGTTTGAAATAAAAAGAACTGTAGTATTTCCATTTCTAAAATTATACCTACGCTTATTTCGGTAGTTTTTTCGCCTCTTTTATGATAACAAATTCATTTACTTTTACACCAAAGCTATTGAATTTTGAAGATTGGTTTATTGTTTATTTATGCCTTAAAAGATCAGAAGCCACGTATTAGTTTGCGCATAAAATTGAAGTCCGTCCGGTTGGGAATGAAACAAAATAGCCTATTGTTTACTTTCCAATATTGCCAACAGAGTGTAAGATAAAAGGTAAGGTATATTGGTACTCTGGTTCAATTTTTTTTCTTTGATACGAATAAAGCGAAAGTAAAATAGTATTTTTTTTAAGGAGGGGGGTTGCTTTTGCTGAACAGCAGTACATATTTTAGTTTCAAATATTTAAAAAGTTTAGAGCAACAGAAAAAACTTTTTAATGGATATGATATCAAGACACCCTGCTAAGCAATTAAGCACTTCGTATTGCTAAAAAAATATAAACGTAAAACACTAATTCCCGTTTGCACAAACGCTTGTCAGCGGATGACAATAAATTAACATTAACTAATTGGCTTGATCCCTATTTAACCATAGGAAATAAATAGTTAATTACTTTGTTTTGTACCAAGTTGGCAGGAAGAATATCAGAAATCCTTTGATTTTAACAAGAGCAGAGTATAAAACCCAAACAAACTGGATTTGTTTACATAAATGCATGAGAAAATGCTTTAAAACAATGTCTTAACGAATTTTTCTGTATCACTTTATATAGCTATGCAATTTGTGTAAGGACGATCAGCATTGCTTTTCCTAAATGTAATTGGAAACTGTAGAATTTGTGAATATGAAACAATTTTTAAAAATGTTACATTTGACTCGGATTGAGCATGGAAACCTAATGAGTGGCCAACAAAGAAAAACCTATGTTTCTAATAAATAAAAAGTAAAAACTTATTTTTACACAAGCACATACAAAATTAAATAAATTCTCTTAAATACACTATAAAATGATTTTTTGTTCTTATCCTCAATTTTTTTTTATAATTTTATACGTATGAAAATGTCTTAACAAGTGCTTTCAAACTTAACTTCATCGGTCGTGTTACAAAAAATGGTTTCTGCAACATTTGACAGCCATATTGGTAATTTAAGCCCCCGTTTAGATTTAGCATTCATTTGTACAGCCGGAATAAAGTTTTTCGAATTGATGTTAATTTGTCAACTCGGGATATAGTTTTAAAGGCCTTTACGGCAAGTATCATCGAAATGTAAAACAATTAATATTCCTTGGTCTTCAGTGTGAAAGGTCCTTAACTTATTATTGTAGTGAAGAAAATTGAAAATATAATTCAATTATCATTTAACTCGTAAGCAAGTCGTACATTAGTAGGTAATTTTTGTGTAATTTTTTTGTCATCTTCTGAAACCTTAATCTCTCTCCGATTATTTTACGTATCGACTTAAAATGAACCAACGAAGAGTACAGAAAAAAAACAAAGTTCTTTTATTCATTAGGTAGAAAAGTACTTGTTTTTTGTTAATCACATTTTTTTATATTTAATATTTATGTTATAAATAACTAAAATTATAAGATAAAGCCCTTGAATTATTTATTCATTGGTACTTTGTGAAATATAAGCAACAGTCTGAGTAGTTGTGTTTAGACTGATCTGCAATAGCATTTAAACAAGACACTATAAAGGAATTCCATAAATTTCCATAAATTTGAGGATACATCATGATTTGGAACTATTTTTCTTTGAATGGCAGTAATTTGAGGACCACAACCTGTATTTAAATTAGACTAGAAAGACGCATGTTTTTCCAATGAATATAATTTCGTCGATATCCGATATAACAATTTTTATTAATACCCAAACCAATCGGCAATAAATGCAGTTTCGACGGGTATACATAGATTACTTGTGTTATGGAATATTAGATAGGAAAGATCACGTCCTTCTTGCTGTACACATATTCGGAGTCCATCTTCAAAGTTCTGCGTTGCACTTGCCAGTATTTCTTCTAGCACATTTACCATTCTTCGCGCATGGTAACTTTTAATTTATCTATTATACGAGTGTTTCGGACATAAACTTTCGATTTAGGGCAACTCTAAAGAAAAATCCTGTTGGGGGGAAACATTTGTCGATCAATTGGCATCAAAGCTCTTGGCGATATTTGAACTACATTTTTCTATGTTGACCATAAACCTCGAAGTTGTGGACGCAAAAAATTGCGTAGCTTGTCGATA
Source organism: Sinelater perroti (assembly GCA_036346155.1). Classification (NCBI taxonomy): domain Eukaryota; kingdom Metazoa; phylum Arthropoda; class Insecta; order Coleoptera; family Elateridae; genus Sinelater; species Sinelater perroti. Next base: position 4,503,820 of record JARFIY010000046.1, on the reverse strand, counting down.
TAGTGCTTTTAAGTCGCTGTTATTGTGGTTCCTTTTCTCAAAAAAAAAAAAATCAAAATTCACTATCGAGAGGTCTCTAGTATAATTCTCGCACGTTCTCTGCTGCCTAAAATCGACAGATTTGCTTATTGACATAAATGAGCTTCAAAATTACGATCATCACAATTCTTTTACAAAACAGTTTATATTGGACAAAAGCACCTCGAAGCAGAGTTTGAATAAGCATGATTTTGTACGGATGTGTAGGATGCGTTGAAGCAAACGATAAGACACCTAAAGCTTAGTGGAGCCCCGACGACTCTGAAGAACTGACCTCACTTTCTCTCAACATTTTCCGGAGCCGTTCGAGGACGATCAGTTGATTTCCTTTTAATAATGGATCCAGTTGTGCGAAACTATTCAACTCATCAGAGTATTGCGTTATAATCAGGGATCACCCCATCACGCGGAACACTGAACTATTGACGAACAAAAACGTTGAACACTAACAATGGAATAGTTATTTCTAAAAAAGCTACTCGATAACAGAAACGCAATGTTCTGTTTCACTGTACCATCTTATTAAAACAACCCTGGAAGGCAGTGTGCGGTGGTCACCGCCCCCGCATCCCAACTACTACCCATTTCAAAAACATACATTCTTTTTGTGCCACCCAGATAGGTGAAGAAACTGTAATATCATGTCTGTATGATCAGAGAAAATAGAAAGTAAATTAAGAAAATCAACGTCACACGACTTGATATCTAAGTTTAAACTGTAAGCAACATACTAAATGATTTTTCCTCCTCTTTCGACAAAAAATAAGTGTGAAATTGTTAGTCATTTTTTTTGAAAATGATCAAGTTTTTCCAAACTTGAAATGATAAAAAGTCAGCATTAAGAAATAAGAATTTTTTGTTTTTTAGCGATAACTTGAATTATTATTTATCAGACCTCTTAGCAATCGATTTTACTCGTTTGTTATTCTGCATAGTTATGTAGAATAGAATAATTACTACAACAATACCATCAGAAAAAAAACTTTGGTAAAACTATAGACTACAAATGTAACATTGATAAAATTTAACTGCTTCACAACGATTATATAGATTGGAAATATTGAGGGCAAAAGAATTGTTTAATGTTTTTATTTGATATTAAAATCTTAAGAGAACAACTGCTCAAGTTAGATTTGCAGGCTGGTGTCGTAACATCCTCTAACCGACGGTTTAGGGTCGCCATTCTTCGTAGTCGGGCCTTGGAGCGCTCGTACGCCCGCCGCGGTTGGGGTCCATTAATGTCGCCGGTGCCTCTAATGCATCATACACTTTACAAATTGCCGAGATGCGGCGGCCAGGGGCGCGTATTAATACGCGGCAGGCCAAAAGTCGCCGGTGAGCATGCCCGACATAATTAGCGCCGCGACGCCAGCGGTAATTGATTTACGGGCGAAGGAGACGTTTCCGAATGCACCTGACGCCTGCGGCGCCGCGCCTCTTAATTTGACAGGTGGTAAATGTTGTGCGGCACTTGGGGCGCGCCCCAAACCGGCCGACCAAGTTTCCGCGTGCGCTATGCAAAAAGATAAAAGCTCTGACGGTTGCTTCGCCGTAATGGAATTGCTCCCAGCGGGCGTATGGAATTACGGCATTATCAAAAGGGATGCTTAAGAAGCCGTCCGCGGGATGACTTTTTCCGTGCGTTCATTAATTTTTTAAAGTCCCCGGTGGTTACGGTTATCGAATTTGTTTTCCCCCCAGTAATTAAATGGAAAAGAGTATTTTTGAAGTACACGCCAATAGATTGTAGTTGGTAAAATGCATATTGTTAGAAAAACTTGTTAAAGTTGTTAAATTTAAAATCTTAATTATGCTATGACGAAAATTACTTGTCTTACAACTGTTGTTTTTCGCATACTTTTGTGGAAATTAATAGATAAAAGTTTTTTAAAAGAGTTACGCAAACTATAAAGTGTCTTAGAATAACTGTCCTATTATAATAATTTTGCAGGAAAAACTAATTGAATACAAATTTCAGTACAGCAAAACGTAGTTTATAAGTTTAGCTCGAATATGTTCTTTTCTTTCCTATTTACGTTAAAATTGAGCAGTAATGAAGACCATTTTTTAAAATTAAACAAAATTGCCAATAGTGATGATGATGTAAATATATTTTCATTTTTTGAGTTGTTAGATTCGGCTCTATATAAAGCGTTCAAATAATTTAACTATTTGTTAAATGATCATATCGAAAGTGTAGCCGTTTTTCGGCATTATTAGTATTATCTTAAAGCAACAATACTTTAGTATGGTCAGTCGAAGGCTGCTGCTGCTGCAAATGGATGTCAGACCCCATACATCCCAAAGGACCCGGCAGGAATTAGGGAAACTCGATGGAATCGAACTGTTTCTACACCCCGCCTATATTCCTGTTTAGGCGCCATCGAACCATCATCTGCTTTAATTTATGGTTCACTTTTGGCCAGAGTTCAACTTTGCCAACTCATAGGAAATATAAGGGACCCCTCTTCTATCTGTTTTTTGATTCCGAGCTACAAGAGTGGTACCAGCAAGACAGAGGCCCATAACTAGAGATGGATACTATACAAAAGTATAGATTTTGATTCTTAATTTTGTGCCTTAATCGGAATATGAAAAAAATTGATATTGCAAAACCAAAAATGTTTGCATCATCCTATTTTTTTAATACATTTTTACAATTGATTGACTTTGTAGTTTGATGCGACATCCTGTGCAAAGCAATAATTTCTGCCTGAATACTGGATATTCTGGACAATGCATTTTCAATTCAAGCTTGTGGAAGGTAGTAGTCTTGGCATGTGACAAAAAACAAATTTACCTCCGCCAATTATACGAATGAAACATTCTGGAATCGTTGAACATATTTTATCTTTTTAAAAAAATTTTTTTACCTGAACACAATATCAGAGGGAGTTTGTTAGTTTTTTTCTTCGAGCACCTCTTTAATTGCCTGGTGAAGTATAATTGACTCTTCTAAGATGTTTCATAAACTTTCTGATAGCTTTGCACGATTCCTTTGGCATGTTTTCCCAAAAATTTTAATTATACAAGAAGTTCTCACGTCCCTATCATTAATGGCGATACATGTAGTGTTATTACACCTAGATATTTCAGCAAAAATTCGAAGAGTTATCAACGAAATTGAACTACAGTTATACGAACAAGTAGTCGAGAATTTTGTCAGAAAAATTCGAGTGTCAAATCAGCCTTGGAGGAGGACATTTATCAAACATCGTTTTTCATATTTAATGGTGATGTTTATATCCTATAAAATAGTGCTACAAATTTGGTAACTAATAAATAAAAAAATATTTTTTCTAAAATTAATTATAATTGGTAATGGGTCTTCAATATGAATGGTCACCAGATGAAAAAAGTTCAAAAGATCTCGCTTGGAGAAAACACAAATCAAAACAATACCCTTTTTACGAATCAGGCAGTTGGCGATTGTTGCTCGATAATGCATTTTCTCATCGTTTGTTTTTTTTCCAGTGTTATGGTCAGTATTCACCCGATTTGGCTCTCTGCGAATATTTTCTACTTCCTAAACTGCATTTGGCGATGAAAAGGCACTGCTTTGCATCAATGAAGGACATTCAGCGGTCAACGACGGACAAACTTAACATTATTCCAATCGGCAACATAGAAAGATATTTGATCCATTTATTGAATTTCGAATAAATTAAATTATTTTTGTTACGATCTCTTAACTGTTCTTTTTTTTATAGCTACTTCGGTTATTTTTGGAAGGGGAGGTTTAGAAGTTTTTTGAACAATAAGTTGTAATCAAGATTACTCTTCTTCACAAAATAGTCGTCTGTTTTTTTGCAAGTCATTAATTTTTGTCTTGATTCTATTGATGGCGGCTTTGATGTTGACTTTGAGCAAATAAATTGTTTGACATACATTATTGCATTGCTTAAACTTCTACTTCAATTTAACAAAATTAATTACCTAATTTTCTGGATTTCTTTTGAGGTATTCTCTACTTCAAGCTATAACTTGGTCAGTGTCATTAATTAAAATAATTTTTTGTGTGGTTTTCGAAGATATAGCGTTCATTGAAATTTTCTTACCAAAATTTGCCCATTTGTTATTAAAATAATGCAACATTTACTGAGATGTTTATTATATATACTTTTGACTTATTTGATGTAATTATTAACTTTTATATTTTTATTTTAAGATATATTCGCAAACAGAAGTAGTTATGACGAATGTTGTATTATTTGGCATAATAATTAAAATTTCCATTTTTTTTTTAGAAAAAATTGTATTGCATTAAATTTTAAATTAACTATACTTGTACTGACCTAATTTTTTGTAACTATTACTTTTATTTTGTTTTTTATTTTTCTGTCATTCACCTTTACCTTCTGTTTTGTTTTGCATCGATGGATTTAATAGACGTAGATGATAATTTTAATTAGCTAGTGTAGCTGCTTTTTTAAAGTTACTGTAACTATAAAAAAAGTGTCGAGTGTTTTTCATTTCGTTTATATTTTCATTCATTATTTAATTTAAACACCCTCTTTACTTATAAAAAGTTTTACCAAATGGATTTTTGAAATTTGTTGTACTCTTCCTTTTGCAAGATTTAAAATATATTTTTTTAATTTATTTAAATAACAACATAAGAGAAAATAGCAAAAGTGCACGTATTTTAGTGTTAATTTAGTTGTAACTCATAGAAATGAAAGTTACCCGAAACGGTACCTGAAATAAAATTTTGATGGCCCATATTTTGCTGAGTTGCCCTCTTAAGCCGTTTTTGTAGCACTAAAAATTTACTGCTGTAAACAAGCTCCCTCGTATATAAACGAGCCTTGCTTTTTAACCGAGAGATTAAAAAATAAATTGAAATTTTTATGGTCGGACACACGCGGTTGCTGGTCGACTTTCACAACGCGGTCAAATAATTTTGTCCTGCCGAATCATCTATGTACACAAGACGAAACTGTGAAAAATAATTCTTCACGCTTCAGAGGAGCGTTATTAGATTTAGAAATATGATTTTTATTAATGTATGCGAGGGTTTCCGATTTTTATGTATTTTTCGTTTCGTCGACTATAAAAACATATTCGAATTGACGAAGTTTGAACAATGTTTATAAAAAAAAGTTTTTTGTTGTCATCTGTTATGCTAGGATCCTGTCGCCTGACGTTTTTAAATTATGCGGATATAAAATTAACAGTTTATCGACTCAAAATGAGTTTTTTTAATAGAAATTTGATTATCCATGAATTTCATCTTCTCATGAAATATTCAGTTGGTAGAAACGCGAATATACAACACAAATACATACGCATTGATTGACAAAATATGAAATAAAGAAAGACTCCTTAGCGACCGGAATTATCTGACCAATTTATAAAAAAGGGACAAATTGACAAGTGAAAACGACTGTTGTGTACAGCCTACAAGATCTTTACGTTTATTCTTAATAAACGACTTTACCCTATCTCTGAGCGCATTATGGGCGAATACCAAGCTGGCGGCTTTAGAAGGGGACGCTCCACAATTAATCATCTCTTCACGGTTAAGTAAATGCTAAGCAAAACCTTGACATATGACATAAATAAGCCTATAATTCCATCAACAGAGACCGATTATACCAGATTCTGTATAGTATTCTCATCGCTCCTACATACATTGAGCTAATAACGCAGCAATGGACCCATCGATGGCAAAAGTACGCATACAACATGAAACTTATTTAAGATAAACAAGGATTAAAACAGGGAGGCGGGTTGGCTCCGGCACTTTGTAACCTGGTTATGGAACATGTTGTACGTCAAATAGATGTCGAGAGATCAAGTTTGCTAACAAATAAATCTGTGCAACTTTCCGCATACGCGGACGACATTAATATTATTATATCATTTATTATACACAAAATAGAAGAAAGAAGTTCAAAACATCTAACCCAAAACACAAAAACAATTAAGAACAAAAAGAAGTTGAAACAATCTCAATTTAGAGGATAATTTTGAAACACTCGAAAAATTTACATACCTGAGAGTAGAGTTAAACACCTAAAGTAAACTGGAAATATAAAACAGGATAATGGCGGCAAATAGAGTTTATTTCGCACTATCATACATATTTCGCTCCAAAACTGTACCCAGAAAATCCAAAATAAGGATTTAGAAAACCATCATTAGGTCAATAGTGTATTATGAATGTGAGACATAGATCATGACAGAGAGCTCGAAGAAAAAACTGGAGGCGTTTAAAAGAAACACACTAAGAAGAATTAACGGACCTGTCGACGAAAATAGGATATAGAGAATATAATCACGAACTGTACCAACTGTTACAAGAGCACCTATCTTAGAATTTGTCACACATACAATGGGCTGGTCACGTAATAATAATGCATAGATTGTCAAAAAGAGCTTTCACGAGAAGAATGCAAGGTATAAAGATAAAAGGCAGGCCATGAAAATGGTGGAAGATGAAGTGGTATGAGGCGCAAAACATCTGAAGCTGGAAGAGTGGCTGTTGTTAACCGGCAATGTTGGTAACAAAGATAACGGACGCCAAGGACCAATTTGAGCTGTAGCCCCAATTGTCTAATACTGAAATATCCAATTGAACATTAAAAAAAAATTCTCATCACTTTTCACTTCAAGTTTTTAGAATAAATAAATATTTACTTTTCCTAATATTTTTGGATCTACGGGAGTGTATAAAAAACTTCCAATTATTTTAATACTGAACCCGTAAACGACTAAGCATATTATGTTTTGGTACATTTTGCAATACCATTTAGTTTATACTGCTTTACAATCTCGATCTTTCATTTAATTTCTCTCGTTTAGATGAGAAGATATTGACGGATTAATTTCGTTCAAATTCTAGCCGTTTGACTTGTAACTTGATACAAACTGTTTATTTTGTTAAGATTTTAAAGTTGTACAGAACACTAATTGATAAGTATTTGCTGAAAACTATACAAAAAAAGGAAAGGTCGTACAGACTTAACTAGCTACCAAGTACCACGTTCAAGTTTTATTAAATTAATTGATGTTCTCTGTTTATCTAATTGTAATGCAAATAATAATGAACGAGCAAAAACGATTCAAAATTAATTGACTAATAGAAAATTGTTAAATTAGAATTCATGCCTGTCGCTCTAGCCAAGATAAATTATCTCTTTTAATTACGAACAATGTAAAAAGGTAATGCATCTCGTCTCTGTGTGCTCACTGCAAATATTTAAACAGAGTTTAATTAAAGCTTCGTTTGGAACATACTGTGTAATTAAGAACTAAATTAATTTTTATAGTGCTATCTTATAAGTAATATTTCATCGTATTGAATTTTTGTTCACATTACTGGTAAATTGTTAGGTAAAACCGCCTGACATTTATGCAACTTATCGATTGCGAGACGCACTGTTGTAATTAAAAGCACCGTAATGAGCTGCAAATGCAAACATGTCAACTTTCAAACTATTGAAGAAATGCTCTTTATGTATTCAAATATTTTTCTCCGCTGCAAAGCTTATTTGCAATTTCGTTTCACATTTTTAGTGGATTATTGTGTCATCGTAAACTGTGCACTGCACGCTGAGTGAATGGAACGCAAATCACATTTTAATTGCGCGCGTTGGCGCTAACGAATACGCTTTGCATTATTAAACCGGCTTTGGGTAATTTACATCATCCGTGCAGTTACTGTTTTTCAGCCCATCTTCAATATTAACAGCATAATTAACTGTAAACGGATTGTGCGCGCGCCCGCGCTGAGTTGAGTGCTGCTTCCGATTGGCGCATGCATTGGTGCATATTTAAGTTTTTAATTTGGATATGACGATTTCGATAATCGTTTTTTATCGCCGCCTTTGTTTCGGTTTACCGTGTTGTTTGTAGACAATACTACAGGAACATTTTTTTTTAACTCTATTGTTACACAAAGTACAATTAATATTTATTGTGGTACAAATTAGTGGAGTAACAGCCGAAGCTGCAAAATGATCTCAGACATCTAGAGTAGAGACTCTGTATTATAATGTGAGCATTTGAACGAGAAGTTGAATGGAGGTAGAAAATTTAAATTTAAATTATTATTTGAATTCAGATTAGGATCGAGTTTAAAATTAAAATTAAAAATCAAAATCGAGTTAGGAGTTCATTGGGATTAAATCGCTGCATGCGTTTTTGATTACACTAATCTACAATTTTGCAACTTTTTCCTGTTGTTTTCAAATGAAGGGTTGTATAAAAGTGGATTTTTTAATGACATTGATATATGGCAGCGTTTGTAACGTGTGAAAATGTTATTTGGAGAGATGGAATGAATGTGTAAGAAATAGATAAACATGACTTGGAAAGAGACATAGAAAACCTTAAATTTCTGCTGAAAACTGTGAAGTACAAGCTTGATGAATAGCCGGTACGTGGAGATTTCAAGGTTTGGAATATTGCTCGACCAACAAGTAGGCAACACAAAATTTTCAAGCTTTTTGTGTGAATAGGACTTCAGAGGCAGTGACCAGTCAGAAATACATTCACACTTGGCGAAAAAAAAATTCTCTTCCACTGGTTGATCCCTCAAAAGTTTTGTTGCTACCTTTACACATCAAACTTGGCTTAATTAAGCAATTCGTGACAGTTCGAAGCAGGGATAGTAAATGCTTTCAGTATCTTGGTATTAAGTATTCATCGATCACGTCTGAAATATTTAAGCTGGTATTTTTATAGATACACAAATACGAAAATTAATAGCAGACAACATATTCGAAAAAACACGTGCGAAATGTGGTACAATACTTTTTTGGAAACACAAAGATTGCAAAACCCAGTGTTAAATGTTAGCTATATTTGCTTTTAAATATGTATTTATGTTTAATTATTCCTTACACATTCATTTCGTCCCCCCAGAGAACATTTTCACACTTTACAAGTGTTGGCGTTGCCATATACTGTCATTAAAAATTGCGTTTTTTAAAAATTTACATATTGTGGTTTGTGGAAAAATCTGATGTGATGTGGAATTTTGAACGTTATTTTCGGAAAAATCCATTCCGGTACATCTCTTCATTTAAAACAACAAAACCTTGGATATTAGTGTTATCGGTGTCGTCCATTAAAGTATTCTCTAATTGGTTGCGATGTACCAACGGTCGATCTTTATATTTTTTGGTAGAGCTTTGTATTTCTTCAGTGGATATGCACAAATCAGTTGAAATCATTTTGTTTGGCACATATCAGGTAGCAAAAACTATGGTACAAAAAGATTTATTTTGGAACCTCTCAATTATAACTAGGAGATGCTGGGAGTTGCCCAGTTTAGATTTTTTAGGTTTTATCTTAACGCGACCTTTATAATTTATATCTCTTTTTAATTATCCAGTATAAATTTTCTGAATTGGAAGCCACGCTCTTTTCGTTGATTGAAAATATGGGTACTCAAAGTCAGACGTCGGTCTCAGTGGAGTCCCAAATATTTTGCGGGGTCGGCATGTTTTAATTGTTAAGCATTGAGTATTGTCATCGGGCAGTTATCACAGTTAATGGTGAAGGTGACATGATGGGATTTATTTTCATTCATTGTGATGCTCCAAACTTTGAGCTATTGTTCGACACTATTGGGAGAGTCTTGCGAGTTGTGGGCCGTAGTTGTATAATTGATATGCGAGGCCAGGATAGCCGTGTCATCGATGAAGGTGGTAGTTGAAATTAATTTTGTACTAAGTACAGGACGTGTCGTAACACTCTGCATTGAAGCACTCCATGTAAGACGGATTGTAGATTCGTAGTTTTACTTTAGTAGTTGATAAAGAAGTGCCTATCTGGTCGGTAATATTTTAGTATTTCATAGATTTAGTATGGCAGGTACTTGTTTAATATTAAGAATAGATCTGTATGTCAAACCTTATCAAAAACTTGGGATATACTTGAAAAACAACGGAATAATATGTATGCTTGTCGATGTCGCTAGGGATTTGATGTACTAATCGATCCATTTTTCGACTGTTGCGTGTGGTCGCCAAAATCTAAACAGGTGCTTGAAATTAATCGTTTTTTATCTAGAATTAGTTGGAGTGGTTTTAATAGTAACTTTTCGAAAACTTTGGAGAGGATCGGTAGGAGACTAATAGGTCTATAGGATTTTGGGTCAGCAGATGTCTTTCCTGGCTTCTGCACTATTGTTATCTAACCCACTGAGGTACTTGGAAGTATCTGGTTTCCAAGAATAGCAGTGTATATTTACGTGATAGCTCGAGTTGCGGTTTCGGGTAACCATTAGATAATTTTTCCAAAGTCTGGATTTCGAAACATTAAAAAATGGATTTACACATATTCAACTCATATTACATTTCTATGGTATCACCATTTTTTTTATTTTGCCTGTATGGAATTATTTTTGTTCGCATAATTAAAAAAAATTTAAAAATTAAAACCTCCCACTCAAAAAGCCCAACATTGTGTGGCTAGTTTGCTGGATTGGATTATGCGTTTATGCGAGTTTATGTTTATATTGTTAACATGAATAACTTTGATGAAGAAAGAGTATGTAGTAATTCTTACTTTAAAGTTAGGTGAACAGTTCGAAAACCACACAAATTGTTAAAATAAATTTTGGCGATAAAAATGAAAATCAAATTCAATTATACGACAAATAAGGTTATAGAAATACTTTATTTTGCTTCTTCTCTACAAGTAACGAAAATCCTTGCCTTTGATGTTATTCACTAGATAAAGTGATATAAGTACACTATAATCCGACACTGTATAGTGAAAAGGTGGTATAGTAAACAGCCAGATCAACTAGAGTATAGATAATTATTAATCCTATAATGAAGTAAACTAAACATTGTGAAATAATTATAATCGATGAAGTATTTAGCAAGGACATTCCTAAAGTAAAGGCTATAATGGTGTAGGTAAGAGAGTTACTAATTGTACCAAGTTTTAAAGTGGGTTACGAATAAAATGTAATTATTGCGATCATACATAAAACTAATAAAAGTAGGAGTCGAAAAAAAATAATCATCAGCTGCTCTTGAAGCTATTTCTCGTGAGACAATTTTTAGTTTCTCTCGATATTTAAATCTTAAAGCGATAAGGGCTCATTTTTTGTCAAAAGTGTGCAGAAAATTCCCATATACGAGATAAACGCCAAAGGGCGATAGGAATAAAATAGTAGGGTCGTTCTTCATTACAGCCTAGATGTATTTCAACAACTTTTGAAATTAGCAGTTCAACTCCCTTAGATAAATACTTTTATCTGCAATATGTTCCAAAACAACCAACCAGTCTATATCGTTAAATTCCCGATTTCGAAAAAACTAGTGGTGCTGGGGTTAGGTCTGAGCTGTAGGGTAGGTGGTAAAACTCCTCAAAGCTACAGTTTTTTACGGCGACCTGGGTAATTGCAGCTTATGGACAGAAGAATTAACCTACAGTTAGACTCAACATGCTACAATTTTTTAATAATGTAAAATTTTTGCAGTAAGCTGGCCTTTTCTTACTTAATATCAATTGAATAAATCCCTTTTAATGCGAAAAGATTGTTACAGTTTTATCTTTTACCATTTTAAAAGTAAGTCTCCAACAGAAACGCGCGACATTCGCTACTTCACACTATAATGGGCACTAAAAAGGCACGCTTTGTGTCCTGCTCTAGAATGTACGACACGAACGCTTTCTGCCAATACGTTTCGTGCGGTGGTTAATTTAAAAATGGGACCGTGTACTTAAAAGTAGTCCTTGTCATAATGTGCATGCAGACTAAATAGCAAACATTTTTGGATCTCACTTTTCACATTTATGAAAGTTTTGTTGAACTTTAATGTCCTGGTTATAAAAAATGAAAACGTTTATGAAACCTCCACTTTTGGTCCTGATAGAGATAGAACCTGTTCGGCCCTGTTTGGGAGCTGCTAGAGTAATGAACGAACAGAAGGTACAGCGAAGTGTGGAACAATGCATTGTGTTCAAATTGCTCATTGAAGAAAATGTTGCGTCCGCAGAAATTTACCACACTAACTCGTGTGTTTGAGTAGCGTAAATGCTTCAGAGAGGGCAGAGAGCACGTGGAGAATGAACCGCATGATCGTCGGCCGCAAACATCCGTCACCGAGTCAAATGTTGATCGTGCAGACGTGCTGCTTATTCGTGACAATAGGTGCAGAACTATGAAGGAATTTGGAACAATGCTATCCAACAGTATTAGTAATGTAGAAGACATCATGAAAAACCAACTGCACTGTCGCAATGTGAATGCACGATGGGTACCACGAACTTTGACGGATGTGAATAAAATGGTGGTCATGTAAGCTGTCAGTCGTCTCCTACAGCAGTTTGAAGACGAAAATGATGAGACGGCAATGTTCTTCTGGGACTGACGGGGTTATCCATGTACACTTTCTGACGTATGTCAGAACAGTCAATGCAGCTTATTACTCAGACCTCTTGGTAACAGACGTGAAGTAAAAGATCCGATCCAAGTGGAAGGCAGGTGGAAAACAGGTAGTTTTCTTTTAAGACAATGCACGCCGCCATACGGCCAAAGCAACAATGGAAACCCTTCGGAAATTGAAATGCAACCTTCTGCCACATCCATCGTCCCCAAGTTCATTTCTACCTGTTCGGAAGGCTCAAATTAGACTTGGGAAGCATGTGGTTAGCGGACAACAACGCTGTCATCCAGACTGTTCGAGAGTGGATACGTCGCCAACCAAAAACCTTTATTGAAAAGGACACAGGAAACGTCCAGAACATTGGATAAAATGTGTCAACTCAGGAGGCGAGTACTGACATGTGCAAGTAAGTATTTGGCAATTTGTTCTTTTTGTAAAAAAATCATATTTGAATCACCTTGTATATATACTTATTGAAGAGACACTTAGATTTTTATCAATAAAAGAATATTGTAAATTTATATAAATAATTTACTGTTTGTGGGAAACTTAATCGGTTGAACCAACGCTTTAACTATAAATCATCCGAATAGAACACCGCTATTAATTAGCTGGTGTGTTATTACGACTAGCGTTATAAGCACCTCACTGATACCGTATTCCCACCCCAGCGATACTGCTAGTCAAATTAATGGGCTGCTATTTAAACGGTTTCCTATTTTTAACACCTTGAATTGAGCTCAACACGTAATTTGTTGGAAAATCCTTCAGCACGTACTTGTGACGTAAATTGGCTGTAAAGACGATCCAGGAAGCGGCGCCCTTGCTCACGTGCTCCCAAGCTGGACAGGGATTGGGACCTTAATTAACGTTAGTTTGCTTAGATATTGCGCCACGAATCGGTGCAATATGCGGCGCCCGAGCAAGGGTTATCGCGGGGACGTTGAACACCGCGTTGTTCAGGAGGAAGCGGTAGCCGTTCGACATCGATTTCCTCGCATGTTAACAATTAATTATATCGAGTTATACTTGGCCGCAAGTACTAAAAAAGTGCTTACATTTGTACTGGATTTCTGTAAATTATGCATTGATTGACAGCTGGGACGGTGTTTGTTTCCTGATCGGGCAATTTACGACTCGGCCAATTGTTCTTGCCGTCAATCAAACGCTAATTGCAGCCGTTTCGTGTCGATAAGGTGCTTTTACTCGGAATGAAATTTCTTCATTTGCGGTACTTGTTTCAGGGTTTTACACAGTGGGTTAATAGTAACTGTTCGTTACGTTGTTCTGTAAAGTTTTTGAATTGCAAATTTTCTGTTTCATAAATTGTGTTCTGAATTGATTGTTATGGAAAATTTTATGAATTTTTGAAGCTAGAAACTACACTTATATTTGTTATACTGCTGATATACTTCTCTTTTTTTCTGTATTTTATAGAAATATTGTTCTTCCATTTTTAGGGTTATATGCCTTGAGAGAACGAAATTGCAGGAGAAAATAGAAAATGTCACCATTTAATGTGAAGCCTGTTCGCGATAAAATGAAAGTTAGCGTGTCCAAAAATTAAGTTAAGCGTTTTCCAACAGATCCGAATTACATTGTTAATCATTCACCATTTGTATTACTCAATATACTGAAATATTTTTTTAACTGTTGATCAAACACTGGCGTAATGTTAAAGTATTTCATAATAAGCATAGTTTATTAACTTTCTACATGTTTGGGGTTCTGGTTGTCGACGGCTGGCTACAATGTGACTCATGGTTTAAACCAGGTGTAAACGCATTTTTTGTTGATGGCTTTCGCCCCGTATACTTAAACCAACATTTCTCCATATGCATTCATTGTTTTATTACACTGTAACCTTACATCTCACACTGATTATACTTGAGTCTCGGAGCATGTTTACTTTGACAGACACGTGTACTCCACACCAAATGGTGCTTCTTGGAGTATCTCCTAGCTTATTTTTGCCGTAAAGATCTTTTTTAACAAGCTTCGTATACGTTGTGAGCTTACTAATAGAACTGTAGCGTAGATCAAAATTTGATTCTGATTTTTCCAAGGAAATTTATCTTTATAGTGTATTTTTGGCTGAAAACTCCAAATTTGAGGATTGCTAATCATTAGTTAATGATTAAGCGCCTATTGTACTCACAAAAATGTGTGTTTTTTTGTTGGTAAAGTCGTTGAGCCCTATTTTTTAAACCATAGAAGGTATGATTTTAACTGTTACTACTGATTTTTAATCTAAGTCAAGTTTTCACTTGTTATATATTATTATACATCGGATGGCATTATCTTTATGCATTATTTGCTTTTGGTTCTAATAGGTGTGCAAGTAGAAACTAGGCTTTGTTTGGTCAAATTCAAGTTTATTGAAAAGATACTTGTAACAAAGATTAATAATCGAAACATTCGTCATTACTATCTATGGTCCTTTGCCATTTATCGGGTAGATGATGAATGCATTCACGATAGAAACATGGTGGTTTCGAAGCAAAACAGCCATCGAGCCATTTTCGCATATCTTCAACTTTTAGAAACCGCTGGTCTTTCAAATATGACGACATCGATCTGAATAAATTTTAATCAGAAGAAGCCAAGTCTGGAGAATAGGCCGCATGCAGCAATATTATTTTCCGCCTTCCTTGACTCGTAAATGGTTTTTCTTCGCTCAGAGCATCACTTAAATTGATCAATTGGGCCTGGTAACGTTCAGCTGTAACAGTCTGACGAGGTTCCAGAAGTTCGTGGTAAATGACTCCTTTCCAATCTCACCAGACACACAGTAACACTTTCTTGGCATGAATATTCGTTTTCACAACTGATGTTATTGGCTGGCCTGGATCAACCCATGCTTTTCTGCGTTTAGGATTGTCGAACAAAATCACTTTTCATCACCTGTGATGATTTTGTGCAAAAAATTCTTTCTTTTGTAGCGAGATGGCAAATTCATGCAGATGTCAACTCTTTGGTTTTCGTTTTCTTCCGTCAGTTTATGACGAACCCATTTTCCTCCCTTCTGTATCTTTCACATTGCATACAATCGAAGTGATGATATTGCTTGGTGAGTAACTCTTAACTGTTCCGCAAGCTCTTCTTGACATGGATTTTCGTCCAGTAAACTTGAAGTTTTTCGTTTTCAAAATTTTTTACTGTACCTGGACATGAATCGTTCTTAAGACTAAAATTTTCATCACGAAGTCTTGCAAACCACTTTTTTACTGTTGAATGACTCACAGAATGTTCACCCAAAGTCGAATTAATCAATTCCATAGAATGCAATGGCGTAAATGGTGCTTATCGACACCCATCTCTTATAAAATTGACACACACAGAATAACAGCTTGTAAATAATTGATACTTGTCATAGAAACAGCAATAACTAAACTACGTATACAGCGTGTCCCAAAACGACCGCATAAACTCTGCACAGTTAGATTCCTCGTTGGGAGTACATAAAAACTGCCCAAAGAAGCGTTCCTGTACGATCCATGGTTTACGAGAAAAATACGAAAAACAAAGTATGACGTCACTGCCGGTGCAAGAAAAAAAACACTTTATTGGACATATCAACAACAGTATTTGCATATCTTTCCAGACGATAATGTTTAAAACGTTCGCCGCGCATTCACGTCATGCATGCGCGCTCGCCATGGAATGACGTTAAGCCGTGGTTGAACTGGTATTTAAGAGGCTGCATCTTGCAGCTACCGGTAGTTTTCGTATGGTGGCCATGTATTCCGTTCGTGACTACTGCGACATGTACTTGAAGTACGGCCGACTTTGGTTCCAGCACGATGGGGCTCTGGTGCATTTCTGTGCTCCTGTACGTAGTTGGCTGGATATGGAATACCCCGGCCGCTGGAGCGGACGCGGGGGTCCGGTTCTATGGCCGCCACGTTCGCCAAATCTTACACCGTTGGATTTTTTCCTATGGGGGCCATCTCAAGGAACTGGTGTATCGAGACGTAGTGACAACACCAATGGGCTTAGTTGCTCGTCTGCATGCTGCTTGTACTTCGGTGGACCCCGCGATGCTGCAACGTGTGATGACAGCCATTCCACGGCGTGCTCAAGCCTGCCTCGACATGCACGACGGACACTTTGAACATCTGCTTTAAATTGTGCATATACTGCTGTTGATATGTTCAATAGTGTTTTTTCTTGCATCGGCAGTGACGTCATACTTTGTTTTTCGTGTTTTTCTCGTAAACTATGGATCGTACAGGAACGCTTCCTTGGGCAGTTTTTATGTACTCCCAACGAGGAATCTAGCTGTGCAGAGTTTATGCGGTCGTTTTGGGACACCCTGTATATCCAAAATGGCGGGCACATTGGCTGCGTTCAAGTATGTTTTTTTAATGCAACTAACTTTAGAGCCGAGTTTTTACTTGCACACGTATTATTTCTTGCATTCACTCAAAGCACCAGGGTCGTTTTTTAGAACACGCTGTAGTTTGTGCGCCACTTTTACAGAAGCGAAAAAGAATGAAATTGTCAATTTCAATTTGGGAGCGTAATTGCGCAATTGTGGATTTAATGGCATTCAAAAAAGTGTTCCTAAAAGGTCGAATTTAAAGGGCCGTTTGGGAGAACAAGGAGATGAAACATGACAGCTACATAATTTACTGCCCGAAATTTTAACTGCTCCCAAGATTTGACAGTGGCTGAAACGCTTATCGACTGAACCTCGCATTCACCTCGGCAGCTTAAGTCCGGATTAATTTCCTGGAAACTCGACCTTTACCTTCTGCTTCCGGTCTTGTCCGGGCACTTTGATTTCCGGTATTGTTTCTCGTTGCTCCGCAACCTGTGAAAATCCAATTACCCATCGGCCGAGCCCGCTAAGCCGTTGCTGCCAATTTCCTTTTTTGGACGGGCGGCCCAAGCGGAGACGGCTGTGTCCTGCGGAAAACGGCGCTGTTGTGCGCTTTAATTTGATGTCGCAATTCGGCGACACGTGACGGCCCTTGTATGCAAATTCGCTACGGTCGTTGCTGCTGAACAAAGGAGGCCCTTCGGGCGAGACGCGGCGTTTTCACTTACGGCGGTTTTAATTCAAGCGCTTCTGTATTTGTTTAATGCCTAACGCGCTCATTTGGGCTGGCCGAGTAAGACATGCGAGCATGAAATGCGCGTTTAATGCACGTACTACGACGACTAGGGGTTTTCACGAAGTCATGCCGTTGTTTTTGTTAAACACATTTGCATAAGGACACAGCATAAGTGGTAAATGCAGGGCGAAACAATGCAGTGCTCGAGTGGCAACAATTTAAAATTTAACAATATTAATATATTGATTCGGATAAAAGTAGCATTTTGCCGCCTGAAAATTTTCTATTGCAATAAGTTATTAAAATGAAAATTATAATAAAGTAGCAAAACCAGTACACATCTTAAGAAACAAGATGTGTTTAGTTTCACCGAATTTCAATTTTTACTATTGTTAATCGAAAATCTTGGAGAGTAGTACAAAATTTGTTATATCGAGAAACGAATAGACATACAATGGGATGAATAGATTTTTCAGAGGATCATTATAATCAATTATTGAGTTGTCTAGAAAGTTCTTGCCGATTTTCATTATTTATATTGGAAAATGTCTGAATACGTCACAGTTATATAAAACGCACGATTTGTGTACATATACTTAAAGGTAACATTTCAACGAATCTTTAGAAAAAAGGTTCTTTTCAATAAACTGATTTTGTCATTCTTGTACCTTTTTGAAGATGGAAAAGGACAAAGTGCATTTTAGACACTTAATGCTTTTTTCTATTACCGGAAAGGCGAAAATGCTACGTAAGCAATAAAAAAGTTATGTGCTGTTTACTGAGAAAATTCTTTAGTTGAAAAAATTGTTAGGAAGTAGTTCGCTAAATTTAGACCTTAAAGACTAACAACGCTCGGGTTGACCCTCCACTATTGGCGATGGGCAAATAAACATACCATTTTTGAAGCAATTAGTGACGGGCGATGGGATTATTTATAACAATATTGAGAGAAATGATCCTGAGGTAACCGAAATGAACCACCATCAGCTGGTCTCCATCCTAAGAAAGTTATGCTTTGTATCTAGTGGGATTGATTGGTAGCGAATTCCTTTATTATGAGCTTCTACCAAATGACCCGTTGATAAATTCATATAAGTACTGCTCGCAATTATACGAATTGATATTGATTCAGGAAAAATGTCCAGAATTAGCTAATAGGTTGTGTTCCATCACGATAACACTAATCTGCATTTTTGCAACTTTTTTCTGTTACTTTCAAACAAAGAGGTGTGTCGGAATGGATTTTTCCGCAGATTCCGAAAATAACTTCACAATTCACAAATCATGTCAGGTTTTCCTACAAATTACAAACATGTGAAAATTAATAAAACGTAATTTTTAATTGACGTTGATATATGGCAACGTTTATAACGTGTGAAAATGTTATCTGGAGAGATGGAATGAATGTGTAAGGAATAGATAAACATGACTTCGAAAGAGACATAGAAAACCTTAAATTTCTGCTGAAAAGTTTGAAATACAAGCTTCACGAATTGTCTGTATGCGGAGATTTCAAGGTGGTTGGAATAGTGCTCGGCCAACAAATAGGCAACAACATTTCCTTGCTTTTTGTGTGAATAGGACTCTCGAGCTAAGACGGAACATTGAGTTTGGAAAGCAGTGGCCAGTCAGAAATACACTCACATTTGGCGGAAAAAATTCCCTTCCACTGGTTGATCCCTCAAAAGTTCTGTTGCTACCTTTACACATCAAACTTGGCTTAATTAACCAATTCGTGACAGTTCGAAGCAGGACAGTAAATGCTTTCAGTATCTTGGCATTAAGTATTCATCGATCACGTCTGAAAAAATTATAGCTGGCATTTTTATATATCCACAAATACGAAAATTAATCACAGACAACATATTCGAGAAAATCCATGAGTGACTGCATTTGGAAGTGTAGTGCAAAACTGGGAACTGGGAACACGAAGGTTGCAAATAACACCATTTTAGTTGAGAAGATGTTGGATTTCTATAAACTGCTTGGTTGCACATTCTTCGTGCTCATCTAAATTACTTTCCTAACAATTTTGGTGATTTTACGGAAGCGCTTCCGTCAGGATATTAAAGTGATGAAAAGAGATACTAAGGAAAATGAACTGTATATATAATGACCGACTATTGTTTGATGTTGAAAAGAGACTGCACGGACGAACACCGAAGACAATCCAAGAAGAGGAACTTTCAAGGGGAACCCAGTGGTAAATGTTAGGTATATTTGCTTTTAAATATGTACCAGGTGTACAAGTATGAAATTCGGATTTTTTCCAAAAAAAACAAGTTAAATTCTTTAATTTCATTAAATGTTAAAAAGT
Source organism: Sinelater perroti (assembly GCA_036346155.1). Classification (NCBI taxonomy): domain Eukaryota; kingdom Metazoa; phylum Arthropoda; class Insecta; order Coleoptera; family Elateridae; genus Sinelater; species Sinelater perroti. The sequence continues at coordinate 4,484,048 of JARFIY010000046.1, read as the reverse complement.
GGTTTATTCAAAATATCTCCATTGCTAGTTACACATCTTTTTCCCCATCTTTCGGGTAATTTGTGGATTCCATGCCAGTAAAAATCTTCCTCTTTTGCCGCGAACCATTCATCGGTCTTCGAACGAACTAAAGCGCTGCTCAGCAAGTGCGTAGCCCATCAATGCAAACAAGAGTTAATCGGAAGGAGCCAAGTCTGGTGAGTCAACTTCCCAGTTGAATGCTTCCAACGTGTCACGAACCGATTTTGCCTTATGTGATGGAGCGTTGTCATGGAGGAAAATGATCTTGTGTTGCCTTTTTCGATATTCTGGTCGTTTCGCGAGTAGCGAACGGTTAAAATCGATCAATTGTAGTTGTTGGCGTTTGGTATTAACTAGAGATAAGCAAAGTGGCTCATTTATGGGATCAGATCCAGATAGCTCACTCACCAAAAAGAGTTAGCTCTTTTTTATAACTCATAACTCATTTTCTGCTACGTTTGTGCCTACTGGCTATATCAGTTAGGCTATTACTATATTACATTATAAAACCAATTGTAATGAACTGTTTAATTCAACAACGTTTTATTTTAATTTTATTTTTCCCTGACAATAGCGGCATTTTCCTTTTGCTTCTTTGGTAAAATGGTACCAAATATCAATCGACAACCTACTAGCTCTCACCGACATTTCATTCTAAAATAACAACAAAATATTATAAATAACGTAAATCGTTTAAATATTATATTATAGATGTTATAGGTAAATATTACATACCAAGCTGTATAAAGGCGAAGACTGATAGATTGAATAAGCAAAGTCTTAAAAAACTGAGGAGTTATCGGAATAAGAAACAAGTCGAGATCAAGTTTCGGGAGTGAATCAGATCAGTGAGTCAGATCGAGACGGGAGAACCAAGAGCTACTCGCATACGCGCAGACCGCACGACAGCGAAAGAGCGAGAATCGAGTGAGAGATCGAAGAGGTACCGCTCTTATTTTGTGAGTCATAACTCACTCACTCTCTACCAAGAGTTGGTTCTTTTGAATAACTCATGAGTGGATCGCCCATCTCTAGTATTAACTTTCGCCAGGCTTTAACAGCTCATATTAGACCACTCCTTTCTGGTCCCATCAAACATAGGGCGTCGTTTTCCTTCCAAAACGATTCGATCTTGCGGTTGATGTGGATGGTGTGCTTCGGTTTACCCATGATTTTTTGTACTTGGGATTCTCAAAATATACCCACTTTTCATTTTCAGTAACAATACGATGCAAAAACGACTTTCTTTTGTTTTGTTCGAGCAAAATTTCAGATGTTTTTTCGCCTTTCCATCTGCCTCTCGTTCAGCTCATGTGGTATCCTTCTGCCGACCTTCTGAATCTCTCCCGTCTCTCCTAGGCGATTGGAAATAACTTGTTGACTAACGTTCAATTGCTCTGCGAGTTATTTTTGTGTTTGTGAATCGTCTTCGTCCAAAAACGCGTGCAATTCTACATCTTCGTACTTTTTTCGCGGTTTTTTGTGTTCCTTGTCTGCAACATCGAAATCACCACTTTTTAAATGCTGAAATCATTGTTCACACGTATCTTGCGATGGAGTAAGTTTATCATAAGCTTCTCGAAGTAATCGGTATGATTCAGCAGCAGTTTTCTTCAAATGAAAACAAAAAATTAATGCTGCCCGCGAATGCTCTTTATTCGGCACAAATTTCGATATATTGAACACAGCAAAACAATACTATGCAACCACTTTTTCAACATCACTTGTACATATTGACTCTTGTTGGTGGTACAATAAAATGGCATATACATCAAATTTTTATACTCCACACTGTATTGTCACACCATCTGTTGTCTCAAATCCGCACTTCATACTTGTGCACCTATTATTTATGTTTATCTATTCCTTACATATTTATTCCGTCCCTTTAGAGAAGATTCTCACACGTTAGAATTGTTGTCATATGTCAATGTCATTAACAAATTGTGTTTTTTTAATTACCACATTTTTGTGATTTGTGGTAAACCTGGTATGGTACGGAACTTTGACGTCATTTTCTAAATCTCCAAAAAAAAAACATTCCGGTATATCTCTTCATTTCCAAAGTATAAAACTTTGCATATTAGTGTAATGCTGGACCTCATGTCTCTTTGATCACGTTACAATTATTGGAGCTTGGTTGGGATGTGACGTTGCACCCGCTATATTCACCATACATTTCACCTTCAGATTTTCAGTTATTTAGACCTTTGAAAAATTCTCTTAACAGTTATAATTTCAATTCTTTGGAAGTCATGAAAAACCTTGAGAAATTTTTTCTCCAGAAACCTGAGAAGTTCTGAAAGGATAGCATCTTTAAGTTGAACGGTTGTTGAATAAAATGGTGAATACATAATTGAATCCACCCAAATTTTCTCTTTGAATTTTGCTTAACAAGCGGCACGTACTTTCCGGACAACCCGTTATTGATAATTACAAAATTTGAAACAAGAATCGGAAACTTTATTTATTGAAAACAAAATGAAAACGTCGACTATATGCAGAAAAAGGTGCGGGAATATTGAAATAAAAAGAAATTTAAAACTATCAGTTACCTAACATTTTAAAAATACAAAAAAATAAAGCCAAATTGTAAGATGGCTGCAAAATTTAAAAATATGCCGTCTTTAAGAAAAATATTTTGTTATAGCTGCTAAATATTTATTGTTTGCCGTTTAAAGATACAGTTTGTACTTTTTTTTAATTGAGAACGATTGTTTTAATAATATTTCAATTAAGCATTTACATTTCAACCCGGTAGACGTTACATTCTATTTCGAGGAAGACAAATAAATTCATTCAGAATTGGACAAATGTCAGACTGCAACAAAGTTCAATTAGCTTGAATGCTAAATCGGTTAGTTCAATTGTCCTGGCCTCAAAGGACTTGCCGTACAGCAAGGTTAATGAAATACCTTATGAGAACAAATGTGGGATTTGATAATTGGAATTATTATGCTATGTTTGTTTTACATCAAATTCTTTAATTAACAACAGCTCTCGTCAATGTGTACATCACAAAAATCCTAGAGTACGTACCTTTGTTGTGTTACGTTTTCTGGACAAGTTTGTATAAAAATTTGCTTCTTTCTATGATATTAATCTGGATTGAGCTGATAACTCTTATCAGAAAGAAATAAGTGAAATTTTATTATTGTTTTATTGCATTAATCAAAATTGTGGAAATATTTGCTTGTGTATTTTAGATTTAAATTGGATGGATAATTAAAAATAAAAAAGTTGCTCAACACACAGACATCACTATATGCATGTTAAGGGGGTTTTGTTCAAAATTATTTCTTTATGAATATAGCACATCTCCCTATTACTTTTTCATTGATGTGCTCAGTAGAAAACAGAAAACATTTGCCCAAAAGATGAGTTTGTTTACATGTTTGGTAACCTTATTTTTCTTAGGGTCATAACCAATAGCTCACCAAGAAATTATCTGGGACTTATCAGTCAGTTTCTTGATATTGTGGCTATCTAGAACATTCTTATGACTTATAACTTTATTTTTTCAAATAAACATCCACTATTTATACTTTTATTTTAGTTAATGTTACACTGTGAAGCTACAAGTTCTGTTTCAAAGATATTTTTCTTGAAAAAAATCTTTTCTTTGTTTATCCTACCTTTCTCAAATGAGAATAAATCTTCTGAAAAGTAACAACAATAATAACATATTTAAAATTCTGACCTAAAATTGTGTTATAAAGGTTTAGCAGTTTTTTAAGATACGAAAATACTTACTTTTATAACCCTTAGAGAGCCTCACTGTTGTACTATATAAAGCATTTCTATGTAATTATTATACCACTCTCTTTAAAGATTACGGAAGACTTCCAACTTTTGTACGGCGTTTCTTATAGAATTAGCTCACCATTCAGTTTTCAGTTGCAATAAAGTCTGTAGCATTGCTGTTGTTTATCTGAAAGAATGATCTAGTCTCTGTGGAAATGGTTTTCAGGTTGGATTTGTTTATATGTTTACAAGCAGCTTTATTTAAAAATCAGAGGGTGTCTTGTTTGGGCAGATTAACCATAAAATTTGTTTTAGTTGTGCAATGACACTTTAGTTCTTATAAAAGTTTAGCATACTGAATAATCTTTGTTCCTGATTTCTTGCATGCAAAGAACTTCTCATGTTTGCGTCTAATTTGTTGACATTTTCATAACAAGTGAATTTTACAAAACTCAACAAGGTGTGCCATTTTTGTAGTGTTCCATTTTATCGAAAAGCATACAATTAAAAGCTGCATATTTCATTGGACGTTTGATCGAATATTGAACGATACTGTTGCACTTATTTGTGATATGGGAGCATTCTAAATTGTTATCGCTTTGGTTCTCACTTTGGGAACATGAAATATTTAGAAATCTGTACAGTAATGTTTCACAGACAACTTCGTGATTCAGATGTGACGAGACAGGCACTTTAGTGAGATGAGATGTGTTACAACAATGAAAGTTGAGATAATTTTTAATTTATATATCTCTATTGTCCAGTGACAAGACAAAATACAAACAGAAACTAAAAACCAAGATTATTTCGGCAAAATGTGAATCAGTGATCTGTTATACTATTTGGTCTTGCATATAAAAAAATAAATTACTTCTAAGTACTACAGTTATCCATTAGCGTATGTTTGATATTGTACGTTTTTCTTAACTGTAGTGAATAAAAGGCTTAAATATATTTAAACTTTTTAATTAATTTTCTTACATCAATTTAATTATTTAATAATATTTATGTACATGAAACATACGTATTTACTAATATAAAATCATTAAATTCTATTTATCCACAACATAATTTATTTCGCATTAAAATTGTTCACTTCCGTTGTTGGCAACTTGACTTCTGTTGCTGCTTCATTGCGTGGTATTTCAAAGGGGCGAGCAGCTGTTCTAAATTCTTCTCCTGACGCTTGGACTTTCCAGAGTATTTCGCTCTGTTCTAAGTCTTGCACGTGTACGAGAACTGCAGGGGTCTCAACGGCAGCTGTCCCCATATTGTTGTTCAGCGACGATACCAGTATTAGCCGCGAACTTCGCAAGGTGACGGTGCTTTTATGGCGGCGTTTGGAAATCTGATACAATATATTGTAGGGGTAAATTTAATTCTGCAAGTGCGGTCTAATCTATTTTTACAACTATTATATTGTTTTGGTTTATATATTCGTACAAAATCATTGTACGTAATTAAACCGTTGTTTAAAAATTATTCTTCTCCTACTTGGATGATTTGCTTAATTTTTTTATACCTTTCTTTTTCTCCTTTTATAGTCCCCTTCTTATTAATATATAACTTTTTATTACTGCGGTGTATATTATCACTTTTTTTTAATGTTCTATTCTAATTATACACGTAAATTTCATACTACTGTTATTTTTTAAATTTACCAGGTAGGGTCATTGTTGTAATTTTAATTTTAATAGTCTGTTTGCCCCCTCGGCGTTTGCGCTGGTTTATTCTGGCGTAAAGGTGAGCTCGTCTCATCGGAAGCCAGGCTTGGATAACTGCAACCGCAGTATTCGCTCAGGTGTAGTAAAGCATGCCAAATCCCGTATTTCGGTTAACTCAGCAAAGCTCAAGCAAGATGTACCCCTACGTATTTCGCGTAGCTCAACCCGGTGTTCTCCCCAAGTTTGGAATCGGCGATTCCAAACTCGCGCTAATTTTTCGCACCGTTATTTATAGGCAATTATTTTGCAGCGCCCGCAGAAATTGCCACATTAGCGGCGGAATGTGCCGAAAAATGGCCGGATGAAATCCTCGTTACTGATATTGCCCGTGTTTAGAGCGCCCGGCAATTTATCGCCGCGGAACTAAATTCATTTAACACAATCATCCGGGCGTGGGTGTTTAAAGCGGCCCTCCGCGGTTCGGAAGTACATTCACCGATAGCAAATGCCCATGCTTTATTAATTGCTGTCCGTGTTCTGGCCTCGTCGAAGGCAGCATGAACGAACCCGAAGATAGAAGGGGCGCGTAGATGGCGCCGGCGACAAAACGAATTTTCTCAAAGATCTCAGGTTTATTGCTCCATTTTAGTCCTCGGAAATTTACGCCGCCATCCGAGCACTTGAGTAAAAGCGGCTATATCGCCTGAACGGGGGGCACATCAAATGTTCAATAAGCAAATTCTGGGGAAGCTGAAATATAACGTGTGCGTCACTTCCCTTGAGAGCTTTTTTGCGTAAGCACAAATATGCTTCTTTAACAGATAAATTATTATAGTATTGCTGCACTAAGGAAGCTTCCGGCGTATTCGAAGGACCTTGAGTCTGCCGAGGACCGTATTGGGGATGAAAGGAGCCGGCGATCTAAATTTATATTCTATCAGGTACCGATGTTAAAAGGCCAGCCTGCTTTGCAAGTCAAAGATAAAAATTCCGCCCCTAGAAAAGTGAACCGGTCTGAGGGCACTTGAATGAAAAATTTATATGCAAAAGCGACGCCCTCTGCCGAAATAGTGCCTCCATGTGGCAGTTGGCGGGGACGCGGGCACGATTGGTTTGCTTACCACCGGGAAATGTTTAATTTTGTTTTACATGAATCCAGGGAATGCAAAATGCGTATTTTTAATCAATTTGTCAGTAACATTGTCGAGATTACCATTTCGATGTTTTTTCTTTAGATAAAAAAGGCCATGGAGAACCAAAACTTGTCTCGGGGATTTTTTTTTGTCTTTGTGATTAATTAATATCAAAAAAGTACTACCTAATAGTAAACTAGAAATAAAAGTACCTATAACCAATATACATTGTTAATGATTTGTCTTATACTGGGTGCATATGCAAAGGCGGTGAACAAACGATGTCTATCCAGCCAATATTAATATACTGAAAACAGTTTGCGCGGCTGCAATGTAACCTGTTAGTTTATTGGCGTGGACTGTAGAGCGCATGCGTGAACGAGAACGAATTCATGAAGCCGTCCGGCGACAGCACATGGATCGTTGCATTTGTAAAGATTTAGAGAGCGAATTTGCATCACATTTTATTGGTAAAGCTGGAATATTCGTTCATAGAAATTATTTGACTGATTCAGAGGCACGAAGTAAAAAACTAGAGATAGCTAGGAACTATGTTAAAAGTGATTCACATTCTAGAAGACTAGTAGTAAGGAGAACACTAAGAATGCTAAACGTGTAGAATCAACAAGGATCGATAACTGACTGTCCAATAACTAGAAAGAACTCTAAAAACTAAAGTGTGTGAGATTTCTACAGAATATTTTAACATAAAACGTGTCGCGGCAAAATTTATTCCACGGCTGCTGTTATCGAAGAAGGAACATCGTGCTGGAGTTGCTAATGGTTTATTTCAGATTGTTATCAATAAACTAGATTTATTCAAAAAAGTTATAAGAAGAAAAGAGTGTCTATATAGCTACGATTCTAAAACAAAAGCTCAACCATTCTATTATAAGTTTTAAATAGTGCGTGAAATCCCAAAGCGTTTCCTTTAAAAGAGATTGAGACTACGACCAATTTTTATTGTATTTTGTACCATTACATAGATTTTTTGTTATTGCAATTGTCATTTCATGAATTACGGTTCAATATTTTTAGAATAGGTGAAAACGCCAGAAAAAAAAGGTGCAACTTTATATTGATATATACCAACCAGTTTTTTGAATTTGCATATAACCGAATTGTGGACTTCGACGCGTTCTTTAAAAAATAAACATTTATTAATATAAAGAATATATTCGAGAGAGAATTATTCCATCTCTTCCTCTCCTCCTCGATGGATCTGAATAAATACGAGTGCTGTTTGAAGTGATAAATGCAATATGAAACTGTTACAGATCAAATTAAATTATTGTTAATTGTATACGATTTTTGCCATTTCTGATATTTTTATATCTTCTTAACCTTGTTACCTTAACCTTTTAGCATACACTAGTTTTAAGGAATCATTTTGTTGTTTCTTCAGGTTTGCGAATGTAGGTTTCTTCAAAGTTCATACATTTGGTATCAACCCTTTGTTTAACTCAATTTTTTTATCTAATCGTGAATGTTTTGAGTTTCGGAAACAAATATTAATGCGAGTGAGCTGGATATTTACCAGTAATAGTTGTCTCCTTCGTAAGGTGAACAATCAGGAATTTTTTGCTTCCCAAAGAACTGACAAAATCATCTTTCCAATAAAGGGTAACTTATCATTAGGTATAAAACCTCACAATTCTTTCTAAAGACTTTTGTATGTGTGTATATGAATTTGTTTTTGATTTGGAATGATTAAACATGGCACTTATCTCGCCCAAAGATTTTTTACGTGTAACTTCTTATGAAAAATAAAGTAAATTCAATCAGTTGAGGTAACTGACCGAAACCATGTAATGGACTTTGTCGACGATTTCTTGCTCGTGTTTAAGTAACTATCAAACAAGGCATGAGTGTAAAAATGATTCATAATCAAAGAATATCTGCATATCTATAAGAAGGAAACTTTATGACAACAGGTACAATTGCTATTGTCCTTTATGAGTATGCGAACCAAGTTACCATATAAGGAATGAAAATAAAACCAATAAGAAAAATATTTGTTTTTGAGTCAGCTGTTGGTTAAACACCAAAGAGCAAATTATACTTTGCTTTTTTAAATAATTTAGTCAACTTAATTGTGTTAGAAGAACTGTAACTGTACCTTTGCCGTGTGTTATACAAAATGCGGAAGTAAACTGCAATGAAAACATCACAGTCGTTTTTATCCAGCATTGCGAGTTCATTAATTATCATTTTTCACCTCGTTATGATTATTGAAACGTTCATCTGGTAATCATTTTATTGTTTTAAAATATGGTACAAGACAGTGCAATTTTCTTTAACTCTCAGCAGCTCTCTTAAGATTTTTTTCATCATCATTGGCAGTTAGGAGAAAAATTTAATTTTGAAAGTTCATCTATCTAAGTCAGGATATAGCAATCTAGTCGATTTGTTTTCTTCTGAAATTTGATATGTGAATAACTCCATGTTTTGCAAGAAGGACTGTTTTCATGCCTTCTCTGTTAATGTTATTATATTTTTCAGTATTTTTTACCCCAAGACGACCACTTTAATTAGTCATTCTGACTTATTGACACTTTTATGATGAACGACTGAGTAAGTTTATTAATTTTCTTTTGCGTTTATAAGGATTGGGTCATTTTTTCATTGAACTCATGTTTACAATGTCCTTTAGACCTTGGGATAGTATAATTAAAGCTTTCTCCTTCTTATACTTGAGACAGTGTAATTTTTCTCTGGATTTTCTTCTTGTTAGAAAAGGTGGACAATTTTTTAGCTTGGAAAAGGAGCAATCTTTGCTATAATTCAAATGATAATTATAATAATAAAAAAGTAGAAGAAAGTCATTGTTTAAATAAACCTATAGAAAAGAAAAGCGTAGCTTTTAACTGCATATGTCGAGTATACCTGCTTTTGGTATCAAAAAACTACTTGAAAATTCGCATCAAAGGTTTATATCACATATAAGATTTATATCAAACATTATTTGAAAGGTTTTTATAGATGATGAGAATGTACGCGTCTCCATACGGGTCATTTTCGAATTAAAAATGATTCGTTATAAATTTTAAGATACAACCTTAGAACTGTTGTATAAAGTAATGCAGAAGAGTCGATTACAAAAATAATATCTCAATTAAAAAATAGTAAGCTCTCTCTATTACCTTCTTTCAAAATTTAAAAATTGTCTAAATTTGTATAGCCAAATAACGTTCACTAACTTTTTTGTAATCCTTGTTCTTGAATTTTAGCGTCACCTGACTACTCATAACATAAATATAATAGCGTACCTAACTTACAATTAGTATAAATCGTTTGTATGTAATCTTAAGGTCTCCAAAGAGAGCTATTAGATTTTTAAAGCCTATTTTCTTTTTACTTTTACCAATATTACGTATGAGCACTTCTTGAGCATCATTAATCAGTTATTATATTGGTTGCAGATACACAACTAAATCTCTGCGAAAATCAACCCTTTATTTTACTTTTGGTTTGAACTACAATTCAAATGTGAACATGTCGACTATGGTAATGCAGCAACATATTACGAGGTATATATCATAGTGTTACGAATTTTCTAACACTCCCCGTAGGCGCACCGTTACGTTAGTTTTTGTGGTTCCCGAGCCGTCACGGTCGAGCGACGAACATATGCTTTCAATGTGGGCGGCTGCTGTGTTACTTGTGCTTGTACATGTGTGAGAATTCGAATACTGCGGAAATTTCTAGATTTTTACCAGATGATTCTTGTAGGCTGCAGAACCGGTATTGATTGTATAAAAAACACGCAGCGGTCTAGGGAAAGAAAGTCGAGTATCGAAGCCAGTGGAGTGTGTTAGTGCAACATAAATACTTATAAATACACTTATATAATGTAATTTTACGTTAGTAATTCTTTGTGTAATGCCCGTAAATATTATTAAGTAATTTGATTTCTTGTAAGTAACATGAATAAGTAGTTTAAGTAATTTAAGCGTATTATTCACCGTTATCGAATGCAAAAACGTTACAATATTCAATATTAATATCATTGATGTGACTACTAAATTTATTACAAATTCTAACTTGATGTATAGGTACATATCAAAGTCGATTAATTTTTTTGACAAATACCACAATTGTTTGAAATTGCTTTTAGGAAGTTCCTGGAACTATTGGAAACAAATTCAGTTCCCTTAATTAAGGCTGTATTTCTGACCTGTCGATATCAATAATGATGCGACAGGACATCTATCTTGGAACTGCGGAGGGAGCCAACCGACTGTTCTATTAATTTTACCAATTTATTGGACGTCCGACCAAAACATCCCGACAATGCTCGCATACTCCTCCTCCCTGGATAAATTTCTGTCCGACGTGCGACCGCTGGCAGCCGAAAATCCCCAAAGATTGCCTTTGCGATCGCAGCCAGGCGAAGACGCCTCTTTGCTGGTTTTATTTGCGAATTTGTGTCGTGCAGCGCGCCGCGTTAATCTCGGCTTGATGGCGGAATTTGCGTGTTTATGGTTTACATCCAGCGGGCCCGCGCCATCGCAGTCCTGGCAATAAATACGGTATCTCGCATGAGCATGCACCTATTCGTGTAACGTGGCAGCACGCTTTGCCCGGCGATTTATTCCGCTGTTGTATCGCAGCTCTTGAAAACTCTGGAAATAAATTGCTCGCATGCTGCGGTGAGAACATCATTATTAACAGTTTGCCATGGGGTGCGTTTATCTAGGTACTCCTTAGACGTTCTGAGTAGGTAATATACTTTACAACATATAGCTCTTATTTGTGTTAAGTTTTGCTCCCTAAGAAGATGGCTACCATAAACAGCAAAGAAAAATAACATATTTTCTAGTGAGTAAAATTCTAATTCATTGTGGAAAATCAATTGTTTTATTATTCATATAATGGTATAGGTCTACACCCGGGTGGGAGCACAGCCTGCGAACTGAGAAGTTAAAACTCTCATATGTTTACTATTGTTCTCTTATGAAGGTTGATGTGGCAAGTATCGTGACTTCCATTATTACCGTTTGTTCGAAGTGAACGTAGGTACTCGGTTATTTTTAGTGACTGAGTAGACCACCCGCCAGGCATCAGAGAGCTTCGGGAATGAACCGTGGACCGTCCGCACCACAGACCCCGCCTTAACCGCGGGATCACTTAAGATGTTAAAAAACCAAACTGTTCGTGGCCAGTAAGACTAGTGTAAGCCTAGTGGACTTAGAAATAAATATTGTCCAGGTCAACCGTTTCAAATATTTAAGTAGCTGGATCAATAAAATCTAGGATAAAATATCACATCCAATTAGCTATGAATTCTTTGATTAAGTTCAAAACAATATTAAGTAATAGTCACCTCTAAACTAGAATAAAATGTCTCAGATGCTTGGTTTGGTCTGTGCTGTTGTACGGCTACAAAGCTGAGACACAAGTAAAGAAGAATTTTTAAATATCTGTTATTAGGTTCTGCCAAATGACTAGAACGAACCCAAATAGATTGACCAGAAGGATTTAGGGAGAAAAAAATATGAAAAAGAAGATAAAGGCCAAGGAAAGCATGTTGGAAAGGGAAGGGACAAAACAATAGAAAAGATGAAAAAATAGCATTAAACAGAAAGCACTGGAAGAAATTAGTGGATGGATAAACATAATCTAACCCAATCGTACAAACGAAGGGTACAAGGAAGGGATGAGAGAAGAAAATATTTGTTATTAACATGGAACTTTTAAATTGTCTTTCATTATAAAAGTATGTAAGTGTTAGTAACTTCATAAGGAAAATATGTTAAAAAACCCAAAATCTATTGCAGTTGTAAACTGTTCCTGTTGCACTTGCTTATTCTAGAAGCTTTGCGGTTTCGTACTGGCGCGCTGCGCAGATTACTGGAGCCTTCCGCGTCGAACACCACAAAACAGCTTTCAACCTTCAGCAGCTCACTTTTTGTCAGGTTTGCATACAATCCTACCAGAGAGGCTCGACTTCCAGGGTTAACAGTTCTCTACTTAAAGTCTTTCTGCACCAAAACCGCAATGATCTATGTAATTCGTGGAAAAAGCTACGGAAGAATAGTCCCGGAGTTGCATACGTGCTGAGGGTAGAAGTAGCAATGATTCGTGGATGACTGTTGTTAGTATTGCATCTGATTTAAACATATTTGGAAAATGACCTACAGCAGAGAGAATATGAATAAAAAATGTCGATTATCCTCTTTTCCTTGAAATTTATATATTATGTTACATCGTCAGTGCTGTTCTCTTTACAAGGACCCTGGCCTATAGAAGCTTTGCGCCTCCCCATTGATGTGTTGTGTGGATTCCACGTCGAACACTCTAGAATCTTTGCGAATATTTGAGAGTTTTTTTTACGCATTCCGTAGTCAGAGGTTCGACTCCCGGGTTTAGCCGTTGCAGTACATCTCTCACGATTTTATGATGAGATTAAGTATATGATGTTTTAATCGAATAAAGAAGTACACAGTAACTGAAAGTATAGGTTACAAAACACTCGCTGATGAGACTTTTCCATTAATGAAGCAGATTGTAAGTTTATGACTGCTAAGTATAGCTTTTCTTCTTTCTCTATTACTCTTTGCACAATATTTCTTAAATAGATATATTAGGCTAGTATGTCTATTTGCCCTGTATACTACTTGCTTGTCTTTTAAGTGTAATTTTATAATTTCCCTTATTCGTTTCTCAAAAGTTCCTATAAGCACTTTAAGGCATGTTGAAGACAAGTATATTGCTCTATAATTTCCACAGTCCGTTTGATGTCCATTTGTAGATTGGTATTATTAAGTTCTGTTCCTAATCTTCCGGTATTGTATTTGTGCCTTACATTTCTTGCACATTTCTTAAAACCGTGTTTTCCTATCTTATTCTTTTCTTCATTTGCCTATTTAATTTTAATTTTAATTGCTTTTTATTTGTTTTTCTTAGTTTTATGTTGTAGTTTATTATCTGTATTTGTATTTAGTTGCCGATGACATACGCATTTCTCCATGCCAAATTTATTTTTATAATAGTCTCTCCGATTCTCTAAAACTTCATGTGACATTGTAATTTAATTTTTTCTTTTACTCTTCGAAGTATGTTCTTTTTCTACCTTTTCAATGGTTTTATTCGGTTTCAAAATGATTTCTTTTGCTTTATGATATACTATGTTTTTAAACTTAATCCATCTTTTTTCCAATAAATAATTTTCTATATCAATTTTATAAATCAGTTATCTGTTCCTGATATTTCTTTCTTACTTTTATATTTTTTAATTTGTATATTGGTATCTTTCCGCATTCCTCTTCATATTCCACTATAATTCTGATACATTTATGACTGCTCCAACTAATCTTTGCTGAGATCCCAGTTTTGCATCTCCCATCTTTTCGTGTTTTATAAAAATATTGTGATTCTTGCGAATACATTATATAATTTAGCATGCTTGTTGGTTTCTTTCTTCTGCTATATACATGTACATTTCTTCTATTTTTTGCCCTTAGTAAGCCAATTATATTGTCGACAAAAATAAATTATGTTTCAGCCATTTTTGTTTATAGTTTTCTTCCAATATGGTCGTCTACTACTACTTAATGGAGTGTTTTAATTATTCCCTATTTTCATTTCCCATCTTTTTTTATTATAACTTTTTTCTGTTGTTTTAGTTTCTTATCTATTACCTTTTGCAATTTATTGTAAAAATTAATTGTATCTTCTGCAATACCTTCCGTAGGAGCATGTAATAGATATCTATATTTTCTTTATACTGACAATGAGTAATATTATTCTCAAAATTGTTGCTTTGAAATCTATTACCTTTTTATTTATACCCTCGTTTACAACCATTCCTACCCATTCTTTTGCTGTTTCCCCTGATTTTAGTTCTGATTAATATAAAGAATAATTTCTAGATAATTGTATAATTATTGATTCTTTCTTTTTTTGTTTTCATTAGTTCTGACATTGCTAATATATGTTTATACATTTTTTATATTAATGCTACCTTCTAGTCAGTGATGCTATAGTCAGTGTACCAAATAGTATGTTCTTTATTCCTATCTTAATTTTATCCTTTGTATGTTTCTTTAATGTATTCTTTATCGTATTGTTATATATTTGCTGTACCATTGTTGTATATCTATTGTTATTTATATCACTTATTTCTTCTTAGTTGCTATATTTTTTTATACTCTTAACCTATTTTTTTAATCTATTCCTAATTTTTCGATCGTCGTCCTGTTATAATTGCTGTTCCTCTTTGATTCTTTTTCATCTGTACCATTTGGTGATCTTCCACTCACAGTCTATGTATTATAGATTTTCACTCCTGCTTCATTATATTTATTTTCCATTACATTTCTCAACTCTTTTTCTGCATTATGTGTATCATTATATTTTCTTGGAATTATTACATCGTAACATTTCTCTATTTACTATTAGTTCTTTAATTTTGTTATTGTTTTTTTTTTTTAATAATATCCGTATTTTTACGCAGTGTTATTGATATATTTTTCTTAATTAGGCATTCGTTATACTTTTCATTGTCATTGCCTATAATTCGTTTCTGCAGGATTTTGTGAATTTTAAATACTCTTTTTTCAGGTTACACTTTTTATCCTGCAATCATAAGAGACGAAGTGTAAGTCATAATTTTCGAAAGTATGAAAGTTTGTTTTGCTAATGTTTATAAATAGGATTTTTTTATGTATTATTTCATATCTTCTGTCTGCAGAGATTATGGAGCAGTCCCCTTTGTAAAAGTGAGTGTTTTACGAATTTGACATAGCTATTTTTATTTTTCTTTGCTTATAGTAAAATGAAGATTTTTTTTACGTAACTGTTGAAGAATTTTGTAGATGTCAACATTTACCTTGATGCTTAATTCCATATGCAGGTGGATTTTGATGAGGAACTAGAGGATTAAAACAATTCGATATACAGTTGTAATAGCTATTTTATTTGTGGCTGTTCTTGTATAAATAAAAAAATTGCCTTTGACCTGTTTTTTACCTTTTTGGGATTACGATAATTTGACTATAAATTATAAAATCTAGGAACTTTAACTACGAGGTGCGTTTAAGTTATAAAGTCTCCAAATTTTTTTATGTAAAGGTATTCACACAAGAAAGTAGAAACTTCAGTTACTTTTCAATGTAATCTCTGTCTAGACGTACACATTTTTCATAACGTCGTCGCCATGATTCGATGGCTGCTGAGAACACTTATTTAGAGTTGTATTTTGCCCACTGAAAAATCGCTTATGCAACAGATTGGAAAATGGGCGGCTACGTAAGGTCGAAAATTCACGGCGGCATCACGTGTCAACGTGTTCCGAGACGGTGCCACCCGTGCAGCCATATGATCGTCGGTCAGCATTCGTGGGACTAACCTTGAAGAACCTTTCCGCATTTTCAGATCATCATGCAAAATAGACTTCACAAATCCTATGCAAACGTCAAATTTAGAGCCGATATCACTCACAATCTTCCACAACAACTCGCTACACTCTAGAAATCATGGTTTTGGCCCAGTTGGTTCGTGGCATAGACTACTTTGGTTCATCCTCATCAAACTCTCGACAACTTTCGCACTTACGAACGCACATTTTTAACATTCACAATGCCTTAACTGCATATGCCACTTAAACGTCGCCATTTGAAGTATGCAAAACAACACTCACTGCAATGGCGGTAATTCGACCTGTGTACATTGTATGGTGCTGACATCTATATTACAAATTCAGAAATATTTCCCGCGTCTTTTAAAATGTTTCGCATCTTTCGACTTACTCTCTCTCACTGCTAAGAAAACGCACCTTGTATAATCAACATTTAATAATTTTTGTTTAGAATTTTATTTTTTACGTTAAATACTAAAATATATTGTGATCATTTGACTTCTATAGTTGTTTCAATTATGAATTATAAATAAATCTGAAAAGGTTTTTTCATGTTTGTGAAAAAGAGTAACAGAACCCATTTAAAAAATAACGTACAACTGGCCATGTTATTTTTTTGTTGCAGGAGCGCAGAATGCTCTTATACACTGGTATACAGTGGGTGAATGCGACAATCTCCGTCAGTCTGTTGCATCTGTAGCGCTTTTACTATGAAATTGATCACTATGAAATTTTCCACAATGATAGAACTTGAAGGTAATGAGGTAACCTGATAAATTATTTCGAAATCGGACAACAATAATACGTTCGCAATTTTAACAACTCGCTCCTGCAACTTCTCAAACAGTGTGCGAGAACATTACTAGTTGGGTAGCACATTTCTTTTTTATAGTTAGTCTAAAAATACTAGAATTGCAACCGACATTCTTTATTCATCTTTATAAGTATAGCAAGGCTGTAAGCAAAATTCCTCATTTGCGTTGCTCATTTGCGCCTATAAATTGATATTAAGGAATCCAGCCCGAAAGGCAGCAACACGAAAATTAAAACGCGATGTGACATCAGCTGCTATTTATTGTGCTTTGCGTAAACTTGTGTCCTAATTAACTGCTTACGCTGCCTAGCTGAGAAAACGCTAGCAGGCAGATTTTCTTAAATTGCCGCGAGACGCCGTGGGCTTCAGCAGTAATTATGTGCATTTGGCGCTTCATTGGAACTTTATGGCCTTTTATTTTGAAACGAAAGCTAGGAGGGCGAATTATCGAGGTGAACAGCGCAATTACCGAGCCGATTGTTCGGGGCGCACAAAGGATCGCATTCGCGTTAACTTCCTGTTGTATAATTTATTGAGGGAAAAGCCGGCGCCGCGCGCTTGCATTGTACACTCGACAAGTGTGTAATGCGGCGGTTACAAGGAATTTTCTTACAAGTAAATAATAATTCTTTTTTTTTCAGGTGAGTGTCGGATTATTCTGCAGTACAGAAGCGGTGAGTTTTTCTTTTTACTAAGCTGCCACAAACACGGTCTCAGACAGTTTTATTGCATTCGTAGCAGCGCGTCGACGTATTTTTAGTTAACTCTCGCCCGGAAATTGGGGATATATTGTTGCTCGCCTGTGGATTATCTAATCTCCCGTTTTAATTACGGGCAACTTCGGCGCGTACCCAGCACTTGATTTTTCGACACATTTAGAGAGGTGCCGCGGCTGTTTACATTTTGCCCACTTTATGCAGATTCTGCTTATTTTATTTGGCAGAAAAAACTCTTGTCGAATTTCGGGCAGTTCATTAAACTTTGACGTCAAGGAACCTATGGAACGTCTGCTTTGGTAGCTTTGAGCAATGTCAGAAATTTCATTATCTTTTAATTTTCCTTTACTTACATTTTCCTATCAGTACAATGGAATATCGTTTATTGGATTATTCCAATGATTAATTAAACTTTATTCTCACATTAATGCAGCGAACAGTGACGTACTGTACACGGCGATTAGATTCGAGAGAGCTAATTTTAAAATAGTGGTATAACAGATATGAAATTAGGATACTACATCTGTATTTTAAAAATCCCGGTCAGAGTTTTCAGATGAGTTTGCCTTGATTATTTTGTTGGCTCGGCACTTTTAAATACGTCCTAATTTATAGGTGCGTTGATAAATTTAGAGAGGCAACATTATTTTCAACCGACGAAGACCTAATTTCGTAGATCAAGTTTTCTATGTGCTTGCTGCATTTTTGTGTAGAGTAATAAAATAGGGAGGAATAGTTAAAAATGGTGGTAAACCGATTTTAAACTATTCAGATTTTATAGTACTTCATCCGGAAATTAAAGTCTTGAAAAAGATCTTGCCTTTTCGAAACAACAATAAAAGAAAAGCAACATAGATCTTATTCAACATTTAATGTACCGTCACACATAACAATGCTTTCCATTTAGGTATCAACCAGTTTTGAAGATGATATCTTCCAAATCTTTGCTCGCACGAACGATACACCTCAGCAGCCGTATCTTAAAGTTATTCATTGCTCGTCGATTCATTTACACTGGTACTGCTGCAATTGCGTTGCGAACAGCAACTCAATGGTCTACGGCCTGCGTTGAAAGACTTAGATTTCAGGTGCTTCCACAGAAAGAAATTGCAAGAATACAGGTCTGGTGACTTAGCCGGTCATGGGATGTTACCATGTAATGAGATGAAGCGACCAGGAAACATTTGTGCCTGAACTTTTCGAGAAATTCTCGGCGTGTGCGACAGCGCCATCTTGTTGAAATCATAGTGGTGGATTTTCATATTTGTTGAATCGAGGAAATTGTATAACGTCGCAGCACAGCGGATCGATGTAACAGTCATCGCGCGACCTGCTTCCTCAAAAAAATACGACCTTTTGATACCATATTCCGTAACACCACACCAAACAATTACACGCTGATTGTGAAAAGTTGTTCATGGTGTTGTTGAGGATTTTGTGTGGCCCAATACCGAAAATTCTGCCCGTTGACTTGGACCGTAAAATTAAAATGAGCTTCGTTATTATTGAGCACAACAGCATCAGCTGTAACATTTGCCAACATGCTCTCGCAAACAGCCTGTCGAACGTACCAGTCACATTATTTGTTCCTGAGCCACCATCAGTGTTTATAGTTGGAACATGAAATCGCAATGTAGAATTCTTCTCACGATCCGTTCAGATATTTCCAAGTCGAAAGCATGCTTACCTGTGGATCGTTGTGACGACTAGAGCGTCGTTTACCAGTATGTCTACTAGCGTCGTTCAATTCAAAAAGCTATATATAATATCATGTGAATTTTACTAAAATGAAAGCGAATCACAATAGCAAGGAACAAATATGAACTAAATGTGTGGTTTTGCGGATGTTTTGGTGAAAAGTACTTCTTTCTTTTGGTTGGTGTGATTATTATTGTATGATATTTATTTACCTTTAGCTAATTGGAGTAGGAACTCAAGGAACGGCCTGAAAGTCTAATTTGCAAGACTCAAAAGCAAATGAGTTGGGTTGGATCGTTTACTTGGCAGCCTTCACCTACCGAAAAATCTGTCACTCAACCTTTCTGCTTGGATCAAGACGATCAGTCTCGTTACTTTACGGACATAGCTTGTAAATTCAGGATTAAGGTGTATTAGGTGGTGTTGGAATATTTGCTCTTTTTTACTTTTATGTTGTATGGATAATGAATTTATTCTATCAAATAACTCTAGGAATGGTAGGGCTAACTCTGTTTAATTTATATTGCAAATAATTATTCAACATTACTTTTGGTCCGACTTAATATTTTCTAATTACCATACCATTATCTTTCCCTGCGCTTAGTACAGCTGGAGAGTAATTTAAATTTATGTAAATAGCGTTTAATGTTTAGCATTAAGGGATAAGGTAGTTATTAAAGTTAAAAAAAAAACTCGAAGACCGGGACTTCGAAAATAACGAGGCACTTTGTTTTCCCGTGCCTAATGATGAAAATCAATCCCGTCAAACACAGAACGGAATGATTGTATTCTGTCAGCGTTCGGAAAATAAGTCTAACAGTGACGTGCATGTTGCAACAGAGCTGGTAACGGCTTATAATACGTCAGATGCAAGAACAACTCATGACAAATACGCGTCGGAAATGCGTAAGCTGGTGTTTACATTCTCGAGATACTTGTAGAATGTTTTGTTTAACAAAGGACATTAGATATGTTTTCGTAGTAAAATGAACCAAGAATTATTATACAACACTGCATACTTAAACAAAAAAGTAGATCTAATTATAACCTAACTAAATCTAGATACATTTTTGAAATTTTTTTTGTAGAAGTATGAAATTCTACAAACAATTAAGATACCTGTTACATGTATGAGCAAAAAAAAAGCCAAAAACTTTAATTTAATTGCGTGAAAGGAAATCATGGTGGCATGAATCCCAAATCCAAATTCTCTTTATCAGAAGCTTTGCTATTTATCTGCTCGGTTTAATTGAGCCAAACTTTGATACAAAGAAACGTTTGAAACTAAATGAATGGCTAACCTACACGTCTATTTAAAACCCAAAAAAGTGGGAACCATTTTTGCTCCGGCGTTAGTTCATTCCTACTTCATACTGGCCGCCATTTTTCTTGCGTAATCTGGTAGCGACTTTTCTTAATTAGGGCTCTGATTTGTTTTTCTCGCTCCTGGCGACACCGCATAGGTCAGCCGCGGCAGTTAATCTCCCGCGCTGGCCGTTTTTCTTGGCAGCAACTCTGTGGAAATTGCTCGTAGCGCGCCGCCAACTTTTGGGAAACTAATGGCGGCGGCGGCTACATTTCTATGAATAATGCACCGTCCAACGGAATTAGCTTTTTTTAATTTTGGCGGAATAAGACCATAGTGGGCATCGAAAGCGAGCCGCCTGTTAGCCGATGAAAAACTATTTTTCAACGCCTACAATCGCGTGCCGCCTGATCAATTTTGTGTTAGCTGAAAAATTTATAAAATGTCGAACGTGCTATATGCAGCGATAACCAAACGTGTGGCAAGTGAAGCGGCAAAACGTAACATCAATGGATAGAAAATAATGTCAGAATGCCGTATATAGCAGACGTTACTTTCTACAGAGCGGTCCTTTGATGTCCAAGACTGACCGACCTTTTTCCTGCAAGTGATGCGATGCATCTACTGTCGAAGATCAATGAAATGACTGGCGTTATAGAACGGTTATATTGAGTTACTAAAATAAATTGTTTGTATATGGCGAAAAGGCTAGTTATTGTAGTTTAATGGTGATAAGAAATATTGCTTTAATACTGCGTTCGCTTTAGAATTGTTTTGGAGAAATGTGCGCCAGATATCAGTTTAAAAAGAAAGAGCAAAAAAAATTGTAGGTAACTGCAATAAAAAATAATAATTGATTTCAAATGAAAGATAAGATTTTTAATAATTAAGAACATACATGTCAGCAAAAAGCTTTCAATATCTTGAAGTTTCTTCGGAAATTTGATGTGAGTTGCGGCAACCACTTACGTTAAGTTTATTTGTCAAGTTCACCTCAACCGTTAGTTCTAGTATCCTTTTCTGTGATGTTCCTTTTTGACGTTATTGGGTTCTGAACATACATTTTCATGATTTATAACAAGTAATGTATTTTTGATCTAAGATTTCAGAATTTTAGTGAATTTTCTTTCTGGTTAATATTGGTTTTCCAGACTCTTTAGGGTATGTTGATGTTAATTATTCCATGGATTTTGATAGCGATATAATGTTTACTTCTTAACCAAGCTTCTTTGTATTAAACATTTTTGGAAAAATGTATTTGAATAGTTAGCTAAGAAATAAAAAAGAGCATATATTCATGCATAAGAAAAGCCCACGTGGCACCAATAGGCTACAAATCTCATCATTATCATCATCATCGTCATCTTCTTCTTCATTTTAATTTGTTTGTCCTCATTACCGTTTCTGGTTGAAGAATTACAAAACTCAAAACTCCGAAATTTTTGGCATATTATATACTTAGTGATGGGCGATTTCATAAATTCTTAAATGGATTCCAGTAAAATCGATTCTCTTTCACCGTTGCAGTTATCCGTTGCATCTATTATGACTAAACGGCTGAAGACAAAACATTCTTTCACATTTGTACATAACGACCTCTAAATATTAAACATTGGTTGTTTTAATTAACTATGTGAAATTTTTTTGGGAAAAAATTCCCGATTAGAGGAAGAGAAGTAAATCTCATGTTAGACACACAAAAGGAGGGGGGTAATGGACGCATATCTCGATACATTTATCTTATTGTACATATTTCTGTCGTACCAATGATTTAATAAAGAATTATGGAAACAGGAAATTAACTGCTGAGTTGACATCAAAATTTCTTTTAAATATTACATCTTGTGAGTTTGAAACTGGGGACAGGATTATGCAAATATCAAAATTCCACGTATTTTATAGCAGTACTTTTCTAAGTAGTTCTAATTACACACACAGGTATACCTTTCTAGGCTATTTGATCAATTATTTTAATACTTGATTTTACTGATATTTTTCAAAATGCAAAGAATTTTCTTGTGCAATTTCTATTTATAGGAGAATCACTTTATAGGTGGAAGAGAAGTGGGAAGATATGGGATAATTGAGTGTGTGTGAAAGAAACAAACTTAGTTATGTGGGCTTTTAAAAAAATTCTGAAAATCGGAATAGAGAAGCAATCAATATTAAGAACATTTTAAAATGTAGGTACATTTTTCGGTTGTAATAATCGGTGTTCGATTCCTGTCAGGACATTTTGTTGATTTAGGATGCTATAGATGGTCTATGTTGCAATTTGTATGCCATTTTAGATTTGACAGGTTCGCTGCTGTTGTTTTCAAGGTGTATTATTTTTTAACGTTAATGTTTGCATTACAAACAATTATTTTTGTGTTCCCAATTTATAATTTGTGTAGCTGTTTGAACGTATTTTTTCTTAATACAAATCAGTTGTTCTACATATCGCTTAATGTGTCTACATTCTTGATTATCTTGCTTAATCTGCAAATTCTCGCAATTTTAACATTTATTACGTTGCAGAATCAGCTTGTATTTGATTAGTTAATTTCTATATTTATTCTTACCATGTCTTCAGTTTTATTTTTTCTTAATGTAATCATAAATCAAAGGAGGCCTTTTTCTTCCATTTTATGATGTGTGACATTCAATTCTTAATTATTGTCTGGTTTGTATGTGGATTATGATTTTTTATAACATTAATTGATTTCGTTCGACTATCTTTTCAAAAATTATATTCAAGTTTTTAATTAACATATTCATTATAATTATTGGCGGTTTAAGTAGATCTCTTAACAGGTATTATTGAATGTACTGATTTTTTAATAAAGTAATGATTTTTCTAGGATGCAAATTTATTTTTGCTTATTGTTTTCTTTTAATTTCCCGTTTTGGCTCTGCAACAAGGGAACCGTATTTTGCAGTTATATTTTTATATTAATCTTTATCATTCCAATTCAACTTTATTATTCAAAAGTTGGTTTTCATGCGTCCATCAGATATTTTATGCTAATTAATTTTATATTTAATCTAAAATCCAATTTGCTGTGGTCTCAACAGACAGGTAAACGTAAACAGTAGCAAACTAACAATGAATTTAAATGCAGTATTTGCCCTATATTGGCTCTCTGAAATAAACGGTGGCTAAGATGGAGGCAAAAGCGATCGCGATTAGGTACATGCACAGGGCGGACGGGGATTTTGAATACAAAAAGCAACGCAAAATGTTGGCATAAACCATTAGGTCCCCCCGATAGGGGGCGGAAACGCATTATCTATTAGGCGCACTCACCAAATATGTGCATCTTATTTAATCTTTGAAGATAGAAAACTTTATTTTGTGTTGTATAAGATGGAAATAAAATCGTATACATATAGACTAAATCTAAAACTTGATTGAAAAACCCACATAATTGTTTTGAGCTAAGGTTACTCAATTCATATATTTTTCTAAAAGCTACTCATAATTAAAAATAAATTTCACATATTTATATCTACAGTAAACAGATTATAGGTTGTTTTCAATTTATAAAAATAATTCAGTTTTCAGTTTTCTTCCTTAGTAAAAATGAAATTTTATGAAAGCAACTTTAGTTATTTTACTTCCAAGTGTGAGAGTCGATAATGAGGACAGACACTATACAAAGCACATGATATGCGACACGTAGCATTTGGAATCCAAAAAATAACTTATTCCGAAATAGAATTCGAAAACAGCAAGTTCGCAAAAACTACGTATCCAAAATGCGCGTGGTGTGAATGTCAATTGCAATAGCGTATCGGAACGCTGTTAAAAATTGCGGCCGTAATCGCAAGTTGGGGCAGGGTTAATAATTCCGATAACTGCACGTCTGAGAATTTAATCATAAGCCACCAAAGCTGGTAATAATTTTCATTTGCTTTGAAATAATCGGCTTTACGCCGATTATTCCTTGGTAATTGGCAAGAAGAATAGATAGTTGGAGAAGATTGTAAAATTTCCTGATTAGGAAAAATTAAAGTTACTATGCCTATTGGACTGCAAAAAAGGCCATCGAACTAAGAATTATTTAAGGTCCGAATCGACCACGAAAACAGTGGAATTGTTAAAATGTTATTCGACTTATTTGTCGTTTATTACTCTAATATCCTTAAATTGTGAAGAGACTGATTTTGAAAGGTATAGAAAATATGAACGAAATTGAAGAAATGAATTTTGTTCGAATATTCGGACCACTTGTGCGGTTCTTAGAATATAAACTCGGAATCGGAAGTATATCGTGAACTATTGAAAAAAAACTAATTGATGAATATCAAGCAGTAAATGGAGATTTTTGAGTAATTATAAAATTATATAATAATAAGGAGCAGTTTTTGCTTGATTTTCGCAATGTAAGGTTGCATTTCCTATGCTTCGCTCAGTCAAGTAAGAACGTCTTCGGGTTAATGTGGAGAGAACATTATTTAAAAACATTTTCAAATACATGGGTACTCTATCGGAACATAGATGTTATTGTATCAATAGTGTGTCCAGTCACCACTGGCGTTGATAATTGCCTGGCATCTTCGAGCTATCCTTTAGACCAAATTAATGGTATGTTTATAAGGACGTCCAAGTGGGACGAAATTTTAGTGTTAACTGCTCCAAAGTGAACACTTTTCTTCCACGAAGCTTGTGCTTGATGTATGCCCACACATTCTCAATCGAATTTGCATCGGGTCATCGACGGTCAATGAAATGTAACGATGCCAGACTGCTGTTTCTACTCGATCCAAAGCTTGCTGCGGTATTTGAGGTTGTTGTTCTTTCACAGGACCCAGTTCTCGTTTTCCTTAATGAACCAACGTTCGGCAGTCGGGAACAAATATTTTTCATAAATCTCGAGCATAGCATTTATGTTGTACGTAAACAGATGCAACGTTCCGAAACCCAGTTTTGAGAAGCAGCCCCAAAGATGGTTCGCTGTACCAACCTGTTAGTTGAGGTTGACTGAAGCTTGTGGTATGTTTTCATTGCTTAAATCTCTGTCGATATTGTTCTTTCCCCAAGCGAGTCGCTTCGTCACATGATTTGCACCTAACAAAGGTTTCTTCACTGACCTACGGTGTGCTCTGATATGAGTTAGGATAAATACGTATGATATATCTACACCTTTTTGTTTTAATTTTCTGTTCCTTGAGCCAACGTTAAACCCGAGTTCCACGAAAACTAGTTTGAGATCTGTATTTGGACTTTAGGGGACCCTTTGCTTATCGAGACGCATTTCGGCAAGTCATCAGCCGTTTTTGTCTCCTTATAATGCTCCACCCACTTACCGACGAATGTTTTCGACTTGTTTATGTACTTAGCAGCCGTTGCATAAGACATTTTCGGACCTTTCAGATGGGTACAGAGGAACACAGCCTCGCGTAGCTCGACAAGTACGCGGCGCTTATGGTGTTTTACGCGCTTCTCTAGCAATGCCAACTGAATCTTTTTTGACAAATAATCGAGGACCAAGGTTCCCTTTATCGACTCACGAAAGAATTAGGGTGATACCTTTTACCAACTGCTAATTATGCCGAACGCGCTCCTACTTAATCGACTGTAAGATACATATTTCCAGTTCTGGGTAAAGCCGTTGTTTAGCCATTCTATCTCAGAGGTGAATATTGGTGTTTATTCCAAAATTATAATTAGCACGGACCATGATATAATTCTTGGCTTTAATTATAACTCAATGCCAAATTGTAATCTAAATGGTGTTTACTATCACCAATCATCACCTATAGCAATATTAAAGCAGCAATGACAACTCTTTCTCCCTGTCAATCTTTCTTAATTATGTTGTCGAGGGGCGCAGCTTTTGAGTATTGCAGATACTCGAATGGAGTTTCCTCCGTATTATTATTCTCATGACAAAGCGTGTAAAATCGTCTAAAATTTTTAGACTTATGGTGCAGTTCCGGGAGAATACCTTTACGACCCTGTGCGGTTATCCCAACTTACAAACATTGAGGATTTATTTTGGAATACACTGAAATACCCTCCTTACAGCCTGGGCCACTAAAAAATTATTTGGAAGACAGAGATTTGAGAACCATGATGCCGTTGAAGCGTCTGTGCGCGATTGCCTGGTATCACAATTACCTTCAGTTTTTGATAGCGGGATCAGAAAACTACCTATCCATTAGAGAAAATATGTTTCTAAGTCAAGAGCTATGTAGTCATATATCACTCATATACGTGGGAAAGATTTGATGAAAACATCAAATGTACAAAAATACACCATTATGACTTATTTTATTCAATTAATCAAAGTACTTTGTTAGAGACTATACTATTTTATGGAACATTTGTTAGAAATACTATTGAAGTACAGATGTTTGTCAGTTGGTTTTATATATTTCTGTAATTCTTGATAAATCCATAGTAATTCGCAGGATGATGTCCTACGCCTAGAGCACATTTAGCGAGTGTTTCACTGCTTTTGTAAGAATAGCCCAATTGAACTCCAATGAACTGTAGTAACACTGATTAAAAATAACATTTTAAATTTGAATAAAATCGATTAGTAATGAGAATGCATTTTCTGGTATCTCACTATGTAGTTCATCATACAGAATACTTATATATCTACTAGTATAATCAAAAGGTTACCTATCATGAACTGGTAGGATATGAAGATAAAGGGAAGAGAATTACAAAGTTATTATTGACAGAAATTATTTATACCTCCCACTAGGTATAAATAATATTCCACTCCTGTGACATTGCGTTGTCACCAGTGGTGTCCTATTACGTTAGTGTGGAGTCAAATTATAATTTGTCATCGGATCATTCTACTATTAGTTATTCTTAGTGCAAATTTGTAATATTGGCATGCATTTCGAGATTTTACAGAAAATTTAAACTTCTCGATAAGTTTACTCCCGGTTTTATCAAAACTACTTAAAAAAATTAATGGTCAATGAAGTTTATGCAGATACTTTTTTAGAACCTCTAATTTCTCAACATCAGTGTGATTTCACTATTTAATAGTGCCATCGTATAATTGATGTCGCCAATAAATTATTTGAAGATAAGGAACATTCCTGTGCAGTTTTTCGAGAAAGTAACATCAAAGATTATTCCTTAAAAGTCAAATTTATTTCCTTGCCAATATTTTCTCTGGCGTTTTAAATAAGAATTGATAGTGAATTTTGGAAAATCAAAGAAATTAAATTTGGTGTCCCGCAAGATAATGTCCTTTTTATCTGGTTTACATCGCAGACCTACCTACAATTCAAAACACTATAGGAACATTAGCCAATTACACTAAAATTTTATGATAATTCAGAAACCGCACTGTCGACGACAGTTTTGCTCAGCAGTAGTGATAAAGAGTAAAGAAGTTCCATAGTCTAAAAAGTGAAATATCTATGATGACGACTCAGTTTGAAAGTGTACATTGCCAAGAAGAAGCAAAAGATGGACCTTGAATTTTAAAAAAATAGAAAATTTCATATTTCAATTGAGAATAAGCCATTGATACATTAAACAATTATCAAAGTTATATGGAATAATGGGATTGATTGAACTGTGGCGTTGCTCCAGTTTTATAAAACAGAAATTTGCGACTTATGTAAATAGTTCGTGGTATGTAACTAATGTAAACCCATCTCAAGATCTGAAAGTACCATATTTTAGAGAGGTTATCACCAAATACACTAATAATCTCATGCGTAAACTTGAACTGCGACTATCCAACCCCTAGTTAATAATACTTACCAAAAGCGATTTCAAACGGTAGGTTTAATATAGATGGCAGTATATTTAGTTATATAATGTGTTAGCTTACAAATGTGTTTATTATTGCAAGATAACACCTCTGGGTGTTGTTCTTCCCGTGTCATGTACATAGCTTTCACAAATTAGCTTATAGCATATATGTTTATATTATAACATTTTGACTGCTAATGAATGAGATAGAAAATAATAAGCAGTAGAATAATTTTAAGCTTAAATGAAGTTTTAATCGTCGCTCTACCGTTGTCATTAAATTTATTTTAATTGTATCATTGCTCACAAATCTTATTTACATTAAACGAAAGCTGTAATTTCAGTCGTCGTGGCGGATTATCACGATAGTCGATCTTATTATTCATTTATAAATAAATACTAGCTTTACTGAAGTAATACTAGTACTTGCGTCACCATCTTCTTTTTAGTTGTCTCTCACTCGGAAACTCTCATTTCGTTTTTGGTGGGTAATCTAAGAGCTCCAATTTACGAAGAGATGCGAGCGGTTAATTTCAGAGGTAAAGCAACCTCAGATTTACTATATGCTAAACAAAATAAACTGCTTTCGATGTAAACCTGGCGCTTCCGTTTTTGCAGCGCCTCGAATTTATTAAACGCAAGCAAATCGTACGCCAGCCCCCAGGTCTGGCCTGCGCGCGAATATACATAGCGCCCGTAAACAGATCCTAAGCAAATCCACTCGTCTAATCGGCCCTGGAAGGGCCGCCGTCAATACTACTTAGCACTGAAATTTATACGGCTGGGGCCCGAGGGCTGTTTTAGGCGGCGCCGGGGCAAACAATACTATCGTTCTACACTGTTTTCGGAATTTGGCGACGGCAACGGAATCGCGGGCTGGTGACGCCAGCCGCAGTTGAACTTTAATCTTTTACCTTTGCCCGACAGTTTATGTAGGGAAAGCGGGCTAATGAATTATGAACACCCGCGCAGGGGCGTGCGCCGAAATTAAGGGCTCATTAAAATTTCATTTTTGAACATTTTATTGATCACAAGCATGCTGGGGCAAAAATAACTTAGCGAAGTTGTATCTATAAAATGATTACATAAATGGGACATGGTTTACTTATTGAAACAATAATTTGTAACGCAGTGTACTATTTGAGTTACTTCAATTATGAAAAGTAATGTCAATTAGATGGCGGCGACTATTCTCTTGAATGCAGCTTTCAGAACTTTGAAATCGTCTATTATTTAAGCCAACAGTTAGTTGTTGACCAATCATCGGATCTCTTCAGTTACACTCTAAGAAGAAATCACATGTTACATGTTACGAAACCTTGGGGATCGTGGCACATTGCTGAAACGTGAAATAATGTGACACTATCTTGTTGAAAATAAGCAAGCATTTCTTATGTTTACTCGTCTTCTTCGCAGTTTGATCGTAAAACGTTGTTCAGTATGTGAATGTAACATTCCGAATACCATTGCCATTGTTTTGTCGTTTTTCTAAAAAAAATCGGACTGACAACGTCAAATCGAATGTGGAGTGAAGATATCTTTTTTGAGGATTTTCAGGTGTCCAGTAATGAAAGTTTAGCTTATTTATTGTTTTATTCAAATGAAATTGACCGTTGTGGTTCATCACGATTATTGTATTTTCTTCCAAAACCGCTCAAGTTCCCATGGCAATGTTGCTCGTAATCTCTCATGTTGAGCTGTTGAATCACCTGCATTTTATATAGCTGGAATTCTAAATCTTCATGAAAAATGGTCCTCAATTGTTTAGGACTCCACGGTAACTCATTTCCATGCCGGGCACCTAACTAGTGCCTCTCTCACCCTTGCAATGCATTGAGAATTCTTGACAAAATAGTCGCTGCATTGCTGTGATAGACTCACCAATTCAAACAAAGCTGTTAGAAGCAAATAGCTATGTTGTAAAGACCATTACTCCTTTGTCACTGAATTGGTTTCCCACTTGAGGGGGAAAGACGCATAACTTCTCTTGGTCACCTTGTACAACTGCCAGACATCTCATTATTATTACATGTAATAAAGAAATTAATGAAATGATTATAATGGATCTTTAATCTCCGCTGTTTTGTTGATAGTTACATTATTATCTAGCTTGCAGTCTTACTGACTTTCTACGCGTCTATTTTTTTGTCCTAAACTTATATAAACAATTTTTTAGATGTGGTATTTTTATCAAATTATCTTTTCCACATAAACATATAGCAGACTATGCTGTCCATTATTTAATTCAAATTAATATAGTCTGCTTATTGTCTTTCTGAAAGGTCTACTTTTTCGTTTGTTATTTCAACATTGAGAATTTGTAAAATACCAAGAAGTAATATTGTAGTTGTCCTAAAAATACTTTACCCATTATTCATAAAATTATTAAATTTAATATGGTAATGAAGGATTAACAGCCATTTAAGTTGCAAACTAATTCGTCGCATTAAATCATCTACGTAACTAACCAAAATTTTAAAAATTTAAAATTTTTGGTTTTTTTACAGAGCCATCTAACAAGCATATGCTGTCCTATTCGAAGTGGAAATGTAGTTATGAAAATTTTAAGCGTACACGAATTTACTTCATTGTTATATATATAAAAGAGCTTTTTATATTTTACAAATGATGATAATGAGTTTTATGGTTGTAATCTACAAGCAAAAGTTTAGAACGTTCTTATGTTTCAAACGAGCGAGTTAAACAATGTGTAGCGGCTTTCGGACAATAACTTTTGTAATTGAATTGTGCTAGTTACGATAAAATAGTACGTAATAAGCATTCAGCGTGAACCACTGGACTGTTCTATTGTTGTGCATAGTTCGCGCACAAGGCATGACAGTCAGCCAGCTAAGGACATGCATAAAAAGCAATCCTACGACAGTATTGCACTAGTCAAAAGAAGTGATTACACGCCTTATTCGTACAGTCATAAACGACGGGCCTAGAGAAGCTTATTGAGTCAATTGAAAAGCACCCAGCACTTTATAATAAACACCTAATCATTTCTTCTTTTATTTTTTTTAAGACGAACGCAACAATAACTTTGACAATTCTTAGCAGCTTGTCAACCCACAATTCTATCGTACTGCACTAATAATAGACGGACGATAGAAAAGTTTAAGGCATTTACCGCAGATTTCGGGTAACATATTTAATCGCTGTGTTGCTACCATCTGAGCCCCTCCATTTTAATCCGAAGGTTCTGCTGAGAACTTTAGAATATACAGCTGACTAGTTAACACCTGTGTCTGCCATTTTCTCTTAGTATTAAAGCAAATATGTCTTCATTTGGAGGACAAAGAGTTCATTTAAGAGTACGTTGCAAAAAGAAGTTAACACTTTATATACAATTTTATGCAGATAATTTATATGACAAAGGCACTGTGTTTCAAAATTGGTCCTCTCACATTTAAAGTGAATCTCAAAATTTAATTTTTGTGGTAGCACAAAAATGCCATTTTCAGAAAATCTGGATTCTTATTAAGGAAGTCTTGGGTTAATATAAAACACTGGAATTATACCTCTTACGGGCTGTTTAAAATCCACATTCAAAATAAACAGCAGTCTCCCAAATTCGAGAACCCTCTAGTTTGTAGGTTTAAAAGCAAATTCATTGGTTGACCAATCAGTTTCAAAATCACTAGCGAACACGCCTTTTTCATCACCTGTCGATTGGTGAAAACAGAATTTGGAAATTCCCAGCCGTTCTCGAGTTTTTGCTCGGGCGGACGGACGAACGGACAACATGAAGTTAGTAAGTGATTCCGCTTCGCTTCGCCACTTAATAATGATGAACAAAAAATGAGGACAAAGGAATGTAACGATTACCTAACAATGAGCTTGATGAGTCACGCGTTGAAAGTGTTCTTACCGATAATATATGGAAAGTTTATAAACATAGGAGAAACTCAATTCGGATTTAGAAATTGATAAGAACTCAGGAAGCACTTTTTTGTATCTACGTGCTAGTAGAAAGAAAACAAAATGTTAACGCTGATCTATTCTTTTGTCTTCTCGATTTTGAAAGTGTTCGATCGTGTGAAGCATGATAAATTGATGAATATTTTTAAAATAACACCAGTTAATGAACAAAATTTTACGAAATTTGTACTGAAATGATCATAAGTAAACACCAAATACAAAATAATGGATTATGAACCGATGAAATATAGCTGAATAGGGTAAAAAGACCACCTATTTTCGAAAGCTTGTATAATGACGGTTGAGAATATTTATTTATTGGAAATTAAAAGTTACATCAGAAAGCACGAATTACTTTTATAACCTTAAAAAACGATATATTGTGCAATCATGAGCTACATTTAAAAATTACGGCTAGGCCTGGGTGGTCTGATGTTGTGTATTCTAAATTGTATTATACGATGCTAAGGCTTGGATTTTAACATCAGGGTCAATGAAATAATTGGAATATTTTGAGATTGGATGTACCGACGTGTACTTAAAATAAGCTGAATGAATCGCATAAAAATAATGGGGTTTTAATGGAATTAAAAAATAAAAAGCGGAAGAAGTTAAAAACTTGTAAGTTGGAATGCTTTGGCCACGTTATGGGACTTCCAGAAAAATGTGATACTTTACATCTTATTTTGTAAGAAAAAACTTATATAAAATATAAACTCTTAGTAATCCAGATATAAAACAACAAAACAAATTTTCTTTTTAAATTTAATCAATAATATCATTTTCTACGACACTTTTCCAAATAGATATTAAATTGTGACCACCCCTGTGATACATTTTTTGGGTTTTGAATTGGAAAATTCCTGAAGTGCTACTCTATTCCGGCTATAAAGTTCAAGGTTTATGGAAGGTATTGGAAGATTTCCTAGCCAAAATTATGTAATTTTTGTAGCGACATGTAGTCTGATATTGTCGTGGTGGAACAACATACAAAGTATATTGACTAGACATGGCCGTATTTCTTCTAGTACTAATTTATGTTGATCTGATTTTATTAGCATTTCAAATTTTAAAATGAATGATCTGAATATGAAATACCTTACGTATTGCACCATACACATAATAAGACATTGTACGAGGATGAAAAGATTTTACTTTGTTATATGTTGATTACTTGCTTATTATGTTTAATGTTCTTGTATAAAATCAAGTTTTTGTCTCTATGTCTATGCAAAGCATTACAAAACGTTTGACTGTAATTCATGATAATGAGTCCGTTTTCTACTGCCGAATTTCAGTTGAGAAAAACTAACATTATATGTTGAATCATATAATATAAAGAAGAAAATGTAATTCCTTGGGTACAAAGCTGGAGTTACATCGAAATTTAAAATTTTAATAATAATAATAATAAACATTTTTAGATGGTTTATTTCTCGTACTAGTCTAGTGAACAGACGAACGAAGCGAATCGATAAATTTTGTTCCAGATTTTTATAGGTATTTAAAAAAATAAAATAACCTGCTAGTTTACATGGCTAACTCCTGTTTGATGATTCTTAAAAAACAAGGGTACGCATTTTTGCCGTTTTAGATTTTTCGTGAATGTTTATCAACGAACTTAAAAAGTTCGTTACTGAATTCTATGTCTGTCGGTCCGTCACAAAATTTGAAAATGGATTCTTACAGGAAATTTTACGCTGAATTCGAAAATGAAGTCGAAAAAATTCTATGTCGAATAATTTTCGAAATATTCGATTTCGGGCAATCTCTTCGCCGGCCCCATGTTTTTTATTTTGAAATGGAAGTGATGCTTCCAGTTACTTCTTTGGGGTGGTTGTCGCGAACTATTTGAATTTTATTTTTCTGTGGTTTGGAAATCCGGTGAGACAACAACACATTACTTTTATTTGGACATTTTTAGGTGACTTGAAATATTAACTGTTCTACCGAATTTATTTTTTTTAATGTGAAGTAAGTAAAACGCATAATTGGAAAATGTACCTATATCGTTGAACGATGTCAACGAATGATAAATAGTTAGTATATCATATATCTTTGATCAGGTTATTCGGAAAATAATGTAGGTTTTTACAAGGGCGATTCGGAAGAAACCTCTGTGCGCATGTGCGAGAAGTAGGTGGGGATAGTGATGCTCACCCTGTGGCGTTGCACGCAGTAGTTCAGTAGGCAGTGCGGAGTCTATCGGTAGTTGACAAAAACAAATTTTTGAAAACTTTGCTAAAGACAAAACGGTTCGAGTACTCGAAAAATAACAAAAGACAAGGAAAACCAAAAAACCGACATTAGATAGTCTGCTTCAGCCTTCTTTTGCGCAATAAAAACAACTCGTTTATCGATCGAATTGTGGCGTGTAACGAAAAATGGATTCTCTACGACAATAAGAGGCGACGTTCGGTCAAGTAGTTGGACCACAACCAAGCTCCTCGTTAACTTCCCGAAATGGCACAAATGAAAAAAAGACACGGTGAGGTGACTGTTTGGTGGTGTGTAGTCGGTCCAATCCATCGCAGTTTCTTGCATCCGGGCGAAGCTATCGCGTCAGAAAAGTATGTCCATCAAATCGAAGAAATGTACTAGAAATTTCAACGCCTGTGCCCAATTATGGTCAACAGAAAAAGCTTGATATGTTGCAAAATTGACGCTACTAAAGTTGGGAGAGCTGGGTTAGGAAACCTTGCCTTATATGCCATAATCACAAGATCTGTTGCATACTGATTACCGCTTTTTCAAACATTGGTATAACGTCTTGTAAAAAGAGTGCATCAACAATCGTGCTGACGCCGAAACTGCATTTGAAGACTTTAGAACTTCAGAATGTATTCTGTCGAAATAAACTTGCTTGTCGTTGGCAAACGGTATAGCTTGTAATGGTTTTTATTTCGAATATTACAGTTTTCTTAAAACCAGAATTTAAACAGCGATTCCGCTACTTTTGTTAAGTATATGGTGATCCAAATTGAACTTTAGAATTTCAATTGCGCACCGTTTACTTGCTATGAACGTTGGAAGTTTGCTGTTGTACAGTTGGTATCTAAACACATTTAAAAAATCATTATGGTGCCGTATACTGCGCAGTATACAGGCTGGTGAGCGATGAAGCTCATTTTTTTGAAATAGCTTTGTCGATCGTCATATTGTTACATATGGGGTAGTGAACATCCACGTATTGTTCAAAAAAAAGAAGCAATACATTCACAAAAATACACTATTTATAGGCTGGAGGAATTATTGATCCGTATTTTTTGAGGACGAAGTTGACAGTGTTGTTATTATCGGTGCTCTAAGGTATCAGAAGAAGCTAAACAACTGTTTTAAATGAAACCAACGATTTGAACTTGAATGTCATGTGGTTTCAACAACATGTAACACACCATTTGCGTGTTATTTCGCAGAGGGATAATATCGATTGGACAACCGTGGTCTCGAATTCTAACCCCACTAGTCTTTCTTCCAGGGCTACTTGAAAGTAAGGACCTCTGTCACCAAGTCTGGTAGGATTCCAGGACTAAAAGAGAACATTAGACATACAATTGCTGAATAGACCCGCATTTATGGAAAAGTATTAAAAAAATTGCTAAAAGAATGATTGCTTGTGAACGGAGGCTTTGGGGGGGAGGGGCATTTGGACGATATCATATTTGATACGTAACTGCTAAGTTTGCACTTTACACTAAAGGCAACAACATTCGGATTGTTCCAATATTTTATGTTTTATTCAGGAAAAACAATCCAAAGTTCAAATGGATCACCTTATATTAAACATATTTCATCAGCTGTTACTTAATCCATGTGGGATATGAAAAGGCAGATCTAGAATATATAAATGGATGTTCTTTAATTGCAGAAATGTAAGATTTCGCCTTCACGGCAATTAACAATGCCTACTCTTCAAGAACATGTTTCTTAATAACAGTTTATTTTGAAGCAAATCCGTGGAGAATTATTTTTGTCTTTTCAGGATTTTGTTATGAAGGTATTTTATGCTACAAAAAAAATGTTGATTGCAAAGACTCTCATGATAAAACATCTGTATAGAGCGATATAAAAATTGGTATTTTGTGCAAAAGAAGCTTTTGAATTTATTTTTTTCTGTGTTTTGTAATATGAAATAAAGGAATTTTTCTTAAACCAGAACGAGTGCTGAAATCGCTTCAAGTATTTGTTTACAGAAATATTTGCTGTTTAGTTGATTCTAAGGGTATTATTCAGATAAGATATAAATCGTCTTGAGGCTAAGATTACCTTTTATCACGTTTTTATATTATTATTCTATTTATATTCAAAGACGATACAGTCTGGTTTCGACACGGTCTCTTCAAATTGGAAGCCATTTTGCTTTGAGAGAGAGCATTTTTGCAGTTTTGTTCGAGGAAAATGCCGGCGGCACCCCATACTCTACCGCAACTTTTAATATGCAATCCGAGCAGCTTTATTTTGTTCTATTGAAGTCATACAAGAGTGTCTAGGGTATTTTTGATTTGAGCCGACAAATTGTTGCTTTTCTTGGCCTACTTTCGACGGCGATTTCTTCCGTCGGAGCGGGCAAGCATTAAAAAAGCGGTTCCGAATGGAAATGAGATAATGCCTCGACGGAAAGCCCGGGGCTCGGCGGTATGCAACTTCACGCTCTACCGGGTCGACAGATGCGCCCTCTACAGTGCACGTTTTCGTTTTGGAATGCATGCAGCCGTTACGGTGGCGACAGATAAAACTGCGCGCGATGGAGGAGAGAAATTTGTACTTTGCATTTATTGCAATCTTAGCGGCGAAATTTGGTGGAAAATAGGCTTCGCTCCAGCTTCTGTCTTCGATAACCAGATCTGTTGGCGAATCACGAATCCCGGAGCATTTCTGCGCTGTTTATAAATAGATAAATTGAATGGAGCTCCGCGAGAGCCTGTTCGCCTGACATTTTACGATGCTACAACCGTTTTCCATCCAAAATCATTTAAAAGTGAACGAACAGGGGAGCGTGTATTTGTTTTTGTTTTGATCGATGCCGCGAGCGTAAATGGATTTCAGATGTAGTAGAACAGCAGTTGGTTTGTTTCCGTCTCTTCTAGCAACTTGGCTGCAATTTCACTTTAGAAAGTTGTGCGTCGTGCCGACATTTGGTTAAATTTGGACTTAAAAATTAACTAACTGGCCGTGGTTAATTTTTGTGATATTTTTTCGGTGAGATTATAAATGGCCTCAGAAGTATTCTAAAATTCTAAATTTAATAATCGTTTTGAAGATGTCTTTCACAACTGCAAACGAAACATAACAGTTCAAAATACTGAATACTACCCGATAATTCACTCTATAATTAAAGTCGAATCAAACGGCCGCCTCGACTCTTCTTACAGACGGCTATTCGTTTGAGGAAATTTTTGAAATGCAGCTCGATTTTACAATTACCGCTCTGACATTGCCTTTGAATGCTGGGAACAATGACGTAGAACCTATTTTTGACGTGCCAGATTGCTTGATCTGGATTGAGTTTTTATTTCGAGAAATTACTCGTGCAATAACTCAAATGTTTTGCAATACGTGCAATATGTAGCGTTGTGCTGTTGGAAATGAAGCTCATCTTTATCTATGGTATTTACAAAAAAGTAAGTCAGCATTTCAGCGTACCGAACTGTAACTTATTGGGGGTGGAGACGTTTTTCGAGTATTTTTCTTATTTTCAGTGTCCTAGATGTGCTTAATTACGTATCCGGTAAGATTGAAACAGGCTTCACCAATTAAGATCATTTACTATAAAAAATGAGGGTCAGTTCTTGTATATTCAACATCCAAATAACTTGTCAGCTGAACTTTATAAGGACTTTGTGCAATATACGGTGCAGGCTAATTTATGAGGTACCCAATTATTGTGAACATCTTGAAATCCATAAATTCGGTTCTTCTGTAACATTTTCAGCCACAGTGGCGACATTTCAAACAGATCTGACAAGAAACCTTTTGGTTCTTTATATCCGAAACTTGACCGAAAAGCTCGAGCTTTTTGATTGGTTTCACAAGTGTTGTATGACAAGGCGCTTTATTTCGACCAAAAAATGTACAAAATTTACGAAATATCTTAGCGGAATTTTTACCATGTCTATAATGGATTTTAAAATTTTATTGGGCAAAGGTATATCGTCCCATTTTTGTTAACTCACATGTCAAAGAATGACAGCTATAACATTAATATCAGGAAATTTAAAATGACGCTCTTTAGTATGTATTATAAACTCAACATTAAGAATGTGGAAGGAAGATTTATGTATGCACTGATCTTAATACAGAGGATGTTTCACAAATTTCTCGCTATATACGCTAAAAATGTTCTTAATAAAAAAGACAAATAGTAACAGCAATAATATTCAAAATATGGTTTATTATGATAATCTATGGTCAGTTAATTTTTGTATCTTGTGTTTGTAGCGTGTTTTGTCCTTTAGAAGGGAGAAATTTTGGTACCTCTGGTTATCGCTAAGAAATTAAGTAATCGACGGCAATAAGGAGTAATCTGGTTGAGAAAGTTGCATCATGGATTTTTGACTAAGTTGTGAAGAACATTACCCTGTTGCGCCACTACCCGCTCTGTTAACAAGAGCAGGATAGGGATACAGATACGTTTAAGTTGAGCCGATTACAGGTCTGCACTTACTGCACGACTTCTTATTTCTTTCTTTAGCCTCTTCAGTTCATTTGCGGATGTAGGCCTTCCTTGTTTCTTCCAGCCTGTCCTATTCTGAGCATTTGTTTTCCATGCGAGATCGGCGACATCATCTAACCATCGCATTTGTGGTTTTTTCCCCTTTCTCTTTTGCCTAGTCATGGTCTCCATTCTAAGACTCGTGCGTTCTACCTAGTATCTGTTTGGCGCGCGTTGTGTCCTGTGAACTGCCACTCGAGTATGACTCTCTTATATCTATAATTTTTGTTTTCTGTTCCGGTTTTTGCCTTTTAGAGTTATTTGTAATATTTGGCGCTCCGTGACTCATATGGTGTTTATGAGCTTATCTACATTCTGTCAAAGTCCAGGTCTGAGCTCTGTAAGTTATAACGAGTTAGTATACAGCTATCGAATACTTTTGCCCTAAGATGATAGGGGAAATTTCGATTCTTTATTATATAACTTAATCTGCTATTTTAGTTCTTGCAATTTTTATTTCTTGGTTTCTTTATCAGATACGTTTATTCTTCTATTTGTGGTATTTCCGTATTCACTTCCTCTCGAGAGTTTATCATAATTTTTGTTTTTGCGTAACACCACCTTCATAAAAGGTTGAATTCTTTTAACATTGAATATAGTTGTTCTCCGTTTGTTACAAATAGCATGACGTCGTATGCGTATTTTAGATTATTCAAAAACTGGACATTTATATTTATGCATTTTCCCTCCCAAGTTAGTCCTTTGACAATATTTTCAAGAGTTAGTGCAAATAGCTCAGGTTCCACGACTACCTGGAACAAATTTAAAATATATGGGACCTTCGAAGTTTTACAAAATGCGTAATATCAATTTGTGATCACAGTCTGCCATGTTTAAGAATGTATTTTGTTGTTTGGACTAATTTAATGCAGAAAATCAAATTTTTGTCACATCACAATTGTTTTGATAAATGAAGATTTATGAGAAGTTAATGACAAATTCCAATTTTTTTCTATACTAGTGCTTTACTTAAATCAGTACAGTTCTAGAGCCCTCCTTCATAGATGATCTGAAACCCCAACTTCACCTAATTACTTGTGTACATGTGTACTTTGTGCTTTTTGATCTGAACAGTTTAAAAAATTATATACGTACTTTGGTCTAAAAATGTGGTCCAATGATTATGAAGAATTATCAGAAAACTATTAGATCGATAAAGTTGAACTTCTTTTATTCCAAAGTATAAGTTTTGTAAAAAATACAAAAAATGTACCAACGGCAATTATTAGAGTCCGTGCACAACCGTAATGATGAGCATTCTTCAACTTGTAGGATTGATCTGAAACAAAATTTTTTGTACCTTTATTATTTTTGGGATCATAGTTTTCGCTTCATGAGAGAAATTTTTCTACAAAAGATTTAGAAAAATGGCCACACTTTCAAAAAGTTGATATTTTTCTGAAAAAATTATATTTTTATTTAAGAGTTAAACTCAGATGAAATAAAAAGTTTGTAATTTAACAATCAACGATGCCTGGACCATAAAGCTGACTCCTTGTAGTATGAACCTCCCGTGATATAGTAATCGACTTTCTTTACGGCGAATTTAGTCTCTCATGTCGCTTCCTACGTCCTAAGTTTGCCCATGCAAATCCGTTAGTCGTTGACTTTCTGGTACATGTAGTAGGCTGCATTGCTACTAGAGACTTTCAATGTTTGTAGAATTGTCAAATGATTCATGTATACAATATAGATGGCTATTTTGGTTTAGACTTTGACAATAATTCCTCTTTGCTTAAGTTTTCGTATGTGGGTTGAATAGCAGCTTGAACGTTTTGAGGAAGGAACGGCTTTATGTTTCTTTTAAGGTATTTGTAGGTTACGCTCTTTGCCAAGAGAGAATTTGGATATTGCAGTTTTTTGTTCGTTGAAATATTGTGGAAAAACGTAGCCCAGATTGCTTTCCTCATTTGTTCCCCTGAAGTCGGGTCCTGATAGCTAAACCATAACATATCTGCAATTCGTTAATAAGTTTTCCTGTTAGCTGACTTACCTATTCTTTTGTAGTAATCAGAGTATTATACAGGTATGTTTTCAAAATACCGTTAAACGTTTTATAGTTGACATCGCGATATAATATAAATATTTTACTCCGTGCAATTTGAGCGATCGTTGAATCATTTCAATTAGCTGTAACTTCGTCAATAATTCAAATACGGAATTTTTAGTTTGCCTTTCCATTTATAATTCTTGTAAAGTAGATTAGTAACAATGCGTACGACCTAAACTATCAAATTATTGTAAATAAATTGATTCCTCTTTGTAATTATTATTTTCGATTTCAAAAACTTTGGTATCTCCATTGAGAATGAAAATGGCACGAAATTTATAAGCACTCCCTGTAGTTTTATTTTTAAAATTCTGCTAATTTGCCCGGGGCAAGCAGAATTGTTTGAAGCTTTGCGTGCAATTCGTGTTTTGCGCACATTAGCGGGAGGTACTATTTAACTTTCGTGTTGCGCAGGCAAATCGCTACGTCGTTTCATAAAACATGGCTTATTGAAAGACTGAGAAGAGTTTAAGTGCCGCTTATGAACCCTAAGTTGCAGATAACGGCGTCGTATAAAAGTAATAATACTGAAAATGTGGAAACGCAAAGCGGTAACATTTTTTTATAGTCATTATTAGCAATTTATGATATCAGAAAAATGTAAATTTTTTTCATTAAAGAACAAAGTTACTGCATCAACGACGTGTGTACGAAAATTATGAATAATGACAGGAAGATTAAAATAAAATTGATTTCATTTAAGATACTCCCGTTTTATCATTAACTCTTCCGATAAAGGCATACTAGGGGATATTCAGAAATAACCTGACACCAACACCAACACTGATATTTTTAGTAACCCCACTTGTTTGAAAGACTGCTCTACCTTTTGATTTATAATATTGTTCAAGGCCGCAGCGTATTGCATTTTATTTTATCTATACCTCCGAATGCCTTCTCTACGAGGGTTTTCTTTACGTTTTGGACACAAGCATCTTGTTGTTCATCGCCAGATATTCAACTCATTTTCAAAATAAAATTCACTGGTTTCTACCCCATAACAACGTAGTTTCTTCAGAAAGTTGATCAGCGGAGTTTTATAACGATTTTCATTAATAGTCTGTTGCGTTTTTTCGACATTTTTCTCATTTCTGCTGATCAAAAAGAAGAGTAGATTGCAGCAGATCTTCAGTTGTCATGTCTTAATGTTTGAAGCTGGAAAATTAATTGTAAGCTTGTGATTTTCTTAAAGCTTCATTTGAAATGCTTGCCTCAGCATATCAACGTTCTCAGCTACAATTTTCTCTAACCAAAACCAAAATATTCTGCGTACTCTTTAATAATTTTGGTCACAAACGCTGCAAGTAGGAACACACAAAGTGTAGTACCAAGCACAAATAATTATACCGAGTGACTCCACTCAATAAACTAATATGGAAAACGCTTTGTAGTTACAACATGTGCACGTACAGTGTCGTCTACGTATAATTGATGATACAAGAAAGATTGTAAATTTTTTACGTAAGGATTTTTTACAACTTTTAGTTTAAAATATTTTATGTGTTTTAACGTTAATTCTTTTTATATCTGAAGGGCTTATTTTTAAGAAGTATTTTTGAAGGAAAATAATTTTAATGTGGCATGGGAGCTTGGCCTGCGAACTGAAAGGTTGAGGTTCCCATACATTCGTTCTCACTATCGGGCATCGCGCATTGTCTCAGATACGGGGTGATGTGGCAAGCGCTGCGCCTTAATGCGATTATTTTTAGTGATTGGGTAAGCTACCAACTAGGCATCTGAGTTTGAGATTGAGATCTTAACCGCGCTATAATTTTAATGTGATTTCTACAATTTTTATGTGAATTCTCAAAATTTGTTCT
Organism: Sinelater perroti; assembly: GCA_036346155.1. NCBI lineage: Eukaryota > Metazoa > Arthropoda > Insecta > Coleoptera > Elateridae > Sinelater > Sinelater perroti. The sequence goes on along the minus strand of JARFIY010000046.1, from coordinate 4,441,368 downwards.
TTGTTCGCCACAGAAAACTATTGTTGATACGACCATAAACCTTCAAAGTTACAATTAAATTCTATTTGATCTATATGTTTTTAGCCGATTCAGCTAGCTGTTTTTTGAATTTTGTGACCTTCTAGTGCCGTTATAGATTGGCTTGGTCTTAATGGACACACATCGGTTGTGCATTGGAAAATTCGGGACTGCCTCTACTAGGACGTACTTTAAACTTTCAAAATTGAGATGTCTTCTTTTGCAGGTCATATCTTCTGAATAATTGCTTATAGCTTCTAGGCCAACAGGTTAAAATTTTAATAAATTCCGGTCCATTTGTTTTGAGACCCCCCGAATCGTTTTTGAGTTGTGAACTGGTGTTGAATCCTGCTGAAAACTTCCGTTAGATGTGACATCTTAGTACTATTTGAGAGATTCGACTTGCTTTTCAGTAATACTGGCGCAGCCTACTGTTGAAGACTTTCAGAATACGAAGCATCGCGTCAGGTACGTGCATAAACATCATTTTAGCGGTTAGTGGGTTTTTCACTTTGAATTTTTTTATCTATGGAATTCTGAAGATATTTTGGTTTTAACACCTTTTTGAGCATCACTTGTCTACCAAGCAAGGGGGCAGCGTGCTCTTCGTTTGTGAGCTCTAATTTCTAGATTACTATTTAACATACATGACAGTAACATTTTTAAAATGTTACTCCCTCGAGCTTTAATTGACTATTTCTTAACAGAATTTAGTTGAATACAAGCAACTGCGGATTGATCCAGCTCCTTTAGCTAATTTTACCTTAGGCGGTTATTCTAGTCTCAATAAACTTACTGATGGCCCATTAAAAAAACACTTCGCCGATTTAACTAATTAAGAACGACTTTTTGAACCGGCCCACTCCATAACAACAGCTAAAATTAGGTATACTGGTGGAAAACAATCCTCTGTACTTTATAATTACGTTATAATTAATAATTAATAATATTAAGCGACAGACTTATAAAACCAATAATCATTTTGAATTGATAAGGCAAGTTGCACAAAAAACATAAAATGAAGTATTCCAGTGCATGCACTTGATAAAGAAGGGGATTATATAAGTGGATTTTAAGGACGAAATTGGATAAGACGACTCAAGTGGTAGAAAAGAGTATATTGAAATAATGGAAGGGTATAGGCTAGCCCAGGGTAGAACGAAATTTAAGAAAAGTAAGCTGCTTTGTATTCTGCTATAAATAAGAGTAGGTAAATTTAATATTACGAAACTGGATTTTATAACCACGAAGCATTTTATTATGATTATAATAAGGGAATCTGCTTCGTTGGAAGTACCTAATGAATTGCAACGAACTATATGCAAATACGTACTACGAATCTCGTAAACATTTTTTTTTCAAATATGCAAAGAGGTACACGTCAAGACGCGTTACCAAATTTAACATTCTAAGAGAAGCAGTGAAATGAAAAATCTAGAAAAAGCAAAGTCAACATATAAAAAATTATGGCACGCTAGCGGGCTTTTTGCTGATTATGTAATGTTTATTTATCGAAGCAGCTTTTTTCTCTACGCACGTATATTCGAACAGTTTAATGGGAGCTTCCTAAATTTTGGTGACAAGTAGAAATAGATGCCCTCTTGGTTATCACTGGAACACGCAGCTGTGTAAATTTCGCTTTATCGGTGGAAATAGTGGAAAAAGTTTAGAATGGCATCAACTTAGATTTAAAAGTTTATTCAATTACCCTAGAATTACAAACAAAAAAACTTGTAAGAAGTTGTATTATACTGATGATTTTAACCTTTTAACAGAAGTGAGACGCTAATCTAATGAGACTATTTTTTGCTTTTATTAGCAAATTCAATAACTTTCTATCTTAAACTGTGTTTAACCTTGACCTTTTTTATATTTTCACCCACACTGAGTAGCGCTAGCCTTTATTTTATGATGTATATGAAATTTATAGTGGGAAAACTTCTTGGGTTTCTTTAAGAGAATGAACTAGTAGTAGAAAATACATAGCGGCGTGGTTTGTCAGTTTCTTTATAAATTAAACTTGATGCGAATGTCTTCTGCAAGCGAAAATTTCTTTAGCAAATATTTTGAAAAATATGTCGAAATAATTTGAAATTATTTTATTATCAGATTTTATATATAAGTTTTATAACAAACAGTTTGGTATGCGAAATTTAAAATTTGTAATTTTAAAAATTCTTTGTAAAATTAACTCTAACAGTAAACTTTTTCAGCTGTAAAAGTAGTAGCTGAATTATTCCGGTGGTGGTATTTATTGCGAGATGGCGCTAGCCGCCGATCTTCTTAGCTTCCACCCTCTCTATTTCACCCCTGCTGCGACGCAAACCCCTAGTAACTTTCTGTAACGCCGGTTTTATCGGAAAACGCATTTTCCGAGCGGCGGTGCGGTAGAAACCTGTAGTTCTTAACAGTTACAAATAAGATTTCTTTAAAACTTAAACAGAAGGGTTTTTAGCTGATTCCTCCTCTTAAATAAAATTTTCTATAATGACATTTCCTTTAGTTAGTTTTCTGTTGCATTGCATTCAGCTAAAAAATTCTTTAAAGGTTATTTTCTGTAACTAAGAATAAGTAAATTCTCTATATTACAGTTTTATTTTATTCTGTATTCCTATTTATTTTAAGATTACGCTCCGCAAGTATTGAAATATTCACAAATTAACCAATTCGAAAATAATAAAATAAATTGGTTTATAAAAATTTAAGAAATTTTATTATTTCTTTCATTTACATAATATTAGGGTTGTAAGTACATACACATGTTACACAAATTTAAATCAGACTTAACAAGACTTCTATTATAGTACATTCTTGAAGCTAAATATGTGACATAACGCTATTTTTCTACATATTCTACTTCTCAAAATATTTATTTTAGTTAATGGGAGCTTTTTGATTCTACTTGTGTAAAAAGACACAACTAGTTGATTGATCATGGAGCCATTTCATGCACACGAATTCCTCTTGTTGCCTTCAAACCGCTGTTCTTCTGAGGAAAAATCAAGGAGCCAGAACAGATGATGGATTCAAGTTGGAGTCTAATGTTGTCCAATGTTTTGTCCTACTTTTTGTAGAGAAGGGCGTTTTCTTGAAGACAAAGCACACTTTTAAATGGAACGTTGCTTTTTTGACACAGCATAGACATATTTCGGTTTCACGGGCAGATCGTAACGGTATTAGGTATTGGTTGCGTTTAGTGTGGTTTTTAAAATCAGTGTTAACTACGCTGTGTTTCCAAAATATGGTTACAAAGATCTTCTATTTATATGCCTGAGTTTTGGGTCATAATAATGAACCCGCGTCTCACCACACGTCACTATTTTATATAAAAATACTTGGCTGCTGAATAACGTATATATACCGAAATGTCGACGAAGTCATGAACTACGACAAACAAAGAAAATACAAATTAACTGAAATTCAGTTCACTACGTAATATTTAAGGAATGATTTTCATATAAATATAGTTGGTTTTATAATGATCGGCACGAGAAAAATTTCATTAATACAATAATGCAGCACACACTAAAATCTTTTCTAGCATATGAGCAATTTATAGTTGGTGTTCGAATATTTTGAAAAGAAACATAAGGTAATAAAAGATAAGATCTTGGCTAGAAAACTAGAAAAATATTATTGTCAACTATTTAAAATAATCCCACTACCTACCTCGAAAAGAAAACCAAAACCCTTATTACTAACTCCAACCTATCATCCGATACCAAGAAACTCCTCATACCCCGAGAAAAATAGTCCGGAATTCCCAAATTTTATGGTCTCCCAAAAATTCATAAAGAGAACATTCCTTTACGCCCTATAGTTAGTGCGTTCGGTTCTCCACCCACAACCTAGTCAAATACCTTGTCAATATTCTCCAACCTCTCACAGAGCAGGCATCATCCTACGTCCGAAACTCCTATCATTTCCTAGAAATACTGAAAACCTTCCCTATACGCAAAGGTGACATCATAGTTAGCTTTGATGTCGTTTCTTTGTTTACAAACATCCCAGTTTCTGATACCCTACAGTTATTAAAGTCAACGTATAATATAAGTAACAATATTCTCTCCCTAATAAACCATTGCCTATCCAATACTTACTTTACCTTCCAAAATAAATTTTACCGCCAACTTAATGGTGCTCCCATAGGTTCCCCACTTTCACCTGTCATTGCTAACCTTTTTATGACCGATTTTGAAACAAAAGCCCTTGGCTCCTTTCACCTTAAACCTACCTGCTAGATACGATATGTCGATGACACTTTTGTTATCTGGCCTCATGGACATGATGCCCTTCCAGAATTCCTTTCCCACCTCAACCAAATCCACACCAACATCAAATTTACCATGGAAACTGAACATAACAATTCCCTTCCTTCCTAAATACTCTCATAACAAGAAATCCTTCTAATGACAGCTTTTATTACACTGTCTACAGAAAACTCACTCACACTAACCGCTACCTAAATGCCAAATCCCATCACCACCCTGCCCAAATCCATTCGGTTACAAAATCCCTCATAACCAGATCCATCAGACTTTCCGATACGAAAAATCGCCAAACAGAAATTAAGTCCATTACCACCACCCTACTGCAAAATGGACATTCCAACAAATCCTTAACCAATATAATCAAAAATATAAATAAAAACACTAACTCTCAATCCCAAAACCCTCCTGACCAACAAAAAGCATTCCTACCTTACATCAGAGGCATCACCGATAGAATAAGCCGCATACTAATGCGAGAAAATATCCGCACGGTCTTTACGACCAACAACCAAATATCTGGGCTTATTCGCTCAGCTAAGGATCACTGCCCCAATGAATCCCAAGGAGTGTATGAAATACCTTGTGGAGACTGCCAAAGGACCTACATAGGTCAAACAAATCGGCAAATATCTAGCCGAATATACGAGGTTCTCTGGCCGTACGGAAAGGCGATAATGGTTCGGCACTTGCTAAACGCAGGCGACAAAATTAATTTCTCTGGGGCTAAAACCATTGCCCCTATTTCCCATTTTACCAGCAGAATAGTACGTGAGGCAATTGAAATAGAAAAACGTCCACAGTGCCTCAACACAAGAGATGACAGCCAGCGTTTGCCTGTTATGTGGAAGTCCCTTATTGCTCCGCACCGCCGATTACGCAACACCCTTAATCCTACAAACTTTTCCCAACCCAACGCATCTCCCGCCACACAAACTTTCACTTCCAGCCCTATAAAAGATCAAACAGGTCACACGAAAGCTCCGTCTTGTTCAAAGACTCATAGCTCTCCTTGGGGAGTAGGCAGATTGAGACCCCGAGTGAAGAGCTAACCTCTTGAAAATGGCATTAAAGCCGATGCCGAAACGTCGAGAATTTTCTCAAAATAGACGCGGTTCATCCCGTGAATATATATATATATATATATATATATATATATATATATATATATATATATATATATATATATATATATATATATATATATATATATATATATTTTCTATGCACTTGGGTTAAGGTGTATTTGATTACTATTTTTACTAATTTAACAACACGAAGATGCCATTTGAGTGAATTGGATTACTGATCTGTTCTGTTTCCATATCGGCCATGTACTGTCTTACCTGTTATTAGAAAAATGAATTAACCTAAATTAAAGATTCTTTATATATATTCACTATTAAAATTAAGAGAAGTAAAATAAGGATATATTTGCTTAAATTACGCTTGATTACAACTTCCGAAAATTTGAAGAATGTCTTCAACGGAAATCTTTATATCTGTGGCAATGCCATTAACTATAATTAAGGTTTCGTATAGTGTAGTAAATAGATTATGCCAATAACAATGTGGAGAAAAAAATTGATTGTAGAAAATTTATTAGCTAATGAATCCATTTATTAGATTGAAGTTGTTAATTGATAAATATTATATAGGAAATATAACGAGTTAATTGCCTTGAATTCGCATTGTAATAGCTTTACTCTTCTCCTTGACTTGTTTTTTTAAGTATCTGATACTTATGAGAAACCTATAGAACCTAATAAAGGGTGATAATAAAAGATTTTGTGGTAACTATCGTAATAATTGAGCCATTAAGCCATAATTATCCCAAAAAAGTTCTTCAGTAAGATCACTGATGTTACTTAAACGTTAGAGTTGTTTCAGTATATAGTTACAGTTTGTTATAGAACGTGTTCTTTGTAAAGGGTCTTCCAATAGGGACTTCCGAACTTTGACAGTTGATAGCAGCCATATTGTTTGAAGCTACATCTGTCAAATTAGCTGTCATTTATTCAGTCTGTTTTGTCAAATCACCATGGACGGATAGAGCGTTCAACAACACGTGCAAATGATAAAATTGTTTTATCAAAATGGGTGTTCTATTCGGGCAACGTTCCGCACGCTTCGCCCATTTTACGGTCGCCATAATCGCCCTATTGAGAGGACTGTTCGCAGTGTGGTGGATAAATTTAAGTCCACTGGTTCAATAAACAATCAACCAACAGCCGTACGACGACGAAACTTAAGATCTGCCAAAATCATCGCCGCTGTCCGTGAGAGTGTGTAGGAGAATTCTTCAAGGCAGTCGATTTAGCGTCCCTCATAAGAACTCGGCCTTTCGCAGACCACAACTTGGCGAATTTTGCGTCGTGCCTTGGGCCTGCACCTGTACAAAATTCAACTGACCCAGGAGCTGAAGGTAAACGACCATAGACAACGACGTGTGTTCGCTGAATGGGCCCTGGAGCAGTTGGAAACTGACCCTAATTTTCATCGAAAAATCATCTTCACCGATGAATGGGTACGCCAACAAACAAAATTGTCGAATTTGGGACGATTCCAATCCATATGAGATCCAAGAGCGTCCAATGCATCCCGAAAAAGTCACTGTTTGGTGTGGATTCTGGGCTGGCGGCGTCATCGGTCCATATTTATTTGAGAACGACGTTGACCAGGCCATCACCGTTAACGGCGAGCGCTATAGGTCGATGATTACCAACTTTTGGCCTGAATTGGATGATATGGACACCAACGACATGTGGTTTCAACAGCCGGCGCTACGTGTCACACAGCTCATGTCACATTGGACATTCTGCATGAGCGATTTGAGTTCATGGTCATCTCACGTGGAGGTAATGTGAACTGGCCACCGAGATCGTGCGATTTGATCCCGTTAGACTTTTTCTTGTGGATTTTTTTAAGTCGCAGGTCTATGCGAATAAGCCACAAACCACAGCGGCCCTCAAAGCCAACATAACCCATGCCATCGGTCAAATTCAGCCTGATTTATACGCCAGAGTCTTGGAAAATTGGACATTTCGGATGCGCACCACCCAGCGAAACCGCGTCGGACATTTGCACGATTGTTATATTCCATAATGGCATCGATAGGCCTTTCAAACGAATAAAAAATTTCGATGATATCTCGCACACACTTTGTTTTATTTAAATTTAAAGATAGGAAGCGCTTAATGAAAGACCCTTTACCATTCATTTTAAGGATATTTTTTTATAAGTCTATACTGCATTTCTAACATAGAAGAAACTGACATCGGATATTTAAATTCAAATATTTAGATCTTAAATTACAAAAATTTATTTTAAAAATCCTCCACTACAAGACTGTAACTTTAAAAGAATAAAGCGTTTTTGTTGTTCAGGCTTGTTTATTAGACGTAATCTCAATGCGTTTCGTTCATTAAGAAGAAAATATTTACTGTAAAATTTTCCATATTAATTCAATTTGCATCACAAGAAAATGGGTTTCTTTAGAATCTATGAATATCCAATATTTTATATTCCAGCAAAATTGCTATCCGTTCACATAAGGCAAATTTGCTCAACTTCATATTATCTTACTGTCTTTACCTAAATGTAATAGTTTCTCATACATATTTGGATAGTCTCTGAGAATAATTATTAAAGATGTAGATAGAAATTCGGCCATTACATATAGGAATTTCACTGATAAGTAAGAATAAATAAAGTAAAATAAAGTTGTATGAAATAATTCTTAAATTATCGCCTATATGAAATACATAGTTCACATTTATTTATTGTTTGCTTTAATTTTTTTCCGAGCGTAATTTAACAAAAAAAAATTTAAAAATTGAATGCATCCTATCGTTTAAGCTCATCTATCGATGGGTCAATAATAGATCGATATAAAGGTTTGTGAAAGCTTCTGAAATAGTCAGAATTGATAGATTTTAGCAATAGCACGCTTACCACCTTTGTTTTACTTTTACCAAATTAATTGATTTAATTTCACGGAGATGTTCACTTTTCACTATTTTTTAATTTTAAGGTTCAGGACAATTGGAGTTTTCTAAAGTTAGTAAAAGCGGACCTTCTGGTGTTGCTGCTTATTTTAATATATAATGTTGCGATGTACACTTTGTAAGTAAATTAATTGGTTAAGTTTTCTTTGATGGTGCTGATGTATTCCTTTTTACTATTAGTCGTGGTTTATGCCGATGATACAAAACCACAGATCACATATTACTTACATCTACCTGTTAGACTCTCTTTAATCCTTTAAATGTAAAAAATATTAAGCAAATGTAAAAAGCCCATAAAATACTGGAAAAAGAAATGCAGAGCTGCGACAATAATTATAATTGATTTTTTTTTATAAATGAACCTCGTGGGGAGCTTATGAGTTACACATAACCAATAAAAATGGTTTAAGCACATAGATTTATAGCGGTCGTTAAAGATAAAATACTTTAAAATAGCAAAAATAAATCGTGCGCTCTTATCCATCAAAATATCGGCTCTAGTTTCGCAAAAATAGTGATATAAAACGAAAATCGCTGCAAGGGAAATAAAAGAACGAATTTATTGCATTTACTTATGTTCACGAGAAATTTAGCCCAAAAGAAATTGTTCAACAAACAAATTACGTTCGCTTTTCCTTTTTTGACAGGCAATATGCAGCGGAAAGGCCGCGGGCGTTCGCCAGACGCTAAGCTCATTTCGCTTAAACAAAGGGTTCTTCAGTTTTTTAATCTCTGACTCTTAAAGTTGTTTTTTGCGTCGGCCCGCCAGTGGTAACGAACTTTTACGGTTTCGGAATTGCGATTTTGCAAATGCAGGGAGCCCAAACTGGTGGCTGCTTTTCGATTAAAAAGAAACATCAATCCAATTAACTATATTTTACACAACGGAAATGTAGAAGGAGGAAACGCTTGAATTGTATTCCGAACATCGAACAGTTTAATAAATATTATGCTCCAGTGGTGTACTCGCAGCGTGTAACAGTATATTTCATCCTGATAGTCGGGGGATGCTTTAGTAAGATAGGGCATCAGATCGCAGACGGCCGGAATTCGAATAGTAGAACGGTACGTAGTTATGTTACACATTATTAGCACATCACATTTCATGCCAGTTAAATGCAATTTAATAATTTTTAATCACATGGTAATACAAAAGATAAAAGATATACGAGGCTCGAGCGAATAATAAATAGTATTCCTTCTTTACAATTGCAATATGACCACTATTTTTTCTAATTTTATTTTTGCCCTGGATATTTAAGTACCATTTGTGGTAATTTTTGGATTTCATCGCGCGTCTTTGGTACCAGTCAGTAAAAGATATAATAATTGTCTTTAGTTTCTATTTTCGATCTAAAGAATTTTTGCATTTAATATTTTGTAGTGACATTATTAGGAGCTAGAAAATAGCCCTGGGGTGGAATTTCACTGCACAATATATAGAAGTGTTTATTATCTCAAAAAAGTACTGGGAATTTGTAATTTAAAAATCTCCGGCTAATGATTAAAAAAAAAGTAAGTTGGTAGCATTGTCCTTAATTATTATGCCTAAAATGAGCGCGATCTGTCAAGTAGTTAGTTTATAACGGCTGACTGAATCGGTACACCTCTTTATGGCTCAATTTGAAAGTGTTCATCAGAAAAAGAAGTTGTGTAATAGAAAATTTGTTCTCCTCTTCTTACTGATTTTATATATTTCTTGCTCTGTATTATTTTTTCGATTAATTAATTGATGGTGAATTATTCTTTTCAAATAAAACGTTTTTTTAGGTTTTCCACATCATATCGAAGTCTCCCAAAATTTCCTGAAATTTACTATGATTGGTGAATTGCTACCAATGCAAAGAGGTGATAGAATCGCCCATTCCTTTTTTTGCACACTTAATCATTGAGAGTGAACTCTTATCTATGTACCTCATTTCTGAGAACTTATGGTTTACTATTTTTAAGAAAGGCAATATTCTCAGTAACCAATTATGTAACCAGATAGTTCTTCCGTGACCCTTGTTATGTTATTTAGCGTTCACTTCAAAATACAGGACGAAACTTCACAAATACCTCCAGCCTTGGCCGTTTCATTCCCCATGGCACAGTGGGCTTTTATATTATTCTGAATTAGAATAATTAAGTGAAGAGTCCGCGGTTTTCTTAAATAAAACGATTGTGAGTTGGTCGAACAAAATGTTGACAACCACTTCTGCATGCTGATCATTACAACAATTTTTTGGAGTCAGTTTTCTTCGATGAAATCTCTTTACGTCATATCTAAGTTTTGTTTTTGCCAAGTGCATTTTTTAGTTCGCCTACAATTTTTGCTTATTTTCTTCATTGGCATTCTTTATCATTGTCGTAAATTCGTCATATAGATCGCAGGTGTTATTTGCTGGCAACTTGAATGAAAAATTGAATTTGTCGTTGAAAATGTGGGTGTACAATCATTCTCTGCGTGTGTGTGTATATATATATATATTCAATTTTGTGTTACGCTCATTGGCTAAATATGTTTTGTTTAACTTATCTCTACTATAATGTGCTTTTGACGACTTTGAAACTTTTTATATGATTAAGAATGTCTTCTGGAATAATTGCCTGGCTGCTTTCTTTTTTCTTTCTGATTTTGTATTAAACCGCTTTTAACTTCTTTGGCCAATACAGTTTTCACATTAGTTTCTGAAACGTCCAGTGCATTAAAAAAAATTTTAACACTCCAAAAAAGTACCTCAATATTGAGTTTCTCTTCGGAACATTTGTTTGTGTAAAATGGTTGTTTTTCGAAAAACATTATTTTAAAAACTTGGGAAACTGCGATCCCACGCTTATAATTGTTTCTGATACCCTATCTATAAAAATTATTAACGATATTGTGCTTGACATTCTCTGCGCACTTTTTGATACATGACGACATTCATGAAGGTTCGAGATGTTTAGCCGGGACAAGAACTTTCTTTTTATTTTGGTATTCCTTTCTTGCTTTTTAATTTGATTTTTGTATGGTTGTCTTCCAAAGTTTTACGTGAGGTTTTCCTTTCCAGTCCCTTGTGATTTCTACGTCATTATTGCCATTTGAATCAGAGATTGTTAAAAGCACCAAATCTTAAATTCCATCCAGTGTGGTACCAACAGGTTCTTCCGGTTTGGTGTTATTCACACGGGTTCCGAAGTTTAAGGACGGTATTCCGGATCCTATTCTGAATTATGGACATATATATCTTTGTTCCAAAAAAAAAAATCATTAACCTAAAAACGAATTAAACGAAAATCCTACTAAAAACTTACCAGAAAACATTACTTCTGTATATTTAGAATGCCTACGTATATTGTAGCAGAAACTGTTAGTTATAGTGGGTTTATCGGGACTTTAGAAACATAATTTTGTTCCGAGAAAATTTCGTTAGCCTTAAAACAATACAAATTATAACAAACTAGTACATGGTATTACAATACTAAGCAAATGCCAGTTAAAAATAGATTTAGAAATACTTACTTCTGTTGCAACTGACAAAACCAAACTAACTAGCAATTTACTTTTTGAACTCCCTGGTCCCTTTTTGCATTTTCTGCAATAATCGTTAATAAAAAACGCGATTTTTATTATCATAAAAACATGTCAACCTGTGTAGTATAATCTTACTTTCTCGGTGTTGCTAAGAGGTAAACATGTCGTAAGTGCAAGGATTTCCAGATGAAGTGGGAGGTAAACATTCGTAGGATATGTCAAGATCAGCGTTTTTAACCTTTTCCTCATACTGTAGTTAAGACAGTTTACCTCTAGAAAACATAATAGTCTTCTAGTCAATTGGAACACTAACACAAAAATCACTAATTTACTAGCTTACACTTATACTTCTGGGGTAGAGCATTGTAATATTTTAGTATTTACGATATTTTCCTTACATCATTGCAACTGCAAGTTTTGCTAAATATGAGCTACAAATGATTTTTCTTTTTCTACTTCTTTAACATCATTATTATTATTAGTTTCTTAGTCTTTTTCTATAATTTTATTTATAATTATTTTATTTGGTATATTTTCTTCTTCCTTGATGCTTAAAAGTGTAAAAGATGCAAGTATTGCAATCGGCATAAAATCGTCCGAGCTCATCCAATAGTAACTTTAGATTTGGCCAGACACTAAAGCGTAGTCGCTGAGAGAGTCAATCCAATCCGCAAATTAAAACTGAAACGCCAGTTGTAAACATTTTACTACCTTCTGTACACACAGCGATTGATTCTTCGAGGCGCAGTCATAAAATTTTGATCTGGATCGAGTTTCTTTCATTTTAAAGCTGTTAGCGCTTTGGAGCAGCGCCAGTAGTTCGAGATAGCTTACTCCTGCTTTATTTATGTTTCCGCCAGCAAACTGCGTTATCACCGCGAAAATTCATTTCGGAGTGCGCCGCTGTTTATTTTGTCGCCCTCAGCGGTTGCGGAAGCGCCCGGTTATTAAACCCGAAGAATCCATCTTGATCTGGATTCTAACTTTGTTATCCCTTCATTAACTCCACGTCTTGATCGAATTGGTACCCCCTAATCGAATAACTGACCCGTTAAATAATCGCCCTTTTATGCGCGCTGCGCCGGATCGCACCCCCTGCTTCCTTCTGGCAGCCCTCTGCGACTTTTCGACCGCGGACAACGCTGCATATTCATGATGTAGACACGTAATTTGAATTCCTTTACGCGGGACTCCACGGCCGGCGATGAGTTTTTGCGACCAGGACGGCGAGATTCGGCTAGAATTAAAATAACCGCCGAAGACATGCTTCACGGGCACAAATAGGCGCTGTGCTGACTCCGCAGATCCGGCGAAGCACGGACTTGATTCAGTGATGTGGAGGTCTAATTAATGACTGTCGGGATTTTTCATTAGTAAATGCCCGTTTTCGATAAGATCGGCTAGCTTGCTGCCGTTTAAATGCTGTTTGAGTTTCAGCTTTGCCGCTGAAAGGTAATTTAATTTCTATTCTCCATATTAATGCTCTCCTGTATACAAAGGGCGGGTCAAACAATAGTCGACCGTCACATTGATGATCGCATCGCTATCAGCATGCCCTGAAAATTTTGCTCGCTTTTACGCGCTCCCTGCTTTCCTCAAATCGTAATTAATTTGCTCTATTGCTCAATACTTCACTCGCACAACGCAAATACTTGTATAACAGTCACAGAAAATCTAATAGCCAGTCTTATTGTACATGGACTTGTAGTTAAAGATTAATTAATTTGTGTATCATGGATTTTAATCAGTAGAATTATGTTTAGCAACACCATTAAATTGGACAATGTTAATGAGAATCACGAGGACAATTCGGAATGAAACTTCTTTTTGGTTATCAATGACAGACACGCGTAGATACAGAACCTTTATTATATACATTAGAAATCTACAACAGTGCATTACTTATCGACATAATCGCCATGCAAATCGAGCTGCTTGTCATAACGTCTTACAATGTTTGAAATTTCCTCTACAAAAAACTCTTCTACCTGGCAAGCAGGTCAGTACCCCGTAACAGCATTTTAAAGTGCAATGTCATCGTCAAAGTGGTGCGACACAATCCATTTTTTTCATGTGCATAAGGGACCTTAAGTGCCTACACTGCCTCATGGTCAAAAGAAAAGAAAAGAGCCTTAGTCTGGTTGTTATTGACAACCCAAACCGAAATATAAGTCAATAAAATGATTTTAAAAACACAACGATTTGTTTACCCAAATTGAAGAGGAATCCCACAACAATTGGTAATACCCCTACATGGTCTCTGTCTCGATCATGACTGAAGGACAACAGGAGCCGGAGCGTCAAGTCGATCTTCTTCTTTTTGAGATGCCAAGCTGGAGATTTGCTTCTTCTGATTTTTCGAATAACAATATTACCTGGGGGGGGGGCACTAAATTTAATTACTTAGTTTCACAATTAGACCGAAAGTAGGTTGATAACATTTGGGATATTGTTGAAGACGAAAACATCAATAGCAAGTACACGCTGGCAAATAAAACGAACTTAAATTGAAATATTTATTAACGGGACTCGAGTTAGGCGATTTAAAATCTAGCCAACTCCTCCGAAAGATTTGAAGCTTGGCAGGAACAGGGGTTTTCGGCAGAGTGCTTAGAACTCTCTGACTAGAAAAAACTTCCCGCTTCAGTTAGAAGTCATGAGTGAAGAGAGTCTTGACAAGATAACGCAAATGGCTGATAAAATGATAGAGAGCAGGTCTTTGCAGATGTTGACTGGGTCAGTGCGCAACCTACAGAAATTTCTTTCCAAGATTTGTATAAAAAGATCGTCGCAATCGATAAAGAAATTCAATATATCCGATCATCGCGCTGTCGTCCATGAAGTCAGACTTCATTGGATCGGGATCGCCGCCGAAGCAGTCGCAGAAGGTATGGCCCTCATGGCAGATATTGTTTCTACCATTTTCATTTCGGTGACAAATATAGACCTGACAAGTGTAAACCGTCCTGCTTATATAACGATAAGGGAAACGAGAGTCTGCAGCAACAATAGCGACCACAGATGCTTCCGGTGAACAAAATGGTCACCGTACAGACTTTTTATTCAGAATTTGAAATCAGACATGAAATTTTTAAAAGATAACGATGCTGATGGTTTATTTCTGCGAAACAAAAAAACAACCCTGATTATACTTTTGTTATCAAATTATACCCTGCAACTGTTCAGAAATACCAACATTTGGTTCTAAACTGCTAATATTGATTTGGGACTAAAAAGAAATTTTGAATGGTATTTTAGATGCTGATTTTCTTTATTAATTTGAATTAATCGTAGATTTAAAAAAATCGAATGCAGGCACTAAGTTGACTGTCTCGGGTGAAATATCTAGGATAACAGATTTTGAAAATTATTCTACTCTTATTGCAACATATAAGTTCCAGCACATTTTTAAGAAGGACCCGAATTTAACAAAACTGAGAATTATTCCCAAAAATGTGACGCATTAGATTGAACATAGATTAAAACTGTGACCTCCGTTTTCACTTGCGTACGAAGACTCGATCTAGATGTATTAAAAGCAGCCAAGCAACAGTTTTAATTGACGTTGTAACGCTGAATAACATCACCGTCAAAGTCACAATGAGGGAAATCGTTTGCACTGAGTCTCAAAAAAGAATTGGACATGGTGAGTTTGTGGAGATTACCGCAGACTGAAAGACCGACATCACTAACCTGATCGTTATCTCGTCTCCAGAATCAACGATGTGAAAACCATCTTGGAAAACAAAAAGGTATTTACAAATACTTGCTGCAAGATTCCAGTTTTATGACTTTTGAATTAGTACGGATTGCGCATTAATTTCAGCAAATCAGTTTTCGGTGTTCAAGAGGTGATCTTTTTGGGATACTTCATAGAATCTAAAGGAACAAGACCAGATCCAAAAAAAGTTGTAGTAATAAAATCTTATAAATTGCCAAAACTGTACAACAGTTCCGTACGTTCTTGAGTGTTATAAATTTTTACAGACCGTATCTCAAGGATGGTTGGTACTACCCAGGTCCTGCTTAACGACTTTCTCGAAGGATTTAAAAAACGGGATAAAAGGAAAATATCTTGGATCCCCGAAGCAACAACCCATTTGAGAAATGTAAATCGAATCTAGTGAACGCGTTTCTACTTAGCATGCCGAACCGAACATCGCCTTTAGCACTGTTTACGGATGCATCAGACGTGGCAGTTGCAGCTGTCGTCCAACAAAACGAAAATGAAAGCTGGAAACTACTAGCGTTTTTCTCTAAGAAGTTGACAGATGCTCAAACAAAAATCGAAGCATATTTTAGAGGATAGGGATTTGCAATATTTACTGACCAATATTCCCGATCTACGCATTTAAACAAAAAAAATGACTCCGCGTCAAGTGAGACATTTCAATTTATTTCGCAATACTCCACAGATATGCGACATGTCAGCGGACGGGAGAATATTATATGACACTCTATCAAGAGTAGAAGAAATTGATGTCATAAGATCCTGGATTAAAAGCTCTGCTCAATGAAAACAAAACGCTTAAATGCAATCAGTATCCTTTGCCTTATGGAAGGACGCCATGGTGCGATGTGTCAACCAATAACATTCGGCCTTACGTCCACGAAGCATTTAAAAGAATAACCTTCAGTCACCTTTACAAATTGCCACACCCTGGAGTGCCTGAGGCATCTGTTAAAATCTGAGCACCAGATTCATTTGCCCACGTATGCGTCGAGGTACTAGGATCTCAGTTTTTCATATTGCTTAACTTGTATAGATCGTTTTACTTTATGGGCAGAAGTTGTGCCATTGACGTCCATTACTGCGGAATCTGTTGGCAAAGCTTTCTACGAGTATTGGATCACGCGATTCGGAGCACCGACACTTGTCGTCACTAACCAAGGTCGACAGTTTATTTCTGAACTTTTTATTTTATTAGCGTCCTTGTCTGGAATACGTTTGAAACATACAACACCGTACCACAGTATAATAGCCAGGTTGAACGGTTTTATCGAACATTAAAAGGAACTATCACCGTTCATGGCTCTCCCAAATGATCTCAAATTATACCAACAATTTTGTGGACCTTACGAGCTGCTAGTCACTAATAGCCCCATTGTACACATGGTGTATCGCAAGGCTATCTGACTACCAAGCGAATTCTTCGACCCACCGGTTAAGAAGCAAGATCTTACTACTGTTGTATACAATTTGTAACAACACATGCAATCATTAAAACCAGTCAAAGTCGCTAATAAAACTGCACGCACGGTTTTTGTGCATAAGAACTTAAATGCACTCAGGTATTTGTGCCCGTAGATGAGATCAAGAGGCCTTTGGAGCTAACATATGATGGTCCCATTCTTAGTGCTGCAGAGAAATGAGGAAAATTTTGCTCTGAAAATTAAAAACAAGCTGGACAACATATCCGTCGACCGACTTAAATCAGCATATAAATAAGTATCAGACTCAGCCCCAGTCTGTTCAAAATCCTCCAGATACCGAGATAGCTCACATCAACCAACTGCTAGCTGGTACGACTCCGTTTCAACTTAATACGGACTCATTAGTACAGGCTTCTGAGGAAAACTCCAAGATGACCCGAGAGAGAGGGAGACATGTCCAATTTCCACGACGGTATTTAGATGCATGCTTGTGTTTGAGAGTCAGTGATATCATTAAGTGTTTCTTCAAATCATTTTTTAGTATTTTTTTTATTTTTTACAAATAATTATTAAAAAAAAATAAATTTTATTTGAATCATTTTTGTGATAATTTATATTTTGCATTGCAAATTAACGAAAATTATTGTATTCAGGTAGTAAGTGTGCTATGACTCCTGCAATATTGTGTAGTTTATTATCTTCAAAGGGGGAGTAATGTGACGTTACGCACCGCATGCAAATTGTGTGGTTGTTATTGTCATCTCAAACTGAAATGTAAGCCAATAAAATGTTTTAAAAACTTGTTTGTACCCAAACTGAAGGAATTCCACAACAGACCTTTTTGACAATTTCCTGCATAAGTTTACCAATGAGTATAAATGGACAGCCACGTCTTGTTTCATCATGCACGTTAGTGCGCCCAACTTTAAACATGCGACAAAGTTTGCGATGAAAGTTTTTTTTACACATAGAAATTGAATTACTGCACGCACTTTGTATTTACTGGGATCTTCTATAGCAGCATTCATGTTCAATTAATCTAGGGGACAAGTAAACTGTAACAACCACACGGCGGGTAGAAGAGTTTTTTGTAGAGAAAATTTCAAATATTCTAAGACGTTATGACAGGTGGCTCGAGTTTCATAGCGATTACATCGATTGGTAATGTACTGTTGTAGGTTTCTAGCGTGGATAACGAAGGTTCTGTATCTATCATTGATAACCAAACGGAGATTTTATTCCGAATTACCTTCGTATTACATTGTTATTTGACATTTATGTTTAAAAATACAAACATTTTTGAAAAAAAAACTTAAAAATTCGGTACAATGTAATAGTAACACACATCTACCGAATTATTGAAAGGTTAAAACTGCCGATGATTTGCATTTTAATATACCTGCAAATTTAATAAGTTTCCTATTACATTATTGATCACCTCTGAATTATTATTAGTTTTATGTAGTCTAAGCGAACGTGATGTAAGGAAAATTACTCTAGCATCACCTTTGTTAGGACCACTAGAATAATCCGTAAAACGCAATAGTCTTGCAAAATCAAAGGAAAAATGCCAACGAGCAAGGGTCTTTTTCCGCGAAATGAAAATCCGAACGCTAACATATCAGGGTAAAAATTACATCCTTTAACAAAAAATAATTTGTGCTGATGCATACTTTTCAGCGATATTTTAACAATTTTAATCAAAGCTTATGTCATATTTTTGCGGGAATTTTTAGCACGTTCCCTGACATCACCGTGTAGAAGATTTTTAATTTTTAATCAATTTTATACTTGCAATAAGACATTTTAGGCTACTTCTAGGAGGCAGAATTATGAAAAATGCGCTACCAGTTTGTAATGTTCAAATAGGCAGAAGACAGAAGCGGAAGTAATTGAGACACTTTGTGGTTAAACAGGCTTGGAAATATTTTTTAGATACGCGATAAATTATCTCTTTGACATGAAATATTGTAGTAGAAAAAAGGATACAACTTTATCCCTGGTACGAGGATGGCATCTAAATATTCTGCAACCTAATAAAGCCAATGTAACCAAAAATTATTTTCATTGTTGATTTTTAGGATATTTGTCTTCAAATTCAACGAATGCACTCTTTCAACGAAATCAGTTTTTAAAACTTATATTACACTTTCTTTGTTACTTTAAAAATTTCGAAACCTTTTCGTGACAGAAAAAAAGTCTGGAACAGCACTATTTTTAACATGCGCCTAATTAGAAACCCATTTTACAAATTGTTTGAATGATTCCTCAGAAAATTGATCAGAGCAACTTGCAGGTTTTCCATGTAAACTCACTATGTGGCAGGGCTGTGGATAGTAATTCACTGTTGCGCTTAGAAGTTACACGAGTGACGTGATGGACGTTGATTTCGAGCAGACAGTTGACATTAAATTTTGCCTTAGGTTAGGGAAAACCTCTAGTAAAACAAGGAATATGAGCATATGGTGGCGAAATTTAAATATGTATTTTTGAATGAGACAGTACTTTTCGAGAGGACAGATTCACTGCAAGATTACAATAGAGGCGGCCTCCTGTCAACACCACATACCGCTGCAAATGTGGAACGTGTGAGGTAGTTGCTGCAAGAAAATAGTTGTGTTACTGTTGGCATGATATTAAAAGAACTGAAATTGAACAAAGATGTGTGTTAGCAAATTTTACCATTTAGGGAAATGGAAACTTAATGAAAAATAGTCCCCCACACACTGACAGAAGAAAAAAAAAGGAATCAGAATTAATCCCGCATTTGTATTGCCGAAGATGAAAATTTGGTGCTATCAGTATGGCCTTCAAACTAAGCGCCAAAATGCCTAATGACGAGTTTATGGTTCACCAGCCTCAAAGAAAGTGAAACGACAATCTTCGAAAACAAAGACTATTTTGACCTTATTTTTTTGATTTTAGAAGTTTGTTGCATGAACCATATTTACGTGAAGGACAAACAATAAACCAAACTTTTACTTAGCATGCTAAAACATTTGCGTCTAGCCAGTGGATGGTGTCGCCCTGATTTGTGAGCATCTGAGTAGTGGTTCTCGTCGAGGCAATATCTGGCTGAACACATTTGTTATATTCACCTGACCTGTTTTTACCGACAGGAAAACCTTATGAAGATATTGCAATAATCCAAACGGCTGTAACAGATGTGCTGAAGAGCATCCTGGGTGAAGCTTTCTCTGGTTGTTTCATGACCTCCAGAAACGGTGATAGTTGTGTATAGATTACCAAGTGGATTGCTTTGACAAGACCTATGACCATTAGTTGGTTAAGTTGAATAAACTATTTTTTACGAGCTCTCTTGAAATTTTTTTAACCAAGGTGTTATATATTAAAATTTATCGTAATTCTGTAGTGGAAATCGGTCATATGACTATTTTTTAAACGCTATTTTGGTGATCAACATCAGCACATTAAAATTTTTGTTTAAGTGCAATTAATTTACAATAAGACTATAAAATTACATGTGATTACGCAAGTTGCTTTATACGATTTACCTTTTTGAGATGAAATGTATTTTTGTATTCAAATCCGAACATTATACACCACGCTGTTATAATTTTAGAGGGTGCTGGTTTGAACAGTTTGCTAGAGCTGCGTCCCAACTACTCTTTGAGATTTCATAACCATGATATTCTTTTCCTTTCCATATTCTTTTTTTCTCGGATTTTGCCCTGCATTATTTATTAACTGTAGTCTGGTGTATTTTTCTCGCCTTGTAATATGTCTTAGATATTCCAACTTTCATTTCTCGATAGTGGCTACTAATTATTTATCTTTTCTCATTTGTCTTAGGACCTCTATGTTCGTTTACGATCCATCTACGCTTTTACTTACAGCGAATTCTAACTAACTTGCTAGCTATCTTGCAACCATCACAGTACTTTATTGGGTTTTCTGTATTTTTCTCAGCGGGCCCTACTATTTGCTTTCCTTTTAAAATTCATATACTAGCATATACGAAAAAATGAGGATCGATATTTAAACAACTTAGTTCACGGGATGAACCGCGTCTATTTTGAGAAAATTCTCGACGTTTCGGCATCGGCTTTGATGCCATTTTCAAGAGCTTAGCTCTTCACTATCTGCCTACTCCCCAAGGAGAGCTATGTGTCTTTGAATAAGACTGACCTTTCGTGTGATCTGCTTGATCTATTATAGGTCTGGAAGTGAAAGTTTGTTTGGCGGGAGATGCGTTGGGTTGGGGAAAGTTTGTAGGATTAAGGGTGTTGCGAAATTGGTGGTGCAGAGCAATAAGGGACTTCCACATGACAGGCAAACGCTGGCTGTCATCTCTTGTGTTGAGGCACTGTGGGCGTTTTTCTATTTCAATTGCCTCACGTACTATTCTGCTGGTGAAATGGGAAATGGGGGCAATGGTTTTAGCCCCAGAGAAATTAATTTTGTGCCTGTTTCTTTGCTGTGTTTGGCAAGTGCCGAACCATTATCGCCTTTCCGTACGGCCAGAGAATGCTCGTATATTCGGCTAGATATTTGCCGATTTGTTGTCTCCACAAGGTATTTCATACACTCCTTGGGATTCATTGGGGCAGTGATCCTTAGCTGAGCGAATAAGCCCAGATATTTGGTTATTGGTCGTAAAGACCGTGCGGATATTTTGCCGCATTAGTATGCGGCTTATTCTATCGGTGATGCCTCTGATGTAAGGTAGGAATGCTTTTTGTTGGTCAGGAGGGTTTTGGGATTGAGAGTTAGTGTTTTTATTTATATTTTTGATTATATTGGTTAAGGATTTGTTGGAATATCCATTTTGCAGTAGGTTGGTGGTAATGGATTTAATTTCTGTTTGGCGATTTTTCGTATCGGAAAGTCTGATGGATCTGGTTATGGGGGATTTTGTAACCGAATGAATTTGGGCGGGGTGGTGATGGGATTTGGATATATATATATATATATATATCAATGGTTCACTGAATTTAACCGTGGTCGTAGTTTACTCGCGTATGAATTTAAAGAAGGCCGTCCAAAATCGGCTGTGGTATTATTTCTACTCTACAAAACTGCAAAAATGTAATTATATTCGAACATTGCAACTCTTCCTAGTTATGAACCGATTTCAAAGGTCAATATCTCATTTGAACCAGATTGTAGCCAAACCTCGCATAATGGTTTTAGATTTTCAATTTAAGTCACGGTTGACCTGTTATAAGTTAAAACATAAATTATAATGAAGTAATTAGACAGTTTGCGCTACTTGTCGTCGTTTAATGCACTACCTGATCAATTTTTAGATATGGCTAATAACACAATTATTAACTCATTTGTTTTCCAATTGTTGACGAAATACTGAACTAAATAATTAACTTTGGGTGCCCGTCCTTGGGACTAGTTTGATTATACAACCTTATAAGTACATCTTGCATCAAGTTAATAGTTTTAGTCATACTGCAAATCAGAATAACTTAGGATATCCCGGTTATAATTGTTAGATTATGTACAATACAATCCTGTCCTGGCACCTAATTATATATTATTTCTTCGATTAAACCATAAAATACGTGGTCTCCCATTTATAACTTTCAAAAAAAGGAAATTATAAGAGGTTCTCTGAGAAATTAAACTGATTGAGGAATTTTCACTATTTGAAGAGAACTAACTGTAAAAAAACAAACATTTGCGTTGCTTAAGTGGCTAGCGTTATCAGTTACGATATAGCAAAAATTAGTTCCAAGCAATTTAACATACTTATCATCTCCAAGGTCAATTTCGACCTTTAGGAAGAGTTAATACTGTGTATTTGAAAGGCATATCTTAAGCTGCTTAAGCCAACCCGAAGCTGGAGCTTTAAAATCGACTGGAAATCACCACATGATTTGACTTAAGCATAAACCTAGAAAAGGATTGAAACGTGTCATCAACTTTTACAAATCTTCATTATGATTATTTTGTAAACAGAAAACGGATATTGCTACGGCATGATAAAGCTTTTTTCATATATCTCACAGAACAAACACTGAAATAGCTATCCTTTAGCCTTGACTATATTATTAGCTTATAAGTTATGAGAATCTCTTTCTACGGGATAGATTGCTTGAAAACTTTGGGGAAGTGGAAATTACTTCTTGTTTCTAAGAAGAAAATATGAATTAAAAATGAAAGATTTTCAAGTTCAAAACTGTACTGTTTGTACATCTTAATTTATTACACATATCCGTGATTGTCTCTAATTAAGTTAAAAAAATCTTTCTTATTTGTGCCTTTTCTTTTTATTTCAGTGCTTATTAAATTGGTCAGACACTACAGCACGATTTTTAATTTTTGCAATTTGCGGGGTAGCGTATTTGACATACAGGAAAAAAATGGACCTTAACATGAGTAATTCTTTTATATGGAAAGGTTCAAATTTCTGTGATTTCTGCTAAAAATTAACGAAACTTCATTTAAAAAAATACATGCATTATTGTTCCTGTTATTGTAACTTTGATTACATAATCGATTTTGTTTTGTTGAATGTATCAATTTTCCTTAGATGGTTGCTACTTGGCATATAAATCGAACCATCAGTTTTTTTCATATGAATTTACCATAATTATATTCTAAATTTTTCTAACAAAGCTTGATGGCAAATCCATTACGATGAATTTACAGTTTTACTATCATCTATGATCTTCATGAGTTTTTCACCAACTATCACATAATTGTTACTAAATGAGAAGAGACGTCAGCTACAATTTTTTACCTAGCATTGCTTATGCAGTGTCTGATAGATATGCTGATTAAGCGTTTCCAATTATTTTTTAATCGATACTTTTCAACGACAATCATTGATCGCCCTCCAATTAATCAACTTGTATTGTAATGCACCAGGGAATCGCAATATTTCATTTGGCAAAACCAATATTAACGTTGGGTTGTTTGGAGCGCAGTGATATGGAAGGTAAAGTAATGAACGACACGGCAGCACCGTATTTCACGGAATGTATGAATAAAGCGGCCCTGCCATTACCGCAGTCTCCATTTTCATATATGTATTTAGCATTAGAACTTTATATACATGAACCGCGCGCTGCGCGCGGAAGGGTTTTTATAACGTCACGGCGTGGTGGCTTGCCCCGTTATAAATCAAAACGCATGGTTTCACATCCACGCGAAAATTTATGCCATCTTTGGGGATTGCACGGCTGAAATGGATCCGACATCGCGGTTTCCGAATGATTAAATGCACCTGGTGCGTCCAATTCACGTGCACGACGCATCGTTTTCCCTTTATGAATAAATGTGGGACCGAACCTCGCGTTGGTGACAATCATAGTTCATGTAAGCTTATTTGGGCCTGCGAACATCTCTACAGATCGGATACTTCGCTTTAACCCATCGTTCACGAGTGATGTAATTGGGCCAACAGCGATGTACTTAATGTTCTGCTTTGCATAATGAGACCTGAGCTCATGTGTATATAAATTGCGCTTTGTACTGTTACTCTATACAAGGAACATGTAATTCACTCGTGTAGGCTAATCAGAAGAGAGAAATTTCTTTTTTAAAAATAAATAATTTCACCTGGTTGCCTGGTGGCTATTGCTCCATATCTGGATGCTTGAATTTATTGTTTTTATCAATGATGTTGCAATGACTGTATAATCTACTGTACACTATAGGAGACTAGTCATTAGGGAAATGAATGATCAACATTCGCCGAAAACTACATAGATATAAGCAGGATAAGGAATAAATAAAAGTGCGGAAGTTAAAAACATGTACGTTAAACGTAAAACTGTTAAGAATCGAAGGAAAATCAATATAAATTGAATAAACTTTACAAAAAGACAACTTCAGATATAATAGGGAAGGAGATTCACATTCTGATATTTATTGTTAGTTTTCTTTTAAGTTGATTGATTGCACAACTTATGTTTCGATTGATTCCGAAAATATTTTTCCATAAAATAAAAGTTTAAGACATTTGCGGTAAAATGTGTAAAAGGCAATTTTAATTGTTTCATGAAGGAAAAGGACATTAACCAGGGAGGGAGGTTACAGAGGAAGGGCAACATGGAATTACACTTTCATTATTTTGATAAAAATTTATAAATAGAAGAATCGAAAAGATATTCTGCTAGGACAGACCCTTTAATATTAAAAAATCTGGTGTGAACATCACACGACTTTCCTTATCCTATTATTATATATTATACCGGGTCCATCGTCGCGGCCCTGCGCTGCTCTCGTCTAAAAATTTGTTATTTTAAAAAAGGACGAGGCGCGAGTCCAACACTTGGAAGCGGATTAAAATAAACAGTACAAGACAATAATTGACTGTACTTAAAA
The DNA here is from genome assembly GCA_036346155.1 of Sinelater perroti. Classification (NCBI taxonomy): domain Eukaryota; kingdom Metazoa; phylum Arthropoda; class Insecta; order Coleoptera; family Elateridae; genus Sinelater; species Sinelater perroti. The sequence continues at coordinate 4,416,118 of JARFIY010000046.1, read as the reverse complement.
TTTTGTTACGTCACATGGTAACCGGCCGAGCTCGGTCGCACGGCCTTATTATCGCCTGCGTGTCCAGGCGCGAGTCTCACCGCAGTCCGTTTATTATTATAATTAATTTTTAATCGGCTATAACTTATTTATTTGACCTCGGATCAAAAAATTTCATTGTAATTTTTTGTTGGTCTCGGCCTGGTCTATCCGGTAATATAAATTTCCCAAAACAGTTTATGAACACTCGGTATATTAAAAATCCTGAGCTTCAATTTTTTTTCGAGTTCCTATTTTACCAACTTTTATTTTAAATTCATGTTTATCTCATGATAACAAATTATTTTTATTCTCATAATTTTTTTGTATCTTCAACCGTTTAGATTCGCGGCCGCTTTCCGATCAATTTTGCGACCAAACGACTCGGCCGATTTTTACCAAAAGCTTCGCACTGCGTCCCATACCTACAAGTAACTTGCATACCAAATTTCAAGTCTCGAGCTCTTACGGTTCTCGAGATATCCTGTTTACTGACAGACCGACAGACACACACACACACGAACCAATGGTTAAAGCCAACTCTTTTGGTGTCCTGAGGCTGTATTTCGTCCAGAAATGTGAAAAACTGAGTAGGTCAAATTTCCGCCGATTACATTTGTTAGAAAACAAGGGTACTACTAATAATAATAACTTAATGCGCCAACGAAAGTTTTATTTGGGAAAAATGTATGTATATCTTATGACATAGCAAAAGAGGCAACTAGAATCTTAATTCTAAAATAAAACAATACAGAGAAGAAGATGGATGGTATCCTAAAATGATTTGGTTATGGTATAAGAAATAGACTAACACATCGTTTAATAAGTCCCGCGACTAACTAAGAAAACAACATTTGTTTCGTAAAATTTATTTTTATTCATCAACATAATCACCTTGAAGTGCGATACAATCATTCCAACGCTTTTCTAACTTTTCGATACCACGCTTGTAAAACGATTTGTCCTTGGCCTCAAAATAAGCTTCAGTTGCAGCGAATACTTCCTCATTCGCGCTAAATCTTTTTCCCTGGAGCATCTTTTTGAGATCAGCAAAGAGCCAGTAGTCGCTGGGGCTAGATCTGGAGAGTATGGTAGGTGGGGAACCAGCTTGAAGCCCAACTCGTTCAATTTGGCCATTGTTTTCATTGACTTGTGAATTGGTGCATTGTCTTGATGAAAGATGATTTTTTTCTTCTTCATGTGCGGTCGTTTTTGTGATTTCGTCCTTCAAACGCACCAATAACTCAATGTAATAGTTGCTGTTGATGGATTTTCCCTTTTCAAGGTAGTTGATGTAATTATACCGTGCGCATCCCAAAAAACTGACTCCATGACTTGGCCAGCTTACTGTTTCGTTTTCGGACGCTTCGGACGGTTTTCCCCAGCTGCACGCCACTCAGCTGACTGCCGCTTCGACTCCGGAGTGAAATGATGGAACCATATTTCGTCCATTGTCACATACCGACGCAAGAAATCCTGTTTATTGGGAGTAAACAGTGACAAACAACTCTCTGAATCGTCGACTCGTTGTTGCTTTTGTTCCATTGTGAGCAAACGCGGCGGCGCCCATTTGGAAAAGATCTTTTTGATGCCCAATTTTTCGTATATAATCGTAGACGCACTTCCAGTTGATATGTTTACCATCTCAGCAATCTCACGAACTTCCATATTTCTAACAGAACTTTATTGAAACAAATTGTCCATGTACTTCATTACTTAGGAATTTCACTTTCCTAAAACGACCTTCAGAAAATTGCGCATTATATAATGCGCAGTTTTCTGAAGGAAGTGTTTCAAGTTTTCCATTGTTTGAAGTTTTGTTTAAATAACTTGTGTTTATATGTAACTATGAATATTTGCCATATTATTCTTTTTTGCTTTTTCTATTATTTTCGAGTTGTTTGTAACTTTATTCAGTTATGTTGCATCGTATCATGTTCTAGTTTTTCCTCTTTTTATTTTTTTTAATTCATATTTAGTCTATAGTCTATATTGTTCGTTATTTGTGATTGTCATATCATTAATTATTTGTATTTAGTTTTCTTTATTTACAGACTTATTTTAAATTTTTATTTTAATATTTTATAAGCGAACTATTAAACAGCTATCTATATCTCATTGTGAAATGAAAATCTACTCTGCGTATTAGTTTATAAAACCTATTTTTAAGAAACAATTTTGATCTTTAATACCGTTTATCTTATATGGGTTTTTAGCTTTTTATCTCATTCGCTATATATAGTCTAAATAATAATTAAAGTAACTTTAACTGAGGCAAATTAACTGCACTGGATTTTAGTTTTAGCGGAACTTTTGCAGAAGCTTAAAACACTGACATTTTCAGGCCTTTATTAAATTCCTTTAAAGCAAAACTTTTACATTGCTCTATCTTCATTTTATAATTAGCATTGCCGAAACTACGAGTCACTTTGTTTCTGCAACGAATTTTAATTTACATTAGTGTTCGCCCCTCTCCGTATATTACCTCGTTCAGGACATAATGAGCTTTATTAGCTTCCCCATCGCCGAAACCTTTTCAGCTTGCAAATTAGAAAATTCCGTTCAGATACTGAATCGGCCCTTTCTCTCCACTTCACTGCAGAAGTTAAAAATTTGCGCCGCTCTAGGCCGCCATTTGCCAGTCGCCGAATGAAAGAAGGGACCGAAGACAATTGCATTGCGAAGGGTACGCCACTAATGATTCCCCCGTAAACTCTGGGCGATTTCCTGGCATCTAAGAAATTCCTCAGTTTGAAATGTATTCTGGTTTTTAGGAAAGCTTCCCCGAGTGTTTCGAACTTGCAATTCATTTGCAGGTATTAATCCCGAGAAGGGCTTTATTCAATAATTGACTCTTCTGTGTGGGAGAATATGAGGGCATCTGTATAGGGACTTGTAGCCTTTGTTGTAATCGCTTTGTGTTGTAATGAAAGATAGGTAAACCGATATCTAAGGGCAATTTATAACGTAAAGAATAGACTGCTGATTGGCTTTTGTTATATTGTGTATAGTGGATTATTATTTTTGTACTTTCATGTTTTTGGGCTATTGAAATGGCTTGTATTAAATATGAATTACAATAAATAGATGAATTTTCTATAAAATAATTAAGTTTAAAAGTAATACCACTTGAATGAATTACTAAATAATTCTTGTGGAATAGCACTTGTCTTAAATGTTTAGACGTTTATCATGTTGTACTCTTTTTATTGTGTAGTATTGTAGTGCTTTTTAGATAACGAAAAAATATTTAATTTTTTTATAAAGAATTGCCACATAGATTGCCGTTCTATTACATATTGAACGTTGATGTACAGTGACGAATCTATGTCTGACCTATAATCTTTCATGTTGTCTTTTAAATTTCTATGAAATAGTTTTAAATAGTCTACTGAGTTTCAAGTGGAACAAACTGTGGTAATAGTATTGCAGATATTTTAAAATATCACTCAATAAGTTTGTAGGTTGACTGTTAAATGGCTCCACTATTGACAAATCCAAATGATTTTTGGATGATGTTTATAAACCTCGGCTTTGAGATAACCCCATAGAGAAGTCACACGGCAAATGCACAAATTCGGAATATCGCATCTCAGGGAGGTCAAACCTGAGGAATATTATCTTCAAAACTTACATTGATGCTTGCTCTGTGGAGGTCGTGGTTCTGTCTTGCTGAAACTAGACATAGAAGATGTTCTTCAAAAACTGTACAAAAAATCTGAAAAATGCTCCCATATCGCTAGAATTAACTGTAGCCCGATTCCTCTTCAAAAAAGTAACATCCGATAATCACCATTCATTACACAGCGCACCAAACTGTGACACGATCACTATACAGGGGCTTCCCATGGATCACTCTCGGGTTGTTTTCACTTCAATATCGAATGTTTTGTTTATTTAGATAGCTAGAAAGATTGAAATGTACCACGTTACTGAATAAAACAACTGCATCATATGGTAAAGTTAGATTATTTCTTTATATGTCGTAATTCAATTAAACCAATCACCTTCTGACATTTATTAAACAATGAAGATTTTATTCGCATGAAGATAAAGATCTTGCTGAAGAATCTGCCATACAGTGCGATCAGAGACCCGAAGTGCGGTTGCGTGTTTGCTCATACTTACGAAACAATGTAACGAAATCTTATATCGCCATAAACATATGGTTCTCAAACTAATCGTTTTATGATTATATAGTAAGGTTAATTGAATATAAAAGTTTTTAATGGTACAGCAATTGCAGTAAACAATAGTATATTTGGAAAATGTCTTTAGCTTATTGTAAACGAAACGAAAATGAGCCCAACAGCAAATTAAAAAATTAATGTTTAGTTCAGCATTAATCTGGAGGCACGTGTTGTTAGCTCCAAATGGGCAAATAAAAAATCCATTTATTTTAATTACTTTCCAGCCCCTCTTTTTTAATCGAAGCAATTTACAAAATTATAGCGCGAGTACATGTATCAAGTTCCACCTTAATTCGTTCGTGCTTACGCGCCGCCTCGCAGGTTAAATTTCTTGCTTGTTTTAATGCCATCGTAAACTTCACTAGTAGCGGCATCCCTTTTCCTAATTCTGCAAACACTTCGGCAGGGCATTGTTCCCCGGCGAATATTTGATGCCCGGCTGATCCGAGGTCCCTTCTAAAGGGAAAGATCAGGTAGTAGAGAATTGCTCGTTATTTTTGTTCCGAATAGCTTAAAGGTCCCCATTGGGCGTTTTTGTTGTTCTGCTTTGAATGGAATTATTTTCTAATTTTTTTTGGTGAAACAATAATTTGGATGATTATTTTTATATACATTTTATATACATAGAGTTGCACTGAATAAAACGACAAAAAAACTAATTTTGGATCATATTTTCAGAATTTATTAAATAGTTATTGGTAAGTATAACTGTGACGGGTTTATTCAGAATGACCACCCATAGCCTCTTTACACAAGTTTTAAGACGTCAGTGGCAGGACGCACTACGTCAATTGGAAAAGTATTTACGGTAGCTATCAGAGCTCGCTTCAAAGAATTAACATAATTTGTAATCTAATGGATCAAGATCTGGGCTGTTGCTCAGTCAGGTTAATGTTCGCCATGTTTGTGAGTGGGCGAGGAGTCTTGCTGAAAGATCCAAGACTTACCTCGAAAAAGCGTGTGATTCAGAGGCTTCATTGCGCCTCACGAAATATTCTGTTGAAACACAGCGGCCGAAGTTTTAACTTCTTTTTCACAAAAATGAATGTCAATTACTCCATCTTAACATACTCCCCACCAAACCATTACAGCTACTAGATGATAGCTTCTCTGAACCCTTGGCATATACGCTGGCGTATATCCTGACATTTTGTTTGTTGAAAGATTCATCTACTCTAAACATTTTTTCATTCCCAAACAAAATTTTTCTATTGCTGTCATGCGTGCACTTAGTCAACAACCTTTTGCTTTTTCTCTCCTGCCTTTCTTTAAAGCATCTCTCAGCAAATGTCCCGTATGTCTTTTGTAAGCAATTAGTCTTAGGTCGCATTTATTAATACGAGACATCGAAGTTTTGGAAGCTTGTGTATTCCGTGATATAATCCTCAACTTACGAAGAGCATCACGGCTTTGACTCTCTGAACAGTCCGTATTGAACATAGTCTTTGAGATCTTAGACGATCCTCGACACTGTCAGTTTAATTAAGAAATTTTATACCCCGATACATAAACGTAAGGCTAATGAAGAGAGGTTGCAAGGTCTTGAAGGTTATACTTTTTTCAGTTCCACATTTATGTAATGCTATTTAAACTATGCGCTTTTTTGCCATTCCATAATTTACAACATTAAGACTTTTCAATTGCAGTCCTGTGTTAACATCACATATTATCTTGATGCTGTGTAAAGCAAATGTAGGTTTGATTTTGTAATAGTATATATGTGTCAAAACTCGTCAACTGCTCCAGCGCTACCACAGTGACCGCGCGAGCGCCAAATACGACGTTTTCATCTCGTTGTTTCGGCCTCAAAACATTAATAAAAAAATGATTTGAGAAAACATTCTTACGAATTTTTACTCTATAACCTCACAAAATGCGAAAGTTTGAAAAACGTTATATCTTTTTATCTTCAGTTTTTTAGTTTTTCATTCCACCTAGATGGAAAGATCAGATATTTTTACATAAATATAGTTAATAAAAAAAATAGGGTTTTTTCGAGTATTTAAACGACGAACACGAAGATGCGAGTCTCCGCGCGCCGCGAACGCAACTCACACTGTATTCACAGAATAATGTAAAGAACAGTCATTCAAAGCAGATTAACAGTTGATAAGTCATAGATATGTTGATAGCAATAATTTAGTTATTAAATAATTTCGTTAATCAGTGAATACAGTCGAAGTGCCTCGCGTTTGCGGCGCGTGGCGCGCGGCGACTCGCATCTTCGTGTTCGCCATTTAAATACTCGAAAAAAACAAAAAAATCCTATTTTTTATTAATTATATTTTTGTAAAAATGTCTAATCCTTCGATCTCGATGGTCTAAAAAACTCAAAAAATTGAAGATGAAAAGGTATAACGTGTTTCAAACTTTCGCATTTTTTGAGGTTGTGGAGTAAAAATTCGCTAAAAAAATAATGGTACCATTGGAAAGCTGAGAAAAAACTACGTAAGATTGTGTTTTCAAATCATTTTTTTATTAATGGTTTGAGGCCGAAACGACGAGATGAAAACGTCGTGTTTAGCGCTCGCGCGGTCGACTGCGGTAGCGCTGGGGCAGTTGACGCGTTTTGCCCCATATGGGAATACTAGGTATAACGGTTATCCGACAAAGTCTCAGTTTGCACGAAACAAGAATCTCAGTAATCAGGGACCTGGCTGTTTTCTGTTGTCATGATTTTAATTGTAGTCTTAAAATTAGTTTTAAAAATGTTTAATATCACATTACTTTTAATTATTTTCAATCTAAATCGGACTATTTCACAGTTTTTACGTACTGTTCTCACCTCTGTTACTATTATCCAATCTGGTTAACATGTTTAGTCTAATCTTCTCTACACTGCATGGTAATTAATTAATTTAGTATTAATTCGAAACGTCAAATAAATCTGCGCGAGCGTTAGCACGGGAACAGTTCGCGCGAAGTGATTGCTGCCTCGCTAATTGGCTTCTTCACGTCTCTAGAACACGGCGTCCCACGATGGTGAAGATAATTCGTTATCAGTGCGTCGCTCCGATATGGTTGTTTAATGAAATCTCTATTAAATTTAGGTCGAATTCCCTGGCGACAGGCAGGAATACGTGGCAACTTTCTTGTCCTTATTCGTGTCTACGGCGGAACTCGCTCTTAATTAACTTCCTGTTCGGTTCGCTCTTCGCTCACTTTTTGGGCCGAAATCGCCGACCTGGTGGCACGTGTTTACCTGCAATTACACCCTCTGCGTTAATGAGGTACCCGCGGTTGCCAAAGCACGGATAACGTAATTGCAGCGCGCAGTATTGGCCGCAGTGCTATTGCTGCAGCGGCATCGAGGGTGTCCATTTTATTCAACACTAATTTTATTTGTGTGCACATGATAGTAATAAAATCAGCAAGTTTGAATACATCTCGAAAATGGTTTTTTGTCGTCAATAAGAATAGATCCTAGTTAAGGTTATCAGTGTATTTGTAATGTCTTAAAGGTTCTTGCAACTTAAACAAAACGACACTTTATAACATATTTCATTAAATTCGATTACAGGTTTATTTAATTTTTATCTGCTTTCATATTATAAATGGTTTAAAAGTTCTTGTTTTCCAATGATAGGTAAAAATGTCGAGTTATAAAACCTATTCTAAAATTTTTCAAATGGGCGTCTATTAATTCTATTTGAAGAATTTTTTTAGTAACAAAAAGCGCTTTTATTAGTTTGTTCAGAAAATAATGTTGGCTTTTTAATAATCAACTCTAAATGTATGGACCCCAGCTTAGAGAAACCCTAATAAAGGGTGTCCCAGAATTAACACAAGATTTAAATTTGCCGCCATTTATGCAATAAAGTGTTGACAACTCTAAAACAAAAAGAAATCGACAGCTGACAGTTTAGGGTTAGTAAAAATGGAGCGTTACACGATAGAACAACGTGTCTTCCATGTTGAACAATATTTCAAAAATAATGAAAGCTTGGCGGCCGCTGTTCGAAAATTTCATACAAAATATGGTCGGAATAGTGTTTTAATTTCGTCAACTGTGAAGAGATTAATTGAAAAATTTCGAGAGACAGGATCCGTTGGAGACGCCAAACACACTGGTCGTCCAAAAACAAGCCGTTCAAATGTCAACATCGAAGCAGTGCGTGAGAGTGTCGGTGACAATCCAGGAACCTCAATTCGGCGTCGTGGACAAGAATTGAAAATTTCAAGAAGCTCTCTACAGTATACTCACTAAAGATCTGTGTCTCCATGCATACAAAATGTAATTAACACAAAAACTGAAGCCTAATGACCATGCACAGCGAAGAAAGTTTGTTGAATGGATTATTGAGCATCAACAAATGGATGCTGATTTTTTGAGCAAAATCGTCCTAAGCGACGAAGCACATTTTCACCTTGATTGGTTTGTTAATCGCCAAAATTGCCGCTTTTGGGGTTCTGAGAACCCACAAGTGATTGTCGAAAAACAAATGCATCCACAACGTGTCACTGTTTGGTGTGGATTTTGGGCTGGAGGCATAATTGGACCATACTTTTTGAAAATGAGGCTGGTCAAGCAGTGACTGTTACTGGTGCTCGATATCGCATGATAACACATTGCGAATTGGATATTTGATGTGGCCAATATGTGGTTTCAACAAGACGGTGCCACATGCCATACAGCCCGTGAAACACTTCAATTACTGCATGAGACATTTCCAGGTCGTGTACTCTCTCTTTTCGGTGATCAGAATTGGACCCCTAGATCGTGTGATTTAACACCATTGGATTTCTTTTTATGGGGTTATTTAAAATCACAGGTCTATGTCAACAAGCCCACAACCACGCGTGCATTAAAGGAGGAGATTCAACGTTGCATCAACGAAATTCAGCCACATTTAAGTAGAATGGTCATGGAAAATTTCGACAAACGAGTGCGTATGTGTATGCAAAGCCGTGGAGGCCATTTGCCCGATGTGTTATTCCATAAATAACCCTATCCTATGTACTTTATGATTCAATAAAAAGATTACAATCAAAAGACTAAAAACTGTGTTTTCTATTTAATTCAAATCTTGCGTTAATTTTGGTACACCTTTTAGAAGTAAAAAAAGCTATCTAGAAGTATATTGCAGTCAAGTTAAACATGGTACTCAAGTGGTTTTTTTGTCGCTTTATCTTAATTCAATTTTTTTTATTTGAATCCATATTTTATACAATCTGTCTAAATTATAAACTATAAGTATATCTTATGTAAATATTTAACCTAATACTTAAATAACTATTATACCCTCCTAGAAATCTGTAAAAATATAACTAAATGCCAAGTATTATTTAGGAAAAACTGTTTGTAAGGCCTGCTGGGGTTAAACCTTTTCAATCTTCTCGGTTCATGTTCATTGTCAAACAAGATAGTTGAAAGTTGGGTGGAATAGTGAGATTTTCTCTTTGTATTTGGTACTTTACAATTTCTTGTCGTGCTGTAGGTACGTAATACCTGATTTCGATATCACCGTATTATTTCTATGTTTGGTATACTAGTAGTACTCCGTAGTGATATCTAATATTACATTAGACTAAGTTTCGCACTTGGTTATTTTATTTTGGTGAAAATGTGTGTGTCATGTTAATCTTCTATATCGAGGCCCATACGTTGAATTACATCTTATACAGTATATGGCTTTTTTAATGTTTTAGTGGAGCAGTTTCCACGCTTTACTTTGGAGGTAATATGTAGCCTTAGTTTCGTTAGTCTTTATAACCCAGCACTGTAAACAATTTTTTCAATTGGTTTAAATCTACTTGTGAATTTCTGGAGGTAACGGGACTTTCATATAACGATAATATTATTATATTAACAAAATATGAAGTAATCATCGTTTGAGTAAATCTACGGTGTATATTGAATATATCATAGGGCCAATAATACTTTCCTGTGGCACTCCTGATATAACTCAAAAGATTGAGTTAGATCAAGGAAGTATTTATTTATATTGGATAGAATGGGGAATAGAACATGAATCGCTCTCGGTATTTGAGAAGTGAGGGCAGGGTTGCTTCCCTGAAGTAGACCTATCCTCTTTCAAGATCGCAGAGGAGTATCTACCCGGTATCCATTAAATATTTAGCAGTTTATTGATTTCTTCTGCTGCTGTTGGTAGCTGAAAAGAATTAGGTTAAAATACTCGACAGAAGTTGTAGCTTTTTGCTGATCAGTTCTTGCCCTGGGTATTACTACGTTTTTCTGTAAGTGGTATTTGCTGTTGTAGATAGTTTATTTTACGGGCGAGTAATTCATGGCTTTAATTGAGGTTGGTCGTTTAAGATATACTTGTATTGAATCATTTTAAGCTTACGGAATACCTTTCTAAGTTCTTTTGTAAATTTATTGTACTTTTGTTTATTAGATCCAGCGCTGGCTAATTGCCATCTTTTTCTTGCTTTCTTCTTTTTAGTCAGTTTTTTTAATTGCTCTGTACTTGAAGTGCTGCTGTTTGTATAGCTTTAGTTAAGTTTTTTATTGCTTTTTCCGCATTTTTTAGTGATATTTTTAAATTTAATTAATATTGATCCGGGTTTTCTTTAAAGAAATTCAAATCGTTGTTGTTATATAGTAATGATCTTTTTTTGGTTTTTCTAGTACAAGAGTTATGAATGTGGAAAGTATTATTTGTGTATGGTCAGAAGTAAGTTCAAAATGAGAATTAAATATTAATTTTCTTGAGTGAAACTCATTCGCAATATAGAAATCTAATAAGTGCGGTTTTCTGTTAGAATCAAACGGTCAATATATGGGCTTGTTAGATAAAGTTTTTGTTTTGAATGGCATTAAGGAGTCCCCTTTAGTCATGGTAATTCTTGAGCCCCAAACTATGTCCTTAGCACCTATTTCCTAATATTTTAAAGAATTTGGTAAAGCTAGATATTGTGATTTCCCCTGTAACATTCCTCAACAATAGGTGCCCGTATGTTGGAAAGTTTATAATCATCTTTATGATTGTACTTTAGTATTTAGAAATAAGTCTTTTTTGTAATAGTCTTTGCTTTATATATTCCATTTTAGTTATTGGATGGATATTTTTGAGGACTTCACTGAGACATGTGTCGGTTTCAGACTTATAGGTAAGGAATTCCGTTTTCCTTTCTGTTAGCACTTTTATTATTGTATTGTATATTCTGAGGGTTGCACTGTTACTTAATCATTGTACTGTGTTTTTAGTACCTATTAGTGTTTAGCAATTTCATTTATTAGCCCAATCAAGGATTTTGTTTTCAACTTCTGATATAAATATGGGTGGCGACTTTGGTAATGTGGTTTTTGTAATCTCTTCTTCGATGGTGTCTTTTCTGCAACTGGTCTATGTCTGTTATCTCTCGACTAGTATTCCTGCTTTTCCATAGTGGAAATTTATAAATTAATAAAATACTAATAAGACACTGAGACACTGGATGATTGAAATCAGAATTGTAAAATAATACTAAATCAAACTTAAACTCCAGTTTCGATTGCGAAAGGAGAAGTTGCTGAAATTCGTTAGCCTTTGGTCTCTTAGTATATTCTAGTTGAATGTTTTGTACTTTTTAATAAACTTAGTAGTACTGTCACATATAATCTTTCAACATATCTTATTGAAATAAGATGGCGACTTTTCCGAAAAAGGATATAAAATATAGTACATTACTCTTAAGCCGTAATTGAGTCGTTTGAACTTTATGAGGTGATATTAGATTCAACACATAGCTGCACTTCTAATTGTGCCCAAATCCTTGATCACTCTTTTGGAACTTTCAAATTGCTGTTTTTCGTAAAAATGTCATCATAATACATTTTTGACCACACTACGCACGATGTTTCTTGTAGACCCACAGATTGTAGGATTGTAAACTGGATATAGGAGACATAACATTTTTAATAAATTTTGTTTACAAATCAGTTGCTCGCCATATTTCTGTGAAATTGTGCTATCGTTATTTCAATTTTTTACGTGTAATTGTCTTCACCTTGGCCAGTTATTTATACATACTGGTAATATCATACTGAAAGAAGACTTTAAATTCTTTAAATTTCTGTATCTTATGACATCTTTATAAAAACAATGATAGACGTGAGTTATATCGGTTCCTTCAATTATAAAGCTTAACAAGTGAAATAAAAAGGTAGATGAACCAAAAACGCCAAATGTAACAGCTATGGGACAGTTCTTAAGTGAATACCATTTCATAGAATATTGGTGCTTCAACAATATTATTCATAATATAACAGTAGCAGTTTGTATTATCGCAAGTAAATGCAGAGCAAAGCACACCATCTATTTTGGTATGTATGTACTTGCCGGTAAGCAGATTCTCGTATATTTTAACCGGAGATGTGTATTTTTATAACGTAAAGAACAGGCCAAAAAGGTGCCGATTTTCACGAAAGGATTCTAGTACTATATAGATAAGTATATAAACGTGTACTAATAGAGAGTTGAAAGATATGTTCGGTTTTGAAATAAACTACAAACAGTGAAAGAAGAGATGAGCATTTGGAAATAACATTTTTCCATTTTATTCAAATACTAGTATATAGTGAGGAAAAGGAAATCCTAAGCTTTTTATTTAAAATAAAAAACTGTATATTGGTTTGCGGGAGCTTCAGATGTTTATGAATATTTAAGAAATAGCCCCCGCAATGAAATCCCCAAAGAAAACGAGCGGCTCAATTATGCCAGTTTTCCATTTACCTCCGCCGTATCGGCGTATCCTCAGCCGCGGCGCCCCACAAAACGAAGCAATACATCAAGGACGTCACGGCGCAGATCTCGCGAGATTTTTCGGCCTCGCTCTTAACGCCGAACAAGCGCAATCCAAATTAACCCCGAAAATTATTCCACCAGGCGGCCGCACGCATGCAAAGCAGCCGCCACCTTTCAAGTGGCACCCTTTGATTCCGTTGCGAGGAAAGTTGCGCCCTCGATTCCGGGCACCATAACTGCGAAGTGAAACTGGAATTAATTGCAGTTAGATGAGAAGCGCTGAAGAGAATTTGTTATTTTTGGATTTATAAGGCAATTTGTTAGGCGTCTGGTTCGCGTGGCTGCGTTTTATTTTTAGAAAAAAAGCATTAACTTTATCGATATACGATTAAGTTGTTGTTAATTAATATGTTGAGTTATTTACGAAGTAGTACACTAGGAATTGAATTATAAATTTTTAACTTTTGTTCATATGACATCATAATTTTTCACATACAATTTCAATTTAATAAACGTATTCCAATGCTCTTAACTGTGATGTTTATGTATACTAACACACTCTATCTGCAACACAATTTATTTCGCACTTGAACAGCTCACTTTGCTTTCGGTAACTTGACTTCCTTTTGCCTACACGCTGTTTATACAACCAGCACCTGTTCTGGAGCCTTCACGTAGCACCGAGACCGTTCCCGTTTTTTTTCAAGGATTCAGCACTCTACTAGTCCTTGCACGTGTATAAGCACCGCGGGAGCCTCAACGATAGCCACAAACCTCGCAAGGTTATGATGCTTTTATGGCGGCGTTTGGATAGTCGACACAATATACATTTGTTTTAAGTATTTGTGTATTATCTAATTTAAGTCTCTGAATTATACACCATGCAGAGGTTTCTTCATTTCTGGAAACAGGTCGAACGATTAATGAAGATGTGGGATTAATTTTTACCGGATTTAAAATTTCATTAGTTTAACAAACAGTATGTCATATTGAAATAATAATAATAATGGTACTTCTAACTCGGTTTTTAATAAACGCTGCTTAAAATGATTTGACAGAAGGTTAATTCTTTTTTTACCAACACAATGTGTCAAACAACAAAGTGGCCATGATAACGTGCAAAAATTTATATTAAACCAATTAAATCAATATAACTTGAAAATACCTAGTTAACTTTGATTAGCAGCACTATTAGTACGCTGTTTAATGGTTCTCTTGGTTGACGGTAGCTGACAATGATGATGCCAACTGCAAAATGTGCTCCTTGAATAGTCGTCCTAGCTGCAATGAGAGTTACTTTAAAATCAAGTTTTTTTCCTTTTTGACAAGTCTACACATTTTCAATGCATTTTGCGTCAGGTGGTTGAAAAAGTCTGTCATGAACATTTTACAATTTCCTTCCCACCTCAAAATAGTTTATCTAGGGCATGCTAGAAGCACAAAACCTTAATTTCTGTTTAAACATGTGATATACTAAATTGTTACTATACACATATATCGTTTTTATTATTTTACATCTTTGGATGAGCTTCGAACAAATATAAAATTGTTTGCACACAATTATTATGAGTCCTATCCATTCTATACAGGAACATAGGATACGAATTTCATTAGCTAGCACATGGCATAAAATTCAGGAATGCTACACCTGAATTTATGCTTCTTTAATCCTTTGTACGGCATGGTTAATTTATTGTTTTTTGTGTTTGTAGATCCTAACACTTTATCACAAATATCCTCCATTAAATTCGTTCATTGGCCTTTGTTTATCACTATACACTTCATCTCATTTCACTTTAAATTTAAATCCCCGCATTCTTGAACTGCTCCATGTTATTGGTGGTCTTATTTATTTCCTGCTGTCTCTAGAACATATTTTGACAACTCGTTATTTGATTTTCGTAATGCGTGCTCTAACCATTTTGTATTTACATCTTTTAATATTCATAAGAAATGATGTATGTGTTCGAGCAGTTAAGCCGTAAGGAGTAATAATGCGCAGTATTTGCTACATCGCCCTGTATCAGAGATGATACCGGACGACCAGGCAGTTAGGGCGAACATATGGGAGCCTTAATCTATTAGTTCGTAGGCCTTGCTCCTACGGAAGGCATTAGAGCTTTACAAATAATGAGTGTCTGTTTAGTTCTTTCCTATAGATATTTGCTGGAAATTGTAGAAGCCCAGTATGTATTCAGGATTGTGCTTAGATATTTATTTTCAAATAATTATATCTTATTGGATTGTTGTTACTTATTGCCCACGACTCACAGGTGTAAACTGATGTGATTCTAATATTTGGCTTAAAAATAGGAATGTTATTTGATAGTTCTTTTGGCTTCCAAATTTCCAAAGTTGGTTGAAAACCATCTGAACTATCAATATTCTACGATTAATGTCTTTTGGACAACTTGTATTTTGTTCTAAAGCGGCACCTAAATATAGTATTTTGTTCTACTTCTTTATCTTCATTCATATTAATTGTTTCATTTAGATTTATTTTTAAATCCATTTGTTCTGCATTTACTTTTAGAGTTAATATTTGTTTGCATATGTGCCAGATTTTCTGTTATAAGACAGACATCATTCCTAAATTTCAAATCCAAACAAATTTCAAAATTCCATATTTTTCTTTTTTGTTTTTGATAATCCAATTAATGACTAATAGGAAAGTAGACAGTCTTACCTCACTACAGTGATTTTCAATTTTATTAGTACCGTTATTTTTTACGCACGTTCCATAATTATATAATTTAATTATTGGAATTATCATGATTGTCATTTTTCCCGATTTATTTTGTCAAAGCCTTTTTGAAATTATAAAGTTTCATTATATTTTTATTTTTTATTCCAATACTTTATCTTCTATAATTATATGTAGTGTACATATTTGATTTCTGTAAACTTCTCTTACGTACACATTTTGTTTCTTTTTTATAAATGTCAGTGAAGTACTCCTATGTATCAAGTTATTTTGTTGATTTTAGTCAGTTTCTCTCTTTGTCTATTATTTGTGTTGGTTGATTTCGTTTTCGTTTAGATAATTTTTCTTATTTTGCAAAATGATTTCATATCATTTGATCTTACTACATATTCAACCTTTTGTATTTATTTTTCTGTCGAATTCAATCATCTCTTTTGGCACTCTAACATTTTTATCTATATAATTTGTCCGAACTCCATCTTTTATTATTATTTGTCACTTAAAATTCTCAAGTTTAATTTTTATTTGTTCTTCTGTTTTGTTTCTCTAGCACTTACAGTTTTGCAATACTTAATTAACTATTTTGCATATTTCTATATTTTACTTGTAATTTGCGTGAAGGTTTTTGGGTATCTTTTCATTTCTATTAATATACTATATCCTACATTTTGTTGTCATATCCTATGGTTAGAGCCGTAGTGGTCTAATGGATAGGTCGTTAGACTACGAAACCTAGAGATGTGGGTACGAATCCCGCTCTCTCCAATTTGATTTTTGCGGTCCAGCTTGACTGAAGCTGCAACAAATGAGTACCTGGAGGTCAAACTCTGGGGTAATAATAGGCGGTCGGTACGTAGCGCTAGCCACTTTACTACCCTTGTGTACTACCGTAAGCTCTAGATTGTAGCAGATCTATCCTGTTACGACCCCAAAGGGCCTTCAAGGCGCATTACGGGGAACTATTATTATATCTCTGGATTTTGTGTTTTCAGTTTAAATTTGAATTTACTTTTGAAAAATCCACTGCCAGAGCCTTTATTGGTTTCTTATATCTCTCTTTTGTCTAGGAGACTTATAAACTTTTATCAATTACTAAATGGTCTATTTGGGTTTTTATGTGCCTTTCGGTTATTTCTAGATAACGTAACTTTTAATTTCTGCTGAGTCATATTACTTTCAATAATCAAATTATTTAATGCACAATATATTAAAAACAGTTTCATTGTTATTAATGCGTTCGCAAACTTTTTATCCGATATTTTTTTTATTTTACTTTAATTTTCACTTCCTATCATAGCATTCATGTCTCCCCAAGATAATTTTTATATCCTTTCTGTGTTTGCAAGATTTCGTTATATACTTTTTGTATTTATTCATAAAAATTCTTTTTATTTTCTAATTCGCTTGTATTATGTATCGAAATGTGTACACCAATAATAGATACATTTATATATCTTGCTGTAAATCTAGCTGTAATTATTCTTTGAGGTGGTAAAGTCCATTTTAAGTAATGCTTTTTTTGCTACAGACAAATGCGACACCATATTTCAATTTACCATTTGTATCATGTTTTGGTTACTTAATAATTTTATTTTGACATTTTGCGCCCACCAAATTTCATAATCCTAAAATATTAATATTACATCGTGTTTATTTTTTTTGTGTTCTTTGTTCTTGATTTGTAACAATCATATTCATTTATTTCTTTATTAATATTTGTTAGATTTTTTTATAGGTTTATCCGTATTTGTAACCTTTTTGGCGTATTTTGTAGGAACGTTATTCGCGTTCTCGTTTTAATTAACTAACAGTTCTTGCATCTTCCCATTTTTTGTCTATATATCGTATTTGCAATCTTTTTTACTCTCCGTAAAATCTATTGTATAATCAGTTCCGTGTATGCATAATTTATTGTACTTTAGAAACATTATGTATATAATATAATACTGTTAAATATTAAAACCAATTATTATTAGTTTCATGTAACATAAGCATATAAGAACTTTTAAATGAAGACTTATTGTGTATTATTATTATCGAATTTTGTAACAGTCAAATTCTCTTTTCAGCTTCAAATGATTCTGGTAATTTTTGAGGAATTTGTATAGAATTTATCATAACTGAATTAGACGTTATAAATGGATTATAGTAAGTCTTTATTCAAGGAATTTTTGTTAGTGTTCAGTGTTTGAAATCTGCTGTAACTTTTATTTTGTGCTTTTTGACCTTCAATATATTGTCCAATAGGCTCCAGACAATATTTTATAATGCTGGTGCTATGACAAAGTAATTTATGCACTTTCACAGACATGTAATATCATAGATAAATACGTACAAATAATTGTTTGATATCTTCGCATACAGCTATTTTAAATGTTTCCTAATTAATCTCATAAACTGATGAAATATCAAGAAGTATGGTATTCAATTTACGTCGAAGTTAGTTATTGAACTAAATCCTGTGTTTTTAAAGACCATCGTGTAGTGTTCATAGTTTGTCGAACCAAATCCGAACTTCAGTTTGTCTACATTAAAGCTCAATTTTATTTTTAAATAGATTTTGATATTTTCTTTTTAATATGCTTTACTTTGTACAATTTTCATTTATTTCTCTAGGTTTTACTAGACAAATGTGCAGTAAGATTTTCTCAATTGGAAGTTAAAAAAATTAAAATATTTAAATTAACAAATAAATAAAGGATGCTCTAACGTATCAATTTAAAATGGAAATTCTAATTTGCTTTATTTATCTTTTACATATATTTTACTTTAATTAAATATTTTTATATCCACGTCGTAAGGGTATTAATTTATAGTTAAAAAATAGTAATTTTGTTTTTTAATAAGAGGTTAAGGTTAAAATTGTCACAAACATGTGGATATATAGCTAAGATCAAAATAGCAGTCCAAATTCCCGAATATTCTTTAAAACAAATCAATTAAACGTTTTGAATAAACAGGAAATATGCTTGCTTAAAGTTAATAAAATAACTAGAAACTTATAATTTCTAAGAATTTGCTAGTTGTGGTTTGGAGTGTAATGAAAAGGAGTGGCAAAAGTTCGACTATACATTTTAAAAATTTCTGTTAGAATTATAGGAACATCTTGCATTATAATACAATGCTAATTTAATTGGAACTGGAAACTTCGAATATCGGCACATGAATTACGCGTAGTCTACTGCAACAAGATTGCGATGAAACTGCTTCCCTGAAGGAGTTGCAAAGTTTGCCATTTAACATAGTTAACCAAAATTTAGTAACTATGGTAGAGCCATCTATTATTGCTGATGTTAAATAATCTACTTGAGTTTAAATCTTTTTGAAATAAAATTTAGTGGGCCTGCAGTAGTGAGTAGTACAAATAATGTTGATTTTTTTTTACCAAGGCCGAGGTTCTGATATGGGGCGGTATGGCAAGCACCACGCCATAGATGACCGCATTATTACCTTTTGTTCGGAATGTAAGCACTCGATTTTTTTCAGTGACTAGATAGGCTTCCCAATAGACATTTAAACCCAGAATTGAACTCGAATCCGTTCGTACAGAAACCAAGCACCTTAACCTCCCGGCTACGGTCTAGTACTATCAGTTTCTGTAAAATAGTAGGAATAGACATAACAAAAACACACAAATGTTTACAGTTATTTTCATAATTTTGATATCTTTAATTATAAATAATATGGCCAGAGCTTTCATTACACCTCTATTTATAGGATAATTCTATAAAATGGTAAATGCTTAATTACTGTTTTTTTTTTCAATAGATTGTAACGTAACCTTTGCTTAAGTTTCTGTTAAGACAAAATCACTATTCGCTGGTATGCCATTTTATTTAGATTATAATTTATAATATCCTATAAGCAATGCTTTTACCCTGGCTATTTAAAACTAGCGCTTCTTCAAATGTTAAAGCGTGCTGTTTACCCATGTATTTATCTAAATTTGGTAGTTCTTCTTTGTCATTCGTTTGAAGGTTCATGAATTATCTTTGTTGCGTATATTTTCTATTCAACTCGGATTACCATTTCAGCTGCACATATGAGTTTATCAGAATATTCAGAATAATCAGTAGTTATATATTTAATGTGTTCGTTCTTTGCCCATACATTTTAGTTTCAGTTAATAATGTATAAATGTCGATTAAGTTTGCTAGTATCGCCTCCAAAAAGCAATGTGAATTATACTGTTGCGGTCCAAAAGGACGCTCATGAAAACTTTTCCTGGGGAATCGAAGGCCATAATGATATGCCCAGAACTTGTTAGAGAAAACTATCATTTGCCTGTTAGTACTGAGGTCAAAGTTACTGGTAAATCCTTCAAATATATTTTATTTCGGTGGTCAACATGCTGATTTTGCGCATACTTTTCTGTAACCGAGTAAACTATATATTATGTGGTGGACTTCTTCAAGAAAACCCCAGCTTTTCAAGCAATATCCTTCTGCTTTATGCGGCGATTAGCGAATCAGTTGATTTATACGCGTTTGATGCTGTTCATCTGTGACCTACATCGAAGTTCATTATGCAGTTTGTGGTTGTGGTTGAATTTTTCCTTTCACACTTTTTGTTCATCTTCTAATACTGTTAATATCCATACAGGTGTTATTATAGATAGCAATCGTTCAAGGATGAATATCAATAATCCGCTAGGAACTAAATAACAACACGTTATTTCAAACAAATGACTAGGTTATTTGTCATTTTGATTACCACAGTGGGCCATTTCATATTGCAAGGAAATGTTACTGGATATTTTGATAATCAATATGTTAGAGAATATGATACCTATTTCACGTGCCTAAAAGTAACATTACGGATTTTGGGATTATGGGGTAAGAGTTCTCAAAATACCTTTATATCTGTGATTAGAGAAACTGTATCACAAAACTAAACTTTCCTTAGTCCACGCGAAATTATCAACTCATTAATTGCATTATAAATAATGCAACTTTGGATAAGCAAAATTCATTGGTAAAAATTATTAAAAATTAATTGTATGGATGAAGCACATTTCTTTATCTTCCATAGCAACTGTCCTTGAAATCGAAAATGAGCTTTCAGTTGCTAGCATCTAGTAATTATTATACTGTACGCTGGCTGCAGATGTTTAAAATAATTATTTTTCTTATAAGACCTAAGACTTTTTTCCCAAATCGTTTTTATACATCTTTTTCACATCTAAGTTTTAAAATGCCAATTCAAGGAATATCCACAGAGACTAATATTTAGTGGGTGGGTATCTCACAGTTCGTAGTATTTCTAATCCAAATTTCAATATTTCAAATTGTTGCATTTTAAACACTGTCTGCTGGTTTGGATAATCAATTCGACTCTTTTAATTACTCAATATTGTTCTAAACCCACATATGAATGCCGTCGACTTTAAGGGGTTTTCAGCCTCTCAACGTGTTTTTTTTTTCATCTTTGGTGTGTAATAGTTAAATTAATCCATCAAGATTATTTAATAACACCTATAAAATAAAGTAACAATTATCTATGTGAATTTGTTGTACATATCTTCTAATCCAAATTTTTAGTTTACATTTTATGTTCTTAATCTTTCTACTAAGGCAAGGCACGCTTCTATAACTTGTCGTCTGTAACTGGTCGCACGAGGAAAAATAATAATCATGTCAATGCCATTTTAACTTTAATTTTAGGGAAACTAAGTTTCCAAATGTGCATACTTACGGACCCGACAATATTCTTGTCTTGTCTTAATTATATTGGAACTTTAATTATTAACTGAGCATCGTTTACGAGTAACCAAAAAATGTGTTAAGTGCCTGTAATCATATACAGTAACAGTTTTAAAATAAAAATTACTTTTCTGTAATTAATTGGGGTGATAATTCGACGTTACCGCGTTGAGAGATTAAATGCCCAGGAAACATTTCACACAGCACTTGAAGCGGAACTCTTGTGGTGGGTTATGACTCTACTTCTGTTGCAATGTGTTGAGATGGGTGTAAAAAATTGTGGAATCGACTAGAACAGATAAAGAAAACAACTGCGTCATGTAGTATGCTTTTCACACGTTTCCAGTGTCGCCAAATCACGTTAGCAAAATTTTTGTACAACAATCATCTTGCATAGATGCAAACGAAGGTCTTGGTGCAAAATTTGCCGTAAAGTATGACCAGATAAGTGAGAAGCAACGATATGTCTACATACACATCGCCTCGAAGACCGGCTGCAAAAATCTTACTGCATCGATGTTTTTTGGTGTTACGGCACTCTAGTCTCCTTTCTCCTATTCTTACTACAGAAATAGTACTTTTAAAGTTCTCTATCGACAACAAAATTAATTTTAGGTCGAAAACGGATAGCGTATAACTCTCCGGTTGCTTGTGTCTATTGAAATCATTTCTTTTATGCTCGGACTACGCATCGCTTTGTAACCTTCCGTTAAAATCAAACAAAGAATTTTACCCTACTGTGAATGTTGTACAATATGTTCGGGACCCCAGATTTTAATGTTAATGCTGCAGTAACAGTTCTTGAGGTCTACGTTTTCCATTTTCTTATACATTTCAATATTGGGTACGTTTGTATGTCTCCGAACGGAGAGATCGTTTTGTTTATTTGGGGGAAAATTTTATTGTATACAAGATGGAATATTGTTTTCATATCAAGTAATTTTTTATTATTAATTTCTTTCATTTGTTCACTTCGCTTATGAGAAATCTTAAAAATGAAAAATGGCATGCACACAATTCTTTCATATGCATGTGATCTTTTAATTAAGATCGCTAACTGAGACCTAAAGAAGTGAATTTTGCAGAAATACCAACCTAATGAAATATAATCAGCCATATGGAATGTATTTTCCGTTAAACCACCGAGTTTTCCACACATTTCTACTAGTATAATTTCCCAACAACTATTTATGTTTAATTTTCTACAACAATTAACATTGCCCTATAATTTCCTTGGACTGGTAGCACTAAAATTCTGTTGTAGTCGCTTAATTCGCATTAAAATAAAATACGGTCGAGGCAAACTGTGGTGTTTACTTAATTCGTATTACGAAATACACATTAAGTAATTCCCGAAGTTAGGCGCAATAATGACTAAAATAATAATTTTTTATTTTTTATAATTTAAGTAATTCAAAAAGTATCTCGTATTCTATGATAATGAGAATTCAGTTGGCTTTGATGTTTTAATTTCATAGTTTATGTTATACCCCTTGCGTAGGGTTCTGCAACTTCATCCAAAAGACAAGTTCGGACGTTTATTTGATAGAAAGCTCTGGCGTTATTAAAGGAAAATTTTATGGCAGAGACCTTTCCTATTCAGTTTCTAAGTGAACGCCATATACAGGTCGAGTTGATGCATTTCAGTTGTTAGTTTTTTGTAAGTATTATGTAAATCCTTTCATACGATAACAAAAAGTAAATTTAAATTATTCGACAGTGTCATAATTAACTGAAACTCATATCATCACTAACGGCATACGGCAAATTTTAATCAAATTTAAGTCTCTTGGAGGTAATGAAAGCAAACGCAAACAAAAATATAATTTCGGTCTCGTCAATCGTACACTGCTTATAAAAAAATGCAGATGCGGTTTGAATACAACAGTTATCTGTATAGACACAATATGCTCTTGATCCGCAAGTCCGCATGTTTGCACACATGACGTGACGTCCCATTTCATTAGCGCTCATCGCTCGATAAATCTCTACAAATACACCGATTCGGGATTTATTACATAACTGCTCCGAAATTGTATGCAAAACGCCGTTCTCTCCGAAATCCTGTGGGTATGCAATACCCTAAAGGGTGTTAGCTGTATTTATTTTGCATTTTTGGATAGCGAAAAGATTCACATCAGCATAATATATTGTTTAACAAAAATTTGCCCTAGCATGTAAGTACATGACAGACATCTCTTTTCTTAGTTTAGTGATTGTAGTATCACATAAACTAATTTAAAGTTTATTTTACTATTTAAGAATTGATATTAAACTAGATGAAAATTGTTAACAAATCAAAACCCACTCTTGCCTTACACAACATCAAACTCTGCATTCTGTCGTCATTAGCTTGTATGTTTGTGTATCGAGCTATAAAATTGTTTAATAAAACCGGAGGAATCGAAGATTGCCCAAAATCTAGAAGATTACGTTTAGTTCGGTCTGTACTCATTTTTTGTTGGTAGAGGATTGGCTTTCCGGTAACCCAAATCTCAATCGTTATGTTACAAATTATGGACAGTTTTAGAGAACATAGTTTTCTCAAAGAGATACCTTAGTGACTCTTTGCAGCGAGCTCTAACGGCTGCAGTTAGTTAGTACTTTTTCAATGCATGTAATGCGTGCTGCCACAAACAAGTGGCTGGGACGTCTTAAAGCTTCTGTAGAGACTAAGGGTAGCCGTTTTGAATAAATCCGTTATAATTATACTTACAAATAGCCATTCCTGAATGTATTATGCAAAAATAGTTATCATTTTATTTTGACATTCTTATCAGTGTGTAACAGTATTTATGAGCATAACATGTATATATTGAAAAGGTTTTGAACTTCTATGAATGATAATAATCATAACTACAAAATTGAAATAAAAGTAAAATCGTATTTACGTATATGACCTATTCCAGAAATCTCCCCTTTCACATTAGCATATGTGATTGAAGACCAAATATAAATGCACTTTTTAACAGTTTCTGAAGAGTGTACAGTACCTTGCGAGAGTATGGACGCCCTTTAATCTAAGCTCTATGGAAACTATAACGTCTACTACTACAAGTCGTGATATTATTGCGATAAAAAACTAGTTTTTAAAGCATAAATGACGTGAAAACGTTTTTAAGTTCGGTACGATTGCCGAGTGTCATTACAAATTATGAGCAACATCAAAACGGTCTGAGTTTGAAACGACTAATACTCAAAGACTACTGGACGGAAGACAACAGGGAGGGAGAGCAGCGTTCAACAGAGGAAGGTTGAAAGCGATAAGCAAACCAGCCAACATTTTCCCCGCTCCTCGTAGGCGGCAAGGGAGGGGGAACTTAGTCGGGTAGCAATGCGACGTTTTCACGGAACACTCGCGTTAGTAGTCCCGTATTCTACCCACCCATTTTTGTTGTCTGGGTTATATAACAGTATATTATAACAATGAAAGAAACATGGTTATATAAAGGATCTGTTAGATATTAATAGACCATTCACATCAGAAGGAATTGTTACAATCTCTTACTATTCGGTTTGTGCATATGTAACAGAAGACTGAGTTATGTATAATCAAATGTTTCGATCTCATACCAGTATTGTATATAACATTTTACTTATGTACAAGATTTGTCATAAAATTTCCAGGATTCGGTTGTAAGAAATGATTAATTTAACTTGACAACGAATGTTCCTAAGTCCTGTAAAAATACTCCATTGAGCTATCTATGTGCAGCTGCTACCGTTTCTGAAGATTACGGAAGTAAGGAGCACATTTCTTTCAACCCTTTGGATTGCTGCAATATCTTGATAATGCTTTTATTTTAGCGGCATTTTCAGACAGGGGAAAAATTTTTTTTTGACCCAACCGTTTTAGCATGTGTTTGGTTTATTATTTGTCTTTAAGTCAGATATTTATATTGCACCAAATCTTTAACACAAAAAATATGTCTAACGTTGTCTTTCTTTTCGTTCTACTTTTTTGGAGGTTAGTGAACCGTGACCTTTTCGTTCGGCAACCTGGCGCTTCGTTTGATAGTTATACTTGTAGCACCAACTTTTATACCCGGCAATAATGTTTAACACGAACGTAGGATAAATTTTACCTCTTTCCAACAGTTCAGCAGTAATTTTTTGGCTGTTTTTTTTTTGTTCCTTTATCAGTATGCAATAGATTATTTTTATATTAAGTTTTCCTTTCCCTAAATTGTTATATAAAACTTAGTGACATGCATCCCTACTCAATTTTAGCTTTTCTGATATCATGCGCACAGTAATCTGACGTTTTTTTTACAATAGCTGTCTTACCCGTTTTTTATTTGCAGCGACCTTTGTCCTCCCGAACCTTTCGTATTTTTTAAAGACATAGCTCACGTTACTCGTATAACTTACAACTGAACGCGCCAACAAGTCAAATAATGGGTTAGTAAGCACAGCCCTACCACCTAGTGAGTTTATATTGAAACACTTTCAAGGCCCTGTCTATTCAGAACACGTGTTAGGTGACTATTCTGACAAAAGTTGTAGACAAACTTGCTGGACTTCAAACGTAAGATAGATAGGAATACGGTGTATTCCAATGCATTTCAATAGTCTGCTTTACAATTAAACTAAACATTAGAAAGTAGGCTCATAACTGTGGTAGTGAAACATATATGTGTAATGGAAATAATAAAAGACACATTCTGTTTTAAGTTACCATAGTGGTTTTTCAAGTTAAATTTGGGTGATGTAATATATTTAGAAGCCACTGCTAAGCTGCGGAAACTTTTTTGCCACTGAAGAAGCTAATCAGCTCCAACTGGGCTGCTAGAAGCCACAAGTTGAGCCGGGAAGTGGAATTTGCCTGCCCCCCATCGTCGGGGTCGGTCGCCTAGCCAAATGAATCAAATAATTTCATCATCCGAAAACACATATGCAGGGGCGCGGTCTATAAGAATAAAAGTCGATCTTTCCGTCGCAACCCCCAGAATTTAATTTGAGCTCTTTGCTGCCTGCTTATCCGGCGCCTCCAGTTTCGTCGAACTTTTTAAGCAAGTTTCCTTATTTTGTTTTTATTCAAATTTCAAATCTAATTTTGCGTTCGGCTCGCACCCGCCCCGCGCCAGCGAAAGCAATCGAACCCCTAATAAAACCGCCAAGCGTAGTGTTTACATCCTCCACGCATCGCGGAATATGTTATTATTAAATACACTCGGTCGAGGGCGGTGCACGATGATAATGTGTACTTAGCATTAGTCGCAAGCCGTGTGCACAGCGGCGTAATTAAATTGCCGGCAAACAGATAAATTCGGTTCGATCGCGCGCGTCTTGCCGCCGAAAGAAGCGAAACCCGAATCCTATCCTTCCAGGCGGCTTGACGAGAACATGTAGCGCTACGTAATGTGGGTGAATGCGACACGAATTTGCTCTACAGTTTTGCAACGTTGAAGGTGGATGACGGTTGTCCCCAGGTGAGGGTCGCTTTTACCCCTCCTAGGTGTACCGCACCGTCCTTCTGGAACCGTGACGTGCCAAGCTTACTGGGATTTTGGCAATTCGATCACAACCGAACACCGGGTGCGGGGCTTTTTGCGATTCCCCGTGTTGACAAGCAGTCAACCGAACAGTTCTGTTTGCGCTTCTGTTTTGCATAATATCTGGTTATGATCGGGTCTGTGTGGGTGTGTGTATGAGTAGGGTAGATAATTACATCTAAAATTTCAATGGCGAACTTTGTTTCTCTCCAAGTTTGCTAAAGCACGTGGGTTATCAGATTTGGTCTATGTCTATTGTCGTGTTAGCCCACATCTTTAAATTCAATTATTTCTTATAGCTTCCGTAATATCAGTAGAGTAAAACGGGCAGTGTTTTTCAAAAAGCAGAAGTTTGTAGGTAATGTGAGGCGTTTGCGAATTTCACATAACTAATATCAAACTATGTACTCTCAATGAATTCTGCTAGACCACAAAATTAACTATACTTTTTTAACTTATTTTTAATTAAACATAGTAATTGATGTTTTGATTAAAATTGAACAATTTGAAGTGCAGACCTTAAGAGCTCAGAAGACGTCTATTCATGAGGTAAATCGTATTATGTGAGCGAGCACAAATACATTTACACAGTATGGTGACAAAAAACTGTGAAAATTATGAAGAACAAGACAGAACGCAAGTATTGTAATATTGCTCAAAAACCGTATGGGATTCCGATATTTAGAATTGCGATTTTGGCACGAGTTAAATACAAACAAACAAATAAGATTCACTTATAGATTCCTGATAAGGTAGAAAACTTGAAGCAAGCAAACAGCGATGTACGCTGACTTGGAAAAAACAGAATTTTTTCGAATAAAATTGAAAAAAACAATGTACTAAGAAGATGGTAATCCTGAATAATAATCTGTTTAATTCTGTTGATTCTGACTAAGTTTTCGAATCGCGGTCGGCGGTAAGCAACTGCCCTTGCGTAAATTCGAATACGGCTATCTTTAACGTGTAAATAGAACGGACGTGCCGTGAGCGGTAGGCTATCAAAGTCGTTTGATTAATCGCATTTAAGTGATTAAAAATTCGCTATTTCTAAATAAATAAATTTATTTCTAACAACCCAATGACTTACTACAGAGAATATTCCCGGAAATACCAGCACGTTTGGTTATCCTCTAAACTACGAGACTCCCAACACACAGGGGGAATGGCAAAAAATGCCTTGTAATACATACCACCTATTTTACCGCAACAATTACTAAACTGACAAATGCTATCCAGCTTTAGTCAACCTACATATTAACAACAACATATAAACACGCAAAACAACGCCATGACTTCACAATCGGTAATATTAATGAGCGATGACGAGTATGAATCAACCGACGGGAACACCATCAGTCAAGTACCTTGGCAAATTGCAACAAACGACAGAAAAAGGAAAAAAGTACAAGTAAATACCAAAACTACTAACCTTACTAATAATACTCCATTAATAATAAACAGATTTAATTTGTTAAGTCAAGATGTCACACAAACAGAACACCATTACAACAACCATAATTAAGTTATCGAAAATAAAAAAACACCCAAACCACCTCCCATATTTATGCATGGTCAGAAATTTTCCTGCCACGATCACTCAACTGCAAAACATAGTAAAAACAGAACAATATTGCACCAAAAATATGGCTGATAGTATCATCAAAATCAATCGTAACACCATAGAAACGTACAGAAAAATGATTAAATTTATAAAAGATGAAAACAGCATATACCATTCTTATCAACCAAAATATGTCATCAAGTACCTACACCATATAATAAGTACGAACGATATTATAGAAGAGCTAAAAGAACATGAACATAAAGTCAGGAACATAACTAACGCCAAACACCCAAGAACAAAAACTCTCCTAAATTTATTCTTTGTAGATTTGGAACCGGCAAAGATAACAAGGAAATTTACAAACTTAAAACGTTCTTCAATCACATTTTGCAGGTGGAACCCCCAGGAAAAAGGAAAGACATCATAGGATGTACCAGATGCTACCAAAGCCTTATTGTTATCGACCTTACGTCTGTGTGAAATGCGGAGGATCACACCCCATTACTACCTGCAAAAAAAAAACAGAGAAACTCCAGCAAAGTGCTTTTATGCGTAAGAAACCACCCTGCCAATTACAAAGACTATGAATATTATCAAAAACTAACTAAAAGCAACAATACAAGTAAAATTAATAATTTCGTCTAACTAAACAAAAGTAATACATGGAAAATCAACAACACAGAAAACACTCGAGGATCTAATATAACACTATCGAACTTCTTGGATGAATTTAAAGGCATATTTAGTCAATTAAGGCAAAACAAAATAGCAAGGTGCTAAATCTACTCGCAATGTTACTAAATAAATTATCTTAATATTGATAACAAAATCTTAAGGGTAGCACTATGGAACACTAACGATATAACTCATCGCAAAGAAGAAATTTAATTATCTCTAGCCCAAAATTTAATATGCAGTATTAATCATTGAAACCCACTTCACTTCAAGAAGTTATTTTACTATCCCCCAATATCAAATATACAACACTAATCAACCGTACTATACTGCACGCAGTGGCACCGCCATACTAATTAAATGAACAATTTTACACTATGAATTAGAGAAATTTGAAGATCACTACCTACAACCATCCACAATGAAAGTTGCAAGTCTGCTTTATAATTTAACAATTTCAGCCGTGTATTGCCCACCCCGCCACAACATTAAAAAAGAACTCTTTAAAGAATACTTTTAAACTCTAGGTCCAAAATTTACTGCAGGAGATTTCAACTGTAAATATCACTAATCACTACTAACGGTAGAGAGCTAACAGATCTTTTTGAAGACAAGGACTACTTGTTTCTTTCGACTGGGTCCCCAACAAACTGACCAACTGATGTAGGAAAACACTAGATCTGATCGATTTCCTCATAATGAACGGTATCTATCAGGGATTTAACGACATAGTGGGAAATTACGATCTGACTTTTCACCACTCTCCAATAATCGCCACAATTAGCATAACTATATTTCCAAAAAAAAACCTACCCCTAGACTTCACAACTCAAAAACAGACTGGGAACAATACCGTAGCATAAGTGATAAGTGATAGCATAAATATGAAAGTAAAACTAAAAGACCCGAACAATATAGAAGAATCAACGACTACGCTGACACGAGTACTTCAACAGACAGCACAACAACCAACACCTCAACAAGTACCAACCAAAAACACTAAATAATAAAAATAAAGAAACTGGTAGCAGAGAAGAGAAGAGCCAGGGTCATTTGGCATCGAAACCATATTCCAGAAGACAAAACTAGTTACAACGAAACGTGTAACAAACTAAAAGCAAAACTTAGGGAACGACATGGAAAAGTCACACTGTTTGCTGAACATCTGGCTGCCATATTTACCCCGCACGGTAATGAACACGACCAAGAAGTTGACCACTACTTAACCACCCCAGTGTCATTTTCTCAACCGCTCAAGGCAACTATATTCAATAAGATTGTAGGAGAAATAAAAACCTTCACCTTCGAAAAGCGCCTGGAGCTGATTTTATAACACATAAAATGCTTCATAAACTACTCAGAACAGGAACAGTAGATTTGCAAAACTTATTCCACGCTTTTCTACGAACAAGCTACTGGCTTGACCCACGGAATCTTGGACAAATAATTCTGATACCAAAGCTTGTTATGATTTTTTTAATTTATTACATTTGTCTTTAAGCTTATTTTAAAGTATTGTTCCTCATTACCTTGCTATTTCAATATTTGTTATTTGTCTTTTTTTATATTATCTTGTATTTCTTTTTTTTTGTATTTTTAACTATTCTTGGTTAGTCACTGCAATTAGCTAATTTCACAGGGGGAGTTTCTTTGCAAAATAATATAACTATTTAAAAAATTCTGTAGCAATCATGCTTTTAATTGCTTCAAAAAAGAGCAATCAGTATCAATTTAACTTTACCTTCTCCTTTTTGGCTATATTTAACCTTGAGATATTTAAAAACACAATGAGAACAATCAGTTTTTAATTATGAGAATAATATAGATAACGAGGTAATACTAAGAAAACTAACAATTTAAGATTCTGTTGAGCTAACCCTATGCAATTAATTTTCTCGTTTTTTTTTGCACGGCAGATACAATCTTTTAACGATAGCAATTTATCAACATTGTTAAATAGCAATAACCGGAAAAAAGCAACGTCTATTTCATTAAAAGTTACGCAAGTTATAATTTTTCGATGCGAGCGTCGCCCGCTTTTTATAAGCGCAAAGCAACGTCTCTTCGGAATCACGAAGATCGTATACGTGTGCCATTTAAGTTTTCGAGTAAAAGCGAGTCCTAAACTTTTATTGCTCCATATTTAACGCTAAAACCTCAGTCTGTCCAATAAAAATGTATAAATGCGGGCTCTGGAGAATTTCTCAAAACGAAATTTACCCTCCTCAGAGCAGCCGACATTTATGCGCCGAAAACAAACTAATGCGCGCGAAATGGAATTGGCGTTAGTACTGTCGTACGGTGGCTTTAGAATACAGTGAAGAAATCTGAGAAAGAAATAATTTTATGTATTATGTTGGTTGTGTTGGGTGCGGGATTTGAATAAAATGAATGAAGGTTCCACTCAAACTGTGCAATTAATATTTAATTAAGATAAAGTTTCAATCTTAAAAGAGGTGATACAAAACTTACCCCTGTAACAGCACTTCAAAAATATTCAATCACTAGTGTGAATTAGGGATGATTTATTATTTTTAAGATATTTTTGTTAGACGACAAGTCTTTCGTAAACAGATTAATTAGAGTAGTGAAATAGAAGGCTGTAGATTTTGTAATATAAGAAATGAAAGGAAAAGAAGATTACGCTTAAATGTAATAATACTTGTTTAAACAATTTACATTATGTCTATTTTAACGCTACCGCTAAAAGAAAGCTCAACTTGTTTTCGAACGACAGAGGTGCTGTCAAACATAATTTTGGCCTACCCAAACTCGTAAGGCCGAACTCGCTAAAAATTACCTCCAAGAGGCTCCCCCTGAAATAAAGAAATGGAGCATGCAAGCGCATCGTGTCCTTTCTTGCCCACAGATAACAACACGTGGTTATTTTCCAGCCACTTGCACACATAGCCCAACGACAGTGTAAGGCGTTCCTTCAGGTCCAATTGCCACATGAGCTGGAAATCGTCGTATGAAGGCAAGCACGTACAAAGCGCGGAAGATAAATTACGGTGGATGCAAATGCAGCGCTGCTGGAGGAACGGAAGGAACCTTCGCGATTTTTCAGCCAGCCTCGTCGCTGAACGCAGCACGTATGCGGATGTTAAGAGGGCATTTCAAGTTTCTTGAATTTAAAAATGAACGTCGTTATCTCATCCGACCATCACAAAATTGAATAATCGTATTTTGTTAATCTTAACTTTACTTCCGACATGCTATTAAAGAAAGTTAATGTATCTTGAATCTTACAACCGTTAAGCCGAGCTATACTTAAAACGGCGCCCATTTATAGAAAAATTGGAATTGTTAAGAAGTGACTTCTTGTTTAAACGTTTGAATTATGGTGACGAGCAACAGGCCCAAATGGGATAATTAAAGGAAAAGATATTCAGGTAAACACAAAAGGTAGGCTATTATTCAACGATTCTCCATTCCTTGCGGACAAAAGCTACAGCAAAACCATGATTCAACTTCCGAGGCGCTTCTTTTGCCTCTCGTTCGGAAAGATAATATTGCAAATCAGTATGTGATATATGATGATAGATAGGTTTGACAACTTACTCGAATCAGTTTTCAGATTATAAATGATGTGTATAAAAAACGTAAAGGCGTTAGTTTTTGTTGCATTTTTATTCCTGCTGCACGACATAGCTATTGCATTATGCATAACGATATTAATTTAAGTGGAGCTTACTACTCAGTTCATGTCGATTATTTTATGACAAGGGTGCTATAAGCCTACGCCCCGTGCTGTATAATCCTATTTAATCGGGCTTTCGCACCGATAGCAGTACTGAAACATTCAAGGACTCGACTAGTAATAGAGAATGGCAATTTAGTGATTCACAGCGGTATTGGCATTAAAAATGGCATTTTTTGCTACCAAATTCGTACAGTTTCGGTCTATAATACAAAGTGATCCAAAAAATAGGAGTTTAAATGTTAAGATGGTAGATCGAGGTTAACCTTTAATTCTTTTACGAGGTGCATTCAAGTTGTAACACCTCCGATTTTTTTCTCAGGACTGGGAAACAGATATAAACACGCGGTTTGTTTCAAAATACGCGCGCACTCCTTGTGAATGCGTGACAGAGATGGCAGCAGTGCACGGCACACAGGACTCTAACGGCAGCGACGAGAGGGAGAACTGTTTTTGATACTTAAAATGGCGACATTTTCATGACAAGACTAGCGTGTAATCATTTGTTTTCTCCATTTGCGTGGTGTAACACCGATTGAAATTCATCGCCTGTTGAGTGAGACACGTGATCATGATAATAGTGTGTGGATGTGTCTAATGTGCGTTTGGGGGCCCGACATTTCAAAGAAGGCAGAACGTCGTGTGACAATAAATCAAGTCAATCTCGGCCTCGCACCAGCCGATCTGACGACATGATCAAGTGAGTGGAGAAAATTGTTTTGGAGGATCGTCGAATGAGTGTAGAACACATTGTTTCCAAAGTTGGCATTTCTGTGGGATCTGTGCACACATTCCTACTTGAAAGTGCGAAAAGTGCCCTCCAGGTGGATTCCACGAATGCTGACAACTTTGAAGTGATTTTTCATGCTCCGCTACTCACCTGACATGACTCCTAGCGACTTTTGGCTGTTTCCAACGATGAAAGACACTGTCCATGGTCGCAAATTCACTAGTCGTGCCGCTATTGCATCGGCGATTTTCCAGTGGCCAAAGAAGACTCCTAAAGAGCGGCCATGGAATCATGGCGTCGACGTTGTGAAAAATGTGTACGGCTGCAGGGAGATTAGGTCGAGAAGTGACACAAGTTTCACAGTTTTCGTGTGACTAGTTTGTGAGAAAAAACTTCGGAGGTCTTATAACTTGAAGGCGCCTCGTATTATACTCAAGATGTAGCATTAGATATACTTTCAATCATTTTATAGTCACTCAAAATTTTCATAGAATTTGTATAGAAAGTTTTAAATTTAAAAATGACTTTTCAGAATTATTTGAAATATTTAGTTTACTGCCACAAATGAGGCAACTGAATGATATTTTTAGTTTATTAACAGGCGAGCAAATGAAGAACACATAAATTTTAGCAATTGTGACTCTTTCAACCTTCCTGTATCTAAACTTAATTACGTGCCTAGTGTGAAATTATGTAGTAACGGTATCACCGGGACCGCTAAACTATCCACACATTAATTTTCTAATTTAGTATTGAGAGACAGCTAATAATAATAAAACATGGGGCCGGCGAAGAGATTGCTCTGTAAGCAATCCCAGAACGAACTTAAAAAGACCTTTCGACCTCTCGAAAATTATTGGACATAGAATTTTTCGACTTCATTTTCGAATTCAGCGTAAAATTTCCTATAAGAATCCATTATCAAATTTTAAAAAATTTCAAATTTTGTGACGGACCGACAGACCGACATATAGAATTCAGTAACGAACTTTTTAAGTTCGTTGATAAACATTCGTGACAAAATCTAAAACGGCAAAACTTTTGCTGGCCGTCATTTGATGTTATTGGACAAAGCGAGGGTTATGAGGGTTAAAAAATTACTTGTTTTAGAAATTTTGAATATTTAAGATAAATTATACTGGCCAAATTATTTGGAATTAAATTCAGGGTTAATTGATATTACAAGTAACCCCGTGTATTGCCAAATGGAATTTTGGTATGATCTCATGTATGATATACACGAGAATCTTTCACATCATTAATTTTATAGAATAACTAGTTTACGGAGTTGCTTGTAGTTCTACTGCAATCTAATCAAGAAAATGCCTTGAATTTTTCCCATGCAAAAAAGTAGATGCCAAGTGCAAGTGCTACATAGTAGTGGCCACAAATTATGCAATCAGTGTGTTATGGACTGTGTTGCTAATTTTTTTTATTTTGAGGATTTTGAATCAATTTATTTATTAAAAAAACGTGAAAGATTTTGTTTTTTAATTAAATTGTCAGTGTATTTTACTTTACATAAGTAATCCATAAAAATAGTGATAGCGAAGCCTAATCTATCTTCTCCTAATCCACAGTTAAGTGGATCTCTATCTTCATGTATCTATCCTATAACCTTTGTGTCTTTAAACGCTACTATATCGATTATTGAGTCTCGCTTTTGACCACGAACAAACGTAGTATTAGTGCAACGTATTTCAATTTGCGCAATTGCATTACTTCAAATGTCTTAAAAATGTCATTTTTTATTTAATTACCTGATTTAATGGATTTTTATATATTACTTATAACTAGAGAATCTCCCGTATGCTAATAAAAATGTTAGTGAAAAATTGAAGAATCTGGAGCAACGATTATTTTACTTTAAGCATATTACAAGCTTAAAAGTATAATTATACATAATCAATACAAGACAATAATTGAACTGTATTGAAATGATCATGGATCACCAGAGTTGAAGCACTAAATATTTTGCATAAGAAATGTAATACTATTGAATTTTCTGAAGCTCGGATAAAAAATCGCTTTTAACACAAATCTATCTGAAAGTTAAAATTTTAATTGGGCCAAAGAAGAAGACTACGACAATAACAATTTTTATATACATTATTTTTACAACTCTACCAGTTAACGTATAGTCCCTCGATATCGAGTTGTCCTAACAATATTTACGTACTTGCATGGAAAAAATCTTTCCATATAAAACGTGAATGCTAGAATATTAATAAATCCGTATTCCTATATGTTCATTATCTATAACAGTATGAAAAGGAAATAGAATCGAAACATTTTACTGAAATATAGAAAATTGTTTTTTGTGTGAATAAAATATTATACTTTGTTTGAAATATGCTTTTATCCAACTGAAAGATAAACTGCTACCCGGAGATAGCATATCCACCGCTTTGATAGATACTACAAAAGAAAACAAATCGAACAAAAACACTAGAGCTCATCGAAGCTTAATGTGTTCTGGAATTTAGCTTCGAAACCTTTTTCTTTGATAGGCGGGCGGTCACCAGTCGTTAGGTTGTGCACGACATATTCGGATAAATCTCAGTTTATCAGATAAAAAATTAAACACCAAATTAACGCTGTTAATTTCAGCTTACTTTTCCCGTATCCTCAGTCGGGTTGCTACCACGCTACGTGAAAAGCATTAATTTTAGCAGACCATCCGGCGAATGTAACGGATTATCCTGTTTTTAATCGCGATAGTTGAATTATCAGACGTTTTCTGACACTTCCCTAATCTGTAGGCTAAAGGGACTTCGCTCTGGAGATAGCATTTTTATTGCCATGCCGCATCGGTGCCTGGCTTTCTTCAGAAGCGTTATTTTTATGGAGGACTCCGATATTGTGGTCGTACCCCTCCTGGATGGGGCCAAGCAGAACGGGCGGCGGAAAACTTCTGTGCTGCCTGCAACTATCGGGTTTCCAGGCAGAGCATTATGTCGTTGCCGTTCCAGCCCTGGTTACTGTTTATTTTGGAAATTTAATCCGCCTAAGCAGACACCCTGCACGCTCTCTTTGAGCCACGAACTTCGGGCAGCCCAGATTGATTTCAGAGAGACACGGTTATATTTTCCGTCGTTTATCTGGGCATTTCCATTGGAATGGAAAATTCTTGCGCTGGCCGGTGATAAAAAGGGCCGTCCTTTCCAATAAAAACTTGCAGCACGCGACGTGGGCTGTAAATCGGCTCGAATTTGGAGCGGTGTCGACGGGAAGATCCGCTCGACGAAGTAACTTACTGGATTAAATTGCTGATTAATTGCCGACAAGTTTATTGCTTGGGATGAGCGATTTAGCGAGAATTTATAAACAGAAAACTTTGAGGCCCAAAGGCGCGCGCGCCGTTATAATGCCGGTAGGATAAGGGCTTGCATTCGTTAACCGACGATTAAGCCCCCGGCTGTTTATGCTTTCAGCCAAAATCTTGGCATCTCGTTACAGAATTTAATGCACGGGATATTTCATCCGGCCATACAGTATCGGGAAAGCTACCGGGCTCGAGACAATCGGGTAAATCTAATCTCCAATTTTCTTTTTTCTCGTTTCATTAGTGGAACTCGACCCTAGCGTGTCACGCAATTTAACTGACATTGACAGTAATCGATGGAGTTCAGGTAAATGTAGCTGTAACTTAAAAAATATATGGAAAGAATAGTGAAACCTCTCATAAATAAAATCACTGCTAGTTATTTAAAGTTTTTATATATATTTTTTTGTAACCAGTGTCTTAATAATAACTCCAGATTGTACGTAGATGTATTAGAAAATAAGGGCAGTTCCCATATAACAACTTTATTTCCACTTATGTAAAACACATGTGTTGTTTAATAATGAGCTTTTTCATCTTTTCAAAAAAGAAGATTTTCTGTTGCTCACGATGGCACATCTACATCGCTTGTTGGAATTGACCATTCGAACTGAACTTGTAATCGCACACTTTCTCTTTTAAGGAGCCGAAGATGCGATAATCAGACCGCGCTAGATCAAAGTATGTGTCCTCTGGATAAGCGACTAGGTCTGTTTTCATCCGTTACACTTATTCTTCTTTAAAGTGTTCCACCCACTCGTAGATCTTTCGTTGAGGCATACATGGTGGGTACTCCATAATGTTATTCCCCGATGATGTAATCATCCTCGTTGTTCTTTGCTATATGACTGAACAATAAAATGCTGCGAACGACGAGCTACCTATTTAGCGTTAGCGCCACTTTCCTCGTCTTTACTTTTTGATTTAGCCTCGTATGTTTGCACAATTGTGGCTCATTATTGCATATTATACCTCTGGTCTCCATATCAAACCACCCAACAGGAATTATCATTATCATTAAAATAATAGAAAGCCTGAAAACAAGGAGCGTTTGTGCAGCAGTGTTTCTAGATATACAAGTTTTTGACAAAGTATAGTACAACGGTTTGTTGAATAAACTCGAACAAAACTTGCTATATATTACTAAAATCTTACTTAACCGAACGAATCTTTTAACTAAAAATGAATAGTTTACTGTCAGAGCACCACAACATACACTCCGGAGTCCCCAAGGAAGTGTACTGGGACTATTGTTATATCTAATACACACTTACAATAGTCCAGTTACAGAAATACTACCATCACCACCTTTATCAATGACACCTCCATACTATCTGTTCACGAATCACCTGATGGTCATCACAATCTCTTCAAAATCAGCTCAACCTGTTACAAGACTGGTTTAGCAAATAGAAGAGTGATAGTACACCATTATATATCTACCCAACTAACTTTTACGAACAAACGTGTCATTGTCCTCCAATCATAATAAACAATGCTCTGATTCCAGTTAAGGCTGAAGCTTGGATTACCGTAGACCAAAAAATCACCTGGAGATCGCATATAAGCCTAAAAGAAAATAATTGGACGTTATAGTTAAACACATGTCTTGGCTGCTTGGACATTATTCACAGCTTTCTCTTACAAATAAGATTTTAATGTATAAAGATATACTGGAACCTATATTATGGTGTACAAATCTGGAATTGTGCAAAGCCATCAAATATTAAAATACTACAAGATTCCAGTCAAAAAGCCTTCGAATGATGGCAGACTTACTGCAGTATATCATTGATTAAATCCAAGTCGAAGACTTGGGAATAGAATGTATAGATAATGAAATCCAAAGAATCGCAAACACACAACAACAATCTCGTGAGACATCCAAAACACCTACCTAGTGTAACAGCTTACGAACCAGCCAGTAGTCTAAATAAGATTACAGCGACAATGGTGAAAAAATTACTGCAATGATCCAGGACTAACTTCCATGTTTTATTAGAGGAAATAGTAATGGCTACATCCCCTTCGTGCCATATACAATGTTATCAAATTTACTTATTACTTTTGTCAACGTATATTGTAACTATGTAACTAAACTGATTAAAAGAATTCTGGTCTGTATTACATGAAATGAGTGTGGTAGTTTTCCAATTCTACGTGGTCGAAATTACATTACAATGACATTTCCTATCACTTCGTCAGTTCAGAATGTACACTTAACATTGATTTGTGGTGGATGCATTCGCTTTTCATTAGCGCTTTATTGGAGGATTATGTTTGCTTGAAATTCGGCAGCTTTGTCCATTGAGTTAGGGGAACTATTAAAGAAAATTGTCTTAGAAATACTGCCATTCCCGTTTAATTAATAAATGCAAGACAACGTTGCTACAGTTTTTCGTGAGTTGACCGTAATAAATATATAAATGCATATATTCCGTGGAAAATTTTAGCATGATGATTTTAAAAATATTCAATCGCTATAAATAATGTTGAATTGAACATGCTCTATTATTTTCTAACTTTTAATTTTGTGAACCGCAACACTTCCTTTCTTTCGACTTTATTAACAGAAACTAAATTTACTAAAATCTCTCTTCCTCTTCTTTTTCTTTTTTTTTCGTTTTAAGTCCTTGCTATATAGCGGCCACTTTCTCTATTCGAAGCTATTGTTAGCATTATGTTATTATATCCTCTATTCTTTGACATTCTTTCAGACCCTCTTCCCAATGCATTCTTGACCTTTCCCGTTTTCTTTTACCTCAAGGTTTTACATATAAAATTCTATTTGATATTCTCCCTTTGTTCTATCTTATTATGTGGTCGTTTAAATTGTATTTTCCTATAGTTTCTAATACTTCTCTTAATACCTTGTTTCTCACCCCTTTCCTTTGCATCTTTATTGTAGTTATATTGCTTTTATATTTTTCTTGCGCAATCCAGCTCTCAGATGCTCAAATGTATTGGTATACTGTTATATGGCTGCAGTTTAACTTTTCTGGTTACTTCTCTTTTGTTTATAACCATCTTCTTTATCTAATAGTATACTTTAGTTGTTTTTCATATCCTATTTCCGATTTCATGTTCACTTTTGCTATCTTTGCTTATTATTGTTCCTAGCTATTTGTAGTTGCTTACGCATTCTAGTTCTATCCCATTTATTCTAAAGTTATGTTTCTCTTTGTTGTTTACTCCTGTGTTGGTTATTTGTAGTGTTTGGTTTTATCTATATACAGTTCTATGTCCGTATTTTCTACTTTCATTGTCTATGTATCCAAGGATTGTTGCGCGTTTCCGTTGGATTTTCTGCTAGTATCACTATCATCTGGAAAGCTAAACCTTGTAAATGCATATGTTGTCGCAAAACTACTGAGAGTATCGCTCGTTCTTGCGAACAACGCTATCTATCGACATACGACCAAAGCAGGTGTGTAAACCAACTCATTTGGCAACAATGACAATGATTTGAGCATTAACCCGTTGGTAGTCTCGTCGCAGCGTTAGTTTCAATACAAGGTGTTGAATGTGACCTTACTGTTTGCACACTTTGTTTTTCCTTTTCTATATATAGGAATTATTAAGTTTTTTTTTCATTCCTTTAGTATATTTATGGTTTTTCGTGCTAAGTTACATACTTTGATTAAATGATTCAGTAGTTTTGGTCCTCCATTTTTCAG
Source organism: Sinelater perroti (assembly GCA_036346155.1). Lineage (NCBI taxonomy): Eukaryota > Metazoa > Arthropoda > Insecta > Coleoptera > Elateridae > Sinelater > Sinelater perroti. Next base: position 4,375,648 of record JARFIY010000046.1, on the reverse strand, counting down.
TAGTTGGAGGTTTATATCACTTTTTGCTGTTCTTTCTGACTTTGGTTGTTTGATAGCTTCTACTTCTTTTTTTCATTTAATTTTCTGGTTCTTTCTCCTCGGGTTCCCGTTCTTGTGGGATGCCTTTTTTATATATCTATTTTTTCTATTTTAAATTTTATTTTATAGTAACATTTCTAGGTATTGGTTATCGTCTTTCTTTCTCTATGAAAAATGTTTTCTGTTGTACAAAAATTTACTCTGTATTTGTGTTCCAAATGTTTTCCAAGTAACTGCTTTTACCTCTAGCACTACTAGTTTTGATTTACTTCTTCAGTGTATGTAGTTGTGCCTTTTTGTTTTTTAGAATTTCTTTTCCTTAACTGCTTTTTTCTAGCCTGAAATCTTGTTTTCCCTGTAAGCACTCTGTATTCTGTATTCTGTGCTGAGTTTTGCTCCTCTTATTACATTCATATCCGATATTACATATCTTGCTTTTCTTGCGTATCTGATGTAATCTATGAAGATTTTTTCTCTTTTTCCTAGTATTTATAATGTTATTTTGCTAACATTTTTTGATTTATAGTAGGTGTTTCTTATGAGCATCTCGATTTCTATGCAGAACTAACATTTTCATGTTCTTTGCGGTAGTCCCTGCCCATTATAGAATTCCAATCCCCTAATGTTAACTTATGTTTATTTGCTATTCGGGAGTTTTCTAAGGTGGTTAATAGTTGGTTATACAATTGTTCCTTTTCTAATATACTTTTGTTTCAAGATGTGGAAAAATCTGAATTATTGCTATTTTGTCTTCTGTCTCTAAATCCATTCTTATGATTCCTGGTCTTATTGCCTCCCAGTTCATTACTCTTTGATTTATCTCTTGGGTTACTATTATTGCCATTCCCATTTTCGCTCTTCGACTCTTTCTTACTCCTGAAAGCTTAGTGCATATAACAAATCTAAAGCCATCTCCCCACTTCCTTTCTTCTTTGTCTCATTTATTCCCAGTAGTTTTATTCTATATTTGGTTATCTCTTCCGCTACCTCTCTATTTTTTCCTGTAATAGTTTTGATAGCCTACGTTCCTATTCTCATATTTTCTTGCATTGTGTTTGTTGTCTTAGAAAACTTCGTTGATGTTCGATTATGGTATTTTTATTCTGAATCTTCTTTATCGCCTTATAAGTGATTAACTTTCGGGATTCGGTGTATTCCCTGATGCTGGATCATTAGAGCTCCGTTTGTTATCTAACATATGGTATTTCGTATAGGTGAGCTTGGTATTTGGATAGCCTAGATATCGGCTCTACCCCCCCTCCCTTCTTGATTTATATGTGGAATAATTATTATTGCACTCTATTAAACTTTCCGTTAATTTGGGAATTTGGAATATTATACTTTCTCACATAGACGTTAAATGGATAAAACATAATTAAAATATGTGAAAATAGAAGACGATCATGAAGCGTAGTTGTTGCAAGAAAATAGTGACCCCGAATATTGCAGCTGAACCAGTTAATTAGATTGGTCGTCATAATATCTCAAAAAAAATGTTTTATTCGAGCACAAACTAAGGAGTAAACGCATATTAAGTGTCAGAAAATTATCTTGATAGATTCTGGTAATATGACACTCATTTGAAAAAAAGAGTAATTAGAAACTTTAATGAATTAGGGCATAAAATATTTTATAAATACTTTTTGCATTACGTTTAGTTTTACTTCTTAAAGAAAAATATTTCTTAAAATCGACTTGATACTCGTTAGCTGAATGTTTGTCGTTATTATTGTTACAGATGTCATCGTTTTATTTTTAAGTTAGTACAGAACAAGTGGTTTGCTGTAATTTTAAATATAAAATTAAACGTTTCAAAAAACTTTAAATTAGTTGAATATATTCATTCTATGCTTATAACTATTTTACTCGCTTTTAAGCTACTGAAGTTGTAAATTTTTTTTACGACAAAACTGGATTAGTCATTCATTAGCTAAGAAATCTAAACCCATCTCATTTCCGACTACGATGATTAATTATGTAAATGCGAGTATTGCCACATAGAATTACGCAAAATTGGACAATTGGACGATAGGCTATCGTGCGCAGAGTGAAAAGAACGTTACCTCTACATTTCAAATAGTAACTTTGGGCACGGGAACATTTCCCGTTACTTAACAAGAAAAGTTTTGATTGGATTACTATCCGTCATCTCTTATTCATCTGATTTTCACTTAGAGTTGTCGCTAAAGTTATTCGAAAGCGCCTCCCTCGCAAACCGTTTATCAAAAGTCGCAACCCGGACTCGTAATGAGTTAAAAATGATTTCGAGCTAATCCATTCGAGAACAAAGTCCGATGAAGCAAAAACGCCCAGCAATGGCGCGGCGCGACGCTCGATGACGCGCGACGTAATGCAATCGCCAGCAGCCTAGACGGTTTTTTGATGAGTTTTTAACGCAGTTATGTTGCGTAATTCGTAATTTACAACTCTGGAAAGCCGGGGCGAGATCTAGGCCGCGAGTGCCTCGCCCGGTGCACGCTCACAAATCAGACTGGTTATTCGGAACACATTTATTTCGATTCATTTGTTAACATCAATTAATAGCAACATTCATTACAAAAGTAGACTGTGGCGGCTCTTCGGCCCTGCGCCCGAGTTTCCACCACTTATTGCTTATACATGCTTACATGGAAGTGTTGGAAGTTGTCTTATATGGTGATACGGCAGATTGTCGTGGTACATTTCGCGTGGGTAAGAAGTGCAGAATAGCGGCCGTTTCTGTAATCTTAAAGTAACACCAAAGCAAATACAGGCAACTTAATTAGAATATAAAAGTCCTAAATCTGTAGTGGAAGGGCAACAGGTGGTTTGTGCAAGCTTTTTCGCCGATTCCTCCCCGCTTTATACTAAGGTTTAACGCATGCATTTGCCCTGGCGCCCTTTTCGACTAGAGCTCATTTAAGCACGAAGTTTGGAAGTCTGCACTTCTATTCGCCGAGGCGCGCCTTTCACCGTCACTGATGTTTTTGGCACAGATCATTTGTTTCCTCACCCTGTGTGTGCGATTGAACTTAGCAGTCGTTTTCGTCGTACAAGTCGTCGCGCTCCTTAAAGTTCGATGAGGGCGTTCGCATCACCATGTACGACGACTCGGTGGACGCCGGCGTCAGCAACGGCGTTCCTTGCAGACTAATCGCCAGTGGGAGCGCCGATGGGGTGCACAAGCTCGCTGCTCCTCTGCTGCTCTCAGTCACCGACCTGTAGCGCACCGGTCTCGACAATCTGAAATTTCAGAAATTAATTTTAAGTTAGGCTCACACAAAATACACTAAAATTTGCATTATTTCTTACAAAAAGACTGGTTTCTTTTAGTATTACTGCATGGCTAAGCTTACCTGTGACACTTGCAAAGTAGCAGTCGGATGAAAGCTGCCCTGAAAGTCCTGTTGAATATCGTGTATATGATAGGGTTGATGGTAGAGCTTACGTAGCCAAGCCACAAGCATACCACTACAACGTGGTCTGGCACCTCACACGTAGGGCACGCTGCGAAGAGGATGTTTAGGACGAAGAAGGGCGCCCAGCAAAGCACGAATGTGAAAAAGACTAGACCCAATACTTTGGAAGCTTTTTGCTCCGTCGCGACTGAATTCGCCAGGTTTTTACGCTTCGCTCGGCCCGCTAACAAACTGAAAAAAGAACAATTATTTTAGTACTATTACATACAAGGTTATGTTACTGCTCGTCTACGAGGGCGTTTCAAAAATTAAATCAGAATGTTAATTAGATGTTCTACTCTTCTACTCTGTAATTGTGAATAATAATGGAATAAAAATACAGATGAAACAAAACAACATAACGGCTCCGCTAATTTAATCTAAATGCGCTTTCAGACTATAAAAGTAATTTCGTTGTTTTATTGCAAAACCTATCATATAGCGTGTTTGCTCTGTGCCTTTTAATTAGATGCGACAATCACATGCTCGCGCAATAAAAAGCCGCAATCCGAAAGTTTATTAGACTTTTTTTGCCAAAGTGCAAAACTAAACCGCATTTAAAAAACCCATTTATCTCCTCGTGGGGTTCTCGCACAAAACGTGGCGCGTAATTAACAACGCCGTTTTATCTGCTTTTTTTACGCTAATTTAATGTAAAATATTTACGGAACAAGCATTCGCTCGATATGAAATTCGGAGGAAATCGGCTCTGCGACCGCTGGCCGCCGCTTATATCCTCCAGCGGCCACTCCACTAATGCAAACTTCGATAGACGCTCCAGAAGTCATGGAGCAATTTCCCCGGAAATAGTTTTACGACCAATAAATTTGCAGTTCCCGGGGCTAAATAATAAAAAGAGGAGGGGGCGAATTTTTCTTGGTTTGAACTGCACCGCGGCCATAACTTCCTATAATTTCCGCACGTGCTTGGAGCTCTTTGTTTTATGACACCGGCATGCGAGACAGCCGGCGATTAAAAAACTTATAAAAAGCAGGAGTTGTTTGAAACGGGCAGTTCGTTTCCAATCCGTAAGTCTGCGCCCGAAGTTGAGGCCTTCGCGGATAGCTGCGGCTTTATTTGTTTCTGTTGGGAGTCGTACTTTCGGCTTGAGGAATTTGGCACATTCGCTTAAGAAAAATTTTTTGTTTAGTCTCATTTCTGCAGATAATTTTATATATTTTATATAAGTATAGAGAGCAATTATGCCTTTCATTACACTAAGCATTTCTTCATCCTTCGAAACCAACTCTTCTAGGTATCCTCAGAGATGTGGACATACTCGTTATACCACGATATTAGAAGGTTTTGCACGTAATAAAAGTAAAGCCAGTTTTTTACCTTTTACTACATTATTTTTAAAGTCCCGTGCCACGTCAGTTCGTCGATTAATTCATGGGCTACCCATAAGGAACAAACTTTCCTCGTTTGAAGGTGAACACATGCGTGTTGGACTCTAGTATTTTTCTGACACCAGTGACAGACGAGGATAGGCGTCCTCCTTTTAGTTCCTTCTAAACTGAAGTTTCCTCTGAAACTCTCTTTACCACTTAAATGTGGTTGTTCGATGAAGAAATCATTTCACAGCACTAAAGCCTTTTTCTTCAAATGTTGATCAAAAATATTAAAAGTGCATGCAAAGATAAAGCATAAAATTGCCCGTGTTTGACTGAGATGACGTTGTAGCCACAATTGTTGAAACTTTGTCGTAACGTGCTATAGTGTATGTAATTTTATCACAGTTCACTGCTTTCGTTAAATAGTTGAGGATTTTCAGCACTTCGGTAAACGTATTTTTACACATTTTATCAACTAAAATTTAACACACTCTGTAGTCTCTATTCTATTTTTGTTTCTTATCATGAACAGAAACTTTCTTTCATATTCTAAAAAATACCCACTGATACTACCCTTTCAAAAAGTAAACCTACTCTTCTGAAGAAAGTATACAAATGGTAATAAAATGTTTTTGAACAAAAAACTCATAAGCTAACATTCGTACCCGTTGCCTTTTATTTCTTTGTTGCGGTAGTTTCGAAATTCACTCATTTTCTCAATTAACAATACAGTGCGGTTACTACATGTTTGTTTGGAATCAGCTAATGGAATTTCGTCAAATTGTTAATTGAGAGCAAACTTTCAGAAGCGGCGTGTGCTTCAATTATCCCAGCAAATAAATAATCTCGAGGCTTGGAATGTATTCGCGACATTATTTAAATGGCTCAAAGGCATATTGAAATTGGATACTTCTAAAGCGGCCTTATCATAGGGAAACTGCTTTGAGTCGGTTATAAATGGTAATTGAGTGACAGAAGTTCGGCAAGTAGCGGTAGATTTCATTATTATTGAAATGTTATACCCACAACTCCAAACTTACATTAGCTCGCAACGTGTCTCACCTAAAACGAAGTGGCTTTCAGTTAATTACCCCGCCATTATTTCAAACGAACGGACGAATCTATTAAGGCGCTTTGCCAGCTTATGAGGGTGATAACGGATCAAAGTTCGCAGCCGATCTGAAAAGCTGATGCCCGAGGCCAACTGTTGCTAACGTTAATGAAAGCGAACCGGTCCCCTCCCCCCGTAATTACCGTTCTAATCGGCAGAAGACGCAAGGAAATGCACCCGCGCCTCGCCGCTGCACCAGGAAATTACGGACACGATGTGGCGAGTGGTGCAATTTCTCAAAGATTCGATTTGCGGCAGCTTCTGGATAGGCGTTGTTGGGCACGGTCTAGTAATATAACTCTGTGGTGTGTGTAGGCTTGCTGTTCGAAGGCCTCCTGTAGCTCTATCCAATAACGCAGAGATGAACGATAATTACCCCCAATCGATTTGTTATTATTATTCCATCCCGGCTTTTGTAGGGGGACGATGATGAATTTTATGGCGGCAATTAGTGGAAAATACCGTCGCCATTTACGGCTAATTGCTTAGAAATCAAACACTGCGCCTGAGGGCGGCTGGAATTTTCCAAGCTTAAAAAATGGCGGTCATGCAGCGTACAAACAGCCATTTTGATGCCACAAATAATCTCTGATTGATCCGGTAGCACCTGTTGTATTAAACGGTGTAATAAAGGATGCCCCAAAAAAAGTGTAGGATTTAAATTGTGCATCGTTTTTTTCTGCAAAAATGTATTACAAGCAAGGATAAGGTTTCGCCGAGACTGCGTAAATTACGTGGATAATAGCAATAAGCAAAATTTTGTTGCATTTGAGGCGTAGAAAATTCTTGTGTAACGTGCGCATTTTATAATTGCGGGTTAATTGGGTCGTTTTTTTTTTTTGTAAATGAGCCTGTAAACGCAGTGACTGTTAATGAAGAACGTTATCGTGAGCTGATAATGGATGTTTGAACGGCATTGATTTGCATAACTTATGGTTGCTTCCAGCAGGATGGTGCCAACTGTCATACAATACAATTGTTAGAACTTAACAGGGCAGCGAATTGGCCATCAAGACCTTGCCAGCTCGCATCGTGCGATGTTTTTAAAGGAGCCGTGAAGGACATTTGTCAAATGTTTCATTCTACATTTAATGGCAATGTTTACCTTTTTTAAATAAGGTCATAACTTTGCCAACTAATAAATAATTTTGAGACATTCTAGAATCGACATCGCAAATTGCTTATACAATTTATATTAATTAACTGAAGGCACAAGTAGCACAAATGTAAATGGTTAGATGACAATTAGTTTAAGAAAGAACACGTGACATAGCTAGTTACAGCACTTCACATAATATAGTCAGCAATTAAAGTGTTTAAAAGCTCCCAAAAGGCCATACTAATTGGCAAAAAATATTGACACTGAAACTGTGAAACTTATCAGTAGAAATAATTGACCATGGCTCGTGAACTAAATCTATATATTGGGAAAAAAATTTATATCAAAATTGATAAGTTACGACAAGGTGCCATCCTTTTTCTTCGATTAGGGTTTTGTGGTAGAATACGTTATGACGATACCACTGAGCTCTATTTTTGTAAGAAAAAAACTAAAAACGTAAACCAAAGGGTACTGAAAATAGTTCGATCCAATAAAACGTGGCGGTATTATTAACCTGAAACGCTCAAAATAACTATTCTGAAAATAAATAGTAATCATTGTAATGCGTTTACACTGTTTTTAGAAACGTAATTGTGCAATTTTAGGGTTTGCGTAATTTTATCAGGACTACTTTAGCTTCTGTTGCTTAATTAAATCTCTAAAAGGGGCCTTGGCGTAACTTCTTGTAATTGTATTGCGTGCAAGTTTAAACTTATTGTCGGGCTAACCGCCATACCTAAACTGCGCTAGACTTGTGCTCGATATTTCAATTTAAAATTAAACGCAACCACTGCGACGTCCCTTTCTTACTTCACCTGGCGCGCTTCCGAGAAACTTTTTTAATCGCACTTAACTGCCGCGGTGATGCGCATCAGTTCTTCGGGGCTTCCGAGCAAATAAGTTGAATGGCCGCGATTAGCCCTGTCGGCTGTCCGATTAAAGCGGGCAAGGGTCAAATTCGGAGATAACGACGGCGACCCGCTCGCCGCTTGCGCTGGTCGGGAAAACAAAATCGGCCCAATTAGAACAGGTCTGCAAATGGCCTACAAGTGTCTGGATGTCTGTTTTCATTCTGGGAGACTTATGACGGCCGTTAGGGTGATCTGCTGGAAATAAGGGATGAATTTAGGACCTTAGCTCCAAGAATTTGGAGCTTTTTTTTCTTAAACGTAACGAATGCTAACTTTAATATTTTTGTTTCAGGTAAGAGTCACTATGAGTTTTGGTGCACCTTACGGTGAGTAAATATTGTAGTTTTACATTTACTTACTAAAAAAAAAAACATTTGTTATGTAAGACACAGCTGAAAACGTTTGTACCTTCTTTAAACACTTTAGATTATTATTCAGGGTCATCGAGGTAAATCCGAAAAATGAATACACAATAAAAATAACATAAAAACATAAAAAACAGCGCAATTAAAGTAAATTGAGAATCATATTATTCAATGTAGTCTCCCATCAGCGGCCGCAACCTTCTCGAATTGGGACCTAAAGCTGCTGCAGGCTAACACAACTTCCTCTTTGTCAATACGTGTCAAACCTCCACGATGGATAATTTTAAACTGTCCTTGGTTTTATGATACCGCTCACTAACTTTCTCCTCGATTACAGTTAGGGGTGAAGGATAACCATAAGTCGGAAGACCAGTACACAAATTGTTGCATAGTCTTGGGTCTTCCTTGCTTTGTAGACTGAAACTGAGTCTTGGTGGAATTCGTACTCCCACCCAGAGGCCACCTCTATCCAAAACTTGACATATGTCTCCAGCACGTTAATGTGGCTGTCCGCGATCACTTTGATTCCTTTCTCAAAGAAGTAAGGTGCCATTCTCTTCGCTGCTCACAATTTCCAACACTATCATAGAGGTTAGAAATTTTATATGTATTGACGGTAGACAGTTCAGAAACATCTTGGTTTGGCGATTCACAGTCCTGTCCATCTTGCTTTTTCCAGTCAATAATTGGCAGTTTCTCATGACGAACAACTTATGTAGGTCTTGGTGCACTGCTAGATTGACCGTGGACTTCGCCAAAAAATCCGGATTTACTTTGACGATCCTTGTACAACTATGTTCGCGTTTATTCTAAACAAAATACATAGCAAAATGATTCTTTAATTTTTGAATAACCCTTATAGTAACTTAAGTTTCCCAATAGAGATTAAAAAGAGGCAATTTCAATATTGGTATTGGTTACTTTTGCTTAATTTAAATACGGCGTTTCCAACTGAACGACAGTCTACTTGCTAATTCCGACTAATGCCACAACTGACAGTTCAATAATAATCAGACAGCCTTCCAAGAATTGGCGATTGCGGCGATAAAACGAAAATCATACTCCGCGAAGTTTTACGAGCGAGACAGCTCGACAAAGCTCTTTGCAGCTACTTCGAAATTTATATTCCTCTGCCGCAATTCGTAACTGGCAATATTCACTCAGCCTGGCATTTTGTTTTGAGCGCTGAACGGCGGCGCCTTTACGTAATACATAATACATATATATGAAGGTTATTTAGGAAAGTCCCTTTATGTGCAGGAGTGGAGTGCACGCGAGAGTCTGCAGCTTTTATGTGGTTGTGCCTTGCATTACTTACTTCTCGTTTTTCAGTCTCTTAACTCTAATTAACCTCTATCATTCTAACACCCAGTCATTTTGATAAAATCGACGAATTTTGTCTTCAAAGTTTTGCATTTTGCGAATTGTTTACTCAGAACAATATTAAGGGGCCAATTGTTGGTGTTTTTAAATGGAAACTTAGAGAAGCCGCTTACAGCATCGGCGGAGTAACTTTGCGCAAAATTTGATTAATAGCCTGTCGAAACTGCAAACTAAGCTCGAATGCTTGATTTCGAACGCTCCGTTGGATTTAATAAGCCTGCAACAATGAGTTCGGCATAAACAGTTTCCAGACAGTTCTGGGTATTTTGATTAAATTTGAAAATGCAGAAAGCATCTCCAGTGTTCTGTGTATTTATTGGAAACCCGTTCTAGCGAATTGATTGTCTTTTTTGTATGTGCGAGTAGTATATAAACGCACCGAAAATTTAGGTTGGATGGCACGTTGTTGAGCTGTAGCTTCAGAGAGCGCAGCTTGAAGTTCCTCGTCTCTCTGGCGATGTTCTCGGGAGTCTGAGTACCCTGGTCGCGGTGCCCCGCACCTGACACCCCGCCGCCGCTGTTGCCGCCCCCGTTGGCGTACGACAGCTGCGGATGGGACGCGCTGATCCGGAGGTTATGGGTCGATCTGAAAGGAGATGCAAATTTCAGAAAGCTTCATTTTCTGGCAAATTGCGAAATTAAGTGCAATCGGACCGATAAATCGGCGGAGGCAACGGCGAACGCGCCGGGATTTACGCGATGCGCAGGGGCGGCCGGTTGTGGATTTATGGACAATGAATTGCCGATAAGGGATAAAGCGCGAACTTGAGGAGAATTCGGCGCCACCTTTTACAGTCAGCACATTGTTGCTGCAGGTTTTCCACTTGAGGGCTAATCGAGCCGATTGCGGCGCTCGGTCCCGTTTTATAGTTTAGTATGCTATAAAATAAAAAAGAAATAGAAAAATACAACTACTGTTTTGAATTGTTTGCCGACATACTTTTCGCTCGAATTCGTTTTAAAGATGACAAAAGGGAAATTTGAATGTAACATTTCTTATTAAAAATATAAACTAATTTTAACGAAACGAAACTAATTTTCTCTAATGCTAAACCTATAATTGATATTCCATAGCTTCAAGTAAAAATTCAGTGAAATGTAATATTAATGAAAATCGCTGCAACCAAAATTGAACTCCCTAAATGGTGATGCAATTATCCACTATGGCGCTCATTTCGTCCCCTTCATGATGCGACCAATATAATAATTATTCGGATGGCCAATTTGTCTACATTTGTGACGCACCTAATCCCACACGTGCAATGCGAGCCGGATGCCTCCACATGCATAAAACCAAACTCCCCCAATGAAAACTGAAAAGCGGAAGCTCACCTTTCCGTCCCTCCGGCCGTCCTCCACATGGAATGCTGGGCAGAGATGGTGGCCGGCGTCCGCTCGTGCTTCGCCGCAAACCTACCGCCGAGCCTCCGGAACTGGTCCGGCTCCGGGTGCTCCGCCGCAAAGCGAGCCTTCTTCCGCAGCAGCTGCACCGTCAGGGCGTAGGTGACCACCATGATCACCATAGGCATGTAGAACGCCACCAGGGAGCCGAAGACGAAGAACGCGCGGTTGTTGATCACGCACAGCCGCGGCTTCGGCATTATGTTGTCATGATTTATGATACCTGTGGCAGAAAAAGCGATTGGGATCGGGCTCCCATGTTTATTCGTAATTGTTGATTAATCGCGCGAGGGCAAAAATGCTGGCGAGAAAAATTGACTCGATTACCCCCGGCGGACAAATTGCGGAAAAAGCAACGAGGGCGGTTGCGTCAGGATTTCTTACCTAAAACTGTGATGGAACTCGACACTAGCATCGACAGCAGCCACACGAGAACTATTCGTAGGACGACCGTCCGCGTCGTGGTATTGTGGCGCGTTTTCAGTGGATTGCGAATGCCCAAGTAGCGGCCTAGGCTTATGAAGCACATGTGCATTATGGATGATGAACAAGCCAGTACATCACACGTTACGTAGACGTTGCACCATATCACCCCGAATGGCCAGTATCCTGAAAGTAGTTTTACGATTATTATTAAGTAAAGGTGCCAGTAATGTGAATATAATACTAGTAATAAGTATGGACAAATAAGAGAAATTTTAATAATTTCTCTATAACTGTATAAATTGCATTTTTAACGCGCTTGGTTTCCACTCATTATACGACTGACAAATGTTTAAATAAACATGACTTCGCGTACGTGGAAGGATAGGATTTATAAAGAACCTACCTATTTGTATATTTCACTGTAATATGTTCATGAGAGGTGTCGATAGGGTAATGGGTAAATGGGTCGAAATGGGTATTAGGATGGTGAATTATAAATATAAACACAATTTATGTGCGAAACGTATATTTTAATGTACGCGAAATTGTAGCAGGCAAGCCCAAAAAATAGCTAGTGACAAACTTAAGTAGGCAGACCAGTACCTGGCTACGGCTCCCCGCGATCTAACATGCAAGCAGATGTGCGCGTTGCAACGCTGAATGCTAACTAACTCCATATTTTTGTTCGTAAATGGGTGGAAGGTAAAGATCGAAACCTGTCCATCTTGGAGACAATGAAATAAAATATTTATTATAATTTTGGCAGGTAAAAGAAACCAATCGCCCAATTAATTTGGCACGGGATAATTGCGGTCTGCGCCGACCAACCCTAAAGCCATTAAAAATATGACACTCCTCTACAAGCACTTGTCTTGTTATTCTGTTTTGTGAAAAACACTAAAGTGGTCAAAGAAAGTTGCATTTCGGCTTGTAAATTGTGCACTTTCCAAATCTATCAAAAACTAAACCCTACATCAAAAATGAGGTACAAAGAATTTTTGTTGCAAGTATCAGAAGCCTAATCTACGGACAAGGTGGAGACAAACTAAGACGCAACACGCCCGAGAACATCAACCCAAACCCCTTGTATGCCTCATGAAGAGCCTTCTGAAAGACTTTCGGGTGATATGCGCAAACGTGCTGGAGAAAATTGTTGGAAATGAACGGTATAAAAGAAAAATCGTGCTAGGAGGTACCATGTTTGTATTGCCCACAAAAAAATTATTGAAATTCTGTACATTTGCACGTTCTGCTTAGCGCTACTTCGCAAAGAGGAATATTTCCTGATGTGTCATACCCTTAAATACTACTAGGTCTCTGGTGAGTATTTCCTGAAAATTTCGGTTCACAAAAATAGTTAACGAATTTGTTATAATTTTTTAAAAAACACAATTTAAAAGTTAAATTATTTAAACCCCCGAAACATGCCTATAAACAATCTAAATAATCTGTTCTCAATGTGTTAAAAACAAAATCAACAGCTAGTACCCTATTACGACATGATTAAACAAATTGCTTCGATTGAAGATAAACTTTAACTCGAGTCGACACGTTCTTCACTGTAATTTGTAGATTTACGATATGCATGGTCATGAATTATTTATTTAAATCTGTCTCGACTCCTTGTAGGCCCGTCTTCGAGTACCTATCTCCCCTTCCGCTCGACTGCCAGAGTAATCCACAATTTCCAATTCACTAACCCTCGAGCAGGAAATGATTTTTGTCGACCCTCATCCGGCCGTTTTAATAACGAACAACCCAAAATAACTGCATTCACAATCGTAAAAAGCCTAACCGCGGCAATTAAAGCTCGGCCCAATTTAAAACCCTCGCCGGGAACCTTTAGAAGGTAATATAATCAAACTCCCCGGTAACAGCTTGCAAGCTACATTATTAATATTTCTTAGCTGAAATGTTATCAAGGATGTACCAGAGATTCTAAATTATAATTAATTACCTTATCGGCTGCCTAGCCTACACCCGTTTTTCCTAGGGTTTCGCACACAATACGCCCTTTCATCCAGTTAACTCACCGCTCGTTGCTTGTTAATTTTTGGGGATAATTGAAGCTACTTATACTTGTTTTGCTTTTTCACGGCTAACATTTGATTAAGTCGACTCGAAGCCCGTTGTGCATTTTTATTGGAATATTGGAAAGTTGTAGTGAAAACTTGGGGCGCGCTCGCTGCTTTTTGTATCGTAAAACCGTCCTCATTTTACGTAGCGCCTCTCGGTTGTCTAGCGCACTCGGCTCGAGTATAATTCCGAGATACGCAGACGGGAGATGTCAGAATTAAATTGAATTTATGATGATACTCCCTGTCTTATTTTGTTTGGCGCTAGTAGGCAGTTTAGGGAAACATATTGGATGCGGTCGCGATCTGAAATACGAATAAGTGCAAACGTTTGCCGTGAAAGCTTGCCGGTCGCAGGGCAAAAGAACGCTAAATTCGTTCAGAGATAATAAATGATAAAATAGCTAGATGTTTTTAGGGTCTCGCGACTTTATTTATGCGAGTAAAGCAAAAAATACAGTAAACTATCAGCTAAAAGGGCGAAAATTGTAAAGTTGAATCAGCATGTTTAGAAACAATTAAGTTTTTGTTTTATATTATTTTTTTTCACATGGAGAGGACAAGGAGCAATAGTAACTGTATAATCTACCTGCAGCTTCCATGGTACTTAACAAAGTGTTTGACTCGCTCTCAGCCTTTAATTTGCTCTTGTATACCAGGATTTGACTGTGTTTCATTAAATTGCGTTGTACGTAATGCTTCTTGATCGGAAGCGACAAGGAAATAAAAGGCGTAATATATGAAACCAAATTAATTTTTCTCGAAAAGAGCAAATTTCTCCTATTGTCTAATAGCACAATTGAGACCAAGACATTCGTTTGAAATTGAAATTTGAATTTTGGATGACAGCAACCAATGAAGGAAGAAGCTAAAAGCTTTGAGATATGGTACTACAGACGAATGCTTGAAGATAACCTGGATCGACATAATAACAAATGCAGAAGTATTAGAAAGAATTAAAAGAGATAGAAAGAAAACAAGATCTACTAATTGAACATCCCCTAGGTCAAGAAGAACTCCTTATAGCAATTGTAGAAGAGTTGAGGATAAACTGCACCAGGTAGGCCAAGAATGCACTATACGATGGAAATCATAAAATACTTGCATTGTAGCAGTTACAATGAATTAAAAAGTCTGACTACAGCTAGAAAATGAAGAATGATGGTTTTGAATCAAATTAATTTATCAGTATATCAATAAGTTCAGAAGAGGAGAGAGCCAGACAAGAAGACGAAGGAGAGGGAGAAGAAAGGGGAAATGGAGTGAGAGGGCGGGAGAAAGAGAGCTTCTCAATTTTAAAGGAACTAGCAATAAATATTGAATTTCTTGATACATTCTTTTTATGATAAGACCAATTTTGATTTGATTTAATTTCAAAATTAGTACCCTTTATTTAATTTCTCGCCACACAAATTCTTTCTGCCTTACACCTGAAAGGATAAATAGGGTAAGAATTTATGTATGTATGTATAAATGCTTATCAATTGTAAAAGGTTTCCGTATTTGTATTTATCAGTTATTTGCTTAATTAATCCTAAGGCTTTTTTATCCTTTCAGTTTAAGGCATTGTATTTTTTCTCTCAATTATTTTCTGTCTTGTGCCTTTTGTTCACTTCATACGTAACATTACGTACGTTTTTCCGCTCCACTTTACACTTTTTCTCGGTCTTCCCTTCTTCTTCTGTTTTACTTTGAACCACATCTTTTTGCCGTTTTCTCTTCCCCCAACCTCATGGCGATCCGAATTATCTCGATTTTCTTCCCTCTACTGTATCTTGTGTTGGTTTTGTTTTCAGGATTTCTCTAAAAGTAGTACTTTTTTCTTTTTCTTGTTTTCGTAAGAATTTCATTTCTGGGCTTTAATTTTGTTTATCTGGTGCTACGTTAGAATCCATGTCTTAGGCCCGTAAGTGAGGATTTGAGTGGCGACTGTTTCTGTCTTTACTTCTTTCAGTATTTCTTTTTTTGCCAGAAAGGTATTCTTTATTGCAGTGAAGAGTCTTTGTGCTGTTTCCCTCCTTGCCTCTTTTTTCCGGTTATTCTTCCGTTTTGTAATGTTGTTGTCCTTAGCTACTTAAACTTGTTGAACTTTGCAATGTTGTTTCTTCCAATTTTATCTGGTGTATCTTCCCCTGCCTACTTGCAGTCATCGTTTTCGTTTTGAGTTTGTTGATCTTCATGTTAATTGATTTTAAACTGTTAATATAAATGTTCAAGTTTTTGTATTTTATTCTTTAAACTTTTGCAATGAGGACCGTATCATCCGCTGAAATTTGTATGTCTTCTACCTTTACTTGTTTTTTACCTTATTGATCGCTTCAACCAAAACTATTATTAGTATGTACCGTTATCTTACTCCTTTTGTTGTTTCAAACATTTATGACTTTATGTTTGGATCTGACAAAATTCTTAGTCTGTCCATATAGTACTTTTACTCCTATTATTTCATTATTATTTTTTTCGCGTATTCTTCAGTTATCTGTTTTATTTACTCTATCAAAATTTTTCTATAAGTCGATAAAACAGAGGTGTATCTTCTCGTATCGTCTTCCCTAATTATCTTTTCAATTATTTTCTGTACTTTGAAATTTGCGTTTGTCACTGCTTTATTTTTTCTAAATCTATAACGTGAATATTCTAAAGTCTCTTTATGTCGTAATCACATTTATAGGATTATTGTATATATTTTTCCAATTGTAGTTACTAGGGTAATTCCCCTGGAAATATTTATTTATTATTACATTCGTTTACATTGCCTATGTGGCTTCTATTTGCCAATCTTCTGTTACCACTTCTCTGCTCAATATCTTGTTTATAATTATCACCTGTTATTTGATTATATTCTGCGGCTCTTTGCACCTTTATTTTTTAATGGTTTCTTCTATTTCTTATGTAGTTAATATTGTCTTCTTATAGTTGGTTTTCTTTATTTATATTATTGTCCATTTTTCCTCTTTTCTTCTAATAGTTTTTTTAAGTGATTTGACTGTCAGATTTTTGTAGTCCTAAATTTTCTCAATTTACTTTCCAGTTATTTCCGATTTTTCTTTATAGCTGTTAGGTCTAGGTTATTTTTAGTGTCAATCTTTAATCCAGTTACAACAATGTTATTTTCTTTTTCGCGTTTTTCCTTTAAGTCCATAATTTTGGTCAGATTTATTCATCATTAAGAACATTAATAACTAACAGAGCATTTTAGTGTCATAACCCTAATTTTGTGCAGTCGCCGCCTTTGTGTGAAAACCAAATTTGTGCCGTCGCCGCCACTGAAATGGGGCGACCATCACTTTTATTGCAGTTGTATTTCTTTATTTAGGGTCGCTGCGGACTCCCCAAGAAAACGAATCATTAGAAAGCCGCATCATCGATAACAGTGATCTCGTTGTTCACGCAAATCCCCGAACGGATCGGATTTCTGAATCTGATACGTTTGTTATGCATCTAAGTCGAGTGGGAGACGAAGCGAAAGCTTCTTTCCGATGATTTATAGCCGTTTGCGCCCGGAACTGGAGACGCTGAAGGTCCCTTAATTGCGAGGTGGACACTGGCCCGGAAAACTGCCCGATCGCTTACGCGACGAATTCACATTCGTGCCCGGAACATTTGCGAGTGCCATAAACTCTGAGAATGTTGCTTTCGGATTGAATATAAGGCGCTTTTACGCCCTTGTGTCGTCGCGTCAGTATATAGGAAACAAACTCGGTCGGCACTCTAAACTGGGCCGGTGGAGCATCGTAAAACGTCCGGTGAACCGGATATTAGGAAGGACTGTTTTAATAAATCGAAGAAGTCATCTAGAGTGCAAATTCTTCTAGGCGGATTCACTGAGTTGTAATTGATAAATTTACGGGTCCAATTTGCTGCATGTAGTTAAGGTATTACGTGTGCAATCCATTTCTGATAGGATTTTTTTAAATTATAAAACTACCCTGTACATTTCCAACAGGTGGAACTTTATTTGGAGTTTTTTGGCAAAAGTCAGATAAATCTTTAAATTTCCTTTTGTAGATTTTTCAATTTTCTTTATCTGGAAGGTTGTTTATCGTTGGCTGCAGCAATATAGAATTGGGCTTAATTTCATTTGTCGTTTCCACGCATAACCTTTAAAAATCTCATTTCTTTGCTAACAAGCTTCCTCGGTCATTTATTAAAAAAACTCATCGGTGGCGTCGTGTGCACCGCTTAATTATCGCGCAGCACTCATCCACATTAATGGCGGGCACGGGGGTTCGATCCGATAGTTTTGAAGGCTTCTCGGCTTTTCCAGTCAAATCCTCAGTAATTAGCGCCCGCAGTGCATTCTGCGCGCGGCCGAATGTCGGCGCAATACATTAATTTCATTATTAAAAACTCCATTCCGCCTTAATTGCGCGTTTTGATGGCGGCCCTGATGGCAGATCGTTATTATGAGCGTTTAATGAAACCGCTAACAAGTTTTATTGCGGCGGCGCACGCGCGCCCCTAATTTGCTCTGCCGCGGAAAGACAGCGCGGTTTCATTCGGAACGGGCGAAAAGATGGGGCGCACGAGTCCCCTGATTTCGCTGACCTGGCTAATTTTATAATTAAAGCGATCAGCACCTTTTTGGGAGAGTGATTTTCTCTGAATTCGGACATCGGCGGGGGCCACTATAACTGTACAACAGTAGCAAATAGTATAATCCGACCGGGTGTGCATAAAAAATATAGCAAAATATTTTACTGCAACACCCGACATGGATGGGATGAGAAGAAAAAATTCCGCGTGTTCGCTTTTAATGCGGCACATTTTTCTGCGAGGCAAGGATAAACTTCTTCGTTTAGAATATTAAAATTTTGCTTCTTCCAGTTCCGTATTAAGATTGGGATCATATTTGATGAATGTATAGGTAAAAATCTTTGGGGTAACAATAATAACTTTTTTAATTAGATATGTATTTAATATCAGGGCACAAATAAATGGGTGGTATTATCTGAATCATCAAAGACAATATCAAATAAATTAATGGAGTACACCTTGAGAGTCTGCGAAACGATTTTTTAGATCATGATATTGTAATTTTTATTTAATAGACGGCTGTTGTTAACAATAAAACAAACCAACTGATAAAAATATTAAACAGAGCTCTATAGAACAATTGCACCCTTAAATGATTGATGGCAATAACAGCCCCAAACTTTTTTAACTTTTCAACAATTCCCCACACGCTCGGCCCACAGACAAATTTTCCCGCACGACTACACCGCGACTTAACGTTTGGGTTTGGGTTTGAGTTAGCGGTTGTCACTGTCTCATTTTTATGGTCGCGATTTAATAACGACAGGTCGCACTGCTGCAGGGGAAATTAATATTAGAGCCGCATAAATTGTTCTGCCAAAATATTATGATGGACCAGCGGCGTCTGCGATGGCTCGCTCTAGCTGCTCCCTGACGCAGCTATTTAAAATGTGGCCGGTATCTGCTCGGATTTTGGCTTCGCCTCGTTTATTTACGCTGCCACGTTAATTATGATGTATAGAATGACGGGAATGAATGCCGAATTAAAACCCGAATTAGCTGGGAATACTCGGGAGGGGATTCTAGACAGAAATGTTTCATGAAGAAGGCTTAGCTTCTAACCGGATAATGAATTGCTTCTTTCGTTGTCTACAATAAAAGATCCATTGTGGTATACCGATCGTTGGAATTAATTATTTATTTGGTTGTGATCAGGCTTACATGTTTTATATTTTAATTAGCGATAGCAACGTAACTTTTAATTGATTAAAAATGTTCTTTGTTAACTATTTTCAAAATAGATTTATTGATTTCGTATTTTGAGATTGAATATTGTGGCTATTGATATGGTCTTCAGTAATTTTTATCACATTTTAGCGCAGTTAATATTTTGGTTGAGACTTACAAATGATGTTCTGTTACCACATTTATTAAGCTTCGTATAACTTAATATGAAAGAGATATTAAAAGTAATGGAAATTTCCAATGGTTGGTAGCTTGTACATTTCCACAGGCTATTAAAGAGGAGTAATTTTATGTGCTTGAGCTAAATTACAATTTGTCAGCGCCGTCGATTTATTAAAGCCAAAATTGTTTGACGTCCGCGCCGTCGCACAGGGCGCCCCGCACCGTCGTCTTAATAAGGATTTTGGAATAATTTAATTTTTCTGAAAGCGGCGCATTAGGTGTATCCCCGTCCGCGGCGCGACCTCGCGCGAAAGCTCATCTCTTTTCAATTTGGGCCGGAATTCCGTGCAAATGCTGGCGAGGATGGAACTCAAATATAAATTAACCCGGCCGCCGCTCCCGGACGCCTGGACAAATAAAAAAGCTATTTGGGTTTGCGCCCAGGAGGAATAAGACGCAGCCAGACGAATACGTTATTACGAGAGGGGGTGAGGGTGGAATATCTCCTTGCAACATCGGGTATAAGATGTGGGAAAACGGGATCTAAGTTCCGACATTACCGACGAGTAAGTTAATGAAGCAGTGCGACGAACCCTGCACAGCTCTTAAGATTTTTTGTGACTTCTAGGAAGCGTAAATTATCACTTGCAATTTATGACAATTCAGCGGTATCAGTTTCCTTAGGAGACGCAAGAAATAAACAGACGAATGGAGGAAACTGTTTTTAGCTGCATCGAAGATAAAAAAGCTCCGCGTGGCTCACAACAAATTTCGTATCGTCATGTAATACCAAATCGAACGAGAGATAACCCGGTTCGTGTCGTCGAAATGTTGGCTGCATAAAAGATTCTGAAATCCCCTTAGCATAAAGGATCGCCTTTCAGACGATTTTTGCCAGGATACCCAAATACCCTTGAATATACAGCGCCGCATCTGCCTAACCTTACACCTTTACACCAGAGGCTCCCAAACTTTTTTTCTCATAGACCACTTTGAAAGTTTTGCTGGTTCGGGTGGACCCCCTGCAGCTACATTTCTACCATATTCCCAAAACTCGAAAAAAATGTGAAAATTAGATCTAACTATAGAAATTTTCGTTGCGGCTGAGTTATTGGTTAATTAATTAATTGATTGTGCTGTGAGTGGATGTCAAAAAAGTAAAGTTAGCCAATCAAAAAAGTCATTCCACCAAACTTTGACATCTACCCACAACACAAGAAACCAATCAATTCTCACATATTTTATTTAGAAAACTCCCCATTCAGTGGTAAAAATAAAAAGAAAAATAGTATATTTCCTTGTGTTGTATTTATTCAAATATGTAATTATTACATTACTAATTATTATTGTTATCGTAATATAATTAAAATAGAATATTAATAACGTAACGTAACTTCTACAATGACAATCACAAAATAGTCATAATTTTAGTGGGAGGGATTTGATGGATTGACAGCAAATTATCAATATTTGGCTTCAGTTTTGTTAGGAATAACCGCAAATCTCCCCGTTCTGTGATATTCAATCTACTCCTTTTTTATTGTTAAAAGGCTTGTAACGACACTAAAACTTTTGACGAGGGAAACCCTATCAAAAGCTTTCTCGCAATTCCCCACAGTCCAAGATATTTTTCGGGTATTTTTGCCTGCAGCCAAAATGTTTGATACCCTCTTTTAAATTTCACCTTCAGTTCCTCATTAGTGCTAAGCTCGAGTAGCTCCTCTTGTAATATCACATTCTCCACTTCCGTTTCATCAAGTGGATTTATCGTCAGAATATCTTCAAATCTGATTTTAAAGTCATCATGCAGGGCAATTAAATGTTGAACGTATGTGTGAATATCCTCATCAAGGCATTCTACCTGTGACAAGTTTGAAAACTGGGAAAATTCGCGCCGACTAATATTTTGCTTCATAAATTTCAATTTTCCAAGAAAAGCTGAAATTACACTCTTTGTTTTTATTAAATTGAGGCTGTCCCCTTGTAATTGTAAGTTAAGGTCATTAAATTTTTTGAACAAATCTGTTAAATACGCGATGTCTGCTTTCAAATTGATCAGGTTTTCTTTTAAATCTGGATCTTTACTTTCCAGAAACTCTAAAACTGATTTAAAAAGTGAGAAAAATCTTGTCAAACATGCACCTTTCGACAACCAGCGTACTTCAGTATGTAAGAGCAATCGTTGGAAGTCTTCATCATTTTCATCGCACAATTGTGCAAATAAACGCGTATTCAATGCATTGCTTCTTATTTTGTTAACTGCATTAATCACACATTGAAGCGATTGGTGCAAGTTAGCACTCAAATTTTTCGCTACTATGTGTTGTCGGTGGATGACGCAGTGAATTGCAGTTATATCTGGTATAATTCTTTTAAGATGGCTTATAATTATCCACGACATCGCTCGGCCATATCAGGAGCTCCATCTGTTGCCACCGAAATAACGTTTGTGAATGGAATCGATTTTTCCTTAAAAAAATCACTCCGGACATTAAATATTGATTCACCTTTAGTGTCCGTCTCCAAAGTTTTCGCGAATAGTAGCTCTTCATGAATTTCTTCGTCCATAACAAATCGAACATATGCCAATAATAATGCTTCATTACCAGGTAAAGTTGACTCGTCCAGTTGAATAGAAAAATGAGTTGTTTGCAGATAATTATACAAGAAACTTTCAATATCAGAGCTCATTTCATCAATACGTCTTTGTACAGTGTTGTTACTCAAAGGAATTCTTTTGAGTATGTCAAATGGAGATTTGTGCAGAACAATTTTTAAAACCTCTTCAACAGCGGGTAAAATTAACTGTTCTCCAATGGTGTGCGATTTTCCAGATTTCGCTATAAGTAATGAGATATTGTAAGATGTCGCAAGCCATCATCTTTACTTTCCGACGTTGAAGCGAACATACTGTGCACGGTGGATCTCTTTTCATATTTTTCCTTCAATGTTTGAAAATATTTCAAATCTTTACCTATTTTATCAGGATGACACCTTTTAAGACACCTTCTTCGAGCTTCGATGGTTTCATAGAGTCATTGCTCAAAAATTTGTTGCATAAAAGGCACATGGGCAATCGCTTGTCTGCCTTTGATGGAAGAAAACCAAATTTTAAATAATCAACACTGTACTGTCGACATTTCTTCTTAAATTCAGCCATGTTTCGTATCAGTTACCTACCTGTAAATAAAAAAAAAACTTTGTTGTAGTAATCTAAAGGCGGTCTTACTTAACAGGATATGGCTATTTTAACAGGATTAATTGATTATTGGAATGAAATAAACAAACTACCGGCGGCAAACTGATTCTAATTATTAAAAGAAATAAGATCAATACGGCTGAACAGATTTTAATGTAATGTAAAACATTTTTTCATTAATTATATTTTGATATATTTCTATAAATTCGATAGAAAATACTTGTAAATAATGTTTTGATATCAAAACTTCGCGATTTTAATTATTTATTCATTACTTTGATGCACGTTACGACTATGTAGTATATAAAGACACGTACAATTTATGAAAATATATTTAATTATTAGTGAACCACCACACAGTCGGGTAATAAAAAAATTACTAATAAATTAGGGACAAGAAGTTCGACCTTTCTCGGCTTTCTGTTCTTTTATGGAGGTATCTAATAATGGCTTTGTTCAGTATTTAATTTTTAATACGTACCTACTACACGCAAACATTACAAATATACTTATTACAACATAAATATATCTCCTATCGCAGGTGGGTTGGAAGAGATTTCTTTTAGGAATAAGCCTCACCTTAATTTGTCCATTTTTTGTTTACCTACGTGTACAATAAATTGTAAAATAAATAGATAAATAATAAATAAAATAAAAGTATGTATAACAAATAGGCAGGTAAGTACTTACTTTTCCGACAGTGGCAAACACTAACATCGATTCACTTTACTTTTCTTTTCGAAATTCGGGAAACAAATGAATAATGTTTATCCGTGGCAAGCGTATTTATATTGGTGAAGAATCAAACAAGTTCATGCAAGATTGCAAGCACACACACCACAAGTCCTACTTCGTCCCTTTACACGTCTGAACAAGCATTGCGGACGGCGGACGGCGGCAGCGCTTTGCAAGTCTCGACACGTTGTACTGAATATGGAATATGCAAGTTTTTACAAGTAACAGTCGCTGAGCTTCTTAAAATATTATCTGCCTACATTGATAGGTGAACTCAAGCCAACATTTTAGTTCTTCACTATCGAAACCAGATAAATTTTCGTGGACCCCCGCTTACGAATTGTGAACCCCCATTTTTTTGTCACGCCAACGTAGACCCCCGTCGAGTCTCCTGTGGACCCCTGGGGGTCCACCTGGACCACTTTGGGAATCAATGCTTTACACTGTTCGGATAACAATGCGTATTCCTTCATATTTACTCAAAAGAACATGTGTTTTTAGAAGTATTTCATTGCTAATTTGTTAAATTTTTTTGTCCGGAAGCTCGTGGTTGTTGAATACAAATTTAGAGCTTAACTCGAGGTAAAATGTTTTTCCTTTTTATCTTCTGACTTTAGTTTTCTTCTACAACAGAATAAATCCATGCGAATACTTGGCTCACAGTAGAAATATCTGATATATATATACACATATTGCCTTTTTTTCTAAAAATCCATTCATATAGCTTATAATTATAAGTTAAATAACAAAATAATTCCAATGAGAATCAAATTATGAAAACTTTTAATTATTGTAAGTTCATATGAACATCGTAATATTTTTCTGTTTAATAATTTCAGGCTATTTAAAACTGAGACTCCTTCTCTCTCACCGTCTTTATGAGACATTCACATGGTACTTGTGCAAGACAAGTGTTGTCTGTGATAGCTATTATTAATTACACGGTGCTGGCAACCGGGCCTCTCGTAGCGCTCCGGCATGCCTACCTCGACTCCACTCACCCTCGAAAGTTCGATCATAAATGTAAGTGGCCATAGCTCGCAAGATACGAGCACTCAAATTGCCCCGGAGTTCGTCCGTATTAGCTGTATGTTCATTAGTGGCACGATTACAATGTCAAAGAGCTGCAATTCGCGTTCCAATCGCACGCATCGCAATCGGCGTTGCCGCTAATCCAAGGACACGCAACCAAGGGAACTAGACAAATCTTGGTTGTCAACAGCCGAGCCTAATCAGGCGGCGCGAATGACGGGAGATGCTGGTGGCTAGGGCACCTAAGGGCCCTAAATCACGGCGTGTGGCGACCGCGGCGGCCGAATTTGTATTCGCGACGGAAGCGGAACTGGAAATATCTCGCAGGATTAGATTTTCGCAGATGACTG
The DNA here is from genome assembly GCA_036346155.1 of Sinelater perroti. Lineage (NCBI taxonomy): Eukaryota > Metazoa > Arthropoda > Insecta > Coleoptera > Elateridae > Sinelater > Sinelater perroti. The sequence goes on along the minus strand of JARFIY010000046.1, from coordinate 4,350,865 downwards.
CCCTAAGCGGCGCAGTTTTTTCAAGGAGCGCCGTTCCGTTCGAAGATGTACACTTCCGCGGGGGTGGGTTGACTGCGGCGGCTGCCTGCCTCAGTGTGCCCTATCTATTTCGCATCCGAAACAAATGTGTGGAGAAAAATCTCCGTTAGAGATAATTGGAACAAAACGTTTTATTAGTGTTGTAGGAGAAGATCTTTTAAAACATTTGACACTCTTAGCAGCGATGGAGGTTTTTCAGTGTGACAAAAAAAAAACTTTTTGGTTTAAATTGCAAAAGATAGTTAATATCCCTTACTTTTGTATGATATATACAAAATCTTTCCATAAATTCTGATATGTTATAACTTATCACTATTTTTAGAAAAATTTCAGTCTGTCAATAAAATTTGTTTATTGAAAATATTCGCCTCAAACTTCTACAAGTTTTTAAACAGAATAAGATAAAGTGTTGGAAAAGCTATAAAATAATTTATGGAGCAATCAACAGGGAACGTTAAAGGCTGATTTAAATTAAGTGGACAACAAAGTAAATTTTCTCCCCAAGGCGCAGGTTTTACTTTCAACCAATACAGGAACGGTTTTAAAGGAATGTCTCGTCATTTTTTACAAGTGAAATTTAGCCGTTTCAAGTTCAGATTTGAATATGAAATCTATGACGGTCTTTGGAGAAGATAAGATAACAATGAGGATCTACTGCCCCGCGTGGGAGCATAGTTTTGCGAACTGAGCAGTTGAAACTCTTATGTTTTCGCCCTTATTGCCTAGTCGTCGCACACCATCTCTGATACGAAGCTATGTATGTAGTAAGCATCCCATCTTAGACAATCACATTGTCTTTCTAGAAAGCAAAATATTTAGAACTTACAACAGGTTTGTATATTTGAAGTGCTACTATCTTATTGTTATCATAATTATTACTATTATTACTCTCTTTCTGGGGCAACAAAATTCGTCCTTCTTTCAGTTATATCCTGCAACAGGATTCACCCTTTATTTTTGAAAAATACTCAGCAAAACAAATTGTATTTTAACACGCACACCAAGCCGAACTCGCAAATTATTCCCGCTTAAAGCCAATAAGAGGGCATGACGAGGCGAAAGCTCAATTATAGCCACCCCTGTCTCGCCACCCCGTCCCTGGATGCAACATATCGCTTTTCGCTCCGTTTGCATCAATTTTTGCGCGCGCCTGATTACATCGGGCAAAAAACTCGGGCTAATTGCCGCTTCGTGGGCATTATTCAATAACCAAAACAGTGCCGGATGCCTCCACAAAAAGTCACACACTAGCCTCACAGGGGAACGCAGGCCTTTATGCTTGTTTGTTTCAGTGGTTGAAGCTCCTCTGGAATCTGCCGAAAGTTTTGAAGCCACGCAATTGCGCCATTCAAATCCAGAACATTAACATTTCGGGTTCTATTGTCTCGAAGGTTTCGCAAGCTGACACTTTTTGAAAACGGGCGAGCAAAAGACGCCCGGAGTTAAGATTGCTGCAGATAACAGCGAAAAAGCGGTTGTTCGTTCCGAAAAAGTCCCAGAAAAATTGCCCCTATTCGGGAGTTTTCAGCAGCAACCGGCAATTTTTCAAAACTGTGTTCATGTTAGGCTGCTCGCACTGCCAGAATCGCAGAAAATTACTAATTAAGAAGCCGCGGCAGAGCACAGCTTGAAGTGCTGTAGCGTGGACGAAATTGTCCTCCGCAAAGGGCAAGAGAAGTCTTGCAGAAGAGCTTAATTTAAGGGACGGTCTCAAGATGTCTGCTTGGAACCGAGCAAAGTTCAGACGGCTAGCATTTGTAGGCCTAGAAAACTTTGTTAGGGATGAACCCGGCCAGCTCAAAATTTACACTCGGGCCGCCATTTGTATACAGCGTGCGACAATAAAAAATGTTTCTGTAGACTCGGTTGCTTTCAGACGATGAGTTGAATATGATGTAAAACGTATTTCAGAATTCGGTATAGTTTATCCTATATTTCTTGTAATTAGAAAATAAACATGATCTTGGTAAGTCATGAAGGTTCGATGACCCCAAAACAGTGTGTTCAAATTCCTATCTATTTTTGAATTAAGTAGGAAAATAGCCAGACGGACAAAAACTAAGATACTGTGAACAACATTTTTTATAACAATCAGAGGAGGAACTCTTCTACTTATTGCCGTTTTAAATTCTCAAATTTACAACCATGAACTACGAAGGGTATTAAAGCTGTCTGGGCGACTACAATATTTTTTACGGTGTTACTTCTAATTTATTTAGCCAATTAACGTCCAACTGCCACTTCCTGATCCGATGATATTTATTGGGAAGTTTAAGAAGCTTAGCTGGGTACAACGGCGATTGTTAGGCAATTTTTTCCGTTCCTGTGCATTTAGCTCATTTAATTCGAAGCAGGGCCGCCAAAGGGATTATGCCGCGCTTGGTATTCTGCGGAAATACCAGATCACTGTTTTTCGATCTCTACGGTCTGTTTATCAGAGTACGCTCTCGCCGTATCGGATAGTCTCGTTCAAAGTGCACTGAAACATTGTAAAAGAGCGCCATTGCGCCTCGAGAGATATCCCAACGAGGAGCAAATGGACGCACGCCGTTTCGGGCACATAATTTATGCCTTCGTAAGGAGAGATAAATACAGAAGTTTCGACAGTTATCTCCCACTTTTAGGACGTTTTTAGGGGACAGTTTCATTTCTCTTCTAAAAGCTTTGGCTTTCACGTCTGTCCACGTATGGGAAGGGCTTCCGGGGAAATTTTGTTTATTTCCTGCATCATCGTTTGCGACGACTATTATTTACATTGTGTATGCGGCTATAAAAATAATTTTCAGGAAAATGCGGAAAGTGGAATAATTAAGATATCGTTGAAACATACATGTGGCATATTGCGACTTAAGAAGCAGAGATTTCGGATTCAAATTATTTTAAAGAATAATTGTAAATAATGAAAATTAAGAAAGTCAAAATTTTACTTACAATTATAAGTAAGCAACGGATGTTCTTTAAATAGAATTTTTTATATTGTCATTTAAATTTTGTGCTGATTTAGTGTATTTTTCAAAAAAAAATGTTTTCTATTTTATCTAATTATAAAATACTTGTTTACCTATAAAAAAGTAGAAGGTTTAGGAATGAAATCTTCTAATTAGTACAGTATGATAATATATATTTGGTACACTAAAAGATAAGTAAATACAATTAAACTATCTATTGGGTTAGATGGTAAAAGAAATGCCATTATATTTACACTTCTGATATGTAAGAGTTGTGTTTGCATTTTGTTACTTAAAATCGACCAGAATTGTGTAGGACGTGATGACAACTTGGTAACTAGGAGTTCCGAGTATTATTGCATTCATTATACTTCCCTAAATCGTCCCTAGTGAGGAAAATCCAAGTGAGAACGAGACATCTCGTAGGCGTTGTTGAATTCAAAAAGTGACTATAGTAAAGCATGAAGAGGTTACCGTGCCGAATAAATGAAAAAGTCTAATTTATCTAAAAATACCTAAAAGTAGCCGTCCTCTACTTTAGTAAAAAAAATAGATAAAATATAGGTATCATACTTGAAACTATAATTACAATTTCTCGATAATAATTAAAGACAATGATTCCGATGTGAGAGATCTCTATTATATACTAAATATTAGAAAAATACTCTGGTTGCGTTTCTAAATATATTACCTAATCAAAAGTATCCGAAAATTTATCTACAACTAGTAAATTGAGTTGTCTGACAAGTATAAAATGATCCCCGGACTATACTATAAGTACTAAGCAGAAGGACAAAATAACATTGAACGTGATTTAGTTCTCAGTTATCACATGAACAGAAAATTGATCACAGACATTTCACCTCTTCTTAATTTGTTCAAGTCATCTGTTAATGACATGACAGTGTAGTGGGAGCGCGAAGACACAACCACCACAATACCTATAACAGAAAATCATAGGTCATCATGTGAAAGAAGCATTAAATTGAGACAAGTCCACAATTTCTACAGTAAACTCTAAGCCCTACCTGCATTTATGAAAAGAACGACGCCGCTGCAATGTGGACAAGTGGTTTACACTAATAGATTGTCGGATTATGTGCCAATTAGGTAGGAGAATGGGAATGTGGTGAATGTCTAGAAATGATATCTGCCAGAATTTATAGAGCCAACAGTGAAAATTGGAGAAGGTGGCATTACGGTTTAGGGGTGCTTTTCATGGAATGGACTGGGTTTCCTTAGAAAATTGAATCCAAATGCGAAAAGATACAAAAATATTTTGAACAGTTTGATCTTGTCCTACCATAGAAGAACAATTCAGTGCCAACGGTTATCTGTATTGCCATAAAAATGCCGGGTTCGCTCCAGACCTCAGCGAACCACATTGTTACACGCTCTTTCGGAAGAAAGGGCTACCATTTTTTCGGAGTCTTAGCGCTTCCTTAAAAATCTGTCCCACAGAATTACAATTAAAGGATCAGTTATCGAAACTTGTAACACAAGTCTAATACTTTTAATCAGATGTATTTCTGGAAACACTTCGAACTGTATATTGCACAGTTGAAATTGAACAGTTGCTAATTATACTCCGATCATCCCATTATATTTTGAAGAGAAAAATATTTGACAGTTTGATGATCAAACCGTGCCTTGGAGAGTGAAATTTGATAGTTAATAATAAACAATGGTGAGACTTTACGCTTGCGTTATTACCCCTTGTTCGAAACGAACTCAGGTACTCATTATTTTTAGTGACTGAGTAGGCCACCCGTTAGGCATCAGAGAGCACCGGGAATGTATCCGGGTCCATCCACACCGCAGCCACGCGGCACAATTTTTAAGGAAGGAGAGAATACAAATAATACAATTGTTCAGCATTGATGTTTCTTAAAATAATAAAAAATTAATTTTGTATTATCTAAAATCGTATTTTCGTTTGTTAGTGGTGTATTAACTCTATAAATTATTTTTACTCTAGCAATTCAATTTTGCTCTATATAATTTATGGCTTGATAATATCGGAAATAATGCCTTTCCGCATCTAGAAGTTTCCGATTGCGCGCTGCGCGGCTAGAAATCAAATAATTTTTTCCGGAAGATTTTATCCGGTTTCCCCCGTCGAAATGAAATTTTGCAAACCGAATACTAGAAATATACAGACCGGCGACCCTTTCCGCCAAGACGCATTTCTATTTTTGCTGAATTATCAGCTGCCCAAGCAAAATTGAGCGATGAATAAATTTCTACCCTGCGGACATACATGCGCGCCGGCAACCACGTGGCTTGCGTGCCCCTAAAATATCGAACTTGAGAGAGATCTTAGCAGCGGGCGATCACAATTAGTGCGGCATCAGATGTTCATGTTCCCTTGGTCTTTCGGCACCCGCTCGCGCCGTGGGTGAGCGACGACGGCAAAGTTAATTTTGTTTGACGAAGTGTGGTGTAACGCGTGCAGCAAAATAATGTCAAAAATAAATCCGCCCTGTCTCGCTGGGCGCCATGTCGTAACTGATTTCATATCGCCCGCGCTCGCTGCACGTCTCATACATACATAATGGTGATACCAGAGAAGTGGCTTTCTGATGTTGCTGGATTTGGATGATGCATTAGGAAGAAACGTCTTGATTTAACCGCGATATTGCAGCGCGGGAATGGGGAATTATTTATCGTCCTTTGCCACAGATTGGCTAGACTTGTTGCATCTCTAGGGATTTGCTGGCGGATTTCTTTTATCGGTTTCATAGTGATATAGATTAAATTATGCTCCATTGTTGTGAAGTGGACAAGTTTACCCCCTCCCTCTCAAATTGGTTTCTCTTTAAATAACTTTGTTTTTATGAATATTTAAAAAAGAACTTTGAGGTTTACTAACTAAGAATTCATGGATTTGCTTTGGGATATCAAATATATCTTACTGTACCTCATTATAATCGAAAATGATCCCAATATCAATTTTAAATTACGAAATCATTTAATGCCGAGTTTAATATTTCCATTGGATAGGAATTTGAATGTTGCACTGATTAGTAAAAATTGGAACTTTTATAATAGTTTTCCATATAAAATTCCTTAACTACCCACAGAATTCGACTAATAAGTAGCCTAGCAAGGTACACCGACATAAAACGCGTCTGAAATTGATAACAGTAAAAGAAAAGTGCAGGGCTTGTAATAAATGGTAAAGGTCCAGAAACTTTCAAACCAAGACCATCCTAAAGAATTGAACGTTACATTTTACTACTTTCTGTGCCGCCCATAATAAAATCAGGTGAAAATTGGACTCCATCTATAAACTAAAAATAAACATCATTGGAAAAATCCTGCTCAAATTTTCACACCATTGACTTCTAATGACTTAAATAAAAGAAATAGAACACCTATGCTGGACAATTATCTCTACCTCTGAGACCAGTTTCTTCTGCGAAAGTCTACAGAGAAATCAAATTAATCAGCTCTTAGTGGGTAATACAATAAAACATCTCCCAAAAAAGTAATAGCCCTTATTGCAATGATATTCAAAGTGTACAAATAACCATGATATATAAGCCTGGAAAACCTCTTACGTTTAAATTATTTGAACGATTACTCTCCTACATAAAATCAAGATCATCCAATGATCTAACTCTTTTGCATCAGTTTATTAAGGAAAATCTTGAAGGCAAAATGTGTGCTTTAGTGTTTTTAGCTATTAAGTAAGTCTTCGGCAAGGTAGACTTCTCTGGGTGATGCAAAAGGAACGCATGTTTTTGAAATGGGTAATAGTTGAGAAGAGGAGGTCGACGACCACTATACATCACTTGTAAGCGGTTCACAGTTTTAATAGCCACGGCATTTTCTTTAGAAATAATCAATTCTGTTGTTTCTATCCAATATTTTTCCGCCCACACTTTAATTTTGCTTCAGTTCCTAATAATAATACAATATTCTGATGTGTTGAACCCACGCAAATTACTCTAGAGCTCTCTCCACAGTGTTAAGGTTCCATTTTGATTTCGAAAGTAGGAATCTTTTGAGCTCACTTTTTTTAAGAAGAAAGAATACAGTAACAGTAAATTGAAAGCATTTTGTTGACATATTGCACATAATTTTTGCATCAACAACTTCAGCGTTTTGGGGTTATCATGGACATAATGTGGTTTCAACAAGATAGAGCCACAGCCTACCCGACATATATTTCTCCAACACGTAATCTCACACGCTCAGCCGATTTGTCTGTCTGCGATTTCTTTCTTTGGGATTACATGAAATCGGCAGGTTCTCTTCGCCACTTAATAAATCTTGTTAAGTGTGATACAGAACTTTGTAAACAGACTCTCGAGCAAGAAGGACGTTGTCATTAAATAATCAATGTATACCTGTGAAAACTGCATTTATTACAAATTGTTTTGGTATTAATAGAAATTTTTTATATTTAAACTCAACGAAATTGTAATTATTTGAAAAAATATAAATAAAATTTGCTTTTTTAAAATTTTACCCAACTGAAAACAGTTCTAAGAAGCTCGAGAATGTACCCATTAATCAGCTACATTTCACCTTGTACAAATTTTGTGAGGTCGTTGGAAAATTGAAAGTAAACACTGATAAATCCACTCAAGTTGTATTTTCTATAAAACTTGATATTTGTCTGCAAGTTACCATCTACAATCGACTTGATTGAATCGAAATACTTAAGATCTCATTTTTAACAGAAAGGCTGACTTGGAACAACTGCATAAAGGCCAAACGACAACCCAACTTTAAGACAGAAATATGTACTGGTTAGTCGGATGTAAATCACAGTTGAGTTTAGAAGAGAAACTGATACTGTATAGGACTATCGGATCGAACTATGGGAGTGCAGTAAACTCCCAAACAAAAAATTTGCAATATTTTTGATCAAAGATATATTTCGGCCAACGCTTCATGTTTCTTTAGCATCTTCTTCAAAATCTCTTTCTCAGCAATGGTATCAACAATTTTGCTAGAAAAAGCTAAGATTGCACCTTAAACCCCACTACCCATCACCCACCTATACAATCACCAGTCCATAAATAGAATATTAAACAGGTAGTAACTGGAAGACCTCGTTGAATTTTTTTTTTTTTTATTGATCAGATACATAACTATTTACAATCTGCTGCAAAGCAATAAGTAAATGATTTACGTAAGTGTGGGTTTAGGTGGAAGTTGACGTTCATTAACATCACTTCTGCTGTAACTTAATGTAAGAATACTAGTACTAAATCCGGAAGGGTAAGTCCAAGGTGTAGTGTCTTTTAAGTCTGCGGTTGTGTTCACTGCTATCTAGTAGGTTTAAAGCTAAATGATTGGGGTGCAATTCTAGTTTATTGATATATCTTTCACTATTTTTAACTATTTCACTCTTCACTAAACTTATTTTTAGATCACTGTAAATGTCCGCATTGGTTATGTAGTATGGTGCATTAGTGATGGTTCTTAGTGTTTTTGACTGGAATCTTTCAATTATCGAGATATTGGAAGATGAAGCACTTCCCCATATCTGGATACCATACATCCACACGGGCTTGAAGATGACCTTATATATTAACAGCTTGTTGTCGAGAGAAAGTTTCGAGTTTCTACCCAGTAGCCAGTAATGCTTGCTGAATTTTAAATTTAATTGTAGTATTTTCTTCCACAAGTGTGTTTTCCACGTAAGGCCCTTATCGAGATGTATTCCCAGATATTTAGCCGAATCGGCCTGCGGAATTTGCTGTCCATTGAGGATTATTGGCGGGCATATACCACGTCGTTTAGTGAATGTGACGTGCACAGATTTCGCTTCGTTTATTTTAATGCGCCACTTTTTAAACCAATCGTGAACAGTATTGAGCCTATTCTGCAGTTTTGCTGATGCTCTAATTGGATCACAGTCGGTAGCTAGCAGCGCAGTATCATCCGCGAACGTGGCGGTTGTGGTAGTTTCACAAGTCGGTAAGTCAGCCGTGTAGAGGAGGTATAAGAGCGGTCCCAGGACACTACCCTGGGGCACACCAGAATTTATGGGCATAAGATTAGTGAGTTCATTTTCGTATTTAACTTGGAATAGTCTATCGTGTTAATAGGATTTTAGAATGCGATATTAGTTATCCGGTAGCCATTTCTTTAGTTTATAGTGCAGCCCCTTATGCCAAAAAATGTGGAACGCTTCACGATTTTGCGTGTCATCCTTGCGCAGGGGCCATGCTAATCTTCTCTGTATCGTTCCAATTTTAGTATATGTACCGCCGAAGCGAGTACCCTCGTTGAATGATTTTTAGATTCCTTGTTTACTTTTTTTGTATAGCGCGGATAGTCCTTATTATCGATGGTAGTTTTTACTTTCACCCTTTAATAGGGATGGTCCTTCTGAGTTTCTAATTTATCGAATTGTGGAAAGATAGGAACGTGAATTTATTCTACACAATAAAAAGTGTCTGTAAGACAATGAAATGCAAGAACTACGAAAAATATTGTTGCCGTTCGAGGCAGTGTTCGTTCATTAAGACTCAAATTTGCCAATTCGATACTATGGTATTTTGATTTTTGCAAACTATAACTTGGCGAATTTGACATTTAGACTTACATCTATATAAAATTATTTTAGCTGAAGAACTGAAGCCCATTGATCACCGTATGTTCTTCGATTTTGGGGGTTATACGAACTGGGAACTGATCACAATTTTTAGAAAAATCAACTTTTCTGGTTGAATGCCTTCGTTAAGTAACAAAATTACCATTTTTGGAACTAATCTAACCCAAGAGTGGTTGAAGAAACAACATTTACAAAAGGGAACTATAGGGTGGTATTTATTGCACGGAGGCATCATTAGATTATATTATTTTTTTAATTATGAAGGAAAGTGAATCAAACACTTTATATTATAATCATTATTTGTGGTCACAGTTAGATAATATGAACTTAAAATGTAATTTAAACAGGAAATTGTCACGAGCGAAAAAGTTTGGTTGATCAATAATTTCACAAAATGGACTTGTGAATTGGCTCACGAGGTCTTACGATTTTTGCGCCAATCCTGAAACACACACTGATATGTTGCATCGAGTCATGGCAAGTTGAGTTTCTCGAATACATCAGAATTATCGCAGTCGTGGTGAACATTTAATTGTGTTGTTCAAAAGATAAAGAATCTTAAGCTTTCTGTTTTGTTTTCATTTTAAAGTTCTATTCTGGCTTGAGTTTTCGAAGCGCGTGGACGTTCTTTGCGATCGGCGATAATCAAGTGCCCGTGTGTAAATTTAAATTCGAATTCGAATACGGCTATTTATAATGTGAAATATAGCCAGTGGTGCTGATAGTAGTGTAAATTAGAGGTCAGATTACATTTAAAAATTGTATGTGCAATACTTTTAAAACTCCCTATATGTTTCCATGGTTTGGCACCGGCCCTGGGCCCCCCAACTGTGAATGCACCAGGACCGTTGTGTTTCATCTACCTATTATGCAACCAACAAATATGAGATCCTAAATATATCAAAATCAGGTATCTATCCTACTACAAGTCCATCATTCCCACAAATATATTAAAATCTGTTGCCAATTGAACAAATTCTCATGACTAATAGATATTATCAACACCAAAACCAAATACAACCGATTACGATACAAAACTCAAACCCTGATATAATTTTAACTTTATCTGAAGCAAGTTGTAGTAATTATATTAAAACAAACATAAGCGAATAAACCACAGATCATGTAGTGATCAGTGAGAATCAAGAAATGTCCGCCGAAACAAGTAAAAACACAAAGAAACACGACTGGCAAATTGTTAAAAAATTGAAAATTAGGGATTAGTTCACTTAAAAACAGTAACCAAAAATAACACACAAATCCAAACAACTAATAGATTCTGTTAACAGAAACAAACCTACATCAAAGCCAAAATTAACCAATCACATTACGAAATGGAAATACAAACTCTCAACCAAAGGATCCAAAACCTCCCCCAATATTTATCTGAGGTGTCACGGACTACAAGGTGGCTCTGGTCACAGAAAAAGAAACATACATTAGAAAAATAACATTGTAAAGATAAATCCAATGGCCGTAGAGGCTTACAGAAAGCTAATTAAGCATCATCGCGAAGAAAAAATTATTTATTATACCTACCAGCTCAAACAGGAGAGAGCGTACAGAATGGTTATAAGGAACTTCCATCATTCTATATTGTTAGAAGATGATATATTATTGTCAGATACAGGGAAAGCAAGAAACGATTACCGTTATTTTTCGTGAATTTAGAACAAAAAATTTTACAATCTTCAGTTCTTACAACGGATAAATATTAAAGTAGAATCACCGAGTCAAAAAAGTGATAATACAATGTACTAGATGTCAAGATTATGGTCACTCAAAAACTTATTGCATGAAACTGTTTAACTGTGTCGAGTGTGGGAAATCTCATGACTCAAAAACATGTACGAGTCCAAGGATATGCCAGCAAACATGTGCTCTGTGTAATGGAGCCACCCAGTAAACTATAAAGGCTGCACTGCCAGTCATCCTGGCGAAGGAGATCATGCAGGATCCGCTGTAATAAAAATACAAACATTTCCCCAGGCTATGTGCATCGTAACAATCTACAGTCCACTAAGACACCAAATTTTGGCTAATGAATACTAACAGTTTTTCCTAACTCTTTGATCAGACGTTCTAGTCAATGGTGACTGGAATGTCAAAAATATGATGTGAGGGTCAAGCCTAACTTCAACTAAAGGCCGGAATGTAGCTCAAATTATGCAATAACACAATATAAATTTTTATCAACTGAAGAACCAACGTACTGGGCTACTGGCCATAATAAGATGCCAGATTTTCTGGATTTCATCGTTATGAAATGAATATCCAGTATATATCTACAGTAAAATAGAATCAAATCTTGATCTGCACACTTATCACAGTGCTATTATAATAATGTTAAGTACTGAAGTTATCTGGATAGATCCACCGTTGCACCTCTGCTCTAAGCAAATCAACTGAGAACTATTTGAGTAGTTCATTAATGAAAACATCAATTTAAGCGTCCATATAAAAGTACCTCATGAAATTGACGAAAGTAGTACAGTATTTTACCAAACTACTACAGGAAGTGTTCTGGCAATCAACCCCAAAAAGAAGTAAAACTCTACCGGAACAACACAGCATACCATTACACATACATAAAAAGGCTTGTTCAAGAAAAACGTAAGGTCCGTAGCAAGTGACAAAGAACAAGACACCTTGAAGGTAAAACGATATTGAATAGGTAGGCTAACATATGCACTGCTTACAGTTCTACAAGAAGACCGAAATGATACGTTTCAACACCAGAAGATCATTCATTGTAGAAGGCGACAAAAAATTCAAAAAACCAACAATGTCGGTGCCGCCCATAAGGAAACCAGGTCGCAACGGGCATGCTCTTATGAAAAAAAGCTAACATTTTCGCGGAACATCTTGCTAATATATTTACTTTACTTCCATCGGAAGCAAACGACAGTGAAATGCAAACCTATCATGATGCTCCATGTCAGTTGTCCCTACCAGTAAAACTATTTTTAACGAAGAAAGTCCCTAACGAAATAAAGATCACTAATTCTCACAAGGCTCGTGGATACAACTTAATAGTAGAAGAAATTCTAAAACACCCTCAGGAAAGCGATTGTCCTCTCAACAATAATTTACAATAGCGTTACGACTGTGTTACTTTCTAATACAGTGGAAATTTGCTCAAATTATTATGATTTCCAAACCAGGGAAGCCACCAACTGAAGCATCATCCTACAGATGGATAAGTGTTTTACCTATAATGGTAAAAGTATTTGAAAGGGTATTCCTTAACAGAATTAAAGATACCATGTCCACAGAACATCTAAATACCGGAATATTAGTTTGATTGTAGAGAAAAGTGCTCCACAATACAATAATTCCACAGATTAGTTAATAAGATCAAGGAAAGGTAATGTGTGCAGCAGTTTTTCTAGACATTCAGCAAGCATTTGTTAAATGATGGATTCTTATACAAGCTGAAGATAAATTTACCTAATCAACTCTATATCATTCTAAAATCATATACAAGACAGATATTTTTAAGTAAAATTAACAATATTTTGTCTGACTATCACTTAATACAATACGCAGGTCAGTGCACTAGGACCATGCTTATATATAATCTACATGGCAGACTTACCAATTATGGATCACACTATGGCAGCTACATTCGCTGGTAATACAGCAATCCTATCAACTGACTTTGACTCAAAAATCATCGGAAAACCTACAAAACCAACTACATGTATTGCAGAAATGGCTAAAACATAGAAGAATTGCAGTTAATACTGATAAATATGCTCAAATTACGTTCACTATAAAGTATGTTTTTACCCACATGTAATAAGTAATACTCCTATATCAATAAAAAAAAAGTTTCATATTTAGAACTTCACCTAGATGAAAAATCAACATGGAAAGCACATATCAAAGCCAAGAAACAACGGATAAACTCAAAAGTTAAACAAACGTACTAGCTGATTGGTAGAAATGCCCGACTCCGTTTAGAAGGCAAACTAAATCTATACTGAAAAGCCCATATGGACATATGGAAATGAAGCTATGGGGTTAAAATAAGCCGTCAAACACAAAATATTACAGACGGTACAATCAAAAATTCTCCGTATAATAACGAACGCGCCTTGGTATGTATCGAACCTTACAATACATAATGATCTGAAAGTACCATATATACAAAATGTCATTAAATCAAAGTTATTAAACGCAAATACCGCAATATAGAACACCAACCAGCTAATAGTTGAAATATCCAATCAGCCCTGCTGAAATAGAAGATTAAAAAGACAATGGCCAGAAGACGTGACTGAATAAATTCGGATGTACTATCCATGGTTGGGATCTCACTCAAGCCGTTTCACATAAAACACATTTGCTTATTACTCTGTGAATTGAGTAGCTTATAAATTTGCAGTTGAAATAAAACAAATTAAAGTTCTAAAGACTTGTCTGTGCTTTGCTAATACCACCATTATAGAATGAAATCACTAATTTGGCAGATATATTTTAAAACTTACTGCCGTTGCCATCTTCAAATTATCCCTTGGGAATTTTTTAAATAACGATAGCGTTAGCCGACGAACATTTTTGTAACTCTTCTAAATTCAACCTCCATATGAAATTAGTCAACTCTGAAAAATTGCTTTTTGCAAATTAAATATTTAAGCCTATGTAATTATTTTAACGTTGCTTGTGTATGTGCATGTAACAACACTAACTGAATTATAAAGTGACAATTTGAATAATAAATTGCGATACTGCGAGCGTTGCTGCATTATTGGAGCGAAAATTTTCGTATCCCGTCAACTAAACGGATTTATTCGCTAACGGAGATATAGGGCATATTTTTATTTAAAAATGGGTGCAACACTCCGGCACATAAAATACATACCTGTACATTTTTGTTTCTCTAGGGACGCCTAGGATACATTAAGGATTTTATTATGCAAATAAGATATAAGGTAAGCTGCTCCCGTCCGCGATGCTTTTTCGTTTTATGACAAGAATAAACTTGCGGTCGTGTGGAGGTGCATGGTTTAGATCCTAACAGGACGAAACTGGATTTGTATTAATGCCGACAGATCTCGTTCGGGTGTTCTTCAGCTTTGGCGGATGCGACCTTCAGCAATCGAGTTAGGGCCGTGATTACCCCGCCTAATTAACACCCAGTGGTGGACTTCGGGGTAATAAAGCAGATTAGCTGATTTCCTGCAGTACGAGCACCCCTGGCCCTATTATTGCCTGCCAGGACGGCGCCCCGTTTTCGGCGTGCTCTCGCTTCAAAACAACAATTAGCTGAGTTATGAACAGCCGACTGAACCCCAGATTTATTAGCAGCCATTTCGCGACTAATATTCCAATTTCGACATGTTTTCGAACGGGCGCGAGATCGGCGGTTGTGTTACTACGCGCGCTTCGCGTAATTGCCTGTCAAATTGTAAGCGAGGCTAATTTATAATCGCCAACTGGCACTGTAGTTGAGAATGAATCGACGAACTCGCCTTAAAAAGTTTTTCCGTAATGGAGAGGGATGCGGCCTTTTTCCATTCACGTTGCCAATTTGTTTCTCCAATGTTGGTGTAACCAACGCGATTCTGTGCATGAAAAATTTGAATCTGAAATATAATTTTTATAATTCTAAAAATTTATATAACTAAAGGAAATTACTAATGGGGCAAACTAATCGCTTCATACGATTATTGCTATTAGCAGTTTCTAGTATTTTTCTGGAATAAATTATTTACGGCTAGCCAAGTTTTTTCGGTGATTTCAATGAGCGGTCGCACAAGTAGCGGCTTTAAAATATAAAGTTATGTCCGAATAAATTCATTTGTTTATGTCTCCCTGGTTTTCTTTATTTTTGGGCGGTACTAGTTGTGTTATGAATAATAAATGAACCCATTCCAACTTGTTGTAGGTAATTAACGAAATGCGAGCGTAAATAAGTTAGTGCCGGCAACTAAAACCCTTTACGGCAACTTAACTGTTGTTTTTCTGCGAAACTGCTTTAGGAATTTACCGCGGGCCAATAACCATTCGCGCATCTCGTAAGAACCGATCCGCTTCGTAAAACTGCTAAAGCAGTAATTAAAACTTTCGCAAACCATATTAATTCGGGAATTACGACTCCGGATAATGGACTCGAGGGTAATCCTCGCCCGACGTGTGCTAGCCGCATTAGAGCGGCCCTTCTGAAAAAGCTCGCCGCAAGGAGCCAAACTTTCCACGAAATCATCCGCGATGAAAGCTGCATTTGGGCTCCGCAGAGGCAGCGCTCCGGTTTTTATTTTAAAATACGACGCGTCCCCGAGGAGCGAGCGCCGCTCCGGTGCTCGGATTAGCCATTCAAATTGTCCCCTTCCGGCGTCCTGCAGGATAGCGCTCGATGTAACTAATCCAATTACAAAAACGGCCGGATTAAGCGAATGCAAGGAATCAATGCCGCTGCAAGTAAAAAATTTTAATAATCGCGAGCGTTGCTGCTTCCCGGACCCGAATTAATTTACTTTTCCGATTGCGAAGCTTAATAAATCACAGAGCGAATAAAAGCGCGCGGATGACGATCTCGTTTGTTTTTACTGGGAGGCAGGCGATTCGTCGAGGGCGAAGGGCCGATTAGGAGAAGTGCGAAAATTCGAAGCTTAACGACCCCAAATTAAATGTTTCCCGACACTGCTATTTTCAGGGAAAAGCACTGAAGCGCTCACGTTTTGATTCGCGAAAAAACCGGTGCCGAATCAGTAGGATCCGCTTGCAGGTTATTAATGGCGAAACTTTTCTGGGATATTTGTCGCGCTGTTTTCGCTTCGGAAAGTCGCAACTTTGGATGCATGCAAACAAAGCGCGACCAGGAAGCCGAAAACCAGCCTTCGCTGAAAAGTTCGGGCGACCGTTCACGGCCGGTTTGGAATTAATTCGCCCAGTGCGACGCAAGCGATCGCGTGCGCCCCGCAAACTGTTCCAGCAGGGCCGAGTTTCCAGAGCGAGACCGCTTTGCAGCCTCCTACGGACCCGCGCTCGTCGGTGTTTGGATGGGAGATAAATCTGCTAGAAGGATCGGGGAACAGATTGATGCCGGAGGAAAATCTGTTTGTGGGGAAGGCTTAAGTGAGTTGTAAGCATGAGGGTCCATTTTGGGAAAATTTTATGTAATTAAATTTTGCATTGATTTGTCATGTCAGAGTTCTCAATAAAGCGAGCTGTTCAGTCTTAATTATTTTGAAAAATTTTGACTTTTTCTATCTTTACAAAATTTATTTGATGTAATCTATATTTCTAATACAAATTTATTGAAACAAATTGTACGTATAAATGAAGTCAAATTTTTAAATTTAACGTGTGCATCGGTGGAATCAACCGGATTTCTCAAACAGCCAGGGACGGAATGTATAGTCTTCTGAAGGAAATCGTTTAGTATATTGTCGAGAACCTTTTAAACCCACGCTTCCAAGTCTTTCAGTGTGCGAAGCTATCCTTTGCATAGCCTCACAGGTGAAAATCACATGGAACGAGATTTGGACTTCTTGGGGGTCGTCCTAGCCAGTGTCTTGGGAGCAAAAGCAAAACGGGCTCGCCAATATTATCCCAGCTAAATACAGTGAGCTACACATAATCTTCAAACATCTGAATAAAATGGTTTGCGTTTATGGTATCATCCGCAAGATATGCTCTAATGAGTCTTGTTGCCGCCATTCCACAGCACACTTAACTTTTGGTCGAGTTTTCATCCTCTGAGAATTGCTATTACGTGACGCCCGGTCACTTAAGCTGTGGCACTTTTTTGTTGTCTCTAGACGTTGTGTTGCATTCCTCTCTTTCATTATACGTCACCATCTCTGCACAGAAAGAGTGAAATTTTATAGTAGCTGGCTCCTAAATAGTCAAGCGGTCAGCCATATTTGTCCTTGCGGCCAGTGCCTGAATTATAGACGCGGAAAATATGAAATCATGTTTACTATCGCTTATTTAGAGAATGTTTTCATTATGAGTAGTAATTCTAGAAATTAATTTTTAATGCTTAGTTAATTTTCACCCATTCTGTAAAATTTTATAAAATAGCTATAACTTATTTTGATAAGTACGTCATTAGATAAGAATTGTTGTTGTTGACCAGTTTTGTCCAGTAAATCGTGTGCGATCTGGTGTTTATGGTTCTTTTTGATAAAAGCACGCTTTAATAGGATATCTCTTGAGTAACCATATACTCACTAATTTCCTCGTCTATAAATTAACACCACGTTAGTTACTGCCAAAATTAAATCCCACGCTTTCTTAGAGTCTGTTTTGATGTACGTTAGCTAGTCGACCATGAATTAATTATCTGCGTTGAGATACTGGCGGCAGTATAATTTTAGCATCTCATCATTACAATTGAGTTAACCGTGTTAAGGCAGACCTTTAGAAATAAACTCGCACATGAGGTGGATCCCAGCCAAATTGGAATACCATCTATTTTTTTACGGAAACCAAACTGATTGCACAAGGAACTTACGTGCATTTCTCTAGCAATTTTAGTTGCAGTCATATTTTTAACGTCGACTTACATATCGTTTTGTGTCGACTCATTCATAATACAGCCCAGACGTGGCCAATTTCATGTGGAATTTTCCTCGCCTCGACGTCCGTTACCCCGCATCAAACCCAACGTTTTTAATTAATTAACCATCAAAGCGTCGCGGCGGCGGAAAGCGCCGGGAACAAATCAAGGCGAGCTGCTGCAAACGCGGAAATTCGGATCAAGCCCGTTAGCGCGCTAAATAATTTATCGGGCCTAATTCGCCCTCCTGATTGGTTTCTCCAGCACCTCGTAACTGCGCCAATTTGTCCCGGCGCTTAATGAGGACTTTATCCGCGGCGTAATTTGTTGTTTGACGAGGGTGAGTACGGCGGCAGCCGCAAGGTGCACTTTTGCACAATCAAAATCGTCGCTTGCTTCGCCACCCGACTTGCGACGGCGCCGCATTGTCATGAGCAAAAAGCGTGGGCTGCGAGTTGTGCGACTTCCCTGCCAATTGTCTCGTATTTCATCTCCTGGCAACCCTAATCTTCGACGGGACGGGCGCTTGAAAGAAGCCCTAATTAATTTCTGGCTAATTTGAGCTCATGATTTCGCAATCGTTGGAAGCGAACAAAGGAAGATCTTAGACCGTAAAAATCGTATATTTTTAAAGTCGTTTAAAAATATACATTTTAATCTCCTAACCTTGTAGTTAGGTTCGTAAGATTGATACCAAGCTGTGAAAAATCGACTTTTTTGCTGGAAACTCTTGAACTAATCGATCGCTTGTTTAATAATCGGCCCAAATGGTTAAGTATCTTTTTATAATTCCCACTTGGTTTAAATATGAGCTCGTTCGCTCTAAATAACGCCCAGACGTTATGACTGACATAATAGATAATATCGGAGGAACAAAAAGGGAGATACGAAACTCGTTATGCTTTTGATAACCTAAGGGGAAATCTAATATAGCTTAAAAACAGGTAAAGAGAATCATAGAAGTTTTACACCACAGCCTTTGTTTTCTTTTTATCTTATCTTTGTTTCCATTGCCTGAGATTACTTTATCTCGTCAATATAAATGTCCATTCATAGAACCTAAGATCAGGTTTGATTTGATTTGATTACAAGAAGTCTCGTACTACAGGACGCCTTAGCAACGAAAACATCCTGTGCACATTAATTACGTTCACAATAGTGACAGCTTTTACTTTTACAAGAAGGATACTTTTTAGATCTACATTATCCTCTTTGTTGTTGCTTTGGAGTTACCTTGACAAAGTCGTTATCTTGTGAACAGATTTCGCCTCACAGTACTTTTTTTTGGATCTTTTTATAGCCCCTGTCTGTGCGTCTTCTTGGCGGTCGCCTCCATCTCATATTCTGCAGCCGTATTTCCTTAATTAAAAGTTAAGGCCTAATTTACGAGGGATTTGCGGGCGCTTTCAATAATATATTTCGAGATAATCATCCCGGGATGCATGCTAACTTGGACCCTTAATTAAGCCTCGACGAACGCCGCCGAGATGATGGGGCTCCTTAGAACCGTGTTATTAGACCGTTATCCAATTAATCGCAGATGGGGCGTGTGATTCCTGCATGAGCGACGGCGGCCCTTATCTGAAGCGGCGATTGTACGCGCCGAACCGGCAGTATTCGTCTTCGTTTTTCGGAGATGTGCCCGGCCGCGGCGAGGAATTAGGAAATCCCCTTCAGCGACGTTCGAGAAACAATCGTGTGCAAATCCGCTTTCGCGGTTTCGATTTAAAATGCCTTAAGCGCAGCTTTCTGCGGCGCCTTTGTTTTTCGCATACGCGTCGGAGGATTATAAGGAGAATTCCTGCCGCGCGGCGGTGCCTCGGAGCGACTGCTTTTTCGGGCCGTTAATCGTCTGTGCTGGCTGTTTTCTTCGGTTTGCTGCGTTTGAGGTACGTGTCATCTCAGCAAATGGATTTTGTTTGCATAAATCGAGCATGGGCACCAGCCCTCTCCTGAATGTGACAAAATGGTAACGGAGGTTATTCGTAGGCCTATCTGATCGTGACATGTAGTTCTCGATGCAAGATCAGCACAAATTTTCAGAAATGTTGGTCCATAATTATAAAGGGTGTCCTAAAAAAACCACAGGATTTAAATTGTGTGCCATTTTTTCTTGAAAGGTTAGTAGCTTTCTGTTGGTGAAGTTTCGTAGTAAACACGTTGCGGTTAGTCAATATGGAGCACTACACGACGGAGAGGCGAGTGGAAATTATTAAAGTTCTTTACAAGCACGGAGAATATTTCGCCGAGACATCTTAACGGGTATGGTTAATAAGCAAAATTGTTGCGCCTGGGGCACAGAAAATCATCGGGTCATTCAAGAACGACCTATGCATACCCAAATAGCAATAGTTTGCTGCGGAACCGCAATGGCTATCAATCGCGTACGATATCATGAGATGATAGTGGATATTTGTGGCTTCATTTGAATGACTTACGTTTCCAGGAGGACGGCCAATTGTTAAGGCAAAAATGTAATGGACGACTTAACTTCCAAAGCAGCGAAGTGAACTGACCACCAAGATTTGCGGTCTTACACCGTGCGATTTTTTCCCCTGGGGATTCGTGAAAACTAAAGTTAATGCTAATAAATTAAGAACGACTCCTGAATGAAAAGCAAAAATTCAAAGAGTTATCGACGGAGTTGAGTCACGGCTATGAGAAAAATGGTCAAGGATTTTGTCAGAAGAGGGAGGACATTTGTCAAATATTCTATTCTACGTTTAACAGCAAAGTTTATCCTTTAAAATAATGTGATAACTTTTCCAACTAATAAATAAACAAAATGCTTTTTCTAAAATTCATTTTTCTAGAACTTGGGAAATATTTGTGTATTAAACTGAAATTGATATAAGAGTATGATTAGCACCAATATATTTAACAAATTTCAGTTACTTTCTTTATTCAAATCAAAGAACTTTAAATAAGACAAATTGATCCTTGTGTGTATACAATTGTGATGCGAAATTGCCTCTTTAATTTTCACTGTTGAGAAAACGTTAAGGTGAAACCTATTTTGAAGCTTCTTGAATGTATAACAAATAATGTATTCGTTTTCTTCTGCCATTCACATCTTGATGTATATTCCTGAATGGTCTAGAGCTTATCCTTAATAGGCATGACACGGAGTTGTCATCATATGTTCAATATAATCAATAGTAATTATACATTTTAAACTTCCAAAAAATATAGATAATAAGAGTCCATTTTTACCCCTACGTATGCACCAGTAAATAGAAATTTAGTATGAGTTGATGATTCGCAAATTGATCTATAGTGATTGTCATAATTAACATATATGTTGTTAATATTAATATTAATATGCTGTTAATATTAAATTCTCCCATACTCTGTTGATAAAATTAAATGACGACTACATGCGCAAAAGCTCTGGTGTATTTCCATATTGCTTTTTGAAATTTTCTAAAAATTTAAAAGTTCTTAGTGTTAGCATATCGTACCTCTGCATAGAGCTTTATTTTAATGATTCCGCCTTTATAAGTGAAGATGTATATGAAAAGATCGAAAGCGAAAATCCTAAAATGCTTTAAAACTAAGCATTGATCTTTTATCTGCAAAAATTGAAAATTTGCATTAAAAAACGCACATTTAAAATTTCCATGAAAAATTGTTAGACTTGGAGGACAGTATTTTGTAATTTTTAATTATTATAATGTAAGACATAATCTTTATCAACTTTTTTACCATTACAAAACAATTTAGAAAAATTAATATGCAAGAGTAGAAGATGGCGTTGGCTTTACAAGTAAAGATAAACGAATCCCAAATATCGAATAGACGTCATCTTAGAAATTAATTAATGATTTGTCAGAGAACGTATTAAAAGTAAATATCTGTAGCTGTTTTCATTTTTAATTTGTAAATTGATAGTCTATATATATCTCGGATCAAAAATTCTATAGCACGACATACACACGAACAAAAATGATTAGAAGATTAAGGAAGCGATAGCTTCTGCAGTCAAACTGCAATATACGAGGTAGCCCTAAAAGTTTTCGGCTTAACTATATTCCAATAACAATAGAAATAAAATAGCAATAGTGGCACATAGCCCCATTTTTAGTTCAACGTTCGTAAAAATTTCAGCACCCGATTTATCTTAGTCGCGTAGCAAGACGGAAATCGAGTACCCACCCTAAAGAAAGTCGTGAATTTTCATTCTTATTTCAATGTACAGGAATGGGAAAAATGATTTCGTTTGCTCTTAGAAAGCATTGAAGACTAGCCACATGTAGATAAAGAAATGTTTTTATGAGAACAAATATTTCTCAAGTATTATTCTTTTTCACTATTGTAATATTAGCTGTTTTAATACGTATTTTTTAATAAAATAAATTTAGAATCTGCAGAACCCCCCACTATACTTTTTTACAATCTACATGAAATTGGTGAAGGTTAAACATTTCTTTTTAATGCAATAACTGTCTTCTTCATTAAGTTGCGCAGACATATTAGAAAAGCACTGTTTACTAAATAGAGCTAATCTTCCCACGCGCTTACAGAAGGGCGCTATTACCGTTTTTAACTTTAAAACTGAATTATGCCGACGTACAACAAAAATCATTTGTTGTAAAAGGTATAAGTTTGACGAGATGGAGTTTGTTCCGAGCGAAATTCATTAGTCGTCTTTATTACGCTTTGTAATGTCATTATTAAAGGGCTTAATATTGAGAATTATGTGATGGATGGAGAATGGTGCTGCTTTTTGAAATGATGAAATGAAAGGCATTTGTATGAGTTTATTGATTACCTAAAAATCCTGGAATGGCTCCTAGAGGCATAACGAACAGGCTGACCAGCAAATCGGCTATCGCGAGCGACAGTAAGAAGTAGTTGGTCACGTTCTGCAACCGCCTGTCTAATAACACTGCCAGGCAGACTAGGATGTTCCCCAAGCCTCCGGCAATAATGAAGACCGCCACGAACAGAAAGCTCCAGTCGTACTGGAGTGCGTCCCAGAGCACACCACTGTCGGTCCCGTTCCCGGAAACGTAATTCGAACTGAAATTTCCGGACACACACGTCCAGTAGCTCTCGGCCTCGAGAAGTCTGCACTGATAGCCGCCGCCGATCGGCGGCCAACCCGTTGCAAACACGAACTCCGTCACGTTCTCGGCGCCCACCAGCTCGATGGAAACGTCCTCCACGGTGGCCGACCCGCATGCCGCGCAGGAGAACGCTTTCGTGCTCGCCTGGCAGTAGAACTCGTGCAGCTTTTCGCCCAAACCGTCGCACATCAGCACCAGGCTCAGGTTCGATTGGCAAGACGTCGCATCCACCGATGCTTGGAAGCATCTCGTTGCGTCCCAGAGTTCGGCAGGATCCTCCGCTTCTCCAGGCGACATTACACGTCTTATTCAGTCGGACATTGTCACACCTGCAAATTTGGGCTGAATAATATGGAAATGAACCAGAAAATAGCTGAAGAGATTGATGGTATTTTGTTACTTGTGTTTTGTTCCTGAATCTTTGTTATACAAGATTCAATACTCTGAAAGTTAAATGAAATAAATACGAAACCCTTCATCGTACTAAAGTATTTTTTCAATAAATTAAATTAATGAACGATGGGCATTCATAAAAATCCACCATTAAATAAAGTTTTTCCTTCAAAACACTTATCAGCTTTGTTCAGAAACTGCTCGTTAGCAGATTATTCTTCTTCATACTGCAAAAATAACAAAGAGTTTCTTCTGTATATTCAAATACAAAATAATTTAACTGTGGTAATAACGAAGCTTATGCAAGATCGACGTGTATTTCATTCATTGCTGTTAAATATGATTCCGGTTATGTTTAATAAGTCAAGGACTGCAACGCCCACTGTTAAATAGGGATAAACTGCGGAGTATTAAATTATTTTGTCACTAAGGAATTTTTCTGAGTTTTATTTGGATGATTTGTAGTTTCAGATTATTTATTTATTTTGAGTTATAAGTGATTTAGATGGGCGCATGGACCGGGGAAGCGGTAAACAAAGTAACTATTTCGCTAATTGGGATATTCTTTTACCCCTATTGCACACCGCTTTAATCTTGACGGTGATTGGAAAGTTAACAGGCATTTTACGCGCCCTTTGTGCGAAAATTTCGAGGAAGCATTGAAAAATCCAATCCGAATTGTTTAGGCAGAACAAACAGACGAAGCGTGCTGTAGTAATCGAAAGGCTTTGAGATGCTTGTTTTCACAATTCTAAACTCAAACTTAAGTTGTCCCTTTAATGAATTTGACGTGCTTGCACCAATAAATTTTATCGGAGTAAATGAAATGTAATTACAGTGAAACTAAGGCCATTTTAGACTTTACATCGATCAAACATCTTGCCCATGCGATTGAAACATTTAAATGCTTTTGGTTTCTAAATGAACGAATAAACTGAAATAGACCCGCACAGCAACTGTATTTATACCGATATTTCAAAAATGGTCGCATTTGCATGCAAATGGCTCGCCACAGATGAGGGCGTTTGGTTGGATGATCCGCGTCAAAAGCAATATTCAGCTTAATTTGATCCCACTTTTTCGGAGCAATTCTTCGGATAATTAACTAACCTCCAAAAATTTTTGTGGGTGTAATTATTAGGCCGCTTTGTGATTTCCCGACTGTTTCGTAATTGAAGTCGATGCAACCGAGCTATCGGCCCGTGGCCCACCTCGCATCTTTCCGAGGAGAATCCCTGGTGAATACACCAAGCCGGTGGCGTCTTTGGTTTTTAAGTACTTCCATCAATAATACATATTGCATTATTTCGTTATTCGTGACGCGAAAAGCCCTTTAATCCCGAGTGTAACTAGAATATCGCTCCCCGAAATTTGAATGGCGAAGACGAGGGCCTTTTTTGTTTCGGCTTTAATGTGCAAAAGCCGATGGGAAAGCTGAGAAAGCACTTTGGGAACGAATGCCGACGGCGAAGAGAATGCGAAGATGATTCTGTCGGTCGGTTTCTCATTTTAGAATAACTTAAAGAGTTTAGACCACCACAACTAAATCAATAATTAATCTATATTTTTTTATTGTTTAATTTGGTAATTCAACGTATCGTGTTCATCTTTTTTAGGAATTTGGCGAAAATATTGCGCTGGTTATTTTTTGAAGTCATGTACATATAAAATTAGGTAGGTTGAGGCTACGGCAATGAAAGTATTATAGCAAAAGATAACGTGGAATAACACGGAAATTAAAAATTTAAAAATGTTCTTTTGCTGCAAATTTTGTTGTTACCTACTTTTTGTATTTGACACACTAACCTTCATACAATCCCCCGTTCTTTCAGACCATTTTTTTATTTTGCGGGGTTTCGAAGTTTGATACATCTTAAGCTTGTTTTGGTTGAGCTTAGCCACCCTTGACCTGCCGCTAATTATCACGGCTTTCGTCGAGCCCCCGGAGTTCCGGAAGTTTATAGCCTGGCTGAGGCCATGCGTTAATGTTCGCGTAATCCCCCAAAAATGCTTGTCTGGCGTCCGTAGCTCGCGCTTCCGTGTTTCGCCCCAGGCTGAAGCGCATTCATATGCGCTGCAGTTTTAATTTCAGGCTGCAGCCTCGCGAACGTGAACGCCGGCTTGAATAGAATTGCGGGACTGTCAGCGAAAGATCTATTAGCAGATGAAAAATGAACGGCTCGTGCGGGGTTTAATGGCCCGAAAATCCGGGGAAATTTAAAAATGGACGCGCGGAGCTAGACGGGCCGCGACAGCTATTCCGTTGCCAATTGGATGTAAATAAAGCGGCGGAAATTGATAGCGGCTGCCAAATTTTAAAAAGCGGGCTCGTGGCACGGCAGCTTAATTCAATTCGGCGGGGGACCGCGACGGTTTTGAAAGGCTCACGATGTTTGGCGCCGCCATTTGCTGGGAAACGCAACTGTACTCTGCTTGACATTATTTAAAAGTATTCAAACTGCTAAATAAAATAAAATATTACGGTATGTTAGGTATCCTTGGAATTCCCTTGCATGATTCTTGTTATCTATGACCTCTTTATCCTTTATGTCCTTAATTAAATTAGTTTGCTTTCGTCTCCTTTATATGATCGCGATTTTTTTTATATCTTCAATCGATAGAAGTACTTTCACTTGAAGTAACGAACAACATTTGGTGGAAGTGTCGATTTGTTTCAGACCGTATGTTATAGGGATGAAGCTGCACTTGAATAGAACAGCCGCGCCGCGACACTCTTCAAGCCCGCAATAAAGTCGCTTTTATGGCATAGCTTAACAACTATTATAGATAAGTAAATAAACTGAAAAAGCTTTCGTCAATTGCACAATTAAATGAAAGTTCCCACAAAATTGCAAAATTTTAAAAACGCACGCGAGTGCAGGTGGCTTTTTTGAGCGGAAACTGACCTGTAATTAGCTGGAAACGGATTAAATGCTCGAAGTTAAACCACCCCCTCCCAGAGATTTTTTAATTACACTTTTTATTGTATCTAGGTTTGAAGGAATTGGTTCTGACTCACGTCATCAAGAAAATAAGAGAAGTTATTCCGGAAACGCGGCATTATAGCAGCATTTATGGTTGAAAAATGATTTTGTATATAAAGGAGCACTTCAGCAAAGTTACTGCCGCTTTTACGGCAAGTTTTGAATATACGGCCAAATTTATAACTGGAAATGAAAGAAACCCAGATTTTATCGATGAAAAGGGTGCATTATGGCGAAGTTGCTTAGATTAACCTTGACCATCTTTTAAACCGATTGTTTCTGTATCATACAGAGTAAATTGTGAATGGATTAATGGAAACTTACACGTTTATTGTTAATAATGAATATTATTAATCACATACTTTTTATTATAAAGGTAAATAAACAAGCTTAAAACGTACTTTTAGTTAATATTAATTTTAAAAAAATTGAGTTTCTAAAAATAACGTAATTGACTTTTAAGTCTTGAACTTCTGCAAAGTTTTTCCATCTTTTAAAATTTAAATGGATGTCAGGGTGTCCCCATTAATTTGTTTAAAGCCAATTGAATTTACAACGAATCCGGGCAGAAGTAGCGTCAAGCTTAAGTCGGCCGTACAGGACCCCGATATACCATCAATCCCAATTTTTGCGATACAGCCGGAGCATCCTCACCAGCCAGGGGTCGTGGCGAACTTTATGCAGAAGCACAGGAAAATGCAGCGGAAAGCAAGCCTTTCCGGCCTGCCGCACCTGTTTCCCGAGCGCGTCTGCAACTTTTCGCGGGAAAGTTCGACGAGCCGCGCGCGCCCAGGCCGTCCTGACGCCACCGGCGCTAGTATTCGACTGATGCGCCGCGAACGAGAGCCTCGCGCCGTTGTATTAACGGCCTTTAGTCTTCAGAAAAGTGCCGTTTAATGATCGCCATAATGACACCCGCCCCCCAGCGAGGGATTCTGGGACGAGGATGATTGTCGCCGATAGTGGGAAACTGCCCGAATATCGAGGAGCGCATGCTGGCCGAGCTTATCTTTCCGAAATGCCCGGTCTGCAGTCTGGCCATTTATTTTGCTTCGATGAAGATTTGTAGCAATTCACCAGGATGGGTTAAGTCTGCAGCGATTAAAGAATTGGCAACATTACACAGGGTTTTCGCATCACCTGCTGTACCCATTATTTTTCAGGACAATTTGTGCTGTACTTCATTTTTTAAATATAATCACTATATGCCTATCGAAAAATGTTGTATTGATTTAAAGAATTTTTTACTTATAAATGCTAATACCAGTTTATAGCAGATATTTACTTTATCTTTCCATTGTCGTCTATTAATTTAATTCATTAGCAAGTGTGATGAATTTCCCAATTTTTTCTATTAATTTTTTTTCGCCATTTATTCTCTACTATTTTTCCCTATTTCTCTCTAGCTAGTATCTGTATTAATTTAATTGATCTGCTTACAAATTTGGTTTTTTTTACCACAAATGTGTTCTAGTTATCATTTTACTCACCTCTTTCATATGACAATTCTTCTTTTTTGTATTCTCATTTTCATCTGTTCGTATTTCTATTACCTTTTATAAAAAATTCATCTGCATTTATTTCACAATATGATTGTGTATCTTAAATCGGTTTACACAACCTATTGAGAATATGATGAATAATTTTTTAAGTAACAGATGAGGCAAATTAAATATTTGCCTATCTTGCGTGGAAGCGATTTAATTTTTTACTAATTTATTTCTCAGAAAGATCAAAGCGTAGCGTTTGATTAAATTTATGATAAAATTGTTATATGCAGAACTGACCCTAAAAATAAGGGCTGCACACTTATTGCTCAGCGTAACTCGTAGGATATGAAAATTTTGTGCGTGTCATTATGTAAGTGTGACCTTTGTAAGTCTAAAAATATTGTGTTCTTTTAAGATATGCTCGTTTGTGGTAGTAAATTTGTTCAAAAATCACGAAATTTAATAATGAACATTCACAAGGTTGAGTTAAGAACATGTTTTATGATGAGACATGTTTGCTAGCTATTGTAAAACGTTAGTGGCTGTAAATTTCTGGGAATCAGCAATCATCACGGTCCTCAAAAATTTGCTATTGTTAATAAGTTATTGAGGTTATACGAGATTATAATAAACAAAAGAGTTCACGTTACTGTACCCTTAATCTAAGCAACTCCTGGGGAATGTTATGAAAGCAATTAACATCGTTTTGTACAAAAATTTGAATGTACGGAAACTTTAGCACGTTAGGTTCTTCGGAATTTAACACCAGATCAAATAAAAACAATGTCAATTGGTATAAAACCACACTTCAACGATTTTCCGAGATATCTCAATTGGTGTATAATATTGTGAGAAGTGGTGAAGGTTGAACTTCTTTGACTTCGGAGAAAGCAGCAATTTGTTGTTCGAGTGTTTTCAAATAAGCCTACTTTAACAAAATTCATCTGTAAAAGAAAGTATAACAAGAAAATGGTGCCCATTTTTTTACGAATTACGTCGCCGACAACTCACTCCAGACGATAGGTCAATAGGTTTAGAGCACCAGGACGATCTTGATTACTAAAACGCAGGCCTAGAGCACCTTTACCTTGTCGACCGATCCTTCAGATCGATGAGGTCGCGGAAAGCACTACAGTCAGACGGCATACCCAATTTAGCCATCAAAGCTCTTCCAAGGAAACCTGTCGTCTATGTGACACGATTATCAGCACTGTCTTGAGACTGCGACACTTTTTCCGCCAACAGAAATTGCCGAATGGCGTAATGCCCTCCAAGACAAACCAAACGCTTTTTCTCAAGACTATAGACCAATTATTCTGCTGTCACCCATCGGGAATAAAATGGAATAGATTATCGACCACCGTTCAAAGATAATGGTCGAAACCTTCGAACTGATTCCGGTGGGTCAGTTCGGATTTCGTCAGAGTGACTCCACCACTCTCCAGCATCTACGGGTGGTGGAACGCGTCTTCGGTTTTTCTTGACCGGCAGAAGATTTCGAATCAAAATCGGCAGCATGAGGTCATTAGAGAGGCAACTCCGAGTAGGAATTCCTCAAGGATCCGCGCTGTCGTCGTCCCTATTCAATCTATGTATTCGTCAGGAACATGCTCTTCACGCTAGGCTAATATGTATAGGACACGGCGATAATATCGAAGTCCCACACGGCGGGCTAGATTGCAAGAAGGAACGAACGCTCTCGAGGATTGGTTTAATCGCTAGCAGATTCGTATCAATCTCGAGAAAAGCTTAACAGTGTGATATTCAAAGAGAACGAAGAGAGAAAACCTGAGTCCAATCACATTATTTGGACACAACGTTTGTTAGAGAGTGAAGTCAAATATCTCGGCATAATTATGGACGCCAAACTAACCTGGAGCACCCACATCGAAGAAGTAGCTCGGAAAGTAAAAGCTAGAAAGTCCCTAGGCTCACTGTATTATCCGAGGAGTAAGTTTTCTCGAGAGAATAAGCTGACCAATGATGACATATGCAACATCTGTTTGAGGATACGCTGCCAAAATGCATATATAAGATCCATCTTTGGCGCTCCACGTTTATGGCAGAAACACAAACCCCACAGAGATGAAGAAGTTCCAACAATCAGGGAGTACGTGAAAGAACACGCGACACATCTTATATGAAATCACCGGGGATCACCCCACCCCAACGATTGGTACGTTGGAAAATTACGACCCATAAACGCAGTTGCCACAAGCGCCTGAAGCAAGTAATTCTTTCTTAGGCACATAAATTTAAATTCTACTAAATCTAAAACGGATGTCGAGGTAAGGGCCCTTGACATTCTGTCCCAACATTTAATTAATTTGTTTCTATTTAATAAAAATGTAGAAGTTAATGAAATAAACTTCATTTTTAAAGATATTTCAAAAAAAGTCAGATTTGATTGGTATCGTAGTGATAAGTGATCCTGAAAAGCGAAAATTACTTTTCAAGATTGTCATCTATTTCCCTAAGTTTAATTAGAATCTATATGAAAGATTGTTTTCTTTTAACATGGATGAATGTATTGAACTACACAGGAGAAGCCAAAATTTTGATATTTAATATTTCGATGGCTGTAATTGTTTACATTATTTTTTTCCATATTTACCTATATAAAATTTCTGCTATTCGATGTCCTATTGTTCTTCAGCAAAAAATTCCAAAAAAAGAATGCTACCGCCGCTGTAGTTCACAGTAGGTAAATAATGTTATTTCAGGACGAAAAATTTTTGTATAATGCAATATAATACAACTGCCGCGTAATGATAACTTTTAGCCAAGTCTGATCAGTGTGAAGAACTACCATGTTGCCATTTTGCAAAATTTTCTAATAGTCGTAAAATAGCTAATTTAGAGATACTGTATATGTTTACGATTTCTTGAAGTATGGCACGATTCTTCGCATTGAGATAGATCATTGTTTTTAAAA
Organism: Sinelater perroti; assembly: GCA_036346155.1. NCBI lineage: Eukaryota > Metazoa > Arthropoda > Insecta > Coleoptera > Elateridae > Sinelater > Sinelater perroti. The sequence goes on along the minus strand of JARFIY010000046.1, from coordinate 4,319,918 downwards.
AGCACAAACTGATGACCAATATTCTTTAAGGTGTTGCTTGACAGTCCGGGGTGATAATTTTTTGGTTCTTTAAATTTCATGATTATTGTTTAAATTAAAAAGTTATACAACTTGACCCTTTAATTTTTCGTAATTAAACATAATATTGAAGCACATGAAGATCTAGAGCCAACCTTAAGGGCCACTTACTTATCGTTGGCTCTAGAGCTTTGTGTTGGGAGTGTGATTCTCGGGTGAGTGGGTTTCATTTCCTCTTCATTTCATAAATTAAGTATACCGTATAATACAGGAGGCACAATGATACATAAAAAGAACCAACTTAATGCAAAAAAATCAGAAGTGCGCAGAAATGAAAATCTGTATATAATTTGGAAATTTAAATTTAAGATATTTGCTTTCCATTGTATTTTAGTATTTTTAGACTCGGCCAACAACAGCTTTAGCAACACTTATGCCCTGGGCATGATTTGAAAAAATAAATATATATTTCAAATGTTATGAAATTGTACAGAACAATAAACAAGTATTCAAAAAATGTACTGGAACTTTGTGCGGGCAGCGAAGCCTTTAAAGGTCCGACGTCTGGTGGAGTCGCCCACCCGTGCTTTATCCAAATGTAGATAAGCCATAAATATAACAAGCGTCGGTGAAGCCCAACGGGTGCATTTTTTACTGTTGGGCTCATGTCAATCACTTTACTATAATGTTATCTGAATTGACCAAGAGTTACAAATACTGATCGAAAAGATCAACTTTACTGCCATTTTGTAATGATGCAAATTTTATAAAGATTATTAGAGCATTATCAGAGGTTACTTGAAAGTAATAATGTCTAAAATACGAGCAAACTTGCTCAAAAAAGTGCAAGCACAGGCATTTTTTCACTTTTACTATTCACTATTAATTTTTTGTGTACAATTGTAAACAAATTGTATGTGGAGTTATGCCAGATGAAATATGCAGTCACTTGTGGCTTTAAAGTCGCGGTAGCTTGTTATAAATGGTAGTACAAGATTCTGCATTATAAGATTTGTTGCCCAGGAAAAATTTGAAAATGCGGGCTCATAGGAAAACATATTTTCGTAGGTCAACAAAGGGATTTATCTAGAAAAAAGACGGCATTTGAATGCACGCAGATGGTACTAAATTTATTTTTTCGCATGAAAGTTATTTCTCTTTTAATACTTAAAACGGCCGTGTTTACGCCGCCCCAGCGCTCAGAATATTCTTGCTAGCCATAGGTACATTCCCCACTTTCAAAATGCTAGTAGTGTTATGGTTTGGGGGCCATTTCCTAACAGTGGCAATTTTTTTAAAATTCATTGTTCTAGATGTTAAACTAAACGGAATATGATAAAACGGGAATTTCAGAGAAAATGCCATCAACTATGCAATATGGGCAGATGATTATTATGTGTTTACTGAAGTTAAAGCCCCTTCATATATAGCTCGCATTGTTTAGGCTTGAAAAAAAAATTAGCCGACTAACATTTTCTTTTATCCCTTAATAAACCGTTGTGCAGTGGTTGGGCAAATATTTTGTGAAATTCAATTAATTTTACCAAAAAAAAATCGGTTAATCAATAAAATAAATTCCGTGCAATAAAAGTTCATGAATATTTATTGTGATATAACTTAGGCTGGAGGGTATTTTAGGTGCAGCTGACTTATAAAACTGTAATAACATTCATTAAGGCTAAGAAATGATAATACTGCAGGTTTTCCACTGTTCTTGCAACATGGCTATTTTTATCTAAGAATTTATGTCACAACACTCTTTATTGCATTTTTCAAGGGAAATTCAGTGCATTTCCCGGCTGATAATAGAGCCTTATCTAATTATACATATTAAAATTTACTATTTTGGAGTTATGTTTGTCTGTTGAAGTTTGGTAATATTTTTACTCCAGTATTGCTATAACTATAATTCTCCTCGATATAATCTCTAGGGTTAAGCGAATGAAACTTAGTAGTTCATTCTTTTCAAATATGTTAGAAATAAATTGGTTGATAAGAATTTCTGGAAGTTATCAAGTTTATCCAAAAACAAGTTTCAAATTGATCAATTTTTAAAAAGAAAATACAAATGAAAACTTGTACAGACCTGAAAATTTGATGTTCATAGGGCGAATGCATTTACGAAGTGTGAAAACTCTGCGGCTCTAAGGGCGATAGAAATAAAATAATAGGGTTATTTTTGCATTTCAGTAGTCTTACAAAACCTATCCTGAACTTTTATTTGCAAAATTCTTCAAAATAGCTACCTGGAACTCTTTATAGTTGTTAAATTTGTACTTCGAAGATTTTCTTCAGTTGTTCTCGACGATAAGATAGTGGAAAAGCTTCTCAGAGCTACAGCCTTTCGCATCAATCTGGGAACTGAGACTTTGTGGGCAGAGGTAGCGGACAGTTCAACTTTTTAATAACATCGTTACATTTATGCAGTAAGCTATCTAATACTGCTCGTTTACCACCGTGTTCCCTTCCTTGAAATAAATCAAGAAAATTCCCTTTGAATTCCGAAAGATTGCTACAATGATCTTTTCCGTCGATTGAACCACCTTTGATTTTCTTGGTCTTTATTCTTCCAGCCTACGCCATTCAATTGACTCTTCAGAATGGTTCCATCTCCTGTAATAATGAATTGAAGAATTTCTTCTTTGTTGTTATGACAGGTCAGACATTCCTGTTTTTGAGCCGCTGACCAAAGTTGGGTACTCATCTGGCACTATCCTTATTTACATAAAGGTGCTCATAGAGAATGTACGACTTTATCGGAAAGCCCCAACTTTGTTGATAATATTTACTTTTAAACGTCTATCTTGCAGCACCTCATGCTCAACCATGGTGATGTTTTCTTCCGAAAGCATTCCAGTTAGTGGACACTACGTGGTTTAGCTTCGATGCTTTTTCGATTTAAGTGTAATTGTTTTGCCTATTAATTTTCGTTGGAATATGTGGGCGAAGATGCGCCGCATACACCACCCAAACGTTGCTTAATATCACAGAGACTAAGACCTTTCTTAGTGAAAAATTTAATCACGGCTGGGTACTCGGTAAAATTATGCAGTACTATCAACTCACATGACTGAGGCAAACGGACTGCTAAAATTTTTACGAACATCCATTCGAATATGGCGTTATCTGACGCTACAGTGCTTTTGTTTATAGTATTACTGAAACATTTAACTCTTACCACATATATAAAATAGGATAATTTAGACTATTTAATTTATATTTTTAAATGCTAAAATCTAATTTTGATCATAAGCATATTAAATATAAGGATATAAAATAAAAATTAATTTTTTTAGTTTGCTTCCCTTTAGATACGATTCTCCTAATTACGATATATAACGGAATCTAAAATTAGATTTCACAATGAAATCGTTAATGGGTTTATTTAACGCGTTATTTGATTTGAATGGGGGATTGGGTGAAGACTTTTTGGGGTGGTTGTTAGTAATGCAAACATTATGCGCAGACATCCAATTTTCATGTAATTTGGGCATAATTAAATAATAACTATTAACTAGACTAATTCGTTCAATATTTGCACAAATTCTAAACAGTCGCAGGCTACTTTTAACGCGGGGAGTGTCGTAATTAATGAATCCATTTCGGCTGCACATAAAATTTCTACCGATTGAGTGCGTTCTTTCTTAATTTCTCTCAAGTGATTGTTCATTCAGAAGAATTTTCGGAGTAAAAAATTTAATGATCACCACGCCACGCGTTTTTAAGATAAGTCGCACACGTTTTGGCGTCCACCCAAAAAGTCGCGGAATGTCAGTCATTGTGTGGGATTTCATTTTTCTCACGTAGCACATTCTTCTCCAAAGCTTTTGTCTTCTCTCACCGTTGACACGCTGATGCAACAACAACCTTTGGCTCTTGGCGGCACGCACATTTTAAATTTGTGGTAAAACAAATTAATTTGTTCACCATTTCAAGAAAGAACGCTATTATGGATTTAAAGTTTTGGACTACGTAATCTATATGTGGCGCCTAAGCAAAGAAATGCCATTAATTTGTTCATATGAAGTCAGATCTTGAATGGAAATAGATGGTAACTTAAACTATACCTCCACGAGTTGGTACTGCATATCTAGAATTTGTTTGATATGGTTGATCAATCGTACCATCGTGTGTTATCAAATTGTATAGGGGTTGGTTAAAGAAAATAATCGATTACTACTTAGCTTACTTTTTTCTTTTTATATTTTACAAAAATACTAGAAGTTTTTAATAAAAACTCTCTTTTGTATATGACTGCAGTATAAATGGGGGAATGGTTAAGATAAGGTGATAAAACTTGGGCTTATCGAATTGAAATGCTATTAATGTAAATATATTCTGAACAATTTATGTAGTAAGACAAAATTCTGCTCATAATATATCATAATTTTCTCTCATGAAACAGAAAATGAAATTTTATTATACAATTAAAATTCTCCTACTAAAGCCACAACATATCTATAAAGGTAGAAAATTGGTCCAGTGGTTCTTAGCTTGTGAGACGCATTTTTCTTGAAAAAAAGCACGAACATGTGAAGCGTATCACGAAGAAATGTTGGAATTGAAGGGAAAGCCTTTTAATTGTAATAATGTATTGAAATTAAGATAATATAAATTCAATTTACTAAAAATGTGTTAGCAAATTTTATATTTAGTAATGTCGTTTTATTATTGATATAGAAATGTGTCAAAAGCAATAAACAGTACAAAGAAATAATATATTAGTTTTATAAAATTGTGATCGGATAAGAAGGGATGCAGTTCATCCAAACCGAACCGAACCGAAACCGAAACAGAAACCGAAACAAAAATCAAAATGGACGCAACTAAATCGACCTGAAATGTGAAATGCAGACAACATACATAAATATACTTTTGTTTGTTGAACTAAAGGTGCATACATGAAAATACTAGAAGAATTGTGTTTGCTTTTGCTTCTAACATACAAAAGAAGACTTTGCTTTATATTAGATTTTCTAAAAAACAAATTTTGTAGTTAAAAAACTGCTTACTTCAGGTGGTTTATTTCTTAACTCCGGATCCATCTAGTTGTAACATTAACCTTAATGTAAGAATTCAGCACCTCGATTTCTTCCTTACACGAAATGTTTGTGACAGAAGAAAAATTGAATATTGTCTTGAATAAATATTTTGAAGATTACCAATAAGAACATGTATTACAGAAGTCACTCAAAATGTGGATGCAGTTTTTTACCAGTTACCCAACTTAATTCTTTATCTTTTTCTTAGAATAATAATGTTAATTTACACAGTCTATGCATTTGTGACATTTGGGGGAAGTTCCGAAAAAGAGGTTGATTTAGGAGATGATAAAGGCAACCAGATTTTTTTCGAAATCTTCAACAGAAGCGAAGCGGATATCAGTGATGTTAAAAGAATCTGAAGAGGTGATAATCTAAAGGAACGAAGTCTGGCGAATACGCCGAATATGATAAAATTCCACAACCCAGATCCTTAAACAAAATAACTTCCGTTCCTTCCTTCCCAGGAAATGGCCTGACGTGATACTGTTGGAACCACTGCTTGCAGGTTTTGTGGAAACGAAAATTCTTCTTTAAAACCTCACAAATAATCTCTCGGGGTTCATCGGCACTTTTTTTTAGATAAAATGGGGTAAGGAGACTTCATTGCTTTTGTCGCTGATTTTTAGGTTACGTTGATATAACAGAAATCTCTTACAATGCATTTTATAGCTGACAGATGTGGTTTCACTATAACGATATGGCGAGCACAATATATGAATTTGAATATTACTGATTGAAGTTAGAGGCCGAGAATTAAGTTGCCGCCTAATATTTAATTTTTTTATGGGTTAACCATTTGATTTTCTTAGCAGGAGTATTTAAGATTGGATGCTGATCTAAGGGAAATTCAAAAGGCCAGTATATTTCTACAGGGTGGCCCAAAAAGACGAGTGAAACACGTTGAAATTAATAATTTATTTACGAAGTGGAAGATGAGCTATAGATGGCATAACTGCGTTCAATAATTTTGTAAGAATTACACTATCCTTAACACTTTATACACGTTTAATTAAAACACCAGAAGTACTAATTTCTACCCTGTACGCCTTAAGATTATATCATATAATTGCATCTAGGGACTTATTTCAACATAAAATTGTTCAGTTTGGAGACTATTAGTTTTTAGACACTTATAGCGTACAACATCCAAATGAATTACAAGGAATGTATTAAATATGTATTAAGTGACCGTCGTCATTTCTTAAAGAAGCACCGTAGTGCTATTTGTGTTAATTCGTGTAAATCTGTATTTCGTACACTTTTGCGTAGTATATGATTTACCGGCACATTGTATGGTTGATGTCGGTGAATTCGTTCGTTATCTTTACAATGAGTCCAAAATTCTTGAAGCGATACGAGCAGTATTTTTAGTGAGTCATGCGAAATAACAAAAACTTACGTATAAAGCGGCTGCAAAATATATGCAGAAGTCGTTAAGAAATGGGTAAAGTGGTATATGGAGGTTGGGAATGTAGATGATCTGCCGAAAAACGGAATAGCCCACTTTGAAGACAAGCCAGGCTTTTCACTGCGGTGTGACCAAATGAAAGTTCGCAAGTTTTCTCTAAATACGATTCGAAATAACCCGCGTAAAAAAAATGTTTCTCTTCGATCAACTTTGAACAAATTGGATGCTAAATATAGCAGCAAACTGTACAAACCGTGCAAACCGTGCTTCGAAACGTCACTACGATGGAATGGCCGAAAATTCCCCCAGATGTTAATCTTGTTGAAAATGTGTGGTCATACATGAAAAGAAAGCTCAAAAGAAAGCTAATGTACATTGTGAAGCAGCTGTTATTTCAAATTAAAACAAGATCAGGGGACGAAACGGTAATATATACAAATGTTGAAACTCACAAACACCTTGGAAACTCAAACTTAGACCAACCAATCAACTATGAAGGTCTCAGCACTCTATATATTATCGTTCATGAGATATGTCACTTTAAAATAAAAAAAAAGCGCGAAACCCCCCTTAGGGGTGTTTCAATGGGTCGGGTTTATGAGACATTCCTATTCTACTTTTTAATGAGGAGTTCAAAAAAGTGGTCAGAAGTTTCGACCTAATTGTACAATTGATCACTATACTCAATTGTATATATTACCTTTAAAAAGATGCGGCGACCTTTGCCAAATGATTATACAAAAAACTTCTTCGAAACCACGGAAAAAAGTGTGAAGCTATAATCAGTAATGGAGATGATTGGACCGAATGTTAGGTAATTGCGAAATAGCTCATAACATATACTTTAATGAAAAAGAAAGAATTTAGCTACATTATTATTTTTTCAAGATTATAGGTGGCACTTTATTATTGAACATACTAATTATTCCGTAAGTTTCCTTGCATTTATCCTGAGAACGTACTAAAAATTATTAAGTAGTCAAATGATTCTTGGCTTTTATTCTATTTTCCTTCTAATGCTTCTCAGCTTCGTCGTTTGAAATTTGTTCATCATATTCATTTCCATATTTAGAGATAGAACAAAAGATTTCAAAATTGTATCTTTATATAGAGATACTCTGACAGCACGATTGAAAACGAATAGTAAACGCCTTCCCAATTGCGAACTTAACGCGCTCTTGGTATTATTCTTTTGGCAAATTTATTTTTAAAGTTCCAAATTGGGGATTACTAGTCTGGCGATAAGTAACAAATAACTAAGAGTAAAGGCAGCGATCGTCGGGCTGTGATAAAACTACGCCTTTTTGAGCTTATTAGCACAACGCATGAAAAACCGTTGAATTGAAGTTTTTCTCCGCCAGCTGTCTGCGAAAGCTATTTATTTTGGCCGGCGTTTTGGACTAATATTCGTGTCATTCGACAGTCGGGCTATTTTTAGGACAAACCTTGCCGCGCAAAAAATAGAGCGAATTATTGCACCCCCTTGACTAATTTCTGAATTGATCGAAGCTTAGACAGTTGTCAACTATTTGTTGCCGAATTTCTTTTACAAAACAGCGAAGCCGCGTGTCAAACTCCAAATTAACGCACCGCGTTAACATATTTCGTCTTGCCTTGACACCTGTTAGGTATTAATCAGCGCCGACATTCTTGAAATGCTGCTAACTCAGTAATCTAACAGCAAACTAATCGATGCGCATTACAAGCATTGATAGTTGGGGGAAGTTTCTGTGAGAAATTAGCTGTGCGACATACAGGGCTGCCTAATGTAACGAAATGTGTTTAGTAGAATATTTTAACTCCACTTGACCGCTAATCGTATTAATTGAGTTTGTTCAACATTCATATGTTGTGTTTAAAATGTAAATGTGTGATATGAAGGGGAATATCAAATATCAATATATAAAAAGTATCATAATTTCCACTTTCACCAATTATGTTGCTAATTTACCAAATTGATGGTATGTACTAGTTCGTTTACGTAGGTAGCAACTTAGCTTGTACTGTGCACATTAGAACATTAAATTCGTTTGAAGACTTGCGCATGTTAGTATGGATCAGATTTACTAGCTTTCTCGCAACGTTGCCATCTCAAGTCCAATGCAAAGCATAAAAACTCGTAATAAATGTTTGTGTTAATATCTTGCACTTGCATAAAGGCCCTTATATTAATGCGCTGCAGACTGCTATAGTAGCAAATGGGCAGCATTTATTTGTGTTTCGATTATTTGAAGAAAGCCGCGTGATCGTGCCTGCTATTTTAGCATGATTAATGTTGATGGATGCAATTCAGAAATAGTAGCAGCATGTTTGTTTCAACGTTCTGTACTGACGGGTTCATGTGGAGATGACGTTAAGGTTCTCCTTTGTTAAAACATTCTGAAGGTCGTTACGTTATGAAACGAATTCGAGAGCATTACTAACTTAACGAAAACGAAAGCATACTTTGACGAAAAGCAGAGATTAGATGTTGCTTTTCTTAGCTGAAGAAGAATCAGTAACTGTCTAGGTCATATTAAACGTTTCGTTTTTAAGTGGTTAAATTTATGTATTTACTGTCTTGATGCCGATTACAGTGCATCTCTGAAAAGTGTCGTGGTTCCAACACATCCAAATATTAAATGCACCTTCACCAAAGTTGAGCAACTCTACACTAACATTGAAAATAATAAATACTCTTACCCGAACCATTATTAAGCTACCATCAAATTGATCCTTTTCTCCGACGTTACTGAGACAACAAACTGAATTTGGGCTCGTTTAAGAAGAGTAAGTAAATTACTCTATCGACTTAGCTATGGCCTTATTCCTGTTTTAATTGGTTTTTTTTCTGTTCGCAGAGGTGAATAACATTCACTCTACAGTTCGCTTGTCATGGATATTAACTATATTTGGTTATATAGCTCTTACATATAGTTTTATATTTTTAATTGATACCCCATTTCGAGAGCAACTAAAGATAGAGGCATCAAAATTAATATACAGACTGCATTATAAATAAATAAACAAGTATTTAGCATCCTTCTAAATTTAAAAATCTATGGGAGTCAAAATGAAGTGGTTAGTCTTCTTAAATAACTATATCCCAATAATTGCTTTTGTAATTATTACATTTTATAATGGATAGTCAGTGATGGAGCAGTTAAGGCACTTGATTACGAACAGATGGGAGCTTTAACGTTCCAGTTCGCAGGCAATACTCTTCCACCATTTTGTTTCTAAATGCTTATAGAGCAATTGTATTTATTTTGATTATATAACAGTTTCTTACAAAAACCACCACGAAACTGTCAAACTCTACAAAGACGTGTTAACTGATAAATATCTTGTAATTTACAACTTTTGGATTTTTGCGAAAATAAATTGATAAAAAAACGTGGATTATATTCGGTATAAGTTTCATAATAAGTTGGTCTATTAAAAAAAATTTCCAAATCCAAATTTATACGAGCGAAGCCATGAACAACAGCTAGTTTAGATGTTCAGCAAAAGTCATTTTAACACTATAAACATCACTGTGTGGAAAGAATTGTTACTTTCCCTGTACAGAAGTAGATTAAAAGAAAATAAAAAGTTTATGTAAATCGTTAATAGTAATGTATAATTTGAATTTATATTTATATAATTTATGATTCAAAATCATAGTGTTATACTGCAAATGTTCTGAACAAAAATGCAAACAGATAAAAATCGTCCGAAAGTCGCGAGAACGCAAGAACTACAACAATGTAAACGAAATTGATCTTTAATTTAGAACAGTAAAAGCTAATTGTTTGGATGCATAATAAAAGTTTGCCTTATTTATAGCAAAAGTCCAGAAAATAGGTGGGATCAAATTCCTGTGACTCTTTTCCGCATTCGAGTATTAAGCGCGCCGTATTTTTCGCGTGTCATTTTCTATAAACCTCGAAAAAAATACTCTATGGTTACAATCAAGGAACATTCGGCGAACTATTGACCTTTTTGGAATAATTTATATCAAATTTTTTTAAGTGGTTTATAATCTTTGCAGCATTATGGCGTTATTTTAATAGTTCTTTTTCTTCTTTCACGAAGGCTTAAGGCAAGGGACCTGTTCCGACTTATCTATTACCATCTTTTTCTCGGTCTACCCACGCTTCTTTTTCCACTAAGGTGATTTGTAAAGCACTGATAGTTGTTGATCTTCCATCCTTTCGACATGTAGTTTCCAGTCTTCTTATACCGTCTCTTCTGACTGTCGGTTCTGATATATACTTCTACGATTCTCAAGAATTTCATCTCCCAAGCTACTTGCGAACGGTTTTTTGTTTTAAAACCCATATTAATATACTGCCATACAGAAAAACAAAGATTGCCATAGACGCTAGAATCTGTGCGTTTTAGTTTTTTATATTATGGTTTGTATTGTATTCTACGTCGCATCTCAAATATGATCTTTTCGCGGACTGGTTCTTATCCGTGGAACGTCATACGTTTTCTTCTGGTATCAGATCGTATTTTTTGTCTATTAAGTAAAGCTGGTGACAATTTTTTTTTAATTTACTTTGTCTTGTATCATAGCTAAGTCGTCAGTAAAATCTATACTGATGACGTCCATTTAGATAGCTTTGGGACTAGTATTTTTCGATTTTAATAGTTCTTTTTCATAAGTTGTATTAACATAGCTTCAGTACATTTCGCAGCGTACGTGGAATTGTTCAAGGTAGAGTTCAGTGGACAAAGAAAAAGTCCAGAAAAACCGTTTTTACTGATTGCTTGCTTTGTATGTAACTTTATTTTTTGTAGCACATTTTTCTTGTCTAACAAATAAAACCTTGGTTTTCTGAGATTTATCATCAAATACAACTTTTGAGAATTTTTTACAGTCAAAATTTTGAAACGCTCTAATTTTAGAGTTTGTAGTCTTTTCGTTGACTTTGGTGCATCAACACTTTTATAGAATCTTACGTTATTGTCTTTTGTCAGAATCTGAACATATTTTTTTTTTAATTCTTCAATGATTTGCACCAGGATACAGGTCGCTGTTTTCAAAATATGCATCAAGTTGTTTATCTGCAATTTTTGTTGATTTAAAATCGGAATATATTTTCCCAAAGTGATGATTGGCCGCTTTTTAATCATATCACACAGTTATATACGGTTTGCCAATCGATTTTGAAGCATTTTATGCTATTGAAGGTATAGTGGATCCAAATTGAACTTTAGGAGGTTTTTCCTAAATATAACACAAATATTAGAAAAATCCGAATTTCATTGCTATCAATGTAAAGTACAGATTTGACAGTACATTAACGACAGAGTTCTCAGCTTCGCCTCCAAAAAGTCCTGCAATCGTCCGTTTTTTTATGCATTGATTTTTGATGAATATCAGCTGTATTTTCACTATTCTAGATGTAACAATTTTAACGATTCACAAAATTATTTATAGAAATACGAGCTTCATCACTCAAGAGCCTATTTTTATAATAACCTTGAATGATATTGATGCTATCGATGATAGGTATTTATATATAAACTCTACAAAACCCAAACTTTCAACACTCACAGAATGCAAACATCCCGCAATTCAAATTCTAAAGTATAATTTGGATGACTTTACATTAGTAACTCAAACACTCGGATTCGCCGTGATAAACCCAAATGATTGAAAACCTACGTTAATGTATAGCGTACACTAACTAATGTTTCAAGTATTTCAAATTTATAGTACAAATTTTTAATGTTTTTTTCGATCATAACTTTGAAAATTACAACTGCATCTATTAACTGTGTTAATTTAATCTGTGTTATCAGATGTCAATTTATAAGTTTCTCATTATTATTTTTATGGGTTTCATTTGATAACTAATTTTATTTTGAGTTTTTGAAATTAAAATAAAATATGAGGTATTAAAAACCTTCAGTAAGAAGCCCTGCAAAGGAAGGAAGGTGGGGATTTAACCTGGTGCAACTCGATCAGTTGTTCTTCTTTTGCAAGTTTTCTTTAAAAAAAAGTTATATATTCAGGCGTTGTCTATGGGAAAACTCTCTGCACGTGTCTCTGCAGAAATCATAAATAACTATTCGAGAATAATGGGAAGGGCCTACTCACATGGATCAACACTGAGCGAAACCATACTGAAGGAACGTCATTTTCAGCAACAAATTCAAGCTTTTTCTAGTTGTAATAGAGAAAAGATACGTTCCGTAGGCCTTTAATTTGCTTTATAATATCAGCTACTTAAGATTAGGAGTTGTATAGTTTGGTGCTGCTTCACAAAACACCAAATATAATACTATCGCATTAAGGGCTAGTGTACTATAGAGTGCGTAAAAATAATATTTGACATTTTCTTATGGGCTCACAATGAAAGGTTCGACAAACAGAGATTTTATTTGTCTTTACTTCGCACCACTTTGCACCATATATTTAATTGGCTTTCACTATTAAATTCTCTTCATCTTCTTCCTTTCTAGCTGATCTTAGAGCCCGTCGAGCTTTTTTGCAGCATCAAACAGCGATCGCTCCGAAAACTTGACGCGGCGCTCATCAGCTTCCACGCAGAAGTTATAGCAGCCGATGACGATGACTAAGAGTTCCATAATCTTCATAATACTTTGTTAGCCCATCATTGCTATGTCGAATATCTGTCATCACGTTAAAACTTTGTGTATAGCCACCGGTGCAACCACTGAGAAGATTATCTGAGCTCAGTTCCTCGTACTTGTGGAAGAGCTGATTTATGCGTGTATTGGGGCAGAGAATCGGTAACTTTTACTTTCTGCGGTGAACACCACGAATCTTCATCGAGCGGGTATTTATTGCGCTGTCGCTCAGATTCCGTTTATCATCTTTTCAACGAATGACTAGACCGTAGCATATAGGAAGCTCGTCTATAATTTTTCCGGTTGTCTTTTTCCTGTGAGACCTTTTTTTTTTTAGCCATTACTTTTTGGTGATAGCGAAATTTTTCTGTGGTTGTGTGTCTAACATATTTTTAAACGTTTTTAAACCTCCGACTCTAATGTTGTAAGCATATTTTATACAGAGCTTCGAATGCTTGAAGATTTTGATGACTGAGTCAATTTCATTTTTACGGCGGACCTTTCGTGATTGTCTATTATATTTCTTTGTGAGTTTGGAACCATTCTTTGTACTCTATAGTATCAATGTTCTTCTTCAATTACGTTTCCAATATTCTATTTAATAAACATCGCCAAGCCGCGCTTTCTTCATATCCCTTTCCCAGACACATACTCATGTTCAACCGGACACCTGCAGGTAGAACATTATATCCTAATAGAGTTCGTAAATAATAGAGACATTACAATAATCATAAGCGATTTCAACGCCAAGATTGGCAAAAGGAAGTGTTGATAACATTTTGGGAAATTACGAGAGGGGACCGACTTGTGGAATTTTATCAAGGAAAACCATTGGTTGTTATTAACGCCTGGTTTAAATTATCAAATAGAAGAGTATACCCATGGCGATCGTCTACAGGTAAACCGGATAAAGTAACTCAAAATCAGATAGATTACATTCTGATTAATGAAAGATACAGAAATTCGATTAAATCATTAAAAGCTTACCCAGGGGTTGACGTATCGTCAAACCATAATCCCTAGTTGGCAATTTGGAAGTTAAGTTGGAAAAAAACAAAAAATTGAAAATGAGCTCTAGGTTAGACACAAGAGCATTGCAAACACTATTTATTAGCGAAAGTGTAAAAAAGAAAATTTATAAAAACTTAGATGGCCAGTAATAATGATGATATTAACAAAATATGGAAAGCACTGAGAGATGGCATACTTAATCTGTGCAAAGATATATTAAACAAACCTACAACATAAGAACATGAATGGATGACCGGTGACATTTTAAATATGATATATCAACAAAGGATATACAGAAACAAATTTAAAAAAATAGAAAAGATATCAGAAAGAAGATAAACAAAAGAAAAATATTGCCAAGACAAGTGTAAAGAAGCTGAAGAGCTTGAGAAGAAAAGTGATTTATTCCATCTGCATAAAAAAAGCGCAAGAATTAACAATCTTTAAAAAATAAACAAACTCATCTTTTAGATGAAGATGGAAAGATCTTAATGAAGTGGTTTGACGATTTACCTCAGATTTATTTGCGGATGATATAACTAACCCAGAGGAAATACCTATAAGTCACGATGAAGTTGGTCCGGATGTCACTAAAAAGAAGTATTTAAGCTCCTGAAAATGATTACTATGTTACATATGAATATATTGGTCAATCTATGTAATAAAATATACAGATCGAACCATTGTCTACTTTTATCTGCTTAACCAAGAAAACAAATACAAAAAATGCAGCGATTACAGTGCCATTACTTTAATGTTCCATGTCTTAAAGTTAGTTATCCATAACCGAATACATCAAGTTGGACATGGATATAAACTGCACCGAATGTGGATTTCGAAGACTTCTGCATGATTATTGGTACGATCAGTTTCGGATATGACTCTGTCATAGTCTAACCATATCTTGGGATGAAATAAAGGAGGCCGCCGATCATTGCCTCTGCAATTGGGATTCCGATATAATTGTCCTCGAATCATTGCAGGAGTTTTTGTAATTCGTTTGGGAGCGCCGCCGAAAGTTTGTCAACAGCTTTGTCCAAATCAGCGATGTGTACAAAAACAATGCCAATACCATCCTGATAGTCACGGCGAGTTCTGCGTCGTTGTTATATCTCCCCGTCAGATGGTAATTTTCAAATCATTTTTTATATATATATATATATTTTTCTTTAAATGAAAGAAGCATTGCAATATTTCGGCACCTGAGAAAGCTTCTTTGAATGAATTTATTGCCGCCAGCTCATAATACAGTCTAAGACCTAAACCTTTTATCATGTCGACCATGAATTTATATGTTGCTTGTTGCTTATTCGGAAGAAGATCATACAATATAGGATGAATACATTCAAATTTTTTCACCAATATTGTGTACACTTGGTAGAATGGTTTGGGTGTTGATTTAAAAGTTCCGTCGATGAACCAGTGCTCAGATTCACTCGGGATCTGAAAAAAGGCGATGATTTAGAACATTATACATCGGGTACAAGTTATAGTAAAAACTTTATTTGAAATGCAATAAGTATGTATGAGGAAATGAACCAAGGAAAAAGCAATCGAGCTTTGGGAATTATTACAGTGTTGAAGTAAATCAATTCGGTTGGATTATATTTTGTAATAGATATACATTCAAACATAAAAATATTATGTACCACATACCTTTAAATTGTTTTTTCGTCCAGATATTAATAATCGGCTTGATATTTCATTTTCAGTCAGTAAAACTTCGTCTATTTGTCCGTCAAGACATCTGTACATCTTATAAGATTCCGAAACTATTATATCATCCAATCCTTGAAGCACTGCATTAATTTGGTTCTTGAGGGAATCATTGCTTGGGAACGCCACTTGAACGCTGGGTACCGTACCATCATTTTGACTAATACAGTATTTGATAATTTGCGAAGTTGTCTCTATAGTTTCTACAGCTCGACTTTTAATCTCATTTACTAGAACACTAACTATAATTGCAGCAGCACAACTGTCGTGTGAGGGTTGGTTCACTTATCGCAAAAGATTTTTGTCAACAGTGGTATGCAATCGCACTTTGCAAGATTTCGTTGAGCGTCTCCAAAAATTTTTTGTTCTCAGGCACTGTTTTGATCAAATCGATACATGTAATCATTCAAACAAAGTTTTTCTTTACTCTTTCAGGATAAAAAACTTGCGCACTCCATCTTTACGAGAAAAAATGCCACGTGACTAAAGCTTGGGGAACAAGTTAACTAGCGCAAAAATAAATTAAAAGTGAAAACTTAATTGACATATAAAAGAATTTTACAAGAGAGGGCATTTCCATATTATAATAAATTTATTGGTTAGTCGTTAAGTAGTGGGGAACTCAGGGGGTTGTTCTCTCATTAACTGTAACCTTCCACGTACCTTTCTTAAGTGATTTCATAAAAATCTGGGGCATTGTACATAAATAATGGCTTTTAAATTACACATTAATGTACATTACTTTTGAGAAGGACTTTACGCTATTCATTTACATAACGGAACATCATTGTGGGGTTTTCCGACTAACGAATAAACAGTAAATAGCTTGTAACTGAATTAAACAAAGAAATAAAAATTAATAAACAAATAAAGGCCCCGCGGCTAAGAACGCTTTAAACCACTATGTTTGTATACATGACATACGTACATATGTACGTATACACTAATGTTTAGAAGCTTTAAATTTTGCTTTTATCATGCTTAATATTGACTCTTTATGTAACTTTATATTTCGCGCTCTGATGTTCCCGCGCTTTAAGGTCTTCGCGCTCTAATGGCTGCGTTCCAATGTCTTAAATGGCAGTGCACCGGACTAATGCAATTTGGCGAGGCTCAGAATTGATTAGCAGTGGTACTCGAAACTTTTCCCCTCTAAAACTTGTATTTTACTTTTAACGCTCTAAAGCATCAGTTAAGGCCAAAAAAATTTGATTTTTGAAAATTCTAGAATGCTATTGTCCCTTAAGGGCATTATGAAAAAGAAGTTTTATTTGTCTGAAAAGAACTAAGTGTTGTCTTCTGGTGTTAAATTAATCTCTCCTCGATTTTGTATTAAAATTGAAATACTTAAAAAAGCCGTAGTTGAAAAGCAGGCTGTTGTATGTTATTCAGTATTATATCAGCCCTAATTAGTTTTTTACATGTAAAGTGAGTAGCAAAGTGTAAAGAAGTAAACTTAGAGAGCAGTTGTTACATTATACAGTTAAGTCGCGAGAGAATTAATGCAAAAAGCAGTTTGCCTTTTGTATGGCCGTAGCACAAAAGATGACTTTTTGGCTGAATCTGCACAACTAGACTCTACATCTGTCTAATTTCTAGCCCCCTAATGCGCAAAGCGGAATCCTCACATTTTACCACCTTTGTTTGGCGCTGCCTCATCATAATTTAAGGCCCCGATGCCTCCGCGGTTCGCATTGATTTCGCTGTCAGATTTGCGCGCTGAATGCTCACCTAAATTAATGACGCGGTTACAACAATGTTCCAAGTAAATTATTCAGACTGTTAATGAAAAGGGAGTATCAAACCGAGACGCCAAGGTGCGCGTCGGTTACTTACGCTTTGTTTCATTTGATACATACGGCCGGAGATCTTTGCCTTCTGAGGGCTTCGTGCTTCGCGCCACTCCGCCGGAGTTTGTACTACGATGCACCATTATCTGCTGGGCGAGGGCCCTTCAGGGCAACCCAATTTCCCACAGCTAAAGCCGATTATGCGCCGCCTCGGGGGCCGGCGGCGACCCAATTTCGGAAATGGCGGGCGCGGTGCAGCTTTTTGAAAAAGCCGGCGCGAGGCCATTTCTCGAGCCGCCCCATTCGCGCGCGGCGTATTATTACGCGTAATATTCAGCAGCGACCGGCTCGACTGCTTTTCCATCGGTATAATATGGGGCCTGCACTGAATATTGAATAGCTTAAAAGCTGGAAGGAACACGTCGCGCGGGAAGCCCAGTTTCCAATATTTCACGTTATTCATGACCGGATTTCCTCGTGGCTTTTTTGTTTCTCATTCAAGCTGAGCCGCTGATCTAAATTTCCAGCCGAATTCCCCCTCCCCCCGTACGCTGCGCAGGTGAATGCAGAAATTTGCATCGCGGCAAGGTACGCCTTTCCGTTTTTAGCTTCTTTTGTGCAGCCGCCGAGAACGAAATTACGCCCACTCCCAGTTATCTGCTGCAAGAATTGAATTTCCTTTTAAATAGGTTTTCGCAGCGGTTTATTTCGGGAAAAGCGGTTATATATGACTCTTTGTGCAGTTTTAAATTAATTCAAATAAGCAGAAGGAATTTGTGATGAAATTGTGCATTCTGTTTCGCTGTGATAGTTGTGCAAAGTACTCCAAGGAAGGTATTCATATTATGTACTTCAATATCATTACTTATTGCTTAAAAGTTTTTAGTTTAATACATTATAAGGATAAGTCCTATAAAACTGAAACCTCTCCCCATTAGCATATGCTTGTGTATTTGACTATTCTTTAACGAGAGTGCAGATGTTAAGGGATCGTTAAAGATCTGAAAGAATACGTTTAAAGCCATAAATGCTCGAATTAAACGAAATCCTCTACGTAGCAAACGATTATGTATTGAGAGATGAAAATTTATAAAACTTTGATGTTTTGCATTGTGAAACAATTGCATACAAAAGATATTCGGGCCATTTGCTAACATAAGCTTTAAAGCAAGTTAGAAGAGAAGAATCGAAGGGATTGATAAAGAGATTTTTCACAGAAACACCTCAGTGCCAAGGGTTTAGAAAGGCCACCTGTTACGGCATTCAAGGGCCAAAACCCCGGCTGCTGTATATTAAAAAAATGTTTCGGAAGGTATCGTGAAACCCTCAGTCGCGTGTTTTTCGAGGTGGACCTTAGATCTTACAGCAGAATTTTGTATTGGCTCACAGAGTAGTCAGCTGAGACTTGGCTCAACAACAGCTTGTCCAATTTTTTAAGAGTAAGCGATTGATCTTCCGACAGTCCAAATCTTGATCCTTTAGGTTGTAAATTATGGCAGTTTTCAGGGTTATGGTTTAACCAAGAAAGCGCTAACTGATCTGATAGATGTAACGGGTACAGCCATAGATAGGTCGTTGGCCCAAACGCCTCGGCGCTGGGGTAGAGCTAAAGGTGACAATATTAAATAAATCTTTTGTATTTATAATTACCAATAGTCCGTTCATAAATCCGGAAAATACACGAAAATCGTCTTGTTTTGTCTCTAAATTTGACCAAAAACTAAATAATTGCTTAAAAAATCAGAGGTAGAAAGGAGACGGATACCTGTATTTTCATGATAACAAAACAAAAATATTTTATTCGTTTTCCCATGGAAAATTAAACATTTAAATAACTTCTTTTGTTGGTTTGATACGAAGAGGTGCGCCAGAATAGATTTTTTTCGTAGATTTAGAAAATGTGAAAGTTAAAAAAAACGTAATTTGCTAATTACATCGACGTATAGCAACGTTTGTAATGTGTGAAAATGTATAAGCAATAGATAAACATAGATACATATTTAAAAACAGACATACCTAACATTTACTCTACTGGGTTCCCCTTGAAACTCCCCTTCTTGGATTGTCTTCGGTGTTCAACCGTGCAATCTTTTTTCAACATTTATCATATGTACAGTCCACTGTTCTTGATATCTCTGTTCCATTACTTTAATATCCTAATGGATGCGCTCGCCAACTCCTTTGGTAAAATCACCAAGTTATCAGTAAAGTAATTTAGAAGTGAACTTTGATGCTCATGTTGCAACCAAGCAGTTTATATCTCCACGACTAAAATGGTATAACTTGCAGCCTTCGTGTTCCCCAAAACGTTTTGTACCACATTTCTGAATGCAGTCCATGCTCTCAATTCGCACGAACTCGTGGTTTTCTCGAATATATTCATCATTAATTTTCGCATTTGTGTGCCTATAAAAATGCCAAATTGATGGAAACTTAACACCAACATACTGAAAAAATTTACTGTCCCTGCTTAAAGCTGCCACGAATTGCTTTATTATGCTAAATTTGATGTGTAAAGGTAGCAACAGTATTTTCGAGGGATCAACCAGTGGAAGGGAAACAATGTTTTTTCGCCAGGTGAGAATGTAGCCATTGCTTCCGAACCAAACGTTCCGTCTTAGCTCCGGAGTTCCATTCACACAAAAAGCAAGGAAATTTGGCGTTTCCTGCTTGTTGGCCGAGTAACATTCCAATCAACTTGAAATTCTTGCGCACAGACCACTGGTGAAGCTTGTACTACACACTTTCCAGCAGAAATTTAAGGTTTTTGTATGTCTCTTTCAAAGTCATGTTTCTCTATTCCTTACATATTCATTCTGTCCCTCCAAAAAAAAATTTCTTATGTTACAAAGGTTGCCATGTGTCAATGTACTTTAAAAAAATACGTTTTTTTTACATTTTCGCATTTTCGTGATTTTTTCCGCAAATTGACGTGATACTGAATTTTGAAGGTCATTTTTAGCATCTCTGGAAATAATCTATTCCGACATACCTGTTCATTTGAGAACAACAGAAAAAAATGCATGTTAGTAATAAACTCCCTTGATTTCTATAAATTTCCATTCTGGCAGATCCTTTACTTTGTAGTTAATAATTACAATCAAACAGACAAAAAGGATTATACTGTATTGTGCAGAAGCTTAAAAGGGAGTTAGTTCCTATTCCTTTATATTTCTAGTTGAATAGGAATAAAGAAAAGTTGTTTTGTCCAACCCGTCTATTTTATTATATGAAAACCTACACCAATTGAGGATTAAAATCTTTAAGATCAAGGCGAGACAACTTTATCAAATACTTTAAATTTTAACTGTGACTATGTTAAAGTCATCAGAGTTGGAACAAAGTAACTTTCTTGATAATGGTTTTATATGTGCGCTGATAGAACTATTTATTTTATTTAAAAAGATAAAATGAGTTAAAGTCATTGAAGAAAAATATACAACTTAGACAATTCATAGAGATCAATTTTATTTTCATCTTGTTATAAGAGGAATATCCTTATTTACTTTTTGTTTTGACATAGAGCTCAGTTTTTAAATTGTTTGGAGCTGGGGATAACGATTGTGTTTCGAGAATGCCATCGAAAATACACAAGAAGAACTTAATGTATTTTAAGAAAAAGTGAAAAAACGCACTTTGAACTTTTGAATGGAGTGAATTTCTCTCTAGAAGTTGCTATTGTAACATTTTTGCTCTCAACAGCAGTGGATAACGTACTTAAATCTATTAAAGCTACTCATCTAAGTTACTTGCACAATTGAACTGTTTACACAAGTAATTATTAACATAAAATCACACTCTATAATTTTATTTATATATCTTCTTTTGCTAGTAACTTGACTTATTTTGCTGCTCCTTTGTGTGCTATTTATACCTCCAGCACCTGTTCTGGTGCCTTCTTGTAGCATTGGGATCCTCTGGAAATTCGTTGCATTATAAAAACACAAAGAAACTTAACGTCTTCTAGCTAGCACTATCTAGAAACGAAAGATGTTATGCAGATTCTTGTCTTTAGACGTTTATCTAACATTTTTATTGTTCCATACCTTTATTTTAGTTTTGTTAAATTTTTTGTCCAAATTTGAATTCAGTCCTTTTGATTTTAAAGGGTGGTTTTAATTTTTTCTGTTACATTAATCTTTTCTCATTTTTTATTTATTTTCGAATCCCAATCTAATATTATAGATCCTTGCTCTCATATAGTATAAAAAAACATTTCTTACAGCTTTCTTTTTTGGTATTGGAAGTTAATTTTATTTTGGAAAACAAAACACAGACCTATATAAATACAATATCTGACTTGATTTGAAATGTTTGGCATTATTTTTGATTATTAAAAATTGTACCTTCATGGTAGGACTAAATCTGTATATGACTTTTCATCCTAGTGCGGTGCAGAAAATGCAAATATGTTGAAAGATAACGTTCTTCGATGCTAAAACTATGTCCTATTTGGAATAAATGTATGAAATAAAATTGTAAGATGTAAGGTTTATGTAGTTAAAGGTTGATGCAAAAATACTGCAGGCTTTTAAAACGTTGTAATTTGGCTAAATATGAACCTTATTAATTGAAAAAAAACTATTATAATCTACAAATTTTTTACAACGGGAAACCAATTTACTTATTTTGGTAGCAAAAAACTTCGAGCTTCTGAAGTCGATGAATTTTCGTAAGACGTTTATAGTAGCCTCCTACTTTCGGAAGTTGAAAGTTGGGAGGACATTTGAAGAAGTGATAATGAATTGGAGGGAGAGTGGGTGAGGTAGAGTTGAGCTTCTACGATGTTAGTTATTCAACATTTGGCTTGGCGTTATCATGCAAGAAAATTGGCCCGTTGATCAGTGCGGGACCAATGCGGTGCAGTTTTCTGTGTATTTCATCGATTTTCCGATAACACTTTTCAATTGTGACACTTTCGTTTTGGTTCGCAATGAATGATCCCAGCAGTGGCCCTCTTTTAATGCAATTTCAATTTAAGTAAGTGTTTCGGTGCTTCTCATTCATATCCATTGATTAATCAAAATGTTTCTTATTGTTCTCATCGGCTGCCACAATATGAATTTGTTACATAAAAAATGAGAAACTGATCTCATAAGGGCTATCATTTTAATGGTTACTTTTTGTAACATTTAATGAACTATTCAACTTAAAAAGCATTATTTCTACACTAAGTAGATTTATAAAAAATAAAAGATACATATTTTTGTGTTTTTCTGTGAGAATTATTATTTTCAAAAAAATATATTAAAAACCATTTTTTCCCTTAAAGTGACATAATAAGTTAAAGAACTGTACAAATAGTTGCAAGCAATAATACACTCTTATCCTATTACGTCACTAGCAAAATTCCAATTATATACTTGAATTAAATAAATAAATAAATTGACTTAATTATTTATTTACTTTTAAAAACTGTTATTTTTAGAAACTTTTTATTTTTTGTAGAATAATCCATTATTTATATCTATTATTTATTATTATGTGTAGTGTCAATTAAAAAAAAAATCAGTCTACTTAACCATAATTGTACTGTCATACACAGGCAAGAAAATTCAGATCATTGCTCTTAAACTCGTTGAATCTGCTACTCGAGGAAACACTACACTTGTTTGATTGACAGGCAATTATTTAGAAATTTGCTACAGTAATTAACACAAGTGTGAAGCTTGACAAATCTGCGGAATAGCGGAAATGGCTTGGGTTTTCAGTGAAGCGCACTTTTTAGATTGAATGCAGGTTTTGTATGTCTTGCGCTTTTCAACGCTGATCCAAAGTTGCTTATGCATGAGTAAAGTCCAATAAAAAACATTCACTCATCCTCGTTCCCCCGACATGGTTGAAATGAGTTGCTATGAAATATCTACAATACCTCAGTTCTTATTACAAGAACAAAATGCACGAAATCTTAACATACGTTTTGATCTTCTAGGGACAGCAAACACCTATATCATCACAAATGATGAATTGACTTTTCCTCCTTGTTCCAAATAAACCGCACTAATAAATAAAATTTCATTGCGTCTGTGGGGCATGCCAGACGCATCAGAATCTCCCTATATACATATGTATTTCTAAGAAGGCGTTTCGATTATGCTGACTGTTACATTTTGAATAAATCTAATCTAGAAGCTTTTCATTGCCATATTTCAATTAATATATATTTTTTAATCGTAAAACACTCTCTTGGATTTTAATAGATGTGTTCATTTGGTTTACACAACGAGGTGCGTTCAAGTTCTAAGGTCTCCAAATTTTTTCTTAGCAGTGAGAGTAAGGAGAAAGATACGGCTAATTTCTGAATTTGTAATATAGATGACAGCAGCGTACAATGTGCACAGGTCGAATTACCACCAATGCAGTGAGTGTTGTTTTGTATATTTCAAATGGCAACGTTTTCTGCCCTTGTGTGGTGAATTAATTGTCAATTGAGTAAGACTTGCGATGAATTTGTCACAGGTGTTAAAAATGTGCGTTCGTGAGTGCGAAAGTTTAAAGGTCAAGAGTTGTGCGACAATGAATCGAAGCAGCGTCGACCACGAACTACCCGGACCGAAACCATGATTGCGCTAGTGGAACAAGTTGTTATGGAAGACCGTCGATTAGATGTGCGTGATATCGCCTCTAAACGTGACATTTCCGTAGGATTTGTGGAGTCCATTTTGCGGGAAGGCCTGAAAATGTGGAACGTTTCTTCAAGATGGGTCTCACGAATGCTGACCGACTATCACAAGACCGTATGGGAGGCAATGTCTCAGGAAATGCTGACACGTGATGTCGCCATAAATTTCCGACAATTAATGACGCTCTCCGTGGTCGCTTATTTTCCAATCGAGCCGCTGTTGCATCAGCAATTTTCCAGTGGGAAAAACACACTCCTAAAGTGTTCTCAGCAGCTATGGAATCTTGGCAACGATGTTATGAAAAATGTGTACGTCTAGACGGAGATTACATTCAGAACTAACAGAATTTCATCTTTCTTGAGTCAGAGGTTTTTCTGAAACAAAATTGAAGACCGTAGAACTTGAACGCACTTTGTATTTGTGTGATAGAATGAACTAAAATTAAAATATATGTGGATTCGTAGGATTTTGGTACTTTTTTTCTTTTAATCATATGTACAGAATATTGTTGTACATGTGGATGTAGTTGAAAGCGGGAGCATGCGGTACATAGGGCGTATTAATTAAATCTGCCAGTAAACAGGGTCGAATGAAACGATCTTTTGAAGGCCGAGCTTTCCGCCCGTCCAAGCTGGTCTTGTTGTTTCCGCCGCCTGCATGATTATTTACATATTAATCTGGTTCTAATGTACGAAATTAATTAAACAAGGGACGTGCGTCCGCGAGAGGCGCACGGGCGCAAGGATACACGGGGCACTGCGACTGCTTGCCTCTTTGTTAGGGCCCATTTTAGCTTGCAGGTGCATTTGATATTTATACGAGCGGCCCTTTGTTCTTAGCAGTAGCAGCAGCAGCGCGCAATGTACCGGGCCGTTTGTTTTTGAATTATCATTAGCATTGTTCCACAGGAATCCGCGCGCCGGGTCGGTCCGCATGTTCGAGCGCTCGTCTGCCGCTGCTAATCACTCTGATGTGTGCTTCTGCTGGCTGCGTTTATGAGGGTCTGCTCATCCTTCAAAGCGATTCCTGCGAGCGAGTCTCGCGGCGCGGCTTGCTCGCGCATTTGCATGACTAGATCGCTTAATGCTGCTGCTTATCGGACCAGCTCCTCGCGAACGGGGCGAATTCGGGATTTTGATTTTACAGCGCCGCTTAACGTTTTCACGTGCTGCGGGGCTGTTCGAGGAGCACTCGCCAGGAAATTGAGGGCCAATTTATGTCTTACTTCCCTCGAGGACAATATAGTCGGGCCGTGAATGCTCTGCAGACATCCACTTCTTAAAGTCTGTAGGACGCCTCTTGTTTACTTACTCCTCCAGCATCTTTATGTGCCATTTTTCAGTTGTCTGTGCAAATTGAAACGAAAACTAACAGAGTTAGACAATTAAAGTATAATAAAAATGTGTTTATGTCATACGGTTTATGTAAAAAATTGTTACTTCAATATTGTGTACGCTTTGATTAATTCTCTTACTCATCTCTTCATTTTGATCTCCCTAGGTTTTAGACCCTAACCTGCTCTTCGCTGTCTAAAAGCCTCTGGTGGATGTTACGTTACCGCTTTCATTGCCGCTTACGAAAGAATCTCCTGCTTCAGGCGCTTGTGGTCTAGGTCATAAATTCCCAGAATCTCAACGGTTGGATTGGAATGGTTCCTTATATTCTTATTTAGCTGTATTGTTGGAAGTTTCTACATCGCTGACCTAACGTACCATGAAGCGTCAAAGATAGATCTTAGCACCCGGTTCTAGAACTTCTGGATATGCGTTTTTGCAGCGTATATTCAAACAGGTCATCATAGATGGGGTGATGATCTTTTAGACTGTAGGACTAACACATCGTTCAAAAGGCTCGGGACTAACTAAGATAACAACAGTTGTTTCGCAAAATTCATTTTTATTCATCGACATAATCACCTTCAAGTGCGATACAATCATTCCAACGCTTTTCTAACTTTTCGATGCCATGCTTGTAAAACGATTTGTCCTTGGCCTCAAAATAAGCTTCAGTTGCAGCGATTACTTCCTCATTCGAGCCAAATCTTTTTCCCTGGAGCATCTTTTTGAGGTTAGCAAAGAGCCAGTAGTCGCTGGGGGCTAGATCTGGAGAGTATGGTGGATGGGGAAGAAGATTGAATCCCAACTCGTTCAATTTGGCCATTGTTTTCATTGACTTGTGGCACGGTGCATTGTCTTGATGAAAGATGATTTTTTCTTCTTCATGTGCGGTCGTTTTTTGTGATTTCGTCCTTGAAACTCACCAATAACTCAATGTGTCGCTGTTGGTGGATTTTCCCTTTTCAAGGTAGTCGATGTAAATTATACCGTGCGCATACTGACGCCATGACTTTACCAGCTGATTATTGCGTTTTCCGACGCATCGGACGGCTTTCACCGGCTGCACGCCACTCAGCTGACTGCCACTTCGACTCTGGAGTGAAATGATGGATCCATGTTTCGTCCATTGCCACATACCGACGCAAAAAATCCCGTTTATTGCGAGTAAACAGTCACAATCAGCTCTCTGAATCGTCGACTCGTTGTTGCTTTTGTTCCATTGTGAGCGAACGCGGCACTCATTTGGTAAAGACCTTTTTGATGCCCAATTTTCCGTGTGAAATCGTAGACGCACTTCCAATTGACATGTTTACCATCTCAGCAATCTCACGAACTTTCATCCATCACGATTTTCAAAACTTGCTTAATATTTTCTGGAGTTACTGCTTCATTTGGCCTACCCGAGTGTTCCGCATCATTTGTATCAGTGCGACCGCGTTTGAAATCAGCATACCACCGGCAAATCGTTTTCGACGGAGCACAGTCCGTATAACATTTTTCAAGCCATTGCTAAGCTTGCACGGTATTTTTTCCTATTAAATAGTAATGTTTTATCAACACACGAAATTCGTTTTTTTCACTTTTTACACAAATGCAAAAGTAGCGTCACTATTACCACAGTAGCTTTGCTGTTTATGGCCCGATTGACGTGAAAATTAGACATCTGTGGGTTACTCCCGGGACTTATTGAACGATGTGTTATTCTCCGAAGGTAGTCTCCTGAATAGTACAACCAATCTAGTGACATTCTCACTGATTACACTTTTCTTGCTATCTCTTCTATATAGAATCTCCAAGTGGGCTTGGTGTCTATAGTTTCGAGGAAAACATGTCGCGCTCTAAGATGATGGCTGACCCCAAGTGTGTAAGCAACACTGCTGAGTTTTTCTTTTGATTTGAATCCTTCTTTCATTCTTCTTACAGACAGGCGGGACTTGAGCGAACTAGATATTGACGTCGTGTCGTCTGCATATTCTTCATTATTTTCCGCTGGTTCTAGGTCTACTAAAAACAAGTTAAGTGGCTCCTTATTAGTTTTGTCTTCCGTTTGTTATATTACGGATTTTTGTGGCCGTGCTCAAGTAGTTCTTTTTTATGCTGTGTAATTTAGTTGAATGATGAACATATCTTATTACGTTCATCTTTTAACTGGTATGTGTTGGTTTTTCTGGAATTTCTATCGAGTAGTCTGTAGGTTTCGGGTGTTCCGCAGCTGATTTTTACAACATCGTTTGTTAAACTTTTTGTGAAATGCTGTTCTTTACGATTTGTTGAATTAGGTTTGTCATTTTGCTATAGTCCAATACTCCATGAACGAAAATTGGAGGAGTTTTTGGTGTGTTAGTGGGAATGGTATTTTCCGTGTTCGATGTGTCTGTTACATTTGTATGTGATAATGATTATTGGTTTTAATTATAGCCGTGTTACTAGGTTTTTTTGTGACCTTTGTACTTTTTTTTAGAGCTACATATGACTTGCCAATCATTGTTGGTCGTTTGGATTTCTTCTTCGCCTTCGCTTGCAGATGTCATTCTTTGTAATTGGTGTTTTGTGTTTGGGATGTTTGTGTGGTTAGATTCATTTGTTGATGTGTTGACAGAATAAACGAATCTGTTTATTTCAATTCCCGGCGAATCTTACCAGATTTTACTAAAACCTATAATACAAGTTGCCTAAAATACAGCTATGGTACGATGTAACAAGCAAAAGGTTCTTCTTTGTTTTCTTTCCAAATGTTTTCGTGTGGAATGACGCTTTTATCATTTTTTATAGCTTTGCAAATAGCCTCAAACGATAGAGTTTTTCATAAATCAATTCTGTTAGTTTTGTAGTTTTAGTCGAAAAACTTAAATTATAAACGATTTAGAAGAAGGCACAATAAATAGATTGTGGAAATAAATAGAATTAATAAAGGATGTGTGGCGTCCGGTATATTTGCGAAAAACAGTTATATTCAGTTACGTTTATATTCAATACGTTTTATTCTGGTAGCTAAACACTAGTAGATTATCTTGTGGATTGGATAAGTGTTAGGAAACGATTTGGTCTACGACTGTCGTATAAAAATTAACGTTGAAGTAAGTTAGAATAAACATGTAGACACTTCCAGAAACGATATGGCAATAATCAGTTACTCTATACATTCTCAGTGATATGTTTCAGTTTTCAGCTTGGGCTTTTTCGTATGTATAGGCGGGTTTAATTAATTGGATACGTTCAGTGGCGTGTACTTTATACGTTTTGAACTTTTGGTTTGTTAAAGTTCGGTAAACTGTGAAGGGTCCGCAGCATGTTTTCTTTGCTTTTAATGTTGCAAACAAGGTGAGCGTAGTAGTCGAAACTTTGCGCAGCTAGGAAACAACTTTACTGAAAAATCCTCGAATTATTCGTCCTTCATTTATTTCCAAGAAAATCCTCGTGCCAAGTTGGCGAAACTTCGTTGCCGCAACTTGGGCTTTCAGCGACTCCGGCGAAGTTCGCGAGTATGTGCGTGTCGGTCCAGACTTGCATTTTGCGAAAAGAAGTTGCAGTCAGGCCGAAAGAAATTCGGGGAGCGGGCTAAATGTAAATCCCCGCCCATTTCCAAATTAACTTCGGCTGTTAGCGCGCAGCCGGCATTGCTATGCGGGGCGAGTCCCTTAAGAAAACAAAGCAGACAGCGGTCTGGCCGGCCGGGCTTCAAGTGCCCATTTCCTCCGTTTCCACGGCGGCTGATTAAAATCGTATAAATCTTTATTCCGATCCGCCGGGGCAACGATTGGGCGACCTTGGCTGCCGCGAACTCGGGGCCGAACTTCTAGAGATAGAAGTCGGTAGCAATTAGAAGCGCGATAATGGGCACTTTCTCTTCACTGCCGCCGCGGCCCACGTTATTAGCAGTGCGCATCGCATTTACCAAAAATGCAAATGAATATTATCGCAGGCCTGATACCGAATCAGCGCGTGTCCGGAATTTTATTAGGGGCGAGCAGGCTCGGACTTTGTCGCTCCGTGAGGCGTCGCAAATCCGAGCGCTGTATGCGTCTCCCTGCAACGGCGCCAAGTTTCAGTGATGCTTCCTGAAAAATTGGGATGGAGGCGCGCGAAGGAACGAATTTCCAGAAACTTTCCATATTCAAGATTCTGCGGAGAATTAGTATTCTCTTAGTCAACAAAGTTGAACAGAAATGCAAATAAGTTAACTGAAGAAATTGAAATTTTATGTTGCTCAACGTTATTTAAAGATAATATTTTATCTGTTTTTATAGAAGTTTCTATCAAAGGTATATATTAATAAAATATTGAAAGTTGCCTTTGAATGTAATTTTATATTCAAAATACGCTCTTTAATAAATAACGGTGAGGCTCCACGCTCCACGCGGAAGCGAGGACTACTGTTTGGTTGTCATGAGCCGAAATGGAAAACACCGCATTTTAGACGACCGTATTATTACCCCTTGTTCGAAGTAATTGTAGTAACTGAATAGACCACCCACCAGGCATCTGAGCCTGGGACTCAACCGAAGTTCGCACCGCAACTAAGCGACTCGACAGCGCGGCCACTTTGGCGATAGTCTTTTTAGCAAAATTATAAATTATAAGATCGACATAGCCTTTAATAACGCTACATAATAAGTTTTTAAAACACGTTTTTTTGGTCCACTTGCAAGTATAGATTTTTTAATCATTTTTTTTTAATTTTTACTTTGTTTTATAAAGGATGTTGTTCATAATGTTCCATACTGTAAACAAGATAAACAAACATTTTTCATTTGAGTAGTCTTATACTTGTCGAATAATAATGTCCGTATTACAATAGCAAAATTACCAGTTAACATTTGTCATTGATAGATGACATACCTATCGTATCCTACTACAAGTTATTGGATTTCCACATCCTGCATCTTTTCTATTAATTTGTTCAGAAAGTAATAACTGCTATATCTTTAGCTGTTCCTTACTAGCTATATTCTTCCTGAAAAAATCTTTAATAAAAGAGTTGACCACATCCGTATTGTAACACGGGTGGTGCAAAATTTCCAAATTGAAATGTATTCAACATTATGCAGTCGAGCTTATCTTGCGGTTCTGAATAATTGTTTGTACATAATATGCGTTGGCATTTGTTGTCGTTTTTTGAAACACATGCTCCACAAAAAGTGGACCTTTTCAGCTCCAGAAGACAGTTGACATGAGTTTTCGAATTGATTGTAAACCTTTTTGAAATTTTTTCATCTGATTGGGGCACAAGGAAAATACCCTTTCATCGATTGAGGTTTAGTCTCAAGCGTTTGAGTAGTATAAACATTCAAATTTTACCTCATTTAGCGATATATGTCAGAGGTCCATCCTCTTTTGAGTACAATACACAATACTCAACTAAAATTTGTGCTAGTGCAATTATTAACGATATATTATTTTTTCAGTTAGTATCAAAGTGAAGCAGAGAGTAAAGGCAATTTCCATAAAAAACTTTATTTTCACTGGTGGAGAAAAGCACATGTCACTTTTCGACAGTCCACCTGTACCGTAATGCATTTCTAAGATCATTTAACGAACTTTTTCTTCGTCCTTTCGAAAAAGAATCTTTTTGAGTGATTATGAGGACCACGTTTGTATCGCTTGTTAAATCTCATCTGAGCCGAACTTGTGTTTGAGGGTCCGAAAATGCGGTAAACAGACGACGCTAGGTTAAAGCATCCATTCTCTGGATATGTTGGTGCGTACGTGATATCGATTAGGTCGGCTTCCATTTCACTTGTTCTTTTACTGATCCATGGTGCATACTGTGCCAACATCTGGTGGTGGATTTTTGCATATTTAACCACTTCTGACTACGGAAACCGTACTACAGCGCATTATTCCTCATGGTGCAGAACGTCCTTACTTTTACACTAGTTGGTCAACAATGGAATTATGCGTGCAGCTAGCTGCTTGTCATTTCTTGCGCACATGTGGTATTACTTTTTAATTTATCTTTTATTTATTTATATCTTCTATAAAAGAGAATAAATAAATCGTATGAGAAATAAGCCGTTAGTTATATAATATATTAGGTCTAGTAAAAAGAAATCTTTTATTTTTGTATGAAATTGAAGGTTTTAGTTAACATACTTAGAATGAACCGATTTATGTCACATATGCGCCGTTTTGTTTGATAACTTATTGCAATTTTGAAGGTAATTTCATTATGCCTCTCTTGTAGAAGCCCTTGTCCATATTGGCACAAAACTAGGACAGTCGATTTTCACAAGCCTCTCTTGAGGCGAATTTTTCACCAGCAAAATAGTTCGCCATGGACAGAAACAGGTGGTAATCACTTGGTGCCAGGTCCGGACTACAAGGTGGATGCATAAGAACCTCCCATCAAAGGTCCCAGTGCTTCTGGCGAGTCGCTATCGATGTGTGTGACTTGGCGTTGCCTTGATGAAAGACAATTCCTGTCCTAGTGGCCAAAGTTGGCCGCTTCTGGGCGATTGCTTCCTTTAGACAGTCCAATTGTTTACAGTACAGGTTCAAATTAAGAGTTTGACCGTAGGAGAGCAGCTCATAGTATATGATTCCTTGCCAATCCCACAAAATATTCCTGGCCGTTCATCCTGGCTTGGCCACCGTTTGTGCCGGCTCACCGCGCTTCGACCACGACCGTTTTCGTTTGACGTTGTCGTAACTGATCCACTTTTCATCGCCAGTCACCATCCGCTTCAGAAATGGATCGACTTTGTTGCGATTCAGCAGCGATTCACAGATGGAGATTCGGTCCATGAGCTTCTTTTTGTATCCAGCCTTTTTCAAATGGTTTCAAACGGTTTTTTGCGCAATATTTAGCTCCTGGGCAATAGAAATAGTGCTTATATGACTGTCGGACTCGGCCATTTCCATGATGTTATCCACATTTTAGATAATTAGCCTTCCAGAGCGTGGTGCATCTTTGACATCAAAATTACGGGAACGGAATCGACGAAACCAAAACTGCGCTTGATTGTCTGTTACAGTATCAGAACCATAAACCGCCTGGTTTGCGTTTTCACCTTTATCGAAGAAAAACTGTAAAATATAGCGTATTTTCTTTTTGTTGGTATCCATCTTTGACGTGAGCTCAAACAAAACTGGGTCAACCATTCACAAAACTGTCAAATAAGTTTTTTTGGCATGAAATATCAGCTTTCTAACTGATCGGACTTTTAGAGCGCGAGATATAATTTATTAAAGCCATCTATGGGAAAAATTATGGATTTCTTTTTACTAGACCTATTATTAATGAGTTATGAAAGAGACGTTTAATAATAAACCTTAATAATCTTTAAGAAAAAGTAATCAACATAAATAATGGGTGGCCGAAAAAGGACGCACGTTTTTGAAATGGGCAATAGTTGGGAAGCGGGAAGTCAGCGATTACCGTACACCACCTGTGAGTAGTTCAAAAGTATAAGCTTTAGTAGCCATAGTGCAGTGGAACATAGAGCATTGCGTTTTTGTCGTCTAGCATAATGCTCATCATGGAGTCCTTGATCATAACACTTCTATAGATTGAATCGTTCACAATTGAATCAGTTATGAAGAAGAAATCAACTAACCGTCCTGGTACGATTCGGATTCCAAAAAATGCTGAAAAGGTCAGTTTTCCGGAGGCCTCGAAGGTTTACTAGGCGTCGTGCTTCAACTTTTGATGTCTTGTCGCTCGTTTCAGCGCATCCTACACAGCGAGTTGAAATTCCATCCCCACAAAATCATGCTTGTTTAAAAGTTGTACTATACAAACTACTTGAAATTATTGTTTCTTATGATGAGTGACGAGGCATATTTCCGTTTGAATAGTTATGTCAATAAGTAAAGCTATTGATTTTGGGCAGAAGAGAATTCGCAAGAATTACACCAGAGGCTTCTTTATACTAATATGATTACATTTTGGTGCGGTGTTTCGAAATTAAGATCGTTAGATCTTACTTTTTTGTAGAACGAGTTGCATCAACAGTGATTTCAGAGGGCTATGTCAAAGGTATGCAATTATTTGCATCCACAACTTTGACGTTTACGAGTTAACGTGAAAAATTGTGATTATAACAAGATGAAGCCTTAGCGTACACGCCAAGGGCTTCAATGACAGTTGTTCGACAAATGTTTTCCCAATACGTAATCTCACGTTTCAACGTTGTTCAT
Source organism: Sinelater perroti (assembly GCA_036346155.1). Classification (NCBI taxonomy): domain Eukaryota; kingdom Metazoa; phylum Arthropoda; class Insecta; order Coleoptera; family Elateridae; genus Sinelater; species Sinelater perroti. The sequence goes on along the minus strand of JARFIY010000046.1, from coordinate 4,286,264 downwards.
TGTCCCTCCCCCACGCCACTACATTTGTCCGTTTGCAATTTATTTCAAACCAAAGTCTACGTTCAAAATCCTCGTACAGCAAACGAGCTGAAAAATTGGTACGTCCGATATAATCTTCCTTAATTAAATAATCAATGTATATTTTATCAGAACTGCATTTATTACAGTTTTATTGGTGTCGATAAAAAAAATTTATATTGAAAATCAACAAAGTTACACAGTTAAATATGTGTTCTTTTTGCACCACCCTGTATTGGATTTTGAAATATAAGATTTGATTGTATTTTAAACGAGAATATCATCTTATTGATCATATTTCCACTGAGAGATTGGATTATCAGAAGTTTCATGTACGTTAGGTGGCCAACATTCATAGAGATCAAAAACGAATTCAGCGTTGATGTTTCATGTTTTCACAAAAATTATGATACAAATTTACCTTTTTGAACTAACAAAATAGGGTTAAATTGTTCAAGACTTTCTTTTGACAAAATTCATGATAGCAAGAGATCTCCGCTTTTATTCTTAAGGTCTCTTTAAATGGTATTTTTCTCATCGCACAGCAACTTTAGGTTCATGGTGCGGCTTCTAAAAACGTTTATTCGAACAATTTACCTAAGAGAATTTTGATCTGCACCGTCTCTTTAAGATAAAAGTCTAGCCGTGTAGTTAGGGGTTCAAAACTAATGGGGAGGTCTATGAATGAAGTCAAAGTTTAACTGAGTATAACAGCGGCGCCATTTTTTAATGATTAATTCAAAATTTGCTGCTGCTTGAGTTTTGATGTTGACTATATCGGATGTTAATTGAGAAATTGTTTAAAATTTTTAATTGTTTACGATTGTGTTTAGTTTGATTTTAAATCTAAAATTCTAAGGCTAAAATTTTTGTAGCTTTCTGAATTTCGTATTATTTAAGTTACGTAAATCTGATAACGTAGGAATTATTTTCAAATTTTTGTATAAATAATGGTTGTAAAGGTTGTTGTTTGTACTATGTGAGTACAATAATGCCAATTAAATAAGTAAAAATTGTTAAACTCGATTAAGTTGCGAGTATCAGTCGAGAAGTCCACTAAAAAAACATTATATACTGCGTTCAACGAATACATATAGTAATAAAACTGTCAAAAATTCCCGCTGATTTTAAATAACTGTCCGATATTGGCCGGTTTATGAAAAGTTCGGATATTTCAGTCAGGTGCACACTGACCCATTTTGGGCACTCGTGTGTTAATGCTGCGGCTATCTTGTTGTGGTTAGAAGTGGAGTTTTCATTTTTATCTCACTATTAATGATAGTCTGAATTGTAAATGTGAATTTTTAAATTTTGATTCGTCTGTTTAACGCAAAAAGGTAAACATAAAATATTGTTATAAATGCTATTTTGTAAACCTGGCTTCGGCGCACTTCTTTCTGCGTTTCAAGGGCGGTTCAGGGGTGTGTCATGATGATTTATTACTATATGTATTCGCTGAACGTATAATAGTTGGTGCTGTTAAATTTGCAGAGTTTTTTCATAGTTATTTTATGACCAAAGTTGTTTGTTTTAGTTATTCTACTTATACATCTACACTAATTTCAGGCCGTTTTTAAAAAGTTTTGTAGAAAAAAGGACATCATTAGTTTTAATTCGGTTACAGTTAGTTCTTACTTTATTACAAATTGGTATGTTGTAAAGAGTGTTCACTATTTACGCTCCTTAAATGTTTTATACCTTTTTCGCTCCAGTGGCATTATTTGTTGAGCTATATAAGCAGCTGTATGGATCTAAGAGGCTCGTGCTGTTAAGTCGTAAACTGGGCGCTGACATATCGCACAGCTACGGTGATTATTATGCTCAGAACGAGTTCATGTGAATTGTCTGCGAAAACAAAGACAACCTAGGGACGCCAGAAGAATTAGTCCAATTTATAACGGCGCGACGGGCGACAAAAGAAATTTGTGGGAGGCGGGATGGGGATAATATTTTGTAGCCTCCGGGCGGATAGCTACATGAACGGCCGAAATTGTACTTTATTTTTTTATAATTAATCTTAGAGCAAATTAAAAAAGAGAGACTTAAAGTTAATGTGGATACCGATACTACGAAAAACGTCGCATTCACTATATGCGCGTAGTGCAAAAAACAAAGCGATCTTCATGAAGACACAGTCGAGGGTGCTCGAGCCGCTGGAGCGCCTGCACCAAATTGTTCTGATTGTGTTCTTGTTCGATCATGTGCCCGTCAGAATTTAACGAGGACGGCCGCGTCCTCGGAGCCCTTTATATCATCTCCAGCACGTTAGAAGTAAGAAAGTCGGAGAGCAGAGGCCGAGCCGGAAAATTTAAATAAATCGTTCGTCTTCTTAGCTCCGCGTCCAACGAGAGCAAACACGTCTTGGTTCGGAAAAGTTTCCAAAAAAAGAAGACCGACCTCTCTGGCTTACCATGCAAATTAGGCAATTTGTATCGGAGATGTCCGGACCGGGGCACTGATTTGCAAACTCGTGTACGGGAAGGAGCCGCCGATAACCCCTTCAGGCGGCCTTAATGAAAACTTCGTCTCGATTTCCCTAACGAGTGGAACTTCGCGACTTTGTTCGCCCCATCGGGCGCTGGGTTTTTCAGGCGTTCCATAAGTGAGCTTTAAAAGCTGCAGGAAGGGGGAGCGCGCCGAGGAAGTGCACGGTGCAGCGCGTGCATCCAGCGACCTTCTCGCCCGCCCTCTGGCCGGGGATCTGATTACTTTACGTAAATGCGGTAGTGTACAAGTGCGGCGTGATCCCGTGTGACGTGCAATGAAGGGTGGCCCGTCAACACCGCTAATTAACGTCATTAGAGCATGCTGACGCCGCCACTACACGCTGGGCAGATGGCTTTGACAACAGGACACTTCACTGTGTACAAGCGTCAAAAATTTAAAAAAAAATGTATTATCTCGACCGCGGCTTTATTTGGCGCGCGGTTGTGGAACTAATTAGGGGTTTGTGAATAAGTAAACTGCCATACACTTTATTTCCCGTTTTTAGTGTTGTTGCAATTTTTATTTTGAAATTACTGGCTGGAGTTGGGTGACAATATAAATGTCTTCTAGCTCAACAGTTGACATCTAATGCATGTACTTCAGTTATTATTTTTAATTAATTTTAATTATTTAATAACCTTCTTGTTTCTAGTTGGATAACATAATTTGAATGGGTAACAATAATTCTTTACATACCTGTATAGGTAAAATACATTCCTGTTAGATCGTCCATTTAAAAAAACCATGATAAATATATAGAGCGATTTATATGTATGGTAAATATTCAAGCATCGCACCCTACGATCCCTAAACGCAGCTGTCAAAGTATTTCAGAAGACTAATGGAAGCTTGGGAAAAATCATGCTTGAATGCTAGCCGTTTGGTGCTCATTGGAAGTACTTTATTCGCCAGTACCCACAAACCAAGTTCACTTTTATTAAACACATCAGAATGATACTGTTAGATCTTCATTGACTATGTAAACCGATGACTACACTGGTAAATATTTCTATATGTTTCTGATGATTTAAATAGCCCTTTTCACGCTCATATGAAATTTCTCTGCAGTATTTACGAGAGTAACATACTCTGAATGTGGCTCCATAAAAAAGAAATCTTGGAAGAGAGGGCTACAACTCCGATTCTTGTCGACCAACCCATTTGATAGAGGTGGGGGCTTCAGAAAAATTTTGACTATTCTCATTCAACTTCTGATAGAATTGTTCTGAACTGGTTTATAGAGTAGCTCTCTTTATATGTTTTAACTCAATCGAATTACAAATAAAAAACTAATTTTTGATTTGTTGCGTGTCCAATTATTAATTTATTGGTTATTTTTGCTTGTTGGCTTTAATATTTAAATCATCGAATCGTTTTCACAAATTTTTAAATTATTTTTTTATTAAGACTCTACAACGTCGACCTATTTATTTTTTATATAACGGAGAGGTTTTATAAGTTTCTTTATGTTACACTTTATAAAGTACCCTATATATTCATTGTGTAAACGGGGGCAAAAAAATCTTTTTCTTCAGTATGGAGATAACCATCGTTGTGTCTTGTTAAGATAATTTACGGCCGTAATAATTGCCTTTTTTGGACTCGTCTAAAATGCATTAATTTTAAGTGCTAATATTTAATTGTTTTATGGGGATTTTTGGTTTTTCACATCTGTATGTTAGAAGAATTTCTAATGACGCTCAAATGAAATATTAAATAATTGCACTTCCTTTCAGAACTATCGTTTTACGAATTGGGGACAGGAGGCAAAGTTGCGTCTATGTTGACTTGTATTTTTGGAACAAAACCCATATGCCTTACAAGAGAAGTAATCCTTCAGATAGACCACATATATATTTTTAATTCATACGTGTTATCTAGCACCATGAAATTCTTTAGAATACGGACGTATTGAGACACAACCTTCAAAAAAAATTTTTAGACGTTTATAAATACCGTGCGATAAGAATTGTTTTTAGAAAGCAAGACCAATTTACCAGCAATTTTCAAGTGAAGGTACGCGAAACTATTTGGACGATTCAGAAGGCTTTTGGGAATGATACAGTGAGTTCCGAACGAAATCTATTATAAGTGATATATGTGTTGGAAAATCCGCAACGGACAGAATAAAATAATGGTAGTGAATGGGTCACAATCACTAAGGATCGGCGACTAGTAATCCGAAATTTAGAATATGAGTTGAGGATTCGGAAAATTAAAGCGTGTGAGCAGAACAGAATGAATATCGCGCTGCAGTTGTTAATGAGTTGCTTCAGAAAGCTATCAATAAATCGGCTATTATCAAGAAATAAAGGCTCAGTCGTCCTAGTAGAAGTCTCTTAGTTCGCCATATCCATAAAAGTTGCAGCAAGAGTTTTTGGGACTACGCAAATGTTTCTTGTCTTTTGTAACATTTGTTATAATTGCAATTGTAATTTATTGCATTACATGGTTTGATACTTTTCAGGCGGATCACGTAAATAGGTTTTTGGAACTTTGTACGTTTCTATATAGCAACACACAGTTTTTCGTGCTCATTTAATGGATTTTGTAGTTTTCACCATAAAAAAGGTGATAAAAGAATCGTTTAAGACAGTGCTTTCACTGTAGACTTCTCTACATCTGTATAGTCCTATTCATCTTGAGGAGTTGTCTCACCAGATGTCTTATATCTATTCATTTTATCTGTTTATTATTAGGTAATTTATCCTATGTAGTCATTGTTTATCATTATGCATAACATTTCCCCACTATCTGATATATTGATATGTCTTATATTAAAACAAACGAAAAGTATTTTTAGTTAGTATAACTACTGAAAAAGAAATGCACAGAAAGCTGACATTTATCATATAAAAAATCTGGACGTACTCACTTTTGGATTTATATAAGTTACATTAAATACGCCCATGACGTCATTTATATGTCATTCTTATACGTCATTCGTAATATTTTTTGAGAGTGTACGGGGTGTGATATTTATACACATATGTAGATTTAATACATCGGCCATTTTGTTGGATTTGCTCTATCGCATTGTTCATTATCTGGAAAATGATTGCTGTAGTTCGTAATATTTCTAGAACATTGAATTTTTTGTTTCTATATAAAATGTTCAAAGCTTCCGATTGACTTCGAATATATAGTTTTGCGTAGCTATGTGCTTCTATTGTTGTAATATGCACGTACTTGATGTTCCAATAAATACTATCACAAATTGGTCAGAATGTCAAAATAAAAAACATTTTGTATTTTTGCATAATCTTTTTTGCATTTATTAAATGATGATAATTGTGAATACAAAAGATGTATTTAAAGCTGCGAACTTTAACTTTACAAAAGTTTTGAGACGTTCGGACCTATCATCTATGGCAGAATGCGTTACTTTAATCGGAAATTTGTTGATTATAGCCTTTAGGACTAGCTTCAGAGAATCAATACTAGGATGTTTTCTTGAGCAAATCACACCCTCTGACGGGGAACGAGATAAGGTTTGTAGTATCAGATGATCAGTCGTCCGTCTTTAAAAAATCTCATATGACAAAGCCGTCAAGAGTCGTATAGATTTCGTTTTAAAATTAAACTAGAACTCGAAATGAATTTATAACCATTCCTTACTTTTGGACAATTCAAAAATTTGAAGGTCGTTTCCTCCATTCCTGTGATCAGTTTTGTCCATTAACGAACTTAGCAGAGATATTTGCTCAACAAAAAAGTGCGCAGATGAACGACAAGAAATTTTTTAGAAGTCTTGACATGAAGGCGTCGGCAGTAATAAGACATAATGCTACTCGGTTAAGTTTGAGTTAATTTTGTTTTGAGGGCAGGTGCAAAGTTTCACTGAATGGTTCAAAGCTCACTTCGGTGTGATTCATAAATTTTACAATACCTTCTAAGACACCTTGTTGATACACGCCGGTTGAAGTTATGGTTCCCTTTTTATAAAAATTGATATTGATCACTTCATCGTCACATACTCTCCACAAAACCATTACAGATGCTGGATGATAGCTTTCCTAAATCTTCGACACTAACCGAAATGCTTCTTTCAACAGTTTAGCACACATTGTGTTATTTTGGTTGTTGAAAAATGCCTTAAATATAAAAATCTGTTGCACCTACTCAGTCATCTAACTCTTTCATAACCTTCTCTCTTTTTTTATTAAAACATCTGTCAATAAATGCCTCGTACGTGTTTTTTAAGCAGCTTACTTTTTTAATAATTTTTAGAAAAGATTTCGTTCAATTCAAACATTTGCAGTTTTGACAGTCCGAACTGAATGTGGTCTCTCAGATCTTTGACGATTTTTGACATATTCAGTCCTATTAAACACTTTTATAGACTAAAACATGAACATGTGGCAAAAGCCAAGAGGTTATCTAGGTAACATTTTTTTTTTCTATTCCACACTTATGTAACGCTATGATAGCAATCCATTTCTCTCCATGATCCAGCTCCACCGTTAAACAATAATAGTATTTTAAGAAAAGCAGAATATTTTTTTCTACTTTAACAATTTACAATCGCAAACATATAAAATCATGATCGATGGTGTAAATCAAATATTTATGGTAATGTTAGGTGTAGTCATTACCAATTTCTTTAGGAAAACTGTGGAATATCAAAGTCGTCATCCACTAATTCAACATTTGAGTCATCATCATTGTCATATTTGGATGTTTTAATACGATTACTGTTTTAAAAATGAAGGTTGAATTTTTAAGCTGTGTAATTATTTTAAAGTGTATGCAACCCATATGACGTCTGCGGCACATAACAATTTTTTGTTCTTTCTCCTATTAACTATCTGAAACATCTATGCAGCGTTTGTACAAATTCACCCCCTGTCGCACTAATACAGAAGAGGTTTTTCGGCACTACGCCGCCTTGTGCGAGATGGTTGCTGAACAATTTGATAAACTTCGTCGCATTTGTCACCTTTGCGCGACGCTCATTTAAGAGAAACGTGAGCCAGTTAGCGGCTTTCACCACGCAACGTTCCTAAATGAAAAAACTCCTCTAAATATACTCGGAAAATGCTGCATACATTCTTAATAAACCTCTTACTTCTTTCTGCGCCCTCTGCTTCTATCTGAACCCACTCAGGTTTTTTCAAAAGCGCCCGCTGTAATTGCTCCCACTTTGCGACTGCCACTAAACAGCGTTGGCTGGTCTGTTATTAATAACGGAGTTACGGCATGTTTCGTTCGGGCACTATGCAGAGCGAGCTTTTACGTCTGACGAATGCAAACTTTTAAGCTAATTAGGCACGGAGCCGCCCGCAAAAAGTGTTCCATTTCGGCACTGTACTGAGGAATTGTCCGTGTCGTGCAGCAATTAAAATAACTTTTTTAAGTCAGAAAAATAAATTAAAAATAAAACTATGTTCTGCAAAGAATAACCCAAAATAATTAAATTACGTTGTTTCAGAACCCCGGAACAATGCCCAAGCGTGGTCTCTTTGCTAGCGGAGAGCTACAACCCTCACGTACGCTACGGCGCCGCCATGGCTCTGGGTATTGCATGCGCTGGCACCGGGCTGCGAGAAGCCATTGCCTTGCTGGAACCCATGGTCATGTTTGACCCCGTCAATTTCGTGCGCCAAGGAGCCTTGATCGCCTCTGCCATGATACTGATTCAGCAGACCGAGCAAACGTGCCCCAAGGTAACATTCTTCCGCCAGTCTTACTCTCAAGTGATCAGCAACAAGCACGAAGACGTCATGGCTAAGTTTGGCGCCATCCTTGCGCAAGGAATCATCGACGCCGGCGGTAGAAACGTAACTCTATCTCTGCAGTCGCGTACAGGACACACCAACATGCTGGCCGTGGTTGGTACGCTTGTCTTCACCCAGTACTGGTATTGGTTTCCACTAGCGCACTGTCTCTCCTTGGCGTATACCCCCACTTGCATAATCGCACTTAACTCACAACTGAAGGTACGTTTTAATCTTAATTACTTTAATCCACTTTCTCATGTAATTACTACTTTTCAGATGCCAAAACTTGATTTCAAATCCAACGCCAAACCGAGCATGTACGCTTATCCAGCACCTTTGGAAGAGAAAAAACGCGAAGAACGCGAAAAAGTGACTACAGCTGTGTTGAGTATTGCAGCAAGACAGCGCAGGCGCGATCACGAACGCAAGCATCGCGATGAAAAAATGGAAGTGGTAGGACTTTCTCCTTTTCTAACTTTCAACATTGTTATTAATATCTGCTACTTTAGGATGAAGATGAGAAAAAGGACGACAAGAAATCCGATGAAAAGAAACCATCTACCTCAGCTGAAGATAAGAAGGCTGCCACCAGCACTGCAGAAGAAAAGAAGTCAGCAGATGATAAAAAAGATACCAAGAAGGAAGACAAAGATGATAAGAAAAAAGATGAGAAAGAAGACAAGAAAAAGGATCCAGAACCATCTTTCGAAATAGTAAGCAATCCAGTGCGCACCCTAAGGCAACAGTTGAAGGTCATGTCCTTAAACGAAGGGTCTCAGTATGTCCCATTGAAAGACGTTTCCATTGGAGGTATAATAATGGTGCGCAACTTGAAGCCAGGGGAGGAAGAATTGGTCGAACCTGTTGCAGGTATTTATTTTTGAATGCTAATAAAATTAGTTATAGTATGTTGATTATCGTTTTTTTTAATTAGCATTCGGACCTAAAGGCGAAGATGAGAAGGAACCTGAACCCCCAGAGCCATTCGAATGGACCGAAGACTAAATGACTTTTCTCATCAGCTGTAACTTTATAGGAGCCACAATACAGCTCAACTTAATATATGTGTAATTGTTCACTTACATACAAAATTCCATTTAAATGTTCACACTATGTATTAATGTATTGTATCGCAAAAATAAATATAACCATGAAGCATATGATAACCTGCTTTGTTTGATTGTCTTTTACATTAACTTGTGTTGTGTATTTTTCTAATTAGAACTATGTTAACGACTCATTTAGGACAGGCCTAGTAATAATAACCAATACCCAAAATGATTACCAGAGTCTTAAAATTAAAGTTCTTGATGGAAAATAAATTTGTATTTTTATTCTTTTATTTGGACAAACGAAACGAAAGACCAATGAAACAAGCGTGGAAAGGAAGAAGACAAGCGAAAAGACCGAAAGGAAGACCTAGGAAAACGTGAGATGATAGTGTGAGAGGGATTAATATGGTATATATATATATATATATATATATATATATATATACTGATTATCCAAGATGTTGAAAATCACTTCTAGAGAGAGCCTAGTACATTATACGAACATGAGCAGAATTGCAGAACAACCTTAAACAACACATTTATCATAGCTGATGAATGGTTTTTTGGACTACTGTCTATTGTATCGGTCTTTGTGACTACTAAGTCTAATTTAAATGTGTAGCTTTGCGGATCGCCATTAGCAGGAGCCTCTTCTATTTCATATGTCTTTTCTCAACAAAGTAATTCCTGATGAGCGTCAGCATCCGTTTGGTAAGTTACCTTTAATTTATAGTTATGAGAGGATCACATTTTTCTTTAAAGCACCAAGGACGACTATTCCATTAACCTTATCCATCAACAACATAACTGTTTTCATTGGTATACAACACTTGATAAATTGAACTAGTACATGCTTTATTCATTTGTCATAACTTCTAAGATACTATTTTTTATGCTGTAAAGAAAATCATATATATAGTTGACTAATATTCTATCAAGTAAGTGTATTATAGGATATGGGCCCTATATCACTCAAAATTTTACATGTATATATACCCTCTCAAATATGAATAAAGTAAACAAGATATTATTGTCTTCATTTCTTAAATAATTTTCCGCAACATTTTAGAAAGTTCTCAAAATAATTTGTATCGCCTTTTTATTATTTCACTTAAATTTTTGTAGAGCCAAAAGAGTTTTGTGTTTTGTCGATAGACAGTATTAGATATTTAAAGCAGGCGAATAGATTAAAAGAAGGAAAATTTCAACCTTAGTTTAATCAATTTTTGTTCAGTGATATAATTTAAATGCGCTGATACATTGTTGCAGTGGAACAATCTATTTAGTTTTTCCAGGAGAGGTTTCTGCAATCATTGTCTTCCATCTGTCCAAAAAAGCTATGTAGCATTTTCGTGTAATAGTTCACCCTTTCTGAAGACAATCGGAAGAATTCCTTTCATGTCCCATAAAACTGACGCTTTTACTTTTCCAGCTTTTCGCCTTTTCAAAGCCGGATCATACACTATATAGCAAAAAGTATCTAGGCACTCATTGTTGCAGAATCAGATTCATGTGGTGTGTGTTAATAGGATGTCGTTCCATCTTTAGCATCAGGTTTAGCCTGCACTCATCTGGGAAGACTTTCCACCAACTTTTGATATACGTCCATATGAATTGCCTTCCATTCTTTCATGAGAGCTGCAGTGAGTCAAGTCACTGAAGATTTTACGTTCTAATTCTTTCTAGAGTTATGTGAATGAGATTGAGATCGGAATTCTGTAAAAGCCAGTCCAGTTTTTCAAGAATCATCTTACAGTTATTCTGTTGGTGCATGGAAAGACCTTCCCTAAATTATTGTGAAGGTATTAGAAGCACAGAGTTGTTAACAATATCAAGATACATCTCAACATTTATTCTTCCAGCTGCGGGAAATGAGAGATCCAGGTCAAACTATAAAACAGCCCAAAACCATGATGCCTCTGTTAAGAAACTTGATTATTGGAATCTGCCAAACACACCCATTAGATCACCATATCGTGTAGCAAGATTCATCACTCTACAAAACTTATTTCTATTGTTCTGTAGTCTAATGGTTGGTTTTATCTATATTGTACCTGAAATACTTGTATTTAAGCAACTGTCAATAAACGAATTAGTGATGGAATATTCATCTATATGAGGAAAACCATATGACCTTTTGTATAGTTGTTTCTGTCATCCTTTATAAGTATGCAAACCAAGTTAGTCATCAAACCATCCACGTATACTAAAAAGTTGACTACAAGTAGTAATCTAAAAAGAGAAAATTAAATGATTAGAAGTGAACGAGTTTGCGTTCAAAATTCACGGAGTTAAATCATGTACTGTGCTCGGTGAAAAGCGATATGTGAACGAGTCAAGTGCGGCTGCAAGGCCCAGTCTGTGATAATCACTCTTAGTCCTAATCAACAACAACGGTTATTAACATTATCTTTCAATCTCATTAATTTAATTATCTGCTACAATACAGAACAACGCTGGATTTCAAGTAAATCCAAATTACGTTACTCAGACAACGCAAAATTACCTTTCCGCGCCAATCACGTAGCTTAACCCCAACAATAGTATGTCTATTCTCAACCACAAATGGGCTCCCAAGCACCACAAAACGCGTTCTCACAGCCGCCTCAAAATTATGAATATTATGCAAGGAAGTACTATAAAACTACTAGCTAAGACAGTTGATAAATACAAACTAATCAAAGTAGTCCACAAATTCAGCTTTTGTACTACCTGAGGATAAGAGCTTTCAAATAGCAATCAGAAGCTTACATCACTCCACCGACAAAGCTCCAGCGTCTTAGGGCATCAAATAAAAACTATTTCTGTTGTCCAACATCGAGATAAAAGACTCCTTTCAACTTATTCTTTGTTGACCTCAAACAAAAAGATAATAATAAAGAAGTCTATAATGTTACTATTAAACGCTATAGTCAAAGTATAACCACCTCATAAAAAGAGAGAAATCGTATGATGCAAAAGATGCTAGTGTTACGGTCATACCCATGCCCACACCGCTGTTTGAGATGTGCTGAAAACCATGACTACAAAACATGCACCAAGAAAAAAGGAGACGAGGGTAGAGCTAAATGTGTTCTTTGCAACAGGGAACACTCGACAAACTATAGAGGTCGCATGGTTTACAAGCAGATCAGGAACAAAATATTTCTCCCTCTCAGAGAAAGTCAGCCCCCCAACAAACCATTCCCTACAAAAAATATCAACTCTCGTTATTGTCCCTCAAGAGAGAATCTAACCAGAAGTCAGATCTAATTTAACTAGTACTCAAATTTCACAATACATCATTGATCGTGCAACATATGTCCAACAAGTTTCACAAAACCCCCTACAGTATCCAAGCAATATAGTGACTTTCATGCAACAAACCATCGACTCGCAAAGAATTATGATCAACAAGCTCATGGATCTAGTACAAACAGTCATAATGGCGCAGCTACTCAAGATAGCTCAGTGGAATGCAAACGGCTTGGTTGAACATCGCCCAGTAATTGAAGCATTTATACTGCATAACAAGCTGGACATTCTATTGATCTCCGAAACACATCTTACTGAACAATGATACTTCAAAATTTGTGGCTATGACATATATAACACCAATTATTCAATTGGCACAGCCAGAAGAGAGGCTGCATTCATAATAAAACACCATATAAGACACCATGAAACTCCCAAGTGTGTCTCTGAATTATATAACTATACGAGCTATCTGTATCACTGTAGAAAACTGGGCAGGTCCACTAGTTGTTGTCGTAGCCTATTGTTCTTCTGGACACCGACCTAATACAGATAGTCTTGAGGAATATCTACAATCCCTAGGAAATCGGTTTCTTGCTGGGGGAGACTTAAATGCTAAACACCGCCAGTGGGGTTCCAGGTTAATTACCCCAAGAGGAAGAATGCTATTTTCTATTATGCAGTAGCATCACCTAGGTGACTTATCTACTTACTAACCTACTTATTAGCCGACCGACACAGCAAAGATCCTTGACCTACTCGGCTTTTTTGTGACTAAGGGCATTGTTCTGAACTATTTGAAAATTGAATCGTATCTTGAGTTATTCTCTGACCACAGTTTCATCATAGCCACGATCTCTACATCAGTAATCTGTAAATCAAGATCCTCGGCGTTAATCAGTCACAAAACAAATTGGATATATTTTTAAGATATATTAGATGATCAACTGTAAACTATATTCTATTAAAAACCGCTACTGATATTGAAAATGCAGTCGAAACGATCAATCAAAAATTCACCTGACTGTCTCAACGGCCACACCACAGCTATCAAAAAAACTAGTAACCCGTGACTGTACTGTAGCAGTAAAACAAAATATCGCTGAAAACGGCGTTTTCGAAGGATATGGCATGAAAATAGATCAGCTATCGACAAACGCAGATTTAATACAACAGCCAGAGAACTAAAAGAAATGATCAAAAAAAATTCTTGACGAATATCTTCAGGGACTAACAGCAACAGAGGAAACTGAATACTCACTCTGGGAAGCCAATAGATCCCAACTGCAAATACCCCTGATTTGAAACGTAGATGGAACATGGGCGTATACTGATGAAAATAAAGCAGAACCATTTGCTACCCATCTTTATACTGGTTTTCAGCCATTACCACGATGAAGCGAACAATTTTTAATGGCTCCTTACCAGCTCTCTTTGCCTGTAAAACCATTCTGACCTGACGAAGTTCAGGAAATTGTTGGTAAAAACACCGGGATACAACGCTAGCACTGGAAAAACAATTAAAGAATTACCGCATAAAAGGCATCAAATTCTTCACACTCTTCTTTAATAACATATTAAGGACTGGGCACTTTCCATTTCAATGGGAAACAGCCAAAGAAATCTTTATCCAGAAGCCTGTAAAACCTTAGAAATTTTTTTAACTTATCGGGTGGTAAATGTCTCTAGGCATCTTGAAGAAGACCTCACAGATGACTATGGACGTGGGATCTTCCTTTCTCATTGTTGAGTGCAGCTCATTCCATAGCAACTCCATGGGGTTGAAGTTTGGACTTCGTGGTGGCCACGTCATCATTTTGTGCATTTGTTATTCTTCTTAGTTTGCTAGATAGTCCTTATAAAGCATATCACAAATCCCTTCCCGATTAATCGCAACCTAGATGATACTGATTTTTGGCATCGGCTTTTACTAAGTCTCCCATACCAGTCAAAGAGAAGCACCCATCTTCGTGCTTGATACTCGGAACAATACAGTTCTGAATTATCTTTTCAGTCTTAGACCGGCGCTTGAAGATTCTTCGTTTCTGACTGAAAATTTCATATTCCAATTCGTCGGTCCATAATACGTTTTGCCACTGTTTAACTGTTGTCCGGGAACAATGCTTTTGCGCCTACGAAAGCCATTTAGCCGTATTACCACGCTGTAACAACGGTTGTTTGTTTGCAATACAACCATAAAAATTGTCATCTTTAAGATGTCGTCTAACTATGTTATATCACGTTCTCGGTTAAACTCCTCAGCAATATCTGGGACAGTTAATCTTTTATTTCGATTACTCATCAGTCTGATGAACTGATCCTCTGCACCGAACGTTACTCGTGATGCCAGGGGGGATGGTGATCTCTAAGACTTCTCGTGTCTCTGTAGTGTTGTAATGTAAGATTCACCATCGAAGCACAAACCCTTAACATTTTCGCGATGTTGCGCTCTGAAAGCCTTTCTCGATGTAAAGTGTTAATGGCTGAACAAGTTTCTATGGAGAGAGGCTTATCACAGGACATTGAATGCAAAAATTTAAAACAAAACGTGAAAAAACCAAATAATTAGCTGCATTGACTATTCTGACGTTCGTCAGAAAATCTACATGGATAACTCCCTGCCAGTCTCAGAAGAACGTTGCCATTACTTTTCCTGCCGAACGGTTCTGTTGCGTTTGGGAGAACTCGTATGCCACCACTCGTGTGATGACTGCTGAGATTCGAGAATGAAGTAGTGCACCCACATTTTATTGGTAGTCGCTATAGACTTTAAAATTCTATCATTTTCCTCTTCAAACTGCTATAGAAGACGACTGGCAGTTTGCATGTACACCATTTTGTTCACGTCCGTCAAAGGGCATGGTACCTATCGTGCATCCACCTTGCGATAGTTTAGATGGTTTTTCATGATGTCTTCTACCCTACCAACACTGATGGATACCATTGCTCCTAGTTCCTTAATAGTGCTGCTCCTATTCTCACGAATAAACGCGCCTGTACAATCAATGTTTGACTCAGTGACGAATGTTCGCGGTCAACGATCATGTGGTTCATTCTTCATGCCCTCTCTGCCCTTTCTAAAGTACTTACATCATTCAAACACATGGGTCCGTGAGAGACCCTCTTTCTCATATTGTTGTTGGAGTCTGTGGATTTTCGGTGGACAATTTTCAATATGAATTCGTCGGTCCATAATACGTTTTGCCACTGTTTAACTGTTGTCCGGGAACAATGCTTTTGCGCCTATAAAAGCATTAGCCTTATTAACTCGCTGAACAACGGCTGTTTGTTTGCAATACAACCATAAAATTTACTATCTTTAAGATGTCGCTAACTGTGCTGCTGATATTGTTATATCACGTTCTCGATTAAACTCCTCAGCAATATCTTTTATTTCGATTACTCATCAGTCTGATGAACTGATCCTCTGTACCGAATGTTGCTCGTGATAGCCAGGGGGGATGGTGATCTCTAAGACTTCTCGTCTCTGTAGTGTTGTAATGTAAGCACAAACCCTTAACATTTCACGATGTTGCCCTCTGAAAGCCTTTCTCGATGTAAAGTGTTAATGGCTGAACAAGTTTCTATGGAGAGAGGCTTATCACAGGACATTGAATGCAAAAATTTAAAACAAAACGTGAAAAACCAAATAATTAGCTGCATTGACTATTCTGAGGTTCGTCAAAAATTCTTGCTCACGTGGCATCAACTCCCCGAATTGATGGGTATAGGTTTTTGGGGCTATTTAGTTTTTTGATTGCTCTCCACAAAGTATAGTCATTGTGTGGAGACGGCTGTAGATTAATTACATATTTGTTGAACATTTTATTTTTTCAATATTTTACTAAGTTGCCCAGTTTTCTAGTTAACCTATTTAATTTATTTTTATCATTGGGATGTACGGTTTGCTGCTAGGCGCTTCTGGCTCTTCTTTTTTCCGCAATTTTTGTTTTGATATCTAAAAGAGAATTTAATTGAAGAAGTGAGAGTTTCAGTGCGTAAAAATCTGTCTCAATTAGTTTTCAAACGCAATCAGGAACTTAACATTAAAAAATTGTCGTTGCACAAAATTCTGAAGCAAGTTTTACAACTTACAGTCTACAAAATTAAGTTTGTTCAAAACCTGAATGTTACCGACTATTCTATCCGGCTAAATTTTGCAAATGAAATGCTTCAACGTTTCCCAACGTTTCGAAATTCTGTCTAGAGAACTTTCGCTTAAATGGTCACGTAAACAAACACAACTGCCGCTATTGGGTCAAAGAAAATCCAAGACAGGTACATGAACGACCATTACATAGTCCAAAAGTTATTGTGTGGGCTGCCATATCTGGTGAAGGCATCACTGGACCTTATTTTTTTGAAGACCGGCGAGGGCGACCACTTGCGGTAAACAGTAAACAGTATTGCGACATATTAAGAAACTTTTTGGTTCGACAACTGCAGGAGTTTGAAGGTTTTAATGTGAAAACATGGTTTCAACAAGATGAAGCCACTTGCCACACCTCAAACTAATCACTTGAGGTTGTCAATCAACTTTTCCCGGAAAAAGTGATCTCTCATCGAGGCACCATCAACTGGCCCCCGAGAAGCCTGATCTTACACCCGTTGATCATTTCTTTTGGAGATACCTTAAAGAGAAAGTGTATGCAAACAAACCACGAACTCTACCCCAATTGAAGCACAATATCTCCACTGAAATGGCCGCCGTTTCCAAAGAGACGTGTAGACGCGTGGAGGCTAATTTCCGTGTTCGGTTAGAGGAGTACCCGCAGCGCGAGGATCAACATTTCGACAACATAATCTTTGGTATTTAATTTTCCAAAACTTTGTCTAAAGATTAAAAACAAAAAAATATTTTTCTGACTTGTACTGTTTTTTTTTATTGAATTTACAAACACCCCCTACCCTTTCTGGACATCCCGTATATTACGAGTGAGATTTTATACTGCAATGTTAATTTCGTTTTCAGTTAATTATTGTATTATCTGTTAAGTACTTTCTAATCATTTTCGAATTTTTGGGACTGTTATAAAGTGAAGGTTTGTTTTGTGATGATAGAAGTGCTGAGTGTATTTATTATGAATGAGTGATCGGAAAAGACGTTGAAGCAAGAGATCCTTCAGTAACAAGAAATCTACGGCATCGGGTATTTCGTTTATATCAGATGGCCAGTAAGTTATCTCTCTGAAGGATAGTTGGTTATAGTTATTTGTTAACATGGTCTTGTATAGTTCCCTTCCTTTTGGTATGGTTAATATGGAACCTCATACTAGATGCTGTGCGTTAAATTCCCACCTAATTTTGATACTCTTGATGTTAATAATTGTAGTAGGCTCCACGTCAACGAAGAACATAGGCAAGAGTGCTTTTGTAACCATATGCCTAATGTTGGTAATGTTGCGCACTTTATGGCCTGGAGTAGCTAATTTTTCTTTTAATTTATCAATATCCACAGAATACTGGAGGTTTTTTTTATAACTCTTCGATATGCTCTGTCGTCTTTTGACTGGTAGTTTTGATGAACAATATTTTCAGTTTTAAGGTATGTCTCTAATTTTCTGTAGGAATTTTATCTCTCCACGACATTGGTGAAATTTTTGATCATTCCCCTATAGTTAGTAATGTTATATATGAAAATGGGGGGGGGGGGGAGATTTAACTACTTTTACTCAATGTTACTAGTTGTATTTGGTGTTTCGTCAGAGTTTTTTTCAGCTAGTAAATTATATCTATCCATTTAGTACATTGGAGCGCAGCTACTAGAGCGCAGGAACATTGGAGCGCGAGAACATTAGAGCGTGAAATATAAAATTACATAAAGGAGCAATATTAAGCATAATAAAAGCAAAATTTAAAGCTTTTAACCGTTATTATATATGTACATATGTGTGTATGGGGAGTCCGGGCCTGGCGCGAACGGTAGTGCAGGTGTCTTAAAGTGAGCCTAGAAATATCCAAATTCGTTAAATATAGTGATTTTAAATACGGGAAGTCGTATTAGAAAGACAAATAAAAAGTGGAAGTTCATGAAAATAGTTAAATAATAAGTGGAAAAACTAATTTATTAGTGGAAATAGGTTAAAATTTGTAACACTACAAAAGAGATAACGGAATAAAGCGATATTGCGCCCGCGCGAACGCACGAGCGACAAGATAAACAACGTAAACAAAACACAGAGAGGGATTCAGTAGGTTTTTAAAAAACCACTCCAACTAAATTTGTTCAAAGTTAATAAAATGGAGGAAATCCTAGCAGAAATAAAAACAAAACTAGGTAAATTAGATAAACTGGACATAATAGAAGAAAGTAATGCAAGGCTTAAAAGAAAATAGAAAAGTTCCAAAGCGAAATAAACAAAATTAAAAGGAAAACGAACAACTAAAAATGAGAACATACAAATGAATTTAAAACTAGAAGTGCAAGATAAGAGGCTGGAGGAAATGGAAAGAGAGATAAAGAAAAGAAGACTGATTATTCACGGCGCAGATGAACAAGCAAAGGAAGAAGACCTGCAATTAAAGGAGATAAACTTGAAATGGAAACAGTGGATGGAGATACGTACAGGAGAATTGCAATAGTAAGGAAAATCAAGACCCATTTGGAACAATGGCAGAAAAAATACTTAAGGCGACAAAAATTTAAAAGGACGATAACATAGAAGAGAATTAAAAGAGTACAAAAAAGGAAGAAATAAAATTGAAAAAACGAAAAGAAACCATAATAATCAGATAAAAAATTGTAGAAATGGGAGCCTCACTAACGAGCCCAATTATGAATAGAATACCAAGGAATAAAAAAGGAAACTAAGGAAAATGGAATTTAAAAGAGAAAGATATGGAAATAGAAAATAGAATAAATATGGATCGGAAAACACAAGGAAGGAATAAAATTTAGAAAAAGAAGAAATTAAGCAAGTACCAGAAATATGGGCAGACTACAGACAATTGATATAAATGGACCTACAATAACAGGACGGCATTTATAGAAATAAAAACCAAGGAGAAAGAAAGGAAAGACAAAAGGAAGGAAAAAAGATGAAAACGAAGAAATAGAAACAAAAAACGGACAAGAAAAACGAAGATAAGGAAATAAACAAGCATAAAGGAAGAATTGGAACCAGAGGAATGAAAACATGTAGGCAGATAGAGACAGATTATTAGAAATTAGCTAAAAAGATGGATTAGAAAACAATTAAACCAGGCAACGACAAGGAAACACAAAGGGAAGGAAAAGGAAAATGAAAGAACAATTTACCTAAAACACAAAAAACGAAGAAGAGAAAAAGAACAAGTGAAGATTGGAACGTGGAATGAAACCATTTATAGGAAATGAGGAAAACAGAAGAAGAAAAAATACCAATTAAGGCATCCATAGGCCAAGAAACCAAGATGGTAGTGAGGAAAGATTGAGAAGAAATATTTTACTTTATACTACTCGCCCAGAGAGGAAAGCAAGAAGAGAACGGAACAGCATTTATGGTCAATGAGAAAACGATGGCAGAACCAATAATACAATTCAGGGCTAGTCAATGGCAGGATATGCTACCTAAGATTAGAGAATAAACAAGCCAATATATCTATGATAAACAGCTACGCCCCAACTGAGGAAGCAGACGAAGAGGAAAAACAGAATTCTACGAGGAATTAGAACAATTGTGTGAGACTTGCCTCAAAACAATACTTATTATACTCGGAACTTCAATGCGAAGATAGGTAAAGAAGACTTTAATAAAGAAATAGCAGGAAAACAAACGATACACGAAATTACAAATGATTCTGGCACCAAGTTGTGTAATTTGGCCTCAACAACAAATTCATTTGTAACTAGCACTAAATTTAAACACAAAATAGAACACAATAATTACGTGGATGATTCCTGGCAGAACAGATGCGCAGACCAAATAGACCATACATTAAATCTCAGAAAAAGTGGACAAAATTAATACACGACGTAAGAATCCTACAGAGGCGCAAATGCCGACACGGACACAGTGCTAAATAATGAAATTCAAGATGAAAATAACAAAAAAAGAAGATAATGAAAAACGAAGGAACGAAAAAAATAAAGGAAAAAATATTAATGAAAAGGCACTAGCTAAACAAGTAGATAATATTGAAAATGAATGGACTAACATCAAAACAAGTATTATTACGGCAACAGAACAAATAATAGGGCAGAGAACCAACAAAACACCAAAAGAATGGTTCGACGAGGAGTGCCAAAAGAAGAGTGACAAGAAAAGAGAAGCAAGACAGAAATGGATAGAAGCAGGAAGGGACCAAGAACTACTCGAGTACAAGAAAATTAAACAAGAAGCAACAATACTATACAAAAGGAAAAAAGCTGCTTGGATCATCAACGAAACGCAAATACTGGAAGAAAACAATAAAGATAGTAGAAAACTATTCGACTACATAAGGCGGTTCAATACAAAAAAGACAGCAACAGCAAAAATAAGCAAAAAGGCCTGGGAGACATATCTCACTGACTTATATAAAGACAACACAAAAAAAAATAGAAGAAGAAATACGAAATGAGAGAGATAACGAAGTGGACCCACCCACATGGGAAGAGTTTATGGAAGTAGTCAAACAATTAAAACGGAACAAAACTGCAGGACCAGATGAAATAAGCAACGAACTGATAACTAATGGAGGAGAAGAGTTGCTATCAAGAATTTACCACCTAATGTTAAAGATATGGACCGAGGAAAACATGCCACAAGACTGGAGAAATGGACAAATCACCCCACTCTACAAACAAGGGGACCCGATGAAATCTGGCAACTATAGAGCAATTGTACTACTAAATACAACCTACAAAATATTAACTTCCATAATAAGAAGACGATTAACCAAATACACAGAACAAAAACTGGGACAATATCAACAAGGATTCAGACAAGGAAGATCGACGGTAGATGCGATACACACACAAACACAGATAATAGAGAAATGCTACGAGTACGATATCGAAATACACCTACTCTTTATAGACTTCCAACAGGCGTTCGGCTCCATAAATAGACAGCAATTACTCAAAGAAATGAAAAGCATGCAAATACCAAGAAAGCTAATAAGATTGACTAACATGACAATGATGAACTCTACTGCGCAAATATTCACAGCCGAAAGTAATTCAAGCAAGATCAATATAGAAGTGGGAGTGAGACAAGGGGATGGACTCTCAACCACGCTGTTCAATATAGCACTAGATGGAGTCATAGGTGAATGGAGAAATAAAATGATAACACGCAACTCTACACAAATAATTGGATACGCTGATGATTTAGTTCTCATAGCAAGAGATAAAAGAAGCCTGGAACAAGTAATAATGGAACTTATGAAAGAAGCCGAGGCCAGAGGCTTGAAAATAAATGAAGAAAAAACAAAATACATGGTGAGCACAAGAAGAAGACTAGATAACTTAAGAGGAATAAAAGTAGGAAGATACTACTTCCAAAGAGTAGAACATTTTAAGTATCTGGGAGTAATAGTAGAAGGAAAGAACGAGAGAAGTCCAGAAATAATAGAAAGAATAAAGGCGGGAAATAAAGCGTACTGGAGCTACCAAAAGTTCCTAAAAGACAGAAACCTTAGCAAAGCAACAAAGCTAAAATATACAAAACGGCCATCAGACCAGTCATAACGTACGCCGCAGAAACAATGTGTTTAAACAATAAAGATGAAGAAAGACTGAGGATATTAGAAAGAAAGATTATAAGAAGAATAGTTGGACCGGTGAAGACTCCAGAAGGAGAATATAGACAACTCATGAACTTCGAAGTGAGGGACTCATTAGGTGGAGAAGACATAGTTAGAGTTATAAAAGCTCAAAGACTCAGATGGTTTGGACATATCCAAAGAAGAGAACCCGAAATACCAACAAAGAAAATACTAAACTGGAAACCAATGGGAGGAAGACCAAAAATCAGATACCAAGTGATGAAGGACATACGAGATATGGAGATAGTGAACTGGAATGAAATAATAAAAGATAGGAAAGAATGGAGGAAAAGGACAAAGATGGCACGGACACATAACAAACTGTAATAGAAGAAAGATGTAAACAGAATATGGGGACCGATCCTCTGCACAATCCGGATCAGAAGAGCTCAATCACGAGCGACCTATACTTTGTTAACAAAGTTACAGGTCTATATATATATATATATATATATATATATATATATATATATATATATATATATATATATGTGTGTGTGTGTGTGTGTGTGTGTGTGTGTGTATGTTATGTATACAAACACAGTGGTTTAAAGCGCTCTTAGCTTTGTGGCTTTTGTTTATTAATTTTTATTTCTTTGCTTCATTCAGTTACAAGCTGTTTGCTGTTTGTTCATTAGTCCGTTAGTGTAAAGTCCTTCTCAAAAGTAATGTACATTAAAGTGTAATTTAAAAACCATTATTTATTTACAATGCGCCGGATTTTTGAGAAATCATTTAAGAAGGGTACGTAGAATGTTACAGTTAATGAAAGAACAACCCCCTGAGTTCCCCACTACTTAACGGCTAACCAATAAATTTATTATAATATGGAAATGCCCTCTCTTGTAAAATTCTTTTAAGGTCCAATATGTCAATTAAGTTTTCACTTTTAATTTATTTTTGCGCTAGTTAACTTGTTCCCCAAGCTTTAGTTACGCGGCATTTTTTCTCGTAAAGATAGAGTGCGAAAGTGTTTTATCCTAAAAGGGTAAAGAAAAACTATGTTTAGATGTTTACATGCATCATTTCGATCAAAACAGTGCATGTGAAACAAAAATTTTTGGAGATGCTCAATCAAATCTTGCAAAGTACGATTGCGTACCACTGTTGACAAAAATCTTTTGCGATAATTAAACCGACACTCTCATGACAGTTGCGCCGCTGCAATTATAGTTAGTGTTGTAGTAAATGAGATTAAAAGTCGAGCTGTAGAAATTATAGAGACAACTTCGCAAATTATCAATTACTGTATTAGCCAAAATGATGGTACGGTACCCAGCGTTCAAGTGGCGTTCCCAAGCAATGATTCCCTCAAGAACCAAATTAATGCAGTGCTTCAAGGATTGGATGATGTAATAATTTCGGAATCTTATAAGATGTACAGATGTCCTGACGGACAAATAGACGAAGTTTTACTGACTGAAAATGAAATATCAAGCCGATTATTGATATCTGGACGAAAAAACAATTTAAAGGTATGTGGTACATAATATTTTTATGCTTAAATATGTATCTATTACAAAATATAATCCAATCTAATTGATTAAAAGTCGAGCTGTAGAAACTATGAAGAAAACTTCACAAATTATCAGTCACTGTATCAGTCAAAATGATGGTATGGTACCCAGTGTTCAAATGGGGTTTCCAAGAAATTGTTCCACCAAGAAAACGGTAAGGAGGAAGAGAAACGAAATTAATGCCGCTCCTGCATTTGAGCATTGATTCATTGACGGAACTTTCGAATTAACACCCAAGCCATTCTACCAAGTGTATACCGTATTAGTAAAAAAATTTGAAGGTATGCATCCTGTATTGTTTGCTCTTCTTATGAATAAACAACAAGCAACATATAAATCTATGGCCGACTTTATAAAAGATTTAGGCCTTAAACTGCAGCCACAGAGGATATCTGTGGATTATGAATTGGCGGCAATAAAATAATTCAAAGAAACTTTCTCATGCCCAAAATATTGGGATGCTTCTTCCATATGACAAAAAATGTTAAAAAACGACTAGGAGATTACCATCTATTGGAGAAGCTGTTAACGAACTTTTGACGGCGCTCCCAAATAATTATATCGGGCGTCCCAATCGCAGAGCGAATGGATGGTGGCCTTCTTTATTTTATTCCAAGATATTGCCAGTCTATGACGGAAACATATTCAAAACTGATCGTACTAATAATCATGTAGAAACCACGCACCGGAGACTACAGTCTAAATTATCGATTGATCATCCGACAATATGGAAATTTATTGATACATTAAAAAAATTCGTTGTGGTCGTGATGTATTTTATGATATATTAAGGGAAAGATTTGAACCACCTCATAAACTTAAAAAGTATCTTCAAGCTGACATTGTAACTGAATATACCACTCCGTATTTTTCTAGAATATTTGAAGCATAGAATATTTAGCATAACTAAAAAATGTTTTAATTGTGTACCTATATGTACAAAAAATTATTCCATTTTTTTGTTTATAATAAATTTTGATCACTGGAAACACGTATTTTCCTTTCACCTATTTTAGTGATTAAATTTAAAATGTATTAAGCAATTGAAAATTAATAAGTAACTAGAGGCATTAAATTTTTGATCGCACGTTACTAATGGTTAAAAGATTTAAATTTTGCGTTATAATGCTTAATATTGCTCCTTCATGAAATTTTATATTTCGCGCTCTGATGTCCTCGCGCTCTAATGTCCTGGCGTTCTAATGGTCGCGCTCCACCGTCCCATCCCGCATATCTATTATTATTGTTTAACAGGTTCTGATTTTCTTGTTTGGTCTGATCTTGACTTGTTGCCACTTGTGCGGGTTTTCTGTTTCTTCTTTCCCACTTTCTTCGGCGATTATCGGTTCGCTATCCTTTGTCTCTTAAAGATTTAAAATTTTGCTTTGATCAGGAACTGGTACAAATATAAGAACGTAATAGTGGTGATTTTGTGATTCAGGCATATACCTAGTCAGTATTTTGTGTAAACGGTGTAAATACAGTGTTTGGAACTATTTGTTGAATTCCGCATGTCGGCTATTGCTGATTGTACGGAAATTGTTACGAATAATACATATTCGGATTATCATTTTGAATGTTCTGCTAACGCAGAATTTACAAACGTATTTGATGTACACATTAATAATTTTATTTATTTATACTTAACACATCGTTCTATTTGCTTCGGTGCAGAGGTCAAGCACTTGTAAGGTGTATTTTAAGCTTCGGTAGAACTTACGAAAGGGTCAACTGTCAAACGAACTGTCATACTGCGCTCACTTTTGACATTTAATGATCACGATACTCTGGCAACTTACATGAATAGATTGACGCTTGAACAACGCTACCAAATTATCGAATTGATCATACTGAAATCAGCTCACTTTCGCAACTTATAGATCGACTTCGTGATTTATGGCGCAATAATCGTCCATCATGAGCAAGCCATCCGTCGAACTGTGAATAGATTTCACACCACATACTCTCTAAATGATGCAATAACACCAACACGTCGAAGGTACTGAAGGTGTGTACTGAAGAGAATATCGTCGCTGTAAACGAAAGTGTGGAAGAAGATCCAAATTTATCGATTCGTCGTCGGTCGCAGGAATTGGGGCTCTGTCCGTCCACTACGTGGAAAATTTTGCGCAAAGATCTTGGCCTACACCCGTATAAGATCCATCTGGTGGAGGAATTAAAGCCACGTCGTTCTTTCGCCGATGGGCTCTAGAACAGTTGGAAACTGACCCGATGTTTTATCGCAAAATTGTGTTCAGCGATGAGGCTCATTTTTGGCTTAACGTGTTTGTTAATAAACGCAATTGCCGCACATGGAGTGAAACCAATCCACAACAGACTCCATTACATCCAGAAAAATGCTGGTGGCATCACCGGACCTTATTTCTTCAAAAATGAAGCCAGAGCTCGCGTTAGGGTCAATGGAGATTGTTACCGCACCATGATCAATGATTTTTTGTTTGAAAATATGGATGACATTGATCCGGGCGAGATGTGGTTTCAACAGGATGGCGCTACGTGCCATACGGCGACCGCAAGCATCGACTTATTGAAATCAAAATTTGGCGATAAGTTGATTTCGAGAAATGGACCTGTCAATTGGCCATCAAGGTCGTGTGATTTGACACCTCTCGATTATTTCCTGTGGGGCCACGTGAAGCCACTTGTTTATGCTGATAAACCAGCAACAATTGACGCCTTGGAGGCCAACATTGTTCGCGACATACGGCCAGCAATGCTCGAAAAAGTGGCCCAAAATTGGACGTCCAGAATGCGCTTCGTCAACAACAGCCGCGGTGGACAAATCCCCTAATTATTTTCAAATGTTAATGCCATGTATTGATCTTTCGAATAAAATTTTTTTTGATTAAAATTTAATTTTTTGTGTTATTTTTTACAATTTCAAGTTCTATCTAACTCGCACAACACTGTCGCGTACGGGCACGGAACTGCTGGTAGACATAATTAACAATATTTACATTTCATTCGTATCCCTGTTCAGTTTCGTGTATGCACATACGTTCCTCATGTCATAATTCTATTCTATCCAATCTCTCAGATTTGCTTAAATATACCTGGTTCCTACCTGTGAGTTGTTCGGCTGTTTTTTTACTCTACGTTAAAGCAACTGAGCCCTTAGTTTAAGTACCGGTTTAGTTTGTAGTGCAGAAAAACTGGTCTTCTTATACGCATGGACAAACTATTAGGTAGCACAAGTTAGCCTTACATAATCAACAATCTATGATTGTCGACAAAATGAGCAGAGAATACGACTTCAGGGCTGCCATAGTCGACAGAAATTGCGTTGTTTGGCTACAAATAGACCCAAGCTTATGACATAACCAAAAAGTACAGGGAATATGACTACCAAGAGGAGGTTACTGCTCATAGTAAGCGAACTGATGGAAAAACTAGTGATGAATTCATTCGCGAAGTAAAAGAGAAGAGTGATCAGTATCCTGGGCGGAGCGTGACTGACCTGGTAAAAGAAATGGCCGTGGCAAGGTTGACAGTCAGTCTTGCAGTGCACTAGGATCTGCTATTTTGAAGAACTGCCAACTGTTGACTGAAAAGAATTAGACGGACAGGAAGTTAAAGGTGCAAACACAGCTGAATGATATTAGACAAGGTAGTGCTGGTTTCTTAAAGTTCTTTTTAGAAGAACTTCATCCAGGACAGAAAGGTGGATTGGCAAAGATGCATCTGAAAATTATGCTGGGCTTGTGAACAGCAAAGAGAGTATCATGGCAGCTCATTTTTCTCAGGAAAACCTGAAGATAACTTACGACAGCTATATCAATGTACTGAAGACAGTTATGAAGCCTTGAATAAAGGAGGTGGCCGCTGGGCGGGAGTACCGCTCCAACAAGACTCACTTCTCGCTCACAAGACAAGGAAGACGTGGGCATAGCTATACAACAATCTGTGTTACTGCTGGTTTCCCGACTACATGTTCCCTGACTACTATGTGTAAGGTGTGGTGAAGGCAAAGGTGAGAGGCATCATAACACCAAGGATAAAGAGCAAGTTGTGGGCTTGAGAAAGTCGTGGTCGCCGATGGGGTCTGCATAGAATAATATAACTCTTAATGCTATTTACTTTCATGTAAATAAATTTATTTTTTGTATTTTAATGGTATTTTTATTGTTTATTTATTTTTCAGATTTACTTCGACAACCTTGCATTAATCTCTTACTAAGACTTTGTGTATGCCACCCCCACTTTCACTTCAATTTTTCTCAAAAGGGAGACTTTGAAACTATCTGAAATTATTATAACCAGCAAAATAACTTTTTGTGTCTACATTCTGCCCTACTTTGAACTTAATATCAGAATTATAGCTTTCGAATAGAATCCGAATCAGCCGTGACTTGGAATGAATGTGCCAACCTTTATGTTTCCTTCTGAAGGAACGTCGCCCTCTGGATTACAAATAGTGTCGCGCTTTCATCTGTGAAATTGACAAGTTCTAGTAAACCAGAACTGCCTAATTTAAATGCAAAGTGGATTCAAGTACACAGCGAGAACGTAACACGCTAATTCGGAACACAATGCATGGCTATTTTTTCCTTGGCGCTTCGGTATTCTTTTTGCCTGCCAAACGCCCCGACGAGTGCTTTTCAGTTCAAACAACTCTAATTGTGCAAGACATTCAGCGAGTTATGAAATTACAAACCTACACGAAACGCACAGACAACTTCAAAATCGTTCCACATCCGCCCGACTTAACAAAGCGCGCCGCCGCGTGAGGAATTAATCTGTTTATCAAAAATTCAGCAAGCAAAAAGCGAATTGCTTTTTAAAGCCTTAAAAGGAGCAATTAAAACTTTTAATGGGATTTTTTCGTTGATTACAAACATAATTAGTGTACTACATGAACTATCGTAAAAGCAACCTACATTTTTGAATAACTGCCTAATGTTTGCTCCACGCGCATTTAAAATGCGATTTAAAACTTCCCGGCATTTCAACTTACTGTATTCAATATATTTTTCATAGTTATAGATAAATAAAATAACACTGTAATACAATAATGATATAGAACTTAAAAATGGTTGGTCAATTTTCTTAAAAGTTTAATGGTGGACGTTGTTCCACTTTCGTAAAGAACAGGCGTGTTCGCCGAGCGCTGACAATTTAATCTTTAAAAGTGTAGTGCGCCATATGCTCTTGACTGGACAAGAGCGGCAGAACAAACTTTCTCGGTAATCGTACGTAGTATTAGCTTTAAGAACATTACGTGTGCGCCTAAAGCTAATGCATTCAGCTGGGGACGGCTACGGCACGGGCTGTAACCCATAACGTAACGTCATCAGATCCTTCGTTAGTAGCGCTACCATTCGCACCATTTGTGTTATCTGTTTCGCGGCCGGCGCTTAAACCTGCGCTGCCTGTCGCCTTATTGTCGATTCCTTATCATCTGTTTCGCGGGCTACGTTTTGACCTGCGTCAATTGTTATTCCATCGTCTTTGTCACTAGTCAGTGTGCCGGCCAGGTCACCAACCAAGACGCTGGTAGAAAATCGAAATCATTTACATCTATATAGAGCATTAAGTAAATGTTCTGTAAATTATTAACTTGCAAAACAAACATTCATTAATGCTTTCTCTTCTTTGTTGTTATTACACTGCAGTAAGAAGTCTTGGAAAGAGTCCCTACTAATTCCACTGCATAAGAAAGGCTCAAAAAGAACATGCGGGAATTACCGGACAGTTGCACTTAACACATCACTCAGTAAGTTCACAGGATGACTAACAAAACAACTGTTAGGCAAAATTCGACTTTATTCATTAAGATGGCCTCCTTCAAGTGTGATACATTCATTCCGACGCTTCTCCAATATTCGATGCCTTTTTTGTAAAACGATTTATCTTTGGCCTCAAAATAAGCGTCAGTTTCAGCAGTCAAAGATTGCTTTCCCTGGAGCATTCTTTTTAGTTTTGCAAAAACAGGTAGTAGTCGCTGGGAGCCAGATCCGGAAAATACGGTGGATGGGAAAGCAATTCAAAATGCGAAGAAGCAATTTTGCCATTGTTGCGATTGACTTGTGACATGATGCGTTGGCTTGGCGAAAGAGGGGTCATTTTATCACATTTTTGTCCTTCAAACGCATCAATAACGCCATATAATATTTGCCATTGATGTTTCTTCCTTTCTCAAGGTAACAGATGAATAAAATACCGTGCGCATGCCAAAATACGGGGGCCAAAACCTTACCAGCTGACATTTGCGTTTTGGTCGCTTTGGGCGACTTTCGCCCTTTGTTGTCCACTCACCTGACTGTCGATTTGACTCTGGAGTATAATGATGGATCTATGTTTTATCCATTGTCACATATCGCATGAAAAAATCCTTTTTATTGCGCTGAAACAGCGACAAACAGCGCTCTGAATAGTCGACGCGATGATGTTTTTGATCGACTGTGAGCAAACGCAGTACCCAGTTCGAACAGAGCTTTATCATGGACAAATGTTCATGCAAAATGGTGAATACACTGCCTTCTGATATATTTAAGGTATCAGCTATCCCCGGCAACTTCAATTTACGATCAGCCAAAATTATTTTGTGGACATTTTTTATGTTTTCTTGAATTTGCCGAATTTGAGCGACCAGAGGTTAGTACCTCCTAAAGATCACATGGATTTGTCAATAGTGGCGCCATCTAACAGTCATCCTACGAACTTATTGAGTGATGTACTATATGTCATGCTAGCAAGATAATGCTTTACGTAATCAACGACCGACTACAATCGTATCTTCAGTGGCAATATCCAGTGAACAGGTGGGTTTCGTAAAAAGTCGAGGCCCAAGAGATGGGCGTACCTCAACACCTCGTTTCGCTGATCGCTAATTTGTACCAAGACGGGAAATCAATAGTTAGGGTTAGTGACATGATAACAGGCCCTATCAAGCCAGAGAAGGGGGTAAACAGGGGTGTATTCTATCTCCCGTTCCTCTTTAATATATATGGTGAATACGTAATGAGGAAATCCTTAGAAGAATGGGAACAACCTGATATATACAGACGACACTAGACTGTTGGCTTCTTCGGAGAAGGAGCTAGCCGATCGTTTCGTAGAGTAGAGTACGAGAGTGGAGTGGTTGGACTCACTATCAATAAGACGAAGACAAAAGTCATGCTCATCGACAGAACCGGTCAATTTTCTAGGACGGGTGAACTCTCGGATCTAGAATTTGTCGGAGAGTTTATATGCCTCGGATCGTTACTTAAATGTTCAAAGCTGCAATGAGCAAGTTGACACATAATTGGCAGGACAGAAAAGTCTTGAATATCGCCAGGATGAAACTAGTCTTAAAAGTGGTTTTCTCGATATTCCTTTATGGCTCAGTCATGGACGATTTGGGGCAATAGAACGGAAAAAGATAGAAGCATTTGAGATGTAGTGTTGGTGAAGATTGTTCCGCCAAGAAAACGAACAAATCTATTCTCGAACAACCACGCATAAGAACTAGACTATCCACGATTTATTACCAAAGGATTCCCGGTTACTTTAGTCACATTACTCTTCGAGAACCAAATAACTTTGACAAGTTGGTGATGATGGAAAAGACCTCACACCCGGTCACCTAGGCGTTGGTTGGATCAAATAACCGTCCTCACTAGACTCTCTGTTCCGACCTCCCTAAGAGAAGCCCAAAACCGAACGAAATGGAAAGACAATTATACATAATGCCACGAAGGTCTTTGAGAGACACGACTTTCAGTAATGAAGCATGCGACCAAGAAGAAATAAGAGTCTTGGGAACAAGTTCTGTGTAGACTTCTTGTTATTGGACATCGGTGTAGAGTTAGTGCGTTTTCGCAATTTTCCATCCGGTTACTTATTTAGTCATTGTCTAGTTACCATGTATCATGAAGCGTTTTCAGGTATCCTTAGTACTATGAATTGAAATTTCTGGATGGTAATAATTGATGACGGCTTCGCACATCCTTGAGTTGGCGAGCGTAAGACCATATTCAGAGATTTAATTTCTACAGAGAAGCCACTACGTTTGTCGAAATTTTATTTCAAGTTGTCTCTTTTTAGATTGGAAGTGCTTTTCCCAAGTGAGTTTTTTGTCGAGGTGAAGGCCGAGATATTTTGTTTCTGTTGCTACTGGTATTCGTTCTGGGTTTGTTTTTGCAGGTGGATATACTTTACGTTTCATATTTAAATATAACCCGAACAGATTTGGTTGAATTCACTTTTATTCGCCATCTTGTTGCTAGTCTTAAAGTAGATTGAGGTGGTTTTGTTGGAAATGTTTAAAGGATTCTTGTTGGTGAAAATAACAGCTACATCATTAGCAAAACAGGCAATTTTAGTACTGTCGATTTGAGGTATATCGGCTGCGTAAATTATGAAAAGCAATGGTTCTAATGCACTACCTTGAAAGAATCCCTATTTAATATCTATATCTATAAGTAAATGATCATCAGAAAGGTTTTTAATAGATATGTGGTAGTTGTTGGACAATGTGTTTTGAGAAATGTCAAGGAATGCTGAGTTGCAAAATTTCTTAATTTTAAGACTTCTGCATGTAATTTTCTTAGTAAGAGTTAGTTTTAAAAACTTTGCTTGTGATAGATAATAGACTAATGGGCCTATAAAACGATATGTACACAAATATTAACCAATAGAACAACAATCAAATTTGATGAATTCTAAACACTGGATCCGGCAAGATCCAGAGCAGGGTATAACACTTTAGATCACATAAATAGTGACACAAGTGATGAAAAGTCTCATGAATACCACCAACATTCTGTGTGGTTTTCATAAACTTTCACAAAATATGGGCATTAACGAATGCCCTCCTAAAATCGATTTTTGCTACATCCAGGCAACCAAGGACATATACACAGATGCAAATATTGTTGTCGTAGATGACAGGGTGGCCCTCTCTTTCCTAAACTATTCCTAAACTTACTAGAAGATGCCTTCAAGAAACTTCAGTAGAGAACAAAAGGGAAAAACATAAACAGTGAGTGCACGCCTCGTCGTCAAGACCTTCGGGACGAGTTTAGCGCAGATCTATCGCATCGCCAAATTTTCAGTGATAGTGTCATCTTATGAATGCCAATTTCATTTGCGACCATGCGCACACTTAGCCGAGGTCTGAATTCAGCACTTCACGCACACGTTGCACATTGTCGTCGGTTCTTGAGTCGACGGCCGTCCAGCGCGGGACTCGTCCTTTACACTCTCTCGGCCATTTTTGAAAAGCTATGCCACTTAAAAACTGCAGTTTGCGACAAGCTTTCATCCTTGCACACTTGACGAATCACGCCCAACGTCTCCGTACTCGATTTTCCCAGTCCAACACAAATTTTGATGGCGTACCGCTGTTCAATCTTTCGCTGCATTTTGCGCTTGCGCCGAGTCACTCGATAGAGGTCCACTAAAAACACGATCTAGCCTGAACGAAGGCTCGCAAGCGACTGGTGCTTGGCGTCTCTTGAACGTCACATCCCCCATTACCGAGCATGCGCGGAGGGAGCGCGCCCGACGGATAGTCACGTCAGGACAAATTGTTGCCGATATTTTTTATACAAACCTTGTATAATGATAGCTAAGTTGAAGGTAGTGCTAAATTTGGCAATAAATTTTGATGCTGTTACTTTCGGACACCTGTGCGATGAAGGATATACTACAACTCGTCAAGTTTACCGCGATTTTTTGGAGGTATATATTCCAATTTCGATGACTGAAAAAAATATCAAACCTATATTTTCAGGATAATGATAAAACTCGCAAAGCTGTTTAGTTTGAAAACACTTGAATATGTTTGTTATGGACACTTGAACGCACTCATATCCTCGCATTGTGCATACTTGCAATTTCAATTAGTTTGTTAGTATTTTTTGTATATTACAACTTCGTTCATTTTTTTCTGTTGGATTTTAGCTTCCGTTTGGAATATAATAAATGTAATTATTTTTTTACATTTATTTTCAATCATTTGAATTTCTTAATTTTATTTCCTTGGTAATTGTTTACTACTTTAACGTGTGTGAATTTTATACAAATGGTTATAGTACGAACATATTCAGGAAACAAAATTACACCTCCTCGTAGGTCGTCTGTAACTCCTGCACCCCTTATTATAAGCCTGTAAAGTTCGGCATGTTAAATGCCCTTAGCAAACTGCTAATTGTTTTATAGGAATGATTTTGGGGTAATTTTTTTTTAGACTTATTTAATTTTTTTTTTATTTTGCTTATTTACAATCTACTCAACAATATACATAGAGTATTTAGTAAATTTTATGTTGGAATTGTGACTTGTATTGAGTACCATCCAGCGACAGTTCTTCAATTTTTAATCCTTAATTAGGTCTTCAAGCCACGTTCGTTTAAGTCTACGTTCGACAAGCGGAGGGCGGTACATGGCATTGATGTTGGGACTGGTGTGTGCTGCATATCGTTGTTTTGCTTTAGTTGCATGGACGGTAGTTACTTCGTTGATGAATGGTATTCCAAGATCGGCGTGGAGAGTTAGGTTGGATACATACCATGGAGCTCCAGTGATCATGCGGAGTGTTTTGGACTGGAAAGTTTGAAGTATTTTAGTATTTGATGGTTTGCTGCATCCCCATAGTTCAACGCCATAAGTCCATATGGGCTTGAGAATTATCTTATATATGCTAAGTTTGTTTTCCAATGACAATTTTGATCGTTTACCTATCAGCCAGTTCATCTGTCTCACTTTCAGGTCTAGTTGGGTTTTTTTGGCTTTAATATGTTCCTTCCAGTTTAGTTTTTGGTTTTGAGGTGTCGCCCTAAGTATTTGACTACAGGTTTTATTGGAATGGGTGAATTATTAATCATCACTTGTGGGCATACACCTTTTCTTGTAGTAAAGGTCATCTGTGTAGATTTTTGGTTGTTTATCTTAATTTTCCACTTTTTTTAACCACGTTTGGACTGTCTGCAGGTAGCTTTATAGTTTTTCCGAAGCATGAATAGGGTCTACATCAGAAGTCAGGATTGCCGTATCGTCAGCGAATGGGGCCATAGTGATATCATTGTTTACAGGTATGTCCGCAGTAAAGACTAGGTAGAGGAACTGTCCAAGGACGCTACCTTGGGGGACACCAGAGCATACCGGATAAAGGTTAGATAGAAAGGCATTGACTTTAACTTGGACGTAACGTTCATGGATGTAAAATTTGAGGATGAGGTATATTTGGCTGGGCAATGATCGTTTTAATTTGCATAACCGACCTTCGTGCCAAACTTTGTCGAAGGCCTGTTGGACGTCAAGAAAGACTGAGGCACAATATTTCTTGTCTTATAGGTTATCTTTAACATTCTATGACATTGCTGAATAGTGGAGTACTTTTGTCGAAAACCATATTGATGCTCAGGGATCAGTTCATCAATGGGTG
Source organism: Sinelater perroti (assembly GCA_036346155.1). NCBI lineage: Eukaryota > Metazoa > Arthropoda > Insecta > Coleoptera > Elateridae > Sinelater > Sinelater perroti. The sequence continues at coordinate 4,251,115 of JARFIY010000046.1, read as the reverse complement.
TGCTTTCATGTATTCTATGGAGAAGTAGTTTTTCAAACATTTTAGATGCTGTTGGCAGAAGGTTTATTGGCCGGTACGAGGTTGGTTCTGTAGGTGGTTTTCCCGGCTTTGCTATAATTATAATCTGTGCATACTTTCATTGGATTGGGAAGTAGCATAGACGCAGTATACTGTTATATATTGTGGTTAGAAGAACTACTGCTTTTTTAGGTAGATGTTTAAGAACTTCTCCGATTACTAGGTCGTAACCTGGTGCCTTGAATGGTTTAATTTGTCGAATTTCTTTTAGAACCTCTGCAGGTGTGAATGTGTTGATTGGCAAGCATAACTGACAGGCTGCACTGAGATAGTTCTCTATTTCCTCGTCTTCTATATTATTAGCTGGAAGTGTAGTAAACAGAGATGCTAAATGTTTGGCTAGTACTTCAGCATTTTCTTCGTCAGACTGGGCCCAGTTTCAATCCAGTTTTCTTAGAGGGGGGATAGGAACTGTTGGTCGTTGAAGCTTTTTAGCCGCTTTCCAGAGCGAGAGGTCCGAAAGCGTGAGATTACTTAAGTAGAGGTTGAAAGTGTCGTTCCGGTTCTGCTGTAGGGCCTTTCTCAGTTTATGAGTTAGTCTATTGAGGCGAGTGGATTTCTGGATCGGTGCCACTTGCTTCGTGCTCTTCTCTTCTCGATGACCATTTCTTTTATGTACAAGGGTATATCAGTGTTGTGTATGGTTTTGGTGGTCGAAGGTTTGGATTTCCAGGATGCATCTTGAATGATTGTCGTGAAATGTTGGATTACTTCTTCTATCTCAGTCGGTTCCTTAATCCGATAATTTAGTTGAATGTTGGTATTTACCAAGTATTGGAATTGTTCCCAGTCAGTTTTTCTTGTGCACAGAGTCAAGAGTGGTTCTTTTGATATTGCGTGCTTACTCAGCGTTATTATAATAGCGCTATGATCAGAGCCCAAATCCAGACAAGATTCTATTTTATAGTAAATGTTAGAGATACCTTTGGCTATCGGAAAGTCAAGTAGATCTGGAAGTTTGTTCCTATCGATAGGCCAATACATGGGCTACCCGGTAGATAACTGTCTTAAATTATTTTGTTGTATTGAGTCACGTAAGTTGCACCCTTTTGTCGTTATTAATCTAGACCCCCAGGACGTATGCTTTGCATTCCAATCTGCCGCAACTAAGAATCGTGATCCAAGTGTCTGGAAGAGGTTGTTATATTCTTGAGTAGGTATTTGGTATTGCGGGGAGGGGGGATAGATGGCAGCTACTGCAAGGGGCCAGGAAAGAGTTTCTAGGTTTAGTAAGGTACCTTGTATTTTGGGTGTGATACAGGGTTGAAGAACGTGATGTTTCAAAGTTGATTTTATGAGAATTGCTGAACCTGCGTGGGCAGTGCCATCTGAATGATGTGCAAAATATGTCGAGAAGTAAGGGATTTTGATTACTGTGCGATCAGTTGAGTGACTTTCAGAAATTAAAAGGATATCAATTTTATTATAATTAGGAATAAGGTTATTTCTGGAATATGATTAGTTATGCCGTTGGCGTTCCAAGCGCGATGCGTATTGAGGATGCCATTAGTGATTTATTTTGATATGACGGTAGATAACATATTGAGGATCATAGAATTTTGGTTAAGGAGTTGATTGAAGAGGTTTTAAATTCACTGAGAAATTTGACATGAGAGTTGTAATATCTTGATTAACGTTGAGTGAATTCACATTGCCTGAAGCTATTTGTGCATAGGTCGTCTCGTTTTGAAGATTTTGTAAATTTCTGATGATTGGGGAGGTATGGGTGGACGTATGTTTGTTTTGGGAAGTGGTCTTGGGTGAGTTGTTGTTATTATTTCTTGTATTTAATAGCTCTTGATATACATTGCATCCTTTATAATTCACAGGGTGGCTACCGCCAACATAAAACACATACTGCTGGGTGGTTCTTGATTTTGTACATGATTTAGAGTCATGGGGACCTCCGCATTTTACGCAGTTGTAAGGTTTCGTGCAGTAGGCTTTTGAATGTCCATACGCTTGACACCGCATGCATTGTATTATAGTATTTTTATGCTTTGGGGTTCGACTTTGATTTTGTGTTGTTGATATACTCGATGTCGTAAACTTCTTTGTTGTTATTTTGTGGCTCAAGGTCCACAAGAAGAGTGGCAGGTGTTCTTTTGTTATTCTATGTCTAACATTGATTGCGTTTCCACTTTGTGTCCCTTTTTGGCTAATTCTTCTTGGATCGTATTTACTTGTTGTGTGGTGTAAGCCTCTTATTACGATTCTGTATGCTCTGTCTTGTTTAATTGGTACGTATGATGTATAATATTTTCATCTTTCATGTACTACAAGTTTCCTATAGGTGCTAGGTTCGTGAACATTGATTTTAACGGTATTATTTGGAAGATTTAGTGTGATAGGTTTGTCGGCTACAACCGCAAAGCTGTCAGTCATCTTTTGTAATCTGCAACTCCGTATACTAGATGGGAGGTCTGGGAATGTTATGTTGGCTGTTTGTTTTGTTATTAGAGTTGTCATTGTTGTTGGGTTATTCGGTTTGAAGTTGCGATAATGTTTGAAACCTATTTGATGTTTGGGTTTGGGCTGTTTCTAATGTGTTTGAATTTTAGCTCGTTTTCTTATAGTGTTACTTGAGAGGGCAGGCGACGTTTTTGCCAGACTAACGCGGCGGGCCCTTTGTTGATGGTAAAAAAAACGGCAAATGAGTGTTCTTCCAAACATTTTTTCCGGTTTCGGTAAGTACATTTCTCTTCTCGGGTCGCTATTGCCGTTACAACCATTCATAAGTTCCGAAATGTTTGTAGGTTGAGAGGTAATGCTATTAAGAGTAGAAAAGGGAAAGGGGATTTTAAAGGTTTTAGTTTATTTTGTTAATTATCATTTGTTCCCATCGGTTGTCTTTTTGTTAAATACATGGTCCGAAGTGTTTAAAAGGGTTCGTTAATTCTAGTTAATTTAATTTGTCGAATTTCTTTAACTGACAGGCTGCACTGAGATAGTTCTCTATTTCCTCGTCTTCTATATTATTACCTGGAAGTGGAGTAAACCCAGATGCTAAATGTTTGGCTAGTACTTAAGCCTTTTCTTCGTCAGACTGGGCCCAGTTTCAATCCAGTTTTCTTAGAGGGGGGATAGGAACTGTTGGTCGTTGAAGCTTTTTAGCCGCTTTCCAGAGCGAGAGGTCCGAAGGCGTGAGATTACTTAAGTAGAGGTTGAAAGTGTCGTTCCGGTTCTGCTGTAGGGCCTTTCTCAGTTTATGAGTTAGTCTATTGAGGCGAGTCTTATCGAGTGAATTTCTGGATCGGTGCCACTTGCTTCGTGCTCTTCTCTTCTCGATGACCATTTCTTTTATGTTCAAGGGTATATCAGTGTTGTGTGTGGTTTTGGTGGTCGAGGGCGTGGATGTCCAGGCTGCATCTTGAATGACTGTCGTGAAATGTTGGATTACTTCTTCTATCTCAGTCGGTTCCTTAATCCGATAGTTTAGTTGAATGTTGGTATTTACCAAGTATTGGAATTGTTCCCAGTCAGTTCTTCTTGTGCACAGAGTCAAGAGTGGTTCTTTTGATATTGCGTGCTTACTTAGCGTTATTATAATAGCGCTATGATCAGAGCTCAAATCCAGACAAGATTCTATTTTATAGTAAATGTTAGAGATACCTTTGGCTATCGCAAAGTCAAATAGATCTGGAAGTTTGTTCCTATCGATAGGCCAATACATGGGCTGCCCGGTAGATAACTGTCTTAAATTATTTTGTTGTATTGAGTCAAGTAAGTTGCGCCCTTTTGTCGCTATTAATCTAGACCCCCAGGACGTATGCTTTGCATTCCAATCTCCTGCAACTAAGAATCGTGATCCAAGTGTCTGGAAGAGGTCGTTATATTCTTGAGTGTAGATACGATAGTATACAAAGCTTGTAGGTCAACGTTTGCGCTGTGATAACGGAGCATACGCGTAGCGTCCGCACCGCTTCACTTGCTTGGGCCGACTCCTTTGGGGTAAATTTGTCTGACTTCCTCTAGTAACTGATGAACACCGCAGACGAGTTTAAAGCCCTTCTAGCATTCGTGTTACACCCTTTAATACCACGAAAACTTCCGTGCGGACACTCCAGTCAGATTGCGGCATATTGAAGTATGTTGAAAAACGTGAAACATAAAAGGGCCATCACTATAATACAACTGCAAACGTATAATAACATCTGGCGAAATGCGCAAAGATGCGAAATAAATACCCGGACAAACGTGTTCGTACACTTTTTAGCACGTTTTCGCCGTTTTTAAGGCTTTTACACCTGAAAGGGAAGCCTAATGAAATCGGTACGGACGTCTGTCTGTCCGTCGCGACTTTCAACTCGAGAACTACTGAACCTAAAGTCATAAGGGGGGTATCATTCGAAAGCCTATGGCTTACCAGATTCACATCAGCGAGCTGGCATGTCCTACAATAATGCAGCTTCCAATATGTCATTCCTTATAACTTCTATTTCTTTCATTTCTGACATCTGTCGCGCTTTATAATTTTTGATCTGTGATAGACAGAGAAATAATGTTTTCAGTATTCAACTAAGAACCGTAAGTCAAGTCCAGACGCCAAAAATCAGGCCGATCGGAAAATTTCGAGCCCAGTTTCAGGAAGTGGTCGCAAATTCTTGTTTATGTATAGAAGCCCCAGACATTGGTGGAAAAGGAGTTCTCTATATTTTACCTAGTTTTTGTGTCTTTACCTCGAGCTGTTCAAATTGGACATTCGCCCTGCAGACATCAAAAAACACTTCGGTGCTCCGCGATGGCACAATGAAATGACACAAGAATCTGAAGACGGACAACGACATGCCATACCAACGCCGGGGAGTCACCGTTTCCACACCGGTCATTGTCAAAGCCATCCGAGAAAGAACCCTCAACAATCCATGCGTCAACTCTGGTATGAGCAATTTTACCGTTCCATCCATTGTCAAATCACGCTTGGGGCTTTAATCTTATTGTACGATCAATGCCAAGCGGCCGACTGACAAGAAAAGAGCGAATAGGAAGAAGTTGGCCAAGGATTTGTTGACCCGATTCCATCCGGCACGCTTGCATGACATCTCTTGGACAGACAAAAAAATTTTCACTCTCCAAGCGGAGGCAAACAGACAAAATACTAGGATACTTGTCCAATTCTCTGAAAATGCTAATGCCAAATGGAGAACTGTTAGCGCTCATCGCGTCCTGTATCACGGCTGATTTGATTTTATTTCTTTTTATCACTCGGGGTGTCAAGATCAATGAGGAAGTGTACAACTGGGCCCTAAAACATTTTGGATCTCACCACTGGGTATGACGCCAAGACCATGCAGGACTAGTTACGCATCCCCAACTCTGACTGTAATCCAATGGACTTCTCTGTCTGAGCGGAGTTGAAAAGGAAGGTCTGCTCTACACCCCAAGCGATCTCTTCTCAAGGCCCAGGACGAATTCTTCATCGAGCACCTGCGTGCCACCGTAGATGCCGTTCCCAACAGACTTCGCTCTCTTATCCATGCAAATGGAAATCGATTTAAGAACCAAATATTGTTGTATTGTCCTAAGACTTAAAAGTATTACTGTTATAGTTCGCTTGGTATTGCTTTTAAAATAAGAAAATACCAGTGCAAAACCTTTGTCTGGGTAATTGTCTCGTACCCTGTATGCAAGCTACGGGGGATAGAATACGTTCCCTGGCTTCTGACAATCATTTTTGTACCATTAGTTTAAGAAAGTACTAAACAGTTATCGTTTCATTTGCTACTAAAGTACTTCTAAGTTTGTAGTAGAACGGTTAAGGCTCTTGGCTTTTGTCTGAAGGATCCGGATTTAATCCTAGGCTCTAGATGCGCAAAGAGGACAAACATATGGAAGATTTTATACTTCTAGTTTGTATACCAATGCTCCTTCACAAAGTAAACTTAAACTTACCTAATATGAAATAAAAAAAATTGTTGCGACAAGATAGTATTAGACACCATTTTACTTACTAAAGAGGGAGTGCATACAATTTATCCTTCAAAAGTTACACTTTATATTAAGGAATAACATGCAATAAATTGCACTAAATACTCCGAAAGAAGTTTGAATATAGTTAACGTTTATACCAATATCTTTAGTAAAAACTATTTTGCGTGGTATTAGTTTTAGTGTAGTTTTTTAGACATCCTATGCATAGCCAATGAAAAATAAAAATTTAAACTACATTGTTTGCTTTGTTTAGTAAATAATAAACAAAGCAAATTATTAGCAAATTCATGATAATAATGTATGTGGGATTTATATAGTGTATAAATATAAGAAAGAAATAATTTATTTTGCATTGCAATAAAGGATACTGTAATTTCTTAAACAAATGTATACGCTATCACATCATAGATAGCACTACTATCGTTATTTTAGAATTTATTTTTTCAATATACATTATAAACATTTAAAAACAAAACCTATAAAATATTATTTATTTTTAATTGCAGTATTGCTCTTAAGATTAGTTTGATAAGCAATAAAATATGGACATAGAACTTCAATCTCATCGAAATTTGTAGAGTAACAAATTGAAAACATCAACGCCAGCCTCTTAAATTTGTTCTGCGAATAATATAATTTTCTGTGAAGTATTTTCACCATAACTTAAAAGATGGCAGTAGAAGTATTGTGCATCTATGAGGGCCCATTCTGGATTGCTTTCCCATAGAAAATACAATACATAAATAGTAACATTAAATCTACAAAATGCAACTTGGATTTTTAATATTTTTGATAAAGGAAATTTAAAACTAAATTTTTAGCTAGATTTATATTGTTAATATATCTGTTAATTAATTTTATAACCTTCTATAATTCAACATTAAGAAGACAATTTCCGCAGCAAAAAATATACATGGTAGGAGTAGCTATTATGGTATCTGTACAAGGTGCATTCAATTAATTTAAATTCAAATTATTTATATGCACTTTGTACAGAATCTACAATGGTCTTGAAACTCAACGTTCAATTTTTATCAAATTCATGATAGACTTATTTTGTCAGCACGGAAAAGTTCAGAATCCCCGGATATCAAATCTACCAGAAAGACAGAAATGCATTAATTATCTCCAAAATATAGAAGCTATTACTATGAAAATACTTGTGAAAAATAATAGCTCTTTAATTCTCACGTCAGCATACAAACCACCACATAAACGGCTTCTTGAAGTTGAAATTGTCATAGTTTTCAATAGCGATGAGCCCACGCTACTCTTAGGAAACCTAAATGCAAAGAATTCACTTGCCATCCAGATAGAGCAGATATTACATAAAAACTAAACTGGAATCGGGCCATCTACCAGTAATTATTAGCTTCTACAACACTTCACATACAACTCCTTCAGCCCTCATACTAGCCAACGGAAAAACAAACTGGGAAAATTTATAAGCGATCATCGATCAAAAACTGAGACGGACAGGGGCACTGGAAGCACTCACGGATATAGACGATGCAATTCGACAGTACACATCTGCAGTACAAAAAAGTATACAGGAATCTACTACGCCATGGAAATATAAAAAAGTTGCTGACCATATAAGAACACCCCAATACATACTTAACCTAATTAAACTGAAGAATAGGTACAGAAAGGAATGGCAGGAATCTCCTTTATCGTATCTCAAAACACTATAACCAGCTCATGTCTTTTAGTAAAGCAAGAACCAGGCAGCTTAAGATTCCAAAGGTACAGTTCCTACCTTAAAGATATACAGCCCCGCGATCTATCTATTTGGTTTGCCCACCAAGCAACTTTAAGACGTAGTCTATCCTGTGATAGGCAATAACTCCATGTACTCTCCTAATATGAAAAAGCAAACTTATTAGCAACGCATCTTGAACAGGTGTTTATATCTAACATAGGAGAACACGACGAACATTTTGGGTAACAAACATAATTGTCAATTTTCACTTGCAAGATAACGTAGCAATAGCCCTGATCTGTTCAAGAACTTAAATCCTACATAGTACCACCACCCAAACGTAAGACTCCCGGGCCCGATCTGATAACTAATGAAATATTAAAGTACCTTACCAAGAAGGCGATATATAATGCCTGTCTCAGACTAGGACATTTTCCGACTCTTTGGAGAACTGCAATTATATTAACCATTTATATATGAAGAACAACCCCTACAATGACAGACCTAGCAGTCTCTTATCAACTTTAGCCAAACTCATTGAAAAACTAATATTTAGTAGACTACAAGGTGACCTACTGCAAATTGGCACAATCCCTCCTTGTTAGTTTGGCTTACGAGCTTTCCATTCAACCTCTCACTAACTGTTTAGAATAGGTGAAGCAATTGAGAAAGGGTTTGAGAATAAAGAATACATTGCATTGTGATCATGGATCTGGAAAGAGCGTTTGACGAGATCTGGTATGACGGGCTCCTTTACAAAATTATAATTCTAAATATTTCTAGTTACTTAATCAAGATCACTCACTCTTTACTGACCAAAAGAACATTTAGAGTTACAATTAACTTAACATTATTTAGTACCAAACTCATAAAGACAGGAGTGCCTCAGGGTAGCATATTAGGGCCAACTTTATTTGATCTGTATGTTCAAGATCTGCCTACAGTTATCAGCTCAACACTAGCCATTTATGCTGAGGACCATCCATAGACTTTCTCACGTCCAGCGGGACTAGTACGTCTTTACGCATCGAAAGTAGAATGACAACTATGAATCTTTAATTTTTCTATTTTTCTATTGCCTTCTCTATCTTTAAGCTGTTCACCATTTATCGGTTCATTCTTGTCATAGCTGTTGTCCAGCAAATGAGATCTACTTATTCCTGCAGATGCTCTATCGACAGACCCTTGTCAGCTACGCGGTGTGGAGGTAAGATTTTCATTTGGGTGCTCTCTTAATATGTTGCTGTCACACCTCCCACGTGTAGTAATGGATGTTATGTGATACGGTTTTCAAACAGTTCAGCTTTATATCATAACTTTTTCGGGTTACTTAATTTCCTTGACTCGAGATTTAGAATTATATTAGTTTTATGAATATTGATTTCTAATGGATTTTTAAAAGTAACAAGAACGGTGTAATACCTTAAAGGAAACTTTCTACAGCGGTGCGAAATCGTAACGGTCACTTCCGGTTGCCGTTAACCGATTTCGCTGAAAATCAATCCCAAAGTTAATAACGCTTGTTGATTTTCTACAGCGAAGCTTATAGTAGAAAGTTAATGAGATTATCATCCTGTCTGTCTGTCTGTGTGTCTGGATTTTCAGCGAAATCGGTTAACCGGAAGTGACCGTTACAATTTCGAAAATTCATGTCTGTCTGTGTGTCTGGAGATACGATAACTTCTGTTATATCCAACGGATTCACTTCAAACTTGGCATAGACACTTCTCAGCTCAGTACCTTTCATGGGATTGACTTTCAGCGAAATCGGTTAACGGCAACCGGAAGTTACGATTTCGCACCGCTGTAGAAAGTTTCTTTTACGGTATTACACCGTTCTTGTTCATTATGATTCTTGACACAGACACACTTGTCTACGTTTTTTGTCGGTCCACAACTGTTTTTTTTATATTTTGTAAAAGATATATGTGTTCTTATTATTAGCATCCTATTTTAGTGGTAGAAAGTTGTATGGAAAAAAGGTATATATAATATCCTTGTAATTTGTTTCTTTGTTGAAAACTCGTCCTCAAAAGACTATTTTTGGATTTTTTTTAAATAAATTTATTTAATATGGAGAGAAATCAAATAGATAATCGTTAAAAAATCTTTTGTTCAAAGCTGAATATATTGAAGTGTATGATATCAAAGTCTTTTTGAGTTGTGATATTGAAAATTTAATTTCGTATGAGTTTCTTTCATATTTAGTAATGAGACTTTAAATTCGTTTATCTTATTAATTTTTGTTTTTAGAGCCAGATTATTATAATTTTGAAAGACTTTATTATATTTTTCGTTTAATTTCTTTACTTTTTTACTTAATCGTTAAATAAAATATGAGCAACTGCCAGAAATTTGAATTCTAGCTCGATGACATTACTATATACTCCATGTATATGGGTAAGATTTTGCATCTCGTTCCATTGTCTAATGGTGATTACGTAATTATATTTAAAAATGATTTTTCATAACTTATGTTGTTTGCGTTTTCCAGCTACAAAATAAGATCTATGAAGGAATTTATGGGCTTGTCAGATATTAGGTTATCTAGGTTATCCTTTTTTCTCTAATAATTGTTGTAATTTTTTTCGAACGCTTCATTTGTAGTTTGATAACAAACTGCGAGATTATTTTTTAATAAAGTTTCGCTTCTAGGATCTTCGAAACGATTCAAAAATGGCTTTTTACTTTATCTGAGATAATTAAAATATCTTTGACAGCACCCATCAAATTTGAGCAGCAAATTTCAAAAAGTAACTTGCTTACGATACATTTCTCTTATCCGAAACCCTAATATTTTTTTTACATTGTCCGATAAAATATGTTATCAATTTTATCGTCATATGGAAAAGTAATCGTCCTAATCGTATTAATTTTAATATAGTTATTGTTGAGTAATTATTTAGATTCTGATTATTTGAATGAGGTCTGGCAGCGGCCCCCCGAGCTTGTCCAACTCCGACATGCTTGAGCCCCTTCGCATAGTAGTTTTTAAAAATAATAAAAACACGATTAAAAAGCTCTGTTTGACATAATTGACGTACGCCGTTGCCGTGACAACGCATTTACGTATATCCAGTTAGAGTTGAACTTTGACCTTTGACCTTTGACCTGTGTGACAGCACTCATAATTTTAATAAATGCTTTATTACCCGCTCTCAAACGAAAATTTTCCGTGGCTTGCGGTTCCGAAATATATTACCTCGGTCAGCCTGCCGCCGGGCCGAAATTTGTCCTTCGGAGGCGCTCGGGTCGGCACAAAGGCACGAACGATTTGACCTTTGACCTGTGATATCAGCAGATCAGCAGCAGCCATCATAATTTATATTATAATTATGAAAAACCCGTTTCGAAGGCGGTCTACCGTGTAACATATTCATAAAAAGTATCACGTATATAGGCCAAATAGTAAAGGAAATAGTACAGGATTAGAATGATCGGAGTTCGGCGCGAGATCTCTTGCTGAACAGTCGGGCAAGTAAGTGTTCGCAGCGATATCAAGAGCCTAGGTGGTTTATCAGCTATCAGCTGTGTAAGTTAAATTCATGCTTATATTTACCATTCAGTGAAGTATTTTATACGTACATTGCACTACATTGTAATTCTAATTGCGTCCCCTTGGGGAGGTAAAGCAATGCTACCAAATAAAAGAAACTCGGATCACTTATCACCTCCTACCAGTGTGTTGCAAAATAAATATCAATGGAAACCTACGTCATTATTAGAGAAAAACAAATTTTATCTGCGAGCACACCTTGAACCTCCAGGCGAAAGTGCATCGTCAGGAACACTGATACACGTACGGAAACAAATAAAGAAACAAAGATAAAATCCCCCGATACTCTTAAATTGATTACAAAACAGTTATCGCAAATATTAAAAACATCGTTAAAGATAAATTTTTCACCAAACTCAGTAGAATTTTACTGAAGATTACACTCTCGACCGACAACGACTACAGGGCCTCAGCAAAATACTATTTAAAAATCAAATTTATTTCCACCCTTTTCAAAATCCCAGTGAACGACCACTCAAATTTGTGATTAAGAATAAAAAGATTTAGTAAAAGAAGCTCTCTGAATATAATTTTCCCATAATTAATCACACGGCCAATCCTCATATGTGCAATACGACTAACGGCCACTGAAAAAGCGATTTAAAATCGAATATATCTATCACACGATAGTTAGGGTAGGACCACGGAAAACATCTAATAATACGCCACAATGCCACAGGTGTCAACGAAAAACTATTGTCGCTTACAACCCAGATGTGTAAAGTGTCTGGATAAAGACAGAAATACTCCCCCAATCTGCGTTAACTGTAGAAATAACCATCTAGCCAAATTCAGAGGCTGCAAATGCTTCCAGGACTCTAAATTCTTCAAAAGTAGAATACACACTAGAAAACAACAAGCCAATAATAGCATTTAACCAGCACCACAAAATAACCTCACCAACTTTCCACCGATTGGGAAAAACATCATAAATATGAATAAAAAAAGTCAACCCTGAAATCAACAAATCACTCTTCTAAGACTGAACATATAACCAACACTATCCTTACATTACTTCTAAATTCTGATAAACTATTTCTTGGTGAAATAAAACCAACCTTTTACCAGTTCTTCTAAATGGATCATAATTATAACAAAACTCATATTCATTCAAATATCCTGAACTGGAACGCCAACAGGTTAAAGGTCCAACAAACATATTCACAATTTTTCTAACAAGATATAACATAGTTCTAGCATGTATATCGGAGACTCAGTTAACTAATAATGATAGCATTAAAATTCCTGGTTATTCCTGTTATCGCAATGATAGAGCGGCAAGATTTGCCTCAGGGGGAGTAGCAATTTTTGTAAAACAAAAAATTATTCATCATGAAGATACAACAATCAACATTGCCAATCTAGAAACGGTGGCAATCAAAATAAAAACACAAGAAGGCAACTATATTAAAATAATTAGTGTATATCGGTAACCAAACAGCTTCTTGGAAACTGCGAAATATTCAATAGTAATAAACCCACAATTTTAATTGGCGATCTCAACTCCAAAAATACCATATGGAGATGTAGAGCAGTTAACTCAGCTTAACAAAACTTGAAGCAATCGCAACTTCACACGCTCTTCAAGTAATAACTCCGGACGAACCGACGTACTACCCATATAGATTAGATCACGAGCTAGGCATAGTACGAGGCGCATTCATAAAGTAAGGGCCGTTTGGTCACAGAAAAAAATGTACTCATAAGAAACAAATTTTATTGTCATATTTAGTTAGGTACAATCTTACTTTACTTCTCTACATAATCGCCGTTCACTTCTAAGCATTTTTCGTACCGCTGCACCAGCTTCTTTAACCCCTCTGCATAGAAGCTTGCCGCCTGAGAGTTGAACCAGTTGACAACGGCGTTTTTGAGTCCGTCTTCGGTTTCAAAACGTTATCCACCCAGCCACCGTTTAAAATACAGAGGAAGTAGTCGCTAGGTGCAAGGTCGGGACTGTACGGTGGGTGGTCAAAAAGTTCCCAACGAAAATCTTGAATTTTCTCAATGGTTTTGGCAGCAGTGTGAGGACGCGCGTTATCGTGGAGGAGGATTATGCCACATGACAGTTTCCCGCGGCGTTTGTTTTTGATCGCACGTCTCAAGTGTTTGAGCGTTTCGCAGTACACGTCAGCTGTAATTGTTGTCCCACGTTCCATGAAATCAACCAAAAGAACACCGTCTTTGTCCCAAAAAACTGTAGCCATCAATTTTCGACTTGTGTACTGAGTTTGTTTAAACTTTTCGGTTTTGGTGAGGATGAGTGTCGCCACTGCATCGATTGCAGTTTTGTTTCTGGGTTGGCGTAGGATACCCACGTCTCGTCCCCAGTAACAATGTGAGAAAACAAATCATCTCCATTTTGTTGATAACGGGCCAAAACTTTCGTCCACTAGACATTCTTTGCTCTTTGTGGTGGTCGGTGAGCATTTTGGTACCACCTTGCACACAATTTGCTGTATGCGAGGTTTTCTGTGACAATATTGTAAACAGTAGTGCGTCCAAGTTGAGGAAATTTGTCAGCCAGGCCACTAATCGTCAATCGACGATCAGATCGCAGTGCTTGGTCCACTTGTGAAACGATTTCATCAGTCTGGATACTGGGCCTGCCACTCCGCTCTTCGTCATGGACATTTGTTCGGCCATTTGTAAAATAACGGCACCATTGTCTAACCTTTCCTTCACTCATAACTGTAGGTCCGTAAACCAGGCATAACTCCCGATGAATTTCAGCAGCCGACGATCCTTTTGCACATAAGAAACGAATCACAGAACGCACTTCACACTTGGCGGGATCAACAATTTTCGCGGCCATTGTTCTTTGCATTCACTGACAACAATACAATTTCAGAATCAAAACAAATGACGCTGTAGCTTCGCAATGAGTCAGTAGATGGCGCTGCAGTGGTAAAACTGTGCTTCGAAGCGCCACTATTTATATACATGCAAACGGCCCTTACTTTATGAATGCGCCTCGTAGTTCACAATTTTTAAATTACAAATTTTTCAAAAAGTTTGCGCTGAACTTACTCAGACCATCTTCCGGTAATAATCTCTTATAACGACACCTTTTTGAAGACCTAATAAAGCGAAAATAATAAACGGACTATTAGATTAGAATCTCTTCTAGGAACTACTAGATAAAAATCTCAAATACCCCAATAAGTTGCTAACCCTGCAAGAGATAGATGAAACAATAACTATGTACACAACATGCACAATAGAAAGTGTACAAACAGCTACATCTCCACGAAAAGTTAATAAAGCAAAAAAGTCAAGTGCGTAGGGAGTGGAAACGCACTAGAGATCCTGCAACGAAAAACTTGGTTAATCTCATAGAACTAAAAGAGAACTGGATGAATACAGAATCAGTACATATCGGACTATGGAAAACCACGAAGATAATTTTACAACAGGTGCAAAAAATTTCCTCAATAACCTCATACTTCATGCAACTTATAACACTGACAAAGAAAAATGTGAAGCATTCGCCTACCACCTAGAAAAAACATTTACCTCTAGCAATCAAGATCCATGCTTTGCAAACGAAGTAGTTAGGCATATAGAAGCACACCTTCCACTAGCCGGTGATAAAATGAAACCAACGTCACCGAAAGAACTAACTTCAATAATTAAAATACTTTCACTAAACAAAACGCCAGACAAAGATGGAATACTTAACATAATCCTTAAGCAATTTTCCCGAAAACGTTAGCACACTTAGCCACCATATTTAACGCATGTCTAAAAACGGGCTATTTATCTAACAAATGGAATCATGCATTAATTCTCCACTATCCCAAACCAGGAGCAAACAAAAAAGTTATCACCAGCTACAGACCTATCAACCTATTAGCAACCTTATCGAAATTACTTGAAAAAGTAATCAACTATCAGTTATGTAATGAAATCGAGAGATTACAACTACTACCAGTCTTTTAGTTTGGGTTAAAAAAAACATTCTAAATGTCACCAACTCTAGCGTATTGTAGAAGCAATAGAAATGGGTTACGAAAAATGAGCAATACATAGCGACACTTTTTGTGGATCTAACACAAGCCTTTGATCGCGTATGGATTGAAAGCCTAAAATACAAGCTTACTAATCTTGCTATCCCAGAACACTTGAAGGCTATTTTATTCTCATATCTAGACAACAGAACGTTTGCAATTAAAATTCATGCAACAGTATCATCAACAAGGCACTTTAGGGCAGGAATTCCCCAAGGGAGCATCTTAGATCCTTTATTATTTAACATCTTTACCAACGACATCCCTAACACACAAGCAGACAGCATTATTCGCAGATGATACTGCATTACTGGTTAAAAACAACAACCAATCACAACATGCGATAAATAAATTGACAAAATGGTTCAAACGTTGAAACCGAATGATAAATTTTAATAATTGCACAACAAAAATATTCACCTTTAGACAAAGCAACGAACCACCGCCAATAACAATTCAATCATATGGACACACATCATGGTCAAATAAATCTAGATATTAGATACTCACCTGGAGATTCCATGTAGCTAAAAATTAAACGAAGGTCATGCAAGGCTAACGCAGCTATATCCGCTTGTCAACAGACAATCGTCTCTAAAACCTAAATGTGCAATGTTACTCTATAAAACACTAATACGACAACTAGTACTTTACGCCTACGTAATCTGTGGAAAAACATCCAAAACGAACCTACAAAGAATCCAAGTAATACAAAATTCTTAAAATCTGAGTGAATGCCCCTTGGTATATTACCAACAGACAACTTCATACAGAACTCGACTTATCCATGATTTCGAAGTACATCAAAAAGCTAACCATAAATTTTTATGCAAACATTACCAATTGTTCCGGAGCAGTGTTCTATCAACTTGGAAGATAAATACACACAAGATTAACACGCAATCTACCGCAAGACATTTATTTAAGGGGGACGTCTGGTTTTTTTGGGTGAAAATTGGTCAACTTTCATAATTTTTTTTTAGAAATCTATTTTATTTAGAGATATGAGATTTTGTGCATTTGAAAAGTTATATTAAGTCATCAAAAACAATTTTTGAATTATATATTTATTTCAACTCCACTGAGGGAAATCTGAAAAACCATGCGTTGTGCGGTGGACATATCTTTACCAGTATTGCCAAAACAAAAAATCAAAATCAATATATATATATATATATATATATATATATATATATATATATATATATATATATATATTATATATATATACAGTGTCTGTATTCTACAACCAAGTTGTTAAGATCAGTAGAAAAAAAATATCAGTCTGCGAAAAAATTTCTCGGAAAAACTATAAAAATATAAAAACTATAAAATATTTTAGGTTAAATTTGGAGAATTGATTGTAGAATGCAGACAAGCTATTGTTTCAATGAACACACAAAAAAAATTTATGTCGATGGGATTAATGGTTTCCGAGAAATTATGTCCACCGCGCGAAAAATCCCCATTTTGAGAAAAACGTATTTAGAGTTTTTTCTATTTCGTATTCAACTATTTACAATCACAATAGACGAAATGCTTACCAATCATCAGTCTGCAATTCCTGCGCCGTAAACTAATCCTTGAGCCTCTTGAAAAAGTTCTTCTTGCTCATCAAGCTCCTTTTTTCTCTTGATTCTCGCATTTTTTGAGGATTGCTCAAATTTTTTATCAGCACATGAAACTTTAATTTTTTATTCCTACCACACTTTGTTTTATTTGGATCTTTACAAGATCCTTTATTTTTCGAACATTAGACATAATGATATCAAATTAAAAGGTCACGACGTAACTGGAGAGAAAACTCGTTAAAACTTGCACCGCGGAAAAACTGATGCGGCGAGCATGCATGTATAGGTATACAGATACCAATAAATTAATAAAAACATTGCGATTCTGGGGTCGTTAGCCTTTCGAAAATATAAAAACCTGAAAGTAATTTTTTGATTCAAAAAACGCGACGTTTCTTCCGATGAAACAAGTCACAACTTGCAGGGCGGAAAAAATGGCTTGGCGAGCGTGGAAATATCTAGGTATATATTCATGTATATCTTTGCGGTAAATTGAGATATAGAAAAATATAAAACAGCATTATAATCCTAGGGTTTTCAGCTTCCTGAAAAAATAAAAATCGCAAAATCGATTTTTTGCCCAAAAAAACCAGACGTCCCCCTTAAACCAAAGTAATAGTGGTAGTGAAGGTGACCAGTTAAACTACTTTAACTAATTTATTGTAATAAGTCGTAAGTGTATCAGTAATAATTTTAATTACGTAAGTGGTGATATTAACCATTTTTTTATTCTGGTATGTATGTATGCTAATCATCTAATACTACCATGTATAGGAAATAATTTGCTGATCTGATATAATGGCTAATAAAAAAAAAAGAATTATCCGTACTAGCTCAGATGTCTAGTAAGGTGCTTACTGATAGTTTTGTTTAGGTGAAATCTTCTTCAGTGATGATTTTAGTTAGAAACTAGTTGTGAATAGTTCTGGATTGGTTTTCAAGTGAAGTTCCTTCTGTTCGTTCAGTTGAGCAATTTTCACAAGGCTTCTGGGCAAATTCTTCTGGCTCATCAATAAAATATTAAAATGTACCGGTGATATGATAAACATCGTTTAGTGATCCTGTTCGCAAAACTAGTTGGTTCAAACACCAAGAAAAATTGTTTTAAGGGTTTTATTTAAAAAATTACATGGTATTACAATTTTGTCTTTTAGAATATTACAATAATACTTTTTCCTGTCCGCATTGACAATTATTGTTAAATGTAAATACATGAAAGCGTAAATTTGCAATTAATATTAAGCATATTTAAATATATGTCGAATATTGAATTTGGGCCAAGTGGGTGACAGTGTCCCACAGTTTGCACAAGGTGACATTGACGACCAACAACACTTTGCAGTTATTTTCAGCTTCAGCGAAGCTATGACACTTTTATTAACCAGATGTGCAAATATGCACTGATCAAGCATTTATTATTTTTATTTATGCACTTTAGGTTTATCATCCATCAGGCTAAGTTGTTCTGAGTTCCCAACATAGTTTTAACCATTAGTTACTCAATAAAATATTACAATAAGAATATTTGTGGTTAATTATGTTATTCTGACGTTCGTTCTGTGTAACTATATGTGTACTTTGATCGGCATTTCTAACGCTAAATTAAATAACACCAATAGCTTATCAATTTTATTTCAGTCCTCTATTTGTTTTTACTAATGGTTTTGCTAATTTCATATTTTGCCCACCTCGCCATTCTCATTATTTTGTTAGTCTTCTAGATTCTTGTATTACATTATACATGTCTCTAACCAAACTGCCGTAAGCCTTCTAGAAATTTGCTTTAATCACTTGCTTGATTTGACTGATTACATTCTCAGAATAAAGTTTCAGTTGAAGCCGGTTATGTATTATTCTGGCTAAATTGTTGTACATTACAATTAACCAGCTTATGCCAGCTTAGTTGTTATAGTTTAATTTATCCCATTTGTTTATAAATTAAAAATATTGTAATGGTCTTCCAATTATGAGGTAGTTTGCTTCTTTACATATCTTTTTTATGCGCTCATATAGTCATTTATGTAATAATAAGTCTTCATTTTTAATATTTATGCTGGTTTCCGAATAGTAATATCATTATTATTTATTTAATGCTTTAACAGTCTACTGCTTTTGTAGCTGTTCAAAAATGTACTTAAAATTTGGTTCTCTAGTTTTGGATGCTGTAGTTCCTGCATTTTTTCTTATATTTTCTGTATATATTTTTACATAATCGATGTGCTTCTATTTATTGCTAGTTTTTCTAAGAATTACCTTTGTTTCTTTTTGCATTTTCCTAATACTGCTTTGCATTCTTTGTGAAATCTATTTTTCCCCTTTTTCTTTTTCATTTTAAATCACATTCTTGTGTTCTTTTAAAACATAATTTTTATATTTATTTCAGTGTTCGTCTCTATGGTGTATCCTCACTTTCGAGTTTTAAAGATTCCCAATTTTTCGTTTAGTTTTTATAGCTTTTTTATGGTAGGTGGTCTGTCGATTAGCTGATTTTTATTATTTCACCATGATCCAAGTTGCCTTTTGCTCTTATATGCTTTTTAACATCTAAGATGTTTGTGAAAAACTTTATATTTGTAAGTACATAATATGTGTCTTTGTGTGTTCTTTATCGTTTTCCTTTAATTAAGTTTATTGCCAGTTCAACAATTGTACATTGTTATTCATATCATTGATAAAGTAAGGTATACATGTCATTTGGGATAGGTAACATAAGGTACACAATTATCGTATCAGGTAGTCCTAAAGGATTAACAATGGGTCTTGGGTGTTGGCGGGTTAATTAGTCAGTTTTTGTGTTATCCGTTGTTATACATACAGATCCTGTGGGAGTTTACGCTTTAATCTTCTATGCAGATTCTTGCGTCCTAGTTTATAGTGCACAACGCCTTCGCAGTTGGTGATAGTAAATTGGAACTTTTTGGTGGTTTTCCTCAGATATTCCTCTATGGTTGGAATTTTTAGCTCATGATGGAGTTGGATGTTTCGTACATACCAAGGGGCATCAACTGATATTCTTAGGATTTTGTTCTGGAGCACTTGTATTCTGTTGATGTTGGATTTAGAGACATTGCTCCATATAGCACAACCATATGTTGCTAGCGGTCGAATTAGGGATTTATATAAAAGTAGAGAGCAGTTGGTTTTTAGTGATGATTTTCTGTGTCAACAGAATTAGTTATAATGGGTATAATGGGTATAGTTTTGTTAGTCTAGCGTAGCATAAGTTAAGCTTCTTATTAATATGAAATTTCCACGATAAGCGTGTGTCTAGATAAAAGTATTTCACCGCTTCTGTGTTGGGATTCCATTCAATGTGTGTACCGTTTATTACTAAACTATCGGGATCCTTAATTTTCCTGAGGGTGAATATTTTGGCTTCACATTTTGCTGTGTTAAGGGTTATGTTCCATTTGATTAGCCAGTTGTTTACTTCATCGATTGCTGATTGAATCTGAGAGATTGATTGGTTTAGATTCCAGCTTTGCGATATGATCACTGTACCGTCAGCGTACATAGCAAGATTTTCTCGTGTGAGCGGGATATCTCTAACAAATATGTTAAATAGTAGCGGTCCCAGCACGCTCTCCTGAGGGACTCCGGCTTTGATTTGGCTTACTGTCAGAGACAGTTGAATTGATTCGTACGGCAAAGGTTCTATTGTCTGGGAAAGAGTAAAGTATCGCTTTAAGACAGCCTAGTATTGGTAGGTGGAGTATTTTATATTTAAGGCCTTCTATCCAGACTTTATCAAAAGCTTTCGCAATGTCCAAAAAGATGGCTATGGCATATTGTTTGTTCTCATATACAGTCTCGATTATTTCTACAATTCGTTGAAGCTGATGGCAGGTTGAGTGCCCGCTCTTGAAACCGAATTGGAATGGTGGGAGGGTATTTAGTTCTTGAGTATTTAGTCTGGAGTAGATTATTCGTTCAAGTATTTTTGATAAGAGTATTTAGAAGACTTATTGGTCGATAGTTGTTGGGGTTATTGCTGTTTTTACCCGGTTTAGGAAAGACAACGACTATAGCATGTCTCCATGCTATTGGGAAATATCCCTGTCTGAGGCAAACATTAAACAATGTTGCCAGGAATGCGAGTACCTTCTTGGTGAGTCTTTTCAGAATTTCATTGGTGATGAGATCGTATCCCGGAGACTTCCTATTTGGTAGGGCGTCTATGATTTTTTTTATTTCGCTAGGAGAAGTAGGTTGTATGCGATCAGGAATTGGAAGGTGTCTCAATATGGTTTTGAATTGCGTTGGTGAAATTACGGTTATTGCCGATTGCGGGAGTAAACGTTTGTTCTAGGTGATTGGCGAATAACTCAGACTTTTCCTTATCTGTGTAATAAGATGAGCTGTTGGCTGTCATAGGAGGTATTTGCTGAGGTTCTTTTAAGATTCTTCTCGTGGCTTTCCACATACCTGGCTGTCTAGGTTCTAAATTTTCAATATGTTTTTGATACGTTAGAATTTTATATTTATCAAGTTCTCTTTTTATTTGGTGTGTTAGATTGTTTAAGGTATTTTTAAGTATAGGATTTCGTGTTCTCTGCCATTCACGTCGTACTTTGCTTTTTTGTTTGATGAGCTCGATGATGTAGTTTGGCGGTATGTTGTACTTTGTTGGTTTGATTCTGTACTTGGCTTGGGTAGCCTGTTGGATGCTGCTTTGAATACTGTTAGTGTAATCGTCCACTGCCTGGTCGGTATCTTTAATGGTTTCAAGATTAGGGGGGTGTTTGATAGTTTGGTCAAGAATAGTTTGAAAGCTATCCCAGTTAACAGGGCCGTTTATTAATTTGGGATTAGGAGGGTTGTAATGTGGTGCACTTAGGAATGTTATCACTACGGGTAGGTGATCGGAATCAAGTTCTTGAATTGGTGTTTGATAGATTTGTTTGGCAAAGCATTTTTGCAGGATTATATCAAGGATGTCCGGTTGGTCATCAGCTCGGTAGGGATAATATGTATGTTCTGTAGGGGATGATATTTGAAAATTGTACGAGGCCGAGTAGTCAAGGAGTTGTATTCCCGCAGGGTTGGTAGCTCTGCAGCCCCAGACAGTGTTTTTGCTGTTGAGGTCTCCAATCACGAGGGTGGGCTCGTTGGTGTTTAGAAGAATTCGCATGTCATTGTCTATAAGCTTTTTATTTGGTTGTTTGTATGCGCTAATTATGGTAACCTGATTATTATTACAAAGTGTGACTTTTACTGCAGTCGTTTCTATTATGGTCTTCTCCATTATTATCGGATGATGAGTGATTGATTTTTTAACTAGTACTGCAACTCCCCCGGAAGCAACTCTAGTATCTCTGTCTCTTCTGTAAATGGTGTATCCTGGGATTTTGAAAATTTCATTTTCAGTGAGGTGAGTTGCTGATATGCAGGCAATATCAATGTTGAAAATATTGGGGAGGATTGTGTTAATTCGGTATGCTTTGATTTGTGGAAAGAGGGGGTTATAAAATCAATGAGGATTTTTATTAGGTTGTTTATTATAGGTGAATCGGTAGCGTTTGTTGTTGAGTTTGGTTGTTGGTTTATTGTTGGTTCTCTTGGAATATGTTTATATTTGGAAGCACAGCTTTGATTAGGGTTTATTGGATTGGATGTGGTCCTGTTAGTGTATTTGTTACTGGGAACTTGACTTCGTGCTAGGATATTTCGCTGCTGGTTGTAGTTTTTGCATCCCCTGTAATTGGCAGGGTGGTGCTCGTTGCAGTTTACACAGATTGGAGGATCGTTGGGTGTTTTTCTGACATTCGCTTGTGAGATGATTACCGGGGCATTTAACACATCTGGGTGCGAGATGGCAGTAAATTTTGGTATGACCAAAACGCTGGCATCGGTGACATTGGGGGAGATCTGTTGTTTTCCTGCGCGTTTCTACTTTTACAATAGAGTAGAAGAGTTTATTTAATTTGAAGATTTCTTTTGCTTCATCGTTGTTGATAAGTTCAACTGCGCAGATGGAAGAAGGAGTTTTATCCTTTTTTAAGAGACGAGTTACTTTACTTATAGGATAATGCTTGAGCTCGCTTTGAATTTCTTCAGTTGTCAGTGATAGAGGTATATTTTTGATTACAACTGAGAGCGGTTTATTATTTGGGTTTTGAAAGTTGTGATAGCCAATATTATTAATTGTATAGAATTTGGTAAGATTTCGATAGTCATCTTCGTTGGTGAGGTTTATGCGAAGAATGCTTCCGTTAAATGAGGTTGTGAAGCTATTAGTAGCTATCTTTTTTATGTCGTTAGTTACTTCCGAGTATTTGAGTTTATAACCATTATGTAGAAAGATTGGTTGAATTTTTATTTTTGGTACACTTGTTGATTGTGAAACGTTATCTTGTTCGATTTGTCCTTCGGTTGGATTAAGGAGATAATACCTATTTTGTGTTAGCAAATAATTTGTGTCCCACAAATACCTTTTTTTTGTACGCTGTTATCACTTGCTGGGGATATTTGATCCGATTTCCGCTTGACATCCGAATCTGATGATTGATTTGTACTTGTCTCCATATTCGTTTCAGTTGTGTGTTGGTCATTATTTTCTGAAGGAACAAGACTTGCTTTATATATTAGTTTTGGTTGTTTTATCGTGGAGTTAGGCATGTCTTCCGTGATAATTTTTGCCTGCAGTTGTCGGCGACCGACCGCGGCGACTGATTTGATAATGCACCCACTTGCACAATATATTCACTATGTAGGTATTAATTTAACTATATGTTAAAAATAATTATTGTTCATTATAACACTAGGCACTAGACGGTAATTTTGCGACCATTCGCGTGCGCGGTTCAACGTAGACTCCTCTTTATCGTGAGATTTATAATATCTGGTGTGTTCTTTAGTATAGTATAGTACTTACTGGTACATGCTATTGTTAATTAAAAATTTAACTTTCTCCGTTATTATAGCATTTATTATGTGGGTTATATTTACTTACCATTGGTCGAAACATTTTGTTACTACCAACTTTCATTTCAATTTTTTTGAAGGTGCAGATGTTATATATTTATATCATCTTTATTTACATTTCACTAAAAATGCCTGTCAGTTCTTCAATTATTTTCCCTTAGAGTAAAAACTGTTCTGCTTAGAGCTTTTATATGGATTTCCACTTTAAGGGATTCTAAAATTGTTTTAAGTAATATTCCATTTAAATTTCTATCTAAACTTTTTTCTTGAATAGTCATGGTTTGTATTTTTTCATTACATTAGTAATATTTTGATGTGCAGCTATTTGGTATGTTTTGTCTTACATCTTATTTCATGATTTTCTCGCTGTCTCAAAGACAATCCTAATCTGAAGCTTTACTCAGGGTTTCACATGTCTTTATTTGAAGAGTTTAGGAGTGTTGGTTTTATCTTCAATTCTCTTTCATTACACTTTGGCAGTATTAACTTAAATTTCTTTCATACAGTTTTTACGAAATATTTGTTCTACTAGACTCAAGAATTAAGAGGCAACCCTTATTCTTTACCAATTAGCCATCTTTATCATTTATGTTTTCTGTAAATAAGTTACTCCTTGAGTTTATAAGTCTAGATTGGAGATATTTAAAAATACTGGCAGAGAAGTTGCAATTACCTTCACAAACTTTACAAATAAAAAATGCTCAACTGGATAGCGGTTTAATTTTCTTGATCACGTTCTTTGAGTTTTGTAAATGTTTAATAATCATCATAACAAAGTGTAAATTGAGCCTGCCAAAAGTATTATTCTTCTTCAGAAATTAATTGACCCTCGCTCGCCCTCGTATCCACTACACCAGTATTACAGAGGCAAAAAAGCGTTGCCCGATCATTTATTTACTTAAAGTTATTACGATCTTCTTAATTAATTTTAGCTCGGCCTTCTTTCTCCGCGCCGATCCGCAAGCTGATCCGAAAATAGGTGAAAAAGGCAGTCGTTAATCTCGCCGGTGATCTCAGCGGTGGATATTGAATTCGTCCATAAGTAATTGATTTTTTATGTAAATCCCGACCGTACCGGCACCGAGCGCCTGTAAATTAAACTGATTAATCAGCTGTCAATCTATTATTAACATATTTCAACAGTTACAAACAGATAGTCGACGTGGCTGCTATAATGAACCAATTTCCATGTGGGAAGACAGTGGCGTCCACCGAATCTATAGGGTGCCACTAATTAGGCGCAGTCGTCATTAGGTTTGATTTAATTAATCGCGCGGCGATCGTTAACGCAGCACCGGCAAGAACATAAATTAAATTTAATAGTGTAATCTAAAAACGGCCTTTTGGCAAGAAATTTGTGTATAAGATATGTATTAAAGTTTTTGTCTAATTAGGTAAAGGTTATTTTTCGTTAGTGATTAATAGTAGATTTGAGTTATTTGTTTTCATTACAAGATTTTTATACTCATGATTTAGCTGTATTATAAATGAATATTTCAATGTTCACTTTGTCTTTTGTGGACCAATAAAGATGACAACATGCATTGTAGTGCTGTAGAAATAACATAGGTTGCTTTCTAAAAGATAAAATTTAAGTTCGATTTCCAAACAGTTATATGTAAACAACCACTGACTCTTTACAAAGCCTTTAAACGTCTAAGTATTCTATGTATAAAAGAGCGGCGCCAGCATAATTATAACTTTAATGTATGTAAATGTACACTTAACATTTATAGTCATTGTATATAGTGACAAGGTTAGCTTCACAAGTACAATCACAAAAAAAGAAGCGAGAACAGTTTAAAAATAGCCATTCTTCCTTCTTTAACTGTCAAGGATTGATTTACTAACTTAAACAATCAAATTTTCTAACAACAGATTTTCCGTCGACGAAAAAGAAGATGCTAATTTCGTATCGTGGAATGGTTTTGCGACATAAAGTGCCCCCACTTGTCAAAATGATTGAGCAATATTCTGTAATAGTTTTGAACATCCTAGTCGAACATACTGACAAGTACATCCTAAGTTGCATCCATCTAGTTCGCCATCAAACTTATGACGTACCTTCTATATGGTGAGAATTTTACTCCAATTGGTTTTTCGTTTTTTTTTTATTTTTATCTGAAACTGGAGCTGTAGGATAAATATTTTGATTTATCAACAGTAGTTTTAAAAATTATGTTGAATCATTTTATTAGATTTTTAATTTCTTTGTTTAAAAACTTGCTCTTTTATTATGATCTTGTATATCGACATGTTATGTTGCTGTGCAGACAGCATTATTTCTGGAAGAAAATCTTTGTTGCTTGCCTCTATATACAGTACCGTCCAAAGTGTACGAAATGACATGTTTGGTGCAATAACTTCTCGAAAACTTGACGGATTGAGATGATTTTTTTATCACCATTGGCTCTTAGACTAGCACTGAGAAGGCGACTTCAGAAAAAAATTACAAATTGAGAATGAGCCGATTGTTTTATATTTCACATTTTCTATATCACGATATACACTTTGATGGGCTCTAAGAATCTGCATATATATTTATCTGAAGAAAACAATCTACTAATATTCTTAGTTGCCATGCTCTTTGCAAGACCAAGACTTCTATGCCCGCAGAATCTACCTTTTGTCCAACAAATGGCAAGAAGTGATTAATGTTGATGGAAAATACTTTGATTACTAGTTATTTCCTTGTTGGATCTTAATTTGTAGAAAAAATCACATCAAACGGGCTAATTCCAGAAAATTTTTGGATAGCCTATTATTAAAAGTATCTTAATTAATTTGATAACATTTTATATAATTGCTATTTTATTTAAATACATAAACTAAAATAGTAATCAAATAAATATTTATTTTTTTTTTAAAATTAAAATGTAACGTTTATGGATCACAGCCTGATACATATGAGGCATAGAGGCCACGAGGTTGCGGAGGGTGTAGACCGGGATGCCCTTTCAGTCCTGCTCAAGTTGGGGTATTTCACGGCCGTTTTACCCCGTTCGGTCTTTCCTAATTACTCCCACCGTTGCTCGATCGGGTTTAGGTCTGGAGACTGGCTCGACCAGAGCATTTTATTGACTCTTTTCTGTCTGAACCAGTCCTAGCCCGCATACTACGCATGCTTCGGATCGTTATCCTGTTGGAATATTTAGCTCCGGCGTATGGTCGCACGTGTATAGAGCAGCATAGCCGTTCCTAAGATGTGTATGTATTCCCCCTTCTTGCGAATGCTCTCTACTCTGAACAATGGACATACACTCCAGCATGAAAACAACCCCATACCATCACTAAGCTTCACAGTAGGTAACTGTTACTTGAGTTTGAATGTAGTGCCCACCGGTTACTCACAAATAAAATGCCGTCCATACCTATCAGGAGAAATTTGCTATCGTCACTTCACTGCTGAGCCGTCCAGTGCAGGTGGTTCTTCGCCCATTGCAGACGAGCCTTTCTGTTCTTCTCTGAAAGAAATGGCTTCTTCAGTAAACGTCGACCGAACAGCCCGGTAGTGGGGAGACAACGTCATCTACACCACGAAACGGATTAAATCACCTGTACATTGTGGTGGGTGAGGAGCTCGGAGTTGATGTAGGTGCTTGTCTTCTACGGCTCCTTGATTCTCATGCAACAGGTCAGACGATCGATGCTCTCTGTTACCTTCATTGGTCTTCCAGAAGATTTTGGCCTTACGGGCTTCGCAAAACTGCCAAGAAAGTGGCCGAGAAATTCGCCTAACTTGAGCAGGCCTGAAAGGACATCTCGGTTTCCAACCTGCACAACCTCGTGGCCTCTACGCGTCGTAAGTGTCAGGCTGGGATCAACACAAAGAGCATATCGACCAAGTACCAGGATGTGGAAAATAATAGTAGATTATTTTTGTTTAGATAAATTATATCCAGATTATTAAAGCTTATCAAAGTGTATATCGTGATATAGCGAATTTTGTGAAATATAGAAAATCGCACCGTTCTCCGTTTGTAATTTTTGTCTGAGGTCACCTTCTCAGTATGTAATGTGTTAGTCTGAGAGGTAAAGATTTAAAAAAAAATTATCTCAATCAGTCAATTTTTCGAGAAGTTATTGAACCAAACATGTCTTTTCGTATACTATTGGACGATACTGTGTTTTCCTTTAAATATAATACTGAAAATAAATTATTAAATTACTAAAGGAGGAACGTTATACTTATAGCCAGGAATATATTTATATCTTCACAAGTTTTTTGTCAGATGACATACGCATTAAGTAGTAGCCAAAATAAAAACTTTTGTGTTAAGAAAATAATAAAACAAATTAATATTGAAAACCTAAAAATAAATAAAAAGATGAAAAGAACATAAATGTCCAATGATATCCTTTAAAAGAAGGATTAGATAAATTGAATAAAGGGGTTTCAGAAAGTATTTACAAGTAAAAAACTACATAAAAGGGTTATATAAAAAGAAGCCAAAGGAAATAGTATAATTGGTAAAATTATCAACAATTTAAGATAAATTCTCTTAATTGATTACAACAAATAATATGTGAATAGTCCTTATACAATAACGGAACGATTTATAAACCTAAAACTATAGAATTCTAACAATTATAAATAATAACGATACTGAATTAAGCAAAAACACAATAAAAGCAAACAAAAGCGCCCATTAAATGTCCTTTAGTATTTATCAAACATCTAAAGATAATAATCTAAGAGCAATAGTACGAAGGTGTCATGAAAACTCTTGCTTTCTAGTCGATAGATCTGTTAAGATTGCTTCAAGGCATGTGACTTGTTGACTATCAGAACACCAAGTAGCGATTTCCTGAAAATTCAAGTGATCAAATTAACAAATAACATTTATAGACATTTATATTACAAACATTTGACGATTAAATAAATTATACTATCGAATAATACTTTACAATACTAAAATAGTTATGAATATTTACAGAAGAATTACTAAGTAATGATGAGGGCCCAAACGCCCCGCGTGGAGCACATTCTACGAATTGAGAGGTCAAGTCTCTCTTACGTTCGCCCCCTCTGGCTGGTCACCACACCTTAATGGATTTCGTTATTACTCAATTATCATCAGAGAGCTTTAGGAATGAACCCGGATCCGTCTACACCGTAGTTTGCATCTCAACTGCTTGACCACACTAACGTAATGAGTAAATAAACAATCTAAATAACTATTTTGATTTTTAAAATATATTAGTTATTGTTCAACGTCAAAGTGCATATGTGTATTGGGGCGACAATTTTGCAAAAAAGTAATGAGGCCTCTTGATAGAAGACATTTCAAGTTTACAGAAAATATTTAGGATGTTTGTATATCTTATGTATCAATTAAATTATCGCAAAACTTTTCGAAATCTCCTCGAATGTGGAAGTACAAATAACACAAGTACAATGCTAGTCAATATTGATAGTCATTAAGTATCTTTAATTGTGAAACGTTAGGCAAATTTTCACAGAATATGTTATTTAACGGAATATTTGATTAATAGATAAAAGAAAAATTTTAAAAAAGATTATTGAAAATACTAATAAGTATAACAATATACAAGTATAGAGAAATAAAACAAAATATTTAAATTACTTCAATTACTTCAAAAATCTCCAGTGTTTATACTGATTCCCAAATACTCAGAGCGTAATCTTGACCCTAACGTATTTTTTAATCCATCTGCTCATATTTTTAACGTATACTGACTTATACAAAAAATAATTAGATACATTTCATTTCAATTTTCGTTTAAATTCGAAAATTAACTATTATTTGATATGACTTTAGCTGTTTGTTTAACTTAATTCAATAACTGCATAGATCAGATTTCTTTAATTTTGGGAATTTCTATGGTCTAGTAGTCAGCGAATAATTAATCATATTGTTGTTTACTAATGATAATTAGCTTGGCTTTACAGAAATTTTGCTTCTATATTAATGCATACTAAAAAGGTGCAAAACAAAAAACTAGAACTTCTGTAAAAATATTAAACTCATATTGATCAGACAAACCCTTTTTATAATGCAATTTACAATTTTATTCGGTATCAGAAACGGACATAATTTTTTATTTATTTATTTTTATTTGAATTATAAGCCGCGTTATCTAAAATAGGCAACCAATCATACAACTAACGAGCGTCATCGAAAAGCAAGAGACTATGAAAAAATTGTATTATACTATTATAGTTACATAAACAACTTCGACAAGAACTATATCCAACTGTATGAAAAAAACAGATAACTGTAAATAAAGTAGCAAAACGTAATGCACACAGGATACCCATCAATCTAAGTTAATCACATGCTCCAACATACGCAAGAAATTTTGAATATGACTAATAGAGATATAATGTTAATTTCAGAAGCTCGTTTTACCGGGTACTCGAAAATACACAGGTGTATCACTTATTATACTACTAATCTTGATGGAAACTCAGACGTACGCAGTGCAATGATCATAAGGCAAAATATTAAGCATCATTAAATAGAGAAATACAAACCAATGGGCATTACAAGAGTTTTCATAAAATATTTTTCTGGTAAAATCATGGTACTATCCGCCTAAACACAATAGCAAGCAGGAGAATTTTGATCAATTCTTCAAATCCCTTGGTAACAGTTTTTTTAGTAGGCGGTGATTTCAATTACAAAAACTTAGTGGAGCGCTAGATTTACGACGACAAAGTTATTAGCCATTTTGTAGAAAAAGATCATACTCAAATCATCATCATCATATACGAAAATGTACTGGGAAAACCAAAAAAAAACAAACATCAGTAAGCTAATTTTTCTAGATATTCCATTAAAAACCCCACTAGATATAGATACAGCAATAAAGCACCCACCTACATCTGCCGCTTGGCAAGCAATACCAAATAAAAACATCACGTATATCCAAGATCAATGCTCCATATCAGTTAAATAAAAGCAAAACTACTGATAAATCATTCTAGATGGAATCGATAAACAAATATTTAATAAATTGACAAAAAACTTAAAGAGGAACTATTAAGGACAAAATAAATCTATTTAAAACTATCTTTATGATCTAACCCATGCAGAGGCTACCGATTGTTTCCTATGGTAAGCAACAAAGAAGAAAAAACTACACTGACAATAGCTGAGCCAGAAATAGCCAACAGAAAGTAACAGCATTTGATAAACATCTTACCAAAACCTTCATGTCATTTATTTCCTAACTACGTCAAATTAAGAAAGCCAAATACGAAACTACATAAAGATGACTCTTTCTGCAAAAAGTATTACCAAGGATATAATAAAGAATTACATTCGAATACATCCCATGTCTACGATCTGATAATGGCCAATGTACTACAATGAAGTTCTGGAAACTGTTTTCAAATTACTTAATTATTTAATATGATATTAAAAACGGGGCACTATCCCAAGTCAGTTAGAAGTACCACAGATAGTAATGATACCAAAACCAGAGAAAGGTTCTGATAGTGTAGTGTCCGATCGACCCATCAGCTTACTTCAGACTCTTTCTAAGCTATTTGAAAAATTATCATTAAAACATATCAAAGCAATCTTTAAAGGTCAGCAGATAATTCTTCCTCATCAGTTTAGCTTTCAAAATGGGCAAAGCATTATTTAATAGCAGATTGCTCCACAACTTTTCTTCATACTAGTCAAGCCTTCGATAAGGTATAGCACAACGGTTCACATTACAAATTAAAACTTTGGATATCTTACTAAATATATCATCTTTTAAAATGTTACATCACTAGCAGGTGCAGTCTTAATAAAATCAGGCCAGAGGTATACCAAGGAAACATGTTGGACTAATTTTATACCTGATATACACGGTACGTCTTCAATGGGAATGCTGACTACAACAGGTACACATGGAGATGCAATTACCTTTCTTGAAGAAAAAACATTTGCAGTGAAAATGAATTCAGCAATTTCAAAAACCAAATGCATCTAGGCAAGAGTACCATAAGGTAGTATTCTAGGTCTCTACTCTTTAATATCTACACGTCAAATGCTCCACAAACATCAGCGTCGTTAGCAACCTATGCTGATAACACAATAATTATAACTCAAAGTGCAGACTCAACAAAAGCAGTGCAGCAACTACAGCAAGCAACAAATAAAATATGCAGATGGTTTAAAAGTTGGAACATCCAGATAAACCCCTCCAAATGCCAGCGCAAAATCTTCACATTAATAAGAATAATCAACCCACCCAACATTGAAGTTAACCAAAAAGATATTCTTTGGAATCCTAAAGATTCTACAATTAAATACCTAGGGCTCTACTTGGATGCTAGACTAAGCTGGAACTTTCACGTAAATCAGAAACTAATACAATGCAATAACAGATTGAGACAACTATACCCACTGATAAACCGGAAATCTACGCTAAAGATCAACTGCGCTATTCTCATGTACAAAACATGAATTTTTATAAGCCTTTTTCTTATTCTTTTTCATTCCCTGATTATTTCTATTCTGTTTTGTCCTTGTGTGTTTTACTAGTTTTCCACATCTCCCCTTCTATCGTTAACTTACTAAAACCCACTCGAACTTTCTTTCCGTCTTCGGTCCGCTTATTATTATATTTTTCTTTTTTTTAAGGAATTTTGTATTTTTTCTCAACCTGATTAATTCAGTTGGTATTTCTTTTTTCTTTATTACGTGTATAAATAAGTTCTCAGCTTTAGATTTCACAGGACGTAAATCACTGTTTACATGTAACGTATTAGTCCACTTTGCGTTTCATCTTAAGAAAAACGCAGCTGAAGCCACCGAAATTATTTGTGCTGCATATGGTGAGAATTCCGCAAGTCATGCAACGTGCAAAAAGTGGTACCAAAGATTTTGCGGAGGAGAGTTTAGTCTTGAAGATCAGCCACGCGCTGGACGCCCTCAAACATTAGACACGGATGAGCTGCAGACGCGTTAGGCTGGGAACTTCTTCCACATGCGGCGTATAGCCCAGACATGGCCCCTTATCATTTATTCCAGTCGTTACAGCATCACTTGGCTGATGCGCACTTGAAAACAGAAGAAAAAGTCCGAAAATGCATCGATAACTT
This sequence comes from Sinelater perroti, assembly GCA_036346155.1. Lineage (NCBI taxonomy): Eukaryota > Metazoa > Arthropoda > Insecta > Coleoptera > Elateridae > Sinelater > Sinelater perroti. Next base: position 4,218,279 of record JARFIY010000046.1, on the reverse strand, counting down.
TATCGTCTCGAAGCCGGTGAGCTTCTATCACCAGGGAATTCGCAAGCTACCCCAAAAGATGGCAAAAGGTCATCGATGCCAACGGACAATACTTTGGTACTTAAGCTTTTTAATTTCCTTATCCTATAATAAGGAAAGTAATGTAATCGGTGGAAACTTGACCTACCCAGTTTTTCACATTTCTGGACGAAATATTGCCTCAGGACACCAAAAAAGTTGGTTTGAGCCATTGGTTCGTGTGTGTGTGTGTGTCTGTCTGTCGGTCTGTCACTAAACAGGATATCTTGAGAACCGTAAGAGCTAGAGACTTGAAATTTGGTATGCAAGTTACTTGTATGTAGGGAACGCAGTGCGAAACTTTTGGTAAAAATCAGCCTAGCCGTTTGGTCGCAAGGTCGCAAAATCGGTCGCAAAGCGGTCGCGAATCTAAACGGTTGAAGATGAAAAAATTCATGAGAATAAAAATGATTTGTTATCACGAGATAAACATGAATTTAAAATAAAAGTTGGTAAAATAGAAACTCGAAAAAAAATTGAAGCTCAGGATTTTTAATATACCGGGTGTTCATAAAATGTTTCCGGAAATTTTTATTACCGGGTAGATCAGACCGAGACGAACAAAAAATTACAAGGAAATTTTTGATCCGAGGTCAAATAAATAAGTTATAGCCGATTAAAAATTAATTAAACGAACCAATCACACGCGCTCGGAGAGCTTCATGGCCGACTGCGGGAGGACGGGGGCTTGGCCGCTAGGAGGGAGCACGCAAGCGATAATGGGGAAGGCTGTGCGACCGAGCTCGCACGGTTACCTTCAGTGGCGTAGCAAAATTTTAAGTACGAGTCAATTATTGTCTTGTACTGTTTATTTTAATCAGCTTTCAGTGTTGGACTCGGGCCTCGTCCTTTTTTAAAATAACAAATTTTTATACGAGAGCAGGGCAGGGCCGAGACGATGGACCCGGTATAATATATAATAATAGGATAAGGAAAGTCGTGTGATGTTCACACCAGATTTTTGTTGTTTTTCAATTCTTCTTTAATTTCCCTTTGTTCTATCCCCATATCTGTTAAATCATTCTTCATTTAGTTCATTCTCTTTAATATTAAATCTTATCGTCATTACCTTTATCAAATTTTTTTATTTCGTTATTTTCTTAGATCTTTCAAGTGTTTCCTCTTCTTTCTTGCTCATCTTTCCTCTTTTACCAATTTTATCCAGACGTTAAACTCTCGTCTTCCATATATCTTTATTTGTTATTGATCCTCGATTACGATGCTGCACTACTATTTAAGTTTAACTAGGTTGTGCTATTATTCCTCGATGAGGCCTTTTTAATGTTTACTATTTACTATTTACTATCTTTACGAACACACTGCATAAAAAGCGCTGGTCCCGGTTAACCCGTCGGAAGCCGCATCTGCGTTCTCTATTTATTTAATGAAGCAGTCTTTAATTTACTAATTCAATCTTAAATGTTGCTCGGCTTAATTAATTTATACACCTTTCATGCTATATTAACACTTTTATGAATATAATGCACGTCATTTCCCACATTATTCTTCTTTTTTGGTCCTTTCATTTCCATTTAGGAACATCGGGCATCAAAAACGTTTCTCTGACCGAGTAATTTTCCATAGCATAAGATAGTCGGTCTTATTTTTTTTATTATTTCCCATATAATTGAGGTTAATTGTGGAGCACAAATTCATAATACTTACTACTTCTAGGTCTGTACCCCAAGCACTACTAATTATCGTTCAGAAGAAACACTAAAAGCTTTAATATTCACAAATTTACCATATTATGAATTATATAATAATAACATAATATGGTAAACACAAATATAAGAACTGGCTAAACTTTTCTTGATTAAATTATTTGTGTTTGTACTTTATTCAATAATAGCTGTCGGATAAATAAATAAATAAATAGTACATCCGTGGTTATCAATAACAATTTAGAAGTTCTTACTTGTGATGTGCACATCTACAATGTATTAAAATGAACATTATTTGAGCAAAATAATACCTATTTGAAACCATCATTAGACTTATTTTTTGTCATAAGTTCCATAATTGAAATTAATATGCAGTGAATTCAGCCAACACTCGATGACAACTTTAACTTTGAGGGGGTGGGGAGACTTTTGGTCATGTATCAAGACGTCTTTGGAGAAATAGCAAGCATTTTCCTTAATGAACTATAACCAAAACATTTTGTGAGATGGGTGGATAAAATCTGTAGTAAAGTCGACATTCTATTTCATCTATAGGATATTCAATGACGTTCAAATTTGAGCTCGCCAATACCTATCTATAGTGTTATTACGATAAGAACTTCCCCATCATACTACCACATAGTACGTGATTCATCGCACCAAATTACATTTATGTTTTTTATACCACTGCAGTCAACGTTTAACCTTTTCAGTAAACATTTTTGAACCATTTATTTATTTCAATTTTGATATACAGTCATGGTGCTGATTGAACAATTAATAGCATCGCAAAATTTTGCCACGTTATTTAGCGCACGATAGTTCCTTTCTGTTACTATACGTGACCTACCTGACAGTAGTATTGTTGTTATTGTAGTTTCACATTTATATCTTACAATGACGTTCTTAACAGCTGAATTGAGCTAATTGATGCGTTGGGTCTTCTCTTATCGATTTACTGCTTATGTGGTAACCGACAAATATTATACGTTGCTAAGTTTCTTGATCCATCCTTCTCACATTATCTAGCACTGAAAAACGTACAACTTCATGCTGTGATTATGCCTGTTGATCAGGTTAGTTTATCAGTTAAAGTTCGAATACTTTTGATTAGATAGTTTATAATGTTTAAGTCTTTTTGAAATTATACTACATATATATAACAAAATGCACAATATTATATATTTTGTACTGAGCTTTATTACCTTTCTTCATTTCCTTAGAAAGTGTATAATGCCATATTTACAAAGTTTGTGTGGTTTTCTAGCAAAAATCGTTTTAAACCCTATTTTATATCAATTATTGAAGTGAACTATTTATTGAGAAAATAATAATTTAAATAAATAAATTAAGTAGATAAGATTCAAATGATGAGATATTCGAAAGCTACGGAAAGTGAAAGAGAATATTTAGTCAAATGTTAGCAATTCAGCAAAGACACGTAAGAATTGTCGGTTTCATGTTGGAAAAAACGACGCACGACGCTTTACCTGTTCATTAATTCTAGCAGTATTTTGTTGAGTTAATGGTAGATTGGTCTTTGTTACCGCTAAAAACTTCTGGGCTAGGAGCGTTTCGGGTTAAGATTTTCATAGAAAATTCATATCTCGTTTCTAATCACAAATCTTTTCAAAAAACATTTTTTCTTGTTTTGAAGAGATAATTTACGCGAAGAAACACGATTAAAAAAGATTCAAGGGGATTGACAAAGCTGAGTTCTTCTGAGATGATTGTGTACGGTTGTACGAGGAACGTTTAAAGTATCCGTTAAATAGTAAACAGTATATCCCAAATTTTCCTCAATTTGACCTTGATGAGATCTATATTTATAATGGATATGTATTTGTTACAGATTATTAGATAGCTCCGACCCTTCTATTATAAACCAAGTGCGAATTATCTAAAGACTTGTACCATCGTTCTCATAAACGGTGGAAATCTTGTTTGCATTATCATTAACACTGTTGCCCCTTTTTAAAAAATACAACAGAACATATGCTACTATAGCTAGATGACATCTAAAAAGGAGGTCATTAACATCTGTGGGATACATTTGCATGTTAATATAAACTCTGCCAAATAAAGATAATAATTTGAGACAAATTGATAGTCAGATATAGCGGTTGCAGTACAGCTAGAGCTTAAGGATGTCTCAGGTGTTTAGGATAGCGCTGACGTCTTTTGTGCAATATATAAGCTATACGACAACCTTTAGGAAGTTGGTGGCGTTCTGCTTGGCTACCAAGTCTATCAAGAATGAATAAGGGTCCAGGTAATTTAGACTACGGTGGCAGGTGCCGCGTTTGGCGCCGAAGAGTTGGTTGAGGACATTGAAGTGGTTGATGGCCGGCTGCGGCGGCAGCTGAAACATCTTCATGGATCGCTATGGCTGGAGTTATCGCCGCTTAGTGCGAAAATCGGCTCTGGAAACGCGAGGCATTCCCTACTGTAACATCCAAATGGAGAACAGCGCGTAGGTCAAAGATCTTTGTTCTCTTGTTGTTCCGCTCAAATTCCAGAAACACAAGGAGCATCGGTCTTCGATTGGAGCCTTTCTTCATCCTCCTCACAGTCAAGACAAACGGTTAGTACCGGAAGTGCAAGCCGTATCATGATTATTTTTGAGGACCGGTTTGAAACCCTTCTGCTAGCTGAGGCTGCACTGGGCTGTAGAGATATCACTTATGATATTCATTCCAGTATTTACTATACTGAAATTTTTTTTATTAAAGTTAAAAGTCAAAAAACTATTTTATGTAGTTGACAATGATCTTGGAAAAATCTTAAAAAGCTAGATTTAGTATTTCAAAGAAAATTAAAGGTACGCGAACTCAAATAGAATTTTTTGTTGTTGAACATAGCAATTTGGATTACTGTCTAAGACACGGATCTGATTTTAAACATACTTCTACCTTGCATAAAGTGCTTTGAAATTCATAAAGTTTGAGAGGCAAAATTGAGGAATAATGACTCACATCTAAAATTTGAAAACAAAAATTTTGCTTACATTTCATAATAACCCGAAACGAGCCAATTTATGAGGTGTTTTAATAACGATTAATATTTTCAAGAGTTTAAATAAACAAGTAAACCTTTCTCAAACGAATGACAGAACTATCGTTGGGGGCAACATCAAATTTGCCTATTTAGTAATTGCACGGACCAACCGTAGACAGGCCGAATCGATATGGACAAATCCTTGTCGAATTAACTACGTCGAACAATTTACCAAGGGACGCTCTCCAAAGGCGGAAGCCGCACGCCCAACAAACTGCCGTGGAAATCGGAATCATCAATCAAAGTATTTGCGCTCGCTTTTTGCCGACTTCCCGCGGGCGAGCACTTTTCACCATTTAACCGTCGTAATTGAATTTCAGCTCCCGTCGGAGGTTACGAATAATTCCCGAGCAGGATCTGGGCGTGATACGGTTAGTAATTATAACGAGCGCCTTATATAGACAGCCAATAAAATATGTTAATAAATTACCGGCAGCTTTCGGACGGCCGGCTGCTTTTTGTCGCCAGTGTCGGCCCTAGGGAAAATGGCCAAAAACTGACAGCTAAGTAATGCATTCAAACGTAGATTAGTGGTCATCATTCATATGAAAACAAAATATAGCAGGTTGAATTTTCTAAATCGAATGAGGAGGTGTCAAAATTACTACACATAATAATACTTTTTCAACCTTATTTTGCCTAACGAAGTGAATGCACATACTAACACAGTAATAGTATACTAGGTGAGACTACAACCTCTATTTGCTATAAACTGTAGTTTCTAAAAATGTGTAATGTTCTTGTTTAATTAAAGCCATATTCTAATGACATTACGCATATCTGGTGTTCTGACACTTTTCTTCATAACGGACACGTGCTTATACTTAAATTATTTCTAGTTGTTTTTTCTACGCAATAACACAACTTAAACGTACATTTGTTTAATTTATCATTCTGTTTAATTTGCAATCTATACAATGTACATTTAGCAAATGGTAGAACAATAACGACAGCATGTAGAAGGTTGCTCAGTGTAAAGCTTCTGAAAAAATGAGATTATATCCGATATGTGTTTTAGGATATCATACTTACAAACTAAAACTTAAATTAGAACTAACATAAAACATGCAAATCAGAATCTAGTAGACAGATCGTTGGATAAGTATCGTTTCAACCTCTGTTGACTATGGGTTGATTTAGAAAGCTCACTGTTAGGTCACTGGGGTGGGCATGTAGTCGAGTACTGTACTTCTGGCTGGAATGTCGTATTTCTTCTTTAACTGTAGGGACTTGGGGTCTCTTCTGATGGCTGCATTGGACACAAAGTGCGTTCACTACCATTCTCAATACTTTCGCTCGGAAACGCTCAAGTATCTTTATATTGGGTGTAGATACTGTGCCCCAGAGCTAGATCCCATATAACCAAATTGACTTTAGTATAATTTTGTAAAACAACAGCTTGTTTTCGGTGGTAAGTTTAGAGGTACGTTTAATGAGCCAATACATCTTGAAGAGAGGCAGTCTGAGCTGTTTACGCTTGGTAAAAATAAGTTTTCTCCAAGTGAGCTCTCCTGTCGATATATAAACCCAGATATTTGGCTTCTTCTTGCTGAAGCAACTGTTAATTATTCAGTTGGACAGGGGGTCAGGTTTTCCTTCGTGTAGTAAACATCAGATGGATAGATTTAGTTGTTGTTTTTATTTTTCATTTCTTTTGCCACGTTTGAAATTCATTTTGATTGGTTTGCAATATTTGAGAAACAAATGCTGGGTCAGTGTCAGAAGCTAGAACTGTTGTGTCGTCTGCAAAGGTTGCTGTAGTGAAATTTGCTGTTGTAGGTATATCTGCAGTGTATAGCAGATAGAGTGGTGGCCCCAGGACACAATCTTGTGGTACAATATTAATTTTAGCCAGAAAGTGTCTGTTATGGAGATATGACTTAAGGACAATAAAATAGTTTATGGAGAAGAAGACATGTAACTTGAATAAAAAGCCAGTGTGCCACACTTTGTTGAAGGCTTGAGATATGCCCAAAAATGCTGCAGAGCAGTATTGCTTTTTTTCATAGCTTTCAGTAATTTTTTTTATGCTTGTATGCCTAAACCCAAATTAGTAATCAAGAATCGATTCGGTGTTTTCAAAATTGGTAGTAGCCGGTTCAGTAGTAGCTTTTCAAAAATTTGGTAAGCTATGGGCAAGAGGCTAATGGGACGATAGGATTCAAAGTCGTCGGGTGGTTTCCCAGATTTTAGGATGAGAATGACCTGTGCTACTTTCCACTCGGACATGAAGTACCCAACTTGCACCCACCTTACCCTCGTGATACGTACTTCTTTAAGTATTTTCCTTGTTAGCAGATCGTATCCCGGTTCTTTTTCTGGCTGTAGCGTTGCAATAACTTTTTGCACACCAGCGATTTTAATGCGTTGGGCTGGCAAGTCAAGTTGAAAGGACGCTTCTAGAATTTGGATTAATTAAGATTCTTCTGGTTACGTACAAATATAAGATGATTTTTTGCTTAACATTTTGTGAATATAAATGTGTCTAGCATTTAAATTGCGTGTGCATATCTGTAAAAATGAAACCAAGTACAAGCGTTTTCAATGTATTTTGTTCTATTATTTTAAAACAGACAAACGTAATGTGCCATATATATTGGAAATATTGAAATCCGACTCAGATCCCTTTGAGTGTTGTCAAAGCCATTGCCGATAGAAATCCATTCAAATCAGTGCAAGCTATTACCATGGAACTCATAATAATCCTTGTAAATTCGGGCATGTGTTTCGGTTCAACGAAACCAATGTGTCCACTTGAATGTTCATTTGCGATTTGCTAAGGAAACGCTTAAGAGAATGACTCATTTTTGAAGCTTATGGTGACGTATGATCAAAAGTGGATCATCTACGCTAACTTAACGCGTAACAGAATTCAACTCTCCGCTTTGTGGGATTTGAAAGGTATTATATACTACAATCTGTCACTACCATGCAAAATAATTAATCCAATCTTGTATTATCCGCGAGTAATTATGTCGAACCAAGTAATCGGCACAAAATATCTAGAGAAGAGTATTGTCTTACACCATGACACAGCCAACCTCATATATATTTAATCACGGAATATAAACGCTTACTTATACCAGACCTGGCTTCTTATAATTACCATATGTTTCGTTAGTTACAAAATTCTATGAATGGAAAAATCTTCACTAATGAGCAAGCTGTCAAAAGGTACCTGGATCGATTTTAATCTGTAATAATCCTCAAAGTGCTTAAGATTTCTTTCAAAAGAACTGGAACTGATAAATTGTTGTGGAAAAGTTCTGAAAATAAACACATGAATGATCTTACACAAGTATTGTGCACTAAATAAGGAAATCTGTGCTTAAAAATGCCACATATTTATATAAGCTTACTAACATGAACTAATTAGAATAATTTCGACTGTATCAGCCATCACTATTAAGTGAAAAACCGTCAACGAATTTCTAGAGAAATCTGGACTTGGAACATAATACCGGACCAGACAAAAAAAACAAACAATGGGTGTCTATCAGGTGTACACAATGCAAATTCTAAATTTGTACTTGTATATTCCTTAGTAAAAATTCAATAATTTTCAAAATCAAAGAATTTCCAATACTTGAAATCAAAAGAAGAACAGAAAGCTCTGGATGGATAAAAAAAAACTTAACCGAAATCCGACCCTACAAAAAAGTACAAGGAAGGGCTAAAAAAAAGAAGAAGAGAAATATTTCAATAAGAGAATTTCTAGCAATTAGATAAGTAGGTAAGTCTAAACATTCTAACAAACAAAAATATTAAATTCAAGATAATTTGATAATCGAAAAACTTGTTGCAAAAACAAGATCATCGTATTGCGAAATTTTGGGGAAAAGGGATTTATAGAAATAATAATTCAAACAAAATAGCAAAGCTGCGATGAAAAATTTTTGTAAAGGACTTAAAAGTTGCATTAAGACTTGCTAAATCGTGTGGGAATATCCATTAGGCGCAGTACAAGTTGCAGATAGGAGAAATTTAAAATATCTGACTAATTATCGAGCTACATACTACAGGTAGGGTGCAGATAAGCAATGATTCAGGAGCTGAAGAGACTTAAAATTTGCAACATTGTCTGTACTAATAAAAGATAACCTCAATAAGAAAATTAAATCTTGGCATAAAAAACTGGACCAAGAAATTCGTGACAGTCTAGCAAATTAATCGTTACAGACAACTCTCTTGGGATACCAGGAGCACCCCTTTGTATATAATTTAAAACATGTTAATTATTCCCGGAAACAACAATGCATAATTATACGAAAAAACAACACAATCATCCATTTTGATGAAATAAAAGCAGAGCTAGAACAAACCTCTTCTTCCTCGACAGTGGAAGCTAAAAACTAATCTTTATGGGTAATAATAAACTAATAAATAAATACTGATCTTAGACTGTACCCGAAAAACACAGCTTTACGTGCAAAGAAGCTTTCTAATATACAAAATCGAAAGCTCACTATAGAAATAAAGTGGCTACGAAGTGATTCCAAAAGAAAAAGCTACAACCCCTTACTAGAGATTAAATAAACTCAAAGTAAGAACTTGGTGACGGGCAAATGAAGAATCATTTCTACTCAACTGAGCAACGAAGTATAACACTGACGATTGACGGGAGTTTACTCTGATCTGAGCAAGATACTTCAAAGTACATTCATGTAGTTATTATACAAGAATTTTGCATATCTAGAGAAAAATGATTTGGCCTTGAAACTCTCAAGGGTAACTTTTTATCATCAGAAAAGAACTACATATGTATATGTATGAAAACTCTTAAATTTTTGTTACATAAGTTAAGTTATAATTAAAATTAAAACATAAATAGAAGGAAATCGATGCATACGTCAGTGTATTTTACATTTGAGTTGCCATTCAACCTAAGTTTAATCAGTTACGCGACTGTTAAAAGTACTGCAGACTTCAAAGCTTGCAGCTCATAGCTGGAATTGACTCCAATACCTATAATTTAGCATAGAGAAATAATAAGAACAATAAAAGCGTATTACTCTATAAAATTTTAACTAACTGTAGAATCCATTAGAACTGTAACATATGTAACCATATACACACATTTGATGTTTATAGAAAAAAGCCAATTTTTAGACTTTGAAACAAAGAAGATGAAACAGTGTAACACATTTTATTTTATTATAAAGCTTTTAATAGATGGATACATCCATTTCTGAGAATAACCAGCTTTCTAAAGGCTATTACTGGAGAAACTGGTTATAGGGCTACTTTATACTTTAGTGTGATAATGACTGTAAACTTTTTTCTGAATAAGTAAGCAGATGTAGTAGTAGCATAAAACTTAGTACTGCAATAATCTTTGATCCCTTCTCATCTTTCGCTTTCCAAAAAAGTCCTGTTACAATTGCTATAAAAACTATCACCCTAAGTTATGCCGAGGAAGTATACTTAGATATGAGGAAAGAGACGAGTAACCTAGAGTATAGTAAATTAATGATTGCAGAACAACAAGAAAAATATATGTTACATAACAAAAAAGGAATATAACGTTACTGCTTAATGAAGGTTAAATCCGATAATGTTTATTAATCTTAAAGGTAGCCAAAATGAGTTAATATGCATTTGAGTCTTATAGGGTAAATTAAGTTGAAATAATAGGTTTAGTAAGTATAATAAGCGAAAGTTAAATACTGGAACCTATGAGCTTAAAGCTAAGAATTCTCTTCAGAAAAGCATATTTATTTCTGTATAAAAATATATATGATATCAGAATTATCATGTCGAGCTGCTATTGTATGTTGTCCTCTAAGAAATAAGCTACTGATTATTTAATTTTTAATATTTACTGAGCTATATTTGATAATTAAAAGATCACTTAGGATATTAATCATAATTTTTCATAAAATTGTGTGTTTCTAATTGTTCGTGTTTAAGTGGACTGTATTGTATTTTTAATTTTCAACAAAGGAGCTTCAACTAAAAAATTAAAACTGGAAAAGTCACCTTTGGAAGCGGACTCTCTGTTGCAGATTCTTCTGTTGGAGGAATCTTTAATCTTTAAACCAACCTCACCCAAGGAACTTGCTTTAATTATCAAAACCCTGTCAATCAAGCAATCACCGGGCAATGACAAAATACCCAATATCGTATTGAAAAAACTCACCAAGAAAGCATTAGCGTATTTGACAACGACATTCAACGCTTATCTACGGATAGGTTACTTCCCAAACATATGGAATCATGCAATCATTCTTATGTTCTCTAAATGGGGAAAAGATAAGAAAGATATCAGAAGTTATAGACCCATTAGTTTATTATGTACTATTTCGAAACTGCTAGAAAAAGTCATCCATTCTCGACTAAACGACGAAATTCTTAGACTGAACATTCTACCAGCTTATCAATTTGGCTTTAGAGAAGGTCATTCTACCTGCCATCAATTACAGCGCGTTACGGAAACAATTGAAAGAGGTTACGAATCCAAACAATACACAGTAACTTTGTTTATCGACATAGCTCAAGCTTTTGATCGCATGTGGATCAACTGTCTAAAATATAAAATCTTACAACTTCAACTACCCAATTACATCAAATCCGCACTTTTCTCCTTTCTTGATAATCGCACGTACGCAGTCAAAATTCACACATCCCTATCTGCCATCAAAAACATACAAGCAGGGGTCCCTCAGGGCAGTATCTTAGGCCCAATTCTTTTCAACATCTACATGCGGGACCTCCCTACCATCAACACTGACCTTACATTATATGCAGATGACACAGTCATAATAACCAAAGACGGAAGCCTAAAAATCTCAAAACTGCAAAAAGCCAGCACTATCCTCAGTAGGTGGCTCAAGAAATGGAACCTATCCATCAATTATGACAAATGCGCCACAAAAATCTTCACATTAAGACGATTTAATAACCCACCAGAAATTACTATTAACGGACACTCCATTTAGTGGAACGCCACCGACTAACCCATTAAATACTTAGGTATATATCTTGACACCAAGCTCACCTGGAAATACCATGCCCTCAAAAAATTAAACGAAGGGGAAACAAGAGACTAATACAACTCTACCCACTGCTAAACCGAAAGTCCACCTTGCTTACTCAATGTACCACTATCCTGTACAAATCACTGTTACGACCATTAATCCTCTATGGGTGTGTCTTATGGAGCAACATCCAAATCGAATCTTCACAAAAACCAAGTATTCCAAAACAAAATCCTGAGAATCGCTGTCAACGCTCCCTGGTTCATCACAAATCAACAACTACACTACGAACTGGGTTTTCCCACAATTGAACAGCATATAGCGAAACTTACTAAAAGATTTCATGCCAATCTCAACAACTGCAGTGGTGCAGCTTACTATTCACTGGGACAACGCTGCATCCACACAAGTCTAAAACGAAAACTACCCCAAGATATATTTCTCAGTGACTATAGTGATGATAATTAACACAAGTGACCGATTCTAAACCTAGTGCTCTCATAGAGCAAAGTAAACAATAATAAAACTTTCTTGCGGTCATACTCACCGCTTATGCTATTCAATATATATTATGTATTACATACTAAGTTACCAATGTCTTGTATAACAGTGTAAATTGTTGAACAGGCAAATTCCTAATGGGTGTGGGTGGAAAAAACAAAAGTTAAACCAATCTTCGCTGCGGGGCCGATCGGAAGCGTCTTTTCTGATGTGTACCCTTCGGCTGGTCGTGTCCGAAGTTTACGACTAGGCTTTTCTTAGTTTCTCGCCGGGTCAGATATAAAGGAAATCGGACTGAGCTTTTCCGCCGGCACAATTTCGACTCCCAAAATACAATCGGCCATCAAAGCGACCTCCGAGATAAGGAAACTTTGGTCGGCAAAATAACGAATTCCGATATAGCAATCGGCCTTCAACAAACGACCACCGGGATGTAGAAACTCTTGCCGCCAAACAAACACGCCAGCGAATTCTCGGTAAAAACGGTTTCGTACATACGGAAAATTAAAGCCGGCCGCACGCTTTCTAAACCATCACAACTAAAATTCAAAAACGAAGCGAGTGCTATTTCAAGCTATTTCAAATCAAAACTGAAGCGCTTATGCAGAGGGAGCCATAAGGTGGCCGGCCCTAATTTAAAATCCAAATAAATGTAATTAGAGATTGGCGCGAACATTAATATTAATTTTTGCTACGATATCGCATTATTTAATTAATACAATACCTGTGGCCTTTAAAAAAATATGGAAATGTCACTGGTGGATTTGAAATTTAAAAATAAAATAGAAAATTATGACGAAAATAACGAAAAAGCAAAAAAGGAAATGAGCTAAAGATTATATGAGGAAAAAACATAAATAATAAAATTGTAATAAAAATTGTAGTCTATTAAAATAGAATATAACTTTCTAAAGACCTCGCACCATTTCCAACAAATCATTTTTAAAATGTATAAAACGAAAAAAGAAAATATTTGGTTAAATCTTAAACGTTTAGAAAACTGTCTTTGAAGACTTTAAAAATTCCCGTTGTCATTGTTGCACCTTTTTCGTATCAATTAACAAAAAATGTTAAATTGATTTGTCGCAAAGTATCATCAAACATCAAGTTAAAAACTGCAACTGTAACTGAATGTAGATTGGATGATAAAATACAAATTCAGATAGTAAACTTCTTTCAGAAACACTTGATAAAATTTAAAATTCTTATATACAATTTATTTAGTTCTTTCACAATATATTGGTTATGAAAAGATTTCCTGGCTAGCGCCTGATTAAGATTTTGGTGCTGTAGGCTGACAATTTTTCAGCGCCTTTTCTCAATTTTTTCGTCGTTATCAAAAAATTACAAAGAAGTTGATTGTTTGGACAAATCATTTACAGTTGACCTTCTATAAATCGTACTTCTGTATGAATATAAGAAGATTTTTTGGTAGATTAAAGACTTACGAGTGTATTTAATTTTTTAATTTTGTTGCATAGATTAACTTCAATACAATGTTTACGTACATTCACACATTAATAAAGAAAAATAAAAACAAATGTCTATTTTATCTAAAAACCTTAGGCTTAGAATTACCAAGTCACCCTCAATAAATAAAAGTGCAAGGCCTTTTTTTAACGTTAAACTTAAAAAGTTTTCAATTTCTTAAGAGTTAAAAAGGATAATTTTCCACTGCAGTTAAAAACTGTCATACGACTTCAATGATACTGGGAGTCTTTGTGGGTCTAACTGTGTTTTTGATTTGGTATTTTTATCTTCTTTGTCAATACTTTTATTAATTCTTAAAAATGTTGCAGAAGCACTGTTTTCTATCAGCTGATTTGGCATCTGTCGTATTCTGCATGTTTCATAGACATTTGAAATTTTTATGTATTGCTGTATAGATTATTCTGTTTTGTACTAATTATCAGTTGAGTTTCGGACAATCAATTGTAGCATATATGTTTTTATCATGATGTCTGTTTTGTAGTGGTCAATTTTATACATCAATTTTGCTTTGTCTTCTAGTCTCTAATATTCACCTTTGTTTTGAAGAATGTTTAGAAAAGCTTTTAAAGTACTGTATGTTGTATTTGTAGTTCCTCTTTAACTTACTTTTCTAGACTTTACAAGTTTATAGTTTTAGAAACATATCAGGTTATTTAAAGATTCTTAAGCTTTGCTTCATACTGTGCGTTTAGTCTGATCGCTATCATCGGTAATGTGTATAAGAGCATTAAGAAGCCCCTAGTACGATTTGTATAATGCTTGACTGTCATCATCATGGGTAATTGATTGAATTGTTGACAAAGTTTCTAAAGATAAGGAGTCCTTTTGAAGAAATATCAGATCTGAAAAAATTACAGGTTTGTTGTTCTAAAGATCCTCGACACCGTAAGGTAGAAGAGGAAAGGATTATGTGATGTGTTCTAAAGGAAAAAAAATGAAGCGAATACTTGGTGCTCTTGGCAGCTGCAGAGCCAACTAGTTGTAAAGAGCAGTTAAAAGATTTACTTTTTTTATTCTAGTCTTGAGATTTTTGTAGAACCCAGACATGTTGCTGGAATTGTTGTAGCTCTGTTCTTTACAGTTATGTAGACCAAGAACTACAAAATCTACATTACAGCATTCTCCATCTCTTCGCCTTTATGACCACAGTTAGGTATAAAGGTCTAATAGAAATTCGCATAGATAGCACATTGCGTACAATAAAAATTGTTAGTCTGTGTGCGACACATCAGGCATTGAGTCCGCAATTATGGAACACTACTTTGCATTTGCAATCTCTTGGACAATCTTTCTTATCTCGGTCCTCTAACTGTATAATAAATTCATTGGCAGTTGTACTCAATAAGTATGAGGAAACATCTCTTCCTATATTTTCAAATTTTGGCTATAAAAGAATCGAATTTCGAAAGCAATTCTATACAGCCAAAAAAGTTGCTATTTTTTATAAAACCTAATATTTCATTACCACCATGAATTGACAGTCCACCGGAAACTTCCCAGCTTCCACAACTCTTAAGGGAATATTTCGCTAACACAAAGCTTCTTCTTTGTATTGTTCTGCTATTTTACATTACACTTGTAAAATTTGACTTTTCTAATAAATTTTAAAGTGCATTTTCTGTATTCATAGTTGTTGTCATGGTCGTTTATTGTATTTTTATCTTCCATAATCAAACTCTTTAGTTGCTAGAACCGTCGTTCCTTCATAAAGTTTGCATGACGCATAAACTACCCATCCAATAATTTTCAATAAAGCATTCAATTTTGCTCAATGCTTCCTCCATTCATTAACTTTGTATAAAATTACTAATTGACACAAAATCTTTTTTGAATAGCATATTATCCTTCGTACCAGCACGATCCCGTGGTTTAAGGGCTGGCTCTGATGCCTGCAGGGTGGCCTAGTCAGTCACTAAAAATAATTGAGTACCTGCGTTCAGTCGAACATCGCCCCGCACCAGAGATAGTGCGCGACGACCGGGCAGTAAAGTTGGACCTTTTCGCCCTTGAATCGCTTGTGTATCGTGGCGGCGCATGCTGGTGGCTTTGATATCTGCCGCCACGTTTTGCTATCGCACACAAAACGGCATATGGGCTTTTGCTCAGCTCGCAAGTCTGCATACGCCGTCGGCGACACCCTTTGACCGCTAAGCCAGGCGCGAAGCCCGGCGACATACTCGCATCACAACGCGACCAGTGCGGTCGCATTTAACCAACCCGCAATATGGACTCGATCCGCAACGCGGCCAATTCGGTCGCATTTAACCAACCCGCAGATAACTACCCCGCAAGACATACTCGATCCGCATCGCATCTCGGCCAGTGCGGTCGTGTTCCAGGCACGAAAACATCGCCGCCGAAGCCGAAGCCGATTACAGATGAGCGATTTGGGTTTACTTATCGGTTGATATCGGTAGCCGCCCCCATCCGCTTTCGCGCCGGCCGTTTAAGGAACGATTTGGGCTTCAGCGTTTTACTTTTCAAAACGGACCGTACTTAGTTCCCCACACCGCACCACGAGGGCACGACTATTTACACGCCTGCCTCTCCACTTAACCTCTCAGTTCGCAGATAACGCTCCCATGCGAGGAGTTAGAGCTGTATCATTATATATTGTCCTCCAGGTTTTTTAAGTTAGCGTCATCGTCTTGTTGAATTTACGCACTACAATGCCTGGTCATTGAGCGATATAAATGAATCCACCTCTTTGAACGCATTTGCAGAGGTCTGTGAGCTCAAAACATCTTGAATAATGTACATTTGGGCTTGAAGTTACTGAAGTCGATGGCGGTGACTGTGATTACTACGCAACACTAGAATTAGAAAAACATGTCTAATTTTGGTATTTTCTTAAACACACTAGCTTGCCGTTCAAGTGTTCTTTGGAAAGGTTTATGAATTCTGCTCCATTTAGTACTTTTAACAAATCTCCACCGTCTTTGCCACTCATTCTTTAGCCTTTTTGATAAAGAAAATATGATTTGTACGACGATTTAATTAAAAGCTAAACTTTATTCACAAGAGCTGCACTGTTGCATAACAATTATAAATTCTAATACTATTAATGCAACGGGCAACATTTATTATAACAATACTAATTTATTTACACCGTTGTAGTTCGCTACATGACCTTCTATTTGACTGCCGCGATTGCTCGTGTCCTCCGCCTTATATTATTGATTATTCTGAAAAGCCCCTGGATAATTTCATTGTGATATGTTATTTTAAAAATTTATTGTACACCGATGAGCAATGAATGGGCAATCTTAAACTTTAACAATTATAATCTAATTAAAGTTTTTCTGATCGAGCTCACCTTTTCGTTTACTCAACTCAAAATTCTGGCACCTTCTTGTTAGGCTACAGCTTAGTGAGCTTATGGGTTAATTAAATTCTGTTCCTGACAGGTGACTATTTAAACCAAAGCAAACACGCATTTAAAACTGTTCAACCAAGTGTTTGGCGCTGCTAAAAAATCTAACAGATTTTAAGCAATAATTAGTAGTTATAAAAATAAAATTAGAAATATAGTCAAAACAAGGAAACGGAAGTCATGAAATGGTCTCAAAGAAAGCAAAGATCGTTCAGTTACTTGGACCACTAAAGAAGTTTATTCATAAATATTCTTACGGCCGAAAAGTGAACTGTATAGTAATAAACAAAAGCTAAAGCTAAAAACACTAACCTGTGGAAACGGCGCTTTCCCGCAGAAATCGGTTCCCTGTCATATTGACCCTGGGGGACCCAGGAAAAGAAAACAAGGGTGTGGGAAAAAAAGATAAGACAAGTTACCCCAATCTTCACAGGGGAACCGAACGGTAGCGTCTTTCCTGGTGCAAAGGTTCCTACGCCGTTCCTTTGCCGAGTCAGAGCAAAGAAAAAAAATGGACCGAGTTTTACCAGATTCAACCCCAAAATGCAATCGGGAAACAAGAGGACCTCCGGGAAGAGATTAATCTGGTCGCCCGCTTTCTAAATTGCCACAAAACTAAATTCAAAAACGAAGCCAGGCGGGCCGAAAGCAAAGGCAAAAGGCGAACCACAAACGTAGCAAAAGGCGAAGCGCGAGCGCGGCCCGCGGCCCAAAACCGTGGCCTATATATGAGTGCTCCGCGTGATCGTGCAAATTCGCGTCGATATGTCAAATCCAAAATATACAAGAGGGAACCAGAATACAGCCGGCCCTAATTTAAAATTAAAAATAAAAGTAATTGGGGATTGGCGCAAACATTCCCCCGCCCCTGAAGCCACCGCCTTCAGCACCAACAATTACTGCGAGGGACGGATAAAACTCCGAAGATGAACCCAACAAAATTGCAATACCAAAGCACAATAACGTTATAAGCATCAACCCCCTCTCCAAAATTAAACAAACAACCTGAATAACTATATACAAATGTCGATGAATCACAAACAACCGCATTATTGGGAAAGAGTGGGAACAGCTTCACCGTCGATAGAGCAGAAACTCCCCGCGAGGTTCAAAATCGAACTACCCGAAGTAGGGGGTAAATCTCCCATCAAAGGTGGCAAAATTTTTAAATGTACTTGTTAGGCAATTAACTTGTTAAGTAGGTTTATATCACATTGTCATCTGCTTAAGTTACTCAATAGACGGAATTCGCTTACAACTGATCTAAAAAGGCAGTAGACCCTTTATCTATAACACATCGAACTTAAAAATTAAAACCGCAACAAAATTATGAACAATGCAAAATAACTCAATGACAAAAAAAAACGTCTTAAAGCTCACTTAGTTCTCAATATCTACTAGATAGAACTATGCAAATGGCAGTTAACATGTTAGCCAAAACTAGAAAGAAAATGAAAGATTGCTTTAATTTTGCGATTTGCAGCTGCACATCAAAAGAGCAGCAATTAGTGTTTTTGTCTCTGCAGAACCAGTCTTTGATTGAATAATTCCTAAATCGTTTTGTTGTTTGAAAAACGTTCGAGCACTTAAATCATCATTGATTCTTATTAAAAGACTACGTGCGAATGTCTGTAAACAAATTTCAATTAGTTTATCGAGTTTAGTTGAACAGAACTGCTTTGAGATAGATAACCATAAACAGACGGAATTATGTACACAAAAAACATCAAACATTAGTAAATTCAAAATATTTGCCTTTTTAGTGAAATAAAAAACTGAACAGAACAGGTAACGTTTCTCTGCAAATTTCCGCTCCACCCAAGCTATCGCATGTGGCTCAGATGTTGGTAAGAGCACGACTGCAAACTGACAAGAGTTCCACTATGAGACTCGCACGTAAACAGGCCTAAAAAAAATACAATCTCACAACTCAATCTGCAAAATTTATAGAAACCTCATTTGCCAAATAATAAACTGATTTTTTTCCAAAAACAATGTGTTATTGTTTTACAATTTTATTTCGAAGCCTTTAAATATGAAACCACCGATAAAAAAAAGAAAACTATTACTGATTCTTGCAAAATATTTGGAGAAACTTAGAAGGACAATTTTTCATCTGTTGCTAGAATTAATAATTAAGAGTCGGTCGCTAGCCTCGCAGACGAGTGGACACGCGCGGCAGAGATATTTATTTATGAATTTATTCTTACAAGACAATTTTATTTAAAAGTGCAACAAATACTAGATACCAAGTAAGCAGCCTTAAACACACACAATAAGCCTGTAGAACGCATAGTAATAGACAATAGCAACGAAGAACCCGAAAGAGACAACAAACACTAGTGGCAAGTTGTTAAAAAGCGCAAACGAGAAAGACAAAATAATGAATCAAGTGTTCCCGCCACTTATCACACAGACATCCAAAATCGTTATAATCCGTTATCTACAATAAATCCAAACGAATTAGCCGAAACAGAAGATCCTAGTAGTAAATTGAACACTGAAAGAACTGCTAAACCACCCCCTCTATTTATCTACGGTGTAAAAAACTTTAAAGACATGATCACCAATCTCGCCTTAGTAGCAGAGGAAGGAACCTACTATAGTAAAACCCTAGCTAATGAAACAGTCAAAATCACTGCACATACAATTGAAACATACAGAAAACTTGTACGCCACCTAAGAGAAGAAAACATCGTACACCAGACGTACCAAATTAAAGCAGAGCGTGCATATCGCATAGTAATTAGAAATTTACACTACTCCATTCCAATT
Source organism: Sinelater perroti (assembly GCA_036346155.1). Taxonomy (NCBI): domain Eukaryota; kingdom Metazoa; phylum Arthropoda; class Insecta; order Coleoptera; family Elateridae; genus Sinelater; species Sinelater perroti. The sequence continues at coordinate 4,198,384 of JARFIY010000046.1, read as the reverse complement.
GAAGACATAAAGCAGATCTAGAAAACGTAGGCCATAAAGTCCGAAATACCATGAACGCGAAGCACAGAATGAGTAAAGAACCATTATCTCTGTTCTTCCTTGATTTGGAACCTCAGTCAAACAATAAAGAAATATTTAAAAAAGAATTTTTATGTAACACCAAAATAACAGTAGAACCATCCAGAAGGAACAGACACGTAATACAATGCATAAGGTGACAAGCATACGGCCATTCGAAATCTTATTGCACCAAACCTTATAACTGTGTAAAGTGTGGAGAACAACACGATTCTAAAACATGTAAGAAACTCAAAATGTGCATTGTGTGGAGAAGGTCACCCCGCCAACTACAAGGGCTGTGCCGTTTATAAGAACCTAGTGGCAACAAGAAATAGACCTAACGATATAACTCGCATAAATCAACATCAAGGATTTATCCCAAATGGAAATACACAAACTAACGACTTCCTAACCAACACAAGGATGCCACAAAGTGGCTCTACGCAAAATACACAATCAACATATTCAAACGTCGCTGCTAAATGCAACCTCACCCAAGCTCCTCAAACACCCACCTTAAGTGAACAACTAACAACGTCCTTGAATGAATTCAAAACAATGTTTTTACAATTAATAAACCAAAACGGTATAATATTAAACCTATTAACATCAGTTATTACTAAACTGAATCCATAATGGCTCATATTCTCAGAATTGCTATTTGGAACGCTAATGGACTCCTCAATCACAAGCAAGAAATAATATAATTTTTAAATTTAAACAAAACTGACATTCTGCTAATATCAGAAACCCATTTTACCAATTGTACAACTTTTAATATATCACAATTCACAACATATAATACTCCCCACCTTGATAATACAGTATATGCAGGTTCAGCTGTAATTATACGTAGTTCGATTTCTCATCATGAACTACCCTCGTACCAAACTGATAAAATTCAAGCAACAAGTATAGTAATAAAGGCTCTTCCATGTCACTTTACGGTTTCTGCTATCTATAGCCCCCCAAGACATGCTATATCGTCAGACGAATACAAAGACTTTCTCAGTACCCTTGGTAACAAATTCATCGTAGGGGGCGATTGGAATGCCAAGCACACCCATTTCGGCTCGAGAATTAGCACACCAAAAGGTCGAAACCTTCTGCGAACCATGATTGATAACAATTATGACCATCTCACTAACGGGATACCTACCTACTGGCCAACAGACCCAAATAGACTACCTGATCTTTTAGACTACTTCATCACTTGCGGTTTTCCAATACATAATTGCCTAATTGAGTCAAACTTTGGTTTATCTACCAATCACACACCAGTCATATGTAGTATAAGTACCAGTGTCATTAATAAACCACTACCTCCTAAACTAACCTCTAAAAATACTGATTGGGCGCAATTCGAAGTTTACCTGGAAACAAATATTAACCTTCAGCTACGAATAAAATCTCCCGAAGACCTAAATGAAGCAGTACAATACTTCACAAAAATAGTACAACAAGTAGCTTGGCACTCTACTGCTCAAAACGATCACAAAACCACTGACATTCCCTCTGTCCCGTTACGCATCAAACAACTAATTGCTAAGAAACGAAGTGCCAGAAAAGTCTGGCAAAGATCAAAGAACAATATTGACCAACATCAATATAATAGACTGTCTAGAGAACTAAAAGCAGCACTTAAAGAAATCCAAAATAATTTTGAACAATTTATTACTAAACTTTCGCCTAATGATAACACATTGTGGAGGGCAACAAAAAAGTTGAAAAGATGGTTGTTCCACCAATTAAACAATCCAATGGAGAGTGAGCGCGTAGTGATCAGGAGAAGGCCGTTACCTAGCTGAAGTGTTTCAACCCATTAAAGGGGATCCAAACGATGAGGTAGATAGTTTCATCCAAATACCATGCCAAATGTCTCTTCCAATTAAGCCTTTCACGCCTGCATTAGTTAAAAAAGAAATAAGCAAACTTAACATACATAAAGCTTCGGGATATGACCTGTTTACAGGACAAATACTGAAATACCCGTCTAAGAAAGCCATTCTACTTTTAACAGTCCTCTATAACCGTATGTTAAGCTTAACCTATTATCCAATTGCATGGAAATATGCTGAAATAATTATGATTCAAAAACCAGGCAAACCTCCACATGAAACAACATCTTAACGACCCATCAGCCTCTTACCTATCGCAAGTAAAGTATTTGAACGACTCCTTTTACGAAGAATCCATGAAGAACGTGACTTTTGATACTGCTCCCCAACCACCAATTTGGATTTCGAGAACGACATTCAACAATTCAGTAGGTGCATGGAATAGTAAACATGATTGCTAAGAGTTTAGAAAAGGAGAAATTCTGTGAGGCTGTATTTCTCGATATCCAACAGGCTTTTGATAAAGTGTGGCATCCTGGTCTCCTATACAAGTTGAAAACACGCTATGTAGTAATCTCTATCTCCTCCTAAGATCCTATTTATCTGATAGAAACTTCTCAGTAAAATACAACGGATGTCAATCTAACTTTCATGCTGTAGAATCCGGTGTCCCACAAGGCAGCGTCTTTGGACCATTTCTATTTTTAATATACACCACCGACCTACCTGAAACAAATAATACTACAATTGCCTCATTCGCCGATGATGTTGGATCTACTTACGGAATGGTATTATAAATGGAGAATGCAGATTAACCAAACTAAATCGGTCCAAGTCAACTACAAACCCATGTAATGGATCAACTTACGGATATCCGTACCTATGAAATCTAAAGTGAAATACCTGGGACTAGACCTAGACCAACGACTTAACATCGGTCCAAGTCACATTCAAGACTAATTACCTAGAATGGACATCAAACATTTCGACAAATGTATTGGCCTTGGACGAAAATCTAAAACTGTCGTTAAATAACCTGGGACTAATTCTGTTAGACCAACGTATAATCAAACCTATTTGGACTAACGGGCTTCAGTTATGGGAGTGCTAAACGTCATCAAACCTGGCAATCATACAAAGTTTCAGACTAAAGTTCTCAGAATCCTGGCAGATGCTCCTTGGTATGTCAGTAATCTCACACATACCGATTCGAAAATTCCAACCATCAAACAAGAGATCGAGCGCAGTGTTAAATACAAAATCAAATAATCAAACCTATTTGGACTACGTCTGGCTAGAGCAGTTATGGAAAGCGAGTGCTAAACACAAGAAGACTCCACAGAACCTGGCAATCATACAAAGATTTCAGTATAACGAAGAAATCATCCAAAGGAAAGCATTAGTGCAGATGCTTCCTATACACTTGGTATGTACAGTTAATCGCATTTACTTCATACTTTCCTGTGGATTTGAAAATATCCTATTATGTCATCAAAGAAGAGATCATAATTGCGCAGTAAAAAAGTTGATTAAATGAAAGCCACAATTATCAGCAGATATTTTGAAAACCTCAAGAAAACGTACTTTGACGAAGAAAGCAGATATAATAGAAAGTTTGGTCCAAACAACAAATGAATTGACTCCAGCAGATTACACTGGACATCAAGATTTAATTATAACGAAGAATTCATCAAAGGTAAAGCTATTAGTGAATGCTTCCCTTATACACTTTGTATTACATTTATCGCATTTACTTAATACTCCTTTCCTGTGGAAGTATATTGTAAATATCCTATTATGTCATTAAAAAAAAGAATTCATAATTCTTGGCTGTAAAAAAAATTTGATTAAATGAAAAAGGGCCCACAATTATCAGCAGATATTTTGAAAACCTCGAAGAAAACTACTTTGACGAAGAAATCAGAAGAATAATAAAAGTTTGGTTAAACAACAAATGAATTGAGGTTAGCGGATTACACTGAGAAATAAAATATAATTATAACATTCATCACAATTAGCTATTTCGTTTTCGTTATCATCTTGAAAACATCTGAATTCATCCTTATACAAACAATAACCAAATGAAAAACGTGTGAAAGATTTGATGATGAAATCAATACATCAGCAGCTTTGTATGAGTAACAGTGACTCTTTGATTATATCGCTAAGTCTCCATTTACCACAATTGACTGCATGTTCAGCTATAATGTGATAATATTTAGACATCACGACAATGCCACTTCACACGTTCGTGCTTTCATATTTGCCGTGTGTTTCGACTTCTTGTAGTCGAATTCGTGTATTCACAGTGCTGGTCGGCAAAAAAGCTGAATAAAACGGCAGAAGTCGGAACGATTTAGCAGTGAATCACGAGCTTTTTGCCTGCTCGTTGCCGGAGCTTTATGCGCGAAAATCGTGCCAGCCGCCCATAAACCACGCGCCCGGCCGGGGCAAAATTAAACACCGAAGTTTATTAATTCTGTATAGGGAAAACACCTGCATTAATCTGCTGACCGCATGCTACATCTAAGCAGTACGACCACTACAAGGGGCGTTCGTAGCCCATAAATCTCGCGCGATCGCTGCTGCAGGCAACGCTAAATAAATGATCTTCGCGCCGTTCTTTATGGACACCTCTCATAGGCGCTCGCTCCGCGCCCGGATCGGCCCGGAACGAACCGGTCCGCTAACTAATTGAAGATTGATTTTTCTGGATAATGCTGCGGTGATTTATGCCCGCCTTGATGGATGCGCTAGGAAGATTTTTGCGAAGCGCGGTTTTGGAGCACACTGCCAGTTTGATGGATGGGTAAGAAACAACAGTTCGGCTATCTAGCCATTTGATGGTTGACAGTGAGCTTTTATGAACTTATCTGGTTTGTCCAGAAATAATGAGCGATACATAATGCAGAAAATTATAATTATAATAATAAACTATAACTTTAGTAGAAATAGTACAAGATACAAGAAATATTGTGCGTAGCCTCAATTTCCGTCAAGATAAGCATTTTCTCTAGACATGTCAAACCAAGAGACTTCAACTGGAACGATTGAGCCTTTGTTTTCGAATCACAAACGTAGTCTGAAGCAAGTCTTTAACAAGCGCAGCACAATCTTCCTTTTAATCTGCTATTAGTATCAAAGGAATGAGTTTTGCCGCTTAATAGCAAGAACTCTCTTTAAAATACCATGTATTTTAGTTTTTAGAATTTCAAATTCATCTTTTAGTTGTCGAACTGTCAGTCACCAATCGTAATTGATTATAGCTGATGCATTTTTCAAGTTTCTCGGTATTCTACCCATTTTTATCATGATACATTTGTATGACATCTATTGAATTGTTTCTAAAATTCTTTTTTACTTACTTACAAGGGAAAGTTCCCGGTTGTCAATTCTGGGATTTAATTATTTTTTATTAAAATCCCAATTTATTTACAATCTGCACAAGTTGCATTTAGTAATTTCTGTGATAGATTATTTGGACATGTAGAAGCATCCCCAGTAGGATGCTTCTGTACAATTGTCATTTTTGAGTTTTGAGTTTTTGGGTATAAAAGTAAAGTTATAAACTAGGTCTTAAAACTAAAATAAAACTAACGCAATACTTAATATTGTTTAAGTAGGGAAGTCATTTGGTATATATTTTTGGAGTCTTCGATTGCGATTTTGGGGAACTATAAGATCCATTACTAATGTGTTGGGTGTGCACTAAGACGGTCACTGTATTTAGCACTGAAACGGCTGACTTCTTCTTTCACTGAAGGCATATGAAGATCGTTTCGGATAGCCGTGTTTGACACAAACCAGGGCGCGTTCACAATCATGCGCAGCACTTTAGATTAGAAGCGTTCTAGGATTTCTAAGTTAGAGTTGGCAGATGTACCCCAAAGTTGAATCCCGTAGCTCCATACGGGTTTGAGAATTACCTTGTATAAAAGAAGTTTATTGCTTAATGATAACTTCGACTTACGTCCCAGTAGCTAGTACATCTTGGTTAAAATTAATCCCAGCTGTTTGGGCTTACTGAAGATATGCTTGCGCCATATTAGCCTTCTGTCAAGATGTAACCCAAAGTACTTTACTTCTTCTTTTTGCGGTAAAGGATTGTTCTTTATCTGAACCGGGGGACACGTATCTCTGCGCAGGGTAAATGTTACTTGAGTTGACTTAGACTCCTTTATTTTGATTCTCCAGCTTGTTAACCATTTGTCAATTGCTTGTCAATTGCTTTTTACACATTTTTCTTGAAAAGTTATGTTATAGAATTGGAAGGAAGGGGGAACTTCAGAGAGTTATCTTAAACAAAATAAAATGTCTTATTAAGACATGTATTTCCGTCTTCAGCAAAATAAATAAAAATAAATCAAATAAAAATAATCTCTTAATATAATTACTGACCTTATATATTATAAATTCAGTAACATTAACATGATTACTCTTCTACCTTGCTGCACATAAACAAAAACAATGACTACTTTAAAAACCATAAAATACAAATTACACAGTTGAAAACATTAATACGAAACATGCGCCTGTTTCTTATAAAACCTTGGAAATCCTCTCCAACCTGGGCTTTTTACATATATGATATCTATATTTTACATAATGATATCAGGTTCTAGGTGATTTATCACTTTTGATTTTATGGCAATCTCAGAAAAATACATAACCAAGTGCGAAATACCGATAATATAAATAAAAATCTCAAATATATAAACGCAGTTATTAAAACAGCAGGTGAGAAACATTTGATCAGAACTTCAAAGAAAAACAAAATATGGATGACGGAAAACATATTAATGCTAATGGACGAAAGACGAAAAGTAAAAAACCAATCAGAACAATATAAAGAAACCAATAAAATTATAAAAAGAAGTATTAAGGAAGCAAAAAAAGCATGGTTAACAGAACAATGTGAAGAAATGGAGAAATATGAAAAAAGTTACGATTCGTTCAATATGTATAAAAAAGTAAAACAGATAACAGGAACCCAAAGAAGACACCAAGTGGGCTTACTTAAAGACAAGAATGGAAGGATCATTACAGACTTAAAAGATAAAATAAAAAGATGGACCGAATACATTGAAGAATTATTTGAAGATGAAAGAAAAACGACCTGTCACACAAAAAATGAAACCGGACCTGAAATCTTAAAAGACGAAGTAGAACACGCAATCAAAATCTCCACGAAAGGAAAAGCAAATGGACCCGATGAAATCCCCACAGACCTATTGAAGCTTCTGAACGATAATTCTCTGAAGATAGTACTACATCTATTCAATACGATGTACAACACGGGAATCATACCGCACGACTGGCTTTTATCCACATTTATCACGATCCCCAAAACACGAAACGCAAAAGAATGCTCGGACCACAGAACAATATCATTGATGAGCCATCTACCAAAGATATTTCTTCGAGTTATACAAAATCGAATCTATCAAAAATTAGACGCTGACATAAGCAAAACGCAGATGGGGTTCAGAAGAGGACTAGGCACCAGGGAAGCACTCTTTGCCTTAAATGTGATCACACAAAGATGCATAGACGTCAATCAAGAAGTACGCGCCTGCTTCATAGATTTTGAGAAGCCCTTCGACAGAGTGCGACATGATAAACTTAAAGACATACTAGAAGATAAAGGCATTGCTGATAAAGACCTACGAATCATCCTTAAGCTATATTGGAATCAAAAAACTAACATCAAAGTGGATGAAATACGAAGAGGCGTACGACAAGGATGTATATTGTCGCCGCTGTTCTTTAATGTCTACAGTGAAAGAATCTGCCAGAAAGCAGTGTCGCAAGCTAAGGAAGGAATAGTAATTAATGGTGAAGTCATAAACAACATTCGTTACGCAGACGACACTGTACTGCTAGCAACAACATCGGAAGATCTGCAATGTTTACTTGATAACATGAACAAGGCATGCGCAGACTATGGGATAAAAATCAACGCCAGAAAAACGAAATACATGGCATTTACGAAAAATACAATTAATCTCACACATATTCGTATCAACAACACTCAGATCGAAAAAGTAGATACTTACAAATATCTGGGAGCTTTAATACACGAGACAGGCGATCAAAGCAAGGAAATACAAAGACGCATAGAAATTGCCAGAACAACTTTCATAAAAATAAAGAAAATGCTATGTAACCGTGATATAACCATTACATTAAAAATACGAATGATAAAATGTTACGTGTTGAGCACCTTGCTGTATGGTGTCGAAGCATGAACCTTAAAACAAAACAACATAAAGAAGCTGGAAAGCTTTGAAATGTGGTGCTATCGACGGATATTGAAAATAAGGTGGATAGACAAAATAATAAACATAGAGGTCATACGACGCATAAACCAAGAACCAGTAATTATTCGGACAATAAAAAAGAGAAAGTTAGAGTACCTAGGTCACCTAATGAGAGGACAAAATACATATTACTGCAGAATATAATGCAAGGGAAAATTAAAGGACGAAGAAACCAAGGCCGTAGAAGAATGTCCTGGATGCGAAATTTTAGGGAATGGTTTAGATGCACCACCAACGAACTATTCCGAACAGCTGTAAAAAAGATTAAAGTCGCCCTGATGATATCCAATCTCCGATAGGAGTGGCACGCAAAGAAAAAGAAGAAGTAGACGTGAAACTTAACTCCCATTAACATGATGCTGCAAATGGAACCAAACACCTAACAAGTTTGTTTGTCAGTTTGGGGTATTCTTGCATTATTAAGTGGCGAAGCGAAGCGGAGTCACTTACTAACTTCATGTTGTCTGTCCGTCCGAGCAATAACTCGAGAACGGCTGGGAATTTCCAAATTCTGTTTTTACCAATCGACAGGTGACCAAAAAGGCTTGTTTGCTAGTGATTTTGAAACTGATTGGTTAAAGGTCAACTAAAAATCAAATTTGTGAGACTGCTTCGCCACTTCGCTATGTGTTGCAAGCTTTGCAGGTTTATTTTCGTCTAAAGCTGATCTGGGTCTAACTTTAATACTCACTTGATATTTCGACAATTTTTTTTTCACCTCACCATATTGGAAGGAACTGTGTAGAAACGTATTAATTATCTACTTGTAATTGTCGTAACAGTTTTGAATTTCCTTAAGAAAATAGTCACAGAACTGTTGATTTAAATGATGCAAACTAACATGAATTTATCATATTATACTTAGCTCAATATTCTAACATAAATCATTTTTTTACAGATTTCTTAATTTTATTCGTGGTTGTTATATTGTTATCACGATTTTACAAATTACTGTTCAAGATATTTAAGTGTTCGAAAATGTCAGCAAAAAAGTCAGCCTAAGAAGCTGAAAATAATTAGAAAATAGGTCTTCATATTCGGGTTTCTCATCTTGTAAGTACATCAAAAATTTTGTTTCTAACTGAAAAACGATTTTAAAGGCGTTATCCCTCAAAAGACATCTTCCTTCTATGTGAAAAAGAAAATTTACCTATAAAGAACCTATGTTTTTACAAATTCTAAAGATTTGCGTCTGCAATGTTATTTCTTTCATGAAATTTACAACTTCAATGTCAATTTTCATAACATAATTTGTTTCAAATAGTACTTCTTATACAAAAGCTCTGTGTATAAAACTGTGTAACATTGTAACATTTGGCATTACTTCTGGTAATTTCACAACCATGCCAAATCGAAATCCTGTCATAGTCTTGGCGTTATCGTTGCATATAGTAATGCATTTCACCTAGTCAGTATAGTACTCATTAGTATTTTACAAAATAATTGACAAATAAAGATTGTTTAGACGTATTGACCTTCAATGGTGTACAAAAAAAGATATCTTTAGTAACAACATGGGGGTTAAATGGTTTGGTATGGTCTCGATGAGAGTAGAGATGTCAAATAACCACCCCTATAAATGTCGAGAAACGCCACTGCAATTTTTTTAGCAGCTCTGCTAACAAGTCTCATCCTCACTTTCACATAGTAACCCTTGACTGTACTCCAAATAGACTAACGTAGCTAACGAGAAAAGGCGAAATGCGAGTATCCGGTATTTAAAAACCGGATCCTTTCGGCTAAAGAAACATACCCTAAAAGAAAAGACTAGTCTCCACTTGTAAAAAAAAAACAGTACCGCTAAAAAGACTTTAGACAAGCCTCAGAATCGGACGGATAATAATTTGAGACGACAATTAGCAAAGAAACGTACCATGAGATTAGCTACTTGGAATGTACAGGGGATAAGTAATAAAATGCTAGAAATAATAAAAAAATATAAAAGAAATATATTAAAAACTATGAATGCAAATCAGACAGAATTGTAACACTAACAATATACCTTTATGGATACGAAACTGTTATCATTAGAGTGTATGGTCCAACAAATAGCTTGACGCAAAGGGTGAAAAATAATTTCTATCAAGACTTAAGAAAAGTAATGGCAAAAACAAAAAGCCACCAAGAAATAGTGCTAACTGGAAACCTCAAAGAAAAAATTGGATACAAACAAAAATAAGACCTAATAGGCCAACAGATTATTATCAACCTGTCGGGAGAATTACTAATAGAATACTGTAATGAGCTTCAACTAAAAATATTAAATGTTTTTTTATGCACACAAGAACATACATAAATACAAATAGGAAAGACCGACACTAGAACAGAGATCAAATATTGATTATTTTATTATAAAACGAAGGTCAGCTATGAAGATTCAGGACTGTAAAGTAAAACGAGGACCCAGAAAATATAGTAAAATATAAAAAATAGAAGAAGAAAAGTACGAATTATACCTGTTCTCAGAACCCAGTATTAGAACACTATATCAGAATCGATTAAAAAATGAACTTAAAACTTATGATAAAAGGAATCTACCAATATCAAGAAAGTACTTGGAACAATAAATAACAAAAAAAAAAGAAACAAAAACCTTTCTGGATGACAGAAGAGATAAAAAGGCTGATAACAGAAAAGAAGAAAATAAATAACAGGTGGTTAACTAAACAAACTCGTGAAAGAAGAGAGAAATACAAAGAAAAAAATAAAGAACTAAGAAGAAGAATCAAAGAAATAAAGAATCAGTATTGAGAACAATGTTTTCAGATTGCGGGCATGATGGGAGGATCCCGGTCTACAGAAGCCTGGAAAACAGTCAAAAAGATGAAGACAAATGATACACAACAATGTGATCAATTAATAAATATAAGAGAATGAGAAAACCATTATAAAATGTTACTGACAGAAAGCCGCAATAAATATAGTGAGATACAACATACAATAGAGAAAGCGATAACGGCAACCTACTAATAACAGAAAACATGTTATGAACCAAAAAAATTCAAGATCACCAGGACCAGGTAATATACATATAGATCTAGGGGAATGTAGAGGAAAACAAATTATAAGCCAAATTGCAAAGTTAATGAATAAATGTGTTAGATCAGTATAGATTCCCAGGAATGGAAAAAAGTCTATATAACAACGATTTGCAAAAAGGGAAATAGAAAAGTCCCTGGTTGCAGAGGCATTAGTGTTACTGGTAGTATCAGTAAGTTGTTTGGAAAGATACTCCAGGTAAGAGCAGATGTTGGCCACAGTATAAGTGAAGATCAGGCTCCTGGATCGACAATCTCTTTACATTACAACAAATAATAGAAAATAAAATTTCAAAGGGAGAGGAAATACATCTCGCCTTTATTGAACTTCAACTAGAAGCATACCATTCTATACCACAAAATAAACTTTGGGAAGCCCCGACTGAACTAAACATGAATACCCATTTGATAGCTATCATAAAAAAACTTTATAGCAACAATACATCCTTTGTAAAAAGAGGAAAACAATTATCAACACCAATATCAATAACTAAAGAACTTCGCCAAGGATATAGTATATCACCAATTTAATCTTTACGTCGAATTAGTATTGAGCGAATAGAAAAGAAAATGTACAGGAATGGGTATGTCGGTAAATAAAAATTATCCTTTGACACTAAATTTTGCGGACGATCAAGTACTTATGACGCAAGATTTATTCGATCTGGCATTTATGCTGAAGAGACTACACTGAATACCAAAAGTAAGGACTGTAAGTAAGTTTACAGAAAACAAAGTATCTGGTAGTTAATAGTGAGATACAATTATGTCTTCCTCAAACCGCTTGCCTACCGCTCACTCTCATCTATGCTTACCCTGAACAACTCAGCTCGCTAGAGGTTCTTCTCTAAAATTAAAATGCCCAAAGAATGTTAATATGCTCAACTAAATTAAACGGTTAAACGTAATTCTGCAAAATATTTATTTAAGTTAGAAACTTTGGTATGCTAAACAGTCTAAAATACTCACAAAATCTGTCTCCATACCCACATTTCCAATAATTTGATTAAACGTTGATCTGCTCCTTCATAGTCCAAGGCTATGAGGCATACAAAGATATACAAAGACTTGATAAAAAGTGCACTTAATTTTAAGGGTTTTGTTATTTTAGTAAAAGGTGATTACATGTTAATTCAAAAATTGAATTTGATAACTAATATGACTAAATTAAAATAAATATAATCAAAGTTGTCTTTAAATATACACTAAAAAATTGCACTTACTATTCAAGGTTGCAAACCTCCACATTCATAGGGATCTTTTAGCACCTACATTTCTAATATATTGCAGACCTACCCTAAACTAGCATTGTCTTATAATATGATAACGCCAAATTAATCATTTTTTGTGCTTGCTTAACGACTATTCAAGATGTATTTTTGTATCTAAAGACGATAGAAAATCGAGAGTTTACAGTTTTTCTTCGATAAAGGTGAAAACACAAGCCAGGCGGCTGAAAATGTAAATAGTGTTTATGGTTCTGATATTGTAACAGCCAATCAAGCGCAGTTTTGGTTTAATCGATCTGAAAGGCCAATTGTCGAAAATGTGGATAAAATCATGGAAATGGCCAAGTCCGACCGTCATATAAGCACTGTTTCTATTGCCCAGGAGCTAAACACTGCACAAAAAAACCGTTTGCAAACATTTGAAAAAGGCTGGATACAAAAAGAAGCTGGATGTATGGGTGCCACACGAGTTAACGCAAAAAAACCTCATATACCGAATCTCCATCTGTGAATCGCTGCTGAATTGCAACAAAGTCGACTGACGATGAAAAGTGGATCAATTACGACAACGTCAAGCGAAAACGGTCGTGGTCGAAGCGCGATGAGCAAACGGTGGCCAAGCCAGGATTGACAGCCAGGAAGGTTTTGCTGTGCGTTTGGTAGGATTGGCAAGGAATCATATACTATGAGCTACTCCCTTACTGCCAAACTCTTAATTCGAACCTGTACTGTGAACAATTGGACCGTCTGAAAGAAGCAATCGCCCAGAAGCGGCCAACTTTGAACACTAGGACAGGAATTGTTTCAGCAAGACAACGCCAGGCCACACACATCGATAGCGACTCGCCAGAAGCTCTGGGAGCTTAGTTGGGAGGTTCTTATGCATCCACCTTATAGTCCGGACCTGACACTAAGTGATTATCATCTGTTCCTCTCCATGGCGAACTATTTTGCTGGTGAAAAATTCGCCTCAAGAGAAGCTTGTGAAAATCGACTGTCCCAGTTTTTTGCCAATAGGGACAAGGGCATAATGGAATTACCTTTGAAATGGCAACAAGTTATCTAACAAATCGGCTCATTCTAAGTGTGTTAAATAAAACCTTCACTTTCATGCAAAAATAATGGATTTCTTTTTACTAGACCTATTAATAAGAATCATGTATGACTACAACAGGGCATATATAGAGAGCAACGATTCTAGCACGTAAAAATTAAATGAACAGTGAAATTATGCAAGCTTGTATTCTATCACCACTTTTGTTTCGGATGACAATGGACAAGCAAAAAAGAGCTAACATGGAAATTCGAATAATGCTTGGACAATCTAGAATTTTCCGACGATGTGTGCCTTATAAAAAAAGCGCTATCATATATGTAATCAAATATTAACGTTTTTGATGACAAGTGCTAATAAATATGTTTAAAAATCACGTATTATGCCTATAAATACAAAACTAACAGTAGATGTGGAGTTTGCAAGAGATTAGATTAATAACTCGACTAAAGTAAAGTACCTTGATAGTATTCTGGAAAAGAAAACAAATCGCCAAAAGGACATAAATAGAATAATGATGGAAGCCCAAATTGCTTTTAATCAACTTAGAAAAATGTAACAAGCAAGAGAAATATCAGTTACAAATAAAATCCTCATCTTTAATTTAAAGGTTAACTATATTAACTATACGATTGTGAATCATGAGAGATAACAAGCAAGTAAGCAAATCAATTACAAATATTTGTATTAAATGTTTATGGAAATTTCTCGAAACATTTGTTAGTCTAGTACTATTTCAAATAAATGTTTATGGGAGAGAATTAAGCAGAAATTATTCATTACGGATATACCAAAAAAGAGGAATTGAAATGGTTAGGGTGTACATTAAGAAAGTACAATAAGCATCTTATAAAATAAGCTGTAGAGTAAATAGCTAAGATTAAAGGAAAACAAAAAAGGCCAACAACGATATGAAAGAAATACGTATTCCGAAAATGCAGTGATTTAAGTTTAAAATAAAGTGATGCGGAACATATGACTAAAAATAAAGAACAATGCAAAAGTTCAGTTAATTAGATTTACGACCATGTAACAAGCATGGCAGATTTCGATGTATATTGAAACAATTTCGATCGCGTTCTGGAAAAATTGTAAAATGTTGTATTAGGAATTTCAGGACCAGCGTCCTTGAATTTAACTTTGTACCAATGAAATGCCATTAAGCGCCTCTATATAATAGTAGTTCCCCGTAACAGGCCGTAAACGCTCTTTGGAGTCGTAACAGGATAGGTCTGCTACAATCTAGAGCCTACGGTACACAAGGGTAGTAACGTGGCTAGCGTTACGTAGCGACCGCCTATTATTACCCGAGAGTTAGACCTTCAGGTAATCATTTATTGCAGCCTGAGTCGAGCTGGGCCGTACAAATGCCAAGGATTGAATTAGCGAGAGCGGGGTTCGAACCCGCAATTCTTGGTTTCGTAGTCTAGCAACCTATCCACTAGACCACCACGGCTTAAGGGCCCCTATATTATATTATAAAATGGAGTAATAGTAATAAATAATGTCTAGCATACACTTCTTATTTAGGAGGTACTCAGATAACCACCTCCCCCCTCAGTAGACTCAAAGTCAAACTTATTGTCAATTATAGAAAAATTTAAAAAATCCAAAAATTCCTTGGGGAACATTGATTAAGAGGCAGATAGATATCGTAATGCAGCCTTTTGATACAAATTCATTCAAAAGTTAATATAAGTCTAGAAATCAAAAATAATTATAATTCTATTCCTCCACATTTTTGTCCGATCCTTTCGTTTTTACATTATTAAAGTCAAAATTAAAAAATTTCTCATTATTAAAGCATTTTTTTGTAAAAATTCTCAATATTTACAATTTTGGTGGTATTTTTGTGAGTGGCAGAGAAATAATGAATTGGCAGAAACAGACGTACTGAGAAAAGAACTATATTCACTTGTGTTGTTTCCAAATTCCAAAACTTTTAATTACATTTCTATTAATTAAAAAAAAATTATGTTTCATGTAAAACAATTTTCTGAGATTTACAAAGCTCAAAGAACTGAATTAAGGTTCTTGTATCAATACTTTCGTTTATAAATTTTAAAATTAAAAAACTATCAAACCAAAAAAGGATGGCTAAGTTTTCTAAAACAGAAGAAATTTTGTTGGCAAAGTTTATAAGACGACGGAAGTTTATTGTAAACCATTAAAGAAACTAAGGTTTCTAAAAATAGCGCAGAATTATTATTAAAACCTAATAACGTTAAGTCTCACACAATTAAGTAATCCAGCTAAACGCTAAAATACATATAATAACTAATCTGGTGACTAGTGAGTGATTACCATCCTCCAGGGAGATGTAAGTCTAGCAGGCTGCTGCTCAAAGTTACAACAACTACATGCATTTTTTTCTCTCATGCCATTTTTGAAGGGAACATTTTTATTATACGCTCATAAAGCATCACTTTAAAGGTTCGTGGGATTAATTATAACACCTCTGACCAAGGAACAACGCACCTTTATCACGCTAGTGTCAGGAAGACCATAAAAAACCAATTAATTTGCAGTTGTAGTTCTTAAAGACTATAATACACCCCTTCGCGCGGCCGCCTATCGGGCATCGCCAGATTCGCACCATGGGCAGGCCCGGCTCGCGCCCGAGCCGCTAAAGTGGGTGGAAGCCCCGAGGGGCCCATAAATTCGGCGTTTCGTCGATCGACTTCAACACGTTAAAACGCTCGACCCCAAACACTCGAAGCGCCCGTCTCGGGGGATTTTCGCGCTTCGGAACGCTGAGTGCTAATGACACTTATCTCTATAGATGAAACTCGAAACTAATGCCTGTGGCTTACGCTTCTGCGTGTGAGAGCATGTGGCATGCGGCTGGAAATGCAGCTCCCGATATGTTTAAGCATCAAAATGATTATGAACTCTAAACTGCGATACGAGTTACTAAAACACTCTCATAGTTTATTAATTGTAATTTATACTGATCAGCAACTATTAATTTAGCTGATTTCTGTTATAATTGGACTAAAGTTAAAATAAAATTATTGTTACATATTGCACTACTCAATCTTTTATAAAAAAAATTTTAAGTAAGACAACAAGAAAGCATAAAAACAGCAATAAACTTTTACTTATAGCAACAGTCATTCGTTATTACTAAGCATCTGTTCTGATATCTTCCCTTTCTCGTGTAAATGCACTCAAGGGAACAATTTCGTTATCAATCTTGACTAATATACGATTCTAAGAAAAATAAAAATTAAATACATTTAAAATATTCAAAATTATTGTGATGCCTAACTGCAAACACTCATAATTTAACTTCTTTTAGATTTAGCTATAGATCATCAACAAATAACATATTTGATAATCTACGTATGCATCTAACGTTTTATTAAATAAAAATACTGAGAGGGCTGTTTACATAACTGCCCAGTTAATGGCAAACAAACTTATGTAACATGCAAGAGGTGGTGCCAAAGATTTCACAAAGTGATTTTTATCTTAACTGCCGATCACATTTTGGCCAACCTTCCAGCTGGAAACCGATGAGCTAAAAATATAAAAAAACAGCAAGCAAACAATTAAACAAATGCTTAGCAAGCTACTTTTATCAGAAAAGATTAAAAGGCATAACAGATTAGTTTTTCCCAAAAGCAACAAATTCCAATGTGCACTTTAATTTTTAGGAAAAAACATTTTTTTGTTATTATATATCTTTAACACAAAATGTTGGAGAACATTTAGCTGTGCATCTGAAAAGTACAAAAATGTGTTGCGAGCCTTGTAAATTATATAGGCCAATTATGGAGGACCGTTGCCAACAATAATTTACTTATTCAATCAAGAAATGTTCGGAATAACTGTAGTTTGTGGTAACTACCAAACAAATATACATGTATTATTATAAAAAGCAATATTAGCTTTACACTGCAAAAATAAGCAGATAAAAATTGATAACAACATATAAAAATTTGAATACAGAAAACTCAGTAGATAAGAAAAGTGTTAAAACGCCAATACTACACAGAAACTAAACATCGGGCATAAAATGGCAAAAAAACGTAAGAAGCTCCTAAGAGACACAAAACAACTGGGAAAAAGGATACTTAGAAAGTTTTTTTATTGGGCATTTACCAGTTCAACAAATTAATTGTTACTCATAGTAGTTGGAAAGGCAGGCGTGTAAATAGCCGCTCTCGTGGTGCGGTGTGGGATACGATACCGATCCGGCTCGTAAGGACCAAAAAATGGAGAGGCAGGCGTGTAAATAGCCGCTCTCGTGGTGCGGTGTGGAAACGTAGTACGCCCCGTAGTGGAAGGTCAGCCGATAAGGCCAAATCGTCCCTTAAACGGCCGTCGCGTTAGCGGATGGGGACGGCTACCGATATCAACCAATGAATTGCCAAATCGCTCACCTGAATCGGCTTCGGCTTCGGCTTCGTCGGCGATTCCAAGGTGGTCACCTCTGCGTTGCGGATCTGGTATCTGCGGGATGTTGAGACACGACCAAATTGGCCGAGCTGCGATGCGTGAATATTTGCGGGGTGTTGAATATGCGTGAATGTATGCGGGTTAAGACACGACCGTTGGTCGCGCTGCGGGGCGTGAATATCTCGGCTGAGCAAAAGCCCATGCCGTTTGCGTGCGACGGCAAAACGTAGCTGATATCAAAGGTCCGCATGCCGCCGCGATAAAGCGGTTCAAGGGCGAAAAGGCCGCCACACCAGTAGTGTTAATACAGATATGCTAATACATAACACAAATCGGAATGACAAAAAAATTATTATCACCTCTTAGAAAAATAAATTAAAATAGTTGACATAAACACAGTATGGCAGAAGAAATAAGTCAGTGAATCACCACCAGAATCACTCGATGTTAGATAATTGTCTTGAGGTAACTTACGCTTCAATCACGTGTGTATTTGTTTTTGACCAATATTATAATACACTGCACCATCGCACTTGTCAATATTGTCGTGCAATCTTGAGTTAACTTCTTAATATGTTCATGAATTGTAAATATGTCGAGCTCAATGTGGAATTGGTGGTTGGTAATAAACCATGGAGTATTTGCAGAAATCCGTAGAATTTTCTTTTGCAGGGCTTGGATTTTATTCAAGTTTGTTTTTGATGTGTACCGCCAGACAAAGCCATAGAGAACTAATAGCCGAATTAAAGATTTTTATAGTAGTGTGGCACATTCAATTTTGTCTCGTATGACCCTCATTGAGTTTTTTAATTAAATGAAATATCCAAGTTAGGCGGGAGTCCAAGTATTGGCCTAGATATTTCACTGCTTCCGGTTTTGGATTCCAGATAATAGGATTGTTGTTGATTGAGACTGGAGGTAGGTTAACGATGCGTTGAAGTGTGAAAATCTTTGCAATGCATTTATCATAATTAATTGTCAAGTTCCATTTGTGACGATTTGTAGCTGGTTGATCGCTACTAGTAGATTTCCGTTTCTTACTAGCAATGCGGTGTCATCTGCATATAATGTTAGAACCGCAGTAATGTTGGAAATATCACGAAAAAGGATATTGAAGAGTACTGGACCTAGTATGCTTCCCTGAGGCACTCCAGCTCTAATATGTCGGGTCGTCGATGCTGTAGTGTAAATTTTAATTCCAAAAGTTCTGTTGTCAAGAAATTAAAACTGGATTGCTTTTAGATATTCTAGGAATTGCAGTTTAGAGATTTTGTATTTAAGACCTTTTGTCCACACACGGTCAAAAGCTTGTGCTAAATCCACGAAACGCGTCACAATGAATTGTTTGTTTTTATATCTTGTTTAAATTGTCTTGCCGATTCCTTGGAGCGGATGATATGTATAATCTCCCCTTTGAATCAAAATTGGAACTTTAGAGTAGCTCCAGTGTCTCGAGTTTATTATAAAGCCGGGTGTAAATCAGTTTTTAGAGCAATTTCGACAGTGTTATTAAAAAACCGATAGGCCGCTCAATAGAAATATTTTTCTTGTTTTTACCAGCTTTGTGAATAAATAAACCTGCAAAGCTTGCAATGCATAGCGAAGTGGCGAAGCACTAACTCTGAGCTTTGACCAATCAGTTTCAAAACCACTAGCAAACAAGCCTTTTTGGTCACCTGTCGATTGGTGAAAACAGAATTTGGAAATTCCCAGCCGTTCTCGAGTTATTGCTCGGACGGGCAGGACAGACAGACAACATGAAGTTAGTAAGTGACTTCCTTCGCTTCGCCACTCGATAAACTTTGAGCATGTTTCCACTGATTCTTAAACAAGCATTAAAGAGGGTTGGTGGGTATGCTAAGGTTTTGCGTGTCAAATTTTTGAGAATGATATTGGTGATACTATCCTCCCCTGGAGATTTGTTTAATAGAAGTGTCTTAATTATTGTGGCTATTTCTTTAGGTGAGGTTGGCTTAATCTGTTCTCCAGCTAATGGTTGGTGGGTTTCAATGTATCTGACAGTAATATTCGCAAAGCAAGGATCATGATGGTTATAAGAGGTGAAGGTTTTTTCCAAGTGGTCGGCAAATGCCTCACATTTTTCTTCATCTGTATTATATGTCATACCATGTGATGTTATGGAGGGTATTTCTTGTGATTGTTTTAAATTTTTCCTCATGGGAGAGTTTAATAAGGGGCATCGAAAAGAACTTTTACTGATCGCAGAATAAGATATTGCCTATATCAAGAAATATAAACTGTGAAAATAAACGCTACAGAGGCAGAACAATAAATGCAGAAATTTTTATATTAAAGAAACGACTAAAACTAGTATAATGCTAAATGAAGAAAATGAATATGAATTTATTGATCTGTCAGTTGAAGATCTTGAGAAAACTAGCAAAAAACTGAAAAATAGGAGAACACCGAGTCGGGATAGAAAAACAAACTAGTATTTAAAGCATGAAGAGCGAAAATTAAATAAACAACCCCAAAAGTTGATCTACATAATAATTAAAAAAAGAAAAGAGTCAGACAGATACAACGCAGAAGCTACTGATTTAACTTAAACTGGATAATATATAGTTACATCAGCATATAAGTAAAGGACAGCGGGGTTTCCGCCTTAATCGATCTTACATTTAATATGTGTCAAGTTGTTGAAAAAGCGAATTGTTCAATGCACCACCCTTTACATGTTTTGTGGATATAAAAGGGATTCGATCGGCTCAAGCTGCAAAGTAGTTTTAATAAAAGTAGAAAACCTAAATGAAAATACAGAACACATAAGATGTAGCATGGGAATCAACAAGGAATTGAATTTTCTTTTATCAGAGTTTTACCATCTCAACAATTGATTGTTATACATGATAGAGCTGATAATTAGAGCAACAGTAATAGAATAACAGACAGACAAATATCACCTATTTTGAACTGTCAGTTATTTGTTTAAAAGTTGAAACAATTTAGTCAGTCTTCATCACTACTAGTTTCGGCGAGATAAATGTCTTGCGGAAGTTTTCGTTTTAATCTTGTATGGATTTCTCTCCGCCCTAGTTCGTAAAACGCTACCCCACGCTGTTATTAAGATTTAGATGAAAGTTCTTGGTCAATTTCTTAATATGCTCTTGAATGGTTGGGACCCCAAATTCATAATGCTGTTGTTTGTTCGTAATATATAAGGGGGCGTTAACTGCCAACCTGAGGACTTTGTTTTGTAGTACTTGAATTCTGCTTAGATTTGATTCTGAGTTGTTTTCCTAAATTCTGCAGTTGTACCAGTCTAATGTGATCCTCATTAATCTTTTTATTAATACAGTACTTCTAAGTGAGACGGGTATCTAAGTAAACGCCTAAGAATGTAACTGGTTCTGCAGCAGTATTCCATAATATAACAGGTTCCAGTATGCTACCTTGCGATACCCCTGCTTTAACAGATCTTGTTGAGAAGATGGCTGTGTATTTTAATTTCAATTAGCGTTTTCAAAATGAGAATGGTATTGCTTTTAAATATTCGCGAATGTTTGTTTGAGAGATTTTGTATTTAAGCCCTTCGATCCACACCCTATCAAAGGTCTAAGCCAAGTCTACGAATACTGCAGTTGTATATTGCTTCATCTCATAACTCTTCTCTATTATTTTGACACTGCGTTGCAGCTGGTGACAGGTGTAGTGTCCCTTTTAAACCCAAATTGAAATATGCAGATGAGCTCCAGTGGTAAGTCTTGTGTTGATTAATTTTTCAAACAGCTTGTATTTAGAAGGCTAATTTTCTATGTTCATTAAGCACTTTTTGTTTTTTCTCGGCTTAGGAACCATCAGTGTTATTCCATTTGTCTGGAAAATAGCCGACTCTGAGGCATGTATTATAAAGTATGGATAAGTATGCCAACGCTTTTCTTCTAAGGTTTTTGAGTATGAGGTTGGTTATGTTGTCTTTCCTTGGAGCTTTATTAACTGCAAGCGTTTTTAGTATGTCAAGTTTATGAGAGGTTGGTTTCATATTATGTCCTGCTATTTGTTGATGTATTTCTAGATGTCCGTTTATTATATTAACGTATCCTGAAGATTGGTGTTGATGCGATGTGAAGATTTGTGTGGGTATGTATGGTATTTCTGCGGCTGACAAAGAATCTTCTTTGTCATTTTTCAAAGGTCTGGGTCGCCAGGTTTATAGATTCTGATGTATTTTTGATACCATCCTATTTGATACTTCTCTAGGTCCCAAATTTTTTGTTTCCGGGTTTCTGGTACGTTGCCATTCCCTGCAAAGTTGACTTTTTTGTTTTATTAGGTGAATAATATATATGTAGTGGGGTTTTCGGATTAGAATGTCTACGTCTTTTTTTGCTAATTGTAGCTCCTTGCATACTTTCGATTATACATGTTTTTACATGAGCTACCATTTCATCTATGTCTTCTAAGGTTTTTAAGTCATTAGAATATTTTAATTTTTGCATCAAGTTTTTCGCGAAAATAATTTGTTTACAATTCCAATACCTAGCTTAGTTTCAGGGTATCGTACTATAGGAGAGGTTATAAACGAGATTAGGGCCCGCAGATGATCGGAGTCAAGTTCTGTACAAACTTTTTGGAAAATCCAGTACATCAGATTCATGATGCTCTAGATATGAAAAGTTCCGGAGCTGGGGTTTGAAAAGCATACTTTCCTGAGTAGGTATAAAATCTTAATCCGGATGGGTTATCTTTCCCGCATCCCCAAATTGTATTTTTAAAATTTAGAGCTTACATCAGTAGCATCGCTTCTCCTGAGTTATTATTGGGTTGGGGATATACACTTATTATGTTAATGTAGTTTCCTTCTTGTTTTTTAACAGTTATCGCAATGGTTTCAAGGTATATAGTGTTAATTTGTGATAACTCACGATGGTCAATTTTCCGCTTAACACTCCTGAGGCGTACATTGCATTTCTATCTGTGCAATAATAGTGGTAGCCCAAAATCTTAAAGCGGCCGTGTATTGTTAGATGTGTCTCTGTGACATATCCTATATCAACATTTTGTTGATTTTGTTTCTCTTACGAGAAAAGCTGAAAATGTTGCTCTCTGGGCTTTAATGTAATTTGTGTTCCAGTTAAGGAATTTTAAATGATTAATATTTTTGATGTAATTATAATCGATTAAAAAGTATAGGTATCAATTTTGTTAATAAGAATTACTTGATTTGTCTTAGGTGTGGCTAAATTAAGTTAAGGATTGTTGTTAAAATCGTATTAGTTAGCGATTCTGTTTTATAATTTGTATTACTCCATAGCCGGTTGTGATTTGTAATATTTGGAAGAGGTGGAAGAGCGTTGTGGTTTGGAGGCTGTATATTGTTGCCGGTTTTAGTAGTATTAGAACTTGGAGATTTATTTTTGTTATACTTGGATTCCTGAAAGTTTGCTGGGTGATTACTTCCGCAATTGACCGATATTGGATCAGTGTTTTTGTCTTTGCCACAGGGGGATAAAGAAGATTACATAGGCATTTGGTACACCTTGACCATAGACGACAGTAATTCTTTATATGTTCATAGCGTTGGCACCTATGGCACTGAGGTCTGTTTCCTGATGTTCGTCTTCGTTCAATCGTGGCAAGTGTATGGTATACAATGTCAATTTTGTAAATGTCCTTAGTCTTCTTATTTGCTGTAAGTAGCACTGCGCATATAGATATTATTTTGTGAAAAAGTCTGGTGGTCCTAGTTATAGGGAGATTACATGGAACGAGTTCTTCTTGTATATCTTGTACTGTTAGTGAGAGAGACACATTTTAATGACCACTGAAAGAGGCCTTTCATTCAACTAAGAAGTTAAGGCTCTCATATGTTCGCTCTCTCTGTCTGATGTGGCAAGCACTACGCCTTACATGACCACTCCTTGTTCAAGTGAACGTAGGTACTCAATTATTTTAGTGACTGAGCAGGCCACCCGCCAGGCACCGACCGTCACCATCGCAGCCTGCCTCTCAACCACGGGACCACCAATTACACGTATACTTTTTAGAAACTTTAGAACGTTAATACCATTATAAACAGAAACACAGAAAAAAAGCAGCATGTATCTGCGCTTAAGTACAAAAATAATAGTTCTAAATTTAAATAACCTACTAATTACATCAGGACGTTATTTGAAATTAGATGTTTTCGGCTGGAGCAGTAAATAACAAGCAACTAAAATCCTTATGCAATTTTATTGGCAATCGCCTCTGTGAACCTACAAAGAGACGTAAATTTGGACGGCATATGCCGCTTTGTCCGTGAACGTGTTAAATAATATTTTCTACGATCTACAAATTAAATAATTTAAACACAAAATATAAGTGGTTTGTATTTTTAGAACTTGGAAAAACAGCCTTGATAAAATAAAATTTGGATATCTCCCCAATCATATTTTATCAACGAACTTAAAAAGTTCGTTACTGAATTCTATATGTCTGTCTGTCGGTCTGTCGGTCCGTCACAAAATTTGAGATTTTTTAAAATTGGATAATAGATTCTTATAGGAAATTTTACGCTGATTTCGAATTCGAAATTAAAAAATTTCTATCCCGAATAATTTTCGAGATATTCGACTTCGAATTACGGGAAAATTTTCGACTTTACGATTTTAAATGTGATTCTTATAGGAAATTTTACGCTGAATTCGAAAATGAAGTCGAAAAATTCTATGTCGAATAATTTTCGAGATATTTGATTTCGAATTTTCCCGAAATTCAAAATCGAAATCGAAAGGTTTTTTTAAGTTCGTTCTGGGATTGCTTACAGAGCAATCTCTTCGCCGGCCCCATGTTTTTTCTATGTTTTGTACATATGTATTGTGTACTCATAATATGTAATTTAGATTCACACATACATTATATAGCAGAAGTGCAGCGTTATATAGAGGTTTTTGCAAATATATCTTACCGTGTTAGAGCGAAACCGTGTTGTAGGATATCGTGCTGCAAGAAAGTTATCTGTACTTTTTAATTAGCGCAATGCGAAACAAAATTGATTTACAAATTTCTAATTCTTGCCCATGTTCTTTCGCTTGGCCTTGTGGTCATCAGTCAGTCGTTTTTCGATATCTGATGTTCAATGTTAGGTTAGCTTTCAAATTACGATGTATTGTAGATTTACTCACGGAGCGCGCCAACTCTCAATAGTTGGTATTCGTTTGACAAAAAATCAGACCAGAAAACTTGTACTGTGTTCTGTTAACTTCTTTGAGTATCTTAATCATGGAAATGTCGCGTGCGTTGTTGATCTTTGAAGAAAACTCATGATTGTACTGTAGGATCAGCCAAGCTTCTGTCCAAACGCCCGAGTTGTAATTCCACTATTGCGATAGGCAAAAATTTAACTTCAATCAATTTTTTTTATTCTTGTTTATATTTGCAATCTGCTCTGTTTGAACACTAGACTTTGTGATTACAATTACATTTTTTTTTATATAGTTTATTTTCAGATAAACAATCAGAACCATTTTACATAATAAACATATAATAAGGTCCTATGAGCTAATGAGATGACGATAGTGACGTGAGGGGAATACATCCATCGATGTTATCCCGTTAGTTTCTTCTTAGATCAATGGGCCACGTTTTTTGTAGTCATCTAGGAGGTGGATCATGTTGCAGGCTAGATGCCAGGACATTGGGATGAACTTGAAGTCGCAGGAAATGGTTGTTGCTTCTTTTAGTACGTTCTTCTACTACTGTTGGCATTTCCAGCTCGGTATGCAGGGTGTCATTGCTAACATATCAGGGAGCATTGGCTAACATTCTCAGTGTTTTAGATTGCATGCGTTGGATTATGTTTACGTTTGACTTGCAGGATTATCCCCACAGCGCGATGCCATAGGTCCAGATAGGTTTAATTAGAATTTTATAAAGTAGAATCTTATTTTCTAAAGATAGACACGATTTCCTACCAAGTGACCAGTACATTTTTTTAAGTCGTAGATCAACTTCCTTTCGTTTCTTTAATATATGCAGTTTCCACGTGAGTCTTTTGTCTAAATGAAGGCCCAAGTAGCGGGCTTCATTTGCTTGAGGAATTGCTGTATTATTTAGATGCACCGGCGGGCATTCCAAGCGATTTAGGGTAAAATTTACCTGGGTGCATTTGGCTTCGTTCACTTGGATTCTCCATTTGTTTAGCCAGGTTTGTAAGAGGGACAGATGATGTTGCAAGTTTAAGGAGGCTGTTTGAGGATTGGTATATGATGAGAGAAGGACTGTATCACCAGCGAAGGTGCTTATAGTTGTAGCTACTGTTGTAGGTATGTCTGCCGTGTACAATGTATATAGAAGAGGTCCAAGAACGCTGCCTTGTGGTACTTCGGAGTTGATTGAATGAATGGCAGAATATTCTTGGCCATACTTTATCTGGAAGTGTCGATTTGATAAATAGGATTTTATAAGTAAATAATATTCACTTGGAAGGTGTAATTTGAGTTTATATAAGAGCCCCTTATGCCATACTTTATCGAACGCCTGTTGTATATCAATAAATACTGCTGAACAGTAAGATTTAGAGTCCAGTGCTGTGTTGATCATATTTACGACGCAATGACATTGCTGAATGGTAGAGTGATACTTTATGAACCCAAATTGGTGGTCCGGGATGCAGTTTTCCAATATATCTGTTTCAGGTATTCTCCTGACTAAAAGTTTTTCTAACAGTTTAGAAACTTGGGGCAGTAAGCTTATTGGACGGTAAGATGTAATTTCCTCAGCAGGTTTACCTAGTTTTGGTATGAGAATTATTTGTGCGAATTTAAGTGGTAACGGCCAATAATGGAGACGTAAGATAGAATTGAAAAGGTTCCTTAGAAACACCAGACCGACTCTAGGTAATTCAGCAAGCACTTTACCGGATATTAGTTCGTACCCTGGTGCTTTTTTATGGTTAAGATGTTGAATTTCTTCTTCCAGCTCTGCACAGGTGAATCTCTTGATAGGTAGCGACAGTTGCAATGGTATGTCCAAGAAGCTGTTTACTGTATCATCAGGATCATCTGAGTAGGGCGTAAAAACATTAGCAAAGTGTTGTACAAATAAGTCTGCCTATTTCTGATCTGTTCTAGCCCACTCGTTATTTGGTTTTCTTAGTGGGGGATTTGTTTTTTGTGGCCGTTTGTTTGCTTTGGCGATTTTCCAAATACTATTATCTGTTCTTGATAATATAGTTAGATATTGGTTAAAAGTTTCCTGCCTTATCTTGTGTAGATGGTTTTTTAAGGTATTTGCTAATCTATTATACACTGTTTTGTCGGCTGGATGTTGTGTTCTATGCCATCTAGCTCTCACTCTTCGCTTCTGTCGAACTAATTCAAGTATGTCATTAGGAATATTGATATCTCTTTGAACGCTGTTTGTGATCTTAGGTGTGGATTTCCATGCTGCATTTTGCAGAGTAGTGATAAAGTGATCAGTAGCTTGCTCTAATTCCTGGGGAGTTTTTAAACTAATATTTGATTGTAGGGTTTCTTGAAGAATTGCTCTGTATGAGTCCCAACCTGTTCTATTGTTATAAAGTGATCTGAAGATAAGTCAAGATTGCAGATAATATCCGTATAGTTAGAAGAAATTCCATTCGTGACAAAAAAGTCTAGCAAATCAGGTGTTTTATTATGGTCCGTGGGCCAGTATGTTGGCGCCCCAGTTGATAGGTATCCATATTATTCTTCTCGTAGGAGGTTATATAGTGCCCTACCCCTAATGGTAATTAGCCTAGATCCCCAGTAGATGTGCTTACAGTTGAAGTCTCCACCGCATATGAATGTACTGCCAAGTGATTGGAAAAACGGCTTGAGGTCCTCCTTGGTAATATTATGTCTTGGTGGACAATAGAGAGCAGATATGATAATTGGGTTTGGTAATTTACAAACTTGTATTGTTGTTGCTTGTAGGCATGGATCCTCATATTTTTGTAGTTCATAATGAACTATTGAGCTCTTTATGAGTAGCGCTGTTCCGCCGTGGGCGGTACCATCCGGATGTTCCGTATGATAGCATGTATAATGCGGAACTCTTAGATAAGATCTGTCCGTAAAATGTGTTTTTGATATAAGAAATATATCTATATTATGAAGTTTTGAAAATAATTCGATTTCTTGAATTTTTGATTGGATGCCATTCGCATTCCATAAACATATTCGTAAGGACTTATTACTGGGTGGTAAGTGGTTTGAATTGATAAACCTGTTTTGAGTCTGTGTGTCTGGTTTCAGTTTGTTTTGTAACTCTTTGTGTACTGTACAGCCTCTATAGTTGGAGGGATGATCACCGCCACATAAAGCACATTTAGCCGGCAAATCTTTTGATGCGGTCCTCCACATTTAACGCAAGCGTAGGGACGGTTACAGTAGGTTTTGGTATGGTTATATTGTTGACACCTCGTACACTGGATAATTGATGTATTTTTACGTGGCGGCTCCACTTTTATAACGTGATTATTTAAGAATTTAAGATTGTAAATGTCTTTATTGTTTTCAGCAAGTTCCAAGTCTACAAAAAACATTGGTAAGGGTAATTTTGTAATTCTGTGTTTGATGTTTGTTACAGCTCTTACTTTGAAACCTTTCGCTATTTCGGTAGAGGGTACAGTAGGATGGAGGTTACGAATGACAACTCTATAAGCTTTATTTTCTCTCATCTGATATAGGTGGTAAATTATATGTTTCCTTCATGAATGTTACTAACTTACGGTATGTGTCTGGAGTATTTGCACTTAGCTTAACTATATTGTCAGCCATTGTTTTTGTTTTATATTGTTCTATTTCAGTAACAGCTGTTAGAGCATTTATCATTTTATTATAATCTGTAACTCCATGTACAAATATCGGAGGTAGTCTGGGTATCTTATTTTGTTGAACAACCGGTGCGACGTCAGTAATATCCTCATTAAGGCTATTAAGGGCAGAATATCTATTAGTTTGTGTGACATGTACTGCTTTATTTTTTGCTGATTGTTTTGTTATTCTTTTCCTTTTTCTGTTTTGTACACATTGTCATCCTTTATTGGGCATTGTATTCAATTCCACTTCACTATCACTATCGGGTGTATTTATTCTGTTTAATAAATTATTTGTCGGTATGTTATTTAGTTGCATTGGTGTAAAAGTATGATTAGTTAATGTATGTATTTGAGATTGTAAATTTGGGATCTGAACATTTGGCACATATGTCAATTTGTTGTGTAAATAAGGAGTATTGATAATAGGAAATTGGGTATTTACCTGACTATCCATCGGGGCGAAGCTATTATGTGATTGAGATGCTAGCTGCTGTGTTAATTGCGTTGACGAAATATATAAATTATTATTGCTGTTGCATGCCATTTTAGTAGCATGTGGATTGGTTTCATATAACTATTTTACGAAATGTGAGTTTATAATTATTATACTTCACTCAGATTAAACCAGCGTTACAAACTTTAAATTATTTATATAATATATATATATATATATATATATATATATATATATATATATATATATATATATATATATATATAACTAAAGCGGTCCGGCATGACAATGGGGTTGTGCCTTTGCAATATATCAGTCGTGTTGCTGTTATCTCACAGGTTTACAGCGAAGGTGTTGGTATGATTTTCTAGACGAACAAGATATTTTTTACTTATACACTTTACTACTCCTTTCACTGTTTTAACTTTAAGGTTACGATTGATGACTTTGTTTTTCACGTATCAATGTACGTATACCATTTTCCTTAAAATTTTTGGTTGAAAACATTCTTTTATCTTTAGGTTTGTATTTCTTGAAGTTCCCCACAATTGGAGACCATAGATTTATATCGGTTTTAAAATGATTTTGTATATTAGGGCCTTGTTTCTTATGGTTGGTTTGGATTGGCGCCGTAATAACCAGTTTAGTTTAGAAAACTTTAGACCCACTTATTTATATTTATTAAAGATTTTTCAAGTTGATCATCGATCAATGTATATGGTGTTTTCTGCTTGCGGAAGTATATTGTTCAAAGCTACTCCTGGGTGTGTCTCTCTTCAGAGTGGAAGTGAGGGTCATTTCTAGGTTTCTTCATGCATTGTCGGGATTTTCGTCAGATACCAGTATTACAGTATAATTTGCAAACGTGGTGATAGTTGTACAATTTGTAACAAAAATATTCGCTGCAAATAACAGGTAGAAAGAAAATCCTAATACGTTTTTCTGTGGGACTTCGGACTTTAATGCGTGTACATGCGTGAGTACATTTTGGACTTGAAAAATTAGGAATTGATACTAGGTGTGAGAGGTTTTTCTTAATTTTGAAATATAACCCTACGTGGTAGACTTAATTTTTTAAGTAATAACTTTTCAAACACTTTAGCTAGTAGTAGTAATAAACTAACTGTGCGGTAAGAAGTTCCTTCCTATAGTGGGTTCCCTGGTTTAGGTAAGAGTATTATTTGGGACGGAAAAAAATTATTAATTTTATTTATTTTTTTAGAAGTTCTTTTATAATTTTTCCTGCGATCAAATCATAGTTATGTGTTTCTTTGAATTTTATTTGGAAACTAAATTTAAATCGGACTTCCATTAATTTAGATTTTTTAATTGATAGGATTAGTTGGTCTGATGCGTCTAGGTATCGCAATATTTCGATTTTTTTCTTCTGTAGCTAATTCAAAAGGCCGTAGTTCAAAAACATTTATTATATGGGTTGCAAATGATCAGCCTTTTCTTGCTCAATTTTGGCACTGCTTCCGTTGGGTTTCAAAATTGGAGGTATTGCTTCCTATGGTTGCTTCAATTTTCCATAATGAATAATCCGATGTTTCCGTAACAGATAGAGCAGGAAGATAACCTTGCATAGTTTGGTTTTTATAATCTTAAAGCAGCACTTTTAAACTTCGTGTTGCATTGTTTGGTCTATTTTCTCCCTTTAGAAATATAGTGTTCTGTTAGATTCTGCAGAGTCTTCTTTTTTCAGCAGTTCTGTCTTTTATTACCAAGGGTAACATATTTTTTGTATCGCTGGTTTGTAATAGGGGGGGTTGAATTCCATGTCGCGCTTTGTATGCTAAGATTTAAGTGCT
Source organism: Sinelater perroti (assembly GCA_036346155.1). Classification (NCBI taxonomy): domain Eukaryota; kingdom Metazoa; phylum Arthropoda; class Insecta; order Coleoptera; family Elateridae; genus Sinelater; species Sinelater perroti. The sequence continues at coordinate 4,167,390 of JARFIY010000046.1, read as the reverse complement.
TTACTGCTTCATCGATTTCATCTGCAAGCTTAAGGAATATTTCCAGGTTTATGTTTTTGTTAACTAGTTTTCTAAACGTGTCCCATTTGGTCTTTTCATTATAGAGTCTTACTGGTTTTTGCCTATAGATTATTTGTGAACTTAAGGTAATTATAATCGGAAGATGATCTGATGACATGTCAAAACATTGTTTAATACTTAGATAATTTTATGCTATTTTTTTATAATACAAAAATCTAATAAGTTCGGAATTTTTTCCTATCTGTGGGCCAGTATGTAAGCTGTGTAATGGTGAGGAAGTTGAAGTATTCTGCTGCGAGTGACCTAAATAATTCCCGACCTTTAGTGGTTGTTACTGAAGCCAATCTTGGAAGTTAGCATTGTAGTCTGCGCCGGTGATAAATCGTGCTCAGAGTGTTTAAAAAGATTAGGTATAGTGTTCCGCTTTAATATTATGCTTTGGGGGGGGGGGGCTATATAGTACTACGATTGTGATTGGTCCATCCCGTCCTCTACAACCACACTTGTAGTCTGGGTGTGCTCTTGGATATATTTTTCTGTTTGATAGTGATTAATTGAGCTTTTTTAATTACTGCTGCTCCCCCCTGTGCCGCTCCATGAGGCTATTGGGTATCGTACATATTAAAATTTACTATTCTGAGTTGGCTTCTGTCCGTGAAATGGGTTACACAGATGGAAACTATATCTAACTCGTGCTTGGTAATAAAGTTTTGTAGTTCTTGGGTATATCGTGTGGGTACTTTCAGATATGCTGGTGGAAATTTTTTTCTCTTTAAACTCTGGTATACTTGGCACCCTTTATAGTTTGCGGGATATGAACCGTTACATAAAACATATTTAAGTTCAGGTTTTTTGTTTAGTGTAAGTTTTTATTAGGTAGTTTGCTAGGCATTTTACATACGTGATTTGATGCGAGCAAAACTTTGTGGTGTGTCCAGATCTTTGGCAAGTTGGATGTTGTGGAATTTTCTTTTTCTGCTGTGGTAACTCTATTATAATTTTTATGTGTAGTAAGTAATATGTTTGGGGACGCGGTGGCTCAGCAGGTTCAAGCAGTTGCCTCTGTCCTCTAGCCGGTGCGCGCGAGTTTGAGTCTCGCTCAACGCATGGGTGTGTATGAATGTCCTAGCATTTAAGTGCATGTTAGTGGGCACAATAAGCCCTTGAGGCTACAGTGCCTGTAAGTGCGCCAAAAAAAAGTAATATGTTTTGTATTTTTTTTAAATTTTCACAAGGAGCAAGAATAAGGAAAAACATAAAAAGTGGTTCTTTGGTAATTCTATGCTTGGGATTGTGTATATTTGTAACTTTTTGTTCGTGACTTTCTACTTTAGCTTTTAATTTATTTACATCACACTTTTAGTTTTAATAGCCTCGCTATTAGGGCTCTATAGATATCTCAATTTTCCAGCCATTTAGGCCGTCACTAAAAATAGTTAATTTATTACACGGAAGAGGCACAACCGCATCCACGTTCTTGCTTCGAGAAATTCAAATGCAAACTCTTTTTAGCACTTAACACAGGATAAATCTGCTATTTCAGCTCTGCCAAGATAGCGAAGATTCTGCAGCAACGCTCCTTACTATTAAGACGGCGACTATGGCGGCAGGAGTGATATCAGGAGCAAAGGTAGGAGTGGCGACGAGGAGCCCCAGGTTAAAGTAGACCATAACGGTAACAGGCGCACATACACGCCAGAGGGTCGCAGGTCTGCAATTGCGGAAATTATTTATAGTTTTCACAGTGAGCGTGGTGTACACTTATAAATGCCGCCACTCGTAACTCAGAACGCGAACTGATGATGCAACATGCAGCACGTCCGCTCTGTTTGAAAGCACGAGCCGAACTATGATAAACAAAACCTGAAAGTTGAGTTCCGCGAGGCATAATCGCAAAAAATAGAAGAGCAAAAATAACAACAAGAAACGATATCCCTTGAAAACTGCCTTGTTCCTATAATTTTAGGATAGGTTGTGAACGCGCATTTTTGTTAGCTGATGATAGCGCAACCGTGGGAACCCAAATTCGCGGAGAAATGGTCGTATATATTATAGTTGAGTATAAGCAATACAGTAGACAAAACCATTTTTCAAAATTCAAATTTTCATTTTAGATAAAGTTATGCCCAAAAACTTTTGTTGCCATACTTTAGCAGTATACTTCTGGATAGTTCTTGTATGTTTCTTCACTTTGTCATTTATATCAGCTCATTATTAAATTTGTATTTTCTTTCTTTTTTTTATTGTAAAGCCGGAAATTACGCAACACTCCCTACACGTTGCGTTCTAACAAAAGCTCTCACAAGCGCGCAGATTCAGATTAGCTGGAATTTATTGTTTCTACTATCACGCTGGCTTTCGTAATTAATTAAAGGTAGGTTAATGCTGCTGTTTTTAAATACTCACGTCGGGGCACCTCGCCGCGGCGCGCCGCAGGTACGTCGGCCGGCGATAAAGTTCGTTGCCGGGACGCCGGCCCCATAAATAAAAAAATAATTATAGACGTCATCACTCATGGAAACGAGCGCATAGCATAGGTGCGATTATTAGGAGCCGATCTTAAATTACAATACATCTTTAATCATGTCAAACGGGCCATGCCGGGCACTTCCTTGAACGGCCGCCTCCCAGCGCGATTACACGATAACCGCGTAATTTACGGTCCCACACCCTTCCGATTCTATTACGATAATTTTAACACCTGTACTTAGGCCCAGTCGGTGCGAGCGAAAATCGCCCCTAATTACAGGCCTCCCAAAACGCCTAATTGGCGCGGCAGCGCACATATGCGCCGCGGCTATTCCATTACGCGCCCCGCGCGTTTAATTTCACGTCCATCGCGCGGCGCGGCGCGCTAGCCCCGCTGATTAATGGAAGATCTGGACGGAATCGAGCCCGAATGGCCCACGGTAGCCGGACGAACCGCCGTGTGCAGCTCGTTCCTCCAAATTGAATATAAATCCCCGGCTCCTCGAGCCCAGATTGATTGCGGAGGTAATTCCGTGCTGTCGCAGCGGGCCCGCGCGCCCAGGTCGGCTGATTGCTGTAAATCGCTTTTGGGCCGGGAATTTTCGAGATTTATCGCTTCGGTGACAAGCTGGCCCCTGGCATGAAATGTCAAAAAAGTAGGTCACAGGCGCGACTGAAAACGCTTTTTAGTAATTAGCTTTGGATGTTTGGCAAGCCAACGAATGTTGGGGATGTTGAAAGTTCTCGGTGATTTAGTTGCGGACTGAAAACTGACATTTTTAGGCCTTCGTTTATAAACGCTTACGGCCCAAAAAAGAAATTCATACCAAGCTAGGCAACTGACCCACTCAATGGAATTACGATAAGAGGTAAAACGAGTGTATTCTTAGTTTACTGTCTAATTTAAATTCACTCTTAACAAAATCGAGTATTAAGTAAATATCATGTATTGTAAATGTTCTGTGGAGAACTTAATTCTGGTTGGGTTACAGCACTAAGTCCTGTAGCCATTGTCGTTGCAATCGTCTCATAATAACTGGTTTGTTAGTGAGTTGTTCAACAATGTTAGAACGACCTGGGAAATTGTCATTGCATTTGGCCGAAAGTTTCTTGATTTTACTGAGCACCTGGAGAACTCCTAGATCATAGTGGAAGATGTCGTTGGTCACGTACCAGGGAACGTTGACTACCATTCGGAAGGTCTTTGATTAGAATCTTTGAAAGACTTTAGTAAGCGTTTCAAAATAATTTCGTAGAGTAGGATTTTGTTTGAGAAGAATAATTATGAGCGTCTTCCAAGTAACCATGTCATTATTTTTTGAGTTTTAAGTTCAGTTGTTTCCTATTGAGTGTAATCTAAGTGAGCTTTTGGCCGAGGTGCATCCTGAAGTATTTCACTTCGGTCTTTATTGGAATGAAACCGTTGCTGATATAATTTGTGCAGATTTATCCGTGTTAACGGTAATTTTCCATTTGCGAAACCAGTCTTGGAAGAAGTTAAGGTGTCTTTGGAGCTGTTTGATTACTATTTACATGATCGGTTGACTGACAGAATGCTTGTGTTGCCTGCGAACGTGGCTACTACAGTATGGCCTGTGGTTGGTGCATCTAAAATATAGAACAGGTGTAGTAGTGGAGCCATGACACTGCCCTACAAAACTTCAAAAATGATTTGATTGTCTGGTATTGCATTGTTTATTTTAACCTCATAAGTTCTGTTTGCCTTTGTTTGTTGCCCCATCCGCAAGCATTAACCCGGCCTAAGGGAAATCAGAGCCATTTTCTCTGAATCCACTTAGGTAATTCTCAACAGGCGCATCCACGTCGCGGAGGTGGGCTGACTATTATCTCAGTGTCTAAGTTCTGCTGGGGATCCAAGCGGTGGGGTATATCGCATCTAGGATACGAACAAAGACCACATTGGCGAAAAAGACGGAGAATAAGAATTTCGGTACGGCGGATTCTGCATAGATGACAACTGAGTCTCTAGGGATTGAATAGAAACAAGATAAAAGACACTCATTTGTCCTTGAGAAGAAATCTCAAAAGGTGGAGGAACCAACCATGGTCAACGGCGTATGGATACAGAAGGCAAAGGGAAACCACTAAATTAAAGGTTCACATAAAAATCCCAAGAAAACAAACATGGCAAATCGTATATATATTAAGTGTTAAGAATCCCTACGAAGAAAGCTAGGGACCACCCAAAAGTGGAAAACAGAAAAAGTGCATTTAAAATTGAAACATGGAATGCCAAATCCTTATTTAAAGCAGGAAAGACACAATATTATTAAAAAATGCGGAAAATGAACATAATATTCTGTGTGTGACCGAAGTTAGATTACCCGGAACAAATCAAATTGATATCGACGACTATACAATGTATTATGTAGATAACAACGACCCGCAACACTATTATTGCGTCGCAATAATAATTTATAAAAAATCCAGAAGATCCATTCAAGAGTTTGTACCAATATCAAACCGAGTTGTCCTAACACAAATAAAAAAATTCCCAAAAAACAAAAACCTCATACAAGTATATGCACCCACGGCGGACAAACCCGATCTTGTACAAAGACATCAAAAACCTACTAAAATTACTGATAAGAATTAAGTGAATATAGTCATGGATGACTTCAATACAAAATTAGGCAAGGGGCGAGTTGAAGATATTGTTGGAAACCATGGCCTTAGAGAACAGAATGATAGAGGGGATATATTGATACAGTTCTGTAACGAAGAAAACTTAGTGGTAGTTGTTTGAATTTTTAAATTAGGGCCGGCCGTCTTTTGGTTCCCTCTTGTTATTTCGAATTTGAGATATCGCCGCGAATTTGTCCGAGCACGCGTTGCGCTGATATATAGGCCGCGGTTCGCGCTTAGCCTTGCGTTCGCGCTTTGCCTTTCGTGCTTCGCCTTTGCTTGTGCTTCGCCTTTTGTACGCGCTTTTGGCTTTTCGGGCTTGGCCTTTTGCTATGTTCTCGCAGGCGTCGTTCCTTTTGAATTTAGTTTGTGACAGTTTAAATTTTCCGTAAGACGAGAGGATTTTTAACCGAGAGTTCGCCGGCGGATTTAATTGGCAGCAGAAGTTTTCATTTTCTGCGAGGCTTTTTTTAAAAGCCAATTTTGTGTGGCGAAATTCGATATTTTGCCGACCAGATTAACCTCTTCCCGGAGGTCCTTTTATTTGCCCATTGCATTTCGGAGTTGAAATTTTTGCCGGTAAAAAACTCGGTCTATTTTCTTTGCTCTGACTCGGCAGGGAACTTTTGCACCAAGAAAGACGCTACCGTTCGACTCCGCTTTGAAGATTAGGGTAACTTGTCTTATCTTTTTACCTCTACCCTTATATCCTTTTCCTGGATGCCCCAGGACCATCAGCAGGGAACCGATATCTGCGGGAAAGCGCTGTTTCTACAGGTTAGTGTTTTTAGCTTTAGCTTTGTTTGAAGTTGCTTTTGTTCAAATTGAAAATTACCGTACAGTCCACTTTTCCGACCGCACCAATAGTAAACACCTGGTTCCAACTCCCAAAAAGGCGACTGTACACTTGGAAAGGACCAGGAAATAACGAAGAAAATATCATAAGAAATCAAATAGATTAGATACTGATAGATAAATGATATAGAAACGGAATTAAAGGTGTACGAACTTATCCTGGATCAGACATTGGATCTGATGATAGTTAATCCATTAAATGTTATTAATTTACTGCTCGCGTATTTTCAACACTTAATATCGAATAATGTTAAAGACATTTAAATAAAAGAACACATCCAAATAATGCTTTTGAATTTGATGAAATCAATAATGCAGAGATAATAGCGGAAACACCTTTAGATCTTCGAAAAGAATTTTAAAAACCTAATACTCGTATTGTGAAGGTCATTGATTGATCCTAAGCAATTTATAGATCAATGCATGAGCAATGAGGAACCAGTAAGTCTTGAATAAAAAAGAAAGGCCGTTAATATTGGAGGAACGGGAAAAAAAGAAAAAAACTATCTCTCTCAACAATTCAATACAAATTTAGAAAAGTTTTGTCTGAATGACAGTTACGGTGTTAAGTTCATCAGATTCATTAAGATAGTACATAGACGGAAAAAATCGTAAAAATTTGCAATTATACTTTCGAAAATTACAAATCTGCTATTGATACTAGTTCGATAGTGCATGGCAAATGTGATGCTCATGGATGAAAAGCTGAATTTACATATGAGGAATAATTAAATTACTAATTCATAACAATTCATAACAAATTCAAGATCTTTTTAAATATTCATGGTACAAGAGTGGCTATCTTGTTGACAGATCAGAAAATTTCGAAAATTCTGTACTTTTCGGTTTCAGTGATTCATGTGCAACACATTGTAAAATCAATGGTTGTGATAATGTTGCTATAATTTGATGTTCTTGACGCAAAAATCGTTAATTTTAAAACACTTTTTTAAAAATTATCATTATTCCTCTGTTTATAATCCATAAAGCTTTAAGATATATTGCAATATATTCTATAAGAATAATTTTCTTTTACAATTACTTGTGGCATCAAGAAAATTTTATTGTTCATACAGGCATGTGTCTAGATAATTATGAGTAATAATTTTCTGAATGAAATTTAGTGTTGCTATCCACTTTCTCTTTTTTTATTTGAAATGCGTCAAGATTAGCTTACTCATTGTTTTATAAAAAATGTTTTTTCAATTCTAACTACAAGCGATTTGGTAATTTTTAGGTTTGAAAGAAATAGAAGTTAATTCTTATAAAAATAAAAGATAAACCTTTCATGGCTTTCAAGGGTAAAACAACCAACTTTTGAACGTGCATGTAGAAAAAAGTATTAATTTTATCATTGCTAGGTTATAAATTTACAAAGAATCACTAAAAAGTTGTATGGTAGATGTAAAATTATATCATAAATATAAGTACAACCAGTAGACGTAAACTAATGCCCTGTATTTACGCTTACATCAATTTTACAATAATTATTTGTAACAAATACATATAAAAAAGTTACAGTTGTTTAATGAATAACTATTTTTCCACTAAAAAGAAGGTCAGTAGCAAAAGGTAAAATTTAGTCTCCACGATTATCTGTTTTTCAGTTTTTTTTCTTTTGAAAAGCCTAAAAGACGTCAACTTTGATTTACTGTATTCTTTATAAAAATATTTTCAAGAAATTCTAACCGATTTTGTAATTTTTAGAATAAAATTTCAAAAAATTTGCCCTTATAAAAATAAACGATGAATCCTTTGGGGGCGAAACTTTTTTTTTTTTGGAGCGCAGCACTGCAGCCTCAAGGGCTTATTGTTCCTACTAACATGCACTTATTCTAGGACATTCACACATACCCATGGGTTGAGCGAGACTCGAACTCGCCTGTGCCGGCTCGAGGACAGAGGAATGATCTTGACCAGTAAGCTACAGCGGTAGCCCTTGGGGGCGAAACTACCACAATTCTGTTCTTTTCCAATAACAATTAATTTCCATTTTGTTTTGTGAGAATATCTCAAATAGAACTTCTGAAAAAACTGTTTTTAAGGGAGAACTTTAGAGGTGACCTTCAACTCTTTTATTTTCCTGCTTTCTACAACATATCTAAGTTTCATTAAAATTGGTGGTAGATACTTAGATAGTGTTTCTTGTTAGTACAAGGTGGTTGAAATATGGTCAGGACTGATTTTTTTACAAAAAAAACAAATTGCCAAACATTTACTTGCACATATCAATTTTCAACGTACTCCCCTCCGGAGTCAACACATTTTTTCCAACGTTATGGAAGCATCCTGATGTCCTTTCCAAAAAAGGCTTTTCTTGGCGACATATCCACTCCAAGTCTCAATGACGACGTCGTTATGCGCAAACCGCATGCCTCGCAAGTCTAATTTGAGCCTTCCAAACAGGTCGAAATTCTCTTGGTACCAAATTGGGACTGTATGACGGATGTAGCAGAAGGTTCCATTTCAATTTGCGGAAGGTTTCTATTGTTGTTTTGGCCGTGTGAGGGCGTGCATTGTTTTGAAGAAAGACTATCTGCTTTCCACCTGTCTTTCGCTTGGATCGGATCTTTTCCTTCACGTCTGTTGCCGGGAGGTCTGCATTGACTGTTCTTGGATCCGTCAAAAAGTTTACACAACTTCCTGCCAGTCCCAGAAAAACGTTGTCATCACTTTTTCTGCCGAACCGCTCTTTCGCGCTCTCTTGAGTTTGAGAGAACTGGTATGCCGCCGCTCTCGTGATGACTGCTGGGATTCGGGAATGAGGTAGTGCGCCCACGTTTCATCGGTGATCGCTATAGACTTCAAAAATGCATCACCTTCATCTTCAAACTGCTGTAGGAGACGACTGGCAGTTTTCATGCGCACCATTTTGTTCACACCCGTCAAAGTGCGTAGTACCCACCGTGCATTCACCTCGCGATAATACAGGTGGTTTTTCATGTCTTCTACACTACCAACACTCATGGACAGCATTGCTCCACGCCTATTCTCACGAATAAGGGCATCTGCACGTTCAGTGTTTGTCTTAATGACAGATGTTTGCGGCCGACGATCATGCGGTTCATCCTCCACGCGTCCTCTGCCCTTACTTACACCTCTCAAACAGACAGCACCCTGAGAGACATTCTTCCCCATAATATTGTTAGAGTCTGTGGTGAATTTCAGCTGATGGAAAGTTTTCTCTAACGAGGAATTTGATCACAATGCATTGTTGCCCACTCTGCGGTACCTTCTGTTCACTTATCACTCTAGCAACTTACAAATAGAACTGAACAGGTTCTAACCCGAGCAAGAGGAAGGGTGGAGGTTGTGGATCCACTCTCTCAAGGTCGCATAGCTGTTCCGCAGTGCGGCTTGTTTACACATAAATCAGTCCCAATCATATTTGAACTACCTTCTAGTGCAACGACATCTTGTCTGATTTCATTTACACGTTTTCAGGGGAAGTGATAATGGAGGATTCTATTTGGGATATGACGTGTTCGGTAGACTAATTAAATACATCAAGACCTCTAATTGTATTCGAAAATAATATATAACTTGCTAAAAACATCAAATATGCTAGAAACAAAATTAAAAGAACAATTCAATAGAACAGATAAAATGAGATTCAGATTGTGAATGAGATAATGATAAAACAAATGATGATCCCAATAGTAATGGTTTCAGAGACTAAGTTACTGTCGATTTTTGTGACATAAATCATCATTATCATCTTCATCACAATCAATACCGTCACATTGTGCACAAAATACGCCTACATCCATATTCCGTTATTTTGAACTCTCTCCCAGGCTAATAATGACACGAAGGAAAATCTCATCGAACCGGAGATGGTCCGCAGTGGTAAGAACACCCAAAAGCCGAGATAAAATCATTACGTAATTTATTAATGGGCAGGGGGTGTAAATATTACTGACAATAGCGCCCCGCCGCGCCGAAGCCTGGACGAGCGGCCGGACTCCCGGACAAATTTGTGGCCCCCAGATAAAACAGTAAGCGGCGACTGATTTAAATCTCGGCCCCAGCAATTTGCATAATTCTTTGTACACAACAGTGTCGGACAAATCGTGGCGGACGAACAGAGACGAAACGAGGAGTCGAACATCGGCCCGACAGGCCGATGGGAGTATAACATGACGTTCGGTGTCGTCTCCGGAGTCGCCGGGCGTCGGAATCGAACGCGATACCCATCGCGGAGGAGCGACCCGCCTTGCGCCGCCGCCGGGGGCAGCGGGGCCGTAATCCGTTATTACGGAGCACGTGCGGCGCTCGTTACGCACCGCGTGGCGCACACGCGTAGGTGCAGCCGCCCCCGCCTCGCCGTCTGCCGAATTACCGAAAAGTAATTTTCGTATTTATTACCTGATCGGCTCGGTTCCGCTGGCTATTAACGACCGGCGGCGGCCGCCCCAGCCGCCCCGGCCCCGCCGTAACGAATGCCGCGCTCCCGCTCAAAAATAACGACCCATTTCACTAATTAAGCGCGCTTGCTAAATGAAAAGGAACCTAATTAGCTTTGTTATAAAACGGCGGGGGCAAACATCGCGGCGTAATCAATAGGCAGAGCGGCCGCGTTATTTTCATAGCCGAATTCCGCGTAAAAGGGTCGGCGAAAGCGGATATTGGAAAATCATCTATAATTATCAGCTGCGCTCTGTCTGGTCCCAATTTTATGCTGCATCGAGCAATTAATAACGCGGAAATATAAATTGCGGCGGAGGTACCGCTCTTCATTAAAACGAGCACTCGTTTCCTGCAGCGGCAACCGATTAAGCATTTTTTAAGAATAGCCTGCTTGGTTTAAGTAATTGGAAACTACAACGCCGCGAAGTTATGTACCATCTAAACAAAAGCTGAATTTAGCTACGTATAATTCATTTTTCTAATTTATTATCAACAATAGAAACATACATGCATATTACAAGTTTCATGGGCTAATTTGGTATTTATTTACGTCATGCTAAAAATAACACCCAATAGTGTTGTTTTTAAGTAATTTTAATAGATAATAGTAACGGAACATATATATAACTAATATAACATAAGTACCATTTGTAAGTAGAACTAAACATAGGCATTACTATATCTTGGTCATTTTCCGCGCAGGAATCATTAATAAGTATTACCTAATAAAGACTGAATGTTAGTGTTTGCATGAGATTCAAGTTTCTTTTACGTATACTATTTTGAGATCTTCATGAGAGATCCGATTTGATACGTATAAATGTCAACAGCAGAGGAACTAGAGCACCCCCAAAGTTCAAGCCCATATGTACAAATAAGTTTAATGATCGTTTTATAGAGTAAGATCTTATTTTCTAGAGACGAGATTTTCTTTCTATCTTCTTCTTCTTAAGTGCCGTCTCCTCTTAGAAGATTGGCTATCATTATATTCTCGACGTTGCTGCTCTGAACAATTCAATAGAACTGCAATTGTACCGTTGTCTCAGGTTACTCAACCAGGAGATGCGTCTTCTTCCTATATTCCTATTATCCTGTATCTTCCCTTGCATGATATTTTGTAGGATTTCATATCTTTCTCCCCGCATCACATGCCCCAGATACTGTAATTTCCGTATCGTAACTGTATTCAATACTTCTTTTTCCTTCCCCATTCTTCTGAGTACCTCACCATTCGTCACTCTGTCCACCCAGCTGATTTTCAACATTCTTCGATAGGTCCACATCTCGAATGCTTCCAGTCGATCACTGATGTTTTCTTCATCGTCCAAACCTCCATTCCATAAAATGCTACTGAAAACACGTAGCATCTCAACATTCTGATTCTTAGCTGTAGACATAAGTCTCTGTTGCATAGTATATTTCTCATTTTATTAAATATGGTCCTGGCCTGGCCAATTCTTGCTCTAATTTCCTCTGTGTATTCATTGTTCTCGTTGACAATAGTTCCCAGGTATTTGTATTTTTGTACCTTCTCCACTTGTTCTCCTCTAATCCATATATTTTCTTGTCGTTGTTGTGATTTTGTGATTGTCATAAATTTAGTCTTTTTGATATTTAGTGACAGACCCTTTTCTTCGCTACTTTCGACTACTAGATCTAATATCCTTTGTAAATCTTCTAATGACTCTGCCATGAGTATAGTGTCATCTGCATATCTAATATTGTTTATATATTTCCCGTTAACTTTAATCCAAATTGATATTTCTTCCAGTGCGTTCTTGATTATTTCCTCAGAATATACGTTGAAGAGTAAAGGCGAAAGCACACATCCCTGCCTTACTCCTCTTTGTATCTGTACTTCTTCAGTTAACTCGTTATCCACATTTACATTAGCAATCTGGTTGAAATATAACTGAGTTATTATTCTAATATCTTTCATATCTATATTTTTATCTTTAAGTAGTCGAATGAGGTAGTTATGGCGGACTTTGTCAAATGCTTTGTTGTAATCGAGGAAGCAGACATATATTGGTTGATTGATATCCATACATCTCTGAGTTAACATGTTCACTGCGAACAGGGCTTCTCTTGTGCCCATTGCTTTCCTGAAACCAAATTGGGTTTCACTAAAGTCTTGTTCTAGCTTTCTGAAAATTCTTTTATGCAATATTTTCAGAAATATTTTAAGAGTGTGACTTATTAAACTAATTGTCCTATGATCATTACATTCTCTTGGTTGGCTTTTTTGGGTAAAGCGATGAATGTCGATCTGAGCCATTCTGTAGGGATTATTCCTGTATTATATACTGTATTATATAAATCCACCAACACGCCTATTTGTTCTTCCGTGATTAATTTTATTATTTCAGCTGGAATTTCATCAGGACCCGGAGCTTTATTGCATTTTGCCAACTTTATTGCATGTATTACTTCTTCTTCTGTTATATATGGTCCACTGTCTCGTTCTGTATTTTCTTCTATTGTTTCTTGTTGTCTTTCATCTTCGAATAATTCTTGGATATACTCTTTCCATCTTTCTAATTTACCTTTGATGTCGGGTATTATTTTACCATTTCTGTCCAAGAGGATATTATTTTTATTTGATTTTATTATTCCCGCCATTTGCTTGCAATTCTTCTATTTCTGCACATTTATTTGTGTACCATTTCTCCTTAGCTTCTCTAATCTTCCTTCTTATTTCTTTATGTAAGGTTTTATACATTTCATTGTCTCTATTCTTACGTTGTCTTCTGTTTTCCATCAGTTCCAGTATCTCATCCGTCATCCATATTTTATAACTGATAATACTTGGGGTCGTTATTGCTTTTTTGAATGCTTCTCATTTGTTATTTGGGTCTCCCTTCAAGTTTCTATCTATTTTTTCTTCTAGTTCTTTATTAATTTTTACCGCTAATTGATCTTTTGTTGCTTGGTCTTTTAATTGTGATATCTGTAGTTGTTTTTTATTCTGTTGTGATGTAAGTTTTTTTAATCGTGTTTCGATTTTTATTATCACCGGATTGTGGTCAGTTGCTGCATCTGCGCCTGGATATGTTTTGGCCGACTTGATGGAATTGCGATATCGTTTATTTATCAATACATAGTCTATTTGGTTTCGGACTATGTTGTTGTTATTATCTGCTGGTGCTCTCCACGTATATAGCCTTCTTTCTGGCAATTTAAAGAACGTATTTGAGATTATCATTTCCTGTTCTTGGCAGAACTGTTCCAGTCTATCTCCCCTCTCATTTCTTAGTCCCAGTCCGTAATTACCTATGATATCCTCCACTTCTCCTTTTCCTATTTTTGAGTTGAAATCCCCCATGACAATCGTGATTTCTCTGTTTTTTGTGATATTTATAGCTTGCTGAACGTCGTTATAAAATTGTTCTACTTCTTCCTCATCCTTATCTGCAGTAGGGGCATATACCTGTATTATATTCATTATTCCTTGGAGTGTTTGAGTTCTTAACATGATTGCCCTATCTGAGACAGGCATGAAGCTAATTACTGATTTACACAGGGATTTGTCTACTACTATTGCTACTCCATTCCAATGGTATGGGTCCTGAGTAGTATATCTTTGCTTTGTTAATTTGCATTTCCCCTGAATTTGGCCACCTGGTTTCACTCAGTCCCATTATGTTAACGTTAAGACGTTCCATTTCTTGAAGCACATTGTGGATTTTTCCTGCTTCATATATAGATTGGATATTCCATGTAGCTATCTTCATCTCTTTCTTCTTTCTTGCAGCTTTATTCAAAACCGTTCCCCCCGGAGATCCGAACGGGGAACTAGAGACTCCGGAACATTTTGCTCTGAATTCAGCCATATTGATTTTACTAGGGATGCCCAAATGGGCCTTTAATACAGTGGTTTCCCGTTGCCTTCTGTATCCTTATGCCGTTGACCTCCCTCGTAGTTCTTCCGCCTTTAGGACCGTTCTCGATCCCAGGGCAAAAGAGTGCCCTATTTGTAGCCGCTCAATCTGAGTCAGACGCTACTGCTAGTTTTGATCCGCCCCGGGCATTTTATTTCCCCGGTACCCGCCATATCTGACGGGCGTTCCCTATCCGCCACCTGGAGAGGCGCCCAGTTGGGGATCTAGCAACCCCGCTGGGTTTCTTTCTATAGTATAATATAATTTTTTGACTTTCAGGCCCATTTCGTTTCTTTTCTTTAAGATGTGTGCTTTCCAATTGTTTGCTGTCTATGCACACTTCTAGGTGTCTCGTGTTCTTTGATTGTGGTATTTCAATACCATTTATTAATAGTGATAAACAGTGTTCGCAAGATAAACATGACATAGATAGATTTACACACCCTTTGATCATTCAATTTCTTCTCGAGTCTATGTGGTTTTATACGTAGTGACTAGTTATTTGTGGGCATTCGTAGCAAGACAGGACGACAGTATTGTCTGCGAAAATCTGTAGCGTACACCAAATAGAGGCCCAAAAACACTGCCTTATAGAACACCTTAGTTTAGATTCTTAATTTCCGATACTTGACTATGGGACTTTACCTAGAAGTAGCGACCTTTATCAAATGCTTCCTAGACATACAATGGCTTTATTTATTACATCTACTATGCGATGGTATGATTGAATTAGAGAACGCTCGTATCTAAACCAAACAAAGGTTGAGAAAGCAATTCTTCTAAAAACGTAACCTCATAAATTCTTCTAGAAATTAATTTTACAAGAGTTTTGAAATTACGGAAAGCAAACTAATGGGTCTATATGAAGTTATACCATTCGGTGATTTTCCTGGTTTTGGTATCATACAAATTTGCCCAAATTTGAGTTGTGAAGGCTAATACGTCGGTCAAAAATTGCATTAAATAGTATTGTTAGAAAATGCTACCTAAACGAGGTAGTTTTTTTAGATATTAACAATTATGAGATCAGAGCCCGGAGTTTATCTGCTCTTTAAGTACTTAATTTTTCTCTTACTTTTGTGAATGAAAAGGGCCGAATTGGTAATTATATCTGCACTGGTGCCGTTAAGTAGTCTTCCACTTCTGTCTCAGCTTAATTTAAATAGTTATTAAAAACTTCTGATAAATGTTCAACAAAGACAGTTTATTTCATTATATAGCTTTCTAGAGGTAGTGGGCGTTATCCTGATAACATTTCAAGGTGTATTTCAAACTGATTTTTAACTGATTACTTAGATACTTATATCCTCTCTTGTCTTCTTTTGGCTCTTTTAAGCTAAGACTTTTTTTATTATTAAGTAAGTTGGAAATCAGAATCTATAATACCCTATAAGCTAATATTATAAATGTGATACTGATATTGTAAGAGCCCATCCAGTGAGGGATCCTCTTCAAAAGAGGTCGGTAGGCCAACGGCACTTGAATCTTCTGATAACTTGGTGGTGCGAAAGTTGTATATGATATGGTTGGTGATGTACCAAGGTGCATCGGTAATGGATCGTTGGATTTTAGATTGGCAGCGTTGCATAATAGCAAGGTTTGGTTTGCTAACACATCCCTAAAGTTTAATTCCATAGGACCATATGGATTTGATGATAGCCTTATAGATCAGGAGTTTCTTATTTAAGGATTAAGGGGGATGGCAACCTAGTAACCAGTGAGGGTTTTGATTCGAAGCTCGATGTGTTTCTTTTTTTTAATGTTGTGTTCCCTCCAGGTGAGCTTGTTGTCGAGGTGAAAATCCAAGTACTTCATTGTTGAAGATTGCAGTATCTCAACATTGTTCAAGTGATATGGAGGGTATGGCCCTTTCCGTAATAAGAAAGTCACCTGGGTTGACTTAGACTTGTTAACCTTTATTTTCCAGTCCTTGAGCTATTCTTCAAGTTGATTAAGGTGGGTTTGGACGAGTTTGAATGTGATGTTTAAGTCTGTATGCCTCGCAAGAATGATTGTGTCATCAGCGTATGCGCCTACAGTTGTGGTTTGGGGTGGTTATGAGGTCGGAGGTAAATAACATATAAAGGAAAGTTCCCAGGGCGCTTCCATGTCTGTCTGTTAAATAGGATTCCAGAAGCTTGTAAAATTGAGGAGGTAAAATTTGTTATATTTTATTTTTGAGTCCTTTATGTCAAACTTTATCGAACGCCTAGCGAATACCCAGAAGAACGGCTATACAGTAGGCTGATTGCTCAAACGCCACATTAATTTCATGTGTGATGCGGTGATACTGTTGTATAGTTGAGTGAAATCGACAGAAGCCAAATTGCTAATCCGGGATCCAGTTAGTTGCTGTGAATTCAGGGCCGAGGATTCGTAGCACAAGTTTCTGGAGGAGCTTGGAGGTCACAACTTATAGGGCGGTAAGATGTCGCACAGCTGGGATCTTTGCAGGACTTAGGCATGAATATTACTTCCGCTTTCTTGAATTCCTTTGGTCAATACTGAAGTCGGAGAATAGCGTTAAATATGTACTAGGTGTGGCAGAAAAGTAGTGAGACTGGCAACACTGCAAGCGATCTGGCAACGCTACGCTGTTGTCCTTGATAGAGCACGTGTATAAATACCCTCCCATAACTCAGTGGGAGATTCAACTCGTTCCGTTAACTACGTGATTTTTGTGACTGCCATTAGTGAAATTGTATTTTGGTTGTGCGTCACCCAAAATGGATCAGCGGAATTTCTTTCTTCAACTTCGAAACCGAGGAAAACATCGAACGTGTGAACACTCTTGTGAGATCAGACCTTCGTTTAACATTAAGAATGCTGAGTGAACAATTAAATTTGAACAGATTTACCGTTCATCAAATTTTGACTGAACATTTACACATGCGAAAGGGACCTCAAAAGGCATTCCTGTGGTTCCCCAGCCCCCCCCCCCCCCCCATACACCTGAACTCAGTCCCTGTGACTTTTTCCTTTTTCCTAAACTGAAAAATGTCCTCAAAGAATGTCATTTTGGAACTTCAGAAAACATTCAAAAGAGTGTAACGGACATGCTGAAGACCATACCGGTTGAAGACTTCCAGCGCTGCTACCAACAGTGGGAACAACGTCTCGATCGGTGTGCAGCTGCCCAAGGGAACTACTTTGAAGGGGATAACATTGATGTTTGAAAAAAATAAAAACTTTGGTAAATAAAAAATCAGTCTCGTTACTTTTTTGCCACATCTCGTATGTTAGAAGCACTATTTTTTTTCTTGGGAGCTCGCGGAGCAGTTTAAGTGTAATTTGGTCCGACCCCGATGCTGTCTTGAGTCTTAATCTTTGAATTTCAGATTTAATTGACTTCGGTGAGAGTAGCGGTATCGGAGGGGGTATTTCAGGTGGCGGTTAAAGGTCAGGAACTTCAACATCGGGTAGATCATCGTGTGGTTGAAATACTCCGGATAAGTGGAGTGCGAACAATTTTTCCTTTTCTTTATCGCTCTTGGCCCACCCAAGTGCTCGAAGGAATTTCCGTATTGGTGGGGATGGAGTTTGGGGTTTTAGGAAAGATTTGCTAGATCTCCATATTGAATTACCGTATCTGGTTAAGGTTGAGATGTAGCTGTTAAATGAGTCATCCCTCAGGATTTTGAGTTTTGCCTTCATCTGATTACCGAGGTTGTTCAGTTTCGTTTTATCTGGTGGATGATTTTGCAATTAAGCTCTGGCTTTCCTATTTTGAGCAACTATGAGTTTAACTTCTAGGGGGATATTGATAAATGTTCCGAGTTTTCTCTATACTTTGGAGGGGGTAGCTAAATGTGCTACTGATGTTAGCAGAGTATTAAAATTGTTTACGGCAATTTGTACTTTAAATAGATATTGTAAGCTAACTTTCAGGTCGATTCTTTCATGGAGAATTTAGCGATATTTGTCCCAGTCTGTTGTGGCGTTGTGAATCCGTTTGGGGAGTCTTTGAGTAGAACACGCGCTGAGAGTTATTATAATTGGGGTGTGATCAGATGATAAGTAATAGCTTGCAGAGATGTTTGTGTAGTTTTGTGATATACCAAGGTGCATCGGTAATGGATCGTTGGATTTTAGATTGGCAGCGTTGCATAATAGCAAGGTTTGGTTTGCTAACACATCCCTAAAGTTTAATTCCATAGGACCATATGGATTTGATGATAGCCTTATAGATCAGGAGTTTCTTATTTAAGGATTAAGGGGATGGCAACCTAGTAACCAGTGAGGGTTTTGATTCGAAGCTCGATGTGTTTCTTTTTTAATGTTGTGTTCCTCCAGGTGAGCTTGTTGTCGAGGTGAAAATCCAAGTACTTCATTGTTGAAGATTGCAGTATCTCAACATTGTTCAAGTGATATGGAGGGTATGGCCCTTTCCGTAATAAGAAAGTCACCTGGGTTGACTTAGACGTGTTAACCTTTATTTTCCAGTCCTTGAGCTATTCTTCAAGTTGATTAAGGTGGGTTTGGACGAGTTTGAATGTGATGTTTAAGTCTGTATGCCTCGCAAGAATGATTGTGTCATCAGCGTATGCGCCTACAGTTGTGGTTTGGGGTGGTTATGAGGTCGGAGGTAAATAACATATAAAGGAAAGTTCCCAGGCGCTTCCATGTCTGTCTGTTAAATAGGATTCCAGAAGCTTGTAAAATTGAGGAGGTAAAATTTGTTATATTTTATTTTTGAGTCCTTTATGTCAAACTTTATCGAACGCCTAGCGAATACCCAGAAGAACGGCTATACAGTAGGCTGATTGCTCAAACGCCACATTAATTTCATGTGTGATGCGGTGATACTGTTGTATAGTTGAGTGAAATCGACAGAAGCCAAATTGCTAATCCGGGATCCAGTTAGTTGCTGTGAATTCAGGGCCGAGGATTCGTAGCACAAGTTTCTGGAGGAGCTTGGAGGTCACAACTTATAGGGCGGTAAGATGTCGCACAGCTGGGATCTTTGCAGGACTTAGGCATGAATATTACTTCCGCTTTCTTGAATTCCTTTGGTCAATACTGAAGTCGGAGAATAGCGTTAAATATGTACTAGGTGTGGCAGAAAAGTAGTGAGACTGGCAACACTGCAAGCGATCTGGCAACGCTACGCTGTTGTCCTTGATAGAGCACGTGTATAAATACCCTCCCATAACTCAGTGGGAGATTCAACTCGTTCCGTTAACTACGTGATTTTTGTGACTGCCATTAGTGAAATTGTATTTTGGTTGTGCGTCACCCAAAATGGATCAGCGGAATTTCTTTCTTCAACTTCGAAAACCGACGAAAACATCGAACGTGTGAACACTCTTGTGAGATCAGACCGTCGTTTAACATTAAGAATGCTGAGTGAACAATTAAATTTGAACAGATTTACCGTTCATCAAATTTTGACTGAACATTTACACATGCGAAAGGGACCTCAAAAGGCATTCCTGTGGTTCCCCAGCCCCCATACACCTGAACTCAGTCCCTGAGACTTTTTCCTTTTCCTAAACTGAAAATGTCCTCAAAGAATGTCATTTTGGAACTTCAGAAAACATTCAAAAGAGTGTAACGGACATGCTGAAGACCATACCGGTTGAAGACTTCCAGCGCTGCTACCAACAGTGGGAACAACGTCTCGATCGGTGTGCAGCTGCCCAAGGGAACTACTTTGAATGGGATAACATTGATGTTTGAAAAAAATAAAACTTTGGTAAATAAAAAATCAGTCTCATTACTTTTTTGCCACATCTCGTATGTTAGAAGCACTATTTTTTTTGGGGAGTTTAGGTGTAATTTGGTCCGACCCCGATGCTGTCTTGAGTCTTAATCGTTGAATTTCAGATTTAATTGACTTAGGTGAAAGTAGCGGTATCAAAGGAGGGGGTATTTCAGGTGGCGGTTAAAGATCAGGAACTTCAACATCGAGTAGATCATCGTGTAGCCTTCTGGAAGTCGTCCTCCGGGATGCTGTTCAGCGCCCTCGTCGTTGCCGCTTGGATTGCTTCCACTGAGTCGAAACGATGCCCCTTGAGCTGCCTCTTGATCCGGGGGAACAGGAAAAAGTCCGGCGGTGCCACATCAGGGCTGTAGGGGGGGTGAGGCAACGTGGAAACGTCGAATTTGGCCAGGAGATCCCTCATAATCCATGCGCCGTGGCACGGCGCGTTGTCATGGTGGAGCTTCCACTTCCCCACCAGGTCTGGTCGCACGCGTGTGATCCGATTTCGCAGCCGTCTGAGCACTTCCACGTAAAATCTTGCATTTACAGTCTGTCCAGGAGGTACAAAATCCTTATGGACAATGTCACGACGGTCAAAAAATGCAATCAAAATCGATTTCACTTTCGATTTCGACATTCTGGTCTTCTTTTTACGGGGTGATTGTGTGGTGTGCCACTCTTTGCTCTGACGTTTTGTTTCCGGGTTATATTTGCAGTTGATGGTGTACCGCTGCTCCAAATTTCGCTCCATCGCAACGGACGACGAGGCGTCACAACGGGAGGTCACTAAAACAGTGGTCCACACTCAACTAACGCACACAGGTGACTGTCGCGAGTCGAAACCTGTTCCCAAGGCTCCCCTCCATAACATCCGGCCTTGCAGACCCCCCTCCATCGCTCCGCGCGCGCGGAAATAAAACAGTCCTACTACTTCTGGATACAACCCTATATCTTGATGGTTATTGTTGTATAGTTGGTAGTTTGGAATTTTAAGGTATGATTTTTCCGTGAAATATGTTTCGCTAATTAGCAGTATGTGTTTTAGGAATAGAATTACTTTGTCACGATGGTTTGACAGCACATTGGCGTTCCACTGTGCGATGCGGAGGAATTTATTCATTGTTTTGTTTGCTAATTAGCATAGTCAGCATGTTTAGAACCATGCTGTTTTATTGGATGAGTTAGGAGTACATGGATTTGAATTTTTCAAGGAATTTGTTAAAAGCAAGGCTAAGGGACTGTTTAGAGTATATATATTAAATATATGAGTTTCTCTGTTTACGGGTAGGGAGTAGAGAGTAGATGGTCTAGTGGTGGTGTTCCTGATTTTGTATCAGCTGTGGTAGTGTGCGTATCCTCAATAATTGGCCGGATGGTTACCTCTACACAGTGCACACGTTGCTGGCGTGCCTTTTTCTCTTTTTGTAGCTGGCTGTCTTGTGATCGCCGCTATATTTGACGCACACGAATGGGCGGGAAAAATATGCCTAGGTATAACCATACATTTGGCAGCGCATTCACTGTACTATATTTCTGCTTGTTCTTAGCGGATCTATTGTTATGCGATTGCGAAGTATGTGTTGAATGGTATATATGTTTTTATTGTTATCAGATAGTTCCAGATCTACGAAGAAGAGGTTTATTGGCTCATTTTTGTGGTTCTGTTTTTTGCGTTGATGATGTTTCTAACTTTGTGTCCATGTTTAGTGATTTCTGCTGTCCTCGGGTGGAATCAAGTGGTGGAGATTTTTAATGACCACCTTAAACGCACCTTCATCTTTTGGTTAACAAGTGTGATGAATAATGTTGTTATCGCGCATAAATCGTGCTAGTTTCCTGTACGTATCTGAAGTATTAGCTGTGATTTTAATTGTGCCGAACTTTTGGTGACATGCTGCTCTTTTCCTACTACTTCCTCGAGTTTTTTCTTTATTTCTGGTAGGTTCTGGACTCCGTAAACAAATATTGCAGAAGGTTTGAGTAATGTATCAGGTTTTGGTGTTTTGTTGTCGGAGGTTAGATCTTGGGAATTATCTAGTACGGTATATTTGTTGGAAGTGGTAGGGTATCTGAGGATTTATTGTCTTGTGTTTTTCTAATTTTCCTTCGTTTCGTGGCCTTAATAACTTGCCAAAGGTTCTCTTTAGAAGGGATATTGTCTTCCGTTTCGTCATCTGTCGTTGAGACCAATCTAATTAGATGTTGGGAGTTGTGAGGTAGGTGGATCCGTGCAGACTAAATTGCCATGAATTGTTCCTAATTTGGGGGAAAGTGATTGCTTGGTCTTGATAGAGGTTGACTTACTTGTGTGGTGTAAGATAATGGTATTTGACTATTTGTAAAGGGTTGGTTTTGTAAGATGTTTGGAAATTGCATGAGTTGAACACTTGTTTGAGGTTAGCTCTGTATATTATGATACATGGACTAGTTTAAAGAATAGTTAAAGCCAGGTCCATTTTCTGATGGAAATTTATGTTGTTAAGAGTGTTTCTTTCTTGCTACGGTTCAAGTTTGCAATACGAGATAAGGCAGCCGCAGCCGCGTTATAGAACAATGCACTTGACTTGAACTTGCTGCGCGTGTATCATTGATGTTTACGCTTCGGAATTCAAACGCAAAATCAACCTAAGATTTGAGTTCAAATTACGTGCGACATATTCTTAAAATTCAATCCAATCTGTACGTCGACTGTATTTTGTTGGACGAGATTCTCTAAAAATAGCGGTAGTACTAAGAGTGGCTATAACTAGTGAGTGATTCAATGATAAATGTTAACTTGGTTCAGCATTAACGTAGTTGTTTGAAATACCACTTCTTGCAAAGAAATCTAACAAATCTGGGCTTTTATTTTGGGGTACCTAACAATAAGTAAGAATAATTTCTTTTATGAATAACAATATATAGTTCTCTACCTCTTGTGGTTATCAGTCTGGATCCCCAGAGTCTCCTCCTACAAGAAGTCGAGATCCCAATGTATCGAAAAAAAAGACAGTTTTTCGTTTGTGGAGCGCTGTCTTTGAGAAGAGTAAATTGCAAAGATAACTAATTAGCAGGCAACCTTCTACTCTGTATTGTTAAAATAATGATAAATGATTGTCTTTCTTACAATGACAGTTGAACTACCACGAGCTGTGTGATCCAGATATTCCATAATTAATTCATATTACGATATTCTAAGGTATGCTCTTGCGATAAAATGAGTTTCTGATATGAGCATGATATCAATATTGTTTATGTTTAAAATGGTTAATATTACTTCTTTGTGTTGAATTAGACCGTTGGCGTTCCATAAAACTATTCTCAAAGATGCAGCCATTATGAAGTTAATTTGTTAATTTCAGCAGTGAAAATAGACAATGTCACACTATTTGATAAAGCAATTAATTAAATATATTTTTAAACTTATCAAGGAACTCGGTTAAGAATGTTTTAGAATCTATGGGTAAGTTTTGCGGTGTAGTCTAAGAGAATGATGGATTTGTTTTAAGGCGTTAGCATATCTTGGTTGTGGGTAGATTGGAACTGTAGTTTATTTTGTTTAGTAGGTTGTCTTCTATTCTTTTAAAAATGATAGATTATACAACTTTTGTAATTCGCAGGATGCAATCCTCGACATAATACACATTTAGCAGGCGTGTCTCTTGTTTTTTTTTTGCGAACTTGAGTGTTGTGTGCTCCGTCAGATTTCACACAGGAAAATGCACGATGACGATAACCTTTTATGTGATTTTATGACTGACACCTTGTGCAGTGCACTAGTTCGACTTTTTTAAGTGGACATATTTTGTAGGTACTTAAGATTGTGGATTTCCTTATTTTTTTCTGCCTCTAAATCTACAGAGAATAATGGCAAGGGTTTTTTGGTCGCTTTACTTTTAATATTATGGATATTTTTACAAACCCGATAAGAAGTATAGCGATCCAACAGCGTACAGACCAATAAGCCTGCTATCAACAATATCCAAGCTTTTTGAGCGAGTCATCCACAGACGTCTGACTAAATTTTTAGAGGATCGCAACGTTATACCTCCAATGCAATTTGGGTTTAGAAATTCCCACTCCACCAACCACCAGGTACTAAGACTTGTAGAAACTACTGAAAGAAGGTTTCAAAATGAGATTCATACTCTTATTGCATTTGTCGATGTTAAGCACGCCTTTGACCGAGTCTGGACAGACGGGCTAATATAATATTATAAATTGTTTAAAATATGAGTTCCCTCATACCTGCTGCAAATTATACGATCGTTTTTAACTGACAGAAGCTTTCAAGTAAGAGCAGGATCTTACGACATATAAAATCAAGGCTCAATTCTGGACCCAATCCTATTTAACACCTTTATGTCAGACATTCCAACCATTCCCGATAACGACCTTGCGATGAATGCCGACGACACAGCGACAGTAGTCCAAATTGCTGACATACATAAAGCAAAAGAAAATCTCCAAGAAGGTATAGATAAACTAAATTCGTGGTTCAAACGTTGGTGTATTAAAATAAACGCTACCAAATGCGAATGTAAAATTTTTACCCTACGAAGACCTACAGATCCACCCAACATAACTATTGATAATACCCCAATACCATGGACACCTAAAGATAGAGCCATTTAATATCTGACTATTCCAATTAACTGTACCATGAATAGCAACTAATGCTGAACTGATAGAAGATAAATTTAAAAAAAGGATATTTTTAGCTACAAAGCCATAATTTTAAAGTTCTCCTTTAATTTCTTCCACGGAAATCGTGGAATGTAGTGTAGGTGCCTTATAAATGCACAACAAGCTCTTTGTTTTTTGAATCAGTATTTGTGTTGTTTAATATTTTTGTCTAGTATTTACTTAATTTCTAATAATGTTCAATCGGTTTGACGTTAAGTTTAACTTGAATGTTTGTTATTGACTTTAAATTGCATTTTGTTGGTGAAGATACCAAACTTAAAATTTTAATCATGTCAGAGTGATTTATAACCTCTTGTAATAAATGTGAGGGGAGGTTTTTGGGATATTTTTAGAGGAAGTTTCAGTCGCATATATTGTATCATCGCTAGACCAAAAAATATGTTTTTTGCAGTACAGCATTGCTAGTTGGGCTATGGGCTTTTTAATATTAACTTTCTGTTTCTTAGAGTGAATTAGTATTGATTTTTTACGCTTAACTCTACCAACTATCTTCCTTATTTAAAATTTTATTATCTGACTCGGTATAAGCTTCTATGTCTGTTTAATTTTGATTTTGGTTATTTGCCGATGATAACTGGGACAATCGTTATTGATAGGTGGTCGATTGTGAGAACTATTGCTGATCGTTAGTCACCGACGAGGAAGGATTTTGGTATGATTATAAACTGTTTAAGAGTTGTAGTTGTTGAGATAATCCAGATGGTTCAGCTACAGGAGTTTGTGGTATTCATCGCCGACGCTGCGTATTATTACGGTATCGACTTTGATTTAGATTTTAGGTAGCTAATCTTCAACAATAACAATATAAAATAAAAAAATTGATTGATACTTATCTGAGATTCCAGCTAAACGATGACCTTAAAAATCATGAGAATCCAGCGAACGTGACCAACAAAATTTTGCACTACGAAACTCAAACGAATACAAATTCAAATTAAAAATATAATAATTTTTTAAATGAGACAGAGTGTAATGGATGTTTTTAAGCACGTGCAGAAGAATCATTGGCATGTTCCGGGACTTAATTTAAGATAAACCCTGCATATTCTACGTTTTCAAAAACTTGGCAATATAACACAAGAAAATTTCTGAATTTAGTGGATTTCAAAAAGATTATTTGAAAACTAAAAAAGTACAAAGGATAAGAAAGTTTTTTGTGCAATTCCTTGTATTCCTTCCTACCATTTGGATTAAAAAGAATTCTGAAAAAAGTAAACCAAACAGCAAAAATATACAAAAATAGCACTAATAACAGAAACAACTTATGCATATTAGAAAATTATCAAAAACTTATTTTAAAACATAATAATATCACATCGACACTTAAGCAAAGAATTTGAACTAAATAAAAAATGAAAAATGAAAGAGAATATAGAAAGGAACGGAACTATGTCTTTTCTAAATTATCGAATTGAATAAAAAACCTAAGATAAAATAAAAACTTATACACATATTGAAAAAACACTAGATATGTTAAAGAAAATAAGAAAAATATCCAAATCAAAACCATCGTTGAAATTACTGGAAATATTCTAATTGTCTGAAATGCAACATCAACGAAAGTAATGATAATAACAGAAATAAGAAATTTAAAATATAGATAATGGAGATTTAAAGAGTAAATATTTGAAAATATTTTTTTTGTTCATCTCTTTACCGTTAATAGGCCGATTCCTGTCTATTCTTCAACGATATTTGAGATTAGACCCTGTCTTTCCAACTGCCAATGCTCCTCTTGCCTTATGAAGATCTATCTACCTTTATAAATTCTTGAGACGATGTGTACCATAGTACACATTCGTCTTATTTATTCGTTTTGTGTTCCGTCCAATGTGGTTTTCTAAATACTTTCATTTCGATGACTGTCATTAGTTTTTGCGTTTTTCCTGTGTCCGCTCTTGTTTCTGTTGTATATGACATTGTTTTCGTCTCTTTTCTTTTAAAATAATTGTACTTTAGCATACCATTTCGACAACACACTATTTTATTTGCTTTTGATATTTGTTATCGTACCTCATTTAAGGTGTTGCCTTGACTTATTATTTCTAAATATTTTATCGACATCACCATTTCCTATTATCTTTAACTGACCGTTTCCTATTCTGTATCCTTTTTAATTGTCTAGTCTTTTGATTATTTCATTATAACGTTGAAGAGTAATGGACTTAATGAGTCATCTTGCTTTTTCAACTGGAATGAAGTCGCTCAGTTTAACGTTTGATTTTTCCGTCATTTAAAATTTTATAATTTATAATTTTTTGAACCAATCTGTTCTTATATAAGTGCTTTGTGAATTTATTTTATATCGCATTAATATTTATTTTTGTTTTATGTAAAAGTCTACTCTTGTGTATTGATTTCTTTACCCTTAATCTTTATTTAATTGGGACTTCTTACATATAGTATTTGAGAAAGGGTTGTTTTTTTTGTTTAACATGATGTAGAAGTATATTTGCGTTGTTTTTTGTGATCGAAGAAAGTATTGTTTATCGGGAATTTAGTAGCTATACAGAAATGCAGCATTCGCGTTGTGCATTATTATTCTTAGTTTCGTAGAATCTTTATTTCACCCCCAGTACAATATTATTTCCTAATTGTGCATTAAAATCATCAATAACTAAACCTGCCGTATTCTTTGTTAATTAATCTATAGTTGTTTGCAATTCTACATATAACAACTCTTTCTATATTTCCGGTTTCTGCTTACCCCCTTGTACACCGATATTATGTTTAATTTTTGGCGATCCTTCTTTAGTTTTATGCTTAATAAACTTTTTATATGTGGTTTTTCCAGTTTTCTATGACGTTTCTATATTTTTATGAATTAATATCTCGATCTTCTTTTTAGTTCTTATATTCTTTCAACATCAATATATACTAGATCATAATTATCATACGACGTCGTTCTTTCTTTCTACTTATTATTTTTGCTTCCAAGTTTTCTATTTTACTCTCGCACTAGTCGTTACCGTTAAATCGGTCCTTATTTGAGACTTATGTTTGGTGGTTCGAACAGTTTTTCTTACCACGGAGAGGGTTTCAGTTTATCCTGTAAACTATTCTCCTCTTCCGGGATTGGGACCGGAAATCTATCCACTTGTCACCACAAGCGAAGTTTCAAAAAACATATTAAAACAAATTAAACGTTGATAAAAAGAAATACAAATATTAGGAAACTGAAACAGAAGGCTAAAGTATCATACTCGAACAACAAAATTATAAATGTAACTATACAGCATATAATAATAATGGTAAGGCCCTACGCCCCGCGTGGGAGCACGCCCTGCGAATTGAAAGGTTAAAGCTCTCATACGTTCGCTCTCTCTGCCCGGCCGTCGCGCACCATCTCTGATGCGGGGCGATGTGGCAAGCACCTTAGACGACCTTAGACGACCGCCATTATTACCCCTTGTTCGAATGAACGCAGGTACCTGATTATTTTTAGTGACTGAGTAGGCCACCCGCCAGGCATCAGAGAGCACCGGGAATTGAACCCGGGTCCGTCAGCATCGCAGCCCGCCCCTCAACCACGGGACCACGCTGGGTTATACAGCATACAGAAAACATATAAATGTAAATTTTAACTGCAGAAACAAACTTTAGGCGGTGATTCTTAATAGGAAGGGATGCAGAAAAGTTTATGTGAACTTATTTCCAAAAAATGTTCAGTAAGTCTATAATATCTGATCTTTACATTACATTACATTTGACGACATTATATTTATTTCTGATAACTTTAGAGTAAGTATTCGAAATCTATTAATACACCATTACAAAAATTTCGGGCTATACCCGAATGGTGTCACAAGCTGCAATAACACGTTCTTTAGGTCTTTCCGAATCAAGAACTGACTTAACATATTCAATCTTTTTTAAATGGCTCTAGTGTTATTGAGATACTAGCAAATGCTAACACTGCACTGAGCTAGAACTCCATCACACATCAGTCACATGATCTGCATATAACACATTTCTAAGAAATAGAGGCAGGATATCTCGCAAACTGTAGTAATTAAAATGTTTTGAAATAGTTGATGATGAACTTCAACCGTGGGTATTTTGCCTAATTTACGTGTAACTGTTGTGCCAAAGGTTGTTTTATCTGTGAATGGGATTGACGACGAAAATCCCATAATGATAGCAACCAATTGCAAATATTTGCATCAAAATCGTTTTCTTGGAAGAAAATTCCTTTGCAATAGTCTCTTTACACGTTGCAAATAGTAAGTATAGAAGAGATTCTCAGGTAAGATCGGGCTGTCGGGCTGCTTACTTGTAATTTGTATTGGGGATTATACTCACTGTCCTATAAAATACATTTTTTAATCGGAGGTGTACAAACATAACGCGCCCATTCTTGATGGTCACCCCTACTATCTAACAACCCAGTCTCAGACAAACGGTCACAAAAAGCTTTGTCATTCGGTGCTGTCTCTGAAAGGTAGGTTTTCTAGTACATCCGTACAGTCTCCTTATCATTTTTATTCGTTATTTGTTTTATTCGCGATTCGTATATGTAAATTATTTTTGTTTGTTTTCCACATAAATAACGAGCCATGTTAACAGCATTTCACTACACAGCCCGCTTAGGAATAGATTTGCAAATAAAAAGAAACGTATAAACCAACCTTAATTTAAATGAATATTCTTAGAATGAATTAATCTCATGAAAACAATTGTAAGAAGGGTCCCAAAAGAAACGCAGAATTTAATTTAAAAAAAAGTAACTTTATTAACTACCAAAGGGGTGCAAACGCTCAAGAGGTAGTAAATGAGATTACAATCTCGTTTGTGTCTGTGCGTGTGTGTGTGTGTGTCAGTGGACGATTACTCAAAAATTACTGGTCGGATTGA
Source organism: Sinelater perroti (assembly GCA_036346155.1). NCBI lineage: Eukaryota > Metazoa > Arthropoda > Insecta > Coleoptera > Elateridae > Sinelater > Sinelater perroti. The sequence continues at coordinate 4,137,864 of JARFIY010000046.1, read as the reverse complement.
CACCAAATTTGATATACAGGTATCTTAGGCCATAAAGATCTATGGGTATGATTTTGAGACAAATCGGTCAAAGACAATCGTTTGTGACCGTTACGATTTCAACTATTTTAAGAATTTTTTATATCGCCAAACGGTACGTAGCACATAATTCGGACTCGCCTTTGAACACTGACAAAGATAGGCATACATTTTTGAAATACTACCTAACAGTTTTTCTACAAAGTAATACAGCACATTTATCCATCGGTTAATTCATTACTTGGTAAGAGAGATCCTCTTATGGATCCAAACAAAAAATTCACAATTAATAATATAACGGTCGTAAATTGGGACGGTGATGGCATAAAGAGACAGTGCAGTATATTTATCGAGTTCTTGTTTAGACATAACGTTGACGTGGCTTGGATCACCGAGACAGATCTTATAAATACAGAAGTTTTCAAGTTACCAGGGTACAATGTATATAGGAGAGATAGAGAAACGCAGACAGCATTGGGATCATTGCAATCAAACAAAAATTAGCTCAGTACCAGTTACCGGATCTAACAATGAAAACCTAGAAACAGCAGCTGTTAACCTGATATTTAAAAATAAATCTGAAATCATACTTCATGCAGCTTATAAACAACCCAATAAACGGATTCTAGAAGAAAACATTTCCAAAATTTTCTGCAAAAATAAACCAACATTGCTAATTGGGGGTCTAAATTGCAAACAAAAATTCTAGGGATGTGAGTTGATAACCCGAATGGTGCCAGGCTAAATCAAATACTGACGAACCACAACATACAAATATCAGCCCCTAAAGAATATACTTACTACCCCTATAGACCAGATTATGAATCGCTTATCTTGGATGTCGTTTTATTTAAAAACTTTCAAACACCTATCTGCCAAACAGCTTTGAATGAACTTGATTCAGATCACCTACCGATAACACTCTCCTTTTATAGCGAAGTACTGCAGACACCCCTATTGCCAAAATTAATTGAAGGGAAAATAAACTGGAATATGTTTCAACGAGAGCTTGACAAAAATATCAAAAACTTTGGACCAATTCATTCCACTAGCGATATTAATGAGGCAGTCAACCAGTATACTCAAGCAGTGAAAATAAGTGTACAAACTGTGTTTGCTTGGATCTTTGTTGCCTCAGTCACATTTTGCCCTCCTCGACATTTAATGTGCTCTGATGACTAAAATAAACAACAGGTTCGTCGCTGTTAGCGATTAGAATTCTAAACACTAATCACCAAAAGGGAAAACTTATTCCTACTAAATAGTTACAATTACCAATTACTAGAGAAGCTACGTTTCTACTAACCCTAACAAGATCCCCGCCTTACTCTAAAAATTACATGGAATATCTACCAATACAATCACTATTAAAGTAAATAATAATTTGTCTTCAAACTACGCGACAATTATACTAAACTTAAGCACCAGAACTATATACAAAGATCTCACTCCTCGCCTTGCAACAAAGTAAACTGACTGAAATAATATTTTAAATTAAAACAGATCTTCAACTGCACATCAAAAACCTGAAACCTAGATCGGGAGGTCCCAGCAATAAAAAACCTCAAGTTATTAACCCTTTTGTACGGAAACCCAATGGCACTTGGGCAAAATATAAAAAGCCGATACCTTTGCGAATCACTAGACCGCTGTATTGCAACCTTGATGATGAAACTATTAAGATATACCTGTACACTACGTGCCCTGCCACATCTTTTTCATCTCGCAAGGTATGATCTGAGTTATTCAAATTAAACAAACATAAAGCTCTAGGTTATGATCTTATAACTGAGAAACTACTAAAGATGCTTCCAAAAAAACCATTGTGTGTTGAGTACCTCTTAACCCATTTTATAACGTACATAGTTATCGTTTTCAAAGCCGGGAAAGCACCAGAATAGATAACTTCATATCGAACGATTAGTCTTCTGTCTTTATTTTGTAAAATGATTGAAAATCTTATTCTCAAAGACTACTTACTTACAGAAATACATTTAGAGAACACCATTTCACAACACAACAAATACACAGAATATAACTTAAATAATACGAAACTTTAAAGAAAACAAGTATAATCTCAATGTTCAGAAGTTTAACAAAGTCTGACACACCAAATCCTTCTTACTCTCTAAGTCTTACCTGGCCAAAATATATTTCTCAGTAAAGTATAATAATAAAATTTCAAACTATCATACTACCCTATTCGCTGTGCCTCAAGGTAACATCATTGACCTTTTCTTTGTCTTATCTACACCGTTCATTTGCCAGAGGTCGAAAACCACTTACCGTCGTGCTATCAATTCATGATGATTAGACCATAACACCATAATATCTGCAAACCTCCAACACCACCTTAGTCTCGTAAATAAATGGCTTGGTAAATAACGCGTTAAAGTCAACCAAACTAAATTGGTAAAAGTGACATTTACTACACGATTTCATGTTTATCTAGCTGTTATGTATATATTATAGCGCTTAGTGTATGATTTTTTGCCATTCCTTTCTCTGTCTTGCTTTTTCTTTCCATCTTGTGACTTTCAGTTGTCTTAGGTCCCTTTCAACTTCGTTCATCCATGTTGACGTTGGTCTTCCTCTTCTTCTGGATCCACCTAATTTGCTTTCGAGAAGTTTTTTTGGAAGGCGTTCTTCAGACATCCTCGTCACATGTCTTATCCATCTCAGTCTCTTGGCTTTCATTTCTCCTATTAGGTCCGGTTCGGCATACAATTCTCTTATTTCTCGATTTGTTCTTCTTTCCCATGTGTCTTCTACTTTCTTGTCACCGTAAATTTTTCTTAATACTTTCCTTTCCCACATTCCTAGCCTCTGTTTATTTGCTTTTGACGGTGTCCACACTTCACTCGTATAAAACTATTGGTCTTATTATAGTTTTATAAATTCGTACCTTTAACCTTCTCGGCACTACTTTACTTTTAAGCACTTCATTTAGCACAAACACACACTTGTTTCCAGTCATTATTCTTGCTTCTATCTCATTCGTTACTGTCAGTGTTTTTGTGATAACTGTTCCTAGACAGGCAAAATTTGCTACTTCTTCAAATTTATACGTTTTTTCGCCTGACCTTAATTCAAACCACTTATTTGTTTCAAAATCGTCGTCACTCCATCTCATGTATTTTGTCTTCCGTTCATTTATTCTCAGACCCATTCTTTGGACTGCTTTCTCCAAGCGCCTTACCACCTCCTCCAGATCTGCTCTAGTTCTTGTTAGCAGAGCAATGTCGTCTGCAAATACTAAATATTGGTGTATTTTATGATATATTAAGCCTGATCTATGTATGCCGCTTTCTCTAATAACCCTTTCTAGTGCTATATTAAATAGAACAGCCGAAAGTGGATCTCCTTGTCTTAGTCCCATTTTAACTTCGAATCTCCTTGTTAAATCTCCTTACACTTTTACTCTGATTTCCGTTTTCGTTAATATCATTTTCGCTAGTCTAATTATTTTCCCTGGTATGCCTGTTTCAGTCAGTGCCTGTCAAAGTTGATTTCGGTTAATGCTGTCATACGCTTGTTGGAAGTCTATAAATAACACATGCGTGCTTAATTTATGCTCATAACTTTCGGCTTGTATCTTTCATAATATAAAGAGTTGGTCTGTTACTGATCTTTCTTTTAGGAATCCGCATTGGTACTCTCCCAAGATTTGTTCTACTCTATTTACTATTCTGCTCCTGATGCATGTGGTTAGAATTTTGTAGGCAATGTTTAAAAGTGCTATTCCTCTGTAATTTTCGCATTCGGTCTTTGTTCCTTTTTTAAATATGAGGCATATTATTGCGTCTGTCCAAGATTTCGGAATTTTTTCTTTCTTCCATATTTGTTCTATTAGGTTGTGTATTAATCGATGTAATTCCTCTCTTCCATATTTTATTAGTTCGGCCTGTATGTCACCACCTCCTGGACTTTTATTGTTTTTCAATTCCCTAATTACAGTTATTATTTCGTCTAGTTTGGGCGGTTTCTCTTCCAAGTTATTCTCTTGATTTACATCTGATAATTCCTGATCGTTCTCTATATCAGTATTGTCTCCTGAACTTTTGTTTAGTAATTCCTCAAAATACTGGGCCCATCTTTCCATTCTACGTTCATGTGATTCTATTAGATTTCCATCCTTCTCCCTACAGAAGTTTGTCTTTGTCTGCCATCCTCCTTTAACTCTTTTTATACCTTGATATAAATTTCTTATCTCTTTATTTCTAACGCCCTTTTCTATTTCTTCGATCATTTCTGCTTTGTATTCTCTCTTTTTTCTTCGGCATAGTGTTTTACATTCTTTCCTTAAGTCATTGTACTTCCTTATATCTTCTTCAGATTTCGAAGCTAACATTCTTAGTCTTGCTTTTGTCCTTTCTGCTAACTTTCCCTCGCAATCTTTATCGTACCATCTTTTTATCTCCTTCCTTGTTTTCTCTTGTAGTTCCTTTGTCGCCTCTATAATTACTTTGTTTATTGATCCCCATAAATTCTCTATATTTTGCTCTATATTGATGTTTTCTATTCCTATTTGTATTTTTTCTACATATTTGTTTCTTTCCTTTTCTTGCTGAAAGCTTGTAATTTTATTACCTTTTATTACGCTTGTGCTGATTGGTATTTTTCTTCTTCTGCTTGTGCCGTATCCTCATTGGACGTTGGCGATCAGTCTGGCCCACTGCCATTCTGATTTTCTTGGGAATATAATGAGGTAGTTTCCTTACTTTCCTCATCCAGTGTTAGCCGGTGTATCATAATTTGATAGCCACCTGTAAGTTATGATGACAACCTGTTACCAAGTCATTCTTCTGCAGCCTTGACTCATTAACGACACAGCTGCTTCCTGTGCCATGCTAGTTTTGGTCCCCCTGGTATTTCTTTCCCAGGTACCACCATATCTGGGAGGCTTTCCCCTATCCGCCACCTGAGGAGGCGCCCGATAGGGGACTAGCAACCCCACACGGGTATTTGTATAATTTGTTTTAATTTTATTCCAACCATAAAATGGTCGGAATCTACATCTGGGCCTCTGTAAATTCTTATCTTTTGGATGCATCTTTCTCCTTTACTTTCTATCAACACATGATCGATTTGATTTGTATACCTATGGTCTGGTGATAACCATATCCCCTTATGTGTTTCTTTGATGTCGTAATACGTGCTTTTTATTTTCATGTTCCTTCCTCTAGCTAAATCAATTAATAATTTCCCATTTTCGTTGAATTGCGTATGTTTGCTAAATTTTCCAATTGTGGGTCTATATACTTCTCCCCTTCCTATTCGGCCGTTTACATCCCCCAATACTAGTCTATGATCATATTTTGATATTTTGTTGTACTCCGTTTCTAACATTTCGTAGAATTCCTCCTTATATATTTGGGCCGTTTCTGTTGGTGCGTGCACATTTACAAGGGTTATATTTTGGTACCTTCCTTTAAGCCTTGGGATGCAGATTCTATCTTATACTGGTTTAAAGTTTAAAATTGCTTGTTTAAGTTTATTTCTTATTAAAAAACCTGTTCCCAACATTCTATTGTATCTGCCGCTGTTCAGAAATATGTATCTGTCTACCTCCATTACTTCTTTTGTAATTTGTTTAGTTTCTTGCATTGCTAAGATATCCACTTTTTGTTTCGCAATTTCTTTTATTAACTTTAATAATGCGCCTTCTTCGTATGTCCCTCTCACATTCCACGTTGCCATAAACAATTTATGGGTTTTATTATCGCACTTTACCGTTTTTTCAATATCGTCTTTGTTTTCTGTTTTTTGTCGAATGTTCCATATTTATTTGCTGTTACCATAGCGAAAAAACATATTTACACCAACCGTCGCTACTTAAACTTAAAGCTTTACCAAATATATTGGCTTTTCGGGAGAAGATCTAAATTAAAAAAGAAACTAGTGCTTTAAAAAAACATTGCTAAAACCGATCTACAATAATTGTAGTTCAAAACACTTCGCATTATGGTTTCTGTTTAAGCTCACGATACATGAAGATCTATGCATTCTATTCGTTATTCGCGAAATTTATATACTCTCTCGCAGTGACAATAACAGGCTCCGCAAACACCACAAAACACTGGTCCAACAACTATCCAATGTTTATTTGCCTTTTAGAAGACTCGACCTATATTAGCCTTATGACCTACAAATTTCCTGCAGAGAAAGGACAACTGTAGGAGTATCATCGCTGAGAAAGCCTTTCGAAAAGTACTGGAGTTATTTTTTATCTCAACATTTGCGCACCTTTTTTTACATGTGGAAACAATAAGAACTAAAATGTTAATTCACTTCATTTAGATTATATGTCCAGTTCCAAAGGAGCAAAATAACTTTTTTCCATTTCTTTATTACATTTACATATCTTTTAGGATGCTGCAAAACAATTTTCTTCGACTTTTCTCTTATCCATAATGGTTTCTTCTAATCACTTATTTGATATATCACAATACTATAATATAAAATATTCTGGGCCATTTTGTAACCGCCGGCGATAGTTAAGCTTTTGCAAAGTTTTTTCTGTTATTAGTAAAACTCGTTGGGTGTAATGTGTGTACTAAAATAAAACCAGTTGTGATACTAACAAAGATAATTATGATAAAATACAAAAATATTAACTTTATTGGTACGTAATTTATAATTTAAATAAAATAAACTTTAAGGTCATATAAGTCCGTTATAATAAAGATTTTGGTGGAATTTTTAAACTCATATTATTAATTTCATGAATGTGCTAATATTTTTTATAATTTTTGGGCACCATATAATAACTCAAAACATGCCTACTCGACTACTTTACGATACCCTACAAGTCATAATATTAATGAAATATCAGTGTTAAGTACATTAAACTGTAAACATTTTTATGTTTTATAACTATCAACTATTTTTCCAGTAATATTAATGGAAATAAAGCAAAAACATTTTTCCACCTCTTTATTTTTAAATTTTCCCATTAATAATTCGAAAGAATTAATTGTGCCTAGATAATAATAGAACATAAATTACAGAAAAACTAGAGTACTTACTTTTAATATAAGTATAAAAGCACCCAAATTATTGGCTGGCCACTTTAAGGTAGCAAAAAAACAATAACGGAATATTAGTGGACCATTTTAAATTCAAACTTCTGCAACAGCTCTCCACATTCTTAAAAAAATGTTGATGTTTCATACACTTGCAGTAATTAGCCTATTTTTGTACAAATTGATTGAACGCATCTTAGTCTTAATTTTTTGTATGTCAATGTAATTGTCTAGCTCGAATCTCGCAAAAAATTACAATTAAATATTATTGTTTTCTCTAATATCAATAAATTGAAATATAGACACAATGGAAAAATAATCCATAAAAAAGACACAACGAAAATAAATAAAATCATAGATTGTAATGATTTCGAAGTGTGAAATAAATCAAAAAACACCAGTTGAAAAAACTGCAAGCAGCCCTTTTATGTTCGTAATAAATTTAAATCGTGTAACAATACTATAATTCTGTTGTCATAAATGTTACAGAAGCGGACATAAATCATTTACATTTCCATACTGCTACTAAGAAAACTAAACAAAAAGAAACATTAATTATAAACTAACAATAAATATGCCTTGCGCAACATACTGCACCATTTATTTCGTTTAAAAGTTTTTACGGGCGTACCGTTCTGCTGTTATGCAAAATCCTTGCAGATAATGAAACCGCAGTCTGTAGTAGGTAGCCAATCTAAGTAGGCGTTGCAAGTGTTCGTATCTTGAGTTATAACAAAGCCGGAATCGCATACCAACAGACTTAACAAGAACGGAAATTTATCTTATTTTACCTGAACCTAAGTGTGTTTAACATAAATAGTTCCTGCAGATAGCATCAAAATGGGTTTCCAATTACGGTTAAGTGGCTTAATTAATTCAGCAATTTTTATTTCTACAAATCGAGGAGTAGTTAAACACTACAACGATTTCGTAATGGTCAAACGTTTAATGATAGATGAAAAATGTCGGTAATAAAGAAGCATAAATATTAATGAAAGGAATCCATTCATTACCGCGTTATTCAATACCAAGCGATTGCGCCAGCGCGACATCGCCGTGGTATCAGCCAACAAAATACAGGAGCGGCGACAAACTACAAGCAATTGACATATGCCGAAGACTGCGATAAGCTATCAGTAACCTCTTATAATAACAAATGGGGGGTCTTGTTAACTTAAGCTGCAGACATGTGGCGCACGAGTAATAAGACGCAGATAACGCCATGTGTATCAGTTAAAAGTGGAGTAATGATGAATTCAGTGTTTAACCAAATATGGAGTAACTTAATCTGAAGCTTATCTGTTTTGCGGATCACAGCTTTAGCATCATAAGTAATATTGGAAGTAACGCTGATCGAATACACATAGGCTTTACAATGTTTCTAAAGTCGAGAGAGAAGCCCAAAAGATCCATTATTAATATTACACAAATATCACTAAATCATTACAAATTTGTTGAATTATTTGCTTTACCTGTACTTTACTCCAAAGAAACAAAGCATGCGGTTAAAGAAGAGAATAAGACAATACTCAAAAAACAAAAATCAAACTCACGTGACTCAAATTACCCCAAAATGCAATTTAACCAAATGATTAAAAACAAAGGTAGCCAAGTATGTAAAAAAAGATGTGTTAAATTTTTTTCAAAGATGCTACGTGAGCTATCTGGTTTTGTTTGTACGTTAACGAAAGATAAGAAATGAATTTGTTAAGACAATGCCCGCTCTTTTTGAATTAAAATCTGTTAGGCAGCGGACATCTGAGCGAGGCGGCCGTAAAAGAAATTAAATTTTATGTAAAGCATTAAGTACGCGAACGCGCAGTTAGCGGCCGCATTATGAACGATGCAGTGTGAGGTCTATGCAAATGAATAGCAATAAACAAAAGGCCAGGGCGTGTAGTGACAACCAATTATAACACGTTGCCGGTTTAATAATCTATAACCAGTCGTTAGTTTTACCCGATCTTAAGCTATGCGTGCCTGATACATCATCGGGTCCTGATCATTTAACGATCACCTGCTGCAGCCGCACGTAGCCGCTTCTCGCCGCGCCGCAACCCCCGGCGAGGTTACTGTCTTATCGTATCGTTGAAGTCTCCCGCGTCAAAATTCCAGTTCGCGAATATCCGCCGTGTGATCTATTAATTCGCGAAACTGGTTCTAATATCGACGCATCTGCGTGGCCATCGAATGCTTCCCGGCGCTTTTTAGCTAACTAAGCAATTCCGATCGCGCAGACACACGAGCGCGCCAATAAATATATCATGGCAGCTCTTTTTCAATCGAAATTCCAGCCTGCGTGTGGCTTCATAAATAAGAAAACAGAGGTGGGAAAACGCAGGTATTATAGAATAAATAAATAATTAAATAAATAACCTCTTGTTAGCGAAGTGTGTGGTAGGAGTGCGACCGCGACGGTGCTACGCGGCGGCCGGCGCGCACGACGAGGATGGCCGGGTGATAAATAAGGTGCCTAACAAGATGCTGTTAGTCAGACTACCCCCTGGAGGTAAGAAACAGAAGGATAGAGACCAGTGTCTGCCCGGCGCGAGAACCGGACTCCGCTGGTTTCTACAGCTGCATTTTAATGAAGCTCGTGTGTTTCATTCGACGAGCAATTAAAATTTTTTGGGTACATTATTAGTTTTTAATTTAAAAAACGCTGTTTAGAAAATGCTTAAAAATTCCTTTTTTGGTAAACAAACAAATGCTTTTGTTTAATTTTCATTACATTATATAACGTTTATTTTAAAGATTATACACGATAAAACACACAAACCAAGAAATTGCCTTGGAATGAAGACTATCAAAATGTTAATGTTTATTATATTCTAGTATTTCCTTAAAATCTTATTTCAATTTTTTAAGATGACATCAGATAAGACCGCAACAGATAAAATAAGATGCTCTTCTGTCAATACAGTTTATTTTGTCTTGTTAGCTATTAAATTTGCAGCTACAACTCGTTTTTTTCTTAAAATGCTTGAGGTCTTTTAATGTTTATTTAGTACTCTTTCAGATACGTCCCATCAATGCTAAATAAGAATCTATCGAACGCCGTTCTGCATAGTTTAGCAAATTTACTAATTTTGGTACCACTTTACTTAATTTTCTCTGTGCTATTGTAAGATAAATTTGGCATTGCTGCATAAGCAAATCTAGGTAAATAATCGCAGTCTCATAAAAGATAAAAAACTTTTTTGAAGATATCCTCTTACGTACCAGTTGATACGAAAGTTTCAATTTTCAATACCAAATGTTTTCTTAAATTTTTTCTACTGCTCTTACAACTGTTTTAAGGTTGCTGGAAGTCTGTCATCATAAATGTTTTATCATTAATCACCATGCATTCAAAATCTGACCATAGAACTTGCGACCGCAAGTTCTAACGGAAGCGTTTTTCATTGTGTACCTAGCATTCTTTAAGCTTGACGCGTTATTTCTGTAATTATGGATCAAACACTAGTGTAATTGTCAATATATTCGATAATATGCATAATTTATTAATAATAATTAAAGAATAAATGGTTATATATACGTCACATTTTAGGCAATTGATTACACGCTGGCGCATAGAAAAATCATAACTAATACAAGCACTCAATAATTGTCAGAACCAGAGCAGAAAGTGGTCTGAACCATTATCCAAGTCGCTTCTGTGAGATCGAAGGCCCAGTTACAGGTGTGCCAACGTATTAGGACTGGTCCTTCAAGGCAAGGTATTGGACTGAGATGACGTATTAAATATCAATATGTTCGGTCCTTTCGTAAAACTACGGGTTCAGAACCAATCGCACAGCGCTTTGGTTGTCTCAATACAATGCCGCTTCTAAGCTGAATCAAGAGGAAGATGCAGACCTTGATCGACCTCCTTACGGACAAGATTTCTCAGAAGGAGTTGTGAAAACAGAGATGTTTGACATTAGGTTTAAATCCGAAGAGCAGGCTGATGCCTTTTATAAAGCTGTGACGTCTGCGCAGGAACTGCTAGATGAAAATAATACAGTCATTTTGGACCGGAAGGTTGCAATTCCTGAAATAAAGTGTGACATGACGTCTAAAGAAAAGACGAAAGAGGATAAAAAGGTGAAGTTCGATCCAAAGGTTTTGATTCCTACCGATCAAGCCAAACCGCTTAAGCCTAAACTGAGCAGCAGTTGGAAGTGCAAAAACTGTTTTGTTGTGAATGAAGCGAAGAGCCATTACTGCACGGCGTGTGATACTCCAAAGAATAACATGTCTCCAAATAAGTCGGCAGATGCTGATAAATCAGGTACCCAGTTCTCGTTTGGTGTTGCAACTTCCACTCCAAATACTGTGACAACATCGATTACTTCATCCTGGTGCCATTTATTTAAACCAAAAGAGGGGTCGTGGGAGTGTAAACAGTGCATGGTTTGAAATGATGGTGATCGCATACATGCATTGCCAAAGAACGACTCTGTTCTTAAGGAAACGAAAACACAAAAAGTCGATCTAAAAACGCCAGGCTTGCAATTCAATTTTGGGATCTCTAACTACTCAAGCAAACTCAGCACTGTTACCACAACTGCTACAACATCGACATGGGGTGATGTATTTAAACCAAAACCAGGTTCTTGGGAATGTAATCAGTGTTTAGTTAGAAATGACGCTGACAAAATGTATTGTTAATTACGTGACGCGCCAAAGAATGATACAGTTCCTAAAAAGGAATTTGGAAAGGGACAACATGGAAGCTCTCACTCAGCAGTTTAACTTTGGCATGCCTATCGCGTCAGCGTCTACGCCTTTCAACTTTTCATCCAACGCCGCGGGAACGGTGAAACCAGATAAGCTACTCCGGACCGTCATGTCAGAATTCTCGAAGTATGTAGTAGAGTACAGCATACCCGCCCTTGCCGTAAATAGGATGAGGAAGGGCCCCAAGTGCCACTCCATGCTACTCACGTTCCTAGAACTTAAATGGACCAACAAGAGGAAGGAAATCTTTCACCTGCGAGGCATCCTTGGCCTAGCGGTCATGATACAACAGTCAAGAAATAGGAAGCAGTGTCAGCTGCTGTCGCGCTGTCCCAAGGACTGTACGAAGCACCAGAGCGAACCAGCCACCTGCGCAAACTGCCAGGGATCCTATCCAGCCAGCTTCGGGGAATGCTCTGCGCGGTAATTCACGCCAGCCGCAGCCTACCCCCAGCTGTCTGAGTAGCAGGGCTGAGCCACCACCACCTATTGGTTCCGCAACGCGGATTCCACCACGTTCCTGGGAGCAGTAGAAAACATCACGGCAGCATCGGAGAATGCCAGCAACTTAGTAGAGGTCAACACCAGATGATATTCTGAAAAGAAAACGTCAAATATATCTTTGGAATGTTCAGTAGACACTGAACGCCTAGGTCATCAACAAGCTTCCACCATCTAGGAAGCGCTTATACAGCATTCCAGCTTCTAATTTCCAGAATTTCATAGAAAACAAAAGTTAGGAGCTGAGGCCCATATACCTTATTTGCCAAGGATGTCAATGTTAACGTTTTCTTCGAATTCAGTGTAAAAATATTTTTCAAAGTTGAATTGATTTAACACCATGTCCACCTGTATCGCAAACGCTAACAGTATTTGAACGGAGTCTTGTTTGACCATTAATGAAAATGTTTTCTCATAATCTATGTCCTCTTTTTGAGTGAACCCGTACGCGACTAATCTAGCTTTGAAGCGTTCAGTTGATCCGTTTATATTTTCTTCCAGTTTGAATAACCATTTGCATGACACTAGTCTTCTCTCTGGCGATAAATCGACTAACTCGCACGTTTTGGGACTTCGTAATATTTGATCTCTTCTTTCATTGTTTTACACCAGTCTTCTGCTACGGAACTAATATTTAGAAACTTGTGTTATACATATAAAAGCCAAAAATTATCCGAGCCTTCGCCTGAGTATATCATTATCACACTGGCTTCTATGCGTGCAACCAAAAAAAACTTATTTTTGAGGGAAACATGCAGGCTTGTGGAGCGCTGGACCAAAAAGGAAAGTCTCTCTTTCCTATATAGAAAAATGACGTACTTGCTCAATCTCTACATTTGTGTAAATAAAATGACGAATTTTCAAAGCAAGCACAAATTAAATTTACGATAAATTAAAAGGCACCTGACCTTTCAAAATAAGGTAATGAATGAACAGCTCACGACTTCGTATTTTAATAGCGTCGTATAGTCTCTTCCATCTAATTCCGACTCACATCTAAGTAGTAGATAGGAATGGCAAACCCCGGGAAAACATAAGAAACATCGTCGGAAATTAAAAAACCAACTTCAGTGAAGGATTAGTCGGGACTGCAAATAGTCAGAAAAATGGTCCTCCAAAAAGCGGCTTATGCCATGAGTTCACTATCCACTCATGAAAAAAAAATAAATGTTTATGAAACCTACCATCCAAATAGACAAAATAACAAAAACCACTTAAGCAACAAAATATAAAATTTGAGTTAAGTACCCAGAATGTCAGAACATTTCGAAGAATCAGTTAGAGTTATAAAATTTAAATTACAACATTTAAAAAAAATAGGATGTATTGACTAAGGTATTAGAAACACAAAAGGCATGCAATATTATATAATGGCAAACCAAGTGGAGATATAGAATTTAGGATTGTGTTTATAATAGATAATTTTCTAAATTTCGTATCAATCAATAAAGAAACTCACAGATTTAAAATAAAAACAAAATTGTTTAACCTATCCTTAATAAACATGCATCGCCTCGTAGAAGAAAACGATAGAGCAGTTAAAGAAACCTTTTACCACCAACTATAACAAATGTATAGAAAAGAAAGATTATTTATGTTAATAAAGTAAATAATTAAAAATTATACCAAGAATACAAAGAGACATCAATAGCAGAATTTGTCATATTTGAAGATTAAGGTGAGCGGGCACATTATTAGGACGAAGATCGGTGGGAAGATCTTAAAAAAGATTGTATAAAAGGTGGCAGCGCATGCAAAGAGTATCGTAAAAGTAAGTAACTGGAAAAGAGCAAAATTAAAGAGAGACAGTTGGAGAAGAAGTATAAAGAAGACCAAAACTCGAAGCAGTCTGTGTAGCCGTTGGATAGATTATAAAGTTATTTAATAAAAAAAAACGTGTAATGAAATAAATTTAATTTCCTTTCCCACAGTTGAAGTAGAACATTAAAACTGAGTTTACTTAAAGACGTTTAGATGTCAAAAACAATTTATATCTTTTTTTTAATGGGGAAATTTATATGATCAATAGTTACTACGTAATATTTTTATTGCATAATTTTATATTTGTTTCTTTTAAGTCTAAAATATAGTTCATTGAATAATTAAAACTTTATTTTGCGCTTTCCTCTAATACCTAGCAAAATTATAATCATTGAAACGTTTTTTCATAAGTTATAAGCGTATTACATCGTAGGTTTTTATAACTTTTATAATACAAATAAATAATATCTCTTAATGCACGATAAGTCAATTTCTTATTTCCATTTTCTTCTTAATTTATGTAAACAAAGTCTGATTGCTTCGTTACTATTTAAAGCAATGCGACAACCATCTGCCACATTAAATGAGACTTCGTCTCCATCATTATCTTTAATTTGCCTATATTTACAGTTAATGGTCTTCCTTCGATGAGAAATTCTTGATATTAACACATTCTATTCAAATTTGGTATATTAAATGCCATAAAACGTTTTGAAAAGTTAAAATATTTGTTATAAATGTATGTTAACAGTCAGGAAATTAACTAAGAAATCAACAAAATATAAATTTTGTTGCGCAATTAAACTACGGTAATTAATTAGTAATTATGTGCATAAACGATTGGTCAAACTATAATTCATGGCAACATTGTATATTTGGTTACACTGTTCAACACTGAAATTTTTGTAGATATTAAAATAGCCGTCCTTTATAAACTTGGGGTCGTTGAACACAAAAATTACACTTAAAATTGTCTCCTGGCTCAGGTTTCTGAGTAATTTCACCGTTTACATTTTGGAATACAATAGTACGAGTAACAGTTAACAAACTTTCCTTTTTATACACGACGTCTTTTTGCTTCCGCTTGTAGGCAACGTCCGGAGCATGTTTCTGGATCATCCAGCAGAAATCTGCTAACTCTGAAAGTGACCACTTTTCGTTGTAATGCTGTTCTATTGCAGAAAGCACTCTCCTTTTCATCACTGAAAGCGCCACAATTCGCTGGGAAAACAACTATATATGAAACCAGGAAGTGCATTTTTAGTGACATGTTGCATTCAATTTTCCCGTAGGCAGATATAAGTTCTTCCACTAGGTCATTGTAATTTTCAGCACAAATATTGCCCAAAAATTGTGTATTAACGTTTAGGAAACAATGTCAGACATGTAGTTCATCAGAATTAAAATTGTATCAAACTGTTTGTCTGGAAAATCTTATGTATCTGAAGACCTACAAATATCCCCTGTTTTACCTTTTCCGTGCTTAATCGTGGGAACTTTTGACACCATTGCAAAATATTAAGTCGTCGCCACTGCTGAAAAATGTTGACAATTCTTTTTGACGATTGCAAAGAGTAGATACTCTAACTGTAACCGCCGGGATCTGGATGTTAAGAGTTCAGCCTTATTTTTTGGCAGTTCTAAATCCCAAATCGCGTTATGAAGTTCACATTTGTGATTTTATGTACGTTACAGGAAGTACTTGTCGGGTGAAATGTTGAATCACTGGTGTTTGAAATACTTTCTAACACAGCAAGTTCACATCCATCATCCTCCAGATCACTGTCTGTCGGAATATTAGCGGGGAGATCGGGGTCTGACAATCCTTCTCCATGGGCCACCGGGTGAATGACAGATGGTATCACTCTTCTTCTTCGTATTAATTCCTTTATTCAAGCACGGTACCATGCAGGAATAACCATCGGTGGTATGGTTTGTTGGTTTACACTAAACGGTGGGCACATCAAAACGCATATAAACTTTTTTTTCTAATCATCCAAGCATTCAGGATGGATGAACAAAACGTACAACAAACGTGGGAATCTGAAGATTTATCCTGGTCTACAACACGGCACCCTAAGTACAGCACATATGTCTTTTTTACTGCAGAAGTCAATGATCGCTTCCTGAAACCACAAATGCTGTCAGCGCTTATATAGTAAAAGTTATCCTGCGAATTTATACAGGAACAGCTGCACATTCAGTAAACCATAAAATTTATATAAAATGTAGTTGTCACTGATTAAACAAATCAGTAACAAAATTCAGAAACGCACGGTGCAATATGAACTCCACATATAAGACTGAGGCCGTTGGATGTATGGATAGCAACTTTATCAAAAACGACAGTGCCTATTTTATTTTTTTCCTAATTTTTTTTAATTTCACGTATTGTAATTATAACGTGCCATAGCGTTATATGTAAAATGTAAGCAGTGAAATTACTCAAATCTCTGAGCCAGAAGAGAATTTTGAGGCTAATTTTAGCGTTCGGCGCCCCTTAATTTATAAAAAGTGGCTACTTTCAGTTTTGTGAAAAACAAAAAATAAAAAGTTGTTGAAGTGTTATCGATCAGCATATTACAGGACATATTTTGGCAACTTTTTATCACATACAAATTCAGGCTTTAGTAATTACTACATAAATAATAAGAGATCGATTCACGATTGCATATTAACTGCAAGCTTATTAAATTATACTGGAAGAAGTTTTAATTCTGTAAATGACGAACTAACGTTCACGTCACTTACATTAGTGCTTTATTCGATACAACCATTAACGTTCCAAAACCTGTCCCAAGCAGATTCAAAAATAAGCATCAATGCATAAAGGGTTTTGTCGGGGACCATCATGTTAATCCGATCAAAAACCACTGGCGACCAACGTCGACAAGTGCTTTGTGACAGCAATGAGTCGTAATTCCTAATCTCGTTTCAAAATAAAAGCAGCCCACAAGATGTCAATGTCATGCGTAGAAATTTATTGCAACGATAAAATGAAATTTAGCTTATTAACACATATTCGGTTCATTTGATCTTAGAAAAGCGACTTCTTTATTTACTGTTTCAGTATACAAAACAGCCACAAAAGATAACTCATAATCAGAATCTAGTCCGATTTGAATCTAAACATTACACGGGTACAATAAATGATTTATACTACTAACTTAAATAATAATAATAATAAATGCAGAAAAGTGAAGCAGATAAAGGTAAACAAAACTGTAAGATAAGATAACGCAAGAGGTACATTTAAAAAGCAAAATAAAAGAACTTGTTTTTAAATATTTACTTTTCCTTAGTTTCTACGTATTTTAAACTGCTGCTCGCCGTTTTTTACCATTATTGTAAAACTAGGTTTTGTATTGCCATAGTGCAGAATAATTCATTATAATTGTGTCTATAAATTTGAATTAAAGAAATAAAATTTCTTGCTTCTACTTCTTTTTGCAAATTAAAATGTTCTCTTAGACTCAACTTCATTTAAAAATCATTCAGTCGAGTTCAGCTTGAATGCCGCCTCCCCGCCTTCCTTACCAACGATACTGTTGAAGATTTATAAAAATAATTGAAAACATCTGCACTTATACACCCGACTTTATTGAACATCGCTGTCTCATTCCATTTGACTAGAACGCTTGTTAGTTTAGTATCTGAAATAAATAAGGCAGCTACATTATTTATCACTATTCTATCAAACTAACACGATTTCATAGATAAATAATTATCATTTGTTGCAAATTTATAAAAATAAAATTGTGAATCGTTCAGTTCCTCCTTCAACTATAAATACCAAAACCTACATTAACCGATTATGGCAGATATTCATAAACTATAATGAATTTGCGAAAGAGAGCTATATATAAAATGAAAACTCTATTTTAAATTTTAATAAAATTTGATAATACTGATGTCATATTATGCTCCAATAATTATTCATCCTGTCTCAAAAGCCAATATATTTTTTTAGACAAATATAAACTGGTAAATTAAACTAGTTCTAAATTCTAAATGTTGTAAATAGAAATGCTTGATGCGGATTTCTTCATAGAATACCTCACATTACCGCTTCTTTAGTCAGTATCACTATGTTAAAACAAGCACTCTCGTCCGTTGCACAACGGATTATTATCATGTTTCTCGGCAGAAAACACTAAACGGTCCGATATTTTAAGAAGACTTAAGCTTGAGATTAAGAACAATGCACTTAAGTGTATGCATGGTATAAACAATTTTAGGAGGATAAAAGCAGTTAAAAATTAAGGTCGTCGACGTGGCCTGAGGACTAGTGTAGCCGAGGCGAATATTCGCACAGATTAACAGTTGTTGACATTACTTTTAAGGTCTTACGGCAATGCTCAGGTAATCTGAGACGTTATCCTATCACATAGCTACCCAAACTCGACGACCACGTTGTCAAAGCATACACACCCGATTGGCTGGTGTCACAACCATCTTCATTTTACGATAGCAGGATCAACATATTACTCATCCGTTAGTAAAAATGCAAAGAGATTATGTGAAAGAATAACCCCCATCTTTGTATTTTTAGAAAAATCAAAAATTTAGAAATGTACATAAAAATCAGGTTTATATTTGATTCACCCAGGTACGTTTAAAATTAGCTCTATTTAATTAACTAATTAATTATGTGTTTGTTGCCACACTCTTAAACAAGTGAACACGAAAAAAGATAATTCTAGATTCCTCTTTAAAGTTATTCTAGTATTATTATGAGTATTTTATATAGTCTTCACTACAATAGAGGCCCAAAAACAGGTACATAAGAGAAAATATTTTTATTCTCTTACGTGAATTTTTATTTGGCCAACTTTAGGCAGAACTATAATATAAAATACATTAATAGAGTTTAGAATTTCTAAGCTTCACATGGTTTCAAATTTTTAACAGCCTTGTACAGTTGCAAAACTTCAAAAACATTTTATATTTACACCTGAAATTATTTTTGATTTAATTTTCTCCATTCTCTTCCATATTACTTAGTCAATTCTTAATACTCAAAATTGTTAATATTAATGGATAATTGTGCTAAAAACTATCGCATTATATTCGTCGTTTATCTTGAACGAATTACTATAATTCAATATATTCTTCTTCTTCTTCTTTCACGATTCCTTCTGCCCTTTCAGAGGTCGGATTGTGGGTCCTGTCCTTCTTTCATCCAGTTCTTCCATACTTTCCTGTCCCCTTCTAGAATATTCATCTCTGTTAATGATTTCCCCTTTGATCTTCCTATGTCCTCTATCTGGCCCAACCATCTTCTTGATCTATCTCTCCTACCTCTTTTCGGTTTTCCCATTTCCATTATTCTTTTTAGTAATCATTCACTGTCGTCAATACTTGTGATATGTCCATACCAGTTTAACTATTTTCTTTTTATTTTATCCAGTACTGGTGGTTGTTGGATAATCTCCCTTATGTGCTCGTTCCTCACATGATCCCATTTGGTTATCCCAAAGATCATCCTCAGATGTTTCATTTCCATTACGTTTATTTTTCCCTCGTGTTTTTTACTGCATAGGTAATTATGGGTAGCGTTATTGTATTGTAGATTTTTAATTTAACATATATTTTGATTTTCTCGTGGCCTAAAAGCGTTTTGTTCAGCATATAATATATCCTCGTTAATTTGTTTGATCTACTGGTTAGTTCTGCACCGATTTTACTATATACTATATTAGTATTGTCCCTAGATGTTCAAAGATTGTTACTTTTTTTATTGGTGAGTTCTTGCATAACAGCTCTCTGTTCCTATTGATTCGTTGGATTTAATTAATTATCATAACTTTTGTTTTCTTTTTGTTCATTTCCATCTTTACTTTTTTCATTTTGTTGGTTCAGTTATCTAGAAGTCTCTACATTTTTCCTCTAGAATCGGCTACCATGTTTCGCTCTGTATATAGCCTTATAGCTTTAGATTTTGTCCATCATGACCACGGTGTTTGGCTCTGTTTTGGCCTTGATTAGCTTCATCATTTTGTCCATCATGACCACATTTTTTGTATTTCAAATGGAAATTGACATAACTTTAGTTTCGATCCGCTATTACTAGAAACGGAAATTGTTACCAATGTACGCTGCAAAGGAGATTTGCGATACCGAAGAACAAGATACAAGATGCGTTTGTTTAAAAATATAATAAGAAGTTTGATGATAAAGTCGAAGAAGCATGTCCAGAATTCTTTGTTTCGAAGTCGGCAGATTAGTACCATGAACAGTTTGTCATTTCCAGAGTTCTTGCAAAAAATCATTGATAATAAGGGGGTGTCTTTTGACATTAATTGGGTGATATAAATCAAATTTTTCGCAAGCATTAAGGAAATTTTTTACAACCTAGTAGTATAAGGGTCATGGTTTACGCATGCGTCTTTCAGTATATTCACTTTGATTACCCAGTTACATAAATAAAGCTTTCTCATTGTAATACTATGAGATGGATATTTTCCGCATAGATCTAGTATTTAAATAATAGCTTTGTGGATGCCTTACACAAACGCACTTATAATTCTTTATGCAAATATCTTGTGATATAAGCGGCTGATAAAAGCAAGGATGTAATCCAGTAATCGATACTAGTACATATTGCATTAACAGAAGTTGAAATGATGTTTCTTCGAAATGGCATGAGCAGATCTCAATGAATAATTTTTTAAATTTCAACATGTCATACAGATATATGATTAAATATTACCTGCACCATTGATATGCATACATATTGGTTAATCCGGGTACATGTATCACCAAGTATAGCAAGACTCTGCACTGTATTTAGGTAGCGGTTTTTCAATTTTTTTTTTTTGATTCACTTCAGTTGAGTTTTTAAACTTTACTCACATAAAAGTTTCATAAAATTACAATTCACATCAAAATCACACGAATTTGTTGTTTTGATACTCTTATACCGTCTTACAATGCGTTTGATATCAGTGAAGCGCAGTAAATATGCTTCTATTTATGATCACTCATCACCATTGCTTGTAAAGATGGAAACATAACATTATAATTGGCATTAATTAATAAAAAACTAATTATTTAATTTTAGTTATAAAATGAGTAACTGTAAAGAAGAGTAAAATGAAAAAGTATTTCCCTAGAAACTAAAACGCGAGTACTCAATGTAGGTGAATTCAAAGTTCAAATTTGTCAACTTTAACAATACAAACGCTTTAAAAATAATGAAAAAATTACCACCAGCAACTTTAACCACTACGACTTTTCTAACTCAAATTATTTCTTCGCAATGCGTTTGATAAATTCGAAAAAAAACTTTCCATCTTGATTGGCGACAAAGTCGAACGCAATATGCTATTAAATCAAGATTATAATGAAGAAAGAAAGAACAATTTTTAACTACATTTAAAATGGAAAAGGCGACACGAATGAAAATTTCATATATGGTAGTTGGCGGCTTCATCCGTTCAAAAACTATCATCGTGATATACATATTACTTGAGAAACGGCAAGTAAAGACAGAGAAGCACCTGCTGTAGAGAATTATTCTCTTGAATTAGATTGTTTTTGGAAAATAATGCCTTTTATTTATGTGTTCGATAAAATCATATGATGGGGAAAATAATAACATAAATTGCATATAGGAAGTGTTCAAACCAATAAAAAAACAATAGAAAAAAAACGAATTGGTGGAATAAACATATTAAGAAAGTAGTAAAGCAAAAGAAAAAACTATGAAAAATATACATACAGAGCAAAAATCGACAAGATTACGAGATGTGTAAAGAGCAAGGAAGCAAAGTGAAAAACCTGGTAAAAGAAGCTAAACAAAAATCCTGGGAAGAATTTGGACAGAAGCTAGAAAAGAACAGCAAGGAAATCAAAAAACTTTTGTATAAGGTGGTTACAAATTTCAGAAATAGACAAAAAGCAAAAGTGAGATCTATAAAGAATCGCAATAAGCAAGTGTTAAACAACGAAAAAGAAATTATGGATATATAAAAAGAATATTTCAACGAACTACTCAATAACAAAAGGTACTAACAAAAAGGGACATAAAAAATGAGGAAACAAGAGAATTAAGCTACAAATAAGTAAAGCAATAACAAAAGAAGAATTATAGGAAGCGCTCGAAAACATAAAAATAGAAAGGCTGTCGGAGTAGATAAAATAGATTTTAAATTGTCAAAATATATAGGGCCTACTAAAAAGGAAAAACTTTTAGAAATATTAAACTTAGCCTGGAAAACAAAAAATATACCAAATGATTAGAAAATGGCTATTATACACAATATACACAAAAGAGACGATCTAAACGATTGTAATTAATTATCGAGGGACATCCCTACCGTGCACTGCACTAAAGGTTTATTAAAAATATAATAGAAAAAAAGTAAGAAACATAATAGAAACTAAACTAGCAGACAAACAATGTGGTTTTAGACCAGCTCATAACGTGAATATATTCACAATACAGCAAATTATACAATAGGTTGTAGGAAAGGGAGAACATATACACCTAGGATTTATAGACATGCAAAAGGCATTTGATATATTAGACAGGGATAAAATATAAAATGCATTACAAAATAAAGAGACAGATGCTGACCTATTGGAGACAGTCAAAAGTTTATATAAGATAACAAATAATAAAATCAGAACAAGTAACAAAACATCAAAACCTTTGTAAATAAAAACAGAGTACGACAAGGGGAGTATTAAGTCCCTTTGCTATTTATCAGTCTTATCGATAAAGTTGTAAAACAAAGCTGGAGCCGAACGGCAAAGTATACAATAGGATATTACAAGCTACAAGTGAAGGGATAATCATGTGTATTTGCAGATGATGTAGTGCTTGTAGCAAAGACTAGAAAAGAATCAAAAGAAAAACTATGGTGTTCATCTCTAGTAAACAAGAAAAAATAAATATCAGACTCGGAGAAGAAATATTAGAACAAGTAAATTAATTTAAGTGCCTGTGAATAATCATAAATAGCAAAGGAACACAAGAAGAAGAAACAGGAAACAGAATAAAAACAGCAACAGCAAATGCTATATATAAAAATTTTATGAACAAGAGATATCCAAGAAAACAAAAATAACAGTATACAACACAATATGCATACCAATACTAACATATGGGGTTGAGAATTGGGTATTAAACAAAAGACAAGAAAGTAGACTACAGGTTGCAGAGATGAGATATTTAAGAAAAGTGGAAGAGGTTAATAGAGTGGAAAAAGTAAGGAATGGGCACAACAGAGAAAAAATAAAAATAATATTTCTGAAAAATAAAATAGAGCGAAATAAGTTAAAATAGGCAGGCTACCTAATCCGAATGGGTAGATACCACAAGGCAAGTTAAGAAAGTATGGAAGCTAAAAAGCAAAAGAGAACGACCCAGAACAATCTGGAACAACAGCGTAGCGCAAATATTAAAACGTAAAGGACAAACATGGTAAGGGGCAAGAATATTAGCAAGAGATCTAAAAAATGGCGACATTTTGTTTAATGCTGCTTATTTAGCAATTTATTTTTATGTAATTAAAGAGGGTCTTATTGTACGATAGTTTAAAGCAACTACAAAATTAATTTTTATGCCTTATGTTTATGATTGAACGTGCGCAAAAGCAAGTCTGTTCGGCAATCTTTTTAGATGTGGCACAAACCTTCGATAAGGTATGGCACGAAGGACTAATACACAAATTAAACAAAATGTTACCAAAACAACATGCTGACATGTTAGCATCGTACATAACAGAGAGACTATTCAGAATCAAACAAGAGGAAGTATACTCTGACCTAAAGTAAATCAAAGCAGGGGTGCCACAAGGCAGTGTGCTTGGGGCCATTCTATACCTACTGTATACCAGAGACTTGCCAGTGTTAGAAGAAGCAGTCATTGCTATATTTGCTGACAACACTGCTCTTCTCGCAGTGGATCAAGACCAGGAAAGATCAGTTAGTAAAAATATTTGGCAACCAGCAGCCCACAATACTGGTCGGAGATTTAAATTGCAAAAACACAATCTGGGGATGCAGGACCAACAACCCCAACAGAATAAAACTGAACACACTAGCGTCCCAACTGGCTTTACAAATTTCAGCCCCTAGAGATTACACTTATTTCCCCTACCGCACAAACCACTTGCCGGACATCCTAGATATAATAATACATAAAAACCTGCAACTACCAATAAACCAAACCGTAATAAGTGAACTTGACTTTGATAATCTGCCGGTAATATTCACTCTTAACTGTACTCCTTATTATTACCCGGAAATTCCAAGGCTAATCAACGGACCAGTTAACTGGGAACTTTTCCGTAATATCATGGACGAACAAATCAAGTGCCCTCTTACCATATCTACCACAGCTGAAATTGATGGAACCATTGAATTCTTCAAAGAAACAACAAATGAGGCTATCAAACAATCTACTCTAGTCTCTCAAACACGCAAACCTGTCAATAACCAAACACTCCCACTCCGAATTTTAAAATTAATAAAAGAAAAAACTCCACCCGAAGGAAGTGGCAACGTCTTAGGAACCCTGCAGATAAACACCATCTAAATGTGCTGATCCGGCAGATTAAAAACGAACTCGATCAGTTCAGAATAAACTCTTATAAACAGTATCTGGAATCGTTCAAACCTGGAGACGCCAACATGTGGAAAGCCACCAAACGGATCCTAAAGCAACCCACGGTTACCCCCACACTAAAATGCAATGGACAACAATATTGGAAGATAAGGACAAACCTGAAATATTCGCACAACATCTCGAAGCAACATTTACCACCGCATATTTTAACAATGATCCCAATCATATCAGACAGGTTGAAATGGAATCTCAAAATATTACACCCCAAGAACAAATGCTATCTCCCCAACAGAAATTAAAGAATATATAAAAAAACTTAAAACCAAAAAAGCACCAGGAATCGGCATGATCCCCAACATAATTCTGAAAAATCTACCGCAAAAAAAGTATATGTTTACTAACAGCCATATTTAATTCCTGCTTAAGATTGGGTTACTTCCCTACCGAATGGAAGCGAGCACTAATTCAAATGATTCCCAAACCAAATAAACCCTATGACAACCCTAACAACTACCGACACCATCAGCCTGCTGTCCACAATTTCTAAAGTTTTTGAACGAACCATTCAAAGCCGATTAAACCAGTTTTTAGAAGATAATGCAGTCCTGCCCAAATTCCAATTTGGTTTTAGAAGCGCACACTCTACTGGTCATCAAATCTTACGACTCACTGAGATAATTGAAAAGGGTTACGAAAACAAAATGCACACGATAATGGCATTTGTAGATATGGCACAAGCCTTTGATCGTGTATGGATAAACGGCTTATTATACAAAATTAAAAATTTGGCAATCCCTGTTTACTTACCTATTAAACATAATTAAATCATTTTTAACTGACAGAACGTTCCAGACAAGAATAAAAGGATATACCTCATCAGTACGTAAAATCAATGCAGGAGTACCGCAGGGATCCGTACTGAGTCCCTTGTTATTCAATATTTTCATGCACCATGCTCCTACAACACCAAACTCTGACATCGCAATGTATGCCGACGATACAGCAATCATAACTCAAGACTACGACATTAACCTAGCCGCAAACAATCTGCAACAAAGTCTGAATCATCTTAACTCATGGTTTAACAAATGGTTTATACAAATTAATCCCAGCAAATGTGATGCCACCTAACATCGTTATCAATAATGTACCTATCACTTGGAATCCGAAAGATAGCGCGGTGAAATACCTAGGGGTCTTTCTCGACCGTAGATTAACATGGAGTTTCCACACCAATAAAAAACTGACTGAATCATACGCAAGACTGGCCATACTCTATCCCATCATTAACAAGAAGTCAACATTGAAAATAAAATGTGGGGTTCTCATCTACACGACCATCATTCGACCAATTTTTATATACGGGTGCAGTGTCTGGTGCGCGACATCAAAAACTAATCTTAGCAAACTCCAAGTGTTACAAAATAAAATTATCCGTATAATAACAAATGCACAGTGGTACGCAAGAAACTCGCAGCTCCACCGAGAAACAGGAATCCTAACAGTGGAAGAATTCATAAAGAAAACAGCCCAAAAATTTTATGATAACATAAATCAATGCAGTGGTGCGATTCACTACAACTTGGGCACTGAAAACTTACACACCATACTTAAAAGGAAGTTACCTATTGATGTCCTAAATAGTGAAAATAACTAATTTAATTGTCAAAACCACAATGAACTATCTATTTTAGTGATATAAATGTTAAAAATCTTTTAACCTTGCCATGTAATAGCAAATGTAATGCTGATCTGGCATAACCCCTATTAATAAAAAAAGTTAGTAAGCTCCAGACAGCAAGCAATGCGATAGTTGATTGGAGCAGGCAATGGAGGATCAAACTTAACGAGCGTAAATCTGTACAGGTAAACTACACTAACAAGAAAATAGCCGACCCACATCTGCTAGATACTATATTGTAAAGAAAGTTCTGTTACAGCTGCGAAAAATCCAAAATTTATGCGCCAATTAATAACCAAAACAATAACAATTATTCTTCAAAGTATAGTCCATCACTGTCCACGACTTTTTGCCGTCGTTCCAAAAGTTTCCGTATCTGCTCGAAGTACCAAGATGCCGGCTTTGAATCAAAGAATTCTTGGCACGCTTGCTCAACTTCTTCAAACGATTCGAATCGGCGACCTCTCAGAAAGTGCTGCATTGAACGGAAGAGACCATAGTCGGGCTGTATGCTGGATGCGGTAAGGCAAATTTCGCTTGCAGCATCTCTTGTTGAAAGCTCTCGTTTCCAGCAGTAGCGGATCAAAATCCGGAGCTCAAACTTGTCGATTGCCATCTAGGATATGCAAATGAAGATTGGTGTAACACAATAAGCACAAAAAATGCATAAAAAGTAAACTTTTCGCAGCTGTAACAGAACTTTCTTTACAACCTAATATTAATGGAACAATTGTACCATATTCGACTACTGCAAAATACCTCGGCATGAATGGACGTCAAAATTAGATGGAAGGAGCATGTAAAGAAGAAAAGAACTGAACTAAACTTAAAATACAAACACCATTATTGGTTGATAGGAAGAAACTCAAAACTTTCAATCTCCAACAAAGTACTAATCTACAACCAGATTCTAAAACCAGTGTGGTTATATGGTATTCAGCATTGGGGCTGCGCTAGTGACTCCAACATAAAGAGCATACAAACATTTCAGAACAAAGTGTTGCGTAACATAGTAGACGCTCCCTGGTATGTACGCAACTCAGATATCCACAGAGATCTTCGGATTCCAACCGTCAAGGAAGAGATTAAAAGGCTTGCTAGAAAGCATGAAGCCAGGCTTCACCTACATGTCAACGTAGAGGCTCTTCAGCTGCTGGACAACCAACACCAAGTCCGAAGATTGAAGAGGAAAAAACCTGCTGATCTTGTGTAATGAGTTGTGTACAAAAGCAGAGCACAGTGCGCGAGTGAAGTGTAAATAGTTTAGAAGAAGACTCTAGTCGTTAAGTATATAGTTTAAGGTTTATTAGAGTAAAATTAATGGTTAGTCTCTAAAGACTAGTTTTAATTACAGGCACAAAACTGCTATTAAAAAAAGTGTTTATGATGTTGCAAATCTTGTCCTTTTTGTTGCAGTTCTGCTTTAATATCTGCGATTGAAATAGAATAGTGAATATTACAAATAACTACTCGGTAAGCCCTATCTTGCTTCATCTCGTATCATAAATAATTTTTTCATAATTCAAATGTGCTATAAGCTTTCTGTATGTATGTGAGGAATGCACTTTAATTTTTATTGTATCGTTCGTAAGCGCTTTGCACTGGCATGTTTCATCTGTTGTGACCCATAAATAAATATAAGGATGGTTTCGGTATTTTTAGAGTTATTTTTACCAGATTCGTATTTTTAAAGATGGTTCAGCAATATTTTTTCTTTATAACTTGCCACTCGTGTTTATTCTCCGGTGTCTCATTGTAATGACTGTTTTACATAATTAATTTATTATAACTTAATCTAGTGCTGTTTGTAATGAATTTGTCTCATTTTGTTAAGATTCAACTGATTAAAAATTACAGTTTTGTTGCGGGATATTTAGTTGATTGATAAAAGGAATTACCTATTAGTTTGTTGATAGTTTGTTAAGTTGTGAATTTGATGCTGATAGCGCGCGTGCTGGGCGTAAGTTTACTACATTTGGCCGTAACGATCTGTAAGGAAAACCTTGAGGAAAGCTCATTACTGATTGATAAGGCCACGTACCTTAATATGAAATGTGTTTAATATTTCTATTATTAATGTACTCACTTGGAAAAATTCAAATCGTGTCTATCAATATACCTAAAACAGAATTAACTTATATAAGTTGTTATTTATTTTTAAAAGACCGCCCACTGAAAATTCCGATAATAAGAACTTTCTGCAAAACGATGGCAGGTTTTTTCAGCTTACAATAAGGATGCAGGACTCTTTCAAAAAATCTAACAAACGAGTTCGTAGTTTTCCCGAGTTATGTACTAAAGCGAATGCCCTAGCAGGTAAATTAACAATTACGATAAAGATTAAGAAATACGAACGTCTAAATTAAGTTAATATTTAATGTAAAGTGTGTTGTCAACTTGTGTGGCACAAAATGGAGAACAGATCTTCCGCCTACAAAAAACCTTTGCTTACGATGGTGCGCACCATGTTCTTCTAATGTCCAATTTCTTCGTCATAAATCTTGGAATTAATTGCCGATCTCGAGCTAGCATTTACTGCACTTGTTCGATTATGTCTGTCTCCGCTTGTTTACAACTGACTTAAACGTGGTTTAATTCCCATCGTGAAAACGTTTGAACCAATTGTAAAGACATTTGATGCTCGCGACCTCCGCTTCGTACATTATCACCAACGTGTCTCCAAATTTGGTGTTCATTACGCTGTGGCCCTATCTATTACATTGGCTGCATTCAGTTTAGCAGGCACAACAGACTTACGCTGATGCCACGTGTATTTCATGCAAGGTGGCGTTTCTCACAGTTCAAATAACGGACAATTTATCAACATTTTTAAATACATTTTGTATTACTTTACTAAAAAGTGAAAGTTCTAATTTAGAGTTTTTATATAAATATATATAGTTCATACAACCATTTCTTAATTTTGAATTGATCTCTGTACCATGTCATAGTTTTAGGTTTTCCAAAAAATTCTTTAATATTTTCTTTCACATTGATAAACACATTTTTGTCAAACTATGATACCATTGGGTTCCACTTCATAAATTTTATGAGTGCTTGTTCGGCTTTCAACGAGTGAGGTTGTGTTTAGCCAGTGCGCAAAGTTACGAAATAAAATTAAAAGTGCGGCCGTAAACCCAGGTGTTAAATAATGTTTAATGGAATGGGACCTATCGGCCCTCTCTGCAATCGATAAGTTATTTGCTACAGACAAACTTCAATCTTCCAATATTTTTGTGTCTCCAACAAAATTATTGCAATGCAGGTATGCAACAAAATTTTTCGCTATTTTCTCAAATAAATGTCTACTTAACTAAAACTATGGACAAAGAAGCAAGCAATAATAAGTTTTTCTGGCAAGTTGTACGTAACAACAAAAGAAGACAGACCTCTAGGTACTCACTTGAACTCAGTGTCGCTACAGATAATCAAACAAATAGATATTCACTTAGAAGAGAATAATACTCCTCAATCAAACACTGCCAGTACGCAACAGTCAAGTACAACCCTAACAATAACACTACCTAAACCACCTCCTATCTTCGTACATGAAATGATTAATTTTGACCAAATGCTAAGAACTCTAGTTGATATAACAGAAGAGAAACATATTATCAGCAAATAATCTATACAGAAAACTTGTTAAATTCATGCACGAACATACATATCAGGAAGAAAAACCCTACAGAGTTGTAATCAAATGTTTACATGCTACAACTCCAATTCAAGACATAAAAGAAGATGTAGAACGAAAAGGGTTTCCCGTCAGAAATATAATTAATATTAGACAAAGAACTACAAAACTCCACTTCCAATGTTTTTTGTAGATCTAAAACCAGCGAAAAATAATAAAGATATCTATAACCTAAAACATCTTAAAATTAGGTTTTTTTTATAGACCAAGAAAAAGCACTGGATTAGTATAGTGATCACGATATCAATAATACAATCAGACAAAAGCTACTGCGGTCAACCATACGCGTGCGTAAAGTGAGATGGCGCATACGTTTTTTTTGCGCACTTACGGGCACTACAGCCTCAAGGGCTTATTGTGCCCACTAACATGCATTTAAATGCTACGACATTCACACACCCCCATGGGTTGAGAGAGACTCGAACTCGCGCGCGCGGCTAGAGGACAGAGCCAACTGGTTGACCCATCTGAGCCACCGCGTCCCCGGCGCACATGTTACAAAAACGTGCAAGAAAACTCCTGATACCCCTAGCAAAATGTGTCCTATGGGATGGTGTACATTCAGTCAACTATAAATGGTGTAAGTTATACCGTGAGTTGCAAAATAAATATCGTACGGGACAAGGTCAATCAAGAAAATGCATAACTGCATACAGACCATACAATAACCAACTTACCTATGTGCAACTGACTAAAAATAATGCAACCACCTCAATATAATGCAGATATAACCTTTCCCACTTTTTGCAAGAATTCAATGGAATATTTAATCAACTACTTAACCAAAACAACAAAATAATTAATATGTTGTCTAGTATCATAACGAAATTGGTGCATAATGGCTAAGTTCCTAATAATAGCTCTATGGAATGCCAACTGCCCCAAGTCAAAAAAAATCTAAAATTGAATTATTCTTAAAACTACACATACTGCTGCTATCGGAAACCCACTTCGGAAAGGTCATATATAAAAATGCCTAATTACACACTATATCACTCTCAGCATCCAGATGGAACTGCACATAGTAGAACTACCAAAGCATCACAGAGATTTTTGCAAGCAATTACGATCCAAGTAACGATGCAGAACATACCGATAACAATATTTGCCGTATTTTGTCCTCCTAGACATAACATCACCTAGGGCCACCTCCAACCGTTCTTTGAATCCAGGATCAACAGTTTATTGTTAGTGGGACTTCAATACCAAGCATGTTAACTGGAGACGAGAGTTCTGTAATTTTATTAACGAAAAGCGAACTGAATAAAGTACCTGATCTACTGGACTTGTATATTTTAAATGAAATTTTAGTCAACTTCACTGATGTAACATTAAACTTCCATCTAACTTTGGATCACGCATCTATTATTATTAAATGCAAGTCAACGCTGTACAATAAAACCACAAAGAGTTGACAGATCAAAAAATATCTCAACCCTCAGTTCATATAGAAACAGACGCGGATGTAGAGGATGCAACGAACTTTTTTATCACTACTGTTCAAGAAGCTGATTGGAATGCTACTTCTACATGTAGGGTTTTTCATTAAGGGCGCTTGAACTTTAAATTTAAATAAAACTAGTTGTGTATGAGATATTGTTAATTTTTTCTTATTTGAAAGAGTAATCGATTACATTATGTATGGAATATTATATCGACCAAATAGCTGGCGCGGCTTCGCTGGGCTACGCGTATCCGAGGGGCCCAATTTTCGATTGCTCGACCGCACACATCGGACTCGATGTCATTGATGGTATTGGTTATATTGACTTTTAAGACACCAATCGTCTGCGGGTTATTTGCATAGACCCCTGATTTAACGTAGCTCCACAAGAAAAAGTCTAATGGAGTTAAATCACACGATCTCGGTAGCCAGTTGACGTCGCCGAAACGCGAGATAACCATGCCGTTGAATTTGTCGTGCAGAAGATCCATTATTGTATGCGTTGTGTGGTACGTAGCGTCGTCTTGTTGGAACCACATGTCGTTGACATCCATATCTTCCAATTTAGGCCAAAAAATTTGATTATCATCGACCTGTACCTCTCGCCGGCGACAATTATGTCGGTTCCAGCTTCATTTTAGAATAAGTACGAAGCAATAACCCTCCGGATCAAAATCCACAATAAACAGTGATTTTTTCTGGATGCATTTGCAACTGATGGGTTTCATGTGGATTGTTATCTTCCCAAATGTAAGAATTTTGCTTATTGGCATAGCCGTTCATCCAAAAATGGACCTCGCCGCTGAAGAAGATTTTCAGTCCGAAATCAGGGTTACTCAACTGCTTCGGAGCCTAGTCAGCGAATGCTTAACTCTGCCTATAATCATTTCCTTTCAGTTTCTCAATTAATTGAGTTGTATTCGGGTGCAGGCTCAAGTCCCAATGCAAAATTGAGGTCTGCCAAAGGCCAAGTTCTTGGACGCGACAAGAATTGACGGCCTCGGGTTATTCTGCACACTCTCGTTCACTGTAGCAATGTTTTCTGCAGACCTCACGTTTCGACGGTGTACGGGTGTTCTTTGAACTTTATTGAACCAGTTGATTCAAGTTTGTCTACCAAATGACGAATAATCGACTCAACAGTCAAACAGCTCAAACTCAGCACTCAATTTGATACTAAATTTTAATGATTTGCACGCGTTGCTCAACACTGTAACTTTCCAACAACATTAATTACTATAACATTCAAATTTGGCAGCTATAGTTCTAGCAATATGGCCGCTATACACTGTCAAATCTCGAGCGCCCCTATTGGAAAACCTTTTATTAGCTATAAGAACGACAAACGTAAAATATTTCTACGAAAATAATAGAACTGGTATCTGAAAAAAGAAAATTACGACCTCGATGGCAAAGAAGCCGACATTATGTTGGTAGATATACCTATAACAGACTTATGAACAAATTAAAAACCAAAGGTAGTTGGAATGAAACTTTCACTATGTAAGTGAAAAATCTAATCACCAAAGACAAAATAATCTGGAAAGCAACAAAAGGATTTAAGGCTGGGCCAGATCTGACTGTGAAAAGGCCGCAGCATTTGTGAAATATCTTGCACAAGTCTTTCAACCACACAATAATGATCCAAACCCAGAAATTCAAGACTCCTTGGATGCTCCTCACCAGTCATCCTCGTAAATTAAAAATTCAAACTACAAGAAGCAGAACTCGAAATAACATATTTAAAAAAGAATGTCAGCGGGATTCGACTTAGTTACTGGAAAAGTTCTACCCGAACTACCAAACTCCGATTTATTGTTCATAAAAACTTTATTTAATTTCATCCTGAGACTCAGCTATTGGACTACCCAATTGAAACACGCATGCATAATATTAATATCAAAACCAGAGCAACCGCCATTGGAAGCTTCTTACCGGCCTGTAAGCCTTTTACCGGTATTATCAAAACTTTTAGGAAAGTTACTATAAAAAAGAATAAATGAAGATAATTTGCTAGCGGATTGCATACCCAATCACCAGTTTGGATTTTGCCGCTGTCCCTCAACCATACAGCAATGTCATCGGATACTATTTAAACGGCCTTTGAAAAAAAGAAGTACTGCTCATCAGTCTTCTTAGATGTGAAGCAAGCCTTTGTCAAAGTTTGGCATGTGGGCCTCTTAATTGAAAGTTAATGAAAGCAAGTTTATTTAAGTAGCCTTCACATTATGAAGACAACTTGCTATTTAGCAGTTCACCTAAACAGCAAGCTAACTTGAAAAACGCAAATTACAAAGAAAAGAAAAGAAATAGACCTTAAACTTAAAAATAACCTGAGTAAATTGTAGAAAATCTCCACTTTTTCTTGAGAATAAACGTCTTTATAAAATCATTTTGGGCCTATGGACTAGATCTGTGAGGATGCTTTAACTTGTCCAACTTAAGCATCATTCAGAGATTTCGATCTAAGGTCCTCAGACATAAATCAGATGCTCTGTGGTATGTTAATGACCACACTGTACATACGGATTTAAAAATTCCAACTATAAAAGAAGAAATCCACCAACATGCAGCGAAACATCATTCGTCTATTAGCACATCCTAATTCATTAGTTGAACCTTCGGCCTTTAGAAGACTCAATAAGAAATGTTCTTATAAACTACTCAACCAATAACGTATCTAAGATAATAACCAATAGGTTAATTCCCTCAAGTCTTCTTATTGGCAAATCAGTTCATAAAACTAATGTGTGTTATAGTTCTAGTGTAATAAAAATAAATAAATAAATACATTTTGTTTCTGATTATTTTTGTTATAACATAAAAACTACTACTAGCTTCAACACCACACTTTAAATGAATTAACTGTAGAAATTCACATTCTATTAATGATTTTAAGAAGTGCTGTTTTGGAAAAGCACTATATTGGTCAGCTTATCCGTTTTGAATGAATAAAAACTGGTACCAAATATGTCTAATTTTTCCTAATTTCATCCGTTTCAAAACTTAAAACTCTTTCGATTGGGGAGTCATTTTGGTTAAATGAAGACACGATCGATCCCCCAAATAAATTTACAAAAACAAAATAGATTCGATTTCGAATAAATTATATTTAAAATTTCGTTATGACTATCATTCTGAGAGCTTTCCAAATTATTCTCGTATTGGAAAGCCATCGTGCTTTCCTAAATTAAAATTAATAGCGTCTGCCACGTATTTAGAACGCGCCGTGGCATGTGTCGGGCAGCGCTGAGCCGAGCGCGACCCCGTGGTAATAACGCGCCGGCACTCCATCTTCCGCGTGAGAAATTGATTACAACTTCTCGTTTTCACGCCAGCGGATCTTACCAAACGAACTATGATTTATGGGCCGAATATGCTAATGCTGGCTGCGGGTATCGGCGAATGTGCGCGCTGCCTCCATTATTCCTCCGAACAACGGGCGCAGAAACATAACGAGGCAATAACTCGAATGGCTACGTGAAAAATTACCCGGGCATTGCCCAAATGCGCCGCGAGCGGGCAGCGCTTTGTTTTGCGAGCGCGCGCCGCCGGAGCGACACATTTCGGGAAACAAACGCCTCTGTAAATCAAAAATAACAAAGAGACTCCTGCGTTTAGTGGTTGTAATATATAATTGTTATCATATGATCTATAAATAAACTTGTCACATTTAAAGCACCAGCTTTAGAAATAAATCTGGACCGTTGGTTGTGGCTACTTTCTTAGCTTCGTTGATATTCAAATGCAACTGAAAACAGAAGGCAATGAATTTTGGGAGCTATTGTTTAAATTAACGAGTCACGTTGAAGCTTAAGATGATGGATTGTCTTTAACTGGGTCCCCAATCCTGGGAAAATGTTGCAAAAAACATGAAAAAGGTAAAACCTAATAGATCTTATAGTGTCTCACGTTATACAGCATGTAGACGTTCCTAAACAAAACAAAATACATGGTAATCAGCGAAACACCAATAAAACAAATACACCTTACACTAAATAACATACCTATTGAAAGAGTTCGGAAGTACAATTATCTTGGATGCTGGATAAATGACTGATTAGAACCAGATGAAGAACTTTTATCAAGAATTGAAATAGCTAGACGTGCTTTCGTTAAATTTAAATCGATGTAAAATAATAGAAGCCTTAACCTTGCAATTCGATTGAAATTTCTTAAGTGCTACGTGTGGTCTAAGTTACTGTATGGAGTAGAGTCTTGGACGTTAGAGAAAACAATTATGAAACGAATGGAATCATTCGAAATGTGGACAATAAGAAGAATATTAAAAGTATCTTGAGGCGCGGCGGCGACGGGTAACCGAACACATCGGCTCCGTCACGCTATATAAATTTCTTAGTGTTAACACGGCGAAAGTGGATAAAAATTTATAAAAAATTACATGTGAGTAGAGTAGATACCAGTGAACAAAGTACAGCAGACACTGGTAAGAAACTGATTAATTTTATTGTTACGAATGTTATAACCTCAACAACGCAGAAAGAGGCGTTTGTATAAAACTCGCACGTGTACCCCATATCGGCTGATGCGAGGTCGAGCCGGACTGTTATGCCAACAATAAAAATTGGTGCGGCGAAAATAGTATCATAAATAACAGTATTGGGCACAATTAAAATTAAAATTATACACGGGCATAAATATTAAATACGAATAATTACAGAGATACAAAACTTACGAACGGAATAAAAATAGTTAAAAACAGTAAAAATAAAAATGGATATGGAAAGAACTGAAGCAATGTTTGCCACTATAAATGAAAACAAGAGCCAAACGAATAATAAGTTAGATAAGATAATTCAAGAATTAAATCAAGTTAAAGAGGAAAACACGAAACTAATGAAACAAGTGGCAGAACAAAACACCAGAATAGAAATGCTAGGAAGAGAAGTAAGAGGAAAAAATCTGGTAATGAAGGGTATTAAAAAAGAAACAAACGAGGACGAAGAAATAACTAGAAGAAAAGCATGTGCAGTAATAGATAAAATAGGAGTAACCCTAGATGGAAAAGTCGATATAGATGAGATAAAAAGATTAGGAAAACCCATGGACGGAAAAACAAGGCCAATATTAGTAAAACTAACAAAGACGAGTACTAAGCAAGAGATAATACGAAACGCAAAAAAACCTAAAAGGATCAGACATCTGGATAGATGAAGATTATACGAAAAAGGTCCAAGAAGAAAGAAGAAGACTAATACCTTTGCTAAAAGAAGCCAGAGAAAAAGGACAAACGGCATATTTAAGTTACGATAAATTAAAGATATACAACAAAATCGTTACACATAAATAAATACAACAAGAAAGTCTAGTAGAATCCGCAGGAGACAAAATACTAACTACAAGAGAACAGTAGCTGGGAGATCCCCTGATGGGCAAAATTTTACGGAACAAATGAGAAAAATAACACGCACAACCTGGAGAAAAAACTAAAAGCGGAAGATAAGAACATGGGACCGATCTATGGGATAACGAACAAGGCAATGAAAAGGACTGAGAGATGGAAAATAGGAACATGGAACATAAGAAGTATAGCAGGAAAGGAACATGAATTAGATGAAGAATTTAACAAAGCAAGACTACACATTTTAGGAATAACTGAAACTAAAAAGAAAGGGAGTGGAGAGATAATTCTGCCAAGTGGAAACCTACTAATATATACAGGAATCGAACGAAACCAGAGAGAAAGAGAGGGAGTAGGTTGTATAGTTAAAAAGGAAATAACTAAATATATTACGAAATCGGTAGCAATTACAGAACGATTACTTATGATAGAGATACAAGCGGGTAACACAGTTAAAAGTTAAAAATGATAATTGCATACGGACCAGGGGAAAATGACAAGGCACAAATAAAAGAACAGTTTTGGGAGCAACTAGCAGAAACAATAGAAAGCCTAAATGGAAGAATAATTATAATTGGAGACCTAAATGGAAGAGTAGGGAAAAAAGATGCGGAATCAGGGGAGACAATAGGGGCACATGGAGAAGAAACAAGAAATACAAATGGGAAAAGATTAATAGATTTCTGTATATTGAATAACCTAGTTCTAACAAACTCCTTCTTCGAACATAAAGATATACATAAGTATACGAGAGAAATAGTAAGTAGAAATGAGAAGTCAATCATTGACTACGTAATAATAAATAAGCAATATAGAAGAGACATACAAGATACAAGAGTAAAAAGAGGAGCCGAATTATATACGGATCACTACTTCGTAGTGTCAGAAATGAAAATGGAGTTAGTAAGGGAAACTAAGGGAAACAAAAAGGATAAAATGATTAACACACAAGAGAAGATAAAAATAAGATCACACAAATTAAGGGAAGAAGAAATAGCAAATAAATATACTGAAGGAACAGAAAAAGAAATGGGATCTCTAAAAGCAAGTATTATGAATTATAACATAGAAGAGCTTTGGATAAAATTCAAAGAAACTGTAATAAACACAGCCAAAGCAATATGTGGGCAGACGAGTGATAACAAATATAGAAAGAAATCGAGTTGGTGGAACGAAGAGATAAAGGAAGAAACAAAGCTAAAGAAAATGACATGGAAAACATATCTAAGAAACAAAAATAACGAAAACTATACAAAATATAAAGAACAGAGACTAAAGGTCAAAGAGATGGTGAAAAGAGCAAAAATACACACATGTGAAGAATTCGACGAAAAGATGGAGAAGGACAGAATAGGTAACCAGAAACTGTTTTATAAAGTACTGAAAACATTAAGGAAAGGAAAAGAAACAAAATGTCAATATATTAATTCAAAGAAAGGGGAAATATTAACGGAAAACAACAATATAATGCTACGATGGAAAGAATACTTCGAAGAGTTGCTAAACGCAAACACATCAAGTACATGGGACATCGAAGAAGAAAATAGGGAAGAAGAAGAAGACGTGGAACAAGGGAGAACATTTAGTCTGGAAAAAGTAGGAGAAGCTATAAAGAAGCTTAAGAGAGGCAAAACACCAGGCCATGATAATATAACAACAGAAATGTTAAAGCTACTAGGGCCCAACGGTCTAGAGGTATTGACAACACTGTTTAACAAAATTGCAGAAGAAAACAAAATACCGATGGAATGAGAAATTGGTATAATATTACCACTATACAAGTCCGGAAATAAGAAAGACTGCAACAACTATAAAGGGATAACACTACTCAGCAATGCATATAAAGTGTACGAGAGACTACTAGACGACAAATTGAAAGCCAAAACAGAAGACCAAATGGAAGAATCGCAAAGTGGTTTTAGAAGAGGGAGAGGAATACAGGACCACATATTCACAATAAAACAGCTGATAGAGAAGTTCCACAGCAATGACATATATGTGGCGTTTAACGAATTTTAAAAAAGCCTTCGACAGCATACCAAGAAGAGTTATATGGAATAGCCTTAAGAAAAGAGGAATTGGAAACAGACTGAGAAGCAATATAGCTAGTTTATACAATAAAACTCGAAATCAGGTCAGAACAAATAATATGGAGTCAGACGAATTTGTAACAAAAGAAGGCGTGAGACAAGGGGGAGTATTAAGCCCAACACTCTTTAATATTGTATTAGATGAAGTAATAAAAGAAGTTAAACATAAAGTTAAGAAACTGTTAGTGGGCTATAGATATTTGGAACCGGTATATATAACAGAATGTGCATTCGCAGATGATCTGATGATCTGTGCAAAAAACCAGGAAGAATTGCAAAGAAACGTAAAACTGTGGAACACAGCACTACAAAAACGAAAACTAATGATACATACTAATAAGACCAAAGTGATGATACTAGGAAGAAACAATAGACAAATAAAAATACAACTTAATAATAAAGAGATCGAACAAGTAGACAGTTTTAAGTGTCTGGGAATACCAATACAGAAAGATGGGAAAAACGAAACGGAAATAAATAGCAGAATTGAAAGCGCTAATAAAGTGTATTACGCCCTAAACAATGCTTTAATTAGAAAAAAAGAGATAAGCAATAAAACAAAGCTAACAGTATACAACACGATATTCAAGCCGATATTGATGTTTGGTTACGAAAGCTGGACGCTCACGAAAAGACAAGAAAATAAGATACAAGCATGTGAGATGAAATTCCTGAGAGGAATCATGGGTGTAACTAAAAGAGATAGACTAAGAAATAAAGAAATACGAACGGCGCTAAAAGTTGAATCAATAAAGAAGGACATAGAAAGACAACAGATGAGATGGTTTGGACACTTGATCAGAATGGGGAATAACAGACAAACAAAAACAATTTGGCAAACTAAAACAATAAGAAAAAGAACAAGAGGAAAACCAAGAAGGAGATGGGATGAGACAATATGGAGAGTCCTAAAGAGGAAGAATCGAAACTGGCAAGAAGCCAAAACATTAGCACAGAACAAAAACGAATGGACAAGGTTCGTACGTACATAACAAATACACAATAAAAAGTGAGAGTAATCAATGTAGTGAAGCGTGTGAGTGAACTATAGATTGGTGCGGTTAAGAATGACTGAAAATCGTCATACGAAACATAGTGTAGTGTAATGCAAGTGAAGTAAATAGAATACCAGATAGATAAGAACAACTTGCATAGGAACTGTAAGATAAACATGTATTGTAAATCCAATTTAATTTAATTTAATTTGGTTTGTTTTAAATTAATTTAAAAAACGGTATTGACAATAATTATTAGAATGTAAATTGATTTCACGGAAATGTAAATGTATGTAAGCTTACAAACACCCTACACCGTAAGGTAAATGGGTTAAGATTATATATAAGGTTATATATAAAAGTATCTTAGACAGATAGAGTGAGTCATGCTGATGTATTAAGAAGAGTAGGGAAAGATAGAGAATTAGTAAGTACAATTAAAAAAAGAAAGACTACGTACCTTGGACATATCCTCTGAAATAAGAAACATAGGCTACCACAGCTAATAATTAAAGGAAAATTTGACGGAAGAAGAGGAGTGGCAAGAAAAAGATTATCTTGGCTTCGAAGAATAAGAATATAAACTGGAATGAGCGCCGAACAACTTTTCGAAACTGCGAGTGACAGAGAACAATTTAACCAGGTGGTCACCAACCTCTAAATAGAGACAACATTGCAGGAGAAGAAGGAGAATAAGAAGATTCTTAAATTTAATGATGTTTTCCTTTGGCACGGATATTTATTAAAACTGACAAAAGCTATTCTTCCCATCGCTATTCTTATGCGTATTTCCATATTTCCAACTCTTTATTATCTATTATGCATCCCAGATTTTTGAACTTATCGACTCTTTCTAAGAGTTTGTCGTCAACAAAGTATGTTATTTGGGCCATAAATTTTGTCTTACTGGTGTTTATTGTAAATCCAAATTGTTTTCCTATTCTGTTTATGCTATAATTCCTGTAGGTCCTCTAAATTGTCTCCTAAAATAGCTGTCGTCTGCCTATCGTATATTGCTTATTGGTGTTTCATTAACCTTGATTACTTTTATTTGGTTAAGCCAGCGTGGTTCCGTGGTTGAGGGGCGGGCTGCGATGCTGACGGACCCGGGTTCAATTCCCGGTGCTCTCTGATGCCTGGCGGGTGGCCTACTCAGTCACTAAAAATAATTGAGTACCTGCGTTCACTTCGAACAAGGGGTAATAATGGCGGTCGTCTTAGGCGTGGTGCTTGCCACACCGCCCCGCACTAGAGATGGTGCGCAACGACCGGGCAGAGAGAGCGAACCTATGACAGCCTTAACCTCTCAGTTCTCAGGCCGTGCTCCCACGCGGAGCGTAGAGCCTTACCATTATTATTATTATTACTTTTGATTGGTTATGCAGTGCTATTTGGAAGATCCGTTCTACATATACGTTAAATAATAAGCGGAATAATACGCAGCATTGATGTGCGTCTTTGTGATTTGTAACTCTTAAGTTGATAATAAGTTATGTATCCTTAGTTTTGCTGATTGATTCAAATACAGGTTTCGTCATTCTAAAATATTTGGTATCTAGCCCAATTTCTTGTAGTACACCAAACATCAGTTGATGTCTTATACTGCCAAAAGCTTTTCGGTAGCCTATAAAAGCTATGAAGACATCATTTTGCTGGTCATAGCATTTTTGCGTACATCGTAATACTTCTCCTGTGACCACCGCGTTTTTAAATACAAATTGGGTATTTCCACTATATTCTTGGCATTTTGTGTATGTTATAAAATTTTTAGGAAGGCTTTTAAAGCATATGGCCATCAGAGTTATATGCATTTATTTTTTGGCAATGTTATAAACGTGTATCTTAGCCATTCATCTAGTTTGTATCCACTATCATAGATTTTATTAAATAAAATAAATAAATATGTTGGATTTAATAACTTCAATGTTTCTATATATACGTTGTCATCTCTTAGTGCTTTCCCTTGCTTTAAATTTTTTATCACATGTCTTACTCTTGATATAAATATCACTGAACTTGTGGGTTCGTAAGCTTTATTTTGATTTGGCATCATTATGCGATCTTCTTGGTATAAGTTTTTCATGTAGTTTTCCTACATTTGTCGTAGTTGTATGTTGTCTGTTACTATTTCATTATTTTGCCTTATAGTACTTATATTTTTCTTTCAGTTCTAGCTGTGTTTATATATTCTTAGAATATTTTAGATAATTCTTGTCAAGAAATTTGTATATTTCATTATTCAAAAAACCAATTTGTACTATACAAAGTAATTTAAACATTAAAAGAAATTCGGTAATACAAATACAAAATTTTAAGTATATTGGTGCTTGTAGAAAAGAATTTAAAGGTTATCTACACCACAGTGCTCCTCTTCTTTTTCCTAGATGCTGTCTCTAACGAGGTTGGTGGTTATGGTAAATTGTTCTCCGTCCTGAGTTGCCTGAATCAATGTCGTTGTATTTTGTTTTGTTCATTGTTTCATGTTCCTCAACCACAATTTTATTTTTCTTCCTACACTTCTTCTTCCCTGGATTTTGCCTTGTGGCATGATTTGCAAATATCATTCTTTATTTTGTATTAAGTGACCAAAGTAAGTTTTTCTTATCTCCAATCTTTATTAGTTGTACTTAGATTTCTAATCCAAATATGCCTTCGTTTTGAATTCTCTTTCCTTAATCTTGGTGTTCAATATTTCCATTAAGATTTGTAGCTGGTGGTGTTTATACGCTTTGTTCTTTCATTATCAACTTGATTACAAGTCTTCTGATTCCATCAAATCATTCTATTTTCTTTTCCATTCAAACCTATATCTAATAATATATTAAATAATTTGTAAGGCTTTATTCCATCAAACCCTTTCTCGTAGCCAACGTAACATACACATAAATCTT
This sequence comes from Sinelater perroti, assembly GCA_036346155.1. Taxonomy (NCBI): domain Eukaryota; kingdom Metazoa; phylum Arthropoda; class Insecta; order Coleoptera; family Elateridae; genus Sinelater; species Sinelater perroti. Next base: position 4,095,104 of record JARFIY010000046.1, on the reverse strand, counting down.
TTTGTACTTTCAATAATCTTTCTGCCGTTGTTACTATGGCAAATATCGCTTCCTGTGTGCCCTACTTTTACAAAAACAATACTGAATATTGCTAAGAGTCTTCTCATACATGTATATACATGTTAAAAATATTTTTAAATGCTCGTAGTATGAATATATTCACATTTAGCAAATTTAGGTTTCTTTGACAGAGATATAAACATGAAGTTTACCCATTCGTATGATATATTTTGTTATATACTTTTATCACTTTGTTAACTATATCTGTGTCAAATGTTTTGTAAATTTTTAAAATAATATTTCTATTAACTCTACTGATATAAAAAGTTAAATAAATAAATTTAGTATGTCGATAGATTCATCAAGGCAGAAAAAATTAATTTAAATTTTATATTTTTAGCTGATAAATTATATTATCAATAATTTCTAAACATTTTCCACCTTTCTAGATATCGCCTATAAATGTTTGGCGTGTCAATAATATTTCTGGTGCGCGTAACATGCCTTCGACAGTCCTATAATATAAAATAGAGGTTACAGGTACGTATATAAACACAATTTTTTATTTCTAGGACTTTTGGTGCGTACAAATTTGACACACACGCAGTCGTCAAGGAATATTCTGCAAAATACGTGTTATCAAAAACTATTCAAGTTTAATTCCTTCACACGTGGTTTTTCGACAGTGTTATATGCTTAGAATTAAAATCTCCTACATCCAAGGCTTCAGGTTCAGGTTCTAAAGTTTCCAATTTTTTTTCTGAATAAGTACGTACCCAAGAAAGTTGAAACTTTTCAACGTAATCTTCGTCTAAACGCACACCTTTTTTACTACGTTTTTTTGCGTTTTGTAATTTCTGTAAATATTACAATTAGATATGTATATTATTTTACTCATAATAAGTTACATAATAAGAAGAAGTAATTGCAATCATACGCGCACGTACGCACAAGCAGCGTTTAATGATTCCTACCATATTCTAAGTTATATAGGTAAATCTAAACACAGATGGATACCTTTCCGAATCTAAAAAATTCTTACATTCACTTGCATACTTTCGCCACAAAGATGATTATGACAATTCTTTTTTTGTAGTAAAACTTGCTCCAATTTGTCAACACAAATTAAAGCCGCACAACTTTTTTTGCACACCGCGGTTTCACTATCTTTTCTAAACGTATTATCATTCACTATTAATAATTTTTTCCGCGCTCACTTACCATAGTCTCCATTTTTAAAATTCAACGAGAAACGAAGCAGTGAAGAGAAAAACAGAAACTAAAATTTTTCACTGCTGCTTTTAACTAAATGAATGAATTTGAAATGTGGGAGTTAATGCGTAAATAGGGTGGAGGAGCCTTTAAATGGTAATTTACGAAGGAGCAGGAAATTCCTATCTGCATACCATTAAAAACTTACCTGGAAAAATTCTTGGAAATTCCAGGCAACCGTATTAAGACCTTAAATCCACCACCGCGCGCAATCTCCTATTGCCATTTTGGGTCTAGGGGCCATAAATAGAGGGTAAACTGACCGCGGCGCGCAATTGACCAACTCCCGCGCAGCCTTGTGTTTGTCGATTAGTATTCATGGAACCCACCTTGAAGAAACCTTCTCCATTTTTAGGTCATTATGCAAAATAGGCCCCACAGATCCTACAGAAATGTCAAGTTTAGAAGCGATATCACGCACGGCTAACCGACGGTCTTCCATAACAACTGTTGCACTCGCGCAATCGTGGTTTTGGTCCGGTTGGTTTGTGGCCGAGGCTGCTGCAGTTGATTGTCACACAATAAACTTTTTTAAACTGTTGCACCGACAAACGTAAATTTTAACATCCATAACGCCTTTATCGAATCTGTCACTCAATTGGCGATAAATTTCTATGAGTGTTTTACCACGCAAAAGGAAAAAAGGATGATTATACGTTGTTCTTGAACACTAAACGTCGCCATTTGAAGTATACAAAACAACACTCGTTGCATTGGCGGTAAACCAACCTCTTTCTATTTACTCTTACTACTGAGAACAATTTTGAGATCTTAGAACTTAAACGCAACTCATACTACTGGTATATGTTTGTGTCGAATATAATTTTAATATTTGATTGTTTGTATGCACTTAGAATATTAGATAGCTCTTATCACTTAGCTGCTTTTGGACCAGTAATTTCCACGTTGATAAATAAATCGACATTTTTATCTTTTTGTTAGACTAAGTATCCTATAAATTTAAGAGTGGAAAGTTAAGTAAACGCCTGTTTTTCAAGAATTTATTTATGAAAATCGGCAAAAGATATTAAAATAAAAAGCACATCTTATAATATACGTTTTATACTATCTTTTTAATCATTTTGACAAAAAAATATTTCAAAATGGCGGCGCTACAGCTGCTGAAAGTTAGGTCCTCGGTTTTGCGCCGTGCAGCCCACAGGTCTCAATTTTTATCTGAAATCAAAAAATATAATTTTTTTGTTAAAATATGAAAAAACGCACAACATGATAAAGAAAAAAATAAAAAATTTGAAAATTCAGGACTATTTTAAAATAAAAGTTCTATGTTTTTTATGAACAATTGGTAAGAAACAATGTTGAATGTTTCTTTTTCAAAAAAACTAAGACGTCATGTTCTGACCAATACGTTAAAGTATATTTCCTCAAAATTTCAGAAAAATCGGTCGAGAATTGGATGAGCTACATTGCACGGCGCAAAAAAATTTACGTTTCGGGAAAAACGCGTTTAAAGTTTTCTATATGAAAAAGTGGCCCCTAAATAGCACGTTACCGTTCAACTGTAGGCTTTACTTATATGTACTATAGAGATATCTATACTTCGAATTGGAATTTACAAATTTGGGAGCATATTCTACAGATGACAAACTAATTTTTTAAGCAAAAAAAATGTCAAAAAATTTGGATTTACTTATCTTTCCCCCCTTAAAAGCAGTAAGTTAAATGACTTTTTTTTTAGCTTTATCATTGTTGGTCAATTCTACTACACACAGGAAGATAGTTTTGTCTACTATATATGTAATAAACACTCATCGGTATCGGTAGCACAGAACATTATATAGACAACATCAGGCGATGATATGTTTAGCGCTTTTAAACTGAGGGCAGACTTTTAATGAGGATTTAGTGTTATCTCCAGCTAAACGCATACTTATTTATTATTTATTCATAAAATACAATACAAAATACAAAGTACACATTCAACAATACAGAATAATAATTAAACAAAAATAATCTATGAACACAGATTAACTCTGTAAATAACACCACATATAGAGCAATTAAAATAACTTCAATTCTCAATATACTATATATATTTCTGAGAGACATTAATAATTACCTCATGGTAATCAGACATCAAATTAGTTTTAAAAAAGAAATTTACGACAACACAACTCGGGTCACAATCAATCAACCTAAGTAATGCAAAGGATTATTGCTTCTACCTCAGTTAAATTTTTTTACGAGTAACCGAACTTCTGAAATATAAAAAAAATTGCTTGTATGCCACTATGTGCTATTGAGCTTGCTAAAATAGAAAAAGTAAGACATTTTTGGGCTCGTCCATACAAATTACTGCAAAATGCTAATCTAACATTGAGGCAACACGATAGATACTTCCCAGTACACTAATTGCATTATTGTCGCTTTTCCAGCAAAACACAATGCAGATATATGAATAATTAATGAAAAGCACCACAATTAAAAATTCAAAATTTCATAAGATTTCAAAACTTAGCGTAAATATTTCAGCATTCATTTTTGCTTACTCATGTAAAATAGAAAAACTAACAAATTTAGAAGTACTGGCTTTTATAACGTAAAAATAAGAGTAATGTAAAAATTAATGCAATTTACAAACAATCCAATAAACGATTATTAGAAAAAACTATTATAATACCCTTTAACACTAATTCCTTAAACTAATAAGAGGAGCTTATAATTCTAAAAGTACTCCCTAGGGTTATAAGGTCAATAATTATAACCGTAACAGATCTTTATTTTAAACTACAATATTCAGTTGGCTGCATTCACTGAACTAATCTACTACCCGTACAGAAAGGATTGTCAGCCTGAATTCAGAGTTTAGATCACCAATAACCTAACCGTACTGGTTAACTTTAATCGTATGCTCTTTCAGTCATCATCATCATCAACTTTCACGGCTGTACATTCCACCTCATTCTCAATCTTCCCACTTTACCACATCCCTAAAGTCATTTCCTGGTCGTGGAAGTTTCGTACTTGATATTCAATGAATATGTTGATTGCCATCTATATTTATATTCATATACTTTGTCTTTTAAGCGTTCCTCTCGGATGTCTTCAATCCGAATCCTGTCTGCCTTTGTGCAATCTTTAACGGATCTCAATTATCTCATTTCAACCGACTGAATCCTTGTTAGGTCTTTATTTCCTATGATCCACGTTTCTAATCCATAAAGTATGGGCACTTCCATAGTAGTATGGAATTTCAGTTGTGTTTCTTTACTAAATTTTCCTTGAAATGTGTCTTTCAATGTTCTGCCTACATATTAAAATTTACTTACTCTGTTTTCCACATATTTGTCTCTATCACTTGATGGGTTGCAGCACCCTAGATACTAAAAATTATTAATTTATTGTAAGCATTGGTTGTCTATTATAATTTTAAACCTGACTGAGTATTTTTCTTTAAAAGCTGTTATTTTCCCCTTTCTTTAATTATTATTATTTATTTAATTATTAATTAATTTAATAAATATTGAATACTACTCGCTGGATATCAAAGAATTGATGTAGTGTTTGTTTTTGCATTCTGTTAGCATATCGTCTATATATAAATTAAAAGGTTTAGGTGACATTGTACAACCCCTTTTTATCTGTTATGTTGTAGCAGTCTATGTTGATTTTTATATTTTGATAATAGGCTTTTTATAGCTTTTATTAAAAGAGATGGTATTATCTTCTTAGTTAGGATACTCCACAATTTATACCTGACAACGCTGTCAAACGCCTTTATGTAGTCAGTAAATGCGATATCTGTTTTTGCGTTGCATTATCGTCTTATTAGTTTAAGTGTTACTATAGCATCAATACAAGATCGTCCTTTTCTGAAGCCACGTTGTTCGCCTTTTGCAATAGTTCGACTATTACCTGGGCTCTATTTTTATTATATTAGCATTTTTCTATACTAATCACATTCAACAATACCCTGTTGATTCACGGCTGTATAGACTAAACTAAATTTTAAGAAATATTAAATAAAATTTTAGTATGTCCTGCTTTAATTAAATCGAGTGAAATTGATGTTAGAAGCTAAAATCCAAGTCATTACTATCCAGACCATATGTGAAACAGACCACCATAATATACCTGTTTAATATCACAATCCTTACTAAAAACAAAAATAGATTAAGACGTACTTGGCAAAGAATAAAACAAAATTAAACGACATGAGTATTAAAAAACCACTGAAATTATAGTTACAGTCATTACATCTCGGATCTACAATCCAAAGTAGCAAGTCATTAAAAGAATGTTAAAACGATAGCCTTAGATTCCCACATTTAAAATCAATAATTAAATGTATGCATAAGATCAAGAAAAGTTCGACATTTTTACCCCTCCTTTGAAAAGCACATATACAATATAAATCTCTAATGACAATAAATAATTTTCCCAAGAATTTGCTACACCGCTGAGCGATAATTTTCCAAACAAATGAGGGTTAATTGTACTAACATCACCTACCAAAATTTATTATTTATCATTTATCAAGAAGTTCCCACTCAAAAAATACTTGGACATGATTTTATTCCTAATATAGTAATCACAAACTTTTCTGTCAAAGTTTTCACATTTTTAACCATCTTTTCCGACGTATGTTTCCAATAAAATGAAAATACGCTCAAGTACTGTCTTCTCAGAACCTGGCAAAGATGATGAAAATACAACCAATTACAGCCAAATGAGCTTTTTTCTACAATATCTAAATTATTTATCCTTTCGCCATTCTTAAGTAGAAGCCCTATAATTCTAAACTTTCAATATGAATTTTGCTTGAAATACTCTACTGTCTCGCATTTCGAAATTTATAAAAAATAGCTTTGAAAATATACGTTTTGTAACAGTCTTCCACAATGTCGCACAAATGTTCGATAGACTATGTACCGACAATTTACTATATAAAATAATGAAAGTCAGTATTCTAAACTATACTTTACACATAATCAATTCTAATCTATTTTGACAAACCGTTTATTTGAGGATAAGAATAAATTCTTCTCTTTCGCTAGAAAAATTTATTAATGCTGGAATCCCGCAAAGCTCTACATTAAATCCCACATTATCCAATGTATTCGTTTACTATAGATCTGAACCAGCCAATTATAACTGCATCTACATGTCAACAACGCAATGCTACTGTGTAAGTTTATAACACGACAAGAGAGTACCGATACACTAATTTTCTGGCTTAACAAATTAAGAAAGAAATATACCAACTATAAAAAATTTTATTAAACACAAAAAAGTATTCTAATAATATATGAGATTGCTCAAATGCAAGAATTCATATTGCATTACTGGAAACAAGCATATCCACACTAAACTTAAACCCAAAATTTCATAAGATCCTGTTGTCAAATGAAAGTGAATATATTCGCTTTGGCTGTACATATACTAAAATTAGAAGGAAATAAAGAAAATTAGCATGCCTCCGTAAAGCAAAACAATGAGCCTACCGATCAAGATACTTCTCAAGTTAATGAAATACGCCTCAGATAACAATGGCACAGAAGGCAGCGAAGAGACCTAGTAATATAACATCCTACCTATTGAGTAAGCCCTTTTTTGCGAACTACCACGGCGAAACTACGAATCTACAACCCGTCTTATTTGGAGTACTTTAAAGAAGTGTGCTAGGACCCGTCCTATACTTACTATTTATAGCCGCCTTACCAACTACAAGATTCATCTCAACTGCCACTTTCACTCATGACACTGCTGTCCTGGTCTCACATATCAATCATACTACTGCATTTTGCAACCTGTAAAAGTCACTTAATAATGTCCAACAATATCTGAAAAATTGAAGGATCAAGGTAAATGAAAATAAATCTTAACATACCACCTTTATCATGAACCGTGATAAGTGTCCGACAGTTAACACTCAATGAACAACTAAATACTTAGACCAACGCCTAACTTAAAGAATCCGAATTTTCAATAAATGAAAACAACTTGGGCTCCAATTAAGAATGTTATGCTGGATAAACTATCTTTAGAAAATAAGCTCCTGCTATATAGGTAGCGTTAAAAGCTATCTGGACGTATCCAAACTATCTATCATAGAAAGGTTCTAAAATAAAGTTCTACTTACCATAGTTCGTACTCCGTGATATATGCAAAACAAAGTCATTTTAATTGATCTGTGCATAGTTCACAGTGTAAGAAGAGATAAAAAGCTCTGCCAAAAATATATAAAAAGCGACTGTTGCTATATCCCAACCAATTGATAAATACTTTAATAGACGAAATCGATTAACCAAAATGCCTAAAGCGATTTAAACCCATTAAACTTCTAACACAATTTTAACCCTAAAATCGGCTTTAATCTTAATTTCAATAATAATTTAAATAATGCACCAGGCGTATAAGATTAGGAGGTGTAGTAGAGTTTTATACACTCTGGCTTCAGCGATGACTTGCGATTGATTAGAGACGCATTCTATTGTTAACCTGAATGAGTTTATTGTTTACGTGGAAACTTTAGCTTAATCGTGTGTTTAGATAAACTCCAAGATATTTTACCTCTTGATCCCTAGGGTTCCGTGGTATAGAATTGCCATCAATTTCAATGTTAGGTGTAGTAGTTATTTTCCTCATTGTAAAGTTTTACTTTGACATTTAGTGGAGTTAGATTAAACATTACATGTTTTAAGCCAGTTACTAATTATATCCGTAACGTGTTATAGCTGTTGGACGTCCTTGTGTAAGTCCGTGTTTTGCGTGATAATCGCCGTGTCGTCCGCAAACGTGACTATAGCAGCTGTGGTTGGTGGCATATCTGATGTATACATCCTTGGGGAACTGCAGCATGTATTGCTTTGATGTCGGATATGTACGAATTGACGTAGACGGCGAAGGTTCTGTTTTCCAAGAACGAAAAACTAATTGCTTGCAGGTAACTTGATATATTGATGTCAAGAATTTTTTGCTTTAGACCTTCAATCTTTACCTTATCGAAGGCCTGCGCAACATCCATGAAGTTGATTGTAGTATAGAATTGATTTTCAAATCCCTTGTCAATTGTTTTGCTGATTCTCTGAAGCTGGTGATAGGTTAAATGTCCTTTTTAAAGCCAAATTGAAATCCTGGTAATATATTTTGGACTTCTACAAGTTTTGATATTGAATATAAATAGTTTTTTCCAGAATTTTAGATAGAGACGTAAGTAAACTTATTGGCCAGTAATTTTTAATATCTTCTTTGTCTTTTCCTGGTTTTGCAAACATGAGGTGAGGATGCTTTGCGGAAAGTAGCCAATGCAAAGCCGTGCGTTGAATATTAATGCCAGGTATAATATACATATTTTGGTTAGATGTTGCAAGAAAATGTTAGTAATAAGATCATGGCCTCGAGACTTCCATTTGGGCAAGGCAGATATACTTTAGGTTATTTCGCACAGGTTGATGTTTTTAGTGATAATTGAATAATTGCGCTCAATATTGGTTTTCCATATGCTAGGATCGCCAGGACCAATATCAGCAATATGCTTTCGGTATAACTCAATTTTGAGCTCAGCCAGCTCTTTCTTTAGACGATGAGTGAGGCTGTTTAGAAGTTTTTTTACTTCAGGGTTTCTGGTTCTCTAACTTAGTCGCCTAGTTCAAATTTTTGTTTTAATCAGACTTAATATACAGGTGGGTGGGTAATTATAGTAAGTGTGTATGATGTTTTGAAGAGTTGAGACAGATGTTTTGACAATCTCCGTAATTGATGTGGTAATACTAGAAACAGCAGTGTCTAGATATTCAAGGTTTTCGCATTTAAAAGTTTATTGTAGGTTGGAGTTTAGTTTCTCTTAGAAAATTTTCTAGTAGAATCGCCTATTGATAAGTTTTTGAGAAGGTTGTTTAATTTGTGACCAAAAAGGATACTTAAACAGGTACATGGTCAGAGTTTAGTTCCATTATTGCATATTGCTTTATCCGATTTGGGAAATAAGTAGTTGAATATTGCTCAAGTTTTGTGCCTTCAGGGTTACTGGGTCGACAGTTCCACATTCTGTGTTTACAGTTGATATCCTCAATTACTAATATTTTGTCAGTTGTATCAAATAAGGTTTTTATATCATGAGTTTTCTGTTCGGTTACCTGTGTGCGCTAAAGATGGTAATATGGCTTAGGCCGTGTAGTCACACTTAGATTTCAATGGTTTCTTTTCTAAAGTAGTATTTAGTACATGGGGGATACTTGCATGTACTAAATTCTTCTTTATAATAACGGCTACTCCCCCTGAAGCTATTCTGTTGTTTCTGTCTTTTTAATATTCGCTCCATCCTGATATTTTAAGGTTGTCTTGAAAGTGTGTTTCGATAAGCCAGGCTATATTAACATTGTACCTGCCTAATAATGCTATAAATACGAATCGTTGATTTAAAATACCATTTGAATTCCAATTTAGGATTGTTAATTTTTTAATTGCTCCTCTGGTATTAGGAACCATTGAGTAATAGGGTGATTGTAAGAAGCGTTTTAATTTGTGGAAGAAAGAAAGTTACGAGGTCTACAATAATGTTAGTAATATGTAAGAACTGAGAGGATCCAGCTAGTTGAGTTTCGGCTGACCTTAAGGGGATGGTGCTTACGTGTGAAAGAGTTATTTCTTAGTTTACTGACGTATGTTTGCATTGGATTTACGCGAGAATTATTCGCCATTATCTTACTTCTCATGTATTTTTGTTGGAGTTCAACATGATGACTGCAACCACGCTGCAATTGACATATGTTGGTTTAGTTTTAGGTTGCCTGGTGCATTCACTGTGGTTGTAGTTGTTAGCGCATTTAATGCACCTTAGTGTGAGAGTACAGTAATTTATTGTGTACCCGCAGCTTTGATATCGACGACGTAGTAATCAGTCACAATCGAATGATACATTGACTTCAATGTGAAGGTTTTTTTATCCTGATCACTGTGGATCACGGTGTTTTTAACTCATTTTTAATTTCATCAGTAGTTAGTGTTAATGGGTCATTTTTAATTACCACTAACAAAGGTGTTATGTTGGGGTTTTGAAAGACATGCTGCTCAATTCCATTTTCAAAATAAAATTTTGTGAGAGTACAATAAGTTGATGCGTAGCGAATTCGTGGTACATATAGTTATAAACAATTCGTTGATAATATTCTTCTTCTGCCACAAAAGATACAAGGGGTTCCCGCCAAAAAGTATTTTTGGCGTCCTAGGCTGACAATTTTTCAGCCGCCTTCCCTCAAATTTTTGCAAGGTGGAAACGTATAAATTTTTAATTGGGCTGGCTTTTTCCCTGGATCAGAAACGTGGAACAATTCAACTTATTCATAATGGAAGTAAGCATAAGCCGCCCATAAGAAATACGTAATACGTAAAGTTCATGTTGTACACCCGTCATTTTTACGTTAATACGTTCATTTGCAGTAATTTTTAATTTTTCCTAGATTAATGTTGGCAGTAGTAACAGAATATTTGTTTTGATTCTGAAATTGCATAACCTAACTTTCGCATTGTCGACATTTTGGTTTAGTTTTTACAACGGATAAAGAAATATTAATTAAGTTAGTAAATATGCATCTGTTCCTACACCATAAAAGAAATAACATATACAATGACAACATAATTAAGCAAAATGCCTGGAAGGACATTGCTGCCACTACTGTGTTTAGATATGCGCAACTTTCAAATGTTTACATAAGTCTTACGTCCATTTTACGTATTTCTTATGGGCGGCTTATGCTTACGTTTATTAGGAATGGGCGCTTAAAATCAAAATTTCGCTAGGCGAAAGTAAAGCAAATGACCGTGACAAACACCCGATAGCCGCGGCCACCCGGCCATTTGGCAAGGAGTCTTTGTTTACTTTCCCTTCAAATGTACAGATCTAGAAGATAGATAGATATTGATGGGATTTTGGGTTTATTAATGAAGTAGTTGGTTCTGTGGCATTTGTGTTATCTTCGATAATGTTTTGTGAAGGTAAGTAGAATCTATTTTGTGTGATTCAGCTGAACCACATGTACCCACGAGCACCAGTACTAATACTCGACTCATATTCTTTCTAAAAGTCCCCTTACTATCTCTTTACCAAAGTGTTACCGCACAAAAATAAAGATAAAGAAACTATCTCAAAACGGAGCTACGAAAAGCCATACCATATGTTGATTCTGCAAATCTTTCGGCACTACTTCACATGCATTTTTAAAGAGGTTTATAGAATATCAGGATTATTTTTTGAGAGATTGTGCCCACACAAGGTGGAGGTAAGTACTGGACCACTACGCAAACAACCTTGAATTGGGTGACGTCACACAAGATGTTTCTCCTTCATTCACTCTTTTTAATTATGTAGAGAGATTAGAATATAGGAGTTTAAAGGAATCTATAATAAGTTTAAACAGAGATAACGAAAATACCCACAACTTTAAAAATAAAATTTGAATTTCCTTGGAACGTTGAATTAAAGAAAGAGGAAATTTGAAATTTAATTTATTGCTAAAGTTAAATACGCGACTCCGTAATGCCATACGTTGGTCGAAGCATTGCAATTTTCCGAATTTATAGCCGAAGTTTGGCAATAAAAAGTCCGTTGGCTCGGTGCATTTCCAGCGTCTGCGGGTAAGGCCCGGTTTCCGTGCCAGCCGGCACTTAGCCGCCAGTTTTTCTCGGTATCTATTAATAAGGCCCGTTTTCTTATTAAACTCGCGGTTATAAGTCCGCCGATAGCCATCTTTAATCTTGTCGTTGCATTAACTTTTTCAGGGCGCAATTTAAATTTTCATCCCGAAAGCGGTTCGTGGCCGTAACGGCCCCCGCGCACGAACGGCCGCGCCGCCACGCCGCCGCTGCGCCGCGATAAATTTTCCGGCCGCGGCTCATTACAAGCGCCATTTATTCAACGTCGCGGCGACCCGCCGTAAATCGAATTCTTTCATGTTTATTTATACGCATTTATTATTTATCGCCGCCCGCGTGGAAGGCGTTTACTTAAACACGTGTTCAAATACAACGTTATTGTTTCACACTTGGCCCACCTCGTGCGCGGCGGGGGTCGCCGCTAAATTATGGTCAGTCACATCCGGCGCATGCCGGCCCTCATTCACGGCCCGCCGTAGATGGACGGTCGACATGGGCAGGCTGCGCGAAACCCATCCCATTGACGCGCGCGACGTGCACAACATGCACGCCTGGGCCGCACAAAAGCCGCGCTTTCCGAAAAGTCGCCGCTCCACTAGCCGATTTATGGCCGGGCGAGGGCACGGCGATAAATCAAGGCAGCGGTGTGAATGTGATCAAATCCGTAATGGAATTCTTATATGGTAAAGGTGTTGCAACGGCGGGCGCTATCAGCGATCTATAACAACCCATAATGAGTAGCCGCACCGTCGAATTGATTATGATTAATAGAAGGCACGGCGTTAAAACGCGCCCCGCAAGATCGTGCCTGTGTGTTTATTCTACGGCGGCTCGGTGCGAGAGTACCACTCGCAGCCGGGAGAAGTAGACCAAAGCGAATTTCTTAATTTGGCCGCCAGTTTTCGAAATCACTGACCGAAACGAACAAAAAAATGATCATCCGATAGATCGATTTCTCTCACTTGCTTAATCCCCATCTCTTTCGCAATCAGATATTAAAATATTGACCGAGGTTTTCGATCGCGTTTAAGAACTGTACAGTTCTCTATCGTAAAAATAAGTTAAATGAACACATTTATTTCCAAGGCGGTTTCAACTGCAATTTTATCCGACAACTTTCAATTTACTTATAATTTTGAAACAATTGCATTACCATACTATGATCCATTTCCACTTTTCTCTCTCTCTGTGGTTATCAATCTGATTAATTTGATTCAACACCATAGTTCTCCATCTTCTTCTGTCCATGTCCAGTTTTTCTGACTCATTTTTTTGCATTGTCATTTTTTCTAGATTTGCACTTTTCTACAACGTTCTACAATGTTTCACGTCCCATAATTCGTCCTTAATTAAAGATGCCCGCGCAACGCCATCTGTTATTCAGTTTGAATCTTCATTACGTGTTAGTTTGCGTAGTATGAAGTTTACAGGCACATTGTGTTGTTGATGTTAGTGACTTCATTAATACAATGAGTGCACTTGAATTAAAGCAATGGCCGCGCCGCAACGCCATCTTTGGTGAATTCATTTGAAAATGCTGAAACTAACGTATAAAGTTTGCATACGTGAAATCAAAGTGGATAAGAGCACATTTGGTGTTGATTGACGATCTGCCGGAGAGTGAAATACACTTATCTTTACAAATGAATGCAAACCACCTTTCCGAAGAAAATACGAGGCTTTTCACGCTGTATCCGAAGTGTAACTCACGAGAAAATTCGGTCTCTCTAAACTATGACGTATAAATTGCTGGCTGCAAAACGTTTCATATCCATCAACTGTGCAAAAAGCACGTGGAAAGAGATATTTGAATTGAGATTGGGAATGATGTATCTGCACGGATAAGTTTTTCTAGGTATGGTCAACCTTATCGAAAACATGGTCAGCGAAGTAATAGCGACCTTTTCAGCTCACAGAAACACCCTGTAAAAGTGCATGTTTGGGTTGCGATACTTCTATAAACGCGATTGGTTGCCTCTCTTACGGTCAATTGAGATACCGAGAAAACGTGCTCTCTACCAGAAATGATTCTAAATTGCTTGTGATTCTGATAGAACAAGTTGATGCTGCAAGAATAATGACCCTAAACATCGCGGCAAACTTTGTCAAAAAAGCACGTGGAAAGACAAATTTGAATTGAGATTGGGATGATGTTATCTTCACGGATAAGTTTTTTTTTCTAGGTATGGTCAACCTTATCGAAAACATGGTCAGCGAGAGTAATAGGATTTTTCAGCTCACAAAAACACCCTGTAAAAGTGCATGTTTGGGTTTGGATACTTCTATAAACGCGATTTGGTTGCCTCTTTCTGTTTACGGTCAATTGAGATACCGAGAAAACGTGCATCATCTACCAGAAATGGTTGCCGAAATCTGTTAAAAAGTTTTTTGATTCTGATAGAACAAGTTGGATGCTGCAAGAAAACAATGACCCTAAACATCGCGGCAAACTTTGCAGTGCGTGGAAACAACAAAATAACGCCACTACGATTAAATGGCCGGCAATGATCCTAGTTGTGAGTACTGTTGAAAATGTGTGGTCGTACATGAAAGTGAAGCTCAAAGGAAAGCCAGTGTACACGGTGAAGCAATTGATTATGCAGAAAACTTCGTCAAAAGCATAGAGAAGAATGTATACGTTAATAAAAGAAAAAAATAGACCTATTTTTTATGGTTTAAGGCTATAGCAGTCGCTTTATTATTGAATAGGCTATATCTCCTAAATTTTTATCCACTAAAGACTGACCCAGTAGCAGCATAATGTTATTGCAAGGTTTGGGGCCGTTTGCCAAAGAAATTCCAAAGTTTTTAAACATATTTGCTAGCAGTATTTCTCATTTATCCAAGAAAAATCACAAGAACAAAATGCTAGGACTTTATATGTCACAAATAGAACTATAAAAATATCGTTACAATACTAAAAATTGTGGCGATGTAAATAACTCCGTTTTAATGTTAACCGTAAGTACTGTCATTGGAAGTGGAATTAAAGATAATATACCTAATGCCACCAGTTTTCTTTTTACATAAATGAGTTTATTCTGATTTAAAATTTCACTAGTGTCAAATTTGTGAAAAATATCATCGTTTTTCATTACTTTACACTTTCAAACACAGAAAACGCCTTTAAAGAAGCAAAATAATGAGTTACCACAAACTGCATAAGAATCAGTTCCGTTTTCTGTTTATGAACAGCTTTCAATACTATACAGAATTAAAAAAAAAACTATTGCAGACCAGCTTTTATAAATCCTCAAAAGCTAATTTAAATCAAATACAGTTGCCGAATAAAGACCCGCCACGTCGGCACGCAGCGGTCCCGGGTTCGATTCCCGGGTCAAAAGCAACGGCCAACTCTTCGGCCGTCATACACACCTTTAGCGATCGTGATTTACATTCTTTCCTTCTAAATTAACGGGTTAGGCTAGCCACCTGCTCGGGATACGTCCAACATGGCTCATAGTACCTGCACAATTATGCGGTTAGAAACAGGCCTACATCCTACATAAAAGAAGAAGAGGAGGAAGAAATTATTGTATGGGAAAAACATAAATAACTCACAAAAATAAAAAAAATAGTAATCTTCTTAAACTCCTTATAAAAAAACAGAAAAACAAGAATAAATACTAAAGTAAATAATTTTAACATTAAAAATGCCTTGATATCTATAATATAATAGCACAAGTTTGTATTTTAGCAAATACATGCAGAGCAGAGCAAAGCACACCACGAGCTATAGTGCCTGTACGTACCTGCCAGTAAGTAGATTCCTGTATAGTTTAACCGGCGGTTTATATTGTTATAATTATTACAAAAACTAAATTAACAAATTACCTACCTGGTATATTCCAAAATGTTGCGTAATATTTACCAAATTAAACTGATAATATTGGTAATAAACATCAGCCCCCATGCCGCTGGCGAGAACGATCGACAGGCATGCTGGCTAAAAGGGTGCCGGTTTGCGATGACTGAAATTTGTAACGATAATTACAATAAGTATTATTTTTATAAATTATTTACCTTAGATTTAATAGTCGAAATGGAAAAAGTAACATATGGATATAGGACAAATCAGCGCATTTGAAATGCTTCTTTGGCGTGAAAACGCGTTCAGAGACCCGAATTGCACGTTTTCCATTGTTAAACTAAGTGACCTCAGTGCATACTACCGGGTGTTTTGAATATGTTTATATACAAATAGTTGCAAAGGCAAATTTCTTATTGCAGCCGAGCGTCGTAATTAATCTATCTATCTATCTATTTATTCTATTTGTAATACAATAGAAAAAGTTTGATTGTATTTTTGCAAGTAAATGGAGAGTAGACCGTTCCATCTATTGTGGTCTATATGTGCCTGCCGGTAAACAGATTCCTGTATATTTCAATCGACGCATCGTATTTTTATAACATAAAGAACAGACTAAAAGGCTTCCGATTTTCGACGACGAGATTCTATTTCATGTTTTTTTAATGAGTCCGCTGGCAGACGAATAGATAGATGTGTGCCCGTAGCGCGCTTGTTATCTATGCATGCACTCGATTGTCAATTACCCGCATTATTCAGTGAATTTATTTTATTTACTTTTAATATATCTCGGTTTCAACAACAAATGCCTACTACTCAACAATAAATTACATGTTCTCAACAACAATTATTGTACGCAAACCAGTCATTAATGCCCAGCGCTAAGCCTTACATGCAACAATTATCAAGTGAAACATATGTCCCATATGTATTTCATATGAATAATATCTCATATCCCACGCACTAGCTACCATGGAATACCGATAACGACCGAAACAAACGATGGCCAACCCCAAAAAGAGAAGAAAGTGTCAGATTTAATTTACTACACAATACACACGAAGATAACGTTATGGAGAGAAGAGCCACAAACTGTAGTTAACAGACCCCTCCAGTATACATACACGACGTAGTAAATTATAACGCAATGATTACAAACCTGACAAAAATATTAGAAACTGAACAATACAATCCAGCAACACTGACAAAAAACGTCGTCAAGACTAAATACTGATAACTCTCTAAAACATATCAAAAACTTGTGAGACATCTTGACGATGAGAAAATTACTTTTCATAGAACAGTCGATATCGGGCTGATAAAAGAAAAACTGAAGGAGAAAGGACATACTAAACGCAATTTAATAAATATAAGACACAGAATAGACAAAACATCACTTCCTTTATTCTTTGTAGGTCTCGATCCTGCCAATAAAAATAAATAGATAAATGAACTTAAATCTCTATTAAATATGATCATTACCGTCGAACTACCAAGGAAAAAGCCACTATAATCCCAGTATACTCGCTGCCAAGCATATGGACCTAGCAAAACTTACTGCAAAAAACATTTGCGTACGTAAAATGTGGTAGTAACCACTACACGATGACGTGTACAAAGTCAAAAAAACACTCCTGCTAAATGTGCATTGTGCAATGGAGCTCACCCAGCAAACTATAAAGGATGCTCTGTATACCAACTTCACTCTAAAAGAGGAAACAACTACACCATCCCTAGAATGCAACTACCACAAACTCTAAAGACAGACACAACTCAACCAAACACAAACGGGGCGAACAGATCCTCAACTAGCTATACTGCAGAGGTTGTTGGATAACAACACATCGGTACAACATCAAACTCATACAACACTCAAAGTCAAAATCAAAACAGCAATGGTATTTCCTTGTCTCAGTTTCTTTCCAAATTTGAAACTATGTTTAGTCAGTTAATGCTATAGAATACTATAATGCTCAACCTACTCACTAGCCTGATAACCAAAATCTGACAATAATAAATACACTAAGAATAGCTATATGAAGGCAAACGGACTTCTACAACGCCGTTTAGAAGTAGAAGCGTTTCTAAACACCCAAAAAATCGACTTGCTCCTAGTATCTGAAGCGCACTTTACTGACTACAACTACCTCAATGTCTACAACTACAGAACTTATTACACCTGCTACTCCGACAACACAGCCCATACTGGAACAACAATTATAATCAACAACAAATTATCACCCTACAAAATGGAGAAGTTTGGTATAAATCATATACAAGCCACAAATGTCAAAATTAAAGACCTCGTTGGAGACATAATGGTATCAACAATATATTGCTCTTCCCGATATTCAATAACACAGAATCAATTCAAAAACCTCTTCATAACGCTAGAAGACAGGTTTATAGCAAGTGATGATTTCAATTCTAAACATCCCTTATAAGGTTCCAAATTAATTAACCCAAAGGAAAGGCAACTATATAAAACCATCTTAGATAACAACTATAATGTATTAGCGACAAGTAAACCCTCCTATTTGCCAAGCGATCTGAATAAACTGCCGGATGCATTAGATTTCCTTATAACAAAAAATCTCTCACCCAATTACATTGAGCTTGCTGATTGCTAGGACGTAAACTCCGATCACTCCGCTATAATATGCACGTTAAGTACCTGCATAATCAACAAGCCCACAAAACCCAGCCTACACGACAATCATACGGATAGGGATATTTTTCGACAATATATCGACGAACACCTATTGGTTCCAGCAGTACTCAACACTGCAAATGAAATTGAGACAGCAACAGAACAACTAACACAAACCTTACAGTATGGCTTCTTGGATGATAAAACTACACCATAAATTTAACAAATATACTACTTCTTAGAAATTAGATAGATCAGTAACAAAAAAAGCAAGACATATCTGGCAACAAACAAGACACCCAAGAAACAAAAATAAACTGAACATCCTTACCACACACCTAAAAAGATTAATAAAAGAACAGAAAACGAAACGTTCAACGACTACTCCTTATGGTAAGCAACTAAGAGTTTAAAGAAACCTATCATCACCCTCTCTGCTGTTCGTAAAAATGATGGCTCTTGGGCCGACTGTGACGAAGAAAAAACGGTGGTATTCGGCGAACACTTAGCTGCAGACTTTCAACCCCACGAAATAAACAAAACACGACAAAATAACTATAAAATTCTCGAGTTTCTCAAATCCCGCTGCAACTCCACCTGCCCATTAAGCATTGTACACCCATGAAGTACAAACAGAAATCAAAAGCTTAAAAACTGGTAAAACACAGAGATACGACCTAATTACATCGAATTACTCCGTCAATTGTCAAGAAAAAGGATAGCAGCTATAACACAAATATATAATGCGATCGCAAGAACCCAATACTATCCAATTCAATAAAAATTTGGTGAAGTTATTGTCATTCAAAAGCCAAGCAAGTCAGCTAAATGACCAGCTTGTTACAAACCGATATCTCTGTTATTACTCCTCTGTAAGTTCTTTGAACGAATTCTACTAAGAATACTAGAACCTATTATAGAATACCTGCATTTAATAAAATACTCAACATTAGAACAACTATATAGGATAGTGGATAACGTAGAAAAGATTTTGAGGGTAAACGGTCGTGTCTAGCAGTATTCTTGGATATGGGTCAAGCTTTCAATTGAGTCTGGCACCCTGGCCTGTTATATAAAATCAAGAAAAACCTTGTCGCAATAGCACTATTTGCTCTTCAAGTCGTATATATATATATATATATATATATATATATATATATATATATATATATATATATATATATATATATTTTATTTACTCATTTGCTAATTTACAATCTACTCCTATAACTAACAGAGTAATGAGTAAATATGAGGCAAGGTTCATGGCAAGCGTTGGGTACCGTCCCTTGACGCACTTTCTCCTAGTTAACTAGGTCTTCTGGCCATTGTCTTTTAAGTCTTCTTTCAATTTGTGGTTGGGTGTATAGTTCACTTATGAGTTGGTTGCTGTGGTTGGTGCTGCGTTGTTTGGATTTGTTGGCGTGGTGGTTGATCACTTCTTTTATAAAGGATATTCCAAAATCGTTGTGGAGGGTTTGATTGGACACGTACCAGGGAGCGTCGGCCATCATCCGAAGTGTCTTCGACTGAAAGGTTTGTAGGATTTTTGTGTTGGAGGGCTTACTGCATCCCCACAGTTCGATACCGTAGGTCCAGACTGGTGTTAGAATTATTTTGTAGATGATCAGTTTGTTCTCCAGAGATAGTTGAGATTTCCTGCCTAGTAGCCAGTTCATTTTCTTCACTTTTAGGTCCAATTGTGTCCTTTTGCCTTAATGTGCTCTTTCCATGTGAGTCTCTGGTCTAAATGTAGGCCCAAATATTTGACTGTGGCTTTCTGTGGGATCAGAGTGTTATTTATGTTAACTTGTGGACAGTTGCTTCGTTTTGTGGTGAACGTGATCTGGGCGGACTTTTCGGTGTTGACCTGGATCTTCCATCGTTTTAGCCAGTCTTGTAGTTCGTTTAGGTGATCTTGCAGTTTATTAGAAGCTCTTGCTGGATCGATATCGGACGACAAGATTGCTGTGTCGTCAGCAAATGTGGCCATCATAGTGCTCTCTGTGACGGGAATGTCAGCAGTGTATATTAAGTAGAGTAGTGGCCCAAGGACGCTGCCTTGCGGCAGTCCAGCTTTAATTGGGTGGTAGTCGGAGAGTGAGTTGTATACTTTTGCTTGGTAGGATCTTTCATTAAGGTAAGATTTTAGGAGTAGGTATATGGGACTGGGAAAATGCCTTTTTAATTTATATAATAATCCGTTGGTCCAAACCTTATCAAAGGCGTGCTGTACGTCAAGGAACACAACAGCACACATCTTCTTCTCTTCAAGACTTTCTTTGATTTTGTTCACAATTCGGTGGCATTGCTGTGTTGTGGAATACTTTTGTCTGAATCCAAATTGGTGATGAGGGATTATGTCGTCTGTGAGTGTTGATTGGGTTATTCTGTCGAGAAGAAGTTTTTCAAATATTTTTGACATTTGTGGCAGCAGGCTTCGGTTCGGTAGGTGGTTTACCTGGTTTTCCAATCGTAATTATTTGCGCGTGTTTCCACTGAACTGGGAAATAGCATAATCGAAGGATGCTGTTGAATATAGTAGTTAATAGCACGATTGCCTTTCTTGGTAGATGTTTTAAGATCTCCCCGACTATGAGGTCATACCCAGAGGTCTTGTACGAATTTGTATTGTTGATTTGTTTTCGAATTTCTGCTGTTGTAAAAGGCTTAACGGGCAGTGATAGTTGACAGGGGGCGTTAATATAGTCTTCAATTTCTTCATCTTGGTTGTCATTGTCTGAGACTGGAGAGAACACTTTTGAAAGATGATCCGCGAATACATTGCTCTTTTCTATGTCTGACTGCGCCCAGTTTCGATCAGGTTTTCTTATGGGTGGGGTTTGTATTACTGGCCTCTTAATTCTTTTGTTGCTTTCCACAACGAATGGTCTTCGGGGATAGATTCGTGATGTAGTGTTTGAAGGTGTCGTTGCGGGCTTGGTTTAAAACAGAGTGGAGTTGGTGTGTTATCCTGTTAAGGTCAGTTTTGTCCTGAGGGTTTCTTGACCTTTGCCATTTCCACGTGCTCTTCTTCTTTTGTGATCAATTTTTAATATGCAGAGGAATATTATCATTTCCTGGTTTGCTTTGTTCCTTAGAGGAGTGGCTTTCCATGCTGCGGTTTGTATTGTATTCGTTAGATGCTGTACCACCTCTTCGATTTCGAATTGCTCTTTGATACGATGATCCAGTCTGATTTCTTCATTTATTAAGTTTTGGAACATTTGCCAATTGGTATCTTTTGTGCACAAGGTAGGCATTGGCTCTCTGTAGATAACATTGGTACTGAGGGTTAATATTATGGCGCAATGGTCATGGCATAGATCTAAACTAGACTTAATATCAATGTAAGTATTTAATATGCCTTTTGATATAGCGAAATCAAGTAGGTCCGGAATTTTATTCCTGTCCGTGGGCCAGTAGGTTGGCTCTCCGTAGAAATATAAGTTAGGTTGTTTAGTTGTATTGAACGGAACAGATTGCGACCTTTAGGTGTGATTAATCTGGACCCCATGTTGTATGTTTGGAGTTCCAGTCTCCGATTGCTATAAATTGTGTTCCAAGATAGTTGAAAAAGTCATTATATTCTTCTGTCGTGATATTGTGTCGTGGCGGGGAGTAAACAGTAAATAGTAGTTGGTCTAGGAAGTGATTCTAGTTTTAATAACGTCGCTTGGATTTTGGCTGTTTTAAAGGGTTGGAGGACATGGTGGTTAATAGTCGATCTAATTATGATGGCTGAGCCTGCATGCGCCGTACCGTCAGGGTGATGAGTATAGTAGATGGTGTAGTATGGGATTCTGATAAACGTTCTTTCAGTTGAGTGGCTTTCAGAGATTAGGAGAATATCAATTTTATTGTAGTGATTTCTGGAACGTGATTTGATAGCCCGTTTGCATTCCAGGCAGCTATTCGAATTGAGGAGGTCATTGTTTGGTCAAATTGCTTATGACCGTGGTAAGCATGGTGAGAATCATGCTGTTTTGGTTTAGTAGCTGGTTGAATAGGTTTTAAATTCGTATAAAAGTTTTGCATTGTATTAGTAAGGTTGTCATTATTATTATTATTTTTATTTTGATTACTTGTTGCTCCTGCGGCTACATGGGCATAACTACCTCTAGTTTGAGGAGGCTGTTGTGTTATCTGTTGAAAAGCTGGATTTGTACTTTAATGTAATTCGAGGATTGGTTTATTTGTGAGGTTTGGATTGTGTTTATTTCTGGACTTTAATAGATCTCTGTAAGTTGTGCAGCCCTTGTAGTTGGCAGGGTGCCCTCCGCCACATAGTGCACAGGTAGCCGGGTGTCTTTGGTTTTATTACAGCTTTTTGAATCGTGTGGTTTGCCGCATTTAACGCAGTTGTATGCTTTCATACAATACGATTTGGAGTGTCCATAGGCCTGGCATCAGGTGCATTGTATTATAGTGTTTTTGTTTTGGTGGTTCAACTCTTATTTTTGTATTTTGTAGGAATTCAATGTTATAAATTTCTTTATTATTACTTTGCGGACTTATATCGACGAAAAATAGTGGTAGCGGATTTTTGTAACTCTGTGCCGTGCGTTGATGATATTTCTGACTTTATGTCCTTTTCAGCTAGTTCTGTTGTTACATCTTCTAACGGGATTGAATGATGAAGACCGCGTATGACAACTCTATAGGCCCTGTCTTGTTTTAGTTGGTAAGTATGATATACTATTTTTCGTCCTTCATGTGCTGGATTAATTTTCTGTAGGTGTCGGGTGTCCGTGCATTTATTTTTACTGTATTATCTGGGAAGGTTTTAGTGTAGTAAGTTTCGTCATCCGTGACAAGGGATAGATTTTCGGGTTGGTAACTCCATAAACGTAAATTGGGGGTGGTTTCGGGTCTTGCGGCTGAGTATTGTTCTTCATATTGTTCGAATTGTTAGTATGAGTTTGAATGGCATTAGTATCTGCTTCGGCGAGTGATTTAAATCTGTTTGTTGTTATAGTTTGAGGGGGATTTACGGAGTCTGTTTGGATCTTAAACCTTTTTCTCTTGTTTGTGACGCTTTGCCAGGGATGAGAGTTTGTAATTTCGGAGTCATTCTCCATTTGTTCGTCTTCGCTGGTCGTGCAATCGAAAGTTTCTTGCGTTGATTTTGTGTCGTTGTAGTTATTATTTGGCGGCATTAAAGGCTGTATGTTATTTAAAGGAGCGAGGTTAATAGGAAGTGGTGGGAATTGTTCTGTTGTTACTTGATTTTGGTAAAATTGTGGAAGTTGCATATTTATAGCTGCTGGATTTAATTGGTAATTGTGTGCATGCGGCTTTTGTGCTGGTATTTGATTTTGAAGTAATGTAGGTGCCTGCATAAGGGTGTAATTATACATATTGGTGTTTAAACCGGGCCCATTCCCGGTTGGGAACATCTTTGCGAGGTATAATGTGTTTTAAAAATTATAAATTCTTACGATTTTTAAAGGTGAAACAGTTGTTTATCACTTGAGTTAAACGTTGAAATTAAATTAATAAATATATAAGTTTGCCTGACCTTAAGCAAGGCTACGGCTGCGGCTCCGCCGTTGTGATAACTCAGGTATAGCTCGGCACGCACGTTCGGTCTGCTTGAAGGCACTAGCAAGAATGAAGTCATATATATAAAACAGATACTTTCGAGTTAAAGTGAACGATAGCTACTCACCAATCTACCCAGTCGAGGCAGGTGTACCGCAAGGTAGTGTATTGGGACCAACATTATACCAGTTGCTTACGGCAGACTTACCTGCTACTGACAATGTTGTAATTGCTACATTTGCGGATGGCACGATTGTATTATCTTCACATAAAGATCTATTGCAGACATCAATTCATGTACAAAATGGCAGACAAACACTTGGCGCATCAAAATCTTCTTTAGTGATTTTCACCTTCCACAAAGTTGATCTGCTTCCTATAACCCTTAACGAAACTAACAAACAAACAAAGAGGACATCAAATACCTCGGTATACATCTTAATAACAAACTTACCTGGAGAAAACACATACAGACCAAGCGAAAAGGACTAGATATTCGTGTGAAGAAGATGTTCTGAATCCTCGGACGGAAATCCCAGCTCAGCCAGGTGTTGTTATATAAAACAATGATAGTGTCGATATGGACATATGGGATCCAGTTTTAGGGATCTGCTAAGTCATCGAACATCGAGATCTTACATTCCAAAGCAAAACAGTTCGCGCAATAGCAAACGCCGAATGGTAGGTGAACAACCGCACATTATATAACAATCTGAACATCCCACGGATCAAAGATGTCATCAAAAATCGCTGCATCAGATACAAAGATCGGATTAGTGATCACCCGAGTGTTCTAGTGACAAACTTATTAAATAATGCTAACGTACTTAGACGTATGAAACGGACAAAGTTTAGTGACCTAACAAATTAATATGTAAAACTTATATACTTAATATAATAACAATAGATCAATCTTGGTATTTTACTATTTTCTGCATCAACAAGGAATTGTTAACAAGCTCGCCTACGTAAGCGCTGCCTGTACCCTAGAGAGGAAAAAATATTGATCGCATATTTTACTGTTACAGTACAGACCGGAATGCCCTATTAACAACAATGCACTTTTTCCAAGTTTTGTCTTTTGTTGAAACAAAGTTCTAGTATCCCACTCGATTTGTTTTTTTTTGTCCATTCGTAAGTTGGTTGTCAATTAAACGACGCTTGACCTTCACGTTCAAAAGGTAACTCCTAAAACCAACTGGGTCAGACCTGAACATGGGATATCTTAATAATACTACTCTAGCTAAGCAACGTTTAACGATTTCAAATAACTCGTTGAAATGGAATCCCAGCTTGAATTAATGTAAACCTTTAATATTAAAAATCCAGGAATTTTTGATTCTCATACCTTTAATGCACTTTCCACTGTATTTAGCAATCAAATTAAAATGTCTGTTTTCGCAACATTCAATGACATAAATGCTCAAGCAGTATAGTTTTTGAAAAATTATCTTTATATTCCTAAACTAACTTAGAGGCACTTTAATTTCACTATGGAAATATGTTTTTAAAGCTAGTTTTGAATTTACCATTGAGTTTGAATCACGCTTAAATAATATAATATGACGGATACAAAAAACTTTTCCAGTTTGCAAAAATTGATTGAATATTTAAAAACTTACTGACGTTTGTTTTCCTGATTTTCCCTCATACGCGATACGCATAACCTTGTGGTACACTTTCCTTGTTAAAGAACAATGCGATTTACTGCATACTAGGTTGTAAAGGAGGCTTTGAACACTAGCAAAAAGATTGATATCTTGACGCAAATTAATATAAAAAATAACAACAAATATCCTTACCAATAACCTTTTGTCAGCGCTCTGCAAGTTGTTGGATCTGTTCACAGTACTGATCCAAATAAAGAATTCTTGAAACGCTTTTCCAACTCGAAAACGCAAAACCTCAATTTCATCCAGTTTGTCTTTAAGACTTCCTAAACCCATCTTAGTTGCCTGTTATATAGCATGGCATTTACAAAATTTCAGTTTGGAACCATTTCAAAGTAAAGAGTACCGTTCACCAAACCAAAATCACGATTTTCTAGTTTTTGAACAATAATTATCGCTGTATACCTTACTCTTTAAAACACTCCAATTATTTCTACTGTTATTTACAAAGAAAATAAGATTCAAAGGCCAGAAAGCATAACTGGATGTACTATCACAGTGCTTGCTACGCTCTTCAAGTATTACATTATATTGTTTGGAAAAACAAAAACCATGACCAATTTTCATAAAATTAAAGAAAAGTAGACAACACCGTAACTATTAAACATATACAGCCAGTTAAACATAACATGCAAAAAACATAACTGCAAAAAAAGTTAAAACTCCCGTTATTAGTTTATATTGGTAGTAGTAAATTTTGACGATTGTCTTTTAATTTCTATTGAAAAAGTTTACAGGTCGCAATTATAACAAAATTGGTATAATAGCTACAAATATACCACTACAAAAAAAACTCATATAATGATACATTTGTACCTATTGTAATCTTATACAATTTGTACAAGATAACAAATTTTGTTTTTTGCATCTATGATGTTACAGCCAAAGACCTTAAGTTATTTCAAATTTTACTTTTATATTCAAGACAACTTGCCGCACGATAAACTGCTTTTTGATCTCCCATTTTGCGAGCAATTGCATTTTCGATTCTAGACTACATATCATGCTGTTTGTGTTCATTTAAGCAGCTTTGTTTATATTTAAGAGTTTTTTCCGTTACTACCCAAAAAGCTATATACCATATTATTTGTGTCTATATTTACGCCACCTTTATTTGCTTTGAACAATAAAAAGAGTAGCTAGCATGCCGCGTGCGTCTGAATTATCTACCATGTTAGTTTGCGTGTAATACCACCCCCAGTATTTCCATTCTTTGGCACCTTGGTAAGTCTACGTTTCTACATTATGTTCAATCTCCAAAACTTTTGACTGCATGTCTGCCACCTTTTTCTACAAACGCATGATTTATGTAACAAATTACACATAAGGCAGCTGAAGTTTGCTTACTCTGTGTACTCCCGTTTTGATGGTGTAGTTTGGCCCCATAGATAAATAGATATAATCGGTCCTGGTATTTTTCTGTGGGAGGCATCTTAAGAATAAAGTTTACTCTGCCAAACAAAACTCAACTGAGGAATTCAAAGAAAACATACGGGAAGCTATTAAAAGGTTGCGTACCTTACGTTCAAGTATAAATTTGTATCGGCGAATATTTTTATTTTTAATTTAAAGTTAACATCAAAATAAAACTGTAAATACATAAACGTTTTTAATGGCTTACACGTCCAGTTTTAGACATCAAACAATAAACAATAGAAATTTTCTTGGAGAAAAAATACATCTTATTTTCAAGTACCATTGAAAATGTCTTACTTGTATACACAGCCAATACTAATAAAATACCTTATTCACGAAATGCATTCATGCATAACAGCTTACCACAAAATAACCTTCAAGCACCAAACATAATTCCAATGCACACGCAAACATCAACACATATATTAAATTTAAATACAGCGAATCAATGGCAGACAGTCAACTATAACAACAAACAATACAGAACCACTGAAACACATAAACCTCAAACTTCAAGAAAGCAAGGATATTGGTTGGGAGAAAAAATAACAGTAAACAATAGATATGATCCACTTGCTGAACAGGACGATGAGGAAGGGAACAATACACAAAACATGGAGCCAAAACCGCCGCCGATATTTATATATGGAGTCAAAAATATAAAACCATTAATTGAAATACTTGGCGAAATTGGTAAAGACAAATATACATTAAAAACACTTGACAAATTACACTAAAATTACAAAAACATTAATAGAAAAAGTTCAATGCAAAAGGACACGAAGTAACCAACATATAGAACGTTAATCGAAAGGCAAAGATACCATTACCGATGCACTTTGTACACATTATATTAATCGAAAACTATGAATAAATCTATAAGATAAACCTACGACTAAATACAAAAGTATAATTCGAAGTCCCTCATACCAAAAGATAAATTCCTCAATGAAAGCGCTATCAAAGGTTTGAGTACACTAAAAACTTTTGCAAAAACAATCCTACAACACTTAACAAGTGAATTCCAAAGAAGATTAAAGATTCAAATGTTAAATGCATTAATTGCAATGAACAACATCCAGCCAATTACAATTGCAACAAAAATTTTACCCAAAATTAAGGGAACCAAAAATACTAATTAGGCCTCTACAAAAAGGAGTAACATTCGCACAAGCCGCAACAAGTCATTCTAATTCCAATGCAACTCAAGAAACCCCAAGCCTTCCCGCCACGAATTACCAACGAATTATCTAAACTACGCCATATGATGAAAAACTTAATTGATCAGATGAGTACACTTATAAACATCATGTCAATGCTCGCTAATAAAATAAAATAATGGACTATGGACTAAAAATTGCAAGATGGAATGCCAACAGCTTGTACCTACAGACGTGCACAAGAAATACAAAATTTTTATACAAATATTAAAACTCGACATACTTTTAATCTCAGAAGCCCACATTACTAATGAAAGTCACATAAAAATTCCTAATTATAATGTTTTTATTACCAAACATCCTAATGATAAGGCACACAGAGGCATCGCTATGATTATCAATAACAAAATTAAAAACCGTAAACAGAAAGAATATAGGCTGGACAATATAGAAGACAAACTAGGAGAAATAACAATCTCAACAATCTACTGCCCACCCAAGCATAATAACAAACAATCGGATTTTAATAAATTTTTCAAAACCTTAGGTAATCATTTATAGTTGGAATGGACTTTGATGCGAAACATACAAATTGGGGGAACAAAACTACAACTACCAAGAGAAGGGAGTTACTAAAAATGATAAAAGTAACAACTTAATCTATTTGCGAAAACCCACATACTAGCTATCTGATCCTGATAATATAATCCTAATGGATTTTTGTATAGATAAAGGATTTAACGCAAAAAAATGTTAATGAAGTCATGTCTAGATCTTTCGTCAAATCATACACCAGTTATCGTAACGACATTAATTTATGTGCCAGGAAAACCAAAAACCGCTACTAACTAATAACAAAACAGATTGGCATCTCTTTAGAGAAAAATTAGATTAGTTAGTAACACTAAAATATCGCTAAAAACTGAACTAGATATAGAAAATGGAGTTGAAAATATAACCAAAGCCATACAAACAGCCCCATGGCAAACAACGCCGCATAGCGAAAACGAGGGTATTGTACAGAAATGCTCTTTAATCGTGAAACAAAAAAAGAAAAAGCAAAAAAACGTTGGCAGCTAACAAGAGCTCTATCTGATAAACAACAATACAATAAATTAGCAAAAGAACTCAAAAAATTGTTACATAAATTAAAAAATAGAAGTAATGCAAGAATATCTCAGAGAACTAACTCCTACAGAAGCCACAGACTATTCCCTATGGAAGGCTACTTGCAAGCTAAAACGGCCCCCACAACAAGTTCCACCGATAAAAAACAGTAACAATAGTTGGGCTAAAACTGATCAATAAAAGGCTAATACTTTTAGTTTTTAAACCTCACCCGTCACAAACCCAAAAGAGGAAGAGGAAATTAACAAACAACTTGAAGCACCACATGAAATGGCTCTTTAACAAAAAAAAATACAATCAAGCAGAGATAGAAACAATAATACACCACTGCATTAACCCAAAAAAGGTATCGGAACATGATCTCATTATTGGCAAAATACTACGAGAACTTTCTCAAAAAAGACTAAAAATATTAACATACGTCTTTAATGTAATACTGAGACTCGAATACTTTCCTTGTAAATTTAAGGTAGCACATATAGTAATGATATAAAAACAAAAAGTCCAAATGACGTAGCATCATATAGGCTTATAACTTTACTCCCAATCCTTTCCAAAGTCCTAGAAAAACTACTGTACAGCCGTATAATGTCAATAGTCGAAGATCAGCAACTCATACCTGCTCACCAATTCGGATTCCGAAAAAAATGGAATCATGGAACAAATACATCTATTGATCAAACAAATCTATAACGACTTTGAAAGTAAAAGATACTGCTTTGCAATAGATCATATGTGAATATATCAGATTTTAACAAAGGTTGGTACACTGGTCTACTTTACAAACTTAAATGTGTCCTCCCATATCCAATGTACTTCTTATTAAAGACATACCTAATAGACACAACATTTCTAGTATCAAGAAGAATGTAAAAACTATTACCAATACTATCCGGGCTACCACAAGACGGTATTCTTGGACCTCTTTAATATACAAAGCATATATACCACACAACAGTCATACAATAATGGCCACCTACGCAGACGATACAACTATTCTAGCATCACACACAGACTCCATAATTGCCCTACGAGAATTACAAACCTACCTAAACAAGTTTGAAGAACAGTTAGGACGCTGAAGAACCAAAGCCAATGAAAGTAAATCTTTCCACATTACTTCTACACTGAGGCGTGGGAGTTGCCCTCCTGCCATGCTGAATGGAAAACAAATTCCACAAAAGATACGATCAAATGTCTAGGACTTAGTTTGGATAAAAGACTTACTAGGCGTACACATATTTTTAATAAAATAAAACAACTAGGAGCAAAGTTAGTCAGATGTACTGGTTGCTAAGCAGGAAGTCCGAAGTTTCCATTTAAAATAAAATACTGTTATATAAAACTATCCTAAAAACATGTCTGGACGTACGGAGTAGCCCTTTGAGGTTCTGCTAGTAGTTCTAACATAGAAATTATACAAAGACTTCACAATAAGATACTCAGAACAATAGTTGACGCACCGTGGTATATACCAAATAAATAATTACACGTTGATCTAACAATATCAACAATATGTGAATAAATTACCAAAATCAATGTTAAATACAAAGATAAAATCCTGGTAGATCAGAACGAACTTGTAGCCACATTGTTCGATGAAGAAGAAGAATCCCGAAGACTTAAAAGATTTAAGACAGATGACTTAAGAAATCGTTTCACATAAATATTGTATAGCAAAACTGCAAAACCAATGTATACAGTTAACAGAGAATGCTCATTGGAGTATTATTCTTCATGACATGTTAATAAATAGTATTAAGCAGTAGGTTAAGCATATAAGATGTAGTTTTAAACCCAAACTGGAATGATTGTACAAATCAAGGAGACAATAAAAAAAATCCCGTGGCTTCTTTAAAAAGATGATAGATCTGTGTGCTCTCCAAAGATGGATGATTATTAGTTATTATATTGGAAACATAATTTTAAATTATAAATAAATGGTAGGTAATAAGAACATTAATGTGGTTTATTAAGGCAAAAATTAAAAAAAAGTCAATCAATACCAAAACCCGGAAAAGACCCAAACAATGTAACCTTGTACAGACCGATAAGTTTGCTACCAACGATATTAAAACTACTAGAGCGACTATTACTACATCGTATTAAACCTCTGCAAGATGTAATCCCAGACCATCAATTTGGGTTTCGAGCAGAGTACTCTACCACACAACAGTGTCATTGGATAGCTAACACTAGTCAAGAGTCTCTGGATAATAAAAAAATACTGTACAACAGCATTCCTCGATGTAAGCCAGGCTTTCGACAGGGTCCAGCATGCAGGTCTGTTATACAAAATCAAACGCATCCTACCGAAGCCTTACTGTATACTGATAAAATCATACCTTGAAAACAGAAAATTTGAAATAAGGATAAATGGAGAAAATTCTATCTTCCACTCAATTAAAGCAGGTGTTCCCCAAGGTAGTGCCCTTGGACCCTTCCTGTATCTGATATATACATTCGATCTTCCCACAACCACTAGCACAATCACAGGAATATTTGCTAACGACACAGCTATTATGGCCGTAAACGAATATCCCCTAATAGCATCTGCACGCCTACAAGTCCACCTTAACCTACTTCAACAATGGCTAGATAAATGGAAGGTTAAAATTAACGAAACAAAGTAACTTTCACCTTACGGAAACAACAATGTCCACGAGTCACCATCTACAATATACAGCTCCCGGTATCAAAAAGTGTCAAATACCTTGAAATTCACCTATATTCGAAACTTGCATGGAAGGAACACATACAGAAGAAAAGGAAACAAATGAACTTACGTTTTAAAGAATTATATTGGCTTTTTGGAAGATCTAAGTTGTCACTAGAGAATAAAATTCTATTATATAAAGTTGTGATCAAGCCGATATGGACATTTGGCATCGAACTATGGAGATGCTATAACCCAAAAATCGCAATCCAAAATCATCAGAGCCATGGTTGATGCACCATGGTATGTGAGTAACCAAACGCTACACCAAGACTTACGAATACCATTCATCACGGACGTCATTCAAGAGAGAAGTAATAAACACCACAGCAGACTAGCAACTCACACAAACCCCCTCATACAACCACTATTGCTAGATCGGAGCAACAGACGATTAAAACGATACTGGCCAATAGACCTGAAGTAAGGTAGCAGGAGTCTGATTACTGAAGAAGACCCCATCAGGACACTAATGAATTCAGTATAATAAATGAATTCCAAGTTAGCCAAATAACTTATAAAATATGTAATTTCTGATTGCTATTTTAATAATAATTAAAAAAGTCAGTGGGTTACATAGTGTCCACTCTGTACATGTTACAAATTTATTATTGTATCATAAGATTTATATTTTTTAATGGTACGACACGTTCACAAAGATTTTTTAAACAATCCTGCGTCCGCTAGGCGGTTCCTTGAAATTGTGTGCAATTTTTTCATGCGTTGCGTTTTCGTATTTTCTACTTTCCTTTGCCATTATCCGTTTTTGCATAATTACAACTTGTAGGATGATTTATTTAATATTTATATCCCCCATCCCGCTTTCTACTTTATATAAGATAAAATTAGTGGGTGTTACGTTGTTCATCTAAATTTTAAGCGGGCTTTTTTTCGATTTTGCAAAAACCGGCCCCGCAGCGAGAGTGCTCATTTGGGCGCGCGGTGCCGCGCGCAGAACAAGAACAGTTTATGCAAGGCATCATTCTCCGGCGCGAATGAGGTATAATTTGGCGGTCACGGTATCAATTTAACACCATCTATATAAAATCACGTACTCTTTATTAGGCATACTTACCGGCTTGCTTATAGCGCGATCGTGCATCTTGTTGCAGGCGGCTTTCGGCTGAAAGTGCATCTACGCGCGCCGCGACTCGGATGGGCGCCGTGCAGTGTGAAAAAGCCGCGAGATGGTAATGTGAGCCTTGTTGGGAGTCGAGCAGCTAAACGCGAACATCTGTTTAAATAAGTGGGTATTTTGTGTTATAGGAGATGTATTTATCGTTTTTTGTTGCGGGCGTAATTATTTTTTTAATTTCGCACTACGTGGCGTATCGGTATTTTGTTTCAGCGGGCAGTTAATTACTGGACGGGTAGCCGAAGGATTCCTTTCGCGCAATCATCGATGCGCTACTTACAGTGAGCTCTGCCTTTCTATTGAATTGGATCGGATTTAAAAAGCTTCATTCATACGTGTCTGGAAAGCGAACGGATATGATCTGATTGATGTTTTCGCGCCTCTTCAAGGGCTTACGACTTTATAATAACCAAGGAAATGACTAGAAACTTTCTAATCAAACCCAATCGATTTTTTTCTAGTTAAAGAATCTTTTCCATTAGTGAAACTTCTTGTTTTAATTTTTTGCTACAATCTGATCATCAATTCGGATTCCGGAAACAACACGCCACAATTGAGCAAATTCATCGATTGGTAGATAAGATTGCAAAGGACTTAGAGAATAAGCGATACTGTTCTGCAGTGTTCATCGAGGTAGCTGAAGCGTTTGACAAAGTTTGGCACGAAGTTTGGTTGTACTAAATCAAAAATAAACTACCCCTGACTATTACCAAATTATACGTTCATTTCTTACCGACAGAAACTTCATGGTCAAATGCGATGAATGTTATTCCAATATACCGCAAGGCAGCGTGTTGGGACCGATATTGTATCTTATATTTACACCAGATTTACCCACCGATAATGACACACTACTTACCACATTTGCTGATGATACGGCGATATTGGCATCCCACTCCGATCCTGACACGGCATCCCACATTCTTCAAAGGCACCTCAACAAGCTCCAACTATGACTCCAAAAATGGCATATTAAAATAAATGAAGCGAAGTCAGTTCATGTGACCTCATGTTAAAAAAAGAAACCTGTCCAACGATCTTCTTAAATAATCAGGAAATACCTGCAATAGATAGCGCCAAGTACTTAGGAATCCGCCTTGATAGGCGGCTAACCTGGAAAAACATGTCTGATCAAAACACAAGCAACTAGAAAAAATCTTTTGTAAAATATATTGGTTGATAGGGCGTAAGTCCCAGCTATTTATTGATAACAAAATACTTTTATACACAACCGTTGTTTAATCTGTATGGATCTACGGAATATAACTCTAGGAAACAGCGAGCACCTCCCATATTGAAACACTCAGACGTTTCCAAGCTACAACACTACGTTCGATCGTTGATGCACCATGGTACGTACCCAACGTGGTCATACAACGCGATCTGGATATCCAAACCATTAATAAGAAAATTCACAAACACAGCATGCGCTATTATGACCGCCTAAATGCCCATCCAAATGTTCTAGTAGAAGAATTATTAGAAAACGACGACGAGGAACCCAGACCCAAAAAGTTCAAGCCGGCAGATTTGGCAAACAGATTTGTGTAAAAAATGTACTAAAAGTACATGTAATATAAAAGTTGAATGTCAATGGACTTTTTACCGACATGTTTTTATGTAATCACTATCATACGATTGTCAAAATGTTTACCAAATATCGAATTTCGACAGATTGGAAAAATATATAGTCAATTAAAAAAAATTGCAAACACCAATCCGAAAGTTATATAGCTGAGAACCATAAAAAAAGTGAAACTGATTTTAATTTATTTTTTTATATCTTCAAAATATACAATCTATTTCGTAGAGACATTCATAAATATACGAGTATATTGTATAATAACAACTGTGTTGGAAACAAACCAATAAACATTTCTATTAATAAAACTAAATTCATGTTGACGTAAGTTAACAATACTAATAATAATATACATCGATATATAATTACTCGAAGCGATTTAGTCTTTTAAGTCTAGGTGGATCATCGTCATTTTCTAGTAGGGATATCAATAGTACATTTGGATGAGTACCGAGTCGATCTAGATAACGAATACTGTATCTTTGAATTTCTGTGGTAACTGAGGGGGGTTTTAAATCTCGCTGGATAACATAATTATGGAACAAACCAAGGAGCATTTACCATAGGCCTTAATATTTTAGACCAAAGTCGTCTTAAAATATCTATATTTGAATTGCTAGCTGGGCCCCAGAGTTGTATGCCATATGCCCAGATCGATCTGATAATGGCCTTGTATAATAGAATTTTACTTTCTGTAGACAGTTACAAATTTCTTCCTAGAAGCCAGTACATTTTCTGTATTTTGAGATCAAGCTGTTTTCGTTTTATCCATATGTTTCTCCCATAGCATTCATCAGTCCAAATAGACGCCTAGGTACGTAACATGTTTATCTTGCGATATTTGTTTATTGTTGAGTAATACGGGTAAACAAGTACCTCCTCTCAGACTAAAAGTTACATGCACCAATTTAGCTTCGCTAAGCTTCGTGACATTTCCATTGTTCCGGAAAATACCTCACTCTTAAAACAGCATTCGTTAGGTAGGTGAAGAACCTAAAACCTTATTTTGGTAATTCTCGCAACACTAGCAGTAATTAAATCATAGTCGAGTGACTTTCGCGAATTTAAATCCATAATTATAGCCTTAACCTCGTTGATCCTGAAGTTATTAGTTGGTAAGCACATCTGGAAAATTAATAAATGTCTTCCTCTTCTTCTCTTGTTGTCCCAGAATAAAACGGGCGAAATATAGATTGCAAAATTTTGCAAAAGCAAAGGTTTTTTCCAGGTTACTTCTGGCCCAAGTATTATTTTCTAGACGTAGGGGCGCCATGTTGTTTTGTGGATGTTTTAACTTCTTGGTCGCTTTCCAAAGCGAGTAGTCGCTGGCTTCCATCGGTGACAAATTTTTCAGGTTAGTTTGCACTGATTTGTTTTTGTTATCGGGGAGAAGTTTCTTCAGCTGTAGTCACATGATTGAGCCTTCGCTCTTCATCAGGATGCTTTGTTGTTTGCCACCTTCGCCTTAACTTAAGTTTTTCGGTTATTTTTTTTCTTAGCTATGACGGTAGTTTCTATTTTCTCGGCATTTGAACGTGTTGCCAGTTATGCGGCTTGGATAGATTTATTAAATATTTAAACAGCAGCGGTAAAGTTTAATCAACTGTCGTTCTGAAGAGATCCCGGTTCTCTTGTTTATTACAGAGGCTAGGAGGTTTTATTTTGAACATCACTTAGATCTCTAGGTTCACAATAATTGGCTGTTTTAAAATAATTTGAATTAATGTCTTTTATAATGCACAAGTTAAGTAAATCTGGTATTTTTGCCATGTCTGATGACCAGTATGTTGGCTCGCCTGTAGATATATAGTGCAACACATTACTGGTTATCCCATTTAGCAGTTCTCTGCCTCTAATGGTAGTAAGTTGCGAACCCTACTGAACATGTATTGCATTGTAGTCACTGCCAGAGATAAATCTATTTCCCGGTATTTGAAAATAATATTCGTAGTGTTCTAATTCATTGTTATGCTTGAACGGATAGCTGATAAGTTCACTGAAAGCCTTTCCAATTTTCGATTACCGTAGTAGTGGCTTGAAGACGTTCCGAATTGTATTTTGGAAATTCGTGGTGCTTGACTGCGATTTTGACGATGATCGCGGTTCCAGCATAAGCTTCACCGTCTGGGTGCTGTGTTGCGTATATCGCATATTTTGGGATTTTTAGGTAACTTAGGTTTGTATAATGTGATTTAACAGAAAGGTTGTAAGTTCGCCTTTGTATTGTCCGAATCCAATAGCATTCCACATTGCTAATTTAAGGCAAAACATCCCTTATAATTTGTAGGGTGGTTTCCACTGCAATTCACACATTTAACATTGGGGGCACTTTCGTTACGTTGGCATTGGGCAGATAAATGGTTGCCGGTGCATTTCACACAACAGTGGGTTCTGTTACAATAGTTTTTAGTATGCCTGTACCTTTGGCATTTTGCACATTAAGGTAGTTCGCGCTTTACTTTTGGAGGTTCAAACTTCACCACAGAATGTGCCAGTCTATTTATCTTGTACACTTCTTTATTGTTTATGGTCGGTTTCAATTCTACAAAAAAAACAGTGGTAAGACGATCTTTGTACTTCTTTCTTGAATATTAGTAACCAAATCAAGCTTCGCTCCATATTTGCTTGTGTTACTTACTGTAGTGGTAAGCAAACACAGCTGATGTTAAACAAACACAGCACTTGATCGTCAGGTCACCCATTAATTCGTAAACATCGCACATGCACTTACAGCACAACTTATACCTTGAAAATCAAATGACAAATGCTCTACTACTAAGCGCAGGAGCGGCGATGAGAAGCTGCAGGCCAATCGAACTAGGCCCTGTCGCTGATGGGTGTGGGGCCCCATCAACACGCCGGCGAGTCTCTGGTCTCCACTGGCGGAAATTGTTTATGATTATTATAACGAGGGTGAAGCATACTGACAAATTTTATCATTCGAACCACAGAACGTGAACTCTGTTTGAAAGCACGAGCTGAACTATTGATTTTACTGAGTGAACAACTTTACATTGATGCAAGAACTAGGAATAACGATTTTTGCTTGTGGCAACGGTTTATTTTAGAAAAGGTACCCTTCAGTCCAAACCGTCAATTACAACTTGAAACGTTAACTAAAATTTAAAATTAATACAAAAAGCTTTTCTCAATGAAAAATGGAAGAGAAAAACTTAAAACATTTCAAAATAACAGAAATAACATATCACAAAGAAATTATTCAGGAACCTTCCAGAACAATAAATCACCAGCCGCACTATTTCTAGCGGTGCCCTTGAGTTTAAATTCGAGAACCTTCTCATTTGTTCTAAATCTACGCGTTTGAATATAAGGCGGAGCAGACGTGTGTTCGCGGCCGTTAAATAGGTGAAGTGGTGCAAATAAATTAGTATTTTTATAGTAACCGTTAACCGTTGCGTTAATAGTGTTATAATTTATAATTATTATGCACCAGTGCAGGTGTTGTGAATAAAGTTAGTTTTGAATTAAATATTCATTCAATTCACAATTCATTTATCATAAAGACTAAACAATGCGCGGCAAAGATGATCGAGATTTGTTAAAAAAGTGGAATAGAATTCAGAAAACGTTCCAAAGAGCGTCTTGAAAAGTAGGATGCTGTGATGAAGAAAATACTAGAACTAGATACTTTTTTCTCACGTAGTATAGCAATTACAATAGTCTTTAATGACTTTAAGGACTTTAAGCTCAAACTGTAGTATCAAATGTACAGTTACAAAAAGCTTTAAGCTCACAGAGCTCTAAAAATGCTCTCAAAGAAAAAGATTTAATTATATCACTGGATGATTCGGTGTTGTAATGTATAAATAATGAAGTTTGTGAATTAGTACAATGGTATTTAACAAAACGATGACTCCGATTTCAAAAAATGGGGGAAAGCATATATATAAGCATTAATTAATATAATATATAAGACATTAATTGTTTTATTCAAAATCAACGAGACGAGTATTCTTATAGAGGTTTGACGATTTGAAAAATAATGTTATAATAAACAATCGTGTAAAGAACTCTGAACACAAAGAGTTTATTATAAAATGTATTAGTAGAAGTCGAGTTTTATAAAGAGTAAGTTATAAAATAGCAGAACAGTTCAAGGAAGAATCTTTCTATTTGCGAAATGTTCTCTTAGGAGTTGTTGAAGTTGTAGACTGCCACTTCATGCCGATACTGAAATATTAGGCTCTGTACGAAATGCTAACTTTTTGACTGTGTAGAACTGATTTCAAAATTCGATCCTTTTATAGTCGAATATGTAGCAAAATTTGGAAATAAAGAAAAGGATTTTTCCTTGTACTTATCAAACGCAACTGTTAGTAAATTTCATTTAGAACTATATAACTCTTTTAATTTATCAACCAAAAGATGGGATAGAGATGGAGTGTATGTGCTGATTCCAGTCAAGCATTATGAAAATCATATCATTAGGTTCTTGTTGCCCTGACAAACATTACTCATAACAGCGATCAGACTAAGGAAGCACAGTATAAAACGAGTTTTAAAGAGTCTTAAAATGACATTAATAGTATGTCTCTCGATCACTGTTCTTCTAAATTCTGGAGAAGTAAATGAAAGGCGCCAAGAAGAAATTACAGACATTACTCTACGCAGTACACCAAAAACTTTTATAAACACTCTCCGAAATGAAGATGAGTTTTCAAGGCTGGAAAACAAAGAAAAATTGGTGTGTGAAACTGACGCCTACAAAACAGACAGTCTTTCGTTATAGATATATATTATGTTGTAATTGATTCTCTGAAGCTCAGCTCAGTACGAAGAGGAACAATTTATACAGAAACACACAAGGATTTTGGATCTATGGGAAATTACTCAAGCAGAAAATTACAGAATACGACAGAGGGCAAATCAGCTATTGGAAAAGTATAGTTCTGATTTCCTGAGGAATGTGTGTATTTAACAGAATTTTGAAGAATCAATAAAAGTATTGACAAAGAAGATAAGAATACCAAACCAAAAACACAAAGACTCATGGTATTATTGAAGTCCATTTTTAATAGTCACTCTAAGTATGGCAGTTGCCAACTCCACTGGAGAACGATCATTTTTAGCTCTTAACAGAACGGAAAATTTTTTATGTCAACGTTAAAACAAAAAAAGTGACCGGTCTTGCACTTTTATTTATTAACAGTGAGTTTCTACAGTGTCTTTCTTTTGATGACATAGTCCAAAGGTTTGCTAACTCTTTTTTTTAACAAATCTATTTATCAGTTTACCAATACAGTGCTATGCATGATATGAATTACATATTACATTAGTGACAAATATACAATACATTTCATTAAAGGGCTTAAACACTATATGAATTTAATTGGTGAGCGTCTGTTATTCGTAGGTGCATAAAATTTAAGAGAACTATTCGTCGTACTCGTTATCGCTGGATATTGTTAAATCCAGCTGCACTAGTCTTTTGAGCCTTCTGAAGGGTGGAAGAGTATTTCGTCTATGAATTATTGCACTTACACTTAGTCACATTTATGAAGAACTGTTTGGCAGTAAGATGTGTATAGTCTTTAATTCGTGACACTTGTAATTCCTTA
Organism: Sinelater perroti; assembly: GCA_036346155.1. Taxonomy (NCBI): domain Eukaryota; kingdom Metazoa; phylum Arthropoda; class Insecta; order Coleoptera; family Elateridae; genus Sinelater; species Sinelater perroti. The sequence goes on along the minus strand of JARFIY010000046.1, from coordinate 4,054,830 downwards.
TGAATTTAGTCATTCCTAACAAACCGGCTGGCATTACATATTAGGCGAAGAATCTTATTTTGCATCACTTGCATTTTGTTAGTCTGAGTCTTTGAAGAGGTATTAAGAGGTATAACTGGTTCAGCCTTGTGTGACATTCATTAAGCTTCTTATTAAGGTAATAGCCCCAAGTAAGTTTTCTATCAAGGTATATACCTAAATATTTAACAGCTTAACTGGCACTCTTCCATGGGATGGAGATCCCCTTTGACTTTTAGTTCGGTTGGGTTAGTAGGGTATCGAAAGGTAAAAATATTTGCTTGCCATTAGATGTGTTCGCCGCTGTTTGCATTATTCCTATATGAGCCGACTGGTGCTTGTTGAATATCTGAATTTTTAACAATGATAGCAGTATCATCTGCGTACATCGCCAATTCTGCTTTATTAAAATGTGGAACATCGTAGGTGTAGATATTTTAAAGCATTAGGCCAAGAATTAAGCCTTGTGGGATATGATTAAGGACTGACAATGAGTATATGGTATCAATTCTGACCTTGAATGTTCTGGAGGTTAGAAAAGATGAAATTATACAAGCAAGACATGCACGTATATCTATTTTGATTATTTTGTATATCAAGTCTTCGATCCAAACTTTATCCAAACTTTATTGTGTACTATTGTGATTCTTAATAATTGGTGAGTGGTAGAATATGTGAAACAAAGGGGCTAAATGGAGTAGGATTCATGGTGAAGAAGCACTTAAAGAAACAAATCTTAGAGTTCAAAGGCACATCTGAAGGAATTGCCATACTAAATATATGTATACCAGAATACAAAAACAACTGGACTATAATGCAGATCTATAGCCAACTTTCAACCACATTGGAAACTGCCCATAAAAACATCATCGTCATGGGAGACTGTAATGACAAGATAGGTAAACAGAACCATGGTGAAGAGAATATAGTAGGAAAATATAGCACATGAAAGAGAAGCGGCAATGGCAAAAGGATCGTAAACATGGCCCTTGAAAACAACTTAACCATAATAAACAGTATTTTTAAGAAGATGCCGGCCAAAAAGTGGACTTGGATATCGCCTGATGGGACCGACCGAAACGAAATAGACTTTATAATAAGCAATCAACCCAAATCATTCCAAAATGTCAACATAATAAATAATCTTAACTTCAACAGCAATCACCGCATGGTCAGGGCAACCCTCTTTAACAAAGAATATAAGAAACAGAAGAAGTACTTAAACCAGAAAAGGAATGCCTTGTTAAAGTTCACATCACAAAAAAATACGCCACCTGAAAGAATTAAACGCAAGAACTTTACAACACAGAAATAAATGAAATCTATGCAACAAAAATCAAGAAAAAACTAAACAAAATACACTAACCTCTAAGACAATAGACCTAATTCAGAAAAGGAAGCAGTTACTTAAAAATAAGAAAAACAAAGCAATATTACAAGAAATAAATAAATTAAGTAAAGTAATAAACCGTAACATAAAACAAGATAAGGAAAATAGAAGACTTGAATCTATCAAACACCATATATCCAAATCAGGAGGTATGAATAAGGCCTTAAAAGAACTATAAGAGGAAAAGATATGGATACCAAAAATGAAAAATAAAAAAGGTCAAGAAGAAACAAGAACGCAGCCAGTTCTAAAGATTGCAACAAAATATTATCGTAAACTATATTCTACTGAAAACACTCAAGAAAGTAACATAAACCTTGAAGACAACATAGAAGAAGTCCCTCAAATTCTTGAAAATGAAGTTCAACATGCAATAAAATCACAGAAAAACGACAAAGCTCCCGGCACTGATCACACAACCAATGATATGATGAAGGCGAGACTACAAGAAACAACAATAAAATAGACCAACCTGATCAATGTCATTTTAAATACGGAATATATACCCACACAGTGGACAACAAGTACTATAGTTCTCATCCACAAAAAAGATGACAGATCAGAAATAGGCAACTATCGCCCAATAAGCCTGATGTCTAATGTATATAACGTATTCTCAAAAATAATACTTAACCGTATCACCAAAAAACTAGATGAAGAACAACCAAGAGAACAAGCTGGGTTTAAATCAAGATATTCCACAGTGGATCACATCCATGTAGTGAAACAGCTAATCGAAAAAGCCATGAATACAACTACCCACTATACATGGCCTCTGTGGACTATAATAAAACATTTGACTCATTGGAACATCACTACATCTGGGAAGCCCAGAAAAATCAAAGAATTGAAAATAAATACATAAGGATAATGAAGAATGTATACACTAACAGCACAGGCAGAGTAAAACTAGAAACAGAGGGGGAAGCCTTTCCTATACGTCGAGGTGTGAGACAAGGAGACCCACTCTCACCAAAACTGTTTTCGTCAGTGCTAGAGGAAATCTTTAGAAAAATAGAATGGGACAACTTCGGTATCAATATCAATGGAACAAACCTGAACCATCTAAAATTTACGGACGACATAATACTCATAACGGATAACCCAGAAGACCTACAAATTATGCTCCAAGATCTGGGACAAGAAAGTAAAACGGTGGGACTAACAATGAACAAAACAAAAACTAAAATAATAACAAACCGTTCCCAAAAACTTATCAAAATAGAAAAGGAAGACATTGAATATGTAAACTCCTACATTTACTTGGGACAAATAATTGCATTCAGTGACCAAATGGAATTAGAAATAGAGAGACGGGTTGCCAACTCATGGAAGAGATTTTGGACACTCAAGGAAATTATGGAAAGTAAATAATACAGCATAGCAATGAAAAGAAAAATATACAACACCTGTATACTACCCATACTAACCTATGGTTGCCAAACTTGGGCAAACACACAAAAACAAGACCAAAAACTAACTACATGTCAAAGAGCAATGGAGAGGGCATACTGGGCTATACAAAAAGAGACAGAAAAAGAGCCACGGACATAAGACACATAACAAAAATAGAAGATGTTGTGACCAAAACAAAACATCTCAAATGGCGGTGGGTAGGACATATGCTCAGAGAAAATAAAAATAAATGGACAAAGCACATAACAGAATGGACTCCCCGATTCCAAACCAAAAGAAAAAGAGGAAGACAAAGAAAACGATGGTCCGATGAAATAAAAAAAATAGCAGGTCCATTATGGCAGCGAACAGCTAAAATTAGGGAAGAGTGGAAAAAGCTAGAAGAGGCCTATGTGTCGTAAAGACACGCCAACACCGAATAGAAATATTTAAAATGCAACATAAACAATTAACTTATAAACTATTGGCATATAAAGGCTATAATAAAAAAAAAGAATAATTATTTCTCATTTATAAAATCAGTAAGACGTCTATGGATGTTTTTTTTCTAAAAGTTTAGAAAATATAGTCACCAAACTGATGGACTGATAATTATTAGAAAACGTTTTATCCTTTTTATGTTCAGAAAAACTACGTCTTGTGCTTCTTTCCAAGAGTTGAAAAAATATTCTAGTTTTCAGGCATTATATAAGCTGGACTGGAAGGCTAACGCCTTACGACTTTTGAATAAAAATTTTTAAATAATATGGACATTTATTTTTAGCTCCTCATCTATCTGTGAATGTATATAAAGATTGTTAGAGATATATGTACGTAACGAAAATTCAAAAAAAGCAAGTAAATGTTTTGTCTAAACAATTACTTTAATTGTAATTTTTTGATAACGCCCCAAACATGTAAATAATTAAGGAAAGGTGAATAAGAAATATTTAATCTAGAGCGTCAAAAACCTTAATTAAGCCTTGAATCTTCATATTTTGGAAGTAGACAGTTAGTTATTATTTTTGAAGTCGCGATAAATGAAATTATTTGTCACTTACCAAGAAGCATTTGTTTTGATATGAAATACTTTTATTTTGAGGTAGATTCAGAAGCCCATAGTTGTATTTCGTAAATTGCTTTTCACACTAGTAACTTTTTTAGGATCGACAATTGCGATTAATGATTTATTTACTAATAAGTTTGCTAAGTTCTAGCCCTGACTTTTTTCTTTTAAGTTAATATGAGATCTAGGTAGTCTCTTTACTATTTGACATCTTATTTTTGTTGAGAGCCTGATTGTTTAATAACACCGGAGGAGGCCAACTGCCTTTATGATTAGTAGAGGCAATGTGGATGCGTCATTTGTATCATTTCGAAGTTTGTGTAGGGCTGTTGAGAGATAGTGTTGTAAATTGAGTTAGAAAACAGTATAGTTTTGTTTATAATAAGTATAACACAGATCCGAATACATAGCTCTATGGGACTTTTGATATTCAACTCCTTCAGATAGGATTTCGCTATTAGGAAATATCCATTAGGAAGGATTGTTTTAATTTGTCCAGTGTGTCACACTTTATCTAGAAAAGCTGCAGAACACTATTTATTGTTTTATGATGTTTGCTGAATTGAAATGGTAATTCAGTGAATTTGTTCAATAGTTACATGCTTAGGTTTAAAGCTAAACTGGTGGTTTGGTATTAATTTCTAGTTAAGATTAGCTGCAAGTACAAATTTTCAACATTATCGTTAATAGACTAATTGATCTGTGTTACTCGACTTAAAAATTTAAATAATTTCTGCTATTTTTAAGGGAGTCATGGAATCAAGTATTGTAAATTTTAAAAACATTCCCAATGATAAAGTTACGTCCAGGGATTTCGTAGGATTCATATTAACTTCTAACATCAGTTATTGTAAAATTGTCTAGAGCCAAATCAAGCTCGCGAGGAATTTGTAAGAATAGTTGAACTTAATTTTCAATGCAAAATATGATTGGAGGATTTCCTAAAATAACAAAAGTTTCAATCTTGCCCTTATTTCTTTTAACCTAATATGAATGTCTTTACGAAGAGAGTATCTATAGAGTTTCAGTTGATTTTCTTAGTTTCAAGTGCTATTAAGCTTCCGAATAGTTTTATATGCTCAGCCATTCTTGTAATTTATTAGAGGTTATTTAGGATAGTCTAAATTACACTTTGAGATTTGACTTACGCGTCGTTTGCGTTCTGTGGATGTTAGAAGTTTAAATTTGTACAGTTGGTACCTATATACATGGAAAAATCCATCAAAGACCAACAAAAAAGCCATACATGTGTAACTGGGTTTTAGAGAACACAGCAATTGATGCTGAGATTAAGATGATTTTTCTTTAAATGGCTTTTTAAATCGTCAAAATATCGCATCTGAGTAAAAATCCACGTGCTGTTCACGAAAAACAAATGCATTTACAAAAAGACACTGTTTGGTGTGCATTATGGACTGGGAGAATAATCATTGGCCCGTATTTTTTTGTGACGAAGCTGGCAAGAAGGTTATTGTCAGTGGTGTACGCTATCTAAAGATTCTAAGCATTGTTTTTTAATAAAACCAACGATTTTTACTTAAATGCCGTGTGATTTCAACAAGATGAAGCTACATGACGCACATCACGTGAAACACGTACTAGTTCAAACTAAATTTTTTGGTCGTGTTATATCGCAGAAGGGCAACATTTATGGGCCACCACGGTCTTACAATCTAACCCCATTAGACTTCTTTCTCTGGGGCTATTTGAATGAAAGGGTTGATGTCAACAAACCTCCTAGATTACATTGTAGTTTTGAAGGAGAATCGCATTTATGGGAAACCATTATGGAAAACTTCGCTAAAAGAATGGCCGCCTGTCAGCGCAGTCGTAGAGATCATTTGGCGGACATCATATTTGATACGTAACTGTTAGGCCTATACTTTACAATGATAGCAATAAAATTAGATTAGTTCCAATATTTCGTGTTTTATTGAGGAAAAACTTCCTGAAGTATAATCTGGATCACCCTATAGATACTTTAGCATTGCTACCACTTTTTTTTTTTTGAGAATTACCAACTTAATTAATTTAGCATGTATTTTTTTGTCAAATAATTAGTTAAGTTTTCTTAACTTTGTAATTATTTATCTATAAACCATTAACATTTCTGATAAATGTAATAAATAATATTTTAATCGCCGCTGTGCAGCTCCTTCACTATTTCTGTTACAATTAGCCAATACACTGATCAACAGCTTTACTTTCGCAATGGTTGCAGTAACAGTGAACGCAAGTACTCTGAATCGTCTATTATTACTATAAATACTAGTTTGAAAGTTGCCAACGTAGAAACAGAAAGGTTACCCATAATTTGCCGTAACAATTTCCCTGACTAAATCAATGTACACCACCCCTCAACGGAAAATTAAGCTTATTACATTGTGTAAATTGCTTATTACGTTTTATCGGTAAAAATATGTTGCAATAGCTTCAACATTTTTTATTCTTGATGTGATTTTATTAAGAAGTAAATATGCGGTAAGTATACGCTGAGAAGTGTTAAGGAAGTTGCTGTACATTGAAGCGCGTTAAAAACGTCAATTAAATTATGAATGCAGTGGCAACCAGTCATTAAAATTGCAGTAAATATTTACATTATTAAAAAGTAGACTAAAGCTTTAAGTGAAGAAAGTATCTGGAGAATGGCGACGTAATATGGTACACACGAGATTTATATACAATAATTTAAGGAAGCGTCTTATAAATGTTAGCTCAAAAACGTGAATACGTAACCAAATGTGTCATAATTCTCCAAGAAATATGAGTAGTTATTAACAGATTAACAAGTTTTATATTAAGTAATTATAACATTATTTACAAAACCATTTCCTGTATAAAGTTTGTATGAAAATCGCCCTTTTTTAAACAGTGCATCTTATCATTTGGTATACTTATATATCTTAGGTTGCTGAACCATCAATTTTTTTGTGTAACTCCCCTTTGTCGTTAATTTAAAATTAAGTTTTCTAGCCAATTTCCTTTCATACCTCAACAACCATTTGGCTTTTATTTTCATATCATATGTTTTATACAAGAAAGAACGTAACTTGGTATCGTATATTTTGATCATAATCATCGTCTAATTCAGATAAGGTGACTTCGTCTTCGTTGAACTCCTCGAAACTTCCAAAAGATGCATCTTTTCTACAGCAGTTCACTACTAATTGTTCTTGAAACAACGACTCAAATGATCTCCAATGCCACTGATTGGATTTATGAGTACAAGATTATCATTTATTTTAATAAGACATACCCGCCTATTATTCAAGATACCATCAGGCGTCGGGATAATGCTTTAAACTTTCCATCCGCTGTGTATTCTTTGCCAACATCTCATCACCGCTCCTCTATTTGTCTAAACAAATGGCAATTTGCCTATAAACGAATTGTTTCAAACGACGTTGGATGTTTGAGCGTACTTAATGCAATTTTTCAGGGTCACTACATTTGTTTATATTATATTTCTTCAGTACTTTTTTTTCATAGTTTCGTTAATCTGACGCTGATATGTATCCCATACGAGGTTTGGCAAAACTATTACAAATTTATTGGCATATGTTTATCTGAGTGGATTATTTATTCAACTAACTGCTTCTTGTATATCCTGCAGTCGCAATACTGCTCTGATACCATACCGAATTGCAATGCAATATTTTAATTTAGTCTCATCGGCTTTTGTACTAGAATGTGTACAGTCGTTTTCGTAGTCTGTGGTTCTAACGAAAATAATTTTGTTCCCAAAAAGCTGAATTACAGTAATTAACAGTATCAAACTACACGAATATTTCGTATATATATATATATATATATATATATATATATATATATATATATATATATATATATATATATATATATATATATATATATATATATAGTTGGAGTAACATCTTTAACAAAAGAAATACCAATGGAAGCACGAATTGCTATTTGACAAAAACAAATATTATTTACCTGGACATTTCAAGCCATCTGCCTCAAGTGAAATAGAGGTCAATCAAAGTTCCAAAATACGATACCACCTATCTTCCTACATGGTCCAGTCAATCACAAAAAAGTTGTAAATGATATCAAAACCATTGTCGAGGCAGAGTCTTTGATGGCCCCCAGCTCATCGTTATTGAAATTCACTTTACCAAGCGCAAACAATTACAGAAACTTAGCTAAGTATTACTTGTCAACGAAAATCGAGTTCGATACATACCAAAAGCCTAACAACAACCTTTAATGTTTAAAAGAACCTTCCTCCTTAACCGATAATATTACACGAAGAACTGTGCAGCTTACGACCTCCTATAACACGAAAAAACATACAACGACAGAGACGTATGCAGCTTAGACCTCCCTATAACACGAACGGCAAGGCATTTTAACATCAACGACAAGACTCAATAGTTACTATAGAGCCCTTAATCATAACTAATGTCACATCAAAATTGGGCAAAACTACTGCAGACTAGAACCAAGATGCGAAGATGTCAAGGAAATTATTTGGTTACTAATTGTAATAAACCTCAAACCAATGCCCCAGTATGCACCAATTGCAGAGAAAATTATCCCGCTAACTTTAGGGGGTGCAAATATTTCCTTGCATCAAGAAATCTCAAAGCGAACGACCCACAACGTAACTCCTACAATAATAAAACGAATAACAAGCCTGCACCTACTATCAATATGATAAACTTCCCTCCTCTCATAAACAATGCAAACAACACTTCCCTACCCAACTCACCTTGGTTTTCGAAAACATATTGTATTACCCCAAACCTCGCCTGCGTTATCCTACCGTCTTTCATAGAAAAAATCAAGCAATTTGTATTATCAAATCTCCTCCTTCCCTATTTAATGGATCACAGAATTAAAATTTAATTCAATTAAAACTCCTTAATTAGAGTACCAACGGTACTAACACAATTAGCTTTATTTAAATCATTTCTTGTCAGACATTTCATCGACATAGCATGTATCTTTGAAATTTATTTAACCAATTCCGACAAACTTAAAATTTCTGTATATCAGATTTATTGACAGAACGAGAGCTAAATTTGCATCAGGAGGTCCAACCATTATCATAAAACGCAACATAATTCATCATGAATACCAAAAAATTAACTCTATCAATCTCGAGAGAGTTAGAGCCAAAACCAGACTAAGTAATGGCACTATTGTAACCATAGTATGTATTATAAACAACCCAAGAAACAAGTTCTCGATAAAGACATCTTCACCTTATTTAATACTAGAGAACCCACGCTTCTTACAGAAGACATGCATTTCAAAAAATACGATATGGGCATGTAGAACAACCAACCCGGCCGAAATTAAAGTTTATGACCTAACATTTACGTACATTTTCCAAATAAGAACTCCCGATAAACCCACATACTACCCGCATAGAAAGGACCACGGACCAGATATACTCAACATCGCTGCCCACAAGCATTTCAACAAACTAATGGTTTAACACTGAACTCGATTTAGACCACTTACCCGTTATAATCTTGTTTATACTTACACTAGCAAAACAAAATACTTAAGCCGAGATTAATAAATGGTCTAGTCAATTGGGACATTTTTATGCTACACTCAGTCAAAGGCTTAAATATTCCAATAATCTTCAAACCCCAAACCAAATAGATCAAACAATCTCGCACATAACCAGAATTCATCTCTGACAGCGTTGACACGGCTACCACGACCACGTATAAATAAAAAGTAAACATCGATAATTATTCCCAAACATATAGTGAACCTAAGTAAGTAAAAAAGCACATTGCAGAGGGAATAGCAGAAAACTAAGAACCCCTCAATCAAAACTTGGTAAATAATCTGTCGCATTGTATAAAACAGGAACCTGCCGCTTATCAATTAGAGACATACCAAAAACATATTAGCAGTCTTGAACCCGGCAAACCGGATCTGTGGAAGACAACCAAACGGATTCTACGTCAGCCACACCGATGAAGAAAAATATGAAGCTTCCCCAAACCATTTGAAAAAACGTTCATTTCTAACAACAACGCAAATCTCGTATTTAGAAATATAGCAACAAATTACGTAAAACTACACCAGCCAATTACAGAAGCAAACTTCAAACCATCGTCACCCAGAAATCTTGATTCTATAATTAATATTCTCTCGGTAAAGTATTCAACATGATACAAGTTCACAAAAAAAGCATTACTAACAACCACCTCGAAGCTTTTCGAAAAGGTCATTTATCTCCGGCTTAATGAAGAGGTTATAAAACTAAGCATTTCCAAAATTTTCTATTTTTATTTAAAGAAGGCCACTCCACCTGTCACCAACTACAGGGTATGACCAAGACCATAAGCCATACGTTACAAACTTATTTTTAAACAAATCTCGCGTGTAGACAGATGGCTTAAAATACAAAATCGCACTTCTTCAATTACCCGAGTACATTAAATCCTTATTGTTCTCGTTCCTCGAAAATCGTAAGTTCGCAATCAAAGTAGTTGACACAAATATCTTCAAAGTGATATACATTTCATTTAATCCTTAGACATGTACGGTTTTAGTATCTATAGGTATTTCTGTAAAACAAATAAATATTTTTTCATTTTGTATAATATCAAAATAATTATACAACAGAAGACAAGTTGGATTTATTTGTTTCCAGGCAGGTGAATCAAATATAAACTGGAATTTTGTAACTTATAAAATCATGAAAATACAAACATAAGAAATTATTTTTCAACATAATTTTTTGATTTAGAAATACACTTTTTGTAACGAACAGGTAACTTTTTGCTCCTTCTATAATAAAATGGAGATGGTCTTGACAAAACCAATCACGCCCTGACAGCAACTTCGTCGTCAAATTTCTGTACTACTTCTCTCTTTCTCTTTAGCCTTCTTCAATCCATTTGCGGATGTAGGCCTCCCCTAGTTCCTTCCATCGTGTCCTGTCTTGTGCAATTCTTTTCCATGCAAGACCGGCGTGTAGTTTTACATCATCTATCCATCGCATCTGTGGTCTACCCATTGTTCTTTTGCCTACCCAGGGTCGCCAGTCCTGGATTCGTGCGTTCCACCTGTTGTCCGTTTGGCGGGCATTGTGTCCTACGAATTGCCACTTCAGGCTAGCTATTCTTTTTCCCACATCTGTGACTTTTGTCTTCTCCCTTATCCAAGTGTTTCGTTTTCTGTCTTTTAGGGTTATTTGTAACATTTGGCGCTCCATGGCTCTTTGGGTCTTCATAAGTTTGTCTACATTTCTCTTTGTCAAAGTCCAGGTCTGGGCCCCGTAAGTAATGACGGGCAGTATACAGCTGTCAAACACTTTTGTTCTCAGGTATTGAGGTATCTTTCGGTTTTTTAATATGTAACTTAATCTGCCAAAGGCAGCCCATCCTAGTTTCCTTCTTCTTGCGATTTCTATTTCTTGATTTTCTTTATTAAGTGTAAACCTTTGCCCTAAGTATGTGTATTCTTCTATTTGTTCTATAGTGTTTTGTTCTAGTTCGATATTCACTTCCTCTTCGGAATTTGTCATGATTTTTGTTTTTTCGGTGTTTATCTTTAAACCCACTTTTTTAGAAGCTTCATTTAGTTCTTGGAGCATTGAGTTTAGTTGGTCTCCATTTGTTGCAAATATTATGACATCGTCTGCGTATTTTAGATTATTTAAAATTTACCGTTTATATTGATGCCTTTTCCCTCCCAGTTTAGGCATTTGAAGACATCCTCAAGGGCTAATATAAATAGCTTAGGTGATAATGGGTCTCCTTGACGGACTCCTCTCTGTATTGGGATTGGATCGGTTTCTTCTGACCAGTTGACTGTTATTGTAGTATTCTTATATATATCTTGGATTATTGTCATATATCTGTGGTCTATCCTGCTGTTCCATAGACTCTTCTGTACTGCCCACGTTTCGATGCTATCGAAGGCTTTTTCATAATCTATTAGTGCTATGTATAATGGGAGATGATATTCATTTGCTTTCTCTATTAGTATCTTGAGGGTTAATAGATGGTCCGTTGTACTAAACCCTTTGCGGAAGCCAGCCTGTTCTTCGGATAAATACATTTCTATTTTGTTATTTAATCTTTTCATTATGATTCTTGAGAAAAGCTTATATACTTGTGATAGTAGTGTTATGGGCCTGTAATTTTTAAATCTTGTTTGTCTCCCTTTTATATAGTAAAATCGTTATGGCCTCTTTCCATTCACTCACTATTCTTCCAGTTTCCAAACATTTATTGAATAGTGTCTTCAACGCTGTTATTATTTCCTCTTCTCCTTCATTTAATAATTCTTTTGTCAGATTGTCTTTTCCTGGCGCTTTTTGATTTTTCATTTCTCTCATCGCACTAGTTATTTCCTCTTCTTCTATTTCTGGCATATCTTCCGAGTTTATATTTGTTATTTTCTTTTTTAGCTTTTCTTTTATTTCTGTGGGAGCTTTTCTTTGGGACTTGTACAACTCCTCATAGAATTCTTTTACTGTAGAGTTTATCTTGTCTTTCTCTCTTACTTCTCTTCCATCTTTATCTTTTATTACTATTATCTTGTTTTTGCCTATTTTAGGTCTCAATGCTTTCATATTTTGATTCTTTTCTATAACTTGTTGAATTATAACGTCTTGTTTTTAATTTCATTTTGTCTTATTGTTTTCCTTATTAATTTATTTAGCTCAACAAATTCTACAGTATTTTGTTTGTTCTCCTGTGTTAGCTTCCTTCTGCTTTTCAGCATCTCTTTTATTGTAGATGATAGTGTTTCATTTTTCTTGTTCTGTTTTGATGTTATTTTTGTATTGAGTCTGTAATTGCTTCTTTTATTGTTTCGCTAATTTCGTCTACATCCATGTTTGTATATTTTTATCTTTTAGGTGTCTTTTATTCCTTCTCGGTATTTGTCAGAGTTTTCTTTTAGTGTTTCGCTGTTGATTTTGTTTGTATTGATCTTTAGTCTTTTTACTCTCTCAATTTCTTATTTATATATAATTTGGCCCTGACTAGTCTATGATCGCTGCCAATGGTGCAGTTGTTCAGTACGCAGATATCTTTAATGATTTCTTTGTTTCTTGTTAGAACGTAATCAATTTCGTTTTGTTGTCCCCGTTTGGACTGATCCATGTCCATTTGTTTTGTGGTTTTTCTTGAAGAAAGAATTCATTGCAAATAAGTTCCTTGTTCTAGGAAGTTGTATAGCATCTCACCTCTTTCATTTCTTTTCTCATATCCGAAATTTCCCATTCTTTGCTCTTCTTTGTCTTTTCTTTTTCCCAACTTTGCATTGAAGTCTCCTATAATGATTTTGTATTCTGTTAAATTGTCCCTCAGTGCTTTGGAGATATCTTCGAAGCAACTTTCTACTTCTTCGTCTTCATAAGATTGAGTTGGTGCATATACCTGGACTATTTGCAGAGAAATTTTGTTATTTAGTTCTATTACGAGATATGCAACCCTGTTTGATATTGCCTTGCACATTTTTATTCTTTCTGCGCTGTTCTTGGATACGATGAAACCTACACCTCTTGTTCCGTTATTTTCGCAGTCTGAGTGATATAGCACGTTGCCTGAGTTCAATCTTATTGATTTCTCTTCTTTTCGTCTAACTTCTGCCAAGCCGACTATGTTCCATTTTATTTTTGATAGTTCCTCTTCCAGTTCAAGTATTCTATCGTTAGATTTCAAAGTTCTTACATTATATGTCCCTATGTACAGTGCTGTGTCTTGTCTTGTTTTTGATTTTTTGTAGATGGTTCTTTATCGAATTTTTGCCCTCCCCAGAATCGAAGGGGCTGACTACCGAGGTAGTGTGGGATTCTGAACTTTCTGTTCTACCCACCTGGGGTAATGAATCCGTTTTATTTAAATTCGACATTTGGGAGTTTAGAAGGGGGTTTTTGGCCATTTAAACGCCACGCTGACCAGGCGTGTTGGCGAGTTTTGTTTTTGGCCGGTCCTCTGGATACAGACGCCATTTTCAGCCGCCCAATATGGGTCAGACGCTGCTGCTAGTTTTGGTCCGCCCCGGGTATTTTATTTCCCCGGTACCCACCATATCTGGTGAGCATTCCCCTATCCGCCACCCGGGGAGGCGCCCGATGGGGGACTAGCAACCCCACACGGGTCTGTACTACCTATCTACGATATTTCAACCGCATCCTATAGCTGCTACTCGAGAAGACGAACAGGAGATTGAAGACTACCTGCAAGCTCCTTTACAATTAAACCTGCCAATATAGTCCTTTACCCCTGAAGAAATTATAACTGAAATCCATAATCTAAACAACAAGAAAGCGCACGGGTATGACTTAATTACTGCTAAACTACTGAAAGAACTACCACATAAAGCTATAATGTGCATACTACAAATATTAAATGCAGTCTTGAGATTGCAGTACTTCCCACTGTGATGGAAATTCGGCCAAATAATACTAATATGGAAACCGGGCAAACCTGCACATGAGGTTACCTCATAAAGGCCGATAATGCTCCTACCAATACTGTCAAAAGTATTAGAGAGATTCATACTGAAGAGAATGGCAACCATAATTGAAGAAAAAGAAATTATCCCCCAACATCAATTTGGGTTTCACCAACAACGCTCTGCATTAGAACATATACACCAAGTCGTAGATGTAATCGAAAAGGACTTTAAAGAACAAAGATACTGTGTTGCGGTGTTCCTTGATGTCAGCCAGGCTTTTGACCGCGTCTGGCATCTCGGTTTACTATACAAAATTAAACGGTCGTTTCCACATCAATACTTTCTTCTCTTTAAATCATACTTAAGTGAGAGGTATTATCAAGTAAAGTATGGCGACAGCCAGTCTGGACTCTACCCAATTATGGCAGGAGTTCCTCGGGGCAGTAATCTGAGACCAACCCTATACCAGATATTTACAGCTGATTTACCATTTAATGACAACACAATTATGGCCACTTACGTGGACGATACGGCGTTATTAGGTTCTCGCCAAGATCCACTACAAGCTTCGACAATTCTACAAAGTAGTCTCGACATAACACAAAAATGGTTGCACATGTGGCGCATACAAATGAATGAAACCAAATCTACAACTAATACGTTTACGACAAAACACAACTCCGCTCCTCCCGTTACACTAAATGGTAATAATTCCCATCTAACAGGAAGTAAAATATCTTGGTTTGGCCCTCGACAGGCGATTAACATGGAAACCTCCTATTACAAAAAAGAGAAGACAACTGGATCTTATGGTGAAAAAGATGTATTGGCTTCTAGGGAAGAAATCCAAGTTATATATATATATATAATAAAGTATCAATGTAAAAGACAGTTACAAGAGGTTAAAATACGAATAGTCACCTATGTCAATCGAATAAGAACTCACCCCAATATGTTGGTGCTAAATTTACTAGACAATAACAATAACACTCGTAGATTAAAAAGAATTAAAACGCTAGACCTTACTAACTAGTACTCGTTATATTAGTATATTCAAGAACTCGCCAATGGGCAACACTCCCTCCACATATCAGTATTTCAGTTTAATTTACTAATTAAGTATTACATCAAATTTGTTCGTTAGCCTTTGGGCTAGTTGTAAATTAAGTATATAAAATAAACAAAAAAAATCTGGTCTTCAAGTGCTTTTTAGTGCTCCAAATATATGATAATCTCAAGGTGGTAGGTCCAAACCGTAAAAAAGGTGTTCCAGTATAGTTCAGAAGAAATCCTCCATTATTAAACGAATATGTGGGGTCGGGTGAGTAATATATTTAGGGAACACTTTGAAGACCATAATCACCAATAATGGTTGCATAAGTGGAAAGCAATTTGAGCAACCGTTGGTGGGCGGTCGTCATCTACGAATAGTCACGTTGGTTCTGGAAAAACGTCACTGACGTTCATTTTCAACTGCTTCTCTTCCCCCAAAAAATTGTCACTTGAGTCTTCTTAAGAGTATTGTCTTCTAACCGTTTCTTAAGTGTTCTTAAAATTGTGGGTAGTTTTACGTCCTGTTGTGAATAACCTCATGATAATCCTCTACGTAATAAAGAAGAGTGCTTCTTGCTCTGATAGCGTGATAATGACTAAAAGAGCATCAGTATGAGGTACTTTACGGGGAAATCCCATTCGAATATCACAACCTGCAACACTAAAAAATCGCACCCCTTTCTGTTCCCTACATAGCACGTAAAAATAAATTGCGGTTCATATTTGATTCACTCCCATAATCAAATCAGCTATGCTAAATATAATGACGCCTTTTAATATAGATGGTTCATATTTAAATTTACAAGATCTGAAAAATTAGCATACAGCAATTGATAACAAAAAATGTGCTATCGACTCTCTCACTTGAATGGATGCAAAAAAGGTTTTGCATTTTATCTTCGCACTATTTGACATAGAACAATGCCATTATCTTTTTTTAGTTTGTCATAACCATATATAAAAGAGCTGTTAAAGTTTTGGTAAGTATATTTTTTCTTATCCATTTCCGTAATTTATGCGACTTTTCAAACAGTTGCTGCACACTTTTATTTGTAACTTATACCCCCAAACACGATTTAATGACCCTTTTTGGGTTCTGTTTCCAGAAAACAGGGTAACTTTTAATCACGAAGACCAAAGTCGCTTAAGAACCGAATATAACCTCTTTCGTGCTCACTACTATGTTTACAGAAATTGACCGGCCTCTTAGTACTAGGACCGTGAGAAAAAAGGCTTAAAAAGCAGTCATGAAAAACTGCAAGGTTAGAAAAAAGGCATAATTCTCCGAGGAAAACAAAAGAGTTTGTTTACACTAACCTCTATAACATCAAAATTTAACAAAGGGCGATTAAGAAAAAAATTTGTGATCAAAGTAATCTAACTTTAACGTAAGCTTTACTATTATTTTTTACATGTAAATCATAACGATGGATTTTTTAGAAGTAGAAACATGTGTAGTACGATAATGTTTAATTTTGACAATTTTCTCAAGTGTTTGGCACCCTTTCCGTTACTTACGTAAGGTGACAAGTAACTGAAAGTTACCTTTTACAGTTTGTGGTATCTATAATCAAACACGAAGGAATAGTGTGATGATTTGAAGTGGCATAGTCGCTGACGGTGTAGGAGAAATAGTTATTTGTAAAGGACGCAATATTCCTGTGCTAGAAATAACCCTGCATCATCTTATAGAAAGAGTCTTAGTGACACCAAGATGGATAATATAATTTTTCACCAAGATAATGCGCCTTACCACAAATTTGCATGGCGTGATTCCAAAGCAATCAAGTGCAACGGTTAAACTGACAAGCCCAATCACCAAATCTAAATCTCATTTAGTATCTCCTGGGCACACTAAAACAAAAGATAAGAAACCATAACGTGACATCAAAAATGCTCCAAAGTAATTCTACAGGAAGAATGGAATGTTATTACTTTTAAAATGTCTTAAACTAGTTAGGAGTTTTCCAAAAGAATAGCTACCCTCATTAAACCTAAAGGTGGACCAACAAAACAATAAATACATTATTTGTTTCTTCTTTTAATTTATAACATTATTCCGTATACACTCGCTTTTCCTAAGCTCACATGATGTTTTTATACAATCACAGCTGTGCCTGTTACAACTATGTTAATCGTATAGTCCACAATCTCAGCCGTTCGCTTATTCTAGGGTTGCTCCCAAACATAAGCGTACTCGATGACTTGGATTTTAAATAATTAGCTAAGTACGATTGACAACATTGTCTCCTTATATTACTTTTTTTTTATTGAATTCGTGTACATTAGCAATCAGAATTATTTACAATAAATTCTATGAGCTAATTGCGTGAAGTTTGGAATAGATTTGAAGAGAGGTGTACCCAGTGGTGCAGTCTCGTTGCCTCCATTTGAAGGCTTAGGGGATGGTATAAATGATTTCTTTATTCTGTCAAGTCCCATGGCCACTTCCGTTTAAGTCGTCTCATTACTGGCTGCTGTGTTAGCGGTGTAATCTCGTTATTAGTGTGTCCCACTAGCCGAGCATGGTGGCTTGTAGCCCGTTGTCTGATTATGTCCCGCACATATTGTACGTTGGAGTCAAAGTGGAGGATACGGTTTGAAACATACCAAGGAGCATTGAATATACTTCTTAATGTCTTAGACTGGAAACATTGTATTATGTCAATATTTGAGTAGCTGGCGCAACCCCAGAGTTCACAGCCATATGTCCATATTGGTCGTATGATAGATTTGTACACCAGTAATTTGTTTTCTGTTGAGAGTTGAGAGGTTCTTCCTATGAGCCAATACATTTTTTTAATTTTGATGTCCATTTATTTGCGTTTTTTTATTATATGTGGTTTCCAAGTTAATCTTGTGTCCATATGGAGACCTAAGTATCTAATTGCATTTGCTTGCGGGATGGGTACGTTATTCAAGCTTACAGGTGGGCATTGTGATCGTCTTGTGGTAAATGTTATATGATTGGACTTCGTCTCATTGACCTTAATTCTCCATTTTTCCAGCCAACCCTCTATTGTACTTAGTGCCTCTTGCAAGATATTAGTTGTGATTTGTGGATCTTCATGACATGCCAGGATTGCAGTGTCATCTGCAAATGTCCCCAATGTTATGGTTGGTGTCGTCGGTATATCTGCAGTAAAAATCAGATATAAGAGTGGCCCCAACACACTTCCTTGGGGAACACCAGCCGTTATTGGATACAGTTGTGAATATTCCATACCAACTTTGGTTTGAAAGTGTCGATTAGTTGGATAAGATTTAAGCAGGAGATAGTATTGATGTGTTTAATTTTAAATAGTAGCCCATTGTGCCAAACACGGTCAAACGCTTGCCGCACATCTAAAAATACAGCAGAGCTATATTTCTTACTATGAAATGATTGCTGAATAATATTGGTTATTCGGTGGCATTGCTCTATGGTCGAGTGTCCTTTGCGAAATCCAAACTGGTGATTTGGAATCCATTCTTCAAGTAGACTATTTTATTCGCTTTAATATTAATTTTTCTAGGAGCTTTGACACGACAGGCAGTAGACTAATTGAGCCATAAGACTGAGCTTCATTTGGTGGTTTGCCAGGTTTTAATATTAGGATGACCTGTGCAAACTTTAATTGTAAGGGCCAGTATGTTAAGCGTAGGATTGCATTAAAGAGTGCCAATAAAAATTGTTCTCCTTGTCGTAGTAATTGTTTAAGTACAAGGCCTGTAACGAGATCATAGCCCGGCGCTTTCTTATTATTTAACCATTTTATTTCATTTTGTAATTCACCAATTGTGAATTTTTTATAGTTGTAGTGGTGCTTCGAGAAAGTTGTTAACATCTTCATCAATTTCATTAGAGTGAGGTGTGAATACGTCTGCCAGATGTTGGGCAAAAAGTTCAACTTTTTCTTTGTCTGATCTTGCCCAGGAGCCATCGTTTTTGCGTAACGGCGGGACTTGTTGTTGGGTCTCTTAAATCCTTTAGTGGCTTTCCATATACTGTGATCTTCTTTGGATAAGTTGGTTATGTAGTTATGGAATGTTTCATTACGCGCCTCTAACAACTTCTTCCTAAGTTTATTAGTAAGTCGATTGTATGTGGTTTTATCATTAACGTTGTGTGTACGTTGCCAGATTGACCTTGCTCTCCTTTTTCTTTTATTAATTCACTTATATCTCTAGAAACATTAAATGACTGATTTTCTGGATATTCATTGTAGCATTCCAGGCTCTGGACTGTTGTTATAAAGTGATTAACTGCGATCTCTATTTCTTTCGGTGTTTTTAAGCTTATATTAATATTTATATGTCGGTGGACGTGTACTTTAAATTTGTCCCTGTCAGTTCGTCTATTGCAGAGTACTGCCTTAGGCTGCTTTTGGATAACTGTAGCGCTAATGACAGCTAACACAGGGCTGTGGTCCGAAGATAGATCGAAACTAGGAGTGACGTCCACATAATTTCTTGAAATGCCGAGGCTATATAAAATCTAATAAATCTGGAATCTTGTTCACGTCGGTCGGCCAGTATGTTGGAGTACCGGTTGATAAATGCATGTAATTGTTGTTAGTAAGAATTTTTCAAGTTCTCTACCCCTTGTAGTTATTAATCGAGACCCCACCTTGTATGTTTACAATTAAAGTCGCCACCTACTATAAATCTCCTCCAAGGGTGTTGAAGAATGGTTGTAGTATGTTCGTGGTTAGTCTATGTCTTGGAGGGCAATATACAGCGGCTAGTGTGATTGGGCTAGGAAGTTTACTGATTTCGATAACGGCAGCTTGCAGGAACGGTTCTTCGTATTTTGGTAATTCATGATGAACTATCGAGTTTCGAATAATAATAGCTGCGCCACCATGGGCTGTATTATCTGGGTGTACAGTGTGGTAGATGCTGTACTGAGGTATTTTATAAACGTTCTTGTTGTAAAGTGTGTTTCACTTATGAGTAGTACATCAATTTTGTTCATTTGAAGGAAGACTTCTACCTCAATTTTTAGATTGAGGCCGTTGGCATTCCATAATGCAATACGTATGAATTTAGACATTATTTAACTAATTTGGCAATTACTGTTGTGAGCATGTTGAGGATCATGCTATTTTGTTGTAGCAGTTGATTGAACATTCCTTAAACTCGGCAAGGAATTGTGCGAGGGTGAGGTCATTAGATGAGTCTGGTTTATTTGCTGTAACGTGGCTATAGGTATGCATCGGCATATCAGCGTAAACATTAGGTTTTGGCAGAGGAGGAAAATTTCTTATATCTGGCTTATACTGTGCAGGTTGTTTCTTTGGTTGCTGTGTATTTGGGTAGGTCTTGTTTTGTAATTCTCTATAGACCATACATCCTTTGTAGTTGGCAGGATGTGGTCCATTGCATAAGATACACGTTGCCGGCGTATCCCTATTTTTGGTGCACGTTCTTGTATCATGGTTACTGCTGCATTTGACACACGCATATGGGCGATTGCAGTATGATTTCGTGTGGTTAAAGTTTTGGCATCTTGTACATTGTACTATATTTTTATTTTGCTTAGGTGGTTCAACCGTTATCTTTAGGTTCTGCAGATACTGCAATTTATAAATATCTTTGTTGTTATCGGCCGGTTCCAAGTCCACGAAGAATAACGGCAGGGCTTCTTTAGTTTGTTTGTGTTTGATGTTGCTAATATTTCGAACTTTATGATTTTTGCTGCCAATTCTGCTATTATTACATTTATCGGGATTGTGGGGTGTAGATGCCGTACAACTACTCTATACGCCCTCTCCTGCTTGTTTTGATATGTGAAATATAACGTTGGTATCTAAAAATGGGCGGTCAATTTCCTGTATGAGTCAGGCGTGTGAACATTGATTTTAACGACATTATTGGCCATACATTTAGAGGTATATTGTTCCTTTTCGACTATGTGCGTGATGCTAGCTACCATTTGTTGATAGTTTTCGACACCTTGAACAAAGATTGGCGGTGGTTTTGGCAGTTGAACAGTTTGACCGTAGTATTAGTGTTGCTGCTAGCCCTGGTACATCTGTTTCCTCTATTAACGTAGAGTATTGGTTTGTTTGTGTTAAGTTGAATGTTTGAGTTAATTGTGGGTTATATTTCCGTCTTTTCCTTTTATTGCCAGGAACCACTTGCCAAGTGTTATTATTATCAGCCATGTTTTCGTCTTCGCCAACATTACTTAAAATTTCTTGCTGGTCTTCTTCTATTTGATTATTTTGCGGCAAGGTTTGCGGGGAAGGTAATTACACTTGAGACAACCTTGGATATTGCATTACGGGCATTGTATAATACGGAGAGGGTTGAACCGGTGGGATTGATGGCACTGCATACTGCTTTAATGGTGTTTGTTCGAAGAGTGGTGGTGTTGAATGTATATTGTTACTTACAGTATACTGTTGCTGTTGATAGGAGGGTGGGTAACCATATTGTTGATACATATTGGAGTTATTTTGTGATGGCGGATTATTCCCATTGCCAGTGGGAAACATTAATATTAAAGTTGATTACATGGGTATTAAATTATTAAATAAATAAGTACGCCTGACCTTAAGGCTGCGACTCGGGCGCGGCGATATCGCAGGTAAAAATTTGGCTCGCACACGTTCACTCTGTTTCAATGCACGGGCGTACTTCCTTATATTACTGTAATGTTTTTTTTTCTGGTGAATAACACAAATAAATTTATTTAAACTACTTGTTTATTTCATTTACAAGGACTCGTATTATTTAATAATTTTTATAAACACTACACAGATATTTACTAATATAAAAACATACTGTAACCCTATTTATCTACAATAAAATTTATTTATTCTGGTAACTTAGCTTTCTCGTGCTGCTTTGAACCTGTTCTAGAGCCTTCTCGTAGCAGCGAAACCTTCGGGAGTATTCCGCCTCGTTCTAAGCCTAGCACGTGTACAAGCACCGTGGAGATCTCAACGACAGTTGCGTCCACATCAAAGGAATTACGTTCACCGCTCGACCGCGACGGCACAACAGCAATTAAAACGGCGATCCCGACATTAGCCTTTATGAAGGCGTTCGAAAATTCGTTAAATTATTTTCTATCTCTTATGGCTATATTCTTTTTTACAGAACTGATATTCAATATCAGCCCATCGCTTCTAATATATATCAAAAGCAGCAATTATAGAGAAACTAAATTATTAAAATGTGGTCTGTGCGATCACCATATTTTGCTTATTATATCCGTACATAATATCCGTGAAGCCTTAGAAATTAAAAATAATGTCAAACTTTACTAATGATATTTATTTTCTATAAAAATCGTTACTGCAAAAACAAACTAAAAACATGTTAATTTCTTAAAAATGTCATCGACTTTTAGTGTAATCTTTGTTTTAAATTTTATTTTATTTAAGTTACGCTTTAAAACACTTGTAGAATTAAATATTTGATGTATTGGAATTCCCTTTAAGAAATCGTATCAGTAGCTTACCATCAGGTAACCTGAATAGCTTGAACAAACATTTAGGATAAAATAGCGTTAGGATTTTTTTGTTTTTTTATGAAGCACAATTGGTTTAATCTGAGAAAAATGGTAAACAAGGCAATACTAAAATTAAACATTAATTTAGAAACGTTACTTATATCTAGAAACTTGTTATACCCGTACTTGTCTTGAGTGAGTTCGACTATATTCGACCATATTGTGACACTTCTGGAAATCTCAAAATTATGTAATAAAATTGAACATAAGTACTACATAATACACCAATTAAAAAAGACAATAAACCTGCAAAGCTTGCAACGCATAGCGAAGTGGCGAAGCAGTCTCCCAAATTTGAGAACCCTCTACTCTTGCTGACCTTTGACCAACCAGTTCCAAAATCACTAGCAAACAAGCCTTTTTGGTTACCTGTCGATTGGTGAAACAGAATTTGGAAATTCCCAGCCGTTCTCGAGTTACTGCTCGGACGGACGGACAGACAGACAATATGAAGTTAGTAAGTGACTTCGCTTCGCTTCGCCACTTAATAATAGTTGGACCAAATACATGAAGGAAAAGCTGAAGCTTTTTCGAAACATCTAGAAAATGTATTCAAACTATTTTTCTCCCAGTTATTCAATAAAGAAAAAAAACGAGATAATTGATTTCCTGGATGTACCACTTCAAATTAATGTAGTCTATTGTAAATTTACAATTAAGGACGTAAAACAAGTTATAATGGAAGAAATAGACATAAAAAGGTATTTGGATAATATCTACCAGATAAATGTTACAAACTTATAACAGACCATTTAACCACATTAACAAAAATTTAAATGCCACAATATATTGCGCAACAGCCTTTCTTGACTATTGATAAAGTGTGACACAACTAAGAACTAAAGAATCTATCAACTGCTCAAATCGTATCTAACAGATACACACTTCTTTGTAAAACAAGATAATGAATATATCGATTTACATCCTGTACATTTGGGTGTCCCGCAAGGTAGCGTCCTTTGACCAATATTGTGCCTCCTGCACACAGCTGATTTGCCAACAATAAGAACCACTACGGTAACAACATATGCGGATGACTTCTGTCTTAATATTACTCACTAACCCATCATTGGTCCCAAGAAAGATGTAAATCAACCTAAACGAACATCAGCACTGGTTAAAAACGTGGCGAATTAAGACTAATGAAACAAAATCCACCCAAGTGATAGTTACATGCCTTCCTCTAAAGAAACTGTCAACCTGACACGGAAAAACAGATATTCATCGAAAGAAAGCAACTAGATGTTTAACTAAGTTAAATGTAAGGGTTCATTGGCAAAAGATCAAAACTATCGCTAGATATTGCTACTATGCAAAACCATCCTAAAACCCGTACGAACCTATGGTATCCAACCATGGAAACCACTAGCAACCCCAACATTATCATCCTACGGAGGTTTCAAAACAAAGTTCAACGAAGTCATCCAACATGACATCCCACTAGAATCCGTCATGGAAGTAATCCATCAGTTTAGTGTCGAGTACAATGCAAAAGTGTCAGTGCAGCCCAACATGCTAGCCAATCGGCTAAATGTGCGCAATATTAACAAAGTGCGCAGACTAAAACATCTGCTACTATCTAACCTGAGTACAGCACACAAACAGTTTTAGATTAAGATTAAATTTTAAGAGAGATCACTCATTGGAGTGATACTCTACATGACATTCATTTTCTTCTCATAACAAACGCTTATTGCCCATTGGACAAAACTCACTAGGAATTAATAAAATAATTACAAAGTAATGAGTAAATATCATGTGTGATTTTTGAAATGCATTGGGTACCATCCCTTAACGGTTCTCCATTTATTAGATTAGGTCTTCTGACCACTGTCGTTTAAGTTTTCTATCAACTAAAGGTTGACTGTATAATTCGCTTATGTGCTGGTTATTGTGTTTGGTAGTACGTTCTTTGGATTTGTTGGCGTAGAGGTTGACCTTATTGTATTTATAAAAGGTATTTCAAAATCATAATAGAGTATTTGGTTCATCACCTATTAGGGAGCGTTAGCCATCATGCTAAGTGTCTTCGACTGGAAAGTTTGTAATATCATTATGTTGGAGGGTTTACTTCAACCCCACAGTTCTATGCCGTAGGCCCAAACTGGTTATGGTACGGTTTTATGAATGGTCAATTTGTTCTAGTAATGTTAGTTTTGATGTTTTGCCTATTAACCAGTGCGTTTTTGTCACTTTTAGGTTTAGTTGAGTCTTTTTTGCTTAATGTACTCTTTCCATGTGAGCTTTAGATCTAAATTCAGGCCAATATATTTAACTGTAGTTTTTACTGGGATAGGAGGTGTTATTTATGTTTACTTAAGGGCAATTACTTTGTTTTGTGGTGAACGTGATCTGTGCAGATTTTTCAGCGATTTAAACTTGGCATTGTCTTAGCCAGTCTTGTAAAACGGATCAATATCAGCTTTTATTGCGTGCTAATCAGCGAATGCATTATTAACTTGACTTGTAAGTATCGTTCACTGAGGTAGGATTTTATTAGGTATATAGGTCTAAGGAGACGCCTTTTTAATTTGTACAGTAATCCGTTGATCCAGACTTTGTCAAAGGCTTGCTGAACATCAAGGAATACTGCAGCATACATCTTCTTTCCTTGAAAACCTTCTTTGATTTTATTTACAATTCCGTAGCATTACTATATTGTTAAATATTTTTGTCTGAATCCAAATTGATGTCCGGGGATCATGTAATCTGTGAGTGTTAATTGGTTTATTATGTGGAGAAGAAGCATTTCAGATATCTTTGCCGTGAGTGGTAGCAGACTTATCGGACGATAGAATGTAGTGGGCGGTTTGCCTAGTTTTCCAATCACAGTTATTTCCACTGAATCGAAAAGTAACAAAGACATAAGATGTTATTGTATATTGTTGTTAATAGCACAAGTGCCTTCCTTAGTAAATATTTCAGCACTTCTTCAACTTATAAGGTCATACCCAGAAGCCTCATACGAATCGGCCTTGCTAATTTGTCGGCAAAGTTCAGGTGGTGAAATGGGCAGAATAGGTAACGATAACTGGCAGGGAGCATTGATGTAATTTTCGATTTCGTCATCTTGATAGCTGTTATCTAAAACTAGGGTAAATATTGTTAATAGATGCTTTGCACATGCATTGGCCTTGTCGTCGTCTGTTTGAAATTTTAAATCAGGCAAAACTAACATCCAGCAAGGAAAATGTTATATCAAAAAAGTAATACCAGCAACATGAACAAGAGTGAAGAAAAGAATTTTAGGATAACTAAAATTCCTTTAATAAAAAATCCTCTCGCTTTCGTTCAGATCAGAAGGCCCACTCTAACATTAAAGGAATTCCGTGGCCACTTTTCAGTTCCCCGAACATCGCGCACGACAGCCCAAAGTTCCGCTTCCTCGGCCGCCACCTGTTAAAAAAATAAGTCACAGGTCGCCGCTCCCCGCACAAAAAACGCATCAAAATTCGGGTTACTAAATTATGTTTTTTTAAATGCGTATTGCGTTACATAACGGTAATGAGATACACTTTGTGGCGGTAATTCAATCCCGAAGCTTCGGCGCCTGCCGGGTTGCGATGAGCAGAGGAATTGGATTTGGCTCCCGTCTCTGCGCGCCGAAATTCGGGGGAGAGTTGAGCTCGCGGCTGCTTTACGAGCGCCGTATGCGCTCAAGATGCGCGCCGTAAACTCCTTACCGCGGCCATGTTTATTGTTGCGATTGGGCTGAAAAAAGGAAAGCGGAAAATGCGCCCGCTTAATCGCGCGGAGTGCTGCAGGGGCGCAGGGCCGGCGCAAGGAACAATCATATCCTGCAGCGAGTTCCCGTACCCCGGATAAAATGTTTGAATGTAAAAAGTTTTCTTAAATTTACGGATAAAAAAAATATCAGTACAGTACATTGTTACAAATAAATCAGTAACTAAAACCTTGGAGAAAATTGAAAATAATTCTCGCTTAATTATATTCAGAATTCAGCTAAAAATATAACATTATCATCAGCAGGGGTGAGCTCCTCTCAGAAGCGAATTTTTTAAGTTTTAGGGAGGAATTTGAACTGCTAATGAGCAAAAAGTGGTGTTCTGTAGATCTACGATATCTACGATATGTGTAGTTTGTTTTTAATCTAAGACGTCCACTAAAATTTATTGAACATCACAGGCTAATGTTTACAAATTTGTAAACACACTTTATCCCGAATGGGACTGTGAACACGCTTTGCAAGTTATAATACGAGTGGCATTATTTTATGAGTGTCATGTTTACAAAGAGATTTAAAGCGGTATTCCTGTGTCACAACAAATATTGAAACGAGATCTCTTTCATGTGAAAGTCGATAAAGCGGTACCAGAAAACAGAAGCTATGAATTAGTTATCCAATCGAGTAAAGAAATAAGTAACCCCGACAAAGGACGTTTAAGTGAAAAAATCCACTCTTAACGCAATGTTAAACTCAATTCGACTGGAATATGTATCAAACGTTTGGAAGGTTGCTTGTTCTTATCAAAACTCTCAAAACTATTTGAAAAAAATGTTTCTTAAGAAGGATGAAACTAATAAAAAATAAAAGAAAAGAGTTGATTACAACACACCAGTTCGGTTTCAGAAGTCAACATTTCACCACAGACCAAGTCCAAAGGATAACAAGTATCATCGAAAAAAGTCTCAAAGACAAAAAGGGCTGTTCAGAAATCTGCTTAGATGTTACACAGACTATTAATAAAATTTGGTTTCAAAGATTGAATCATAAACTTAGAAAAGTACTGCACAAACAATTTTCCAAACTATTAAAGTCTTACATTCCAGATAGACCATTTAAGATTAAACAAGAAGACAAATACTCCGACTTTTCCTAGAAGTAAGAACCCAGGTTTCACGAATATGTAAACGTCAAGATTCTACAACTCCTAGATAATGCAGAATTAGGAGAAGCCGTTTGAGTTAGTGTGAAGCAACATAAGTGTGCTAGAATAACAAATCTGTGAAGGTTGGATGATGTCTCATATAAACAATAGATAATTTAAGTTAAACAAGAATTGCTAGTTAGTCCTTAGACTAGTTGTAATATATTTTTATTATAAAAAAGTTTTTTCCTCTAATTTAACTATTTAACAGGTTGTTATGTCGCCATATGTGTCACATCTTATTTTACTATTTGTTTCCATGGATTCCTAAGTTACCCTATTCTCAATTTTTCGTTTACGATTCGGTCAATCCATTTTACTTTTAACATTTTCGGTAACACTACATGACCAAAGCTCATATTCTCCAGCTTTTGTAATTATAAAATGCAGATGCGGAACACTGGTTTAGTAACTGTAACTTTCCCTCTATAAACTATAAGGATAGCACGTAAAATAACCTGGCCGCCGGTTTCCTCTGGAAAAAACAAAAGGGACCTAGAACTCGAATCCGTGATCAGAATTCAAGAAAACCAGTGCAAGTGGCCTAAAAAATAGCCCCTTTAAAAATCATAAGACTTGACAGACGTCAGAAATGACAGAAAAACGGACCGAACGAACCAGCGCGCTTTCCCCTAGTGCTCAATTGGTTGAGTTGGTTTGCTTCGAGATGCGAGGTTTGTGGGTTCAATCTCTTTGGTAGTTGCCGTCTTTTTGCAGTCTTTTACAATATTGACTAAATTTAAATGGGGGAGAATGTAGGGTTTGCATTCTTACAAGGCGCGAAGCGCCTCAACACACACCGCTCGAAAGTTTTACTATCTCATGCCTTTATTGTATATCTATTTTGTCGTTGCCAGTTGATTTTTACTATTTATTTCCCTCTTGCATTTTCTTTCGGCTGTTATAGTGGCGTCTAAGAAACAAAATTTCTTAACTTCCTTTATTCTTTCAGTTTCTACTTTTATTTTTGTTCGCTCATGTTTACGCTTTCCACGTGATTTTGTTTTTGCTTTATTTATCTTTATATATCTTGGGTTTAGTATACTCTGCATCTTGTTCGATAGGTCTTCTAGTTCCTTTTCACTTTCTGTTAGAAGTGTAGTATTATCTGTATAGTGCAACATTTCAACTTTTTCGCCTTGCACTATCACCCTTGTATTGGTATTATCTTTCACTTCGTTAAGAGCTATTTATATTGTATATTAAATAAGTGTGGTGTACATATTCCTCTTTTGATATTAGTTTATAACTAACTAATTCCACAAGTAATGATGGTTGTTCTTTCTTGTACGTATTGTGAATTATTCTTCTATTATTATATTTTATCGTAAACGGTTGATGTCAGTCCACATTATCAAAAACCTTTTCGATCTCCATGAACACAATATAAACTTGACTTTTCCAATTCTTTTCTCTGTGATTAATCTCAAGGCTAAGATGATTTCTTTAGTTCTTTAATGTTTTTTAAAATTAAACTAATCGTCTTTCAGGTTCTTCTCTGTTTTATTTTCTATTCGACTGTGATGCATGTAATATTAGGCTAACACTCCTGTTATTTGCACATTCATTATGGTAATATTTTTTTGGTATCGGTATATAAAGTATTTTGTGTAATCTACTAGTATTTTGTAAATGTTACTAATTCATCTAAAAATAAGTTGAAGTTCAATTTTTTCTAGACATTTAAGTATATGCTGGTCATTCGTCTATTTCCGGAGCTTTGCCATTTTTTAAATCTTGCACTGCTTGATCAAATCCATCTCTTAATATTAAATATCCTTTTTTATCTTTCCTATGCTATTCTGGACTGTAATGATAATTAGACACCTTACTAAATTAGGTAGGAATAATTATTTGTAAATAGTCTATAAAGTGCATTTTGTTTATTTTTCAAACAAAAATAAAATCCACAGGACGCTCTTATGTAAGTGTACTAGGTGTTTAAATAAATCTGTTATAATATAATGTAAGAAACACTATCACCACTTAACAATGATAATAAAATTTTATCAAACGATTCTTTGAAACCAGGAATTTGAAGCAACATTGGCGGAATCCTTAAGCTTTATGAACATGTAGGTGTTATTAAAAAATTGAAACTGCATTTAACATAAATGTTATGGGAGAGATAAACAATAAAAATGCTAGTAAATTTTCTTATATTGTAGCAGCGAACATGGCGAAATGGAAAAAGTCTCATTCAAACAGGAAAATTCTGATTTTGCTTGCCCTTTAAACGCAATGATGAAAATTATATTAAAAAGGGAACGAACCATCATTTATAACAATTTCAATATTAAAGGCACTGTTTAAAAATGATCAGTAATGGAAATTAATATCAAGAACAATTTTGTTCATAAAATAAAACCAACGGCATTTCATTTATTTTTAATTCAATTTTATAAATCAACTGATCTAGCTAGCACCGTGTTTTCAGCTGCTAGTGTTTGAAGCAGCATATTTATTTCTCAAAAATCTTTCTTTTGTTCTCCTCTTAAAATAACCGCGAAGGCTCGAGTCATTTAGGAAAAGTTTCATCTTTGTTTGAGCAAGAAAATCTTGTGAGGCGCTGGTTCATCTGTAGCAATTTGCAATTTTTTGTTTATTTGAATAACTCATGCAATCGATTGTGAACCAATATCCCCAAAGACTTTTTCAAATCCATTAGAAAATAAATTCAGTTTCTATATGTCAGAAATCGTTACTATAGATATAGATTTAATGGTTAATTTGTTAAGATTGTCAGTTGGAGAAATAATTGTTAATATAAACTTCTGGAGCTGAAAACTGATATTCTTCTACCCAAGATTTATTGTTAGACCGCAGGATCTGTTTCGGCTTTTCGGTTTTATAGGTGTATAAATAAGTTCTCAGCTTTTTTCTGCAAAATTAAAGTTTTATTTAAATACAAACAAAAAAAGCTTAAGTATCAAAGTATTCTCCGTTGGCATCGATGACCTTTTGCCATCTTTCGGGTAGCTTGCGAATTCCCTGGTGATAGAAGCTCACCGGCTTCGAGACGATAAAGTTATCGATGCATTTTCGGACTTCTTCTTCTGTTTTGAAGTGCGTACCAACCAAATGATGCTGTAACGACCGGAATAAATGATAATCGGAAGGGGCCATGTCTGGACTATACGTCGCATGTGGGAGAAGTTCCCAGCTTAACGCGAAGACATGTTCTTGCGTCGCCTTCCCAACATATGGTCGGGCTTTATCATGGAGTAGGATGACTTTGCGACTTCCTTGTCCAGTAAATGGCCTCTTTTCTTCAATTGCGTCGCTCAAATTGATGAGTTGCTGTTGGTAGCGATCCGCCGTAACTGTTTCACCTGGTTTCAAAAATTTATAGTACCGCACATCTTTCCAATCCCACCAGATACAGAGCAAATTCTTTTTGGCGTCAATATTGGGCTTTGGAATCGATGTCGAAGGTTTGCCAGGGTCTACCCATGATTTTTTGCGCTTGGGATTGTAGTACAAGATCCATTTTTCATCGCCCTTAATAATTTTATGCAGAAAATCCTTTTTTCGGTTCCTTGAACGCAAATGGAGTGCGGTGTCACGCCGTCGATTTTTGTTGTCTTCGGACAGTTTATGCGGAACCTAACTACCTTCCTTTTGTATCTTACCCATTGCATGCAAACGTATGGAAATGGCTGGCTGAGTGACGCCAAGCTGCTCTGCAAGCTCTTTTTCAGTTTGCGCATTGTTTTGATCCGGCAATGTCTGCAGCTCATCCGTGTCAAATGTTTGAGGGTGTCCAGCGCGTGATTGACCTTCAAGACTAAACTCTCCTCTGCGAAATCTTTGGTACCACTTTTTGCACGTTGCATGACTTACAGCAATCTTACCATATGCAGCACAAATCATTTCGGTGGCTTCAGCAGCATTTTTCTTAAGATAAAACGCGAAGTGGATAGAAAATCAAATATGCTCTTTTGTGATTGCCATCGTGAACACATCGTGAATTGAGGTTATGTGCATCGAACGCCAAATCGCATGATGTTTCGAAAGACCAAATGTCATTGCTTTAAAACCGCAAGAGGGCGGACTAATACGTTACATATAAACGGTGATTTGCGTCCTGTGAAATCTAAAGCTGAGAACTTTTTTATACACCTATAATATATATTTAAAGAACTTAGTTCACGGGATGAACCGCGTCTATTTTGGGTAAATTCTCGACGTTTCGGCATCGGCTCTGATGCCATTTTCAAGAGGTTACCTCTTCACTCGGGGACTCAATCTGCCTACTCCCCAAGGAGAGCTATGAGTCTTTGAATAAGACTGAGCTTTCGTGTGACCTGATTGATCTTTTATACGGCTGGAAGTGAAAGTTTGTTTGGCGGGAGATGTGTTGGGTTGGGGAAAGTTTGTAGGATTAAGGGTGTTGCGTGATTGGCGGTGCGGAGCAATAAGGGACTTCCACATGACAAGCAAATGCTGGCTGTCATCTCTTGTGTTGATGCACTGTGGGCGTTTTTCTATTTCAATTGCCTCACGTACTATTCTGCTGGTAAAATGGGAAATGGGGGCAACGGTTTTAGCCCCAGAGAAATTAATTTTGGGGCCTGTTTCTTTGCTGTGTTTGGCAAGTGCCGAACCATTATCGCCTTTCAGTACGGCCAGAGAATGCTCGTATATTCGGCTAGATATTTGCCGATTTGTTTGACCTATGTAGGTCCTTTGGGAGTCTCCACAAGGTATTTCATACACTCCTTGGGAGTAATTAGGGCAGTGATCCTTTGCTGAGCGAATAAGCCCAGATATTTGGTTATTGGTCGTAAAGACCGTGCGTATATTTTGCCGCATTAGTATGCGGCTTATTCTATCGGTGATGCCTCTGATGTAAGGTAGAAATGCTTTTTGTTGGTCAGGAGGGTTTTGGGATTGAGAGTTAGAGTTTTTATTTATATTTTTGATTATATTAGTTAAGGATTTGTTGGAATACCCATTTTGCAGTAGGGTGGTGGTAATGGATTTGATTTCTGTTTGGCGATTTTTTCGTATCGGAAAGTCTGATGGATCTGGTTATGAGGGGATTTTGCAACCGAATGAATTTGGGCGGGATGGTGATGGGATTTGGCATTTAGGTAGCGGTTAGTGTGAGTGGGTTTTCTGTAGACAGTGTAATAAAAGCTGTCATTAGAAGGATTTCTTGTTATGAGAGTATCTAGGAAGGGAAGGGAATTGTTATGTTCAGTTTCCATGGTAAATTTGATATTGGTGTGGATTTGGTTGAGATGGGAAAGGAATTCTGGAAGGGTATCATGTCCATGAGGCCAGATAACAAAAGTGTCATCGACATATCGCATCCAGCAGGTAGGTTTAAGATGAAAGGAGGCAAGGGCTTGTGTTTCAAAATCGGTCATAAAAAGGTTAGCAATGACAGGTGAAAGTGGGGAACCCATGGGAGCACCATTAGTTTGGCGGTAAAATTTATTTTGGAAGGTAAAGTAAGTATTGGATAGGCAATGGTTTATTAGGGAGAGAATAT
Organism: Sinelater perroti; assembly: GCA_036346155.1. NCBI lineage: Eukaryota > Metazoa > Arthropoda > Insecta > Coleoptera > Elateridae > Sinelater > Sinelater perroti. The sequence continues at coordinate 4,021,605 of JARFIY010000046.1, read as the reverse complement.
TGTTATTTATATTATACGTTGACTTTAATAACTGTAGGGTATCAGGAATTAGGATGTTTGTAATCAAAGAAACGACATCAAAGCTGACCATGATGTTACCCTTGCGTATAGGGAAGGTTTTCAGTATTTCTAGAAAATGATAGGAGTTCCGGACGTAGGATGATGCCTGATCTGTGAGAGGTTGGAGAGTCTTGGCAAGGTATTTGGCTAGGTTGTGGGTGGGAGAGCCGAACGCACTAACTATAGCGCGAAAAGGAATGTTCTCTTTGTGAATTTTTGGGAGTTCTGGACGATTTTTCTCGGGGTATGAGAAGTTTCTTGGTATCGGATGATAGGTTGGAGTTAGTAATAAGAGTTTTGGTTTTCTTTTCGAGGTAGGTAGTGGGATTATTAGGTACATGGCGATAATCAGAGGATTTAAGTAAATTGTGCATCTTACCGATGTACTCCGCAGTATTTAGGATTACTGTAGCGTTGCCCTTATCTGCCTGTAAAATAGTAATATTATTATTTTCTTTTAGAGCTTTTAAGGCACGTAATTCGGAGGCTTTGACATTTGGTTTTGGTAATTGGCTGTACGTAGCACTTTGGCTACTGGAACTTTATGGCCTTTTCCATAAATAAATAAATAAATAAATAAATATATACATATATATATATATATATATATATATATATATATATATATATATATATATATATCTTTTTCTGCCTAGCAGATCTGGTATAACTTCTCAATAGTTTAATCTCCAAAGCTTGGTATTGCAAAGGGTCTTTTTTAAAACCAAAGTTTCGCTATCATGCAGCAAGGCAGGAATTGTCGTAGTCTTATAAGATTTTGTATTTTCTGGTATTATAAGTAACTAAGTCGTCAGCAAAAAGTAAACAACTGATATGTTTGTTCCTACCCTTTTGGATATCTTTGGTGTATCTTTCTAGATCTCATCAATGTATATGTTAAAAAAGTGCGGGGAAAGTTCTACAAAATTTTCCTACATTTTTATTGGTTGGTTTACTGCAACAGCCAGTTAAGTCAATGACAACTTAAGTGTCATTATACAAAGACTTAAAATATTCTATACGTTGTGCTGGATAATCTCGATTTTTCATAAATTTATCAAATGCTGTGGTAAACTCTATAGACGCAACATGCGTTTTAATATTTCCAAGAGCGCCTTCTGCGAAAATTATGTTGTTTCTCAGATAGTAAATTTTCGCTTTTTGTTTTTACTCATGAATTTAAGGTGTTTGTGCATGTGTACGTAAAATTCAATATACTGATAACTCTGTAACTTCAGTTTGCTTTTCGTTTTCCTTCTAAAAATTCGGTGTTACTTTAGTTTTTAGCCAAGTATTTGGTATTGTTGATTGTATTCAGTTCATGTTAAGCAGAAGTAGAAGTCAATGTTCCAGTAAAAGTCTATCGTATTTTATTAATTCCACGTTTATCCCTTCTAATCTCGGCGATTTTTTTGTTTTTACTTTTCTAGAATGCATCCTATATTTGCTAGGTCGCCCGTATGTTGTGTTTTATCGATTATATGATTTTTTGTCGGTTGGAGGTCCGTTACTATACCACAGTTGCGTTTAATGATTAATCTGTAAGTCCTGTTCTATAGTATTTATGTGTGCTTGGCCCTTTTATCGCTATTAAAGGTTTTTATTAATTTATATGCAAAGTTGTGTCTCCCCCATACATTATTTTGTACGTTATTAGCTTTTGAAAGCCTATAAGGCGTAAGTGAAAGTTAATGCGATCACGATCCTATCTGTCTGTCTGTGTGTGTGTCTGTCGACACGATATCTTTGTAGTAGATACCTTATCTTTCTCGATATTTATATTTCAGACCTGTAGCTGCCATTTGACCCGAAATAAAGTGGTCACAAAGTCACATGCATGACTTACTTCGCTTTCGAAAGTTGTATTTCCGAGTTTTACATCCGTCTCGTTTATAAATATATCTCGGCTATCTCATTGCGTTCCTCGTATGAGATTTCGCAATAAATCATTTGTTTTTATATTCTGTCTCGTTTTTTTTTTGTTATTAGTTTTTTTATTTTAAAATATTCATTTATTCTCCAAGCTATCATCTCTTTCTTCTGACACTAATGCTGCATGTACTTTATTTTAGTATAGCCACTCTATTGCTTCATCGCATAATATATTCTGAACTTCTGTTCAGCAGGTTGCTTTGGCAAAGTTCTGAGCTTCTTTTATTTACTCAAGATATGTGTTTTTGAAACTACTAGATAATAATCAGATTCTCTTCTACTATTTCTAAAGACATGTGTATTTGTGACAAGGGCAGCTTTCTTATCGTTAGTTATAATATAGTCGATATGTATATATTATATATGTATTAGTAATTCTAAATATGTTAAACGATCAAGCTTCTCTTAGGCGACATTTGTTTTCATTTATATGCTGTTCTTATATTCCAACTACATTAGGTATTGATCGGTTGCCTACGCATGCATCCAGGTCACCACAGAATAGAAAACAGTCATTTTTATGTATACTGTTTATTTTGAGCTGCATTTCATTTTCCGCTCTGTTCTCGACTTTTGGTTTAGAATTTTGATATTATTGTCCTTTCGTTAATGTATAAATGGCTTTTTTCCATTTATCATTACCCCTACAGCAGAATGTAGTATATATTAATGTATACCTTTCTAAAGCTTTGAATCCTCTTTATTTCTTCTTAATTTCCGTTTTAATCGCAATCTCAGTATTTCTTCTTTGTAGTTCCTTTTCTAATTCTATTTATTTTGTGTTCAGTCTTGGGACATTTATGTGACAATTCTAAATTTGTTTCTGCTCTTTCTAATCGCTCATCCAGTTTTCCGATGCAACATTTGAGTATTTCGTGTTCCGCAAAGATTTTTTATCGACCGTTTATAGTCCGGATCCGTTGTATTCGACTGAACAGAAGCACCTCTGGCAGGTTGTGGTCTGAAAAACTGATTATGAAGCAAAAGATATAGTCGATGAAAAATTAATTAGATAATTTTAACCTAAAATATTTATGATTCCTATTCAAAAGTAGCAGAAAGCACTAACTATTTGAGCATTACTTTAAATTTTCTTATGAGTTACACTTTAATATTATTACAAATAAAAATGGAATAACAAAGAAAATTAGAAACTGGGAACGACCTACACCGTGGAAAAACAATACAATATTATTTGTAACATTTCTTTTCATTTAAGATATCTAAAGAAGAGCGAATTATATTCTAAACAATGGCGTAAGTAAAGAATAACGCAAGATTGGTAAAAATCGTTACACTGTATATTGTGTAAATCTCAAAAAATAGTATTAACAACAACCACATAAAATAAATATTATACATAATTTTATCTCACACTTATCTAAAAAGTTAGTTACAAATCATTTGTGATCTTTTTTAAAATCTAAAATAAGATTTAAGTCGATTCTTTATTAGGAGAGTGCTTAAAAAATAGGATTTATTAAGTAAAATTAATATTGGTAAACAAGTGCTATACTTGACGCTCATCTAAATCCATACAATATTTTTTTAATGAAACAACCGTGTAGGTAAAGTTATATGAATTAAAGTCATTTTATTGAAATGCATACTTTTGGATAAATATTTTTAAATGTGACCATACATCCACATAAAATGAATACCACTCCACTGTAATTGAAAAAAGTATATAAGATTCATACCACTTATAATAATATACACACAGTGAATCTCACAATGGTCGACTATCAACTATAACGTGTCAAAAGAGTTCACTCAGTCTTTTTCAATGTTCAATTGCAATCCGAGGACTTTTTAACATGAATTTATGATCGCAGACGACATTTTAATTCATCACTTCATACTTATATCGAACCAGCAGTTCAAACAGTAGATAATGACTCAAAAGAATTCGGGGGAATGAAGTATATTTGCTCTGTTGAGAAAATGCATAAAGACATCAACAAAGCAGCACGAAATGGTCCTACAAAATACATACTAAATATCGTGGATTTAATGCAAAAATTGGAAAACGAAAATATGACAACGAAGAAGGAATAGGACCTTTTTAGAGAAAATAAATGAAAGAGGAAATATGCTAATCAACTATGCAAATGGAAATCATTTTTACACAATGATCACATATTTTAGGAAGCCCGAAAGTAGACGCTGGACTTTAAAGATCCCTAACTATAAAAAATGTAATTGACAAACTATAGGCCCATCGGTATCGTATCAGTTTTGAATAAACTTTTTACAAAGATAATTACAGAACGATTGACTAACAAGCTTGGTAGCTACCAACCACAAGAACAAGATGGGCTCCGAAAAGGCTTCAGTACTTTAGACCATCTACAAGTAATTAGAACGCTAATAGACAAAGCGAATGAATACAATATAGCACTGTGGATGGCCTTCGTGGACTACGAAGCTTTCGACTCTATCGCTACTTGGGCTGTTTTCAATGCATTAAGCAATAGCCGAGTAGATCACAGGTATACATCTTTAATACAAAACATATATAAAAATACTACATTTCAAATTATATTGCATGAGAAAACTAAGAAGATTAAAATAGAGGGGTGCGACAAGAAGACTCGATTTTGCCCAAGTTATTTACACTTACGATGGAAGACATGTTCAAAGAACTAAAATGGGACCACAAAGGCATCAATATCCACGAAGAGAAGCTAAACCATATGCGCTTTGCCGATGATATTGTTCTAATAGCCACTATTAAAAATAAATTGCGGCAAATGCTACAAGAATTACATCAACAATCAAAACAAATTGGCATAAAAAGAAATGCAATAAAAACGAAATACATGATCAATCAAATAATACAGGATAAAGAAAATGAAAATCTGGAATCATTTAATAATAATAATAATAGTTTTCCGCAACAGGCCACGAAGCCCTATGGCATCGTAACAGAACAGGTCTGCTACAATCTAAAGCGTACGGTACACAAGGACAGTAACGTGGCTAACGCTGCGTACCGGCCGCCTATTATTACCCCAGAGTTTAACCTCCAGGTACTCATTTTATTGCAGCCTAAGTCGAGCTGGGCCGTAAAAATGCCAGCGATTGAATTGGCAAGAACGGGATTCGAACCCGCAACTCCTGGTTTCGTAGTCTAGCGACCTATCTACTAGACCACCACGGCTCATTCATACATTTACCTAGGACAAAAACGCATACTATCAAAAAATAACTTAAAAATCTGGTCTAGATATACACATATCACTAGCATGGGCCATGTTCGGTAAACTGCAAAAACTTTTGAAGTCTCAAATACCGAACACATTAAAAGCAAGAGTCTTTGACCAATACGTACTTCCGAGATTAACATGTGGTACGGAATCTTGGGCTTTTAATAACAGCATAATAAAGAAGCTCCAAGTTACAAACGTGCAATGGAAAGACGCATGACAGAAATTACACTCCGTGATTATATACCTAATGATGAAATACGGAAAAGATCAAAAGTGACAGACGTGATACATCGAGTATGTAAACTTAAATGGAATTGAGCAGGCACATAGTCAGGATGAACGACAATAGATGGACACGTCGAATAATTGAATGTAGGCCACAAGTCACAAGAGGAATAGAGGGAGCCACGAACAAGGTGGACTGATGACGTTAAAAAATTTACAGGTGCAAAAGGCCAAAGATCGACATCAGTGGAAAATTTAAGGGGAGACTTACATCCGACGATGGATGATATAGCTGTGATGATGACGATGATTTATTGTTTTTTTTTTATTCTCGACGAATAATCGTAATTAATTACTTATAAAAAATCAAATAAATAAATAATCGCAATGGCATAAATAATTCCATATCGAACTTAATACTTTGCCTCTGCGATCGCTATTAATGACTATTTTTTAGTTTTATAACAGCAATCTTTTTGAGCATATAAAAGACCGTCACTTGCTAGTCTAAATTTATGATCTTCTAAGGAGATTGTATTAAAAAAAATATATTTTACAAAATATAGTTTTGTTAAATATTATTATAAACGATACTTTTTTGCGCACGTACAGGCACTGCAGCCTCAAGGGCTTATTCTACCCAGTAACATGCACTTAAATCTAGAACATTCACACACACCCATGGGTTGGGCGAGACTGGAAATCGAACAACTGCTTGAACCTGCTGAGTCATCGTGTCCCCTATAAACGATACTACTAATATAATCAATAAAAATGGGTATACTGTTGTAGATTCAATTTAATCACTAATATCATGATCAACCCAAAATTAGAATGTGGTTAGTACATTAATAAAGATGGCATCATTACTATAACACTCTGTATGTAAAACAGTGACCATTTAATAGCGAATGACTGGTCATCACTTTATCAGCACCAAAGAAGAAGCAGATATCTTTGTAATTTTAAACACTAGAGCTTCATATCTGTTCCTTTTGGGATGATACTTCTCCATACTTCATCTTTATAATATAAATTAATATTTTTTTCTAATGTTGCATTTGGGTTAGATTGCTCAACTGTTTCCTAGTTCTATAGTTTTCAATATTCTAAATAGCAGGAAAAATCTGAGTGACGACCAAAACTTAAACGTTCAGTTATTCTGTTTTTCTAATAAATAATATAACAGGCAATATCCGCTTGTTTACAGTTGTCCAAAAGAGTCTACAATAATTTCATATTGTGCTTCTAAGATCAGATTATTCTTTATTGACTTTTTTTATTTATTTTAGTTGCCTGCATGCGCGGTGCACCGATATATATCGGCCGCGGCTTCGCTCTTTTACGCTCGCTTCGTTTTTTTAATTTTAGTTGCGATGGTTTAGAAAGCGTGCGACCGGCTTAAAATTTTCCGTGTCCAAGGCCGTTTTGACCTAGAATTTGCTGGCGTGTTTAATTGGCGGTAAGAGTTTCCACATCCCGGTGGCCGTTTTGTTGGCCTATTGCATTTCGGAAGTTAAAATTTTGCCGGCGGAAAGACTCGGTTCGGTTATTTTGTATCTGACTCGGCGAGGAACGAAGGAAAACCTAGTCGCAAACTTCGAACACACCAGCTGAAGGACCTACATCAGGAAAGACGCTTCCGATCGGCTCTGCAGCGAAGATTTGGGGTAGCTTTTTTAAAATTACAATACAGTCCACTTTTGACCGAAACAGTATTCATTCTTCAACTAATTATCTTCTTGGTAATCAAATATGTTTTTCTACTTTTTTACTTTTTTTTGAGAGGACACATTATTAACATAAATAATTAGTAAAGTTCTTGTTCAAATGACTGTGCTAGAAACCTTATTATTGCAAAGCCTTCTTTATGAAATAACTAAAATTTACACAAAAAGCTACAGTATTAAAATAAAATAAATTTCTATGTATCACATTTACACATAATACTCCAATGCGGCACCTTTGGAAAAATACTTTGACATCGTCCTGATTTAAATATATTTTAAAGAATCATTGAATAATTGAAATATCTGTAGCATCAGTTGTATATGTAGTACACTGACAATAATATTTCATAAAGCTAATGTGACACAGATCAATACATGACAAGCATGCCAATCAAAAAATTCACGATAGTACTTTTTTCGTTATCAAAACTGAAGTGATGGTACTATTTAGTCTAAGATTTTGTATTATGTGCCAATACTCGTGGAATTTTTAATAATATTTTAATTTTTGGACATATTACTGCCTATATGAGTTCAAATTAATTATTTTTATTGATATTAACAGACTAAATAATAAAAAATATTTGCCGTAAAACGAGTCAAAAAAACTAAGAAGATTACTTCGGCCATACGCAAACAAAATTCAGCATAAATACTTTTACGTTTAGTTTTACTTAAAAGAAGATAAAATTTATACTAATAGAAATTATAGACAAAATACTACCACTGTTTTACATAAATCCGAATTCCACAAAAATAAAAACACAAGATGGAGTAGGCTACTTTAAAAAGAGAACACAGAAAGTTTTCTGAAAAATATTGACAAGCAAAACATTATAACAATTACATTCAGCGAATTAGTTAAAACAACTTTGAAATATACTACATCCACAGCCATTTTTACTTATTGTGTCAGCAACATGCAAAACTGTTTTTTGTTTTGTATGTCGAATGTGGAAAAGTGCACACCTTCCTTTTCTTTTGTCTGTTAAAGATTGTAGTGTTCATATAAAGTTACTTTTTAACCAGCTCGACACGTGCATGGTTTATTGATTCTTAAAGACTCGTTTATTTATATCTCACTGGCCAACCCTCTTAGCCCGTTTTACGACAATATATAAGTAGTGACATGTATAGTTGTTACTTTTAATTAGTAACTGATCTATCTTAAAATAAAACATTACCATGAAAATACGTTACGGGATGGTTAATAAAGTTATTTAACTACGTTTCGAGCATTTTAGGAGAACTCACCAGATATTTTTACGCACATAACATCATTGGTACTGTCATTTATCCGAAATTTCTAGAATATTGTAGCTATAACACTTTTACGTCGCAACGGCCTTAAGCCAGAAAAAATTTATGTCAACGTTTTTTTAGTTTTACTTTTTGCAACCTAAACCTAGAGTAGCAACACTTTTTCAAAAAAAAGACATAATTTATCAGGGCTTGTTGATATTATCATGTAAGGATCCCGGCTAGAATTCGAGCGAGGTGCTTCTCAATGACGAAAAGATAAAAGAACCAACAGTGTCTGTCCCAGGGTAGGCAGCTAAGCTGCAAGATCCTCAAAATGCGAACATTATATCGTTAGATTTCAACACTCTAACATATATAACCTTTTAAAGGTTAAGAGTAAAATGTAACAGAATGGAAAACACTAAAAATAATTTTTGGGTGGAAATCCACAATCAGAGAAAGCCCTGTCAGATGCGGGAAGGGATTGGGGGTTCAATTCTGCGAAGTTCTGAGGATCTTAATCACAAACTAGTAAGAGAACAGAACAGTAAAATAAGGAGAAATGCACTAAATATAGGGACGTGGAATATACAAAGCTTGGTAACAAAAAAGAAAGAAACAATAAAAAAAATAGAAAAGACAAATCTCTTTGTTATAGTACTAACAAAAAATAAGAAAAGGAGTACAAGTCGACAAACATATGAAAATTATATATATTGTGGAATAGGAAAAAATGAGAGAGCAAAAATTGAATTCACCAAAAAACGGATAAATAAGTTATGTACCTGGAAAAATGGTTAATAAACGGCTGTTGTAATTAAAATAAAATTACAAGGAAGAATTTTTTAATATCCCCGACAAACAGGAAGTATATGTAAACGAAGGGAACTAATAATAGTTAGAGACTTAGACAGAAGAGATGGCAGGAAAAAATGGGAAGATATGAAGAGATGCTTAATAAAAATGAAAGGCGACTGCTCGGCCTAGATAACATAGGTTGATGATAGCCAATGCCTTCTTCAAGCCTAAATCTATTTACAAGTACAAATGGGTTCATCCAACATGCGCGTTCAGTTTAATTATTAACTTAATAATAATTTAGAAAAACCAAGAGATAAAAATGTAGGAGTATATAAAGCTGAAGTGTGAATTAGACCATCATGTGGGAATAGAAACCTTTGTTTACATCTCAAAAACAACGAGAATGGTGTAAAATCATAAATGAAACTTTCGACAGCGGTGTAGCGAATTAGCGAGAGGTGAAATAAAGTAATGTGTCTTATGACGTCTGCATTCGAATGAGGTATCACATGACATATGTTATGTGATGGAAAAAAGTTTGCCCTCGCCGTTGACCCCTTGACCTTTGGCTGAAATTCAATAGCGAAAAAGGTATTGACCTAAGGTATATGTATGCCAAGTTTGAAGTGAATCCGATGATTATAACGGAAGTTATCGTGTCTCCAGACAGACAGACAGACACCATATTAAAATCATTAACTTTCGCCTATAGCGTTCCGCTGTCGAAAGTTAATAAATAAAGAACAAGGAGAAAATACAAAATATTAGATGGAGAAAAAGCAGACCCCCAACTGACAAGATTGAGTTCTTGAGAAAAGTATAAAAAATTTCCACCAAGACAGATTATAAATACAAATAAATGTAGTAGAAAAAAGAAGCCCAAAAAACAAAATCTACGAACACAAAAATTGCTACATATACAGCAGCAAATTAAGGACTAGAAAAAAGAAAAATAAAAAAATTAAATATTCAGTGTAAAACTAGATTAAAAGGTAAAACATAAAAAAGATGTTATAATGAGCGGTTAAACAATAAAATACCAATAACAAGACAGAACTATGTAGAATATGAAGTCAAGCAAAACGAATCAGCAAAACATTAACATTAATATTTAGGTAACGTGTGTAATCATATAAGTAATACAATAGAATTTAACCAATCTAAGAAAACATGGAGAATAATTTAAAGCTTAAGACAAGAGATAAAAATAAAAAGGCAATAACATATGATTGAATAAAGAAAAACAAAAAAGTGAGTCACAAGTGAGGGAAATAAAGCTGGCGGATGTCAAGAACCATTAAAGAAAGTATAAATCTGCAAGACCCGGTAATGTTAAAATAGAACTAACAAAGTGTGGAGGAAGCAAACTGCTGAAAATTATAGCAAAGATATTTTAGAAAATCGAAGGGCGAGGAACTATACCAGAAGAATCATATATTACATATATTCATAACAATAAAAGTAAAAAAATGATAAAGAAATCGCATTATAGTGAAAAACGTTGGATTGAGATTTGAAAGATCATGTGTAGACGATATCCTATGTGTCAGACAAGTGACTGAAATCGAGAAAAAAATATTAACATCCATTTGACATTTGTAAATCTAAGAGCGATGAAGAATTAAAGTTAGATAAAACGGATCAGCATAGTTCAAAGACAAAAACACAAATTAAACTTGAATATAAAATACGGGTTAAGACAAGGATATATATACTGTCACCGACATTGTTCGATATGTACGCAGAATAAGCATTACAACAGTGGTATAGAAAATGTAGAACAACGGGAATACCTTCACTGATAGATATTTATGGCACAAACTTAGAAGACCGTGACACTGTAGAAGCTAAAAGAACTATATAACAAATGGGAACTTACTATAAACTTTAACAAAATGACATACATGTGTATTGGAAGAGAAGCATTTGAGTTAATTATAAGGGGAAAAAATAAATACAAGTACATAGTCTCAGTCATATTATGCACGGATAAGATAGAATCGGATATAAATACCAATGTAACAAAAAGAAAAAAGCAACAATAACACATTCCATGCTTTCATATGGAATCAAAACCACGCAAATAAAACAAAGAAGAAGATATTTAACAGTTTATTGTGCAGAGCGTGACAAGATATGGGGAAGAACTAATGGCCGACAACTAACAAAATTAGAGATAAATTGAGAAGAGTAGAGAAGAAGTTTGGAGTATACATGCAAGGATATAAATCAAACAGAAGAGATATGAAGAAAGATAGAAGTAGAATTGTTAATTACAAATCGATTAGAAAATAAAACATTCAAATTGTACGCCCACGCCCAAAGAATTACTAAGGACTCCCCAAAGCAGCCATGTGGCGAAGGGGTAAAAGAATCAGAGCACGTTTAAAACTTAAATGAAAAAAAATGGCCCAGAAAATAATGAAAACAATGAACTAAATAAAGAGATTGAGAAGACAGTGTTAGAGTATGAGAACGGCAAACCTGTAAGTATAAAGCCAAGCAAGAAGAAAGAATATTACAACCTGTGGCTGATGCCTACTCTTACATGTACATAGTGTACTATGGAAATTTTGCAGTACATCAGTAATTTTCATATTCTTTCAAAATACTTTCCGTTCTTTGAAACCAGTTATCGAAACCAAACTTTCACGCTTATCCCAAATTGTTAGAAATTTTCATTGTTGGAAAAACGTCTCCTATTTAGTTTGTGCTCACGCCATAAAAATAAAGTTTTATGATTTGTTACGAAACTGGTGTTATAGCGAGATGTTCCATTTGCAAACTTTTTAAGCATGCCAACTACCTGTCAGTTAAGATGCGGAACACCCAAAAGGAAAAACCTCTTCTCACTTAAAGGCGGTTATGCAGAATCATGTAAATTATCGGAGTAGGAATGTCAAAATACTTTTCTGTCCGTTGATAGGTCACATGCCTGTCAGTCTCGAGCAGCAGCACTATGATGAAAACAATCATCTCGCACTTCAGAGCCTTTTCCTCCATACATCAATCAACACAGTGCAAAGTTTTCTTGCTAACGAAAATTACATTGCGAGCTCTTTTCACTACCACCGTTAAAGAGTAACACCCAGAGTTCCAACACGCTAGAACTTGTCACAACTTTTCTAGTGATAATCCGCGTACTTCAGTGTTCTTTAATATTTTTAAACAAATTTAATTTAAGCATAATAGCAATGAAATCTTTAGGCTGCATACAACACATCTACTCAACCATTTGCAGATGTTTTTAAGTTGTCTAATTGAAAATTTTTGTTTGATGAAGCTATAAAAAATAAAAATCGTTCAATGGTACATTGTTTAAAATATGTACTACTGTAATGAAACTGCAGATACAATTAATGCTGAAATAGAGGTAATTAACCGACAAGCACTTTAAATCCGGACCTGTTGCCAGAAAAAGACGGGACGCATTGCACATATATTACTAGTGTTGCTGGTAACACATTGGAAGATAAGTGGCCTAACGAGAGGTTTAAACAATTACTTTTGTTTTTTTGTATTTTATAGCGTCTATTAGCAGGCATGTAGTAATATGTAACTTAAGTAGCTCTATAATCTAACGCCACGCGCTTACCGTTGTTGCTATAAATACGCGTTAGAAGTATTTCTGTAACTCGCAGGAGACATTTTTGTTGCCGTTTTTTATTCGACGTCGTTTACTTAATACCTCTGTTTGAGGTTAATGAACTTGATTACGCGTACTTTTTTGAACAATTAAAAAGTAATATAATGCAATAGTAAAACGATAACTGTTATTAAAGATGATAACATTCACTAATACATGTTAAAGCGGTTGTCTTTCGAAGGTCTTTAAGGGTGCAAAAAGTTATTTTCTTTTCTAAATTTTTACTTACCAAATTTATTATTCTTCTGAATTAAAATTATCTTTCTTGGAGCTTAAACCTGATAAAATACTTCGACAACGAGATTCTCTATTTAATATTATTCTAGAAAAGTTTAAAAGAGAAACACAGCAAAATATATTTTAACATGTTTTTAATAACCATCTAATTGTTCCAAAATTCAGGAAATTGAAAATTTCCAAATCATTGTGCCTCTTTCCGCCCACATTTTGTCTTAAAAAAGAATGTAACACTTGGAACATAAAGGACATACGTAGTCTGTCCTTAAAGAATCAGGCCACAATTATAATTACATTAACAAAAATATAATTGCTTTCGCCGTTTTTTCCGACATTCGAGGCTTTATTGTAAAAAAAACTAGTTATACATTTTCGATTCAAAATATTGTCCACTACTTTCTTCCATCTTTCGGGCAGCGTACGCATTCTGCGTCGAAAAAACTGCTCATCTTTTGAGACGATCCACATATCGATTAAATTATTGACTTCTTAATAAGAACATAAGTGCTGGTTAGCCAGACCATGTGCCATTGATCGAAACGAGTGATAGAAAGGAGAAGCAATCTCTGTAGAATACAACGGGTGGGGTAGAACTTCCCATTTCAACGTTTCCAAGTATGTTTTGACCGATTTTGCGACATGGGGTAGATGCTGCAAAATCACTTTATCGTGTCTCTCGATGTATTGCAGCCGTTTGTCTTTCAATGATCGGCTTAAACGCATTAATTGCTTTCGATACAGATCACCTGTGATTGTTTCAGACGGTTTTAGCAGCTCATAATACACTACGACGAGCTGGTCCCACCAAATACACAGCATGACCTTGGAGCTGTGAATATTCGGTTTGGCCGTCGACGTGGAAGCATGGCCGGGAAGTCCCTATGATTTTCTGCGCTTAGAGTTATCGTAAGGAACCCATTTTTTGTCCCCAGTCACAATGCGATGCAGACATCCATTCCGTCTTTGTCTTTCAAGCAACTGATCACAAGCAAACAAACGCTGTTCAACATCTCTCGACTTCAATTCATGTGACACCCCATTCCCTTGATCTGAATCATTCCTAATACTTTGAGGCGTTTTGAAATGGCTTGCTTAGTCACACCTAATAATCCTGCCAATTATTCTTACGTTTGACGCGAGTTTTCATGAAGTAATGCCTCCAATTCTGCATCTTTGAAAACCTTCTCTCTTCCACCGCCCTGCCGGCCTTCAATGTCAAAATCACAGTTCTTGAAGCGTTGAAACTACTCACAACACATTCTTTCACTAATAGTGGTCTCGCCATAGGTATTTGAGAGCATTCGATGAGCCTCAACCGCAGATTTTTTCATATCGAAGCAGAAAATTAAAACCTTCCGCAAATGACGAGAGTTTGGCTCGTAACCTAACATTTTATGGAGACAAATCGACTAATGTTTCGATGGGGTTATGTTGATAAATGCCCAAGCTTATTGCATGACGTCTACATCTTTTTATTTCCACTACCACTTACCGCCCAAAGCCACCTACTGGAAAACAGCGGAAGTAAAGTTGTACACCTATTATATATTTAGTAAAAATGGTACAAGATACAAGAAAAATCACAAGCGTATTTTTCAATTTTTATCGCGATGAAAAACAAGCGCCCTCAGCAGCATAACTGTCCAATCAAATTCGAAAATGGAACATGGGCTAGATCAAATATAGAAAAGGCAGAAGCATTCGCCAAACATCTTTAAAAAACGTTTACCCCTTTTCCGAGTACAATTCCTGAATATGAGGAAGAACATATCCATACGTTCCTAGACTCGCCGCTACAATTAGAATTCCCACTAAAAAGGTTCAAGATCCACGAAGTTCAGCAAATAATTGACAAAGACCTCGACAGCAAAAAAGCCCCAGGATGGGATCAAATCACAGGCAAAGTACCCTAAGATCTTCCAAAAAAACATAATTCGGGATATAACGGCACTTTTTAACCCAGCATTAAGATTAAATTATTTTTCAGCCTCCTGAAAAGTAGCACAAATCATACTGATAGCAAAACCTGGCAAAAATCCTGAAAGATTAGAGTCATACAGGCCAATGAGCCTCCTGCTAATATTGTCGAAGGTATTCGAAAAATTTCTGCTTAAGAGACTCAAACCAATACTTAAACAAAAGCACCTAATTCCTGATCATGAGTTCGGCTTTAGAGAACATCTTGGAACTATAGAACAAGTACACCGTATAGTATGATAAATAAATTCTGACATCAAAAAAGAGAGATATTGCTCAGTTGTATTCCTTGGCGTGTTATAAGCTATCGATAAGGTTTAGCGCTCAGGACTACTATACAAAATGTAAAAACTGCTATCTCATAATATATACCTTCTATTAAAATAATATTTAGAAGAAAGACAGTACTATGTTAGACGTGATAATTAATAAGCAAACCTAAAACTAATCGAATCAGGTGTCCCTCAATGAAACATCTTAGAGCCAATCTTGTATTTTATCTTTACTGCCGACCTTCCAGTACTATGAGGTACAACAGTAACAACTTTTGCTGATGACACTACGGAGATAGCATAACACAGTGATCCCAAAACTGCATTTAATCTTGTTAAAAGAAATATAAACAATATTGATAAATGACTTAAAACTTGGAGAATCAGGGTTAATGAACAGAAATCTACATATAACTACATACCTATACCTCAAGATACAAAAGCTAAATACTTAGGTATCACCTTAGATAGAAGATTGATATGAAGACTCCACCTAGAAACAAAAAAAAAGCAAATGAACATCATACTAAAGCAGCTGTAATGGATAATCGGAAGAAAGTCGCAACTTACACTAGAAAATAAAGTGCTCGTGTAAAAAGCAATATTAAAGCCGACATGGAGTTATGGAGTGCGGCTTTGGGGATCTGCAGCCAATTCAAACATAAAAATATTAGAAATGTTCCAGTCTAAGACCTGACACTGAGAGGAGACTTATAAACACCTACGGTTAAAGAGGTTGCTAAACAACTCAGTGCGTCATACAGTGTAAAATTATCAGCGCACTCAAATCAGTTAGACTTCTTGACGATCAGATGACACATGTAGACTTAAGCGTTTCAAACCGTCGGACATACCAAATAGGTTCCAGTAGCTGCAATCAAAATAGATTTCATCAGTGGAAATCGAAATAAGTGTTACCTAAGATGAAAATTGTAGAGGCACGATTCACTGGATGGCCTGCCTACATGATATATTCAATGTCTTTGTTAGTGATAGTGTTACTTCATTTGTTTATTGTCTCTTGGATAAATTGTAAATGGTCTTGCAGTTAAAAAAACTGTCTGCTAGTCTTTGTACCTTCAACCTGTACTTAATGGGTTTTTAGGAATGTACATCCGAAATGAGTATCTCCCGCGAAAAGCTACCAGCATTTCATCTATTGTGACACTGGGCCCGAGAGAATAATTTTCTGTAGAATCTTTTACAAATTGTTCAAATAATTCTGAAACTGCAGTAGTCTTTTCTCCTTCGCTTTTCGCGTCTTACTTGAGCATCATCAAAACGAAGACACGCCAAGAAAAATGAAAAACGTGCTAGTGACATCATGCAATGAAATGGGGTCAGACTTGAGCCGTCAGCTGCCCATAATCTGACTTGAATAATTCTTGCATACATAGAAGTCCTACAAAAGTTCTAATTTCCACATCGGTCTTATTCACAAAAATCAGCGAATGTTTTCGTCTGCTATTTGGTCTTCATTTCGCCAATTTTTACATTGGCGGTTTCAACAATCACGTTAAGAATATCATCTGTAAATAATTATTTCCGGGCTTCTAAGGGAGTAGACGGGCGATTTTGGCGAGCTGGCAACACGGTTATAATAATAGGCGCTGAAGTTTTTCTAACAGAATGAGCTTCCCTCAACCATTGTGTTGTCCTTTCCATACCAGGCTCCTTTCGATAGAAGCGTGCGCGAACAAGATGGACTGCTGCTAACAGATGTCGAACCCGTCAGAATTTCTTTTAGTTCATCATCTTCACAATTTTCATCTGTCACATGCTGTTTCACTTTCAGAATCACGGTCACGAAATATTTCATGATCTTTTTCATCTTGATCGCTTATGTCAGAGCCACCTAATATTTTTCATTTTCTTGGACGTTTTCAGCACCGGCATCATCAATTTCCGTCAAAAAACCTCATCTTCCAATATCTCTGCCAGCTCTTGATCAGAATGCGCTATTTGAGGCATTCATCATGATTACCCTATAAATAAAAAATTATCTTCACAAAGTGACTTTACATAACTTCAAAAAACTGACAGTTAAACTACTAGCGGGTCCGACGCACAACTAACATTGCATTCGACAATAAACCAACTAACTAAAAAATACTTGGCAGCGCAAAATTCTATCTCCTAAATTTTCAGTTGGTTTCCAAGAATTAAAAGGTTCTTGGGTAACTAGGACTCGATAGTAGTTAAAGTTCCACTCTTCGACACCAAAAGGAGGAAGAGAATTCGATTATGTATGTATGTCTGCATTTTTTCGATGATTTCTCTTTATTTTAACTGATTAATCGAGCTGTGTGTATGGATAATCATGTGCAGATAGTTACTACCCTTAAGGAAGTGATCAGACGAGCCCAATCCGCTAAAAACCGTATCGGGCCAAGTTGCCCCTAATCTGACTACCTTAAGCACCGGGACGGGCCAAAAAAGCGCAGGGGCGCAGAACAATGGTTCGAGATAAAGACGCCGAAAGGGCCGGGAATTCGGCAAAACGAGAGCAATTGTTCCGACACCGTAATTACACGGGCCGAGGCCGTCGCGTCTCACGCGCTCCCGCGGGAGCGCGCGCCAGACAAGGACGGGGCGCGGAGGATGGCCGGCCGTCGCTGGGGTCCGGCGAGATGCTGGAGCGATAACGCTCCTCTAAAACCCATAGAGAAGTATATGGTCTATTTATAGGCATTGTCAATGTGCAGCGTTGTTCATTTTAATGTGTTTGTTTTTCTGGCATGGGCGCGACGGAGACGGACGGGGCCGCGGCGCGCGCCCGACGGAGACGGGCGCAGCCTCTTAAAAGTATCGGGTTTCCTCCGGCAGACAGCTGTTTTTAGGAGGTGGAAGGCACTTTTGAGCGTTTCCGGGACTAACCGGACTGCGGATTCGATTAGAATCCGACGCTTATCTAGCCGCGCGGGCTTAATCCGGATTTTTGGAATACTCACGCGATTGGAAGGCGTAACTATGATATATAGGGGAAAGTCCCATTAAAAACAATTTGAATATAAATTAAGAGATACGTCAAAAATCATTGAAAGAGTTCTCATTTATATTATACATTTCAATTATTTTTAGGTTTTTACTAAATTATTTACTTCTGTAGTAGTATATTTAAAATTATCCAAAGAAATAGAAAATAAAATTAACTAGCAAACATTTTTTTTAATTTTTGACAAATCACTATAGTTTTGCTTATACCAAGATAATATCCAAGAATCTTCAGACTGCATCATCCTAACAATATTCCAATTAGCAAATATGCGGCATTTAAACAATTATTGCTCCCAAGCCTGCCAATGCAGTTAACTATTTTTGTTTATTTATATTAGATCAGATCAACATACTACAATATTGTATATGGTTGTTCTGTATAGATAGAATTGTTTAGCAACTGTCTGAAAACATCGTTTTTTCCCTAATTGATAGATAATTATTAAGTAACTACGTTGTATGGCATTGAAAAAAATTTAATTAACCTAAAAGTAAACAAATTAATTTTGTCCAATAACTAATCCATAACGAATCTGCCCATTACACATATACCATGGCTAGATGGAAAATTTTATTTTGAAAAACCTTTTTTTACTGTTAGTGGCCGATGTAGTAATGATGGACCTAAATAGAGATTTTGGGACGGTGTTTCATAAAGGCAGCCGAATTTAAAAATTCAAGTGTCAGTCAAATTTTCATGAAAGTGATTTAACACACCTGTAATTAGTAAAATCACCCATTTAGGTATGAAACACGGTGTCAGGCATATGTCTACCTGCACTGAGTCTGCGTGCCTCAAAATTACTCTCGCAAATGTCTGGCCCGACGCTTCCAATCACGCATATGATTTCCGCTTTCAGTTCCAGAATTGTGCGTGGTTTATTAGTGTACATCTGTGATTTCACAAATTACCCGTAAAAATAAATCACACGGTTTCAGGTCGCAGGACCTTGTCAGACATTTCTGATCACCGTACAAAGAAATTACTCGTTGCGGGAATTTTTTCTGGAGTGAGGCAACCGTTTCGCGCAAAGTGTGGTAGATTCTTCCGTCCTACTGAAACCAGAGATCGTCAATCTCTATATTTTCAAAGATAGGCCACAACCGATTGGATATCATGTTACGGTAACGTTCTCCACTGGCAGTAACTGTAGTCCCCCCATTAACTGCAAAGAAAAACTGCCCTATTACTCCACCTGCCCAAAAACCACACCACACGGTCCTGGATTATTCTAAAATTTTCATTTCCTCAAATCTAGCAGTTCGTTTATTGACTCAAGTGAAAGTGAGCTTCGTCACTGAAAATTATTTTT
This sequence comes from Sinelater perroti, assembly GCA_036346155.1. Taxonomy (NCBI): domain Eukaryota; kingdom Metazoa; phylum Arthropoda; class Insecta; order Coleoptera; family Elateridae; genus Sinelater; species Sinelater perroti. Next base: position 4,001,961 of record JARFIY010000046.1, on the reverse strand, counting down.
TTTTTGGAAAATTTTTGCTCTACAACCCATTCAGCAAATCGCCTCCATTTCCCATGATCAATAGGACTAAGTTGTTGCGTCAGTTGAATTTTATACGCGTACATATGGAGATCTTCATGCAAAATTCGATGTAACAAAGTTGTCAGGATGTCCATTTGCTGCAAACGTCAACGAGTGGATTTTCCAGGACTCACAGTGACACTATTTTGCACAACAGTGATTTGCCGCTCTATCCGACAAGGCTGATTCCGGCCAGGCGATTTCATCATACCTACTGAACCAATCGTCTCAAACTTCTTCATTAGTCTTCGAATTGTAGATTCGCTGGGTGCTTCATTTCTCCTGAAAAATTCACACTACCTGCGTGGCACTTTCACTGTTACGGTAAAGTGTGTTAACAATAAGAACAGGTTGTTCCATTCTAAACTGTTCCATGACGAAAACGAACCAAAAGAAACTGATGTAGTGGAGAAACAACCAATGATAAAACCAGACCTGCCAACTTAAAAAAAATATGACGCCCTTTATGAAACATCCTTTATAATAATAGGATGCACTCGCTCGAAAAGGAGTATTTTTATTCATAAGTGGACATAACTGTCTTACACAACCTTATTTAATTTTTTGTTTGACGTAATAATTCCAATAATGGCTATCACCCAAAAATAACTCTATCTCAGTTGAATGTAGATGGAAATTTCATACATTAATATATTGAACAGTGTTGGCTTCATGATCTTACCTTGGGGAACTCTAGTATGCATATTATGTTGTTGGCACGCAATATAAATTTTTAATTTTCTAAAAGCGAGAATATAGTGGCAACTAGATATTAAGGAATATTAATAAGTAGCAACTTGCATTTCAGAATTTATATCCACAGCTTATCAAAGGGTTTGCTAATATCTAAAAGGTCAATAAAGCTAATTTTTTCATTTTCAAATCACCTTGAAATAATTTCAGATATTCGTTGTAATTGCTGCAGTACAGGTTGTCCCTTTGGGAATCCAAAATGTATTAGCGAATTCACCCAAGGATATATTTAGCCGTTGTAAGATAACCTTTTCAAATAATTTGGATAAAGTCGCTAGCAAGCAGTAGTTTATGCAGTTCGTCTTATTTAGACCTTGTTTGAAGAAGATAAGAGCGTGTGCAATTTTCCATATTAACTGCAACGAAAAGGTATAGCACTACTGACCTACATCTTTAATATAATCCTTCGAATTCAAACCTTAACCAAAAATTAAAAACTGCGGGAATAATTTTAGTTCTCAAGCTCAGTGAAGATCCAAATAGTACAAAATCCTACTGCCCCATAAGTCTATTGCCAACTATTTCAAAATTACTTAAAAAACTAGTACTCACAAGAACTGATATAGAATGAATACCCAATTATCAATTTGGATTTTGTCAGGCCTATTCCACCACCCAGCAATTTATTAGTCTGAACAACAAGGATTGCTGCACATCAGTATTCTTAGATCTAAGCCAGGCTTTCGCCAGAGTCTGGCATCTATAACTGTATAATTATAAAACAAAAGTAAGACAAGAAGATTTTCACTATACTCCCAATCAACTCCAGAACACCCCAGGCCAGGCTACTAAGTTCTCTATTTTATCTCTTATTTACCACAGATCATTTCAGTTTAATCAAACATCATCACAGGTACATTTGCTGGTGAAGAAGTCTTACCGGTTAGTTACAATAAAGTTCTCCCAACACACGCTTTAATGCAGGAATATCCACATTGCCTTAAAAAGTGAAATGTAAAAATAAATGACATTTATCCTAAGAAAAGATTCGTACTCACCAATATATTTGAACTGCATCGAAATACCACAAAATATACAAAAAGCCTGGGACTCCACTTAGATGATGAGTTAAATTCAAGAGAACATTAACAGAAAAAGGAAAAAACAGAACTACGACAGAGGTTGATCGGAAGAAGGTTTCCGCTATCTATTGAAAACAAACTATTGTTGTACAAGTCAATCATCAAACTCATATGAACTTATGGAATAAAGCTGTAGAACTATATGAACAAAACAATAATTCAAAGGTGCCAGTCCGAAATAGTTAACGCCCCGTGGTGCATAACAAATGAAATCGTTCACAAAGATTTGTGAAGTCTTCCATGAGAGAAGTACCATCCATCGTCAAAAACTAGAGACATACAAATCTACTAATACCGCCCGTATTAGGAGATGCTACATTGCGAAGAATAAAAAGACAGTAGTCAATTGAGGGGATCTTATCATGTTTTCATCGATCTAAATACTAGCAGAATGGCTTGCAGAATACTTTATGTTTTGATTTTTAATAAATTATATAAAATTAAAAAAATCGAAATACCAAATTCACATATGGGCAGTGAATAAGTTTGCCAAAATTGTTTTATTAGATGAATGTTTTAAGACAATTTTCGATATTAGGTCGTAACCAGAGGCTATTTTTATTAGAAGAGTATGAATGCAGGACTTCAATTCCGAAGTAAAAATGGGATCATCAAAATCATTAATATCTGATGCGACTTTCTATATATGTATGACTATGTTGGTATTTCATCTATTTGCAACAGAAATTATTGGTTTAAAAATTGCTTTATTCTCCCTAAATATACTTGTGGCCTTCCTTAATAAAAAAATGGTTCTAGCCTCCACGTGGGAGGATGACCTGCAAACTAAGAGGTTAAGGCTCTCATATGTTTGCTTTCTCTGCCCGCTCGTCACGCACCATCTCTGATGCGGGGTGATGTGCCAAGCACCCCGACTTAGACGACCGTTATTGTCACCCCTTGTTCGAGTGAACCCAGGTACTCAATTATTTTTAGTGACTAAGTAGGCCATTCGCCAGGCATCAAAGAGCTCCGGGGATGGAACCCGGATCCGTCCATCGTAGTCCGCATCGTAGTCCGCGTCTCAACCGCTTGGACCACTCTGGCGTAATTAAAAATTGATAGGTTCAATATTTTCAAGGCACATCCTGAAGCTATTTTTTCTATAAATATAAACAATATTTAATTCATTTTTGTCTAAAGGGCTGTCGCGTTTTTGGGATTTTCTTTTAAATCTATTTTTATCTAATTTATTCCAGTATGTATTTTGGGGAGTTAGGATTTTTAAATTAGAAGGACTTTCTGTCGTTATGATTTTAATATCAATTATCAAATATCTTTAAAGCACAATGCGGAGGTCCTCGGTCCCCGGCCGTGTGAGAAGTATTTAGTTGCCAGAGTAACGCATTCGGGGCTTCCAGGAAATACACAAATTATATATATTTCGTAATGTCAACGCTCATTACGGCGCTGCACCAGAGTGAGACGGAATTCGTGACCGGCACAATCGTTGGAGAGCGCAATAGTAACGATTGCTACAGGAAGTTCGTAACCCTTGCATTCTCTATAGTAGCCCAGCGTAACTTGGATTTTCTAGTGATTTTCTATTGTTTGAGGATAGTTAATTTTTGATTTTTTAGCATCAAGATTTAGTTTTGAATGTATCTCACTAGACAACACGTTTAAGTAGTTTAGACAACTTAAGTCTATAAAGTGGAATAGCAACAAAAGGTATGAGTTCAAGTGAGTCATTTGAATCGAGTTCAGAAAGTAATTTTTTGTTGAATTAAATAGCGAAAGTTTTTAGCAAATTACAATATCTATAACATCGGGCTGACAGTTGGATCTACAAGTTGATACATAAATTCCTTAGTTGGAATTATTTGAAGTTGAGTTGTTGCATAATTGGTTAGTTTAGATCCATTGGGATTATTTGCATATTAACCCCCACCCCCACCCCCCATTCCCATCTTCTATACTGAACCATTAAGAATGTTAATAATATCAGTCTTGTTTATGATGATGCGATAATTGATCGTTGTGCTTTATACCATTTGCATTTCAATTGAACATCATTACGTTTTGTAGAGTAGTTTGTATTAGTCAGGGAAGAGATCAAGAAAGTTTATTAGGGATGAATTAGTTTAGTCTAAATGGGGAATAAGTAAGTTCTATGCCAGTTCTAGTCAGTTATCGAGGATATAGAAAAAAAGATGTGTGGTTTATTAAGTTGTTTCGTTTTTTGAGAAGATTGAGTTTCTGCAGTGTATAGTTTTTGAATATTAATAGGTCACTGAAATATAGATGTTTGGTTTATTAAGTTGTTTCTTTTCAACCATTTTTTATGTTTTTGGTGCCGTTAGAGTGGCTGTCTTCCCGATTATTTTGACATATAATTTGTCTATACTTGCTTTAAGATGGAGCTAGCCAGAGAACAAAAATGCTTGTTATCGCATTTCCAATAGAAATTGGGCTATAACGCTTTGGAGGAAACATTTGCGAGGCGTACGGTGAGGTAACAATTGGGTGATCTACGCCCAAGAAATGGTCTTCAAACTTTCGCAATGGAAAGGAAAAGCTCACAGACAAGTCAAGATTCGGACGCTCGAGTGAAGTTGATCTATAGTTTTGAAAGACCGGGAACTTTTTCAATGACCTATTAGAAAGCTAGGTCTGGTTCGGTCTTTTATTTTAATAAGTTTATGATCTATGGATATTCTCTATAATTTGAGGAGTAATTTTTTTACAGTTTGCGGCGTAACGTGGTTCTTCGTTTACCTTGTTTAATTATGAAAATGGCCACATTCTTAATTACAACAGAAACAAATTTATTATCTGGATTACAAAAGATATGAAATTCTTCAATTGAGGTTACATTAATTTTTATATATTTGACATTTTTAGTGGTTGTAAATTTACAATTTTCAATAATAAGCTTTATATATTTCATAATGCCAGAATAGTCTAATTGGTTAAGGCGCGGACGGATTTAGGTTCCATTCCCGGATCTCTCTAATGCCTGGCGGGTGGCCTACTAAGTCACTGAAAATAATTGAGTACCTGCGTTTATTCCGAACAAGGGGTAATAATGCGGTCGTCTAAGGTGCAGTGCTTACCACATCGTTCCGCATCAGAGATGGTGCGCGACGACCGGGCAGAGAGAGCGAATATACGACAGCCTTAACCTCTCAGTTTGCAGCCCGTGCGCCCACGCCGGGCGTTAGAACCTTACCACTATATATTTAATAATTTCTAATGTTTATTGAATGTGAAGTTGAGAAGTCAAATTAGCGGATTTTTTTGGTAGGTGCAATGTTAGTAATTTGACGAACTTATTCGTTATTATCTGTTTGCTGGGTTGATAGTGGATACTACGGATTATTTTTAGTAGGCGCTCTGGGTTCCACGTGTAACGCTTGAACGCACCATTTTCCGGTGAAGTGAGTTGGTCCGATTTTCTCTTTTGGAGTGAGACGGTGATACCATGGTTGCTCTCAAGTCGGACACGTTTTAAAGCCTCTTGAGAACAATGTATAAGACAACGTTTGTCTTTAGACTTTTGACATTATCTTTAAAGAATAACATTTGGCGTGTATTCTAAGATTTGTGAAATGGCAAATACAGGATCAGTCTTGGTTTTCTTTCTTAAAATAAAGCTATAGCTAAATGTGTGTTTTCTTTGAGCGAATTTGAACTTTAAAAAATCAGTGACAAAAACTTTATCGGGGAGTTTCTTATTTCATGAGTACATCCAGAGTTCTAGAATGGCTAAACCCATTGTTTTGATTACTCTAAATTATCATTATGTATATGTTTTGGATTAAACTATTCTATGTTATATTTATTTTTTTGTAACTATTTATTTTTTGTCTATTCTATTCATGGTCTAGTTTTTGGTTTCCCAAGTCTCTAAGTGGCCCTAATAAAACAAAATCTACTACAAAAAAAATGTAAAAAGACTTTGATGACTCCAAAGGAGTCTATAGTTACCTAAATAACTCAAAATGATCAACTATAAGTTCGATATGTTCAAGAGAAGCAAAATGATTGTAATAATGTGCCTTCTGCAGCTTAAAATTATTTAGAAGATCTTCCTTTCCACCATTTATCCCCTCAAAAAACATAAATTAACAACAAAAACTCAACAACACGTTTCAATGTAACAAAGTAAATTTTTATATTTACATTTAAGCAACCCTGGTAATATTGCAATAACGCTGATGATTGTCATTAAGTTAGATGTTTTAAATAACCTGAACTGATATAATATATGACAGATCGATCGCGTGCTTTCCGTTTACAAACACATGTTGTTTGCGGCTTTTTATCGATGCTATCTTTAAATTTTATTGCCAATATTGTATGGTGCCTCACACAAACAAGAAAGGCTAGTGTTGTGTTTTTATCTAACCTTTATCACTTCAGGTAAAACATCTTCTATAAAAAGGCTTTTGATAACCAGGCCTGTTTACATGATTCAGCAGTACGATAAGATGGGACACAAATTTCAGTTTGATGTTGGTTTGGTTGGATTTTAAATAAAGTATTCGTTGATCTTTAAAAAACAATTGTTAATGTATTGACTTTGTCGGCATGAATATTTAAGGATGTTTCCAATCGGTGTTATAGTTAAATAAATTTATTATTATTAGCTTTTCATGTACACAAGAGCAAATTTGCTAGTTTCTCTATATAAAATTGTTACATACATGACAAACCGACGAAGGCTCGTAATGTATCATAATAGTACCATTTTGCTCGAGTAGGTGGGTGATAAGAACTTACTTAAACTAGGGATTATTGCACTTGCATTAAAATCTAAACATGTAAAACATTCAGGCAATTTAAAAAATCTTCAAAAAATGATTGCTATAATTACTTGCTACGGACAAATGAATACAAAAAAATTATACATTAAAGATAAGGTTAACACATTGATAATTATTGCAATGTTTAAGTAATTTTAACAATGACTAGAGCGAACTGGCGGATAAAGAAACATAAATTAAATACATAAATGTGGTTACCTTAAAACGATAGAATATCAAAAATGTTTACAAATATCTATAGAAAGATACAGTCATTTTAAATATACTCATAATGATTTAATTGGGAAAACGAAAATTTTACAATTGAATAAAAAATATATAGTTTGCCTTCCAACTGAGAAAAGTACCGGACGATAATTTGTGCCATCTTGAAGGAAAATACTGTTTGCTACAGTACCTACAAGAAATAATTGTAATAGTTTAAGAGTGAACATTTTAACTTAAATAAAACCGAACATCCTGAACGACCAAAGGAAGTTGAATATGAGAAATTAAAACAACTTTTGGAAGAAGATTGCTATCACATAATCAGAAAAGATAAACTTGAAGAACACAAAGAAGGCTACGGATTTCCTTACAAACTCACAGCCAAGAACAAGAATATGTATTAGGATATTGCTAAATCATTGCTCTCGAGACTTAAAAATTTTATTATTGGGCAAAATGTGAAAATACAAATTAGGCAAAAATCGGGTTTATTCAAGAAAAAATATCTACACCAGAACGACATTGCTGTGTGTATAGTGGGATCAGCGTAGCATCAGGCACTGTAAGTTGCTTTCACCTGGTGAGATAGTAACCGATTTGCGTTATTAGCAGCCTCTCATACGTATTATAAAGACTTTATAAAAAGAAAAGATTGCTGCAGGATACGCGCCATCACAGGTCGCCAAAACAGCTTTATAAGCTATCGCCGTTTGGGTGTGGAGATTTTATCACCCCTGACGTGTTCACTAGACTTCGTCCTTTCATATTCTCACCTTTCCAGTTCCCTACAACATAATTTAGCTAATATCCAACTTCTGTCCAAAGATATGAAAAGTGTCCAAACTATAGTTTGGACATTTCTTTATTTGGAGGTGGAATCCGACAATTTTCTAAAAGATCGTGCAAATGGAGAGTGGGTGAGGTTATTTCAAGGGTTTGTCAAGTAATGGACTTTTTATAAAATAATATCACGATTCAGTAAAAATGTTGACAATTAACTTGAGTACCTAATTCTTCTTCTTTCAGTGCTTCTCTTGACGGAGGTTGTAATCTTCACCTTTTCTACCGGTGACCAAAAACAATGAATTCTCAGCCTCGTATCTTAAGTGTTTCTATTTTTTTGTGCTTGTTCACGCCTCGATGACAACAAAAAATAAAAATAACAGAAACAATTATCATCACAAGAAATGTGAAAGAAAGAAAAAGTAATAACAAGGCATGATACGGTGTTAGAGTTAAGAAACACTACAAACAACGAAAAAAACAAGAAGAAAATATAGATATAGAACAATCTGCACTGATAATTAGTAATAAAATATACATAGGTATATCTAAAAATAAAACTCCAGAAGTGAGAGAGAGTACGTGAAGCTTTAAAAGAAAAGTACAAAACAGAGACTATTGCAAAAACGAAAAGAGAATCGCAAAAAATGTATTTAAAAACTAAAAAAAGAATAAAACCAAACAAATTAAATAGCAATAAAAGGGAAAAGCACGTGACCATATAAGTAGTATATCTAAAAATCTTTATTGGTCTTCAACTACTGGGCTTTACAATACAATTCTGGAAATGTTCACAAAGATTCTGAACACTATCAACAAAAACCGTTTAAATTCCGGATCAAACAGATAGCGCCATATCGCATCCGCTGTAAGGATGGTTCACAAAAAGGTTGAATGTCGATCACATTCTAAAGGCTTTCATTTGTTTTGTTTTTTATTTGTCTGTTACATTGAGTGGCACAAACTGGGAACAGATCTTGCCTAAATTATCGCAAGCAATGGTAAGCATTGTCTCCTTGATAATGCCCAAATCCTTCTCAAATAAAAGAGTCACTTATGCACTCCATAGATTATGGATGGGAGTCTACTTATCGATTGCTGACACAAGCGTGATTGCTCTTCGTCGCAAAAGTGTTTGAACCAGTTGTAAACACATTTCATGCTCACAGTTTTCGTTCGGTACAGTTACACCAATATTTGACGCATCTCCGTTTTCGTTTCCTCCATTTGTAGCAAAGTTTAATGTTCACTCGTGACTATATCATATTATGTCCGTAGGTGGAGCTTCTCACAGTGTCTCTGCGCGCGCACCTGATTTATGTTACCGTTCTTATAGAACCATTTATTGACCAATTTAAAGACAAATAGAAAAAAATCTCTGTGAGAAAGTATTTCCCAAATGAGAATAAAAAACTTTGAAGTATATAATCAAGATACATTCCTTTATGAAGGTTTTGTGTGTGAGGAGTGTTAACAAAAATTATTTTAGTTTTCAGAAGCTAATGATCTTTTAAACCAAGGTGCACTTACTGTCCATAATATGGAATTTATTAAATGAAAGGTAGACTGAAATTACACAAAAACCCAGGAACCCATGCATTTACATTTTTTAGTTATACATCTAGCTTTACATTTTGTAGCACCTCCAGAAAAATACTGAGAATTTGCTAAGTGACATAAAAAAGTCTATTTTAACGATGTTGTACTTAAACTAAATCAAATTTGTAGCAACAGATCTAAAACCGATTTTTAGAAAAACATTTAATGATAGTTCCTAGCTTACGTCATTTGTCGTCTATATCATTTATTATTGCAAGAGTTGAGAAAATCTCCTTTCTCTTTGTCAACATCTGGAATTGGTATTTGTGCTGCCAGTTTGTACTGATGTGAAGTTAGAGTTAAATAAGTATTTTATTTTCTTGATTCTGTAAGTACTCTTTAAATTTACGTACATGGTTGGCAATGTTTTCTTTGTTTTAGCAAAGTTTAAAAATTCCTTTCCCACATCTTACCACAAATGCTATACAAACTCTCAACTTTTTATGGCATTGTACAGCTTTTTTCTCTTGCTTGTTTACGGAGTTCGGTTTCCTTTTCGCAACTGCCTTACAATCCCAATTTCCATTGCCTTTATACGTTCTAATACTTTCTTAATGCACATGACTTACAACTTTTATTGAAGTTTCAATACAATTAAGAACATCTTCGGATGTATGACAAAATATATCTTTATAAAAAAACCATTTTATTCCATCATAATATGTGTTGTTTTGCATTAATTGGATAAACCTTAGTTGCTAAAACCATTGATTATAGTTTGTATGCGGCATCCACATCGCATGCATATTTTAGATGTCCTCCTCTTTCCACGCTTCCCTCGGGATGACAGTAGCGTGATTTGACACGAGCATTTTTATGCCATTTTATATAGAGTATTTCTTTTTCTACTTTATTGGCAAATCCAATTACTCTACGCTAAAATTAAATGCACTCCAAAAATGCAAAAAGTCTTAATCTTAATAATAAAAATAGATTTCTAGCTTTTTTCACCCTAATGGATTTTAACCCGTGTAACTGTACCAACTTAGAGGATCTTAATATGCCATTATAAATTTAAAACTTCTATCACAATGTATTTTTATATTAATTAGGTTCACTTGACTGAGACTACCCTTTTCACTAAAAATTATAAGTATTACAGCTAAACACTTCTTCAGACACAGTATTTAAATCTTTAAATGCAGCTTGTGTAACATTCTTGTAATTTTGAGCTCATAGAACATTATGTGCTTACCACTATGGAAACATGTATCTAAAACAAGACCTCAAACGTTTCGATGTTTATTACAAAATACCTTATACGATATTAGATTGACCTAAGTTGATATTTTTAAGTGTAACTCGCGGTACTATGTAGCGACTTTTGAAGAAACTGATTCCCAAAATGTTTTAATAAAACGCTCTTTAAACGCAGGATGTGTTTTTGTAATGGCAACCATGTTAGTCAAATAGCTAATCAAAAAGCAACTGGTACGTCCAATAAAGAAGGAACAAGAACAAGTATAGTATGTTTATATAACTGTAGTTTTTTATATGCCGTTTAAGAACTTTATTCAGAGAACTCTAAATATTTCATATTTTACTTGAGTAACTCTGAAGTTTTATTTTATATCTTAGTTTACAGAAGCCTGCTGGATAAAACATGTTTTACCCGAGCAATCCTAAGTACACCAAATTTACGGATATTAGCTGTAACATATATAAATTTTAAAGCCAACAAGAAGAAAAATAAACGACCATAATTAAGGTACTAAAACCTGATAAAACAATAAATCGCCCAAGTTCAAAGAAATTACATATTAATTAATTATGTATGGATAACAAAATGTTGATAGTTCAAAAAATTATAAGTGAGAAAGACATATCTAATAAGAGGAAAATTTATATAAGATAAATCAAAATATAAAAAATAAAACAACGTCTGAAAATATTAGTCTCATTTACAAAGCTAAAAGCATTGCAAGAATTTCCGAACGCCCCCCGTAACCCGGCTGCTTAACATTTACATTGCGTCACGCTCGGCGCCCGACACTTCTAGGAATGCAGCTAGCGCGCACGCGTTCGCAAACATTCTATGAGATACGAGCGCGGCGTTTCTCGAAGGCTCGGTGCTATTTGGGTGTATTACCAAAAAGAGATAAATATCGCGCGACAAACTGCTGGAAAGTTTTCCAATTCAGAGTCCTATTCCGGTTTTTAAGTGGAGGAAACGGGCGAGTCCAGATAGGAACTGTGTTTACATAAATAATGCGCAGTTAGTTATATGTAATGCGTGTACATAAATAGTGTTATAAATTTGCATAATTGTAAGCACAATAGATAAGTAGTTTTAAGTAAATTAGTACGTTTCATTCATCGCCACCAAAAGCAGAAACGTTACAGTATGAATTAAAATCGAAATATTGGCCCACTGGCCTCTAAATTATAAATATCATGCAATGCTATAAATAACAATCAATTTTTTGAAGCGACAAAACTTTTTAAAATTGATCTACAAATAAAATTCACTATGGTGTTTCTCACTATCGGGTACTAACGTACAACCCTAGAACAACAAAGTCTATTACAACAGTTAGGCCTTAACTAGTGAAAATCGTGTGACAATAGACAAAGTAGTTGAAATTTTAAAGATTAAGCATGGTATGAGATAATGATGGTGTAGCGCAATTTGTAACTTCGCCCACTCTAATCTCAGCTTCATCTTTACGATGACATACCTTATTATGTATCATTAGTTACCACAAATAAAGCTTTGACGAATGAATATTGGTGGAATAACCCCCTACCAAATATAAGGTAAATGTTACCTACTTTAAGAACGTCAAAAGCAGCGGAACCACGATGTTAAACTTACAAGTTATTAGATCACTAGATCATTATGTCATAGGTCATTACTGTTTACCTTTCTGAATTTATTATGCCAAGAAATCAATGGAGAATGGCTCTCAGTTTGAAGAAGGTGATGCATTACGGAGAATGATACACCTAAACACAAAAATGGCACAATATGCCATATTCTTGCCGCTTGTCTTGCAACTAAATGCTAAGGCTATTAACATAAATATAATTTAAATTTATACACCAACTGTCAATAAACCAGATGAAGTTAGGCAATTCTACGAATATCCAAAAGAAATTCTAAAATCCCCCAAATTTCACGAAACAAATATAACAGTGGGGTATTTTAATGCAAATGTGAACCAAGGAAAAGTAGATGTTGCAGACAATTATAGACTTAAAGAAAGACACCAACACGAGGAAATGAGTATACAATTCTGTAAAGAAGAAAAATCAATTACTAAAAGTACCTCCTTTAAGATACCATAAGGATGCTTTTATACTTAGGAGCAAGTGGTTGAACCATCTGAGCCACCGCGTCCCCAACTGACAACATACTTAGATACCAAACAAAAGATAACAAAAAACCTTGGATAAGAACTAAATTCCTTAATCTAAAGGAAACATAAAAAAGGCAAAAAAACAAATTTATAAAAAAATTTAGAAGATTCAGAAAAAGATAATAAGGTAAGACAAAAATACTTAGATGTTACCTAATCTTTATAATAATATAACCTTCCATAGAGAAATTAAGTAAGTAACAGGATTATATAAAGCAAATTCCATAACAATGGTAAAGAATGGGGCAGGAGACATTATCACAGACCCTGACAAAATTTACAAAAATGGAAAATCTTGCAGAAACATTATTTAGTGACATAGATGAACTCAAAACTATTTATGTTGAAAGTAAAAACAGCCTAAACCACAGATATCAAAGCTAAAGTTGAAAAAGCCATTCATATTGCAAAAATGGCAACAGTCCTGGCTTTGATAACATTTATTCTAAAATTCTTAAATTTGTGAAGATATAACAGCCTACATAGCTATATAACACAATTCTGAAAAAATTCTTAAATTTTGTGTCAATACCGAAAACATTTAACTCATAGGTCTAAAGACTTTAAGCACATGTATTCAAAATATTTCTATCAATGATCCATTCCAAATTTGGTTTCCTCAACAAGAAATATGAAGCTTCATTAATCAACAGAAACTAGTCTTCATATGCAACATTTTGAAGCGATCCTGTAAAGTTATTTAAAAAACCTGAGTAATTAAATACAATAACACAGTCTTCCTACATTTAAATGGAACTAATTGACTTTAGTTGGGTTATTTCAGATCAAATTTAGATTAGACAGAACCAAATGTAATCGAGTGAAACGCTGTAGTAGTGTAATTAGAAAATACCATGCAAGGTAAAACGAAAACTGTTTCTGCGGTTAGCCTCTATTCTCATTTCTGTTTGTTTTAATTTGATACATACGTGTCACAAACGTCAGTGAACAGTCACGTTTTAAAATTCAGGACAAGTTGTACGGTATTAGAATATATTTGTCGTCTTTGTTTTGGCAATTTTTTGTGAAGATTTTGAAAATCTGTTTGTCATTTAAGTTTCTTATAAAACCGATTAACTTGTATTTATGATCAGGGTGATAATAAAACACAGTTATGGTTACTGATTCAAGGTAGGGAACAGAAGAACATCAGTCAAAAAAGCACCCTATTACAATTTTTTGAATTTTTTCTAAATACACGGCAGTTGTTTCGAAAAATGTGGAACGTGAATTTAGAAATCGCTTGTAATTCCAAAATTACTGGACAGGATCGTCGAGCTAAATCCTTGAATTTTTTAGGTTGCATTGCGGGAAAGTCGGAAGGCCGTCTTATGCGCATGCGCAACTCGCTATTAAGTAAGACAACAAGCCAGCTTCACATAATCAACAACATACGATAATTGGCTATACTTGAATTCCTTTACCCATGAAAACCGCCGACAGGTTATTGCATGGTTTGGTTACAAAGAGATTCAAGGTTACGACCTAGTCAAGAAGTACAAGTAATCTAACCAATCGGAGGAGGTTACTGCTGACACGGCAACTCAGACCAAGCGATGTGATCTCAAGGGAAGTAGTGAATTCGTTTACGAATTGAAAAAGAATAACTAACGGGATCCTGGGCGAAGCGTGCCTGACCTGACAAAAGAAATGGACGTGGACAAGCCTTTTGTCCTGAGGAACTACCAACTGTTGATTGAGCCGAAAGTATAGCTGAACGACATCAAGCGCGACAGCGTTGTATTGCCGAGATTCTTTTCGGACGAAAAAAACTTCATCCAGGACAGCAAGATAAACCGCCGAAAAGACTATTAAATTTGCCAAGATGCCTACCGTCATGCATATGTTTTCTGATTCTGTGGTGGTGTTGGAGTTTGTATGCAGCGAAGAAAGTGTCATAGTGCCCCGTTTCTTTGAGAAAGATTTGAAGATGATCGCTGACACCTCTATCAATATGCTGGAGACAGTTATTAAGCTATGGATACGTGTTCCAGTAATATTCTGTTCAAATCGACAAGACAAGGAAAGCCCAGGGATGGCTATACAATTTGTATTTCCACTGGACGCCCAACACCTTTCAGTCCCAACTGCAGTATTCTTGATTATTACGTATGAGCCGAAGCAAAGCTCAGTGAGAAGCATCATAGCACCAACGACAACTTAAAGGCCTCCATAATGGAGGTTACATACAAACAAGGAGGCCACATTGAATTATATGATTCTCAATACTATCTACTTTAATTGTGCTGAGTTTCATGTAAATAAATTTAGTTTTTTAACCCAGTATATGGGTACACAATGAAGGTGTTGTCCGATAAAGAAATGATGTAAGAACTAGTTCTTCGTTCGCCATACTTCCTCCGTGGTCGCTCAGAGTTGAGGTTTGATTGACTATGCTGCTTTACAGTAAACTAACATTTCGCTTAATCTTATACTTGAAGTTCACGTCTTACACTTTTACCGGGTTTGGGGGTATAGGCATTACTGTAGGTAATTCCCTTGTATAGTTTTTTTCTACGCCTTCCTGTTTTTTGTCATTTTTTTTTTTTGCTAAATGCCTTGTTTACAATTGCTATTGCCTCGGTCTTATTCCTCGTATTTTCTTAACTATACTATTATTTACTATTTGCATTAAACACCCGAAATCACCTCAACCAATTTTTCAACATCGATGTGGATCTCAGTCACACTAATTTTCTCGTTATTTATCATAACTTTTCTAATTATCTCTTTCGGTCACCTCACATGCTTGAATTTTATCTCAGTCAGGACTCACGATTTATTCCTGCATCTAGGAATTAACACTACTATACTCTTAAAAATTTGCACATATATCTGTCTAAAAATTTCTTTTTTCTCAAAGAGGAATTTTATGTTGCATAATAAGTCTTTGTCACAATTCTTATTTTACATTTTAAATCCCCCATTTCATCAATGTCAAGTATTAAATACTTATACATCTATTGCAGAATTACCCCTCCTCCTGAAATATGCACTAATGTGTGATAATTAATTTCGTCTCACGCCTTTAGTGGTAACAACTCTTTTGATTTACTGTATTTTTTATAAATGGTTTTAATTGTCTCTACCAAATCTTTTTCAACAAAAACATGGAAATATATATATATATATATATATATATATATATATATATATATATATATACACGTTCCTAAATTTAAATCTGCCTTCCTTATACATTTTTCTAATACTAACGTTTCTAGGATACCAAATTTTTTCATTCTGTTCAACATATTTTTACTTTATGCTACCGTGCGCCTGTTTATTCATAGCATTATTCTAAGCTTGCTATTATTGTAAATATGTGGTCCGTCGTTGATCTTTCATATCTAAAGTCCGACTGAGACTCTCCCGGTCCTTTTTTATATCTGGTTTGATGTTTCTGCTGTTATTGATGTCATAACTTTGTGGACAATTCCTGTGTAAAAAAGATATGCGTCTATAATCGTCACGTTTTAGTTGGTTTCCGTTCTTCTTTTACTGGGTGTTCCAAAAGAAAGTTTCGATTTGTTTGGCTCACTACGTGAACCCAACAAACCAAAGAGGCGCCGAGCGCATATCAATCGGTAGTGCGGCTTTCGAGAATATAGTTGCTATGGGCGATTTTTGCACGGAGAAAGTTCAGTAATCATCATGATATGCGTAACACAAGTCCAGCGCCAATGTTTTTTTCATCGGAAAATGGGTGCTAAGTTCGAAAAAACCGGTTCAACTATGGATAAACCTAAGTCGGTACGACCAAGGTCATCAAGAACTGACAAAAATGTACAAGAGCATACGGCAGTCCGTTCGCAAGATTCATAATCTATCTGTTCGTAAACCGGCAAGTGTTTTGAATGTGAATTATACTGCATTCTACGCAAAGATTCTTATCTCCACCCCTATAAAATTCAATAGGTGACATAATTGAACCCCAACGATGCCAGTTAGAGGCTTCAATTCATTGAAATGCTCAGTTACACATTGGTGTAACTGAGCATTTCAATTCATCCAACAACATTTTGTTTTCGGATGAGGCGCATTTTCACCTCAATGCCCACGTTAACAAACAGAACTGCCGTTACTAGCACTACAAACTCACAATGCAAGCATAAGAAACCCTTTCATTCACCAAAAGTGGCTATATGGTCTGCAATGTCAGCGCGAGGAATAATCGGCCCGTACTTTGAAAATGAAAGGGGCTGCGTGTTAACAGTGACTTCAGAGTGTGGATATACTGAGCAATTTCTTGGACCTGAACTGCAAAATTTTGCTGGCTATAATCAAGGAATATGATTTCAGTATGATGGAGCAACATCGCACACTTATAATATGTCTCTGCCACAAGTTCGTGAAATTTATACAACAGCAATCCGGGCTCTGGTGCAATTTAAAAAAATAACCGACCAGAAATGGCGGTCATGTTATCCTGAGAAGCACAATTTCTAAGCACTGCACGGCACGTAGTCTCCGTACTACGTACCGTGCAGTGTTCAGAGATTTTGCTTCTCGTTTAAGGGTCCAAAGTATACAGGATCACATTTAGATGATATTATTTTGCATTTTAATAACAAATCATAGTTTTTAAATAGACATCTATGTTGTTTTTTTATAACTGCTTTAAAAAAACTTTCTTTTAGGACACTTTGTATATGGAGCATATTATTGCATGTGTTCAACCATCCTGCATTTTTCTAATAGTTCGCATATATATATATATATATATATATATATATATATATATATATATATATATATATATATATATTGTAATCATTTTTTTATTTTTATAATTAGTTCTGTTACTTTATCTTTGCTGAATGGTTTTTGGTTCTTTAGTTTCACCACTTAGTATAGTTCATCTGTTGTTGGTGATGGCATGTTTAACAATAAATGTGGACCGTAGCACTGATGCTCTTCATCATTTTTTTATTGCTTCTTTTTCATTGTCGTTTGTTCTAATAATTCATAGAAATGCTACTTCTAATCTGTTAAGTATTCTTTATTTGTCCGTTACTAAGTCAACTTTTTTATTTTTACATACTATATTTCTGTTTTTGCTTCATATCCTTTTCGTTGTTCTTTAAACTTGCAGTAAAATTTTGTTCATACCTTATTTTATTTTGATATTATTCTGCATTCGTTTTAATTCTCCTTTGCAACATCTTCTTTCTAGCTTAGTTCCTTTCTTTGCATTCGTCGTCGTGCCAGTTGCTCCATTTCTTGTTGTTTTTCTCCTATAGTTTCTTTTATTGCTGTACGTTTCTCTTGAATATTTGTGAGCTTGCATTTTTATTTAAAAATTCTATAATTCTTTGTTGATGTTCGGCTTCTCCTTTTCTTTTAGTTTTCTATTATCGTATACTATTCGTTTCTTGCTGATGTTAATTTTATGTTTATTTGTTAATCTTATTAATCTCTACCCAAAAGTCCCTTTAACTAAGTAGTGATCTAATTCACAGTTTGCCCCTCAATAATATTTAAAGCGTAATTATAAGAACATGATCTATTTGGTTCCTAGGGTTCTCATTGGGAAACACCCAAGTCTCTTTATGTATCTCTTGGTGCGAGAATTGTGTGCTAAAGCTATCATGTTTTCCCATCACAAAATCTGTGACTTATTCTGTCTTTATTACTAGTATCATGTACGGTTGGTCTATAGTCTATATACTTATTTATCGATTTTTGCATTGAAGTCTTTGAATAGTATTGAGTTATCATGTTTATGATTTGTTGCATATGTTGCTTCAAGATTCTCATAGAAAGTATCTTTAACTATTATTACTTATATTGGTGCCTGGTAGTTTATAAATGTTATATTTAAAAAAAAAACCTGCCCTTCATTCATTGGGAATCTTGGTCACACAGTACGCAATATTATTAACATACGTCACAGAGTAATCAAACAACCATTGCCACTGTTCATGGTAGACCTAGAACCTAAAGAAAATAATAAGTCCATCTTCAACATTCAACATCTAAGTAATATGAATATCACGGTTGAACCCCCCAGGAAAACACAAACCATACCTCAGTGCACTCGCTGTCAAGAGTATGGCCATACGAAAACTTACTGTAATAAACCATTTGTCTGTGTCAAATGTAGCGGTAACCACGAAACCCAGTCCTGCAAAAAAAAACCCAATACTCCAGTCACTTGTGCCTTATGTAATGGACAACACCCAGCCAATTACAAGGCATGTTCAGTATATCAAGACATCAAAAGAGCCAAAACCCAACACTCAGAGGAATCACAAACAAATCCAGAACGTACCAGTTACCACCAAATATATCCAAATTCCCACCACTTCCTAAACAAAACACCAAACAAAATCCAGAAGCTATGCATCATCCTTACCACATACCTCTCTTCCTGCAACCACCCTACAGAAGACCACCTATTCATACCTTCAATGAACAGCAGAATAACATCAACCAATTGTTCTCTAGCTTCCTAACGGAATTTAAAGCAATGTTTTCGCAGCTTATCGGCCAAAACAGCTTGGTTTTAAACATGCTTTCCACTGTTATAAACAAATTAGCTTAAAAATGGCCAACCACCTCCGTATAGCTCTCTGGAACGCCAATGGCTTATCAAACCATATACCTGAGATCAACTGTTTTCTCCAATTACAGGATATAGATGTGTTACTCGTTTCCGAAACCCACGCAACAGCCAGAACAGTTATTAAAATACCGCACTATTCCGTATACCTTTCCTACCACCCTGATGGCACAGCATATGGCGGATCAGCTGTAATTATCAAAAACTCAATCTCCCACCAAGAATTGAACTCCTTTCAAACCGACAAAATTCTAGAATAAAGATTCAACTCCTACCCTACCCATTGATCATAGCAGCAGTATACAGTCCACCACGACATGCTATCTCAACTGAAGAATACGCAGATCTGCTAAAATCCCTTGACGCGAGATTCCTCATTGGAGAAGATTGGAACGCCAAGAATGTGGCCTGGGGCTCAAGACTAACCAATCCGAAAGGGCGTAACCTACTCAAAGCAATACAAAATCATAAGTGCAACTACATATCAACCGGAGAACCCACCTATTGGCCTACAGATACAAATAAAATCCCCAACTTATTAGACTTCGCTATTTCCCGCGGCATAGCAAACACATACACCAAAGTGGAATCTAACTATGACCTGTCCTCAGATCATACTCCCATTCTAATTACCTTAAGCACATCTATTATTACCAGAGAACCATCCCCAAAACTCTGCAACAAGAACACCAATTGGGACCTCTTCAAAAACACAGTGGATCACGAGATTAATCTAACTATCCGAATTAAGGACGCCTGCGACTTAGACGAAGCAACCCAATATTTAACTACAATTATACAAAATGCGGCATGGCAAGCAACACCCAGTGAAACAAACACCTGCTCGGCAGATATTAATATCCCTCGTCATATAAGGCACCTCGTCACAAAAACGCAAAGGCACGAAAAAATGGCAACGAACTAAACAAAGGCCAGACAAGACCATATATAATAGACTTACTCATCAACTCCACACTGAACTACTAAAAGCCCGGAACGACACCTTTCAGCATTACATCACGAATCTTTCACCTATTGATCATACGATATGGAAGGCAACAAAAAAATTTAAAAGGCCAATAGCACCGATACCTCCAATCAAAAAGTCCGATGATACATGGGCCAGATCAGACAAGGAAAAAGCTGATTCATTCGCAGACCATCTTGCTACTGTATTCTCATCGCCACAACCGGTAGGAAACAACGATGACACCGACATTTCCGCATTCCTTGACGCGCCCTGCCAAATGTCCTTACCTCTGAGACCATTCTCACCAGCCGAAGTAAGACAGTAAATTAAATTAACAAACCCACGTAAAGTACCTGGTTACGACCTAATCGTAGGAGATGTATTGCAAAACCTCCCCAGAAAAGCCCTAGTGTTACTTACAACCATCTACAACAGCATTCTATGACTCTGCCACTTCCCCACTCAGTGGAAACATGCTATAATCATTACCCTTATTAAACCTGGCAAACCTCCTACGCAACCCTCCTTCTACAGACCCATCAGCCTTTTACCACTCATGTCAAAAATATTCGAAAAATTACTCCTCACGAGAATCCATGAAACTGTCGACCTACCTGCAATTCTCCCAAACTACCAGTTTGGCTTCCGGCAGCATCATTCTACTATCCACCAAGGGCACCGAATAGTTAACAGCATTATGGAGACTCTAGAAACCAAGCGCGTCTGCATAACTGTATGCCTAGACATAAAACAGGCTTTCGACAAAGTATGGCACACGGGTCTATTATACAAAATAAAACTCTATTTTCCAAATCAGCTGTACCTCATACTAAAATCATATCTAGCCCAGAGGACTTTCCAAGTTAAAGTAAATAACACAACTTCCGAATACCACGAAATTACATCTGGAGTACCGCAAGGTAGCGTACTGGGACCGCTGCTGTATCTCCTATATACTTCCGACACGCCTTGAACTGACGATACTGTACTTGCAATGTTCGCCGATGATACAGCTATCCTCTCAATAGACGAAAACCCAATAACTGCAGCAGCCCATCTACAAACACACTTAGACATCTTGCAAAACTGGTTCAACAAATGGAGAATTACAGTCAATAGCGACAAATCCTCGCAAATCACTTTCACAAATAGACGTATTGCAAGCCCACTAAACAACATCAACAATACTCCGATACCTCAGAAGACGGACATCAAATATCTTGGACTACACCTAGACCTGAAGAAGCTCATCTGGAGCACTCACAACAAAGCCAAACGAAAACAAATAGACCTTAAAATTTAACAAATGCATTGGCTCTTTGACAGACGCTCTCAACTCTCACTATCAAACAAACTACTATTATATAAAAGCATCATAAAACCCATCTGGACATATGGTATACAGTTGTGGGGATGCGCTAAAGCCTCTCACACAAAGATCCTGCAACGAAGCCAATCAAAAATCCTTCGCAAAATAGCCAACGCCCCATGGTACATCTCTAACAAAACCCTTCACACAGACCTAGGAATTCCATACGTAGCCGCAGAGATACAGAAGCTTGCTCTAACATACACGAACCACCTGGCAGGACATAAAAACCAGCTAATAGAACAGCTCTCTAACCAGCCAACCATCACCAGACGATTAAAATGAAATTGGCCACAAGACCTTCCAGTGTAACTACCCAGAATAACTTAGTGTTTAACCTACAGGGAGTAAGGCGCTGGCCGGATTCTCCCAATGACATGTTATAAAATTATAAATTATAAACAATTTACTTATTACTCGTGTGAGAGTAGATTGTAAATTAGCAACAAATAATCAAAATAATAAAAAATTCATTCTTATTTTGCAGATTCTTTTATTAACTGGTTTAAAATCAGTTATCAAGTATCTTTCTGCTGACTAAGAACTCTGTAACCAGAGCACTAGCTCCATTTTAAAAATTATTATCTCCTTTTCTTTCCATCGTATTTCTTGCATAGGTCCGACCCTTTACAAGCTTTTCATACATTCTATGTTGCTATTATATCATTCCTGGCATTGAGCTTCTGTAACAATAGCTGTTTTACATGTTAGTACTGTTAATCTTACGCCCAAACTCTTTTAGTCTTTTTTTACAACAAGTAGGAAGAAACTATTCTTACCCCAGCCCATAAAAAAAGGCATTACCCTCCACCAATTTTAAGTTAAACCTTATGCAAGTGTTGCTCTCTGGGGGACTATCTCGTCGCCTAGGTGCTAGTACCGATACTGGTCTACCTATCCTATTATGCAGCTCTGAATCTATACCATAAAATGTGTGACTATTATTTTGATATTGTACTTTTCTAAAATAACTTAATTTTTCTACCCCTCTATTAACATTCAAACTTTTTTGTATAATAATTATTTTAGTAGCATATATAATCAAAATTGACCATGTAAATAAATTAACGACATTATCATTGAAAACTGGACAATTTGTTGATAGCTGAAAAAGATCGTACAGGTTTCTTATGTTTTGAATTCTTTAATATAACTTATTTTTATTCTTTGTGAAACACATTTGCCGTGACGCGTTAAAATGCATTAACAATTGTAATTAGATTCTATATTTAGTATATGATTTAAGATTCTATATCTAAGTGTATTTAAAATTCATTGTTGTACTCTTTGTTGTATTTATCTGTTTTCATTCCCTAAATTATTGTCCATTACATCACGCAATCGTAATTAACTTTCATTAAAAAAATAATTATAAAATCAATCATCTTAAACAAATAGTATATTCTTATTAGTTATGTAGAAATATTAAATGATAATTAAAATGGTGTTTCTTTGTTATACAGAGCAATAAAAATATGTTTGCAATTGGAATTTTGGTTAATACAATACTCGCATCTTCATGTTAATTCTCTCTTACAAAAGTATCTAATATGTTGTCTTTCTTGAAAAACAATTTATTTCAATTTGTTTCAACCAGCAAACCCCGCCACGATAACAGAGAAACGCGGCTAATAGAGACGAAACCCATCATAATCTATAATTCAGTTTATTTTCATCGGGCCCGCTGGAGCGAAAGCCCGCAAAGGCAGAAGACATGAACGAGTATTGACAGCCCAATCGAAGAGATCCCTTTCAGCCGCGATGGGCTCGGAACTGGTCTCCGCCCGGGGCGCAAAAAATCCTTTGGCCCCGTGGCTCGGCCCGATGACAGGCCGCCGGGCCGCAAATTAACAGAGCGGAGTTTGGCATTCCTCGCCTAAATTTGGGGTCTCTGCGCGCCATCCTATTCCCGCATAGAGACAATATTTCCACCAAGCTGTCGCGGGGTGGAGCCGGGAAACTCGATATGCGCGGAAATTCGATGCGGCCGGCGCGCGGAAACGCGCAAGTCCGCGTTTCGTCAATTGCGGGAATCCGGGAAGCCGGGAATTTTGACGGGCTGGTAACGGCTTGTGCGTTGGCAATGTGGTGAGGGTGACATCTCGGATGAAACCGAAGACCGTAAAAATAATAACAGGAAATGTCTTTCAGGGCTGGAAATAGCGGTTGGATTAGCTGTGAACGACGGACAAGTGGATGCTTTTGGCTTTGCTTTGTTGCATCAGAAGAGGAAGTAGGCAGTGGATGTGTCTGAAATATATATGGGAATTTTGCCACATTCCTCTATATAAAGTATAAGGAAAACTGATATTTATCCAATTTAATCCACAAATATTAAATCTGAAATATTAAAATCATTTATTTAGCTCTATAAAATGCAGAAATAAAGTTAGAAAATAAAATCAGACAGTAAGTATCTGATTAAACTTATTAGCAAAATAGTGCAAAGACCAGGCTGTATTTTTCTAAAAAGAAATAACAATAATATGAACTTGTTTTTAAAAAGTCCATTTATGACAAATGCAACTCTTCGTCTTTCACCCCTTTTGTACCCTTTTGGGTGACGGATTTGGATTAGATCCTTTTCATTTATCCACCCATTTCTTCCAGTGCTTTCTAATTAATGCCATTTTCTTCATTTCTTTTATTGTTCTGGCTTTTTATTTCCACATCTACCATTTGTTATAGTCATGTTTCTGGTAAAACCTGTTTGGGTTCATTCTAGTCATGTGGCCGCACCATTTTAGTTGTCTTCTTTGTATTTTGCTCATTATGATGTCTGAAAATTTTTCATTGTTTCCCAATATTTCAGTTTGTATTCATTACTGTTATAAATAGGAGGAGACTGATACTATCCCCTGCTTTATTTCCTTCTTCGAGCATTTTCTTTTAGCTCCTTGTAAGTGCTTAGCACAGTTTGTATGAGTGTTTTCTGGATATTAATTTTTTTAAGCACCTCCACACTATCTCTTTTTCTATTGAATCGAATACGGCCTATAAACGCCAAAATAAGTTGTTCGCCATTCTCCAAGCTTCTGTTTATTAGGTTTGTTATAAAAATATTTTCATTCACCTGTTTTTCCGGCATGAATATTGTTTGTTCTTCTTCAGTCTCCTCTTCTACGAATTGCCTTACTCTTCTTTCTATTCAGTTGCAAAATTAAAATATTCAAACTGTTTTCAACCTGATGCAGAAATTGAATATATTTTTTTGTTGTAGTTATACCGCATCTGTAAAAAAATCAATATTATTCTTCTTTATAGTCCATATTTTTAAGTATTCTAATATCCTTATTACAATTACATGCTATGTCTAATATATTTCCATTTTTAGTATAAAACGCTTCAATTTTGAAAATTTTTCTGTGACAATTATAACAAATTTTTGCACTATGTTAATATTTGCTATATAAAAATCTTTAAAGACAACCAAAAGATACACAAGAAGCTCTAGAAGTGATACAGAAATCACGCTTAGTAGTTTTAATACCAAATTCAGAACAGAGAAAGTTTTATTATTGCAGTAAATTGAACGAAAATAAGCGAAGGCCAATTGATTTGGCAGCGTTTTAAAATGATCTCGCGTCATATAAAAATTTAAAACCGTCGCGTAGTAAGCTAGTATTTATTAAACCTGTTGATAAGTGAATTACGTATTGAAATCGTTTTTTGAATACAAAGTTTCAAATAACTGAAAGGGGGGGTAATGTTTTAATTTTAGAGAAGCTGTGGAGTCGCTCACTAAGTTTCAAATGCTCTTGACGAAAACATAATGAAGGACCTATCCTAATAGACTTTCTGCAGAACTGTTTAAAGCAAGTAAAAATATTACACAATATGCCGACTTTAATATTAATTTTATTTTGGTACAATATGCACTATTTCAAGAAAAATATTTCTAGTATTTTGCATTAAAATACTTTCAAATATTTTAAGTGAACAGAGCACCTGATAAGGATAAACGATAAAAACAAGTGAAGGTGGCCCGAGAGGCACGAAATGATTGGAAAACCACGTAGGAAGACCGGGAAAATCATTGAACACAAGCATACCTGAAACTCGAGGAAGAAGAGAAAACATTGCAGGATTCAAAAAAATAGTTGCAAACAGAAAAGATTGGTTTAAATTTGTAGAAGCAAAAGAATCGGTATAAACTGGATATGTTAAAAGTATTATTACTTTGACATCTACGAGTAGTTCTTTCTCGTTTTTTAACAGGTTTTGTTCTACTGTTTGTATCTACCTTTTTTTCGGCCTTCCTTTCTTCCTCTTCTTTGGATGCTTTCCAAGCCACCTCTTTAAAGTTTCTTCTAACGATCATTCTTTCAGAATGACCTAGCTATTGCAACCTTCTTTGAATAAATTTCCCATTAAAGTTTCTCCAAACAGTTCATATAGCTCTAAATTTCTTCTTTCCCACTGTAGTATTTTTCCCACCAAATATTCTTTTTACTATTTTCATTTCCCATGCTTCCATCTGCAGTTGGTCTTTCTGGTTCACATCCGTAGATTAATAATGGAATTAGTACTGACTTATAAATCCTGAGTTTTGCGTTCCTAAATATATCACTATCTTCTTCGCATTTATTAGTCACTAAGACTGCTATATACATGTAATTTTCTGCTTCTTAGAATTTCTAGACATCTTCGTTTTGTTTATTAATTCTGAGATTATGTTTTCTGATGTTACTCTTCTTATTCTTAAATTCTATAAACTTTATATTATCTGTATTGAATTATAGGTTCATTTATTCTGTATATTTCGTGACTCCCTGTAGTTCTCTTTTGTCTCTTGGCAATAACACCACTAGATCGGCATATACGAGGCACTGGTGGCTGCTAGAGATTAAAGTTCCTTTTCTATTTATTCCGTTATTCCGAACTATCACTTCCAGAGCCAACTTTAGATACGTACCTCTCTTTAATCATATTTTTAAGCTCATCCTATCGCAGGCATAAGGTAATTTATAGGCTTGACAAAGATAACCGTGGAAAAGGCCGGTGTACCAAACGAATCTAAAATATTTCTTTCTCAGGATTTCACCATAACTAGAAATGCCAGAATTGAAAATTCGAATAATTTTAAATAAGTCGGGGCAACTTTTACTACATGCTAACTTTATAGACGTCATTGCTAGGTCATTTATAATAGTAGAAGAGCATTACATGTGCAGTTGGAGAAGATAAATCAACCTTCAACAGAGAGAATAGGTCCAAATTCTGTTGTCTGTAATCCCAAGTTACTTCAAATAAAATTACGACTTAAGAAGTCTATAACAGACTTAAGGAGAACAAATAAATTGAATTATAACCTGTTAAAGCAATTTAAAGACAATCTTTTCCCCCAGACATTTAACGTATGGCTAAATTATCTAAAATTCTCATCTGTCCAATCGTTACATAAGCATCAAAAACCAGAGCACAAAGTCTGACGAAAAGGCACTAGTGACCTTTAAAAAAATATTCTTTATAAGATATGTATTAGACTAGAGGTATACCACTCTACGACCTTACAAATTAGTAGCAGCGATAATGTTAAAAGAAATAATTGGCAAACCATGCCTAAGATGGAAAGATGTTAGCATCCTTCTTGGACCAAAACCTATTAGTAGATTGTCGAGATATTGGTTATCATTAACAATATTTGCTTGTTTCTGTTTTCACTTCTTTGCTGGCTAAATAGTTTCGACAAACCAATGGACATTAGTCGCATAAATAGACCTTATGTAACTAATGTCTAAATTAAGCTGCACTACGAAAAACTGTCCAACTTATCGACACTACAACACATTAAGAATAAAAACAAATTTATTTAATAATTTGTGTTGTCGCGAACACTTTAATTATCCTTAAAATAATCTGTCTGGTAATAATTAGTTCAAAATTAATATATAAAAACACCATCCAGCATTGCAGAGGATACATTCATAATTGCTTTGTTTAAAGCCGCAACTGTATCATATTATTTACCTGCCTGATTAACCATCCCTGACAGTTTCAATATTTTAGTATATCATAATATAAACTAATTAATCATAGTGCGAGCCGTATTAATAGAGGCACAATTCATTAAAAAAATTCAGTTTGTAGTACTAAGAACTTCATATGCATCCGCAAAAGCGTACTGCAGCGTGTGTATACGAAAGTGGATCAAATATAAACTAGAATTATTAATTTTTAATTTACTGAGGCTTCATAAAAGTACAAACACAAAAAATTATTTTTCTACATAACTTTTCGACTTGGAAAATTTTTCTGAATGGCTAGGTAATTGTTTAATTCCGCTATCGTAAAATAAACGTGGTTGTGGAACCAACCATTCGTCCACGAACGTTTTGATAGCAATATCATCGTACAATCTTTGCCTTACAAGTGCTTCTTTTAGTGGCCCAAATAAAAAATAATTGCAAACCCATAAATCCGGACTGTAAGGTAGATATTCTGGTGTAGTCCAGAACAATTCTTCAATTTTTCTCAAGTTTAGGCAGTTGAAGTAGAGTAGGACAACGTCTTGGATCACCCGTGTACTTCTGTAGCTTGTTCCAACCTCAGAAAATATTTAAGGAACCGTTAATCGGTAGTCATCCTCGAAGGCGTGGCTAACAATGCGCATGTTCTTCTCATGAACGCTGGTTCTAGAACTTTTTAAAGGTGTTGCCCCCAAACTCAACTTCAAGCCTTACAAAATTTCGGGCGTGAGAAAATTAATAATAATTCGTTAAAAAACGGAGAAGACTACATCTTGTGCTGACATTGTGACAGGGATTAAAAAAGTGGTAGCGCAAGATAGTCTACAGAGATGATTATTTTCAAACATTCTTACCTACAACTCTTAGAATACGCGTATAGTTAAAGAAATTCCTTTTTGATATTTTTCAGACGTTTATATTCCTTACATAACGTGTAGTGCTACAACTTCCTCGTAGAAAATCAATTTTTAAACCATAAAATATGACCATAACTATAAAGAATTTCGTCAAAGTCATAATTGCGCTGGAAAACTTACCATTATTGTGACTATATTATTAACGACATATAGAAAAGTTTACCAGTACGTTTTTGTTTTCTAGTAAGAGAGGGTTTCCATTTTAGAAATCCTTCAAAACTCTCTTATTATCCAGGTACTTGTAAAAGTCTCTACACGATTCTTTATTGTACTAGCGGATAATTCTGATTTAGTTGTTACGACCATTATTTTTCTCTAGCTTCTAGACGTTACTATTTTAAGATCATCTTTATAACAGCTGCCGTAGTTTTCAGGATCAGGAAGGTAATAACATGCTAAATTAAGACCAAGTTCTACTTTTTTGCTATTTCTTTTTTAGAACGGGCTTTCTCGTAAGATAATTTCAGAATAGAAACTGCGGATACCTACTATTTTATAGCCCATTGTTAGCACTACCTTTGAACGATATATTCAAGTTCAACGAACGCAATGGTTGCTTCAAACTATATTCGTCTTTACTAATACTACAAAGCAAATTTTGCCAAACGCCATTATTATTTTGAAAATCACAAATTAGGCTATACAGCAGCACTGCATGTATTAAAATGAGTTACACTCATTATTGCTACAATGAATATACCTCGTTGGTAACTTGTTAAACTTGAAAGAATAAAATATTATTTGGGGAATTTAAAAATCACTTCACTTTTTCTTCACCCATTATATCTCACTATGAAGAGGATTCGAGCCATTTTTTGAATTACTTTCCATCCCTTGTAAGTACTCTCCTATCTGTGCTAAGATATGCTTTCTCTCTCTTCCTCCCCCTCTTCCCCCACTTCTCTTTCTGCACCTCTCTTTCCTTCTCAACCCCTCTCTCTATCTAGGTTTTCTGTACATCTCATTATAATTTTTCTTTGGGTTTTCGTGCCATGGCAATTGTTTTACTGTGTTCAAAGATATTAAAATTCATAGTTGATAGCATTTAACACAAAATAAACTTTCTAGCCTTTGATTAATATTAAGCAAGCCTTCTTCCCCTTCAGTCACAAAAATAACCTTTATAAATTATGTGCGAACAAAAATATCAGCTTTTGCAATGCTTCAAATTTATTTTCTAATAATTTCTGTACTTCCATTTTGGTAAATATTTTGGCACGCTCTTACGTAAGAACAAGATACTTTAACGAAATGTACAAGTACTTAAAAATGTATTATCTTACTCGCTAACATTTTCTGCTTGCAAACGAATTTAATGTAAAATTGTTTTTATTCTGCAAATTACAGAAACTGACCACTACATACCTTACCACATGTTTATCCATAAATAGAATAATAGATTAAATAGAAAAATAAATCATTATTAATTAAAAAAACAATGCATGTATACACAGTCGTCGAGGTAAACCCGAAAACTGAATAAGTAACGATAGTAACATTAATATACAAAAAATAAATTTGTTGCAGCTTAGCAAAAGTATAGTAAATAGTATCGAGAATCATACTCCTATTATTCAATGTAGTATCTATCAGAAGCCACAACCTTCTCGATCCGGGACCTAAACCTATTGCAGGACAATCCAATTTCTTGTCCTTATGTGTCATTACCTCCATGATGGAGGTTCTTAACTGTTTCTGATGTTATAAAGGTTCATTGATCTTTATTTCAATCAGGCCCTGAACGTAGTAATCAAGGAGATTGAAGTTAAAGCTGGAAAGCGGCTACAAATCAAACGACTAGTGGTAATACAAATTGTCTACAATTGTCTTTCTTATCTTGTGGGCTGAAGCAGAGTGGCTACGTACTCTATTCAGGGCTTGACAACTATTTCCAGCACGTTGATATAGCTGTCGGTAGTCACCTTTAAACTTTCCTCAAAGAAACAAGGCACCAAGGCATTCCGTTCGCTACTCACAAGCGCCAGCAGCAGTATAGAGACAAGAAACTTTGTATGCATGATGGTAAGCACTTCAAAGACATCTTGGCAGATCCAACTGCCACTTTGACGATCCATCTTCCTGGCTTAGATGAAGTTTTTATCGTGGTTAATGTATTTCAGCAGTGCTTAGACTTTTAACTTCCCGTCCACCTTGCTTTTCTCAGTCAACAGTTGGCGGTTTCTAAGAACTGAACATTTATACTGCATGTCTTGATGCAATACTCGACTGATCATCGACCCCTCCTTTTTTGCCAGGTCAAGATTCTCACTATTTTCTTTTTTAATTCTCCCACTAATTTATCATTTCTCTTGCGTTCAGATCGCTTAATGTGAATTACTCTGTTAGCAGTTACTTCTTCCTGGTGCTTTGATTTTCTGTACTTCTTGGCTACATCGTAAACTTGGGTTTTTATAATAAAACCACGCAATAATTTTTTTCGGCAATTTTCCAGCACGAAAGGATTCGAGCATAACAGTTAAATTCTCAGCTCATTTAGGCGACAATCGTAGGTTGTCAATCATGTTAAGTTAACTTATAGGAGATTATGTATGCGCATAAGACGGCCTTTTATCTTTTCCGCAATACAACTTAAAAAACACAAATTTACCTATACGATATGTATAGACATATAGAGGATGTTTCATAAATTTCTTGCTACTTCTTCAATAATTAGTTGCGTTGCTAATGATACTTAAAGAAATAACACTCAAATAATTTGACACAATATATAATATAACATGAGAGCTGGTGTGGCGGCCTTTTCGCCCTTGAACCGCTTATATATCGCGGCGGCATGCTGGTGGCTTTGATATCTGCCGCCACGTTTTGCTATCGCACACAAAACGGCATATGGGCTTTTGCTCAGCCGGCAAGTCTGCATACGCTGTCGGCGTTTGAGACGAAAAGTGCTGTCGAGTTAAAAATTTCCCGCAAAGACCTACCGCTAAGCCAGGCGCGAGGCCTGGCGACATACTCACACCGCATCGCGTCCAGTACGGCCGCATTTAACCAACCCGCAATACATACTCGCATCGCAACGCGGCCAGTGCGGTCGCATTTAACCAACCCGCAGATAACTACCCCGCGAGACATACTCGATCCGCATCGCATCTCGGCCAGTGCGGTCGTGTTCCCGGTACGAAGACATCGCAACAAGGTGGTCACCGTGAAACCATCGCCGCCGAAGGCGATGCCGATTCAGGTGAGCGATTTGGCTTTACTTATCGGTTGATATCGGTAGCCGCCCCCATCTGCTTTTGCGCTGGCCGTTTAAGGGACGATTTGGGCCTTAGCGTTTTACATTTCAAAACGGGCCGTAGTTAGTTTCCCACACCGCACCACGAGGGCACGGCTATTTACACGCCTGTCTCTCTAAGAGCCGTGGTGGTTTAGTGGATAGATCGATAGACTACGAAACCAAGAGTTGCGGGTTCGAATCCCGCTCTAGCCAATTCAATCGCTAGCATTTTTACGGCCCAGCTCGACTCAGGCTGCAATAAATGAGTACCTGGAGGTCAAATTCTGGCGGTCGGTACGTAGCGCTAGCCACGTTACTACCCTTGTGTACCGTACGCTCTAAATTGTAGCAGACCTATCCTGTTACGACCCCCATAGGCCTTCGGGCCTGCTACGGGGAAACTATATAATATAACATAATTTTATAATTTCGGTTAGATGCATTATTTCTAATCAATTTTAAGTTTTAAACATTGAAAGGTAAATTAACTTGACGCGGAAACTTTTAGTACATAAATTTCAACTCAGTCACCAATCTAGAAGAGCACAAAAAATACACATTAGGTAAAGTTGACACTGTTATCTGTTTATCACCATATTCTTGCACTTGAAAAAAGCAAAAAGAGCTGTCCTATTCTTCAAAACAAAGAACGATATAAAGCGCCTGCCATGTCGTTCAAAGAACGAAGACTAAAATCCAGAAACTTGATACAATTAAATGATTGTCTTACCCTACTAATAGCCATGACATTTTATCGTCATATTAATATTTATTTCAGTCAGTGGCTTACTTTTTTGCGATAGACAGATTAAAAACTGTAGTGGAGATTGGTGTACGACAATTTTTGGCTTCTAAAGACAAAGCATGAGACATACTCAGGGATATAAGAATTTCCACTAGACTGATACAGAGCATAGACCATCATAACCATCTTCAAGAATTAATTTTTGTTCGATAAAACCTGTAACCTATATGAGGGAAAATTTGTAACACTCTATTGTACATATATATTTTTAAATACATGACCTTTTTATTTTTATTTATATATGTTCAATTTTTTCTTGTAAACAAATTTTACGTGTGTTAATAAATCACGTGTTTGTTTACCAGAATTTTTAATATCATTAATTTTAGTAGTTGTTTCTCTTTTAAGAAGCAGCGACTTCTTAAAATATGGGGTAATGAAACGATTGAAATGGCTACAAGTAGTAGTTCTGAAGGCAAAAGCATCGTAGGTGGTCAACTCTGCATCGACATTCAAGGTTAATGGATAGTTAAGCTAATTCAATGTGACATTAAGTTGTTTATAATTAGACTGTAATGCGAAAAGCCTTGATCAAAAATGTTAAGTATTTTAATCTCTCTGAAAATCTGAACTACTTTTGTCCGCTATTAATGTAGTTCCTTAACAGGTTTGCTGCGAGTTAAAGAATGCCGTTAAACGTTTTGAATGGGTCGTATTATTTAATTATGAACTCAATACTTTTTTAAATGCTTTTAACATTTTCCGCGTGAAACTCGTACGTGATACGTCCTCTGAAATAATTGTCTAAACGGAACTCATAATTTGCAAAAGTAGAAAATTCAAAGAATGCATTTTTTATTTATTCTCACAGTACAAATCATTTTTTGGCTTTTCTACGGAGCGTCCTGCAGCTAATAAATCAATTTTAAATGAAACTATCGATGATAACCTCAATATCACTTAATATAGCTGGTGTTCGAAATAGTAAAGTAGATTGTGAAGATAATATGGATTATTTTTTATTCTTCTAAATCTGAAGGCGTTAATTTTAACCTTAGAGAACTTTTAGTGATAATTCAAATATGTAAAAGTATATTTCATATTTCGAAAACTTTATATAAATATACAACCACGTTTCAAAGTTGTTTACCAGTAAATAA
The DNA here is from genome assembly GCA_036346155.1 of Sinelater perroti. Lineage (NCBI taxonomy): Eukaryota > Metazoa > Arthropoda > Insecta > Coleoptera > Elateridae > Sinelater > Sinelater perroti. The sequence continues at coordinate 3,968,416 of JARFIY010000046.1, read as the reverse complement.
TTTGATCTGGTTGTAATTCATATCTCTCTTTCTAATTATATTTTCTCTTTCATTATATGATGGAGTAACGTATGAACCTCTATGGATCTAGCTAATCAAACGATAACAACATACCTAATATGTCAGCGTTTGAAAGTACCGGTGATGCCTACAATAAGACTAGGAAATTCAGCCAGCTCGCTTGGCTACTATACAGAATGCAAGTGTTACGAACTTTCTGTAGCAATTGTTACTATTGCTGCCATGGACGTTGACGTTATGTTGACATTACGAAATATATATCAACGATTGTTCGTGTATTTCCGCGTGGCCCCGAACGCGTTACTCTGCCAACTAATGCTTCTCACACGGCCGGGGACCTGGGACCTCTGCATTGTACTTTAAAGATATTTGAATTGTTATAAAATGTATAGAGATCGATTGTTTTCTCAAAATATCAAATTTTCAAATAATATATATACTGTGGTTAAAAATAACTGAAATAAATAAAAATCACTATAAAAGAAAAATTGATGTATCATAGATAATCAAGGTAAGAATTCATGAAACTAAAGATTGATAATTAATGATCTGATCTATTTGTCAGTACTTCTTGGACTAGCAAATTAATAAGTAGAGATAGATTTATCTCATTTCGCTTTGTGCTACATCCGAATAATAATAGCGCGTTTGTTAAGGGGTGAAACTTAGGGCATGACCCATTGCACAAAATTGGACCTTACTTCAATTCTATGTTGAACAAATTCACAACCAATTTTAGTTTATACTTAAACCTTACAATTTTTTTTATTGACATAATAGCATATTTACAATCTACTTCCAGAGGAAAGGAGTATTAAGTAAATGCGATAAATGTAATACAAAGTGTATAAGCGAAGCATTCACTAATGCTTTTCCTTTGGATGATTTCTTCTTCGTTATATTAAATCTTGAGGCCAGGTTCTGTGGAGTCTTCTTGTGTTTGGACCGCTTTCATATAACTGCTCTACCAGAGCGTTGTCGTGGTTGATTATTTGATTTTGGTATTTAATAACACTGCGCTCGATCTCTTCTTTGATGGTTGGAATTTTCAAATCGGTATGAAGTGTGAGATTACTGACATACCAAGAAGCATCTACCACGATTCCGAGAACTTTAGACTGAAACCTTTGTATGATTGCCAGGTTTGATGGTTTAGCACTCCCCCATAACTGAAGCCCGTAAGTCCAGATAGGTTTGATTATACGTTTGTATAACAGAATTTTGTTATTTAACGACAGTTTTGATTTTCGTCCAAGAAGCCAATACATTTGTCGAAAAGTTTGATGTCCATTTGCTTACGTTTAGTCTTGATGTGGCTTTACCATGTTAATCGTTGGTCTAGGGTTAGTCCCAGGTATTTCACTTCAGTTTTCATAGGTACGAATATGTTGTTGATTATTACAGGTGGGCGGGTTGCTTGTTGATTAGTGAACGTGACTTGGACCGACTTAGCTTGGTTAATCTTCATTCTCCATTTATAATACCATTCCGTAAGTAGATCCAAATGGGTTTGTAGTTGTTCGGAAGCTGTTGTAGGATTTTCACTGGTGGATAGCACAGTAACATCATCGGCGAATGAGGCAATTGTAGTAGTATTTGTTTAAACCTTACAATTAGTGAGGATATTTCAGAGGTAGGATAGAATTCAAACTCTACATAAAAATATGGCTATATTCATTGTGTAGTTGAATGAACAGAATAGCAAAATATAATAGATTAATCAAGCACTTTATCAGTATAATAATTAATAAAAATAAATTACTAGTAGAAAACATAAATAAATAAATACAAAAATATATTGAAGAAATACAAACGCAATTTAAATAAGAAATTCAATATTTAATTTTAATAATTACAAACTTATAAGGTTACAGAGGAATAAAAAAATGCTGAGAAAGATGTAGATACATAGAACAATTTTTTTTATCTTCAAATTTATTTAATTGTCGACTATGATTGTAATTTTCTCCAGATATAATAAAAAGCTATATTTACCAACAAGTTGGTAGATATTTTTTTCAATAATTATTTAGTGCCTTAACGCACTTCAAGCAGTTATTTTATAGGAATAATTTCAATACGAAAAGGTTTATTACTTAGAAACCGCATTTTATCCCTCACAATTTATCTGCGACTCCTGCATCTTTTGTTGCAACTTTTTGAAGTTTGGGCTTTTCAATGTTCCTAGTAAGGTTAACATTTTGGGAATGAGCTTTTCCTGCTTATTGTAATAACTGGCGCACTTCATCTACAACACGTTTCTAATCCCCTTTTTGCAGCCCTTTAATAATGTACGTTTTGAACACTAAAGGTCTGTTAAAGGAATTAGAAAAGTCTTAGTTAAGTTTTCTAAGCTAATTAGGGCACAAAGGGTTGTAACAAACGGTGTAAACGTCGCAGACAAGCTAGGGGATGGAATATGATCCCTGAGTAATTAACATTTATATAAAATAACTGTTTCAAAAGTGTTAAGATTCTCTTCATCTTAACGTAAATTATACAACCCACACATAAGCTCTTATGGGTACAGTGAAAACCCTAAAGATAATAATTTGTTCCAAATATTTTTAAAAAGTCGCCGTGAAATTACTAAAAAATTATTTTTATTGTGACTTACAAAATGAGATCAAAAATTTTGTCGTTATATTTGCCACTATCAAAAATCTTAATTTCTTCTGCTTGTTGGAAGGTTTATCAAGTTTCTCACTTTCTTTTTATGATTTGCTACCCTTTAGCTTATTTTGGTATATTATCAATTTTAAAATCTGCAATTCTTTTTACTGATATACTTGTTAAAATTAAGGTTTTCTCGTTTATTTGTAGCTCCTTTTCATTTCTCTGCTTTATGAATTAAAAAATCCAAGGCTGACTATTTAGACCACATGTCTAAATGGTTTATAATCTGGAGTATGCATCTGACAGACTTAAAGTGTGGACGTTTTCGATCAAACAATCTCATCTAATAATCTTCAAATGTTAAGCGTTCTAGTTATTAGTGAAGTCTACGAGCTATACCGCTCCTTATAGTAAGTCTATCACATACGAGATTTCATAATAAAACATGTTCACATTTAATGAACAGATGCCTCTGTTTCAGGAATTATTTGGTATGTCCTTCAAACTTAACGCACGTGTTTCCGAACATTTAACATGCTATTCAATTGTACGAAACGATACTGTAATAATTTTTCGCCACTTCTAGTCTGCAACGCTTAAGAGTTTCAGTGTTTCTAATGTATAGGATAGAATTATAACCACCATAATGCTATATGCTCTACAAAATTCAACTGCTTCAAGGCTAATATGACTTTAATGATCATTATAAATAAAAATAGCAAAATCGCCTTTTTTGTATTTCTAGAAATGTTTAAGAATTTCTAAGAACATAATCCAATCTTATTTTAATGCGAGCTCTCTTCAGTACATGTATTTCAAAATGCATTTGTGGAAACATCTAGAATAGTATAGAATATGGAATATACGAGGGCTATTTTTTTCAAGGCCCGATTGGTCGCTAAAGGAAAGTTTCAGGGAAAATCCGCTAGGTCTGTGCGCAGACGTCTTGCGCTGTGTCTGTAGTTGGCCCGGGGAACGCGTCGATTTGCGATTGTCATTTCTGAGTACGTAGGGAGCACATAAACATGCTTCGAAAAATAGAGTCTCCCGCCAAATGGGAATTGTGTTCAGTCATTCGATTTCTGCATGCTGAAGGAAGGAATGCAGCTGAAATTCATAGACGAACGAGTAAAGTGTACGGAGAAACGTTCATGAGTGACAGCAAAGTGCGGAGATAGTGCAGGAACTTTGATGCTGGACGCACAGATGTTCATGATGCAGGCGGCCAGGGAAGGAAGCTAGTGTCAACCGATGATCTTATTCAGCGCGTGGATCAGGCGATTCGCAGAAATCGTCGGTTCAGTGATTTGTTTCCGGAAATTTCACGGTCAGCTCTCTATACCATTGTGAGTGAAAGACTCGAGTACCGCAAACTCTGCGCGAGATGAATTTCCAAGATGCTGTCTGACCATCACAGAACTCAGCGAATGGGCGCCGCATTAACCTTCCTCCAGCGCCACCATCACGACGGAGATGAGTTTTGGACAAAATTGTCACAGGAGATGAGACTGGGTCTTTAAAAACTGAAGAAACGAATGTAATCCAAACAGTGGATGCATTCAAACCAGTCGTAAACCAGTGCCACGTTCTCACAAAAGTGTATGGCTACAGTGTTTTGGGATCGTAAAGGTGTTCTGGTGAATTCATGCCACATGGCAAACATCACTGCAGCTTCGTACAGCAAGACTCTTCAACGTCTTCGAAGGGCAATTCAGAACAAGAGAAGTTGTTGTCGTAGACATTGTCCTTCTTCATAACAATGCAGCGGCACACTAGGTGACCAACGATCCCTGCAGCGTTTTGATTGAAGTTTGATACCACATACAGTCCTAACTTTGGCTCCCTCAGATTTTCATCTCTTTGCCACTTGAAATTGGCTAGGAGGAAATAGCATATTACAATCACTCCAAGGAAAGAATTAGGCTGAAAACAAATACTGCTTTCTATGATGAAAAGGTATTGGAAAATTGATTCACGCTACGACAAATGTATGATTCGGAACTGCGATTACGTTGAAAAACTTAAGTGTTCACATTGTTGCATACTTCAAAATTTTCTTGATCCTGACTGTGATTTTCATTTAGCGACCAATCGGACCTTGAAAAATAACCCTGTATATCAAGTATTAATAAACTGCGCTCGATTCTTCTTTGATGGTTGGATTTACTAAACTGGTATAAAATGTAATCTACTGAAACAGAGCATATAACGATTCCGGACACCACTATATAACTAGATAGCTTTGTATGCGATTCCAATCAGGTTATACTTATCACCCCCATAACTGAGGCCCGGTCCAGATGAGGTTTGGGTAATTTCATAACAGAATTTTGTTATAAGACAGTATTTGTTTCGTAAGAAGCAATACATTTGTAAAGTTTGATGTCCATTTGCAGTTTAGTCTTGATGTGCTTCACATGTTAATCGTGCAGGTTACGCAGGTATTATTCAGTTTTCATAGTAGGAATGTTGTTGATTATTACAGTCGTTCATTTTGATCTATGAACAGGATGGACCGACTTGCTTGGTTAATTTCATTCTCCATATGATACCATCCGAAGTAGATCCAATGGGTTTGTAGTTGTTCGGAAGCTGTTGTAGGATTTTATGTGGATAGCACAGTAACATCATGGCGAATAGGACAATGTAGTAGTATTTGTTTAAACCTTACAATTAGTGAGGATATTTCAGAGGTAGGATAGAATTCAAACTCTACAAAAATATGTATATTCATTGTGTAGTTGAATGAACAGAATAGCAAAATATAATAGATTAATCAAGCACTTTATCAGTATAATAATTAATAAAAATAAATTACTAGTAGAAAACATAAATAAATAAATACAAAAATATATTGAAGAAATACAAACGCAATTTAAATAAGAAATTCAATATTTAATTTTAATAATTACAAACTTATAAGGTTACAGAGGAATAAAAAAATGCTGAGAAAGATGTAGATACATAGAACAATTTTTTTTATCTTCAAATTTATTTAATTGTCGACTATGATTGTAATTTTCTCCAGATATAATAAAAAGCTATATTTACCAACAAGTTGGTAGATATTTTTTCAATAATATTATGCTTAAGCACTTCAAGCAGTTATTTTATAGGAATAATTTCAATACGAAAAGGTTATTACTTAGAAACCGCATTTTATCCCTCACAATTTATCTGCGACTCCTGCATCTTTTGTTGCAACTTTTGAAGTTGGGCTTTTCAATGTTCCTAGTAAGGTTAACATTTTGGGAATGAGCTTTTCCTGCATTTAAAACTGGCGACTTCATCTACAACACGTTTCTAATCCTTTTGCAGCCCTTTAATACTGCACGTTTTGAACACTAAAGGCTGTTAAAGGAATTAGAAAAGTCTTAGTTAAGTTTTCTAAGCATTAGAACAATTGAAAAGGTTAAAGTCAAAGCTAGGGAGGAAGACCATAATAACATTATAAATAACGTTCAAAAGTGTAAGATTCTACTAAATAACACAATAGAAAACCAAAAATTTCAATTTTAAACGAATAAAATTTTTTTAAAAACAAAATTTTTTCAAAAACTATTTTGCTTTTGAGGTTTCAAGTTTCGACAAATGTATGAATCGGAACGGCGATTACGTCGAAAAACAGCTTAATGTTGTGTCACATTGTTGCATACGCAAAATTTTCTTGATTCTGACTGTGATTTTCATTTAGCGACCAATCGGACCTTGAAAAAAATAACCCTCGTAGTAACAAGTATTCGGGGTGTAAGGGGTCCACTAACACCTAGGACCCAAAAGCCAACCCCCACCTGCAAGAGTGGCAAATAACTTGCCCGGTACACCCTGCTAAATAACAGATGGGGCTCTGGCGACCCAGCATCGGGGGGTATAACCTGATACCAATTGACCCGAGGTAACGGGGCCGATGCGGCTGGGCTAATCACCTGAGCATTGTAAACAGATTAAGAGAAGTAATATGAGCCTCGGAACAGGACGGTCACAACGAAGACGACAGGAGCGAAATCGGATAAGATTTGGAACATGGAATATCACATCTCTAACAGGAAAAGAATGCGAAATTATAGATGAAATGGAGAAATACAAGATTCAAATACCGGGAATCTCAGAAATTAAAAAGAAAGTAAATGGAATGAAAAACATGGACAAAGGGTACATGCTCAGATATGCGGGCACGCCAGTCGGAAACAGAACAACAGAAGGGGTAGGAATACTCCTCAGCAAAGAGATAGAGCCAAAAGTAAGCAAATGGGAAACCATAAATTCCAGAATTATAACAATAAACTTACAACTTCAAGAGAAGGTCGGAATAATCCAAATATACGCACCCACGCAAAACGCCATCGTACAAGATAAAGAATCCTTCTATGAAGACCTGCAAAGATCCATAGAGAAAATACAAAACGAAAATAGGCACGTACTTATTATAGGGGATTGGAATGCCCATATAGGAAATAACATAGAACAAGGACACGGAACAATGGGAGGTCATGGTCTAGAAGGTGAAGTAAATGAAAATGGCGAGAGACTGATAGACTACTGCATAACTAACCAACTACTAATAGGAAATACATGGTTTAAGCACAAAATAATACACAAAGTAATATATGAAGCAGAAGAATTAGGACATAAAAGTATGATAGACTACATCACGTACACGAGAAGTATGAGATATGCAGTGAATGATGTAAAGGTAATAAGAGGGGCGGAGCTAAATACTAAACACAGACTGGTGATCGCCGACACAAATATTAGGAAACTGCTTAAAGAACGAACGAAGAGCTATACAAAGATCAAACTGGAAACACTAGAACACCTACAAAAAATACAAGAATATGAAAACAAACTAACTGGAACTCTAAACAATTTGGAAATACAACAATCCGAAGAAGGAATTCAGTGGACTATAAACAAACGATGGTAGGTTTTTAAAGATACACTAACAAAAACAGCAAAGGAAGTCTGTAGAGAAAAAGAAATAAAACATGATCCAGCACATAAACGAACAAAATGGTGGAACGAAGAAGTCAAGAACAAAATAAATAACAAAAAAGAAGCCTGGAAGAAATATATAATAAATAAAACTGAACAAAATAGAAGATACTACCTAAAACAAGCAAAGAAAGACACATGGGAGGAATTCGGTAGAAAGATAGAAGACAACTATATAGAAAACCAGAGACAGTTTTGGAATATAGTTAAGCGCCTAAAGGGAAACAGAACACCAAAAGTGCGGAATATTAAGGATGAGATAGGAATGCTACAAACAAAAACGGAAGAAATACTGAAAACATGGAAAGACCACTACACAAAAAGATTTAAAGAAGAAGAAACAGAAATACAGAGAAAAGAACAACCTCAAGAAGGACATGATAATCAAGACACCGAAGAAGAAATAGCAGAAGAAGAAATAAAAGAAACCCTGAAGAAAACAAAAAATGGTAAGGCAGCAGGAGAAGATAACATAGCTCCAGAAATGCTTAAAAAAAGCGGCCCGACCGTAATTAAATGGATGAAAGAGATAATACAACAAGCATGGAACACAGAACAGATCCCGAAGGACTGGTAAAATAACATAATAATACCCATTCATAAAAAGGGAGACACCACAAATACACAACTATAGGGCTATATGCTTATCCTTAGTAGCGCTAAAAATATACACAAGAATACTTGAAAAGAGACTAAGAAATGAAACAGGAGACAAACTAGAAGAAGAACAAACTGCGTTTAGACCAGGAAGACAAACGCAATATATACACAATAACAATAAGAACCATAATTGAAAAGCTATTAGAGAAGAAAAAAGACATCTACCTACTCTTCCTAGAACTAAAAGGAGCATTTGACCAGGTACCACACAGATACATCTGGAAAGCATTGGAAGAACTAGAAGTAAGCCCAAAACTGCGGAGAATAATAAGGAAAATGAATAGTAAAGTAATTGGAAAAACAAGATTAAATAACCAAGTATCGGAAGAATTTAAAATGGAAAGGGGTATCAAACAAGGTGACAGCCTAAGCCCACTCCTATTCGTGGTATACATGGACTGTATAAACAAAAAATGCAAGTTAGAAACAAGAAACACCCACATAGGATATCATAACCTAAACCCAGTAATGACACAATACCTAATATATGCCGACGACATATTACTCATGGCAAGGAACAAAAATCAACTACAACAAAACATAAACATACGGAAAAAACAACTAGAAAAAAGTGGGATGACCATTAATATAGAAAAAACAAAAGTAATGCATGTCACAAAACAGGAAAACGAAGAAGAAATAGATATACAAATAGACGGAAAACAGATACAAACAGTACAAACATACGAATACCTAGGAGTACTAATCAGTAAGAATGGAAGAATAGACCAAGAAATAAAACAGAATAAACAAAGGAAATAGGATATACTATCAAGTAAACAACACATTGATAGGGAAAAAGAAATAGGTATAAAAGCAAAAATGCACCTATATAAAACAATACATACCCCTACACTTCTATACGCTTCCGATACATGGGCGATAACAGACAAACATAAATCCAAAATAACAACCGCAGAGATGAGGTATCTAAGGCGGATAGTGGGCAAAACAAGAAGAGATAGAGTCCGTAACAGATCCATACGAGATGAACTAGGAATCACACCGTTGGTAGAAGAAATAAAAACCAAACAGCTACAATGGTATGGACACCTGGTCAGAATGAGCAATGAACGATACCCAAAAACCGTTTTTGAATTGAGATGTGATGGAAGGAGACATAGAGGAAGACCCAGGCGAAAGTGGGAAGACAACATCAACGAATCAGCAAGAGAAAGAGGACAGCCCTAACACAAATCCGAACCCTTGTAAGGGATAGACACTCATTTAAACAATGGCTCAAAACCCCGACACCGTGAGGTACAATGGGAGAAGAGGAAGTAAGTAAGTAAGTAACAAGTATTCCTTTGTCAGTCGATATTATTTTTCTGTTAATGGATGGTTTGTTGGCCTTTTTGTATTCCTAGAAATGTTTAAGAATTTCTAAGAAAATAATCCAATCTAATTTTAATGCGAGCTCTCTTCAGTATATGTATTTCAAAATGCATTTGTGGAAACATCTAGAATAGTATAGAATATGGAATATACGAGGGCTATTTTTTCAAGGCCCGATTGGTCGCTAAAGGAAAGTTTCAGGGAAAATCCGCTAGGTCTGTGCGCAGACGTCTTGCGCTGTGTCTGTAGTTGGCCCGGGGAACGCGTCGATTTGCGATTGTCATTTCTGAGTACGTAGGGAGCACATAAACATGCTTCGAAAAATAGAGTCTCCCGCCAAATGGGAATTGTGTTCAGTCATTCCATTTCTGCATGCTGAAGGAAGGAATGCAGCTGAAATTCATAGACGAACGAGTAAAGTGTACAGAGAAACGTTCATGAGTGACAGCAAAGTGCGGAGATGGTGCAGGAACTTTGATGCTGGACGCCCAGATGTTCATGATGCAGGCGGCCAGGGAAGGAAGCTAGTGTCAACCGATGATCTTATTCAGCGCGTGGATCAGGCGAATCGCAGAAATCGTCGGTTCACAATTTCTGGGTTGAGTAATTTGTTTCCGGAAATTTCACGGGCAGCTCTCTATACCATTGTGAGTGAAAGACTCGAGTACCGCAAACTCTGCGCGAGATGGGTTTCCAAGATGCTGTCTGACCATCACAGAACTCAGCGAATGGGCGCCGCATTAACCTTCCTCCAGCGCCACCATCACGACGGAGATGAGTTTTTGGACAAAATTGTCACAGGAGATGAGACGTGGGTCTCTTGCAAAACTGAAGAAACGAAAGAGTAATCCAAACAGTGGATGCATTCACATTCCCCGAGTCGTAAACCAGTGCGCACGTTCTCCACCAAAAAGTGTATGGCTACAGTGTTTTGGGATCGTAAAGGTGTTCGCTTGGTGGAATTCATGCCACATGGCATCACTGCAGCTTCGTACAGCAAGACTCTTCAACGTCTTCGAAGGGCAATTCAGAACAAGAGAAAAGGAATGTTGTCGTCAGACATTGTCCTTCTTCATAACAATGCGCGGCCGCACACTGCAGATGTAACAACGATCCTCCTGCAGCGTTTTGGATGGGAAGTTTTTGATCACCCACCATACAGTCCTTACTTGGCTCCCTCAGATTTTCATCTCTTTGCCCACATGAAACGCTGGCTAGGAGGACAAACTTTCGCCACAGACAACGAGCTGCAAACCAGCGTACAGAATTGGCTGAAAACACAGGTGGCTGCTTTCTATGATGAAGGTATTGGAAAATTGGTATCACGCTACGAAAAATGTATGAATCGGAACGGCGATTACGTAGAAAAGCAGCTTAATGTTGTATCACATTGTTCCATATAAAATTTTCTTGATCCTGACTGTGATTTTCATTTAGCGACCAATCGGACCTTAAAAAAAATAACCCTCGTAGTAACAAGTATTCCTCTGTCAGTCGATATTATTTTTCTGTTAATGGATGGTTTGTTGGGCGGCACTATCTTTAGGGGGTGTCTTATATATATATATATATATATATATATATATATATATATATATATATATATATATATATATATATACTTTAATTTGCTTTAATTTTAGTCAAGCCGTAATTCCAAATCGTAATTATTTTTTATTATCATAATGTTGGTTATGTGATTGCCAGTATTAGTTCTCTTCCCTAGAATGAATTTTCTTACAATATATGAACTGGGAGATACAAATTTAAAAGAAAAAAATACAATAAACATAAATTATATTTATATGCATAGTAATTGTTCATACCAAATGCATGATAGTAACAAAAACATGAATGTGTTTTTTGTACACCAAGTATAAAAAAATAGAAAGTACAGAGATAAAACATAACAGCCCAAACTTTGAGGAATGCAAGAAAAGTGAAAAATATATGTAAGTTCAGTTGTAACTCTATTACAGGAAACCTTAGTTATTGCGTACAAAGTAATTGGAACTAACAATGCAAAACAAGATAACTGAAAGACTAAACTTTAGATATGCTTAAACGTTTGACGTAACGTCATATAATCGAAAGAGTTCTTAAATTGAATAACAAACTACCACCTGTCATCATAAAGAACGTTATTTTGTTTGTTACCTTTTTGGAACTGTGAAGTGAATGTAATAATACACACATCCTGCTACTTTTTTATATTATTGTTTTAGTAACATGTACATTTGTAAACCATAGAGATTATTTAGTTATTAATCTATGACAAATTAGAAAAAAAAGTAACGAAGAAAGCGATGTGCCTAGGAAAACCTTAAACTTAGCAAACGATTTTCATGATTTGGAAAACAAGGAGGATAATGAAAGACATAATTATGAAAGCAGTTTTAAATTAAATTCTTAATTAAAATAGTTTAAGGGGGGAAGATTTATTTCTAAAAATCACAGTTGAGTAAATAAGACGGGTATTAGAGTTTACTAGTAAAGTTAAATCCACATAGTCATAAATTATTTTTAGAAAATTCACTCGGATGGAACAGATGTTAGAAAAACCTCATATATAGCTGGTCCAAAACTTATATCAAAATTGAATAACACATTTTAACTGCAACGCATCTAAACATTTTTTTTTCAGAATTACTCCATACTTCTGTGCCGGGTAATTATGTAAATCTATGCAACATAACTAAGACAGAGAAAAAGAACCTCTTTATCATCAAAAATATCTAAACCTCCAAATGTTCTTAAAAGGTCAATAACAGGATTGGATCATCTCTTTTGCAGGAAGTGGAAATTTTGAGTTTAAAAATAGGGATAAAGATAGTACTGATGACGTATAATTGTATTACGCATTCATGCATAAATGACCTTTACAACTTAGTTTTTCAGGCACTTATAACTACGACTGTGTGCTTGGATTAAACAATAATATTTAGTTTAGAGTGATTACTAGTACTTGTATTTTACGTAGACAAGTTTTCAACCATATTAACTAATAAATACATTTGATTTCTTCTAACCAATCTAACAATTTTGAACTATTTTTTAAAAGCTCGAAACAACCTTACTCCGCCAACTACTCGCGACTGTGCTTTTTTGGTCACAAAGAAATCCGCTGAACCAGAACTACCTTCTAATTAAACTTGGAACTTTATTCCTTTTTACGAAGGACATGTTCTATTATCAGATGACAAATCAATGACTTTTCAGGAGAGTATTATCTAAATTTGACGAGTTGTGGGATAGAACAATCAGTAAAGCCCGGATTTATAAAAATGGCCAAAATATGCTGTATAATATGCTATTAGAAATAAGCAGCACAAGCTGTTCAAGTTTGAGAAAAAACTATGTGTAAATGCTATATTAATTACATAAATAAAATTTATATCAATCAAAAATATATAAAATGAAATGGAACAAAAATATGAATAATAACTATCTAACAACCTTTAAATATTTTAAATGTACAAAAGGAAATTGCAAAAATATTTTTTGACTTTAACATGAAAAATAATGTCAAATAAACATATTAGATGTAGTTCTGTAACTTCCGAAAGATATGAAGTCTGTATCGACAAACATCAAATAACTACATAAGAATTCAGTGTAAATTTCATTTTTACTTTTTACGAAATTAGTAGCTCTCCCACATCAAAAAAAAAGGCCTTATCGTTACTTTTGACAACCTATTTTGTGAGGTAAGTATTTAAAAATATGTAGTTAATGCTCCTAATTTCCTAAAATAAATGTAAATTGAGGCCAAATCTCACTCTTTATATATATATATATATATATATATATATATATATATATATATATATATATATATATATATTATCTACATCATAATATCTTATCTACAAGATCCTATAATGAGGTTAGGAGATTAAGCGGCCAAGAAACATCTCACGCGGCACTCGAAGCGAAACTTTTACTGCGTGAACTGTGGCTCCATCCTGTTAGGACCCAATGTCTTCTAATTGAAGTGCATCAAAATTAGGTGCAAAAATTGTCGAATCATTTCAACAAATTGATTAGAAGTCACAGGAATACATTAGTCTCTCTCATCCAGAAAGTAAGGACCAACGATTAGATACAGATATCTTGAAAGTTACAGTCACTCAAATTAAGAAATTTGTATTTATTAACGCACCCAACAAGTGGAAATATACTATATTGATAAAGAAGATAACTGCGTCGTGTGAAACTCTTTCAAATAGGTCTCCACACATTTCCAAACAATGTTGTCAATTAATTTGGAAATTTTCTGTGTCTTGTACGGTCGAAAACAAAAGCCTTAGTGCAAAATCCTTCGTACAGCACATTTGCTTGTACAACACCTCAAACTGCAAAGCAAAACGTCTTGCTGCGTCAATGTTTTCTAGTATTCGCGCACTCCAAAGTTTTTCTTTGGAACGAAGACCCGAGGTGTAACTTGAAAGAGCGTCCAAAAATATGTTGTTCCGCCACGCCAAAGTCGTTCCCTATGCTCTGTTCTTTATTAAAATTAGAAAAAAGAAATATCTGAAAAATAAATATTTTATTTTTCACATCACTAATCCTTTGGCTCACCCCATATTTCTTTTTCATACACTGATACAACACTTATTTTTACCAAAAATTGAATAAAGTTTGCTAATTTTCTAAAATGTAAATGACGCATTTTAATTCAAATATGCAAAAATATAAAAATTTCAGAGAAATTCCAAAAAACGCTCAATACGAGATGAGAGAAAATATTTAGGGCAAACTGTTTGTGAAGATATCAGAATTTTAAAACATTGATACTAGAAAAATATGCACTTGCGTACAAATGTGGGTCTTAACATTCTAGAACCGAATATTCAAAAACTCCAAAGGTATCAACAAATCATTTCATCATGTGAATCTCTGACAAATGGCAACGAGATTTTATTAATAAGCCTCTAAAATATGGAAGATGTTATACAAAAAAAGCTATTACAGAACAAACGAATACAACAGAATATAAGAGATTTCTTTAAAATTAGATATACTACTGTGTACAAATATAACCCAGAATTTTGTTATAATTTTTGAAATCCTTATTTATTCTTAAAAATCTATTTCATCGCCTTCGAAATAATCCCCTCGGCTGCAATGCACTTATGCCAGCGAATTTTCCACTCATCCTGTTTCGGTATGGCCTTCAGCACCTTCTTCGATTCGGCTTGAATCTCTTCTCTCGTTTCAAAACGCTGTCCCCGGAGCGATCTTTTCATTTTGCTGAATAGCCAGAAGTCACATGGAGCTAAATCAGGCGAATATGGCGGTTGAGGAACGATATGGGTGGAATTTTTAGCGAAATGGTCACGAATAAATTGAGGGTTTTTGGAACCAAACGAGATTTGACTTTTTTGAGACACAAAACTTCCTTCAAAATGGTGTTGACTGATCCATTTGAAATACCAACGATGTCAGCAAGCTCTCTAGTTGTCAATCGACGATTTTGGAGCACCAATTCCTTAATTTTCGCGACGTGCTATTCGTCAGTTGAGGTTCTTGGACGTCTTTGATGTGGTTCGTCTTCAACGCCTTCACGACCCTCTTTGAACATTTTATGCCATTCGTATACTTGTGTTTTATGCACAGCCTGTTCACCGAAAGCTTTTTGTAACATTCTGAGCGTTTCCGCATCAGAAATATCATTTCTAACACAAAATTTAACCGAACTTCTTTGTTGAATATTTTCTGACATGGTAAAAATCGAAAAAGTTAATTTTGGTTGTTTACGAAAACGAGCATCACTCTTCAACTAATTACAATATTAACCTAAAATTTGACACAGATATCAGTAGCAGTCCTACCAACTTAAAACTAAAAAGGTTTGTGCCCAACGAAATGCCCGCGCAGTTTAAATTAAAAATTCCGGGTTATATTTGTACACAGTAGTACAACTCAACTATTCCAGTAAAAAATTCTAGTAGTTATTAGTAAATTTTATATTTTTTGATAGGTCTGATTCAGTTATCTTCTTACTACCTCACAGTTAGAACTCTCAGTAGGAATCCACTCTAAATACTTTAATATCCCTAAAATGTATATAAAATGCATTTAAACATCACCCCTCCTTACACTAACATTCCTGTTACCATTTATTTAACTTTTCCAGCTACATTAATTAAAATAAAAGTTGTATACAAATGAAGAATAATCATTTAGCCAATCTTATTGACAAATTATTGCTTATTTATTTAAAACATTTTATAATTAAATAGTTTAAACTCCTGTTCCTCAAGACACTACTTCCTTTCCTGAATTTTGGTCCGCATCCGTGGTTACAACTTCTAATTCTTCCTCCCTTTGATCTTAAAGAAGCGTTATCATCGAAAACTAATGCTCGAGACATTCTACAGATTCTTTGATCATCATCAAAGAATCTGTATTCCATATCTAAAATACTAGATCATGCAGGTAGCATGTGCTTACTCAGTTCTGACTCCAACTTGACAGACATGATAAAATCCCCAAAGAAAAGCTTAACTACCCGACTCGCCTTGCAATATAAACAAATCTGTGTTACTGTTCAGCGTTACTAGGAAATATATCACATTTTATGACAAAAGTAACATATACAAATTTAGTCTCATTTAATTTAAATTTCCATATTTTAACCCAAAGCTAAAAATTATCCAGATGCAGTTATATAAGTCTGCTAGCCAAGTTCACCCCGCTTTGCACGGGTCAGATTTTTGGAAGAAATTTCTTTTTTGAAACAAATAATAACACCTGGTTGTCTGGTTGTTGTTACTCCATATCTGGATGCTTAATAATAGATAACTTGGCTGGCAGGAGCTTGCAACAATGTAGATGGCTGCTCCTACTGCAATTAAATGGACATCTTGATAGTCAATTATCTCATCACACAAATATTCAACAATCAAGATGAAATTAAAAAACCTTAAAAGGACAAAGGCCAGTAATCATACCAAAAATCATTTGATTTGGTCCGGCCGTTTTGGCGTGATGTGCGGACATACATTGCTACACTTTGTTTTATATAAATAGCAGATAAACATCAATAGTAAAAATAATTCAACTGACTTCGGTGAAAATTATATGGCAAATAAAATATTACCAGTGTAAACAGGTATGATATTTTTTAATAATGTATTTTGAGTAAAAAATATTCGATTTCAAAAAGAATGCAAATGATGAAAACACACGTGCGCTCGCGCACGCACCTTTATATTTTATAATAAAGATCCATTGAATTATAAGCCAATCAAAAACATTGATTATCACCATATTACTTAAACACTTGAGTTTTCTCTTTGTGGGGTTTAACCAACAATAACGTATACTGTCCTAGTCGAGAAATTCGATTTTAGAACAAAAACTTTACAATATTATTACAAAATATTTAAAAACTTGTCAACTGTGACCATAAGGAAAGAAAGATATTTTGAAAATATTTTAGTCCAACGTTCATTTGAGTAAACACAGTGAACCAAATCTAAAATTTTGTAGTTTTCTTTACTAACTTTTTCCACTGACATAGACCTACTGGCTATATCCTATAAAATTTTAAAATAAAGATGTCCTCCACAAAAATGGTCATTTCGGTTGTCAAGATATCTGACGTATATATAAGTCATAATAAGGGTTCTATGCACATCCTTGAGGTACGCCAGAATATATTAAATTGAATTTAAAGATCACCTCTTGATGTTTAACATAGAAGTGTCTGTGAACCAGGTAGAACCTGAAAATGGAGTATATATTACGTTCTATGTTAAGTTCGTAAAAAGCCCTTTGTACCAAACTTTGTCGAAAGCTTAGAAAATGATAAGCAATAGTGATTTCCATCCAGATTTTGGTTAGTTTCGTTGACTAATCTGTGAACTTGCTTTGTCATACTATACATACGTATGAATACAAATGGTGATTGAATATTATATTGTGTTCATTTGGGAACGGTTGGATTCGCTTCAAGTATTGCTGGTGCGGAGCTTCTAAAAAATTTTTATTTCAAGTTTCTCTTTAGAATTTATTTTGTCAGAGTATGGTTTAAATGCTACAGAAAGATGTTCTGCAAATGTCTTTAGTAGCTTTTTATTATTTTTTAAATTTGTTCACATTTATTATGCAATATGTTAGTATACAAACAATAAGCATACATGATAACCGATACTAAAACATGGTAGAGATGTGTTCAATGATCACAAACTTTATATACTAATTATACTTAAATTTACGTATCTTCTAATAAAATTTAAATGGAATGATAAAATTTTACCTTACTTAACTAAGGTAGCTTTTTATAATGAGTAATTTGTATCTCAAGTTCCAGTAATTCCTTATATACACTCTTGTAGTGACTCATTTTTAGTGTGTCTAGTTGATGTGCTAACCTGCTGCATATTTGTTTATCTTCGGGGAATTTGGCTAATTTCCATCGCTTTCTGACTTCTAGTTTATCAGCTAATTTTTCTAAACTCATTTTTACCTGGTCAGCTGTTGATTGTCATGCTGAGGTTAAATCAATTTGATTAATTCTTCAACAGCTAATTCTATTTTAAGTTCAGTTTTAAGTGATACACCTAGTCTCATATACTCATGTAGCTCTTTATCTGAAGAAGTTCCAAAAGGCGTATTTACATACAAAAAATTTAATTCTTCCAAGTCATCTTGTACAGTAACAATAGTAGCTTATAATGATGGTCTCTCATGGTGTTTAAAAGCCTTTGCCGAATAACTATTATAATGCTTCTTTAAATAAATTGGGATAATTGGTGTAAGCCGCTTAAAATAAGCTTCTATGAGTGAGGTGTCCTTTAAATTGACAAGACATCCACGTTATTTGTAATTAAGAATAATTTAAGCCATTTCAATTCCATATTACAATTTTTATTGTATGAAACACTATATAATATTAGTAATAAATGTATTTGTTCCATCAATTTCTTTATATTTGCTTTTAGTTGTCAGGTCATTAGTTGGCTATTATTGAACGTAAATTTTTATGTGAATCTACAACTGTACTCAATAGTCGCACACTATAACTCGTTGCTCGAGCATATCTTATCCCTATTAAAGTGCAAGATAAATTTTTCGTTGTAATTGCTTATAGATAACACATTTTTGATCACTAGCCAGATGCTTTTCATTACAATTTCCACAAGTTACTTTGTCATATTTTGTTTCTAACACTCGTTGATGAACTGATTCTCATTACCTTGATTGGTAACATGGTAATCGTCATAGTAATGTTTTGTATGCTTGTATCTTTGAAATTTGCTACGCTCTGTTATCTTCGGAAGTGTGGACTGTCGAACTATCTATTAATAATCCGCATCATACCACTTCAAAACTGTATGTACAATTTAAATCTATTACTATAACAGAAGTATGTGTTAACTCACGTTTCCAATGGAAAAAGGCTACGACCCCGGGCCTCCGGGTGCACCAGCAGCCCCTGAAAATTACGGTTTTACGTTCAGTATTCCTAATGCACAAGGATATTAATTTACCTAACAACAAAATAATTACATTAACCTACCTAATCGATAACCCGTACATCTCATGCATTTAATTAATCACCCTTTTTAATTAATCCGCAACCACTATCTTTTTCTCAAGCGGTGCAAAATAGCACAAACCAACAAATAATCAATACCGCAAACAATAATTTAAGACTTCTGTAAGCACGTAAATGTAAATTTAATCGAAGAATTGGATACAGATACTAGCAGCACTCAAGATAACAATTATAAACAATTAAAAAACGGAAAAGAAACAATCCAAATTCCAGGCTTATATCGACAACGACCTATCCCTACGAGTACATCATACAAACACAATCCTCTCTCAAACTCAACCCGACAATGCTAGTCAAGAGCATCAATTGGGACCATTTTAAAGGTATACTGGACCACAAAATTAGTTTAGCTATCCAAATTAAAGACGCTCACGACCTAGATGAAGCAACTCAGTATTTAACGATAACGATACAAAACACGGCATGGCAAGCCACACCCAGTGCAAGAAGGATCCACCCAGTAGATATCAACATTCTTCGTCACAGGAAAACGCAAGGCACGAAAAAAGTGACAGCGAACTAAGCAAAGACAAAACAAGACCACATATAATAGGCTCGCTCATCAATTCCACACTGAACTATTCAAAGTCCGGAACGACCCTTTCCAGCATTAATACGACCTAGTCATAGGAGACGTTTTGTAAAACTTTCCCCGGAAAGCCCTATGCTACTTACTACCATATACCATACAACGACATCTTACATCTTTGCCACTTCTCCGTCCAGTGGAAACATATCTTAATCATTATGCTTTTTTCCTCTTACAGACTCATCAGCCTGTTACCACTCATGTCTAAAATATTTGAAAAGTTGATCCTCACAAGAATGCATAAAACTGTAGACCTATACCAAATTATCCCAAACTGCCAGTTTGGCTTCCGGCAGCATCATTCAACTATGCACCAAGGACATCGAATTGTTCACAGTATTATAGAAACCTTAGAGACTAAACGTGCTTGTACAACGGTATGCCTAGACATAAACCAAGCCTTTGACAAAGTCTGGCATACGGGTCTGCTATATAAAATTAAACTCCACTATACTTTCTAAGTCAAAATAAACAATACAACTTCTGAATACCATAAAATCACCTTCAGAGTACCACAGAACAGCGTTCTAAGACTGCTACTTTATCTTCTGTATACCTCTGACACATCTATAACTGACAATACTCTACTTTCAATGCTTGCTGATAATACAGCTGTCCTCTCAGTCAACGAAAACCCATTAACTCCAGCAACCCATTTACAAACTCACGTAGATATTTTACAAAAGTGGTTTAATAAATAAAGAATTAAAGTCAACTAATTCACTAATAGACGCATTGTAAGTCTACGAAATAGTATCAACAATACTCTCATACCTCAGAAAGCAGACATCAAATACCTTGGACCATAAGCTAACCTAGAGCACAACATCAAAGACAAACGAAAGCAACTAGATCTCAAAATTAAACAACTGCATTGACTCATCGGCAGACGCTCCCAACTCTCACTTTTGAACAAACTACTTCTATATAAATATAGTTATTACATCTGTCAGGACATATGGGATCTAAATGCGGCTACGCTAAAGCCTCTCACACTAAAATCCTGCAACGATGCCAGTCAAAATCCTTCACACAATAACAAACGCTCCATGGTACGTCACCAATAAAACCCTTCATACCGAGCTAAGAATTCCGTATGTAGCCTTAAAGGCACAGAGCTTGTTCGATAAATACACAAACAACCTGCCAGTACATGTAAATCAGCTAATAGAACCGAGCATCACCAGGCGATTAAAACGACATTGGCCACAAGACCTACCTGTGTAACGGCCCAGAACTACCTAGTGTTTAGCCTACGGGAGAAAGGCGCTGGTCGGATCCCCTACTGACATGTTGAACTACATAAGATTTACTTATCCGAATAGATCGGCAACTTCAATAAAAAAAGAGTTTTAGATCTATAAAAGTATTGGCAGTAACATATCCGTTTTTCTTGGTTTTACATTGATATGTTTGTAACTTTGTTCTCTTTATTTCAGCTGGAATAACTCTGAAGGTTCTGTTTTAATTTTTAGGTGTGAAATTTAGTTTTATTTTCCCTCTAAACTGTAGCGACTTTGACTTAATTGCTGTTAAATGTATTTGAAGTGTATTTTCATTAAGTAACCCTTCTAATAGTTGATTCAGTAGATTTTTGACTCCCTAGATTAGTACAAGCGAAAATTTTGGCTCTTTCTTTTTGTGATTGTGTTGACCATTAGAATTTGAGTTCTCGTAACCAAAAAGTTCATATATATTATTAATTAGTACGGATTCACCAAGTCAGTGATTTTGACCAATAAATTCTAAATCCATGCTTCTGTTTCTTTTTCTAGATTGTCTAAGAACTAACTATATTGGCTGCAATAATAGTGAGTATAACTGTTAAAGTTATAATTTTGAATTATTAGTTGTGAAAATTTTTGTGGGTGACAGCCAAATTTTGTTAAGAAATTTTGATTGTGTTACAGTTTATTGCCGTTTATCAACATAATCACGGCCACTTTATTTCTCACCTGCAGCATAACTGACGAATACAACAAGAAATAAGATACCGAACTCAAAAATTCAATATTTCTTGAAAAATGTAAGCGAAATATATTATTTTGACAAACCAAAATGTGACATAAAATCTCTCTATTCTTTTCTCAACAGACTTGTAATGCTAAAATTTATCTGGTTTATTATGGCTTGTTATCGGAAAAGATGAAAGCACATATTAGTAGGAATAATGGAAATAATAGATTTAAAGCAATAGTGAAACTAAATAAAACTAAGGGATTTTCCAATTATGTTTTGAATAACACATCATCAGCAATAAGGCATTCTGCAATAATGTCTAATGTGTCGAATGCAGCGTTCAATGTTCAACCTTAATGTATCAAATGTTCGTGGTTTGTTTGCATAGACTATACATTTCAAATAACCCCACAAAACTTCTTAAAGGCAAACTGGCAGTTGCATTTCTTGAAATTATCTATTCACCAAACTTTTCTTACATCAAAACATTAGCAGTGTGATATGTAGCACCGTCTTCTTAAAACCACATGTCCTCCAAATCAGTCATCTAAGTTTGGCCATACAAAATCCTTTAACATCAATCGGTACCGCTCACCAGTTGCTGTAAGTGCATCTCCTATCTCGTTTTGAAGAAATAATAGTCTGATGATGCCATCATGTCACAAACCACACCATACAGTGGCCTTTTGTGAATGCAAGGGCTTCTCGCGAATCTCTTATGAATTTTTTTCAAACCAAAAACGACAATTTTGTTTATCAACATATCCACTTAATCACAAATGAGCTTCTTCTGAGAAGATAATTTTTTGCCCAAAATTATGATCCGTTTCAAGTTGCTCTAAAGCCCAAGCAGCAAAGTCACGGCGCTTACGATGGTCCTATTAGCTTCAATTCTTAGATCAATACAATCTTATAGGGGTGTAAACCCAAACCTTTTCGCAAAATACGCCAAGATGTCGTTCCTCTAAACCCTTATTCTTAAACACGAGGAGTAATTGATAAATTTGGAGCCTCTGCAGCGATGTTTCTTACAGCAGCAATGTTCTCTACATTTCTTGTATTTCGAAATCTTCGCATCATGAAGAGTAAAATCATTTTCAAATTTTTCAACAATTTAACGAATAACAAGCACAGAAGGGCAATTATGTGGACCACAGGTTTCGTAAAGAGCACGTTGAATGTTCAAAAAAACATTTATTTTCATAACTTTTTTTGAAAATAATCTAACATTCTTAAAACGTACATTTCGCTATGAAGAATTGTCGGAGTATACTAAAAAATAACAACTAGTGGCAGCTATAACATTTTAAGCACGAATGACATTTCATTTCAAAATCATATCATTCTTATTGGAAAACCCTTTATAAAAGAGCATAAGAAAATAAAGTAACCGAAAAATTGACAAATTTAAAAAAAAACTGTTTTGGATATACAAAAGCGTACAAAAATTCGTCTTCAAAAATTCGATTAAGAAAGAAGTCTTGTTAATTTTATTTTTAAATTGTAAATGATATAAAAAATTGCTAAAACCAACAAATAACAATAACTACAAAAAGCAAGCTCATCTTTAAAAACAAAAGTCACAAAGAAATCTCTACTACAAATTATGCAACAAAAACAAAAAAGGCTAATATTTTTTATTAAAAGTTTTATAGATATTCAATCAACAATAATTAAATTACACTTTATTATAATTATAAATTTATCGTAGATATCAACTTATTCCCTGGAAATAGTAACCACCCAAAATAACTTTCTGATCATAATGACAAACAATGTTGTATAGAGAAAATATCATATGTTAGTGTGAGAATAATCCAGTCTTCTTGATTGTCACTATTTTTTATATCCCAGATTTTATCATTTCTCAGGTCAGGATTACAATTAAAGACGTGTCTCGGTGTAAAGCACTGGTTCGTCCAAAAATGGCGTAAAAAAGCAGATCCAACGACGTTTCTCATGACTCTAATGGAGCGGCGACAATGACTCGCTCGCAGCGCGAGGCCAGAACAATGCGCGAAATCCGAAAGCAGCCAAATCGGCGGCCCAAATCATCCCATTTTTCCGATATCTGGCGCACAACAGGATCCGCAACAATGAAGACATAATTCGGAGGATTGCGCGCTTGCGGCGGCCTTCCTCCGGGAACCCCGCCGAGATAAACGACCGGCTAACTAGAGCATTGTGGCGAAGTCAGCTCTATAATAAGCTCACAACAAAACGATTTACAAACGGTTATTGACTTCCGTGTGTGAATGACGCCCTTGTCGTTCTCGCAGCTCGTGTAATTCATGTATCATCTCCCGCAGCAGGGCCGCACTGGGGGACTGCGGCCCGTCGGCCCCCTGCGCTCGTTTACATGAATTATCGAAGGCCGAATTGGTTTGCCTTCTAACATTTTCAGAGTTGGGGAGCATGTTAATTAGGACGAAATTAAATCATAATGAGTTACTAGCTGTGTGTATTCTATTTCCATATACATATCCTTCAATTTTTTATATAATTAATTCTAAGTTCCCAAGTTGGTTTATAAGCTATTCATTATGATAACTCGTCTGGTTCGACCTTCTTAAAAAGTTAATTAAAACATGTAAATCACCTAGTAATTATAATTTTAAAATTCCTTTATTATTTGTAGATGGATAAGAAAAGGAAGAAGAAAAATGAATACCAAAGTTAATAAAACTCTGAAAAAGAGATTTACAAAATTCAGTCATGCACAGCGGCCACATAACAGACTGTGTGCGATATAACCAAGTGAAGTTCCCAAAAAGCGAAATAGAAGAGGACCCTCTAAAAGATTGAGAGAATTACTATAAGCTGTCAGGGATTTACTCAAAATGAAGATAAATAACTACGTAACACTATGTCACGGTAGAAAAAACTGGAGAAAAATCGTAGAGCAAGCGAAGACTCGCCAAGAATTATAATGCTTTCAGAAGAAAGAGAACATTCCTTTGCACCGCCGAAAGAGTCAAATTGTTTATATTTTTATAAACTTATAATTAGTATGCTTGGTTTTCAGTACATAACTAATTAACGTTATATGCAGAATGGGTCAATCTCAATTCGTTGTAAAACTTATTTAATTAAATCTTGGACCAAACGATCTAATTTGATGACCATTGCTGGATTCTATGTTCATCAAACATTTCCTTCACCAACTTCTTCATAAATAAATTTCCCTAAAAATCTGTACAAAAATTTGGGTAGGATTTATGAACAGATAAATTAGTGCGGTGTTAGATTTTATATGACATAACGTTGTTTTCATTATTAAGCAATGTTTAATGGTGATAGTTAGGATTTAATCCTTGCAAATTTTAATGCGGTAGATAATAGCTAACTTCGCTGTCGTCATTTCTCTTATAATTTCCTTTTATTTTATGACATTTGTAACAAATACAAATTTACGGCTGATTCCCCAATTTAAC
The DNA here is from genome assembly GCA_036346155.1 of Sinelater perroti. Taxonomy (NCBI): domain Eukaryota; kingdom Metazoa; phylum Arthropoda; class Insecta; order Coleoptera; family Elateridae; genus Sinelater; species Sinelater perroti. Next base: position 3,943,242 of record JARFIY010000046.1, on the reverse strand, counting down.
CTACCTTCATGAGAATAAATCATATTAAATCTCCATAAAAATCTTCAATTCTCAAATATAAATATAATAAAATGCAGTTCTGAAACATTTAAAGCTATAACCTACTTAAACATATCATTTTTCAAAACTAAATGCTAAATGTTTTTCAAAAATGCATACAGCGCTAAACAGATTCCCAACTACCTCAAACTATTTTGCAACAGATGTACATTTATTAAAATGCAGAAAATCCTAATACAAAAATGTTAGAAAGTCAGTTTCGGTAGTGTAACACAACGTGATCGATAACTTGCAAACAAAGCATGAAAAACACTACTCAGTGTTTTAGTAGAAGCTGAATTTTAGCGGCCAGAGAAGTTTTAGATTTATAAGTCTAACTTTAAAAACTTATTGTCATCACGTATGAAAATGTCTATAGCATAACCTACAAACAGACTTAAGATAATCAATACACTTTAAAGAAGTAGATTTGGATCAGAAATTGTACCATAAGATCATTGTTTCAATATTTTTGCAATAGATTACAATATGAAAAGAATAGATATGGATCAGTAATAAATACGACTAAAACACTTTTGTAAAGCTTACATAAAATAATTTAGATTAAAGATAAAAGAAACGAATAAATTAAAGCCGTAAAGTACCACTAATACAAAACAGATCAGACAGTTTGAAATATAATATAAAATAAATTTAGCATTCTATATATTTCGGCCAAAAGGAACATCAATCAAAAATCCAAAGCTGGAAAACTCACTTTTGGAACACTCTGCTGCAGAACTCGGCTCCCCGTGCTGACCTTCTGAGGAATCAAGAAAAAGAAAAAAAGATGTGAGTGGAAAAAGGACAAGTGACCCTAATCGCTGCGGGGCCGATCGGAAGCGTCTTTCCTGATGTAGATCCTCCAACTGGTTGTGTCCGAGATTTGCGACTAGGTTTTCCTTGGTTCCTCGCCGGGTCACATACAAGGAAACCAAACCGAGTTTTCCGTCGGCAAAATTTCAACTCCCGAAATGCAATCGGCCAACAAAAGCGACCTTCGGGAAGAAGAAAGTCTAGTCGGCAAAATAACGAATCTCGATATAATAATCGGTCTTCAACAAATGACCATCGGGATGTGGAAACTCTTGCCGCCAATTAAACACACAAGCGAATTCTCGATCAAAACGGCATCAGACACTGAAAATTGAAAGCCGGTCGCCCGCTTTCTAAACTATCACAAACTAAATTCAAAAAAGAAGCAAGCGAAAGAGCCAGGGTATTTATATTTCGGCGCGCCGCGCAAACGGACAAATTGGTTGCCACTATCTCAAATCAAAACTAAAGCGCGTATACAGAGGGAGCTATAAGACGGCTGACCCTAATTTAAGATCCAAATAAAAGTAATTGAGATTGGCGCGAACACTATAGAATAGAATTTTTAGATACAAATCGCACAGTAGCGAAAAAGAGAAGCTAAGCAAATTAAAAGAATATGAAAATAAAGTCGATCTATAAAAATACCGTAGATATAACAAGACTTTATTTCTCTTGACCATCTAGCAGTTTTGATCTAAACTTTCTCAATTATAAATTAAGATCCAAACGTCAAGATATAAATATCTTTTAAAAAATAAGGTAAATGTTTGAAAGTTCATATCCTTTTTTACAAGATCAATGTATATTCAGGTCAAATTGCAATACGGGGAATTCAATTTTAAAATTTAAGTTTCAATTTAGACAAATGTAGTGACCAAAGAAGTAAAGATATTGTACAGAAACAATGTTCCAACAGTTTCTTACAGGAGGAAAATTAGTAAACAAAGATATATAAAAAACTAAAATAGATGAGTTTATGTACATTTCCGTATGCAACGAAAGTGGAGACAACCAAAAATAAGATATCAAGAAAAGCTCAAATTAACAAAAGTACCAGGTGTTGACAAAATTGCCCTAAAGATGATCAAGCATCTGAGAGAAAGTTAATAGAATTACCTAAGATTATTCAAAAAGTGATGTTTTACATTTTTCCTTAAGAATTATTTACTCAATGCAAATTAATTTTTTTTACATATTGTCCATCCATTTCTATAGCTTTCTCTTGTTCTCATAACATCTCTCAGTAACCTTTACAGCATTTTCACCTTACTCACCTTATTCTACGTAGTATCTGAAGTACAGTAGACTGTAAAGTCGATGGGAGAGTACAGCCCAACCAAGCTTAGGAATCTTATGTCTTCAGAGTTGTATGCAGAGGAAGAATAAAAAAGTAAGATATCTTCAGAATTTCTGTAAGGCAGTACTTGTCAATGTCATTTCTAGAGTTTGTGAGAGATGCTGCTGAAAATGATAATCGATATTTGTCAACGAACTTAATATTTACTGAAGTTCTAGCGTGAAGCGTCTGTCGGTACTTGCTCTGTCGATGATTCCCTGCTCTGTCTGTCTGTCTCGTCTGTCCCTTTCAAATGGAATTATGGATTTTTAAAATTTTCAAATGGATTCTTATAGGAATTTTGGCCTGATTTCAAAATCGAAATCAAAAGTTTCTATCTCGAATATTTAATCCAGGTGAACACAATCATTTGAAATTTTACGCTGATTTTCATAATCGACAAAATTCAATTCGAATAGTTTTCGAGATATTCGTTCAATCCACGGAAAATTGACATTACGATAATTTAATAAATTCCAATCTTTCAAAATTTCTATTCGGATTAAATTCGAAATCGAAATCGAAAGGTTTTTAAGTTCGTTCTGGGATTGCTCAAAAAACGTTCTCTCCATGTTAATTTTATATCTAATTTAGATCTGATATAAAAGTTTGTGGTATCTAGCGTGAACGTACTGTGGAATAACTAAGCGCTTCGATGAGTTCCACTACACATTGATCGCTAACTAACAGTTCTCGGCCCACTTTCAAATGGAGATGCGTCTATCCTACGAACAATACTGCACACTGCGATATATTCAAGTTAGTGGCCGTGAACGAGCACCCTTATAGCAAACAATTAACTAACACATTCTAATCCATGGTCGAACACAATCATTTATGAATATTTCCCACATTTTCGTTTTCTGCTACTAATACTACAATTTGTAAGAGGTGTCCTTCACTGTTGCCATGGTAACTTTTACACTCCCAACTGTCGGATGAACGTGAAACTACACGTTTTCGCAAAAAATATCCAACTCGTTGATCACAAATTTCTATATTGCGGATTAAGAACGTTACTTTATGAATAATTTTAATACAGCACTACACTCACATCGAAAAAAACGGTACATCTACTCAAGGAAAATAATCTAAGAGAGCCGCAACTACAAGATTATCTTAGATTAAGAATCTCAACACTTAATCTAGGCTAGAATTTAAATAAGTGGGAAAATGATTTATAGAGCGATTTTAGAAAAACAAGGAACACAGTACCATATTCGTGCAGTAAAGAAGTCATATATGTTTTATAAATCTAAAAAATGCTTTTTCAAAAGACATATTACAGCATTGTCAAAACAGATCATAGAAAGGTAGCAGCTATCAAAACCTTGTATGAAAATAGTGCAAATACTGTTTTAGAAGACTCACTAGCTCATTATTATTTAATTTCGTACTAAGTAAATCGAGCGAATAATATAAGAAAAGAATGAGAAAAAACCAATGTTAGATTAGGAAAGAAATATTTAAAACAGAATTACAGTTTGCATACACGATAATGGCTAGAAAAACTAAGGATATCTGCATATAAATATAAATATTTACAATGGTAATGGTACGTCTTTAAAGCTCCGCGTGGAACACGGTCTGCAAACTGAGTGGTCAAGGCTCTCACATGTTCGCTCTCTCTGCCCGGTCGTCATGCACCATCTCTGATGCGGGACACGATGTGGCAAGCACCCCGCCTTAGACGACCGCCTTGTTCGAGTGAACGCTGGTACTCAATTATCCGCCAGGCATCAGAGAGCACCGGGAATTAAACCCGGGTCCGTTCATATCGCAGACCGCGCCTCAATGACTAGACCACTCCAGTGGTAAATATTTACAATAGAGAATTAAAAAATAAACATAAAGGTCACTTTAGAAAAAACTAACACCGTGGTAGTAGCTACTGACGAGACAGGATAGAATATTTATAAAAGAGAAAAAACTCGAATATTTAAAAAAATAAATATCTAGAAGTTTGGATTCAGATGAATGAAAAACTAAACAATGGAATAAATGAAAGAATACGAGAAAAGGATTTTCAATTTTATAAAATATATGTTTCTAACCAAAGAATCCAATAATTTCATAAACAGCAGTCATAAACAAAAGTTTCATGATTTCTCTTCAGAGATCCGCGGATACATAAAAATGTTATTTACTAATTTTCATCTGGCAAAAAAATTAATTAAAGTACAGTTTATATATTAAATTAAGAGAATGGCTCAGTAGTCATTATATATTACAAACAATAGTTTTCAATTAACTAGAAAAACAAATAAAAATAAAATATTAATATACTGAAATGAGTACACTTCGGGTACAACAAACAATATTTGGAGAAATGCTTTAATATAATACAAATTCGAAATATTGCAATCATGCTAATTTCCGCAAGAAAATTCTACATAGGATACTACATAGGACATACTCGAAAACGAAATCATTCCGGCTCACCAGTTTGGGTTCAGACGGTCGCACTCAACAGCTCACCAACTTATTAGATTAACAGAACTAATTGAGAAGGGGTTTGAAGAAAAGAAGTACACCGCAGCAATCTTCCTAGATTTGGAAAGAGCCTTTGATAAAGTCTGGCTTGAAGAACTCTTGTACAAAATGATAAAGCTACGCATCCTGGCTTATATAATAAAAATTATAAACTCCTTTCTGAACAACAGAACGTTCAGAATAAGAATCAACACAACACTTTCTAACATCAAAACAACAAAATCAGGAGTCCCTCAGGGTAGCCTCTTGGGACCAACCTTATTTAATCTTTATGTACATGAACGACTACAAAACGCAGTAAACGTAAAGTAGTCACACGAAAGTAGAAAGTAAAAATCAATCCTACCAAATCGCAAGCAAAGATGTTTACACTCAAACGTTACCCCCATCTCCCAACAATCAGTCTAAACAACGATGATGTACCATGGAACCCAAAAGATGGTGCAGTAAAGTACCTAGGAGTCCACTTACATACAAAACTCAACTGGGAGACATTCCGAACACCCCTACTTTCAAAAAGATGCTCGAGTCCAACGAGCGTATGATTTCTCGCGTGATAGAAGAGTGTTTAGACATTCCTGCAAACATTTCTTGATGTCACGAGATGTTCAATAAGTTTAAAAATAGAACATCTCTCCATGTCGACAGAATCTTATGTGTTACGAATCCTATGTGAAGGGCAGACTAAAAGGGATATGATTTTTGAACAACGTGAATTTCGAAATTTTTAATACCCCATATATCTACTAAGAAGATACCAAACCTTAAACAAATCATTCAGATTTGTCGATTTTATAAAGGCATATCACTGAATTCATTAAGAGAAACATAATAAGCACTATTATTTGAGATATTTTGAAATGTAAAGAAAATCGACAGATAAATAATTGCCAGAAAGACAACGAACACACTGAAAGATCTGCTCATTAATTAGAAAGGCCCAACAAGGAAAGGAAATCATCCATCCTCCAACAATTCAAATTCAAAGAAATATCTCACTTTCATCGCCAACAAAATCATCTTCCCCTACAATTTTGAAATAACATAAATAAATAAATAAATTGCGTGAACCACAGAGTACCAGACGCTTTAACCTTCAACCGCCTAAACTTCAGGGACTTATTAAAACCAAACTTTGCCGATGCATGTATAACGATCATGCTTGCAAAAAGAAAATAATTGTTCCTAACACTTATTATAACGCCCTTCTTGATTATTATAAAATTCCACTTGCAAAACATAAAGTGACTACGTTCCAGAAGCGTTCAAAACAAATCTTTTACTTTATAATCCAAGCTCGTACACTCGAGCATAAATCAAGCAGCAACTTTAAAACTACTATTAATACAAAACTAAAATTAAAAAGATCATTGCTTATGTTAAATAAATAAATTTGTGAATCTAATTTTTAACATGATTGTAACAATATTCCATCAGACTAATGCGTGCAGATTCTAAAGAGGCGAATAGTTCCTAATACATCCCTGTCCGGAGAGCTTTCAACCCCGGGGAGGCCCTCATAATGGTATGGAGAGGCCATAATAGCTACTTGTGGCAATGGGGCTTGACACCAGCTTGTACCATCTACTTCATCCTGACTTTGCCATCCGGAACTCGTGCTCGGCACGCCGTGACCGCCTAAATTTTCCTCTAGCGTCTAGCGTACGCCAAAATTAGTAAGAAAATTTGTAAATTATATATTTAAATTACCGTTACTTATTTTATTAATATTATTATACAAACACCTACAAAATATTTAAAAGTTGGTAAGCTATTTTTCTACATTAATTTTTTCTTTTTAATAACAAAATGGGTAAAACGTCTATTAACAAATTTTTATTTAAAGTATAATTTTAAATGACCTTTTGAATCTGTTGTGAATATTAAAAATAAAACGGAAATATTTTAAATTCTGTATCACCAGGTAGAATACCAGAATAACAAGAAAATTATCTTTCTGCCTACAAAAACATATTGTTCAATACAATTATATTATTACTTAAAACAGACAAAAAAATGATTATTAGTGCAGCTTTCCAACTACACAAAATAAGCAGAGAAGTGATAATCAGTAACATCAAATATAAGAGTTTGAAAATTTTTGAGAACTTGTTTATTCATTTAGCAACAAATTGGAACAGTACAGATATGTATCGCTTAATATAAAAGCGAAATAAAGAAGAGAATGTGTTCAACAACAAATTTTCAATTACAATAAATACTGAATATATCTCGTTAAACGTTAAATGTTTCTATTCAGCGAAATTTATACAATAAAAATCTAACATTTCTGTCATTTATTTGGCAAAATCAACCTTCACCATATAGCTACGTCTATAGAAGTTAAAATAAAGCGACGTACCTCTTGACACTACAATTTGTAATAGAAGAAATTATAAACTGTATAATAGCTCAAGAGAATGCAAGGTCCTCTTTATACACAAAAAAACTCAGACGAGTTCATTACAGTGATGAAACTAAGTTTTGTATGAATTTACCAAAAACAAAAATTTAAAAAAAACAGTGCGTTAAATACACATACTATTTAAGCAGAAATTACCACCAAGTTCTGGGAAATCATCTCCAATGAGCACAGCATCGATATTACTGGAACTTATCATGGCGATTCTGATCTTCAACTGAAGAGAATCAATGTGTATTACAACGAGGGTTCTGGGGGCAAGGATATGCCCCGGGCCATTTTGGTCGACTTAGAACCGAGCACCATAGACTTTGTTCGATCAGGCCCAACACAGAAGGCGCCGAGCTAGTGGACTGTGTTTTCAATATTGTGCACAAATCCTGCGATTTCCTGCAAGGCTTCCGACTCACGAACTCTTTGGGTGGCGGAACTAGATCTAGAATGGGTACCCTGGTCATTTTAAAACGCATTATAAACACCTATTCGGTTGCACCATCGCCGAAAGTATATGATATGGTAGTTGAACCATACAATGCTACCTTGTCCGTTCACCAACTTGTAAAAAACACAGACGAAATCTACTACATCGATAATTAAGCTTTATATGGCATCTGTTTCAGAACCCTTAAACTCCCTATCCCTACATATGGCAACTTGAATCATCTGGTATTTCTTACCATGTCAGGAGAAACTACATGTCTACGTTTTCTGGTCAGTTGAATGCAGATCTTCGTAAATTAGCAATCAACATGGTTCCTTTCCCTCAACTTTACTTCGTCATATCAGTTATTCTACTGCAATAATGCACTAGCGCATGCAAGGCATATTACTGAACAAATTTGGCCAAAATATTTGTTAAATTATTTTGCATCGTAATGTAAGTAATTTTTCTATTTTTTCTGTTCTCTAAACTCAAAACGTTCTATTATGACTAAATGAAGAAGTGATGCAGAGCGAGGGACAAAAGAAATAACGACGAAAATAGAAGAACTTAAAAACTTTTTTTCACATTCCTTTAAAATAACATTTTTAATGAGTGGACAACATTCTGCAGTCAGAAGATGTGAATATACTTGTATATGTGATGCCTTTATCAAGAGAGATTGGAGTTAGTCTGTATTCGGAGTCTGCTCTCTAAAAACTATGAGTCAAAGAAAAAAATGGTCTTTTGCATGCTCTACTTTATTATTGAATTTGAAGTGAAAGTTTGGAGGGAACGCGTAAATATTTTTTTATACTTTTAAATAAGATACTACACTTATGTATTGAAAACACAATTAAGCAAAATAAAGTGCTAAAGAGAAAAGCATACACTAAAAAATAAGGTCATCCTTAACACGCAAATTATTATTATGGGAGTTAAACCAAGGTAGCTAACGGAAGAAGTTAAGTAAACTAAACAATTTATTTTTTTTAATATTAAAAAACCAAGTTTCAAAAATTTCTTTATGCTAGATATACAGTAGCAATTAAAAAAATGAACTGTCTATTCTTTCACCTAAGAGAAATAGTCACATTTTCTTGTAAGAATCTTGAACTAGACAAAGCTTTATTATTAGAATTTTTGCTTATAGTATAGTCTCAGGTATAACTTAATCATTTTTTATCATACTTAAACTGTATGTCCGATTTAATTAATTAATTTAAATTAAATTGGAGTTAACTGTATAAATATTTAGCTAAATAAACCATAAACAAACAATAAATTATGTAAGTAAAAGTAAAACTATATTATTTACAAAGGAGGTCCACTCATTTTGCCAATTTAGAAAATGACTATGCGATTGCTGGTTGCAAAAGATAAAATGCGCGAGGAAAAAATAGAGAAAAGCCAAACGGAGTCATACTCACCACTTTCCTCGATCTTCTTCGCCTCCGGGCACAGCTTTTTCTTAATAGTACCCCCAATTCCCAACAAATGAATCCTCTAATAGAGAAAACGTGGGATACACACCTGCGTTCTTTACCGGTTAATGGGAAGACCTGGGGGCGACTCGTAGAAACCGTTTTTTCCTTCGGCTATAAACAGAAAGATAACTTTGTTAAAAATACATCCAAAGCGTATGCCAAGTTAGAAGAAAATGCGGTTTTAAAGGGGGGCGGTAGATCCAGTACAGAGCGGGTGAACAAGTCGAGGCGGAACGGAACACTGGCTAAATTTTCAAATGGCGACACACCCGATAACGTACGTATTTTCAAACAGCACCAACAGAGAAAGGTAGAGCCCCAATTTAAACTAAAATGGAATATCTTTGGCTAATTTAAGAAAAGGCACGATTGGGACCCAACAGAAAGAATAATTTTATGTAAAATATTTTATATATGACATTATCCATCTTTTCGAGAGAAAGTCTCATGATTGTGACCACCTTAAGACATCGTTCCTCTATTAATTCCTACAAAAATCACTATAGCCTCCGACAACTACAATTGTGTAACAAATAACACTTCACCCTCTCCCCCAATCATGTAAAACCTAACATAGGCATGGAAGACCAATATTTGATATACAATATATTAATTATTGTACATCTATTAATAGTCAAAAAATTTTAAAGAAAATGAGTTTACATTATAGCGATGCGTAAAAATTTGCACGCATACACTTTTTCACTGTATAATCTACTTTACATTTGACAGAAAGTATGCAAAGACAACTGATATGAAATGTGGCGTGGCTGAGCTCTAAGCGTACGTTTGGTTGCCTATCTTCAGGATCGTTTTGAATATCTTACTTTCGTAAAATAACCGCACCGACTTGCCCCACTGTTATCATTTGTAAGTAAATTGTTCTGCGTTCCCACCTTGCAAAAATAGGAAGGGTGAAAAATTGTAGGATGCCAAAAATACCTTTTTGCGCGCAGCCCCTCGTACTATAATAATTTAAAAAATGCGTAATGTTAGAGCTTCTGATAGGCAAAATCGTCTTGTTCACAAAACGATTATATATACACATCATCAATCTTTTGTATAGTTTCCAATAATTTTAAGTGAATATAAAAATACGAGGTCTATCAAATACCGAGTTCGTTAATAAAATAAGATAACGAGTGCGATTCAGCTTGGCAACCGATGAGATTAAACTGTAAGGCGGTTGCGTGAATTAATACAATTGCACTCGCCGGGTCAACTGATAATTATACGCATATAAGTGAGCACATGTACTATATGATTGTCGCTTTTCCAATGACCAAACAAAGCAGCAAATCAGCATCAATTTATGTGCGAAGCTGGAAAAACAATGTGGGTAATTCAGACGATTTCGGAAATAATATACGAAAGCGTAGTACAAGCGACCCAAAGATGGTCAGAAATCTGTTGAAAATGGTTCATGTTCTCAAAGACCAGCGACGAACAGAACACCGGAAGATTTGGGACATATATGGGGTTACAATTAACAAGGATGTCAACCTACGAACTGGACTATCAGCTGAAAATTCTAAAAACGGGCGCTTCTAAAATTTTGACAAACATTTATGGGCTAAAACGATTGTAACCAAAGAAAATAGTGAACACATAGCTTCATATGCTCAGTTAAAGACCATTACCCTAAAAAAAGAGTTTATGAAATGTCTTGTGAAGGCTCCGATAGAATCTATGTGGGCTAAAGTAACAGACAACTATCAAGCCACATATACGAACATTCTGTGGCCTTACAAATAGGCAACAATTCTTTGACACTTGTCAAACGCAATAAAAAAATCGGATATAACATTAATTTTTCCAAATCAAAAAGAATGGCTTCCAATTCTAATTCTACCAACAGAATCATTTGCAAGACAATTGATATAGAAAAACATCCCCAAGACCTCATTACTCAAGACCCCAAGTAATGAACTAATTCTAATCTCTCTTGATAATGACATCAATATGCGTGCCGAATTTTTCAAAAATCGGAGCGGTTCAACCCAGAAATCTTCAGAAAACTTTTAAAAATAATTTCTTGAGCATTAGCTAGATTTCTCGACAAAATTATTTTTACTGCCACAATATTCTTGGTCTATAAACTGCAGTAGCGCGATTCATTTTCCCTATAAGATGTTGCTATTGATATCAAATACTGTGATCTGTCTATATCTTGTCTCTCTTCTGGTAGTACACTACGAATTAGATTATTTGCGAGACAGCACTGCAACCTACCAAACAATTTATAAACTAAGGGTGCTCGTCACAAAATTAAACATTTCAGCGAATATTTTCCAGTGATAAAACCTTCTGACTCAATCAGTGCTCCAATTTCAACAAAATTAGTAGCAAATGGCTACAAAAGCATACAAAAATAAGGAAACATTCCGTGCTTATGTCTGTTTTCGAAAAATCCCGCAACAAGCGGAAAGGAAGCAGCCCGGAAAACAACGAATCAGCAAACCCACTGTTTTGGAAAAGCCGGGTTCCCCGCCGCTTTACGACGTCTTGGTCTATTTTGGTCGCAGCGGGGCGGCCGCTCCGACGACAGTTTCATTTGCGACTATGAAAGATCGCGGCCACATACGAATGATAATAGTCTGTCAGAACGGGAATAACGAGCCCGTGAATTACGGCATTAGGAGTGCTTTAAGAGACATACAAGGCAAATATCGAGTTTCTGCGTGGTGCTCCTCGGGCACTAAATCAGCAGCTGCGGCTAACGAAGGAAATTTTCCACTCTTATTTTTGCCAGACGCTTTTTAGTCTTTACGACTTCCTTCATAACACCCACTCTTATAATTTGTCTGTTTTGACTCGGCGTCCGCCGGCTTTCAGTTTACGAGCACGCAGTCACATCACGACGCACCGCTGACTCGCCAGGATGGCACTTGTTTTTTTTTTGCTATAATTAGACGGACGTGTAATATAAGAGCAGAAAGAAGACCCATGACCTACTACATTGAAGAAAAATTGTAAGGGCTAATAACATTGTCATCACTACATACTTATCATAAGGTATTTAGAAGTTTCTTTCATAAATATTTTTACACATAATCATAAGGGTTGTTTATTTAAATAAAAAATCTATTAATCAACATTTATTTTTTATTTAGTTTTTTAAAATAAAAATTTCAATTCACTTGTTTGATAAAGTAAAAAATAATAAAATATTTACCGACAAAAAATCAACATCAAAAAGAAAACATGAATATTTTTTCTCAGCCTTTGAAGCCCACTCAAGACGTAGGTCTTTCCTTGAATTTTGCGTCTTTGCAATCCAATTGGGGGATTTGTCATTAAATGACACGCTTGCCGGGCGGGTTGGCGAGTAGATAGGGTAGAATGTACTTCACGACCGTCAAAGATGTTTATATGACGACTATTGCCGGGGTTCGAACCTGGGGCCGCCGCGCGCCAGTTTGGCAGGTCGAGGCCTTTACCTCACGGCTGTCGTGCTCTCTATTATGAATATAATTGACGTAAAATTACAAAAAATTGAATGGGATAGAAAAAGATGGCTGTATTTTAATAACTTCTCTTAAATCCACCTATATATTTAAACAGAAAGTAAATAAAGACAGCTGATATATGAAATGTGGCGTAGCTGAGCTCTGACCAAACGTTTCGTTACCTATCTTTAGAATTATTTTGCATATCTCACTTTCATAAGGTCATCGCACCAATTTATCCTACTGTTATCATTTGTAAATAAATTATTCCACGTTCCTACCTTGTAAAGATTTGAGGGAAGGCGGGTGATGCCTAAGATGCCAAAAATATCTTTTATATCCCCTGATATAAATGATCATAGTAAATGTTAGGCGCCCACTTTTAAAAATAAGATAAAGATTTGTTTATACTGAAGTATTTTGTTATATGTTAACAGACAGTAGTGCCTACCATCAACCAGTACATTTTCTTGTATTTTATATCAAGTTCTTCTCTTTTCTTTTTCACATGGGCTTTCCCGCGAAGTCTTGCGTCTCATATAATGACTACATATTTTTCTGAATTGGCATAAGCAATCTGGGCATATTTATGTTAACTGAAATTTGTTGTTTCTCTATTTGTAATATTTACATGTACCGATTAGCTTTCGTTCAGTTTGATTTACCATCTTTCGGTCCAATTACTGATATGGTCGATTGATATTTTCAATTTACTTGCAGCCTCTTCGTGATCTTTGCCTACCACTAGGATAGCAGTATTGTATGCAAAAGTAGATATTGTATCTTGCTCTAATTGTGGTGTGCCACTGGTGTAGATCGGGTACAAGATAGGCCCTAAGACGCTTCCTTATGGCACTCCTGCTCTGATTTCTTATAATTCTGTATATACTTTATCTTGATTTACTCAAAAATATCTGTACGAAATATAAAATAAAAAGAACTATTAAACAAATTTAATTAAATGGTATTTAAATAATTCAAATACATATTAAAATTAAAGTTTTCATAAAAATATACTAAGTGTAATGACAATGAATCTACAAAAAAAAACTATCAAAATACATAACCATAGGATAATCCAAACCAGACTTCAAGAAGCTTTTCCTGAATAAAAACAAGATACTGGAACAGGTCTATTTTTATTGCTGTCATTGTAAAGTACATACTTAGCAGTTAACTTATGAAATATGATATCGGATAAATGTCCTTTACAGACTCCGCTGATATGCGACCATTCTTTTAGCGATGTTTTCTATAATGGTTTTCAATCAATGCGATTCTATTTCAGCAATTACACGTCTGATGTTCTTACTTTTGGAGTTGCAGAAAATTTTTTAAAATAAACCCGTTCGTTCAAATAACCTCAGAGAAAAAGTCTTGTGGAATTAGATGGCAAGACCACGGTGGTCAATCGATGTGACCTCTCTGTGAGGTAACACGACCAAGACATCTGATTTGAGTAAAAGTAAATATTTTACGTGCTGTCTGGCATGTGGCTCCAGCTTGTTAAAACCACATAACATAAAAGTTAAAATCGTTGGTTTCGTTGAAAAAAGAAGTTCAGCATCTTCTGATACCACACACCACTGCCATCTACGTTCTCAAAAAAGTACGGGCCAATAATTTCTCAGTGCATTTTTGTGGATTATTAATTTTTCTTACTCATTTAGAGAAAAGTGAACTTCATCGCTTAATGTGAGTTTTTGCAAAGGATCGGTAGCTATGTTCTCTGTAATTCAATTCACAAATGAACGGCGTTTCTGGTGGGCTTTGATAGACTTTGCCACGTGTTTAAATACCAATTGTACAAATACAAAATCCAAACGTTCAAAAAACGCGAACGTCGCATTTCAAATCCTAAGTTGATATAGATAAAAATTAAATAAAAAAATAAAATTAATATATAAAACTCTTTAAAATTCATTTAAAATTAGAGATCAAAATAATAAAAAGAAAGCGATAATTATAGCTTAAAAATCTAAATTTTACTTGAAATTACACATTTTAAAAGAGAACAATGTACTAAAGACGTAATATCAGCCAACAGGACGCCAGGACAGTTTTTATGGCTACACAAAAGCTAATCAACTCAAACCTTCGAGCAGCATCGAAAGCAACAGACAAATCGACCCATCTACACTAAAATTAAATTTCACGAATGACAGTAATAAAGCAGGCATTCTTAGAGGTTTACGCATATTCACAATTAAATTTCTAACACCTGTGTAAAAGAAAAGGAATTTAATCAAATTCAGCCGCGAATTATCTTACAAGACTTGAATTCCAACTCGCGCTTGTTCATTATTAGACACCTGGCATGTCAATGTCAGAAAACATTTTATTTTACACATAATTCCGGAAATGCTATTCTATCAAGGGCAAACCATTCCATTCCTGGCATTCTCTAGAAATGAATGACTGTTCCAAAGAATATTCTAAGATGATAATTTACGGAACAAAAATGGAAACGTTTAATTTGTTGGAATAACAGAAAACCGTGCCTCTAAAAAGAAATACAGCATTTACGGCGTTCCTCGAATATATAGTGTCACGTGATGTCACATCGGATAACATTGCGGAACACAGAGAAAGGAGCAAACCAATTGTACAATACTGCGAGTACAAATGTGGATAAAGCGGAGAACAATTGAAGCAGACGATCATGGACAACGACAGACGATGTGGAAGAAGTGACACCTACGGACATCTGTATGAGATTAACACCGTGTGAGGGAACGCCACACCAAGTTGCAAAACTGTGTTTCGCTAAGTTCAAGGATTGTGCTGAAAAGGCAAAAGCAGCGATCAACGGAAGAATGCTTTCAAGCCACACATTAGCTAACGTTTGTCCGACTTGGTAATAGCAAACAGGCGAATCGCATTCAATGCACTGGTGGACGCGGAACTTTGAATACCATCATTTACAAGAACTTTTCACGGGCAGTTGCTGCAGTTTAGCAGCGTATATCTGAAGACGTTTTTTAAGTATCTGATTACAGTGAACAAATCATGATTTTATCACAAGCTACGGAAAAGAAACGTCATTTGGCGTCTATTGAATGACAGCACGCGAAATAAGCCTCAGACAAGTTTGCTTATTCCAAAATAATTCCAATAAACAATTAAACAACGATATAGCCTTTCGCCAACGCGAATGTATATATATATTTAAACAACTTAGTTCACGGGATGAACCGCGTCTATTTTGGGTAAATTCTCGACGTTTCGGCGTCGGCTTTGATGCCATTTTCAAGAGGTTAGCTCTTCACTCGGGGTCTCAATCTGCCTGCTCCCCAAGGAGAGCTATGAGTCTTTGAATAAGACTTACCTTTCGTGTGACCTGCTTGACCTTTTATAGGGTTGGAAGTGAAAGTTTGTTTGGCTGGAGATGAGTTGGGTTGGGGAAAGTTTGTAGGTTTAAGGGTGTTGCGTAATTGGCGGTGCGGAGCAATAAGGGACTTCCACATGACAGGCAAACCCTGGCTGTCATTTCTTGTATTGAGGCACTGTGGGCGTTTTTCTATTTCAATTGTCTCACGTACTATTCTGCTGGTAAAATGGGAAATGGGGGCAATGGTTTTAGCCCCAGAGAAATTAATTTTGTGGCGTGGTTCTTTGCTGTGTTTGGCAAGTGCCGAACCATTATCGCCTTTCCGTATGGCCAGAGAATGCTCGTATATTCGGCTGGATATTTGTCGATTTGTTTGACCTATGTAGGTTCTTTGGCAGTCTACACAAGGTATTTCATACACTCCTTGGGATTCATTGGGGCAGTGATGCTTTGCTGAGCGAATAAGCCCAGATATTTGGTTATTGGTCGTAAAGACCGTGCGGATATTTTGCCGCATTAGTATGCGGCTTGTTCTATCGGTGATGCCTCTGATGTAAGGTAGGAATGCTTTTTGTTGGTCAGAAGGATTTTGGGATTGAGTGTTAGTGTTTTTATTTAGTGTATTATTTTGAAACGTACTCTGTAAAAGCATGTTATTGTGTCTGAAAAATGGATTATTGACATTCAACATTTGTTGACTGCAATAAAAAAAAAGGAAAACACATTTGCAATATAACAGGAGAAAAAAGATCATAAATTTGCTCACGACTCGTTTTAAGAAAAAATAATGATATCTACCGAATTTAAGAGTGCCGCTTAGAAGTATTTAGACAGTATACTTTTCATAAATCAGTATCTGGTATCTCAGGTATTAAAAAAACATTTGTTTTTTCTGTTAATTATTTTTTAATGTTTAAATAATAGTTGTAAAAGAGGAGACTTAAAAACTATTTCAACGCTTAAACACAAAACTCATTGAAGTGACCGCTGTTTTTTACGATAACTGCTTTACATAGTTGATTATATATGTTACGCAGTTTTTCTGGCATAATTTTTTCTACTCCTCCTACAGTTTTCCGAAATATTTTATTATTAACATTTTGCCCATGCTTAAAGATCGGGGGGATTAATGCCCAGGAAATTTCAGAAGTCAAAACTTAATATTAAGCTTTCCTTCTGTCTGATTTTGCGATTGTATGTTTTGATATACGTTTAACATCGTTGTCTTGTTGGAAAAGGAATCTATCACAAACAATTATTGTTTCAGAAAATATAACTTATTGATCCAATATGCTTTTGTACTCTTTATTGTTTGAATTTTTATTTGATTGTAGCGATGTCTCACAAGTAAAATAACCCTATATCATTACTAACACACCACCTTGTTTAACTGAGACAATTACGCGTCATCTGACATCTGCTTTGGTTAAAAACACATCTTTTGTACGGAAGGTTTCAAATTTGGATCCGTAGCTCCAAAGAAAATTTCTTCAGCCCACGATTTATTTAAGGCCTTTTCTTTTTATTAGCCGAAAACGCGTGTTCGAGCAGCTATTCTTCTATACAATTCAACTTCATATAATCTTCTTTTCACAGTGGAAACACTAATTATCTTTTGCCGGCTGTCGATCCGACATTAAACATAGATGCCCTTTGCTAGTTCTTACTATTCCTGATCTGCTCTATTTGTTGCTCTTCTCAGACAACTGGTCAATTTTTTGTTTTTGGCATTGCCATAGTTCAATTTTTTCGATACTATCCATTGTTTTGCTAGATATTTTTAAATTTCATAAATTTAGCGGTTACTTTGTCCCATTTTAAAGCATACAATTATCATGTACTACGGTTCTAACGAAAATTTGCGAAAACAATTTTGGTTCTGTATAACTCTAAACTACTCTTTGACCCACCTTTGTAGGTGTCTGGTGAAAGGCAAATGCTTCTCTGTTCGGGAACCCAACGCGTGGGCGAGTTCCAATGTCGCTGAAAACCCGTGGGTGTATGTGATGTAGTATTTAAGATTGCATGTCATTAGGCATCGTTAATTGGTATCGTCACGTAAACTTATCAAATTTGATAATCAAAAAATGCTTAAAACCAAAAGACACTTCCTCTAATACGTTATTTTCAGTACCACGTGGTCTACTAGAAAAATTTGTTATTATTACTATTTCCTATATTTCGAGGATTCCACTTGTCTCTTTAGTAGTCGAGAGTATGCTACAAAGCACTTTTCAAACAAATTAATAAATTAAATAATTAACAATAAAAAAATAATATGTCGTATACGACAACACACCGACTGAAGTGCCCAGTTGCTTTCTCAAAATCAGCGTTGCAAGCATGCGTAAACACGTAGGTATCGATCGCTTTTTTCATTTTGTAGGAATTGTGTCATGGCGTACCATATTTATTACCTTTTAAGTTTATAAAATGTATAACCGTAAACTCTCGTGATACAATTTTAACTCAAAGTGAATTTATGGATTGATTGAAGAGAAGAAGCTGAACTAAACGAGTTTTCGTTTGATGAAGACCCAGATTCAGAAACAGACCATGAATCTTCAGCTAAAGAAAGGTCAAGTTTGGAAGTAGTGTGAAAACTCTAAACAAATACACGGAAAAAGTAAAGTTATTTACAGAAAAAACGTGTTTAAATGGTATCAATACTCATCTCATTCCAAATAAACTTGTAATATAGGGTGTGCTTGGACCAACATTAAATGCAAAAATGTCAAAAGGGAATTAAAAGTGTAGGAGAGATAAACAGACAATTGCAAAAATATAAATTTGCAACGTTCGTGCCGCATATAGATGATAAATTTATGTTTGCTATATTTGAGTAGGGTTTTTAAATTTCTTGAGTTGTGCAATTTGATTTTTGATCAAAATATTCTGGGATTTCTATATATATAATATATATATATATAATATTTTTTTAATAAGCTATTTCAATTTACAAAAAAGTAGTATTTAGTAAATATATTCAAGAATACATGGAAGACTCCTCATCCAGGGACGAGACTCGTATGTTCACCACGTTGATGGACTGCATTCAGTTAAACCAAGTTAAAGAGCTACTGTTATTTTATTCTTTTCGTTGGTACTGGATCTAAAAAATGTTGGACAATTTTCATGTCGAGCTAGCTTTTTACAGAAATTTTTGTCATATTTTCATATTTCCTTTTCCACAAATGGTATTCGTGATTGAGCTCTCTGTATAAGGTTCATTCTTGTTTTCTTAGACCATTCCCAGAGTAAGATTGTGTCTGCCTAGATAAGTTTTAATATTAACTTATATAAAACAGGACTTTATTTTTAAGGGACACTTTGGATTCCGGCCCAAGGAGCCAATACGTTTATTAAAACTTTAAGTTAATTTGTCTCCACTTCGCTTTCAGAATTGATACCAGTTAGTCGTTAATCAAGATGAAGTCCAAGATGAATTGTTTCAGAATTTACGAGTATTGGATTTCTCTTTGCTGTAACGGGTGGACACGCGACAATTCTTATTGTGAATGTTACTTGCGTAGTTTTAGTTTCGTTAATTTTGATTCTCTATTTCGCTCAAATTATTGAGGTGTACTTGAAGGAATTTTAAAATTACAACAGCATCATTGTGAGAAGAAATTATTGTAGCGTTATGGGCGAATGTAGTCATATTGATGGTTTCGAGAAGCTCAGAAGTATAGAGAAGATATAAAAAGCACTTTTATTGGATGACGTAAAGACGAGAAACGATAACGACTTTAATTGTCTAAAAATGCCCCAATGCAAAGGTTTTTCTTTGAGACTTTTCGATTTGACTTTTCAATGAACCTGTTGAATAGTAGAGTGATTTTCGTGGAAGCCAAATTGTTTATATATTATAATTGACAATTTTATTTGTCTTGAAATTTTTTCTAACAATTTGCTTGGTAATGGTAAGATACATAGGTCTCTAAGATTGTGTTAATTGCGATGCTTTACCTAATTAGGTATCATTATCATTTATATTGTATTGTAAAATACTCTAGACTTAGTATCCAATGAAATATGGTAGTTAGCAACCTTCTTAATTTCTTAGTAATTATAAATAATGAAAAGATTCAAATTTTTGATAAACTGCATCCGCTTTAATGATAAAACGATTAGGGTTGAGAAGCAAACAATGCATAAGTTTACAGCAATTCAAGATTATTAGGATGAAGATATTAAAAACTGGCGTACTTCTTATAGTCTTAGTAAACACACTACTGTAGATATTCCAGCAAACCAGACAAATACAGAATCAAGATCGTCTTTGTGATTTTGATACTAGTCACAGGGTTGATGAAATTCCATATAATGAAAAAAAATAACTAGAATTTTTATTCATTACCAACCTATCATTGTGTGAAATAATTTATCGAACAAATAAGAATGCAACTCTCTCTTCATGGCGCTACAGTCCCATATGGACCTGGGCCTCCCGTATTTTTTGCCTCCAATCTTCCCTGTTTTGTGCACTAATCCTCCAGTTTTGGATGTCAAGTATTTGCTGTGCATCCTCTTCTATGTTATCGGACCATCTTTGTCTTGGACGGCCCCTACCTCTTCTGCCTTCAATTCGCCCTTGGAATATTCTCTTTGGTATTCTTTGTGCTTCCATTCGTTCTACATGTCCTGCCCATTTCAGTCTTAGTAGTTTTGCAAATTCTACTATATTTGCCTCCTTATGTAGTTGTCTCAGTTCAAAATTGTACCTTATTCTTAATATTCGCCTTTCAAAACGCAATAGTGTTTCTTCTGCTTCTTTGGTCATTGTCCATAACTGACATCCATATGTGACTACCGGTCTGATCATACTTTTATAAATCTTTAATTTTGTTGCTCTTGTTATGTATGATGCTTTAAAGATTGATGTTAATGAGAAATATGTTCTATTCCCTGCTGTTACGCGTAGTTGAATTTCTTGTATTATCTTGTTTTCACTATTTATTTGGGTTCCCAGGTATTTGAACTGCTGTACCACTTCAAAATTTTTGTCCTCTATTGTATAGTTTTGACCTAATCTTCTTGGGGTTTTACTGCTAGCATTTTTGTCTTCTGTTCGTTGATCTTCAGTCCCACCTTTTGTGCTTGTGTTTCTATATTTCTGTATATGTCCTTGACTTCTTTCCGATCTTGCTACCAGGTTGATATCGTCCGCATATCCGATCACTTGGTGTGACTTGTTAATGATGGTGCTGCCAGTGTTGCCTGTAGCTTCTCTAATTACTTTTTCCAGTACTAGGTTAAACAGTATTGGTGCAAGTCCATCTCCTTGTCTTACCCTTTAGATGTTGTAAACATCGGGGAGATTCTATTCTGTATCCTTACCGCAGCTCTAGAGTTTTCCATTGTCATTCTTGTTAAGCTAATTAATTTATTCGGGATGCCTAATTCTTCCATGATGTTGTACAAGCTGTTTCGATCTATGCTATCATATGCCTCCTCAAAGTCAATGAATAGTTGAAATATTGGTATGTTATACTCCCATGCTTTTTCCAGTATTTGTCTTGTTGTGAAAATTTGGTCCACTGTAGATCTCCCTGTCGGAAGCCGGCTTGGTATTCTCCAATTATGTCATTTCCATATACCATTATTTTTGTTGTAATATATTTGTGAAAATTTTGTATGTAACACACAGTAAGAATATACCTCGGTAGTTATTACACTTGTGTTTATCTCCTTCTTGTATATCGGACAGATAATTGCTGTGTTCCATTTTCTGGCATTTCTTCTTTATTCCATATGAGGTTGATTAGCTCTTGAATTTCTTTGATTAGTGCGTCTCCCCCGTACTTTATTAACTCGATTGGTATGCCATCGATTCCCGGTGCTTTGTCATTTTTCATTCTTTGTATGGCGGCCGCTACTTCTATTGTGGGCTCTTTAATTTCCGGTTGTACGGTATCTCTTGTTATCTTTGGTATTCTATCGTTTCGTTCCTCTTGTGTTAACAGCTCTGCGAAGTGTTGTCTCCATTGTTCTATTACTTCATTTTCTTGTGTTATATATTTTCCTTCTTTGTTTTTGCACATTGAGGGTCTGGGGTGGAAATCTTGTTTGGTGTTTCTGATGATATTGTACATTTTTTTAACCTCTTTTGCTTCTCTTGACTGTTCTATTTCATCTATTTGTTTATCGAGGAAATCTCCTTTCTTTCTTCTCATCAGTTTCTTTACTTCTCCTCTTAGCTTTCCGTATTCTTCGGTTTTCCGCCTGGTGGGCCTCTGTAGCAGTTTCTTTTTGCTTCATTTCTTTTATCTATTGCCTTTTCACATTCTGTGTCCCACCATGTTGTTCTTGGTTTCTTTTGTATGTATCCTATGTTCTCTTCCGCCGTAGCGACAATAATATTTTCTATTTGCTTCCATTTTTCTTCTACTGACTCTATCGGTTCCACGCTTACTTGGTTTCGTTTTTCTTTAATGCTCTTCCATTTTCTGTTGGTATTTCGTTCTGTAGCTTTCATCCTTTATTTTATGTACATTGTTTTTCTTATTCCTCTGCGTGGGTATAGCTCGAGCGTTATCTATTTTGCCCCTGAACACTGTCTTAACTAGCATGTGATCAGATTCACTCATCGCTCCTCTCATTGTTCTTATGTCTATACAGCTGGATTGATGCCTGTTTGATATTAAGACATGATCAATTTGGTTGACTGTCCTTCCGTCTGGTGATATCCACGTGCCCTTATGTATCTGTTTATGTGGGAAGGTTGTACTTTTAATTGTCAGTCCCTTGGCTGTCGCGAACTCTATAAGTCTTTCCCCATTGTTATTTGATTCCTCGTGTAGGCTATGTTTGCCTATGGTGGGGAAATATACTTCTTCCTTGCCAACCTTGGCATTTAGATCTCCAATAACTATATGTATATCATTGCTGGGTGTTTTCTGCATTTCTCTATCTAGTGTCGCATAGAATTGCTCCTTTGTGTTATCTTCTTTCTTCTGTTGGCGCGTGTACCGAGAACATAGATATGTTGTTAAATTTCATTTTAATTCGTATGTATGATATTCTTTCATTGACTGGTGTGAACTGTAGTATTTTGTTTTTGACTCGTGGCCCTACTATAAATCCTGTTCCTAATTCATGTGTATCCTCTGCCCCGCTGTAATATATTTGGTGTCCTGATTTAGTCAAACTTCCACACCCCAACCACCTTATTTCTTGTAGGGCTGTTATGTCCATTTGATATTTGATTATTTCTTTCATAGTCGTTTCAAGAGCGCCTATTTGATATAACGTTCTTACGTTCCATGTTCCGATAATCATGTCCTTTTCTCGCCGTTTTCGTCTTCTTGACATCCGTCCGTAGTTCCGATGCTCAATATGGGTCTTCACAACATTGCTTTTTACAGGATAGGTGTTAACCCTACGCCCAACCCTCCTCCTTTATCCGGGCTTGGGACCGGCAACAGTACTTACTGGGCTACTCAATTCACCCAGCAGTTACTGCAGGCGGAGTTATAAGAATGCAACAATGGATAATTAATTTGTATCCTGCGGATTGATATTAAACTTGAAAAAGATCCTACTGTGGTCGGAACAATGAAGAAAAATAATATCGACTTTCTGCAGAAAAAACAACTAGTGCAAATTTTGGCCCCAAAAAGCAAAAAAGTCATATTATTGTCATCCGTTCATACTATCGCAATTATCGATGAAAAGTCACATAAGCCAGAGTTAATGCTATTTTATAACTCAATAAGAGGAAGAGCCGGCAAATTTGCCATATTTATGTTGTAGCTCCTTAAACCAGAAAATGGGTTTTGAGAGATTTTTGCATAATATTAGGTGGAGCTGGAATAAATTCATATGTGGTGTTCGGTGCTAATAAAGTTAGAATTTTAAATATAAAGATAGTACTAGAAGCAGGTTCTTCAAAATTTAAGAAAAAAACGATGCACAGATTTGTTTCGTTCTATCCAAACTTTGATTGTATCTGTACTGAATAAACAAGGACAAACATGCTAAGATAATCTAAAAGAGCCCCCAACTATCCATAAATGCTGAGAATTTATGCCGTTTATGATACCACATAATCATTTATGCACTAAATTTTAACGTTGCCTTTTTAGGATTGTAGACAATTTCATTTATAGTTAAAGGAGTGTCTTGAAATATTTGAACAGTAATGAATATGCTATATATAACCATTTAAAAACAAGTAGGTTTTTTCATTCAGAAAAATTTAAGCTAAAACTATTTTTTCTTAACAATAGTTTTTAAGTCACCAATTTACTTGATTTCTCACATGCTATTCATAGAAGAATAAATATATCGGAAAGCTTTGAAAAATCAAATTTAAGATCTAACTCGCTCTCTGACGATGTTTGCTTTGTTTCTGAAACAAAAGGAAATATGAAGACAGAGATTTCAATCGAATGAGAAAGTGGTCAAGGCTATAAACGGTTGAGGACATCAAAAAAGTGACAAAAAGCAAAATAGCAAATATTTCATTTTTAACGTCATTTATCCAGTGATTGTGTTGTAGCTAAACAAAAAAAAAAATATGATAAAAAATATGACAACAATTTGGTTTTGGCTTGCCATTATTAAAAATTAAATAAAATCTTATATAATATAAAATGGGGTTAATTTATTAAATAATAAGTATCTAAGATATGCCTATTGTTATACTTTATACTAAAAACTGATGATAAACTACCAAAACGCTAAAATGCAAATAAAATCATTAGAGATTGCAAAAGCTCAAAAATAGTACCAAAAGTAATTGTTATCAGTAATGTAGAGCAATATGTTGGGTTCCAATTCACTTTAACATTTGTTTATACTCTTAAACTCTGTACCACACCCGACTGTTGGTTCTAATCGCCCAAGAGAGCTGTGCGAAAACGGCCGAGCCACCCCATCCGCAACCGGCCCGATGCTATACCTGAGCCTTCAAGAAACATTAATCCACCGTCAGATTTATTTATAATCAGATAAGGCGGCCGTAAAGATAATACGAGCTCGACGAGGAAACGCTCACTGGCCCATCTCGGCGGCCAAAGGTGTGAACGTTACTATTTTGATCGGAATTCCGATAAAACGCATTTCGGCCCCGCGCGGCCGGGTGAATACCCCTGCCGGAGGGCCATTGTTGCGCTGAAAGGCTCCTAATGTCCTTCCTGTTTGTCCAGTCCGAATTTACCTAGAGCGCTCCGAAGGCGCAGGGTGGAAGGCCGCAGATAAAGAGCCCGGCCGAGCGCGGCCGGCGCGGCCTTCCGTGCTTTCAACCCTTTCAGGCGGATCTGGTGTCATTATTTCCGGAAAGTGCCAGCCCGATGTCACACCACCTATAAATATGAGGTGCAGCGTGACAGTGCAGTGGGAATGCGGCCTGAGAATATTATATCTTAATAAGTCATGGCGAGCCGCGCTGGAAAACAAAACCGAAAAGCCGAGGACGCGCTCGTTTTGATCGTTTTTGCGCCGTTTTGAAATCCTTAACAAATAAAATCTGACGTGGTTTTATAAATGCAGAAGAGCCGTTTATTCGAGAGTAAAGAAACATAAGAAGAACTTTGAACTTCAATTAAGTCAGTTTTGATTACTCTAAAACATTTTTCTTGTACAACTGCTTTCAGTTACTAACGATGTGTTGTATAGTTTTCTGCACAATTGACCGACCAGTTATTTGGCATTTGAAAAATACAGCGCCATTACTATATCCTTTGTCTTTAAAATATAATCACGAATAATTATATTACTCTTATACCGTTCAGAATACTTTCGGGGTATTTAATCTCAAATATTTTTTTACTCCAGAACACTTATCTGACATGGGAATTTTTATATATAATACATTGTGCAATACATGAGAAATGTTTATAACCTCCACAATTACACTGCATATTTTACGGGTATTTTCTGGTATGCTATCCGTTTTTGAACGTTCAAAGCATTGTTCGTCACTTGCAAGAGCTGCCGCCCAAGGCCTCGTTTAATCAAAGCACCCCCTTTGAGATAAAAAAAAATTGAATTAAACATTTAAGATTAAATAAATTATACTAATTTTTTGTACCTATAGGTGTATAAACAAGTTCTCAGCT
The DNA here is from genome assembly GCA_036346155.1 of Sinelater perroti. NCBI lineage: Eukaryota > Metazoa > Arthropoda > Insecta > Coleoptera > Elateridae > Sinelater > Sinelater perroti. Next base: position 3,917,381 of record JARFIY010000046.1, on the reverse strand, counting down.
TTTTTCTGCAAAATTAAAGTTTTATTTAAAAACAAACAAAAAAAGCTTAAGCATCAAAGTATTCTCCGTTGGCATCGATGACCTTTTTCCATCTTTCGGGTAGCTTGCGAATTCCCTGATGATAGAAGCTCACCGGCTTCGAGACGATAAAGTTATCGATGCATTTTCGGACTTCTTCTTCTGTTTTGAAATGCCTATCAGCCAAGTGATGCTGTAACGATCGGAATAAATGATAATCGGAAGGGGCCATGTCTGGGCTATACGCCGCATGTGGGAGAAGTTCCCAGCCTAACGCGTCTGCAGCTCATCCGTGTCAAATGTTTGAGGGCGTACAACGCGTGATTGATCTTCAAGACTAAACCCTTCTCCGCAAAATCTTTGGTACCACTTTTTGCACGTTGCATGACTTACAGCATTCTCACCATATGCAGCACAAATCATTTCGGTGGCTTCAGCAGCATTTTTCTTAAGATGAAACGCGAAGTGGATAGAAAATCGAATATGCTCTTTTGTACACTCGTGAACACCGCTGATTATTGAGGTTATGTGCATCAATGTTTCGAAAGACCAAATGTCATTTCTTTAAAACCGCAAGAGGGCGGACTACTACGTTACATGTAAACGGTGATTTGCGTCCTGTGATATCTAAAGCTGGGAACTTATTTATACACCTAATAGATAAATTGTAAACCTTTGGTTGGCAACAATATTGGATTTAAATAAATAACAAATATCAATACTTGAAAATATACTTTGTCATTTGTCCATTATGCAAATAATGTGGCAACATAGGAATTATAGTGCAACTTTAGCTCCTCTAAAGCGTGTTAGCTTAGCGTAATTCTCACAGATTGATTTTTGATGTATAGTGCAGTATAGTTGTATATTAAATATTCATAGCTTCTGTGAAATGCATTGTTCAGGGCTTCATTTCTTCACTTGTAAGTATCGACAAAGTTTATTAAACACTGAATAAATATAAATCAAATCACTCTCAGAAAATCGTTTGTCGTTCTATAAATTCAATCATTTTTTGCATTTCTTCGAAATGAGTCATAATAAAATAACTTGATAGCGTTTATTTGAGGTAAGCAGCAAGCACCAGTAAGCAGTGTAAGCTACATGCTTGCCTACTTGACAACGACAACTAAGCTAATATGATGGTTACTTGTTTTTAGGGTTCTTTATTTCTTTTCAGATTAAATAAATAAAGGGTGGTCCAACCATAACGCACGATGTTAATTGTGAGTCACACCTTAACGTCAAGTTTTTTGCCCAACTTAATTTGACATTTCTTTGTTTCAGTGTTTGACAAATTCAACCATGGAGAGGTACACAATTGAGCAGCGCGTTAAGATTGGTGAAGCCTTTTATGAAAATGGGCGTTCAAATCAAAATGCATTTCGTGCACTTCGTGATTTTTTTGGTCAGCATAATCGACCAAATGTGTCCACAATTGGGAGAATTGTGCGCAAATTTCATCAAACCGGGTCTGTAGGAAATGTGAAAACACCTGTGCATGCTCGCCCAGTTCGTTCTGCGGAAAACATTGCTGTTGTTCGCGATAGTGTGGCAGAAGAGCCGTCAACCTCGACTCGTCGTCGTGCCCAACAATTGAACATATCACGAACATCACTGATGCGAATTTTGAATAAAGATTTGAATTTACACGCTTACACGGTTCAATTGACTCAAGAGCTGAAGCCTACTGACCATTTCAACCGTCGTCAATACGCCGAATGGTTGGTTGAACAGACAGAAGTGAATGGTGACTTTACAAAGAAAATCATCTTCAGCGACGAGGCACACTTTCACCTCAGTGGATTCGTTAACAAGCAGAATTGCCGCATTTGGGCAAATGAGAATCCACGAGTGATTGTTGAAAAGCCGATGCATCCACACAGAGTGACTGTGCGGTTTATGGCTGGCGGCGTCATCGGGCCGTACTTCTTCGAAAATGAGGTCGGCCAAGCAGTTACCGTGAATAGTGTTCGCTATCGCGAGATGATAACGGACTTCTTGTGGTCAGAAATTGAGGTTATGGACCTGGACGATATGTGGTTCCAACAGGATGGTGCCACTTGCCACAGAGTCAACGAAACAATGGCTCTTTTGCGCGAGAAATTCAATGGCCGTGTTATCTCACGTCTTGGCGATGTTAATTGGCCGCCACGATCATGTGATTTGACACCGTTGGACTTCTTTCTTTGGGGATATTTAAAAGAAAAAGTGTACGTCACTAAGCCAAGAACAATTCAAGAGCTAAAGGATGAGATAATTCGGCATATTAACGACATTGAACCTCAATTATGTCTCAGAGTCATTGAAAATATGGACCATCGGATAGAGGTATGCCACCGAAGCCGTGGCGAGCATTTGGCCGATATTTTGTTTCACACATAATTGTCATAGATCCTTCTATCATAATAAAAAATATTAAGATAATTCTCTAAAAACTTTTTGTTTTATTTACAATTAACATCGTGCGTTTTGGTTGGACCACCCTATATAAAAAATGTCTAACGAAAAATATAAAAGCAGAGATGAAAAACAGAAAATACAATTAAATAGAGTAAAAGAAAGAAGTGAATAAGTCAAAAACGATATAAGTGCAGTAATAAGCGAATAAGAGAATAACTTATCTTGATAGAAACAGAAAAACAACAGTAACGAAAAATTACTAGAACCACACTTGAGAGAGAAACAATCGACTCACTAGCTACACGCGCATTTTCGTCTCATGCTTCAGTCTAAGGCGAGTACGAAATCATAACGATCACTTCCGGTTGCTGTTAACCAATTTGGCTGAAAATCAATCCCATGAAAGGTACTGATCTAAGATGTGTGTATGCCAAGGTTGAAGTGAATCCGTTGAATAGAACGGAAGTTGTAGTGTCTCCAGACACACAGACAGACAGACAGGATGATAATTTCATTAACTTTCTACTATAAGCTCCGCTGTAGAAAGTTAATAAAAAAAGTTTAAAAAACTGTTGCTATTGCATTAATTGGATGACGCAATCAAAAAATATGTATCACAAATAAGGTATTACGAATCTTACTAATTGGAACGCACACGTGTGACAATTGTGATTGACCTACAGTACACTTATCCGAAGTTGACGTAAGTAAGTAACGTAAGTGCTCGAGTGATTCGTAAGAAAATGGATACCATAGCCGCCAAAGCAGCCCAGGCAGTTGCATTGTTGAGAGAGCGCTTCAGACAGAGTCAATCAGCTATGTCGAGTGTAGCGTCGGTACCGGGAAACCGGTGGCTATGTCTGCCGGCAAGAAGGCGGACGTACATGCGTGACAACGGAGAGAGAGACGATCGATTTGTCGTCTCAATATCCCTCAGAAATCGACATATAACTGGCGTTGACCTCAAGCAAGAGCTGAGTATGATCAGAGGTGTGGTCGTCAACGCTCGGGCACTGATAGGGAGGCTGAAGGCAGCCAACCTGATGAAAACATCTCGATGGGCATGGGAGTCAGATATTATTCACCGACAAATCTGGGATGTGCTTATTTAGCAACGATATGAGACATCGGATCTATAGAAAGCTAGGCCAGCGATTTGCTCTTTGCTGTATTCAAGAAACTGCATCAGAGACATTCTGGAGGAACATGTTGTTTGTTAGCACGGACTTCATGTTAATGAACGCCGCACGAGTGATCACTACCACCTACCTGCCCAACATCGGTATACCGAAAATGGACTGCCCTCCGAGTAGCGCAGACTTGAATCCAATGGAATATGTTTGAGATGAGCTTAAGCGAAGAGGCCGGAACAAAAATCTTGCACCAGGGAGCGTGATGCAACTGAGAGTACACCATGTGCTGAAAAAGTAATTAAATTAATATCAACTGAGAATTTCATTTTAATAATCACCGCTTCCCTTTCAACTCTTTTGTGTTGCACATATTCTTAGGGACATAAATTTGTCAGGGCAGCTCCGATTCCAATAAAAGTGTTTTTAAGCTTTCAAACAGTGCACTGAACTTCAGTTGAAATGCTATCGAAGTGGATACACATTCTCTCAAAAGTCGAGCATGTTGCTGAGTCGATTGTTTTGCTCTCAAGTGCAGAATCACACCCGAGAACCTCTAAAAACAATATTGGCGTTGACGGACAAAAATGACCAAACAAAAATATACAAGCCTAGACAACGACTAGTTCTCTGAAGTCTCTGTTTTGCGAGAAAATTGTGATAAACATGCAGAAGGGACGTTAGAAAATGTAAGTTCCTTACTAAATATATTGACGTAAGTTTGTGGCCTACACAGCTAAATAAAATTTATTAATCACTGTCTTTCACATAAAATGATTTATTTCAAAATAAAGATTAAAAAATACATATACAATTTATTAAATTAAAAGTGGCCTCGTACTGTAAAACTATTGGCTTTGCAATTCTACTAGCATGAGAAATATTTTTGTCTATTCTACAAACTTTTCTCTAAAATCACTTCTCAATGCACAATCAGATTCTCTAACTGGAAATATATAAGACCTTGCATAGACGGTCAGGAAAATAAGAAATCATCATTATGACTAATACTTAAAGAAAATAAGTCTGTTATTGAGAAGCAGTTGCGGTCGCAATCAAGAAAAAATGCGGAATATTACCACAACGTCCTAAAACGTGTTTAGCATTCTAGTCGAGACAAATTAGTAAAAGAGCTCGAAAATTTTAGCGGCTACACGCATCGAGACGTTCCAAGACGCATTCGATTCGTAAGAGCATCAGAAAAAATGATACCACATATTTTTTTGTTATAATGCGAAAGTGCATTTGTGCACGCAAAAAACGCATTTATTTGATGAGCTTTTTGAAGACTCAAAATAATATTTTATTTCTCGCTTAATAGTGGCCAGAATAAGCTCATTCTTGTTACTAGCGGGTTTTTGTGGTCGCTGATCACGAATACGATGCTTAGAAAGTGCCTCGATGCACTTGGGGGGCATAAGTCTGGGGATGATTTTAGAAAATTACCTCAAATTTCTTTGTTTTTCGAGTTTAAACTGTCTATATAAGGGTTTTTGGGTTTGTTGATTACGAATATGATGACGAATTTGATTCGACTATTCATAAGGCTCCCGTGGTGGTTTAGTGGATAGATCGCTAGACTACAAAACCAAGAGTTGCGGGTTCGAATCCCGCTCTCGCCAATTCGATCGCTGAAATTTTTACGGCCCAGCTCGACTCAGGCTGCAATAAATGAGTACCTGGAGGTTAAACTCTGGGGTAATAATAGGCGGTCGGTACGCAGCGCTAGCCACGTTACTACCCTTATGGTACCGTAGGCTCTAGATTGTAGCAGACCTATCCTGTTACGACCCCAAAGGGCCTTCAAAGCCTGTTACGGGGAACTATTATTATTATTATTCATAGGGCTCCACAATTACTAGTTCTTCGATCCAAAGCACAATAAGGCCTTGAGGTTGTGGTGTCAGCCTCAACGAAAAAAATTCAACTCCATCAAATAAAGTAAACAAGTTTTTCGATATCTTTAAAAATGGTAAAAAGGTACAACTAACCCAAACTTGGATTCATTTGGGTTAATTGGATAAATCCCCTAACAGTGTTAGATCAAAACCCCCAAAGTTAATGGTTCGCCCCTGTCAACGTGCGTATGCAGGACCACGTTCGATTTCCATCATACACAAATTGAAAAATAAAACTGGAATGTCCTCGGAAACGGCAGACTACATAAATGTCGTTAAATGTAGCCTTCTAAGTAAAAAATAATATGACAACTCAGCACATCGAATTATTCGACTTTAGTGCTACTGCACAAGGTATTGCGACTGACAATAAAATAATCGACAAAAACTAAGTAGATTTCTATAAAGAACTGTTCAAAAACATTTTAAGAAAAATAAAATTATAAAACGCACGTAATCTTGAGAAATCATGAGAAATTAAAAATCATCTATTACTTAAAAAAATTTTTTAAATTGTGCAGAATAATAGGAAAGAAGAAATCATACTTATTTAAAAAAGTGATAAGTATGGCTGTTAGTGCCTAATATAAAATATAGACGAAACAGTTAGAAGTACTTTTTAACAGCTTTTAATCCGCATATGAATGTTTAGTTGTAAAACAGATTCAATCAAAAGGAAAAGATAAACGAGGTCTACGCAATAAGAAGAGAACTGAATTTTCAAAAAATACATAAGAATATTTAAAATATTAAAAAACAAACGCCATGCATATAACAATGCAACGAATAGATGTAAAACGTAAAATATTAACATTTGAAAATATTTTCAAGTTCTATTGTTTATTGAGCCTAACCTGAATTAATAATTTTTATTTTTTAGAAGATTTCTCTCACTATGTGTGCAGAAGAAAGTCTTTTAAAAGAATATATTACACTAAAAATTCCATAGAGCTATATAATTCAAAGTATCGAAAATACGTACAAAGAACCAGTCTATACGGAGGTGAATCGATTATAAACCGAAATTCCTTTTTTTGCGTGCCGTAATAAGAACAGAGAGGAGTGGCTGCTGAGCGTTGTAGGTAGCAATACCTAAAAGAAATTCCCCATAGGGCACCACACAATACCGCTTCTCTACTCAGTATCACGTTGTCACAGCAAAAGGTGCCCCTATCCGTTGCGCAACAGATTATTATCAAGTTTTTTACGACGTGCCTCTGACCTTTTGGAAAGACTGAAAACGTAGTTTGGAATTTACACCCTTAAAATACGCGAGGCATAAACAATTTCAGGCGGATGAAAAGCAGTCGAAAATGAAGACCGCCGGTGGCGCTCAGGGATTAACGCGACATAAGAATATTCGCATTTGTCACTTTCGATTATAACCGCCAATTAACAATTTCTAAGGTTGGAATAAGCTACGACAGTATCGTGTGGTCGGAGTTCGGAAACTTGACGTTTTGTCCACAACTACGGCGGATAACTTTAGAAGAAAATCTTCCAAAAATTAAGTGATTGTCACGTGCGCTTCCGCTTTACACTCGTGCGAGTGTGGTAGGGATGGCGTTGGGGGCCATTGTTGACGTTGCCGAGATGATAGGTAGCGTAATCAGGCTAACTGCTGACGTCAATCGGATCGTTGCAAGTAACATTTCAGAATTTTATGACGTCACTCGCTCTTTTACCGTATAGCCTAATGTAGACCTGCTCACAAGAACAAGGTGTCCAGAATACCCCTGGTGTATCCTGTGGGTTTCTTATGTCCTTGGTTGGTCTAAGCAAATCCCGTATCTTGGTGGTGGTAGTGTAGATGGTTTCCACCTTGTGATTATTGAGAATTTTTCCTATCCGGTCCGTAACCCTGTTGATGTAAGGTAAAAAAGCTTTGCCCACCGTGGGCGATTTCAGTTGTTTTGCGTGCGCATTTGTTAGGTTTAGGTGCTCTATTTATCTCCACTATTGAGTAGCAATTCCTTTGCAAGGCTTGTTCGTGAATGTTTGGGTTTTTATCATGCTACGCTAAATTAATTACACTAAACCAAAAAGATGCGAAACAAACAAAAATAATTGTTCCTATATAACCTTTAAAGTGGTACTGAAAATAACTAGCAATGAACTTTCAATTTGGTAAGTTATTTATTAAACTATACACTTGGTCTTATGATAAACACTACTGATGCTGGTTGAACATACTCAATAAACAATGGTTACAGTGACTAAATTTATTTTGCAAAACAATAACAGATATGGGAATGTTTATACTTAGTTTCCATTGTGTAAGGCAATGCTAGAATAGTTCATTCTCCAGTACAGTATACCATTAGGTCAAGATCCTTCACTTCCACCCTCTAGGATGTCGGTCAAAGATCTCGATAACTTGTCGGGTTTATTTTGAAGAAAGCGTCGTCTTTTTCAAAAGGTTTACGAGTGACGACGTCATTAGGTTACCTTTGTACTCGTGATTTAAAATGCTTAGGAAATTTCCATTATGGGCAACCTGCACCTTACTACCAGCAATTTTTCATTTATAGGAAGGGGCTGATAGGACGTCAATTCTACTAAAAAAAATGTCCGTTGACCTAGTCTCGGAAATTTCTCGCAAAGATAACAAAGCAGTGTAGTGTGTTTTACAATTTTTGTTTTTTAAACTTTATTATTGTGTATGGTCTTGGTCTATCGCAAAGTTGAAACATACAATAAAAGAGACTATTAAATATGCCTAGAGATAGTTAATTGCTGCTGTTAACAAAAATTGTCTTCTAAAAAGCCCGAATTTCTAGAGAAGCAAGGAACAAAATATAATAACATTAAAGTCGCTGAAAGATAAAAACTACATCAACGCCTTCAGAATTTTCTTGTACAACTAATGCACAGTCATAAAGTAAAAGTAAAATGCTCTTATCTACAGATAAATTATAACCTAAAAGCAACTTCTATGATGACGATCATCTTTTTGCATAGACAGTGCTGGCTAGACCTTCTGAGAAAATTTTATAGTATCGAAACTCCACAAAAGCAAAACTTTTATGAACTTCATGAGTATTTACGAAACTTTGCACAGTTGGTAGTTTTAGAGAGATCCTGTGATAATAGAAACAAATAATATTTACAATATCTGTCTACTTCCTCTGAGAAGTTCTTTCGAATTGTAATATAAGCAATACCCCCAGTATTAGATAAGTTTTAGCGATCTGGTTAAGAAAAAACAACTCTAATTCAGGAGCTACATAACTGTACATATTACTATGCAACGACCTCAAAAAAAAAATACCTTGGGACAACATCATCACTATTAAAGCTTCGGGCTCGATCGATCCTGTAGTTATGTTTTCTCCTAGTATGTTAAGGGCCCAGGGGTTCAAAACTGATTAAACAGAAGAGATTGCGCTAAGTATTAATCTTCACCGTCTATTCAACTGTGGAAGTGAGTGACAAAATCAGTGTTAGGCAAAAATATTCAAGACCGTCTTTAGCGTAAGCCTCAGAAAAGTTCGGGAAGATTATAATAGGGGCGGGCAAAAGTTTTTCGTTTTTTTAAACAAAATTTACATATGTATTATCCAAAATATAATCCATTATGACAGATTGTTCTCTCCCATTGTCTGGTGAGGTTTTTGATTCCTCGCCTGCACCATTCCTTTAGTTTAGACGCAAAGAACTCACGGCATCCTACTTCCGCAATATTGGAAAATTACGCCCAGATAGAAAGTCTGCCATTGATCTAAAAAGGTGGTAATCAGATAGCGCTGTAGGCCGGATGTTGTAGTAACTCTATTCCTTCTAATTCTTTCGGTTTCTGGGGGGTTCCTTTATTTTTATGGGCATTTGGGGTTACCAAAAAATGCACAACACAAAAATAAAATTTTAAGATAACTTAGTTACACGCATCTACAACAATACTGTTTAATTGAGTATAGACAATAACAACATTTCTGTTTTTATGTTTGAAAAGTCAAAACTCCGACTACCACTTTTTTGGCCTTAATTGTATTTGTAAACAATAAACACGCTTTACGATTGAAGTGGCATTTAAAAATTACTCCTTCTTTTTTCTATTCTTTTAATTATTTACAGCTCTCCGTACATAAAAGGGAAAATGGCCGTTTCCCTAACGTGTTGGCCATTGCAGGTTTGTAGGGCGAATAATTATGAATAAGGATAAACAGGTATTAATATTTGGAGGTTTTTACTACTAAACTCATTAGCACTCCCATTATAAATAATAGAGCTAGAACAATAACAAAAATATACCCGTCTCTTGCATATAAAGCAATAAACTAAAACTTGCAAAAGACGAAAACGTCACTTCCTCGAGTAAAGTAAAGCGTGTGGTAAGATCTAATCGTGTGTCTTATACTATGATGTTAATCTACTTAAACATTTGAACAGAAAGTAAAAAAGAAATGTGGCGTGGTCTTAGCCCTTGATTTACCCGAGGAGGATCGTACGTTTGTGCACGCACGTCGGGGCCGCTCTCGTTCCTTCCCGAATAGACCGCTGGAGCCGGGCGGCCAATTCAATTAAAAATTTGTACTTTCCCAGCTTGCAAAAATTTGAGGGAAGGCATTTTTGCGGACAACCTCTAGTATTTAATATTTCAAGTTTAGTAAATACATTATATTTATGTATACTAAAGTAGTATTTAAAAGATTACAATCTAAACCAACTTTAAACATTTTATACCAAAAATAATGAATTCAAAGAGCGATTTGAATAATCATGGGATTGTGGAAACTTTTGAAATGCGTAATATGTTTACAAATTTGCAAAATCAGAAAAACTAATAAATTGTGTTTCTGTGTGATATAGAAATTTGTCAATGTTATATAAAAAAATCGGGACTTAAAAGCTCAACTTATTACTCCACAGAATCCATTTTAAAATAACGCCAGCGCAGCAAGCCGTGTTTTAACTATATAAATGATGGTCTGACGGGATCGATTCAGCAAATGGGCCAAAGAAAAAATTTCCAAAGCAATTTCTTAAGATGATACATCACACGAGCGATCGTTTTCGTAGGACAACATCGCATAACGGGATACTAAATCTATAAACAACCTTTACGCTCCAACTTATCATTCACTAAGATTAGTTGGCGTCGCTCTTCCGTATTTATTACGTCAGATTACAACAGATTGTAGCAGATTAGATCTCTTTCAAAACATATTCGGTTTTGCGGTATACGGAGTCGTACCGCGATTGGAATTTTATACAAATTAAAAAAATACGTGACAACCTCCGAGCATCTTTACTTGGAAGATTGTTGGTTGCATTTTAATTGCCGTACGCAAATTCTACAAAACTATTTAGTAAGCCACTCCCAGTCGATTTGCATAATCTTCTCGAATTTGCATAGAGTGCAAGAGCTGTAGAATTTCTTAATTGGTTAAGAAACGGAAACGAATGAACAAAAACTAAAAATAGACTTATTAAGAGAACGAGATTTATAATGCTGATTATATTCCCAACTTAATTTGGATGCTAATTAAATTTTTTCAGGTAATAAATCAGTTGTGCAATTCACTGACGATATGGTAAATTAAAATAGGGAGGCGTCTGGTAATAAAACACAGAGGAACGACAACAAAAATAAATCAGATTCAACTTTCTATATGTTCAACAGAAGATTTTTAACAATTTATTGTACGAAAGTGAATCAACTAAAACACGTCTGTATACAGGTAGAGTATTCTAGTAATTTACTAACAACTTGTTCTAGATGAAACTACAACTTTATAAGTGAATTAAAACCAGCATTCTAATTATTATTAAAATGCTATTAATATTAAAAAATCTTAATTAATAAAATCGAGGCGGTGTAATCCAATTTTTAATTGTCAGAAAGTTTTGTCTTCCATACCATTTAGTACATAAAATCTTTGAAAGATAAGAAGAGCGCAACCTTCAAAATATGAACAGCTAAGATGTGTGAAAAACCATCTAAATATAGAAACGGATTTTTCAATAAGAAGTGTCATTTTAGATTATAAAAAATACTCTTCTTTAGAACTATTGAGTTATTTGTATATAAGTGCAAAGCACAAAGTTTGCCATCCCGGAGGCACTTCTTACAGGTGTCAATTCATTTATAATTTTGTAAATTAAGGCTCTGATATATTTAAATACATACCTCCCCCCCCAAAAAAAAGACTAATGGTGACCAATTAAAGTCTCTATTTCTGGAAATTACTCGTCCAGGAAGTTTTTCACACAATAACGCAAATTTTTCGCGACTTTTGTGACATGTAGCATCGCCATGTTGAAAAAAAAGGTCGTCCTCTTCTACTGACAAAAAAGTCGGTCACTAAAATGGTCTCACCAGCTTCATTTTCGAAAAACACCGCCAACCCAAAAAGCACACCTAACTGTAACTCGTGGCTGATGGAAAGATTTCTCGAGTGGTTCTGTTGAATTTTTAGATGCCCAGATAGGTTTTGCTTATTTGCGTACCTGATGAGAGGAAAATGATTTTTATTAGTCCGAGTAATTTTCTTAAAAAGAGAAGGTCAATTTGACCCAAAACTTTGGATTTTCCGATTAGTTTCGCAACTGCTGTGTGACGAGGCGCTTCATTTTGACCAACAAGTATAAGACATTTACAAACTGTTTCCGCAAAATTTTCATTATTTTTATAGCCAATTTTCACAACTGTAATACGTTGTGCAAGCCTGTATCGCTTAATTTTTATTAATCGTATGGTGTTCACTACTTACATGTCGAACAATTGTAGCTTTAACATAAACAAATAAAAAATAACCCCAAATTTAAAACGACATCTCTTCATAGAAGACTATAAAAGGTATCACAAAATTTGCTAGAAGAGGATTTGCGGCTTAATTATATGTCTTAATGGTTTATTAATAAAAATTGTGTTAAATCTGTTTCACTTGAATATCCCTTATATACACTATTATAACTACTAAAATTGTTTAAATTAATAGATTAAAAAAAGAAAAGTCATTACAGATCAACTTAAAGAACACTTTGCATCTACAGTACATTACATGAAAAAAATTATGCCAAGTTTAAGAATGTTGAGACAGGTTCAACTAGAACTGCAGCCGACAGGACTGCCTTTGGGTGGCAGGAAAACAGCTCGCAATATCAGGTTAACCAAACACTGAATACCTGGCTTCTCCTTGCGCACGGTTTGGATGGTGATCAAGGATGGTATCAGGACTTCTAAAGAGGAATTTCCAACTTGGTGGGCACTCCAGATTCAGGGCACTCATCCTCATCTGTCACGGAGAAGAAGACTGTTATCGTCAGGATCTAACACCTTGCACCAATGATTCATATCATTCTATACAGCGAGATAAGCGTGTTCCCTTATGCGACGAGCACGTTTTGTAGTGCCGCGAGATGCTCAATAATTTTCAAAATAGAACATCTCCTCATGTCAACAGCATCGTAACAGATGGCGAGACCTCGCGCAAGGAACAGGCTAAAAACAGTTTTTCAACGACCAAGACTTTCTAAAGACGTAGGATGAGAAATGTGTTCAAATTTCCAAGAAAACAAGATAGAATTGATTCGACATCTGATGTTCAAGGTTTTTAAAAGATTACGAAAATTAAAGATACATTGTAATGTTTTTCTAATTTCTTATATATATATAGCCCTATAATCAGAAAATAGTGGACTGCTACCAAATATTGCTTTTTAAAGGCAAGTAAATCATCCAAATGGTTACAAGAAGAGCTGAGAATAATTGGAGAATTCAAATTGATTCGAATAGAAGACTAAGAACTATTGTACGTTCAGCGAATACATATAGTAATAAATCATCAAGATACACCCCTAAACCATCCCTGAAACGTAGAAAGATATGAGCTGAAGCCAGGTTTACAATGTAGCATTTATAACATTATTTTATGTTTATCTCTTTGCGTTAAACAGATGAATAAAAAAATTGAAAACTGACTTTTACAATACACACTATGATTAATAGTGAGATACAAATAAAATTCTAAACACAACAAGTTAACCACAGCACTAACACATGAGTGCCCAAAAATGGGTCAGTGTGTAGCTGACTACTGAAATAGCCGCACTTTTTCAAACCGGTCAATTACAAAGAATTGTTTAAAATGGGCGGGAATTTTTGACAGTTTTATTACTATATGTATTCGCTGAACTCAGTATAGTTGTAATTTGGACGAACCGGAGTAAGGTAAAAGTATACGTTTCCAAAAAAGAAAATTAAACCGAATTTATTGTTTTTTCAGGCATAATGGTATGTAATAATAATATTCGGAAATTTAAAAAACTTCAATAATTTTAATATCATTTGTAATATTCGAATACCAATTCAAACCATTCAAGTAATTGAACATTCAAATAAATATTTAAATGACTAGTGAAATTGCAAAACTCAAAAATCTTCAACTATAGCCGTCACTAGCATTTTATTTCGCTTTTGGAAGAGCCTTGGACAGTTAAAATATTATATTTTTCTAATTTTGTCAAATTTCAATTAAAATGTTATGCTTTTATGTAAATTTGCATATTGCATAATTGGAAATTACAAGAGAGATGGCAGGGGGGTAATTTCGGCTGCTTTGCTTATCGCTTTCAATTCTTCCTCTGTCGAACGCTGCTCCCTTTGCTCTTCGTCCAGTAGTCTTCTAGTATTAATCGTTTCAAACTCGACCGTTTTGGTGTCGCTCATAATTTTGGAATGAAACTCAGTATTCCAAATTTAAAGACGTTCTTACGTCGAAAAAACTGAAATTTATACAAGAAAATGTGTCTTATCCACATGTTTAAACAACCTTACAAAAATAATAATAAAAGACATTATTTTATGAAATTTTCATTATTGATCCCTATATAATCATAGAAAGCTTCTTTCTCTGTGCATTGGGCGATGTATATAGTAAAAACTTTTCTTAACTACACTACTAAGTTGTACCTGTAGCCCAAAAGTCTTCGGATGACTTTAGAGTTCAGCTGCCAAGGAAAAACCTATCTGTAACCATTTTTTATAGATAGTCGAATGTAAAGATCTTTGAAAAATCAACCAATATATATCTTTCATCTTTCAGAGGTAGTTTAAAATGTCTTCTGAATATTCATTAACATATGTTGCGTACGCAATACTTCTATGGAAAATTACTGTGAGAATCGTGAAGCTAATCGTTTTTACTTTTTTCTCTTTAAAAGTAATTCTAATAGATATTAGGAAGAATAATTTTAATATGGAGTGCAAATTTATCATTAATATTTTTATTTTTACTAAAGAAATGATTATTTTTAAGTCTCTTTAATTTTTAATTCACATTTTTCAAAAATATTTAAAACTATAATTGCAAATAACTAAAACTAATTCAATATATCTATATACATAATAACAATACTAAAAACATGATACATTATCATACAAAAATTTTGCTATCTGAATAATCAAAAGAAAACAACACGTTGCTAGTTACAAATGTTGTCTTAGTAGAACATTTTAAAAGAAAAATCGAACAATGGAATCACCTCGAAACAGTCAAAATTCGTTTTTTTTTTTTCGAGACTCCTCTTGTCACGATATCTAAAAAACTTTTTAAAATATCTGTTCCATCAATCTCGAGGTGGAGCGATGAAGTCTTGCCGTTATTTTTATCGCGACATGCATTCCTGCTACAAAATAGAATGCTAGGAACTGCAACAATTGCAAACTGTGCAGGTTTCCATGGCGCGAAAGCGAGGTAGCGAGCTGGGCGAAAAGGCAACCCCTGCGGAGCATCAACAAATTACCATCTCTCGCTTACACTTCACCTGCATAATATATGGAAACCGAAAGCAAATACCCAATTGGACCTGCGGGGCGAGGCCCCGCCCCCTATCCTTTGCGACTTTCTGATCCGCCCCAAACCTATCCAATATAGATCCGTTCTGGTCAAACCAGTTGCGGGGCAGCCGCGCTGTGATGCGAACGCTTCGTCGCTCCGCAAAGACGCCTAGCGGCCGTGCCCGACGTCTTGTGCCCCGAAATTAAGTGAACAGGCGCGCTAATTGCGCCGCGCGTCACTGTTTTAAATAGACCCCAATTCGCGCGGCTCGCTCCGCCGGAGTTCCGCGCTCGTCGCCGCGATGGTGCATTGAATCGGGGACTGCACGCGGAAATTCAAATTCGAGCTGTGGCCTTCGCGCCGACGGAGGACAGCGGGCCGGTGATGCCCAATAGTGTGGTGTAACGGTGCCGGTTAAAAGGACAGTAATGCTGTCGGCAGGGGTGGGATACGGAGCCCCGGGCTCCGGGGCCACACCCCCGTACAGCCCTCCGCCCCGGAACAGCCCCCTGCCGAGCTTCGGGTTCACGCAGGAGCAAGTTGCATGCGTTTGCGAGGTAAGTGTCGCCCGATTGCCCATTCGACAACTGTTCAGTCGTCATTCATTAGGAGGATTTGTTGGGGTGTAAATTTCAGTCTTCCTGGAGTTTTCGGCATTGCCCCCTACTCGTCAATAATCATCGCTCATTCATAATTACCAACTTTTTCTATAAACTGTCCTACGATAAAAGTTGGTTGGACGTATCTGAAAGAGTTATGGATGATGTATATGGAAAGCTGGAGAAAAAGAAGCGTTCCATATAATTTCTGTATTTATAATAATGGATAACATGGCTAAATGGTAGAGAGTTTGGTATATCAATTTCCAATTGATCCATTTGTTCAAGAAAAGATTTATGCACTGCATTGGATCACTGTGAATGGATCTTTCATATTGTTTTCGATAGTTTTGGTCAAAATGTGCATATCATGCTCTAAGGTATTGGTTTGCAATGATGAAAACCACACCTTTGAATACCTACATACTGGTACAACATTACAATAAAAAATGACATCAATTTACAACAAGCTGTATATCCTTTGAAATATTTACAAACAATAAATATTGGAACTGCTTTATCTTCTGAAGAGTTTTGGTTATCTTAGCCTATCACAATTATCCGAATTAGTTAAGAATCTTATAACCATTCTTAGACAAATTTTGTTTTAGACCTACTAAGGTCTAAATACGCCGAATCCAAGTGAGGTCATCAGCATTTTTGATTTAGGTTGGTTTCTTTTCTTTTGAGTTGGTACTGCCCGCCATACCTTATATAAATTACCGGAGTATATCATTTCATAGTCCATTTCCTAAGCTAATGGACTATATCCTGCTTACATGACCAAATAATACTTGAGATATATCATTTGTAAAATAGAAAATTTCAGAATAATTTCTTATCTAGCGGTTAAGTATGAGCTAGCGATTTCAACGGGGACTTATGGGAAGAGAGGCATTGCTCACAATTTTTTATACTGCCATATAAATGTCATGACCTGGAGTTTTAAGTTTATGAAGCTTTGGTGTATTCGTTTGCGAAAACTGGCAAATCCTGGTTATTGTGCATGTTTGTATGCGCAATAACCGGAGTTGGCTACCGTATTCAATTTTGACCCTCAAAATTTTTGGTATCGCCGAGCTTCCTGCAGCCTAAACTGTTCAAACTTTACCACATTCGAGAGGTATTTTGGTATAGCATAGGCCATATGTTTTACCTCTTAACACAGTCGTGTGTGTTAGGACCTAAACCCATCCAATTCATAAGTATGGTATACGAAATTGCAATTGCATCATCATGAAACAATTTTTTGTGGCAAACCAAGGCTGCAGCTACGTTTTAAACTTTCTTTTTACTGAGAAATAGTTCATAACAGACCTATAAGTGATGCATATCCTCTTATGCACAGCGACATCATTTGTTTTAGGAAAAGGTTCGGTTTCGCTCGGCTATCTGTAAATCACTGTTCTTTATCGCCCACTATTAGGCAGCGGTATCGCATTCTTCAAAAGTGAGGCCCATAAATTGTGGAGGTAGTAATTTTATACTATGTGGTAACCCGAATCGAAAAGGTGTTAGATGCATACCTCGAGATCGCTTGTTACAGTAAAATTAAAAGATCTGTCTATTGAAGTGATTTAAGCCGGATAATTGCTCAAGTTAGAGTGCACACCTATACATACATCAACTGCCAGCAAGAAATGTAATTTTGGTGGCTGATATTGTTAGTTTTCAATTTATTTCAAAGATGATCTCGATTTTTTTTACTATTGTATTATCATATTTACTATTTTATATATATATAACCATATATACTATTGCAGTATCACTTTCTTAATGATGGTATACGTAAACTGGTATAAGCTTTTTTCCCATTAATTAAACATATAAGTACAATAATTTGCTTTTGGGCATTTGTACTTCTGAGCTGTTTAGTGATTATTGTATTAATTTCAACAAATTTTAATTCAGAGAACTGGTCTAACTCACGTTTGTCTCATGAATTTACGATCGTGTTTATCCTCGTGCGAAAGCCTAGTCCGTAGGATGTATGTAACCTTTGTCCATAAAGAATTGATCAATTTAACTTTGCCAAATGGAAAATGCAATTTTGCTTATGAGGAGAGAGCTTTTTTAACTTTATCTTCCAACAATTATTTTGATATTTGTCACTATAGTTTTGAATGTTGAATGTGCATTTCTAATCACCTTTGCGTAATAATAAAATAAACTTTGCGCGATATAGAAATGTGAAAATTATGACTCTTCTCTTTCTGGGTATTTTGGTCCATATTGGGGAAAACGCGAAAAATTGGTATATACTAAATTCAAAGTTAAAATAACAAATGGCGAAGAAATAAATAGGAATTGAACAAAATCTTTCAAGGAAACTTCTGGAAGTACATATCCAAGACACGTAGTTTATTGTGCAGTTTTTGCTCTTACATTTGCAGTTCTTCAGTAGTTTGTGATTTCTGCTCTATAACATTTTTGATATAACATTGAAATTTGTTTAATTTAAATCTTGCTCGAGAGGGTAATATGGAAGGGGAGAAAGAAGAAGAAGTAATTCTTTGGTATGTAAACAGGAATTTGTGCCCTGCTTCTTTTACTTCCACTGCTATTAGGTGTTTCCATTCTATTTGTTGTAAATTTCCCTTTGCACTTTTTAATATTTTTTGACACTGCTGTCACTTATTATTTGATTTTTTAAATCCTAATTTTACTCGTCGCGTGTGTTGGCAATATTGACTATTTTCCCATCTTGCAACATATTCAGATTATTTGAGACTTCTTACCACAATATTCTTGACCACTCCTTACCAAAAATTTGCTTTCTTTGTCAATCTTTCGTTTTTCAAATTTCTTTTTCTCTAGAATTGTTTCCTAAACCTTTTATCATTTCTAAGATCATTATCTTGTATATTTAACATATTTTATAATAGCATAAACATAATTCTGGTTACTGTTTTTGTTATGGAAACGTGTGTTCCTTTTTTCTAAATAAACATAGCATGACGCGAATTGAAAGACATTTGATAAATTATGTACATACTATTTTAGATACTACATGGTGCAGACTACAATACGAACATTTCTTTTTGCTAATTAGCAATTTTCCTTTAGTTCTCATCTCCTCCCACTAGACGAAGCAAATCAGAATTAACTTTTAATACAAGCCACGTCTACCATATTAGTAAGCCTGGATTGAGGATTACAATGTCACGCACCCTTGGTTGTCTATTTATACGCGCAGTTTTGCGCCACGTGCGTCCACTATAAAACTACTTTGATGTCTTGACATTCCTAAACAAATAAATTGTGCAATGCCAATGTACAAAATTAGAGATGAATGTCGCTCGCGCATTCTTGTGCCGAAGCCAGTCAGCGAGTGAAATATGGGGGAAAACAATTTCCAGTTTAGAGCCATTGCGAACATTTTTACCGACTCTTTCTTGGCAGCGGTTTTGATCTTTCAGTTGTGACTCGCCGCGTTGGCTTCCGATGCCCCCTCCCGTTCGAGCAAAATTGTTTTTCAGCCGTAGGTTGCTGGTAATTATTTGAGAGACAGCCGGTAGCTGAAAGCAGGCAAATACATGAAATACGATAATCCGATGTGGGTTTCCTGCAATGGTTGTAATGTAATAGCCTGGATGTAAGCCAATGCTGGTCGCCTTTATTTAACTACTGGTTTTGAGCATTTTTAATTGTATTTAAATTCGAATCTAAAGGTGGTGGAATGTTCAATTTCCTTTAGACTGCTTTGTAAAAAATTATTTTATATAATACGGTTTAACCTCATTTAGGATTTCCAACCTGAAACATTTCAAGGGTTGCGAAGAATTTGAAGTCACAAAAAATTAAGAAACTTCATCCCCATCGGTTCCAGTCCAATTTTAATGTTTCAAGACTGTTGGAATTGATCTTCTGGGGTACACTTAGCGCGAACCAAATTTTTTCTGAGCTAGGCTTATTGGTTAGTTCTATACTCTTAATTTCTTTGCTCTCTTAAACACGTTTCGAATGCGTTGCCGTCAGTTTTGATCATGGTTTTTGAACTAGAAAGGGGTAGTATGAAAATGCCATATTAATTCTAAAGAAGAAGGTTATAAATATGCTCCAGAGAAGTTACAAGTGTAAATGTCTATGAACATCAGCGTACACCTGATGAGGCTAAAGTTTACATCTTAACGTCTTGTATTGAAATTTCTAATTTAGAATCGAATGAAAAACGCCCATAAAAGCAAACGCTCAGTATTTTCCTGGTTTGTTTCCTTTAACATAGCCAAGGCTCTTGGATACCAACCGATATATCTTTATCTTCCCTTAATTTACTTCTTTGACTTCGTTCTGTTTTCCCGTCTGATTAATTTTTCTTTGTTTAGAGTTGAAGCCAAAACTGTAGATTTCTTTTTTAACCGACCCCGAGTACGAACAACAATTTGCTTGGGCACGCTTTTAATATTTCTGTGTCATGGCCAAGGCTACCTCTGGTCCATTTATGTACTTCTGAAATAAAATCTTCCAGTAAATATTAACGACGGAATTCCCATTGACTGTTCTTTCACCACATTAAAATTTCATCAATGCAAAAATGAGTGGGTAGTTTCGAATATTTTTAACGCCTCCACAACGCTGTCATCAAAGGACTGCGTCTTATATGTTACCTAGGGTAGTAAACACATTAAAATGATATAATTTGCTCTACCAATTACAATCATATCGAAGTTTTTAGTATGCAGCTACAATCTGAAAGCAGAATCTTCAGAACATGGTCTGGCTCGTTTTGGGAGATGTTTGACCTACTATAAAATATCCATCCAAATAAATCAAAAGCAAAAATGGCTAGTGAGAGAACTCTCCTTTTAAGAGTTTTTTGCATTCATAACGTAAAATTGCACCCTAGTCCAAAGAATTGAGGTTTAACCACAATCGCTAACTTCTGAACTATACAGAGGTCAATTTTATCTACTTTATTTCTTTTTCTAAAAAAGCAAAATATTCACCAGTGTTCTAATTAAATTCTAAGATGCGGACATATGAGGTTCCAAAAGGCTTTTATGACTGAAATATTTACTAAATTATGCATCTAAATGACTCAAACGATTTGTGAAACCAAAGGAGTTTTCCATTACTAAACAGCGCTTCATTAATTTTTTTTCTAAATAATTAAGCAAATTTTATGGATTGACACTTGATTTTCTCTTATATGTCACATAAAATGTCCATTCTTTTTATAAAGTGAAAGAATGTGATTCAAAGATCATTGAATGTTATACAGACCTAGAAATATCGAATTTATTTGGATCTAACACCGATAATTGCCTGTTTCTTGTTTTCTTCATTCCATTCTTATATGTTCCACTTTTTATTATTGTATTTAAACCGGTGTTATATAAATCATCTGCCAAGTTTGAAAATCAACGTTTATTATTTCTTTTCCTATTCATAATTTATGAATGGTGTCAACAACAGAACATCTTTCTTTGTCAGTTTTTTCTATCAATCAACATGTGTTTGCATTCTCTCTCTTACTTTCATTATGTAACATCATGATAACACTATTTTCTCTTTACTTACAGTGTATATCTTTGCCAATGCTTTTTCTAATTGACAAAATTAGAATTTTTGTACGACTAGGTTTACTTATATATTTATAGAGTTAAGGAAAGCTATAGATAACTATTTTAAAAGGTGATCCAAATTGAATGCAGAATTTAAACTTCACATATTTTTTGCGATGTCATGTAAGACTCTTCAAATTACCAAATACGGAATGCTATATGGAAAAACAGTGAGTTATTACTGTAAAAATGCATTGTAGGTTTACTGAAAGATGTCCAAAGATTACAAAACTTTGATGAAACTGAATCGGTAATAAATAAAAGACCTTCTTGTACCAGAGTGGAACAAGGTTCTTGAGAATATTACCATATTCAAAATGTTGCCGCAAATCCGGCAATATCGACTGAACATCAAGTTCAACAATTGGACACTTGGAGAATATTCCTTTAACGAATATGAACTAGAAACCCGCACCTATACAAAAACTTAGGCTTGCTGATTATTCTCACCATCAACAATTCATCAGTTGGTTTTAGAGCACAATTACCAACTCCACAGTTGTATAAGCAAACAAAATTGGCGCATTTAGAGTTCGGAAAATCTACGCGTAACTCATGAAAAAACAAATAAACCCGCAACGATTATTAATTTTGAGATGTTGTAATAGGCCTATAGTTCTTCAAAAAGGATACTGGAATGGCGAACGCTATCGTTACATGATAATTAGTTTTTTGAGAGCTACTAGACAACATGGATCTGTAACAAATGCCGTTTCAGCAGGGCGATGCCATCAGCCATGCATCTCGGACAGTAGGCCTTTTACTGTACCAACAATTATCTGGTCGCAGAATCTTTCGAAATGCCGACATCAATACTTGAAATCCAATGTATACATCAGCAATCCAAAAACAGTGGATGACCTTAAGAAAGAAACGTTTCGGGTTATTGAAACTGATAAGAACATGTACGGCATTGTAATTGTAATTGAAAATTTTGTGAAGTGGATGTGCAGTCGAAGCCGAGGTGGCCATTTATTGGCAGGCATAGTTTTCCATATTTAATTAAGATTATGTTTTTTGAAAATCCAATCGGAAAATCAATCTTTAATGCTTAAATCATTGTGAAGTATTGTGATCTAAAGTTTCTTCTTTCATACTACATATGTGTTTGTAATATAACAAATTATTTTTTACTTTATCCATTTACAATTCTCCTCTTCAATAATTTATAGTTTCATTTACCTCTCACCAAAATTATTTGAGAATTCAGTTTAGTATATAGTCCCGGAAATAGAAAATTTCCAATTTTTGTTTTCAATTAATTCTAGTCACCATTTAGAAGTAAATTCAAATTCACGCAAGCATTTGGAATTTTATAAATTGCTGGCAAAAATTTGTACGTTACAGGTAAACTTCTGTTTAATCTTAATCCACTGCTATTTAGCGATCATCGGAAAATATATATCCGACAAGTGAGATTCTCATTTTCTGTTACATCTATTTTTTTTCTTCGCCATTTAATTCGCATTCTATATAACCGCTTATGAATGTCTCTCGTTACAATTTTACATATTTCTCATTTTCCGGCCACTTTAAAGACTTTACAATTTACCGACGTCTCCACGAGACAAGAAAACAAAATCACACACCCCGAAAACACAAAATATTTGTACTGTAGCTACGTTTTGACTTATTATTAACTATTTTCGTATTTAAACTTCATCGCAAGATGTTGCTATCCCCCGTCATTATAGACTTTAAAATTTTGGTCTATAGTTATGTACACAATTTGATTTCTTATTGATTTTATGCTTAATTATGTTTATTATAATATAGCTGTTGCAACATACGCAAAAAAGCTTTTTGTTTTTCAAATTCGATTTTTCATGCATACTATTAATAAGGCTATGACACTCATTAGAAAGTAAACCTAAAGCCAATATTTTTGCAAGTAAAACAATCGAAGTAGCAAAAAACCATTAAAATATTGGATAACTGAAAAAATACAAAGGCGTAGTACACTGAAATCTCATGTGTCTTTGTTCTCATTTCATTGTTATACGGAGTGTTCAACGCGGTTACAATAAAGAAGACGTAAATAAAGGAGTGCTGCAATTCTCATGATCAGAAAGCATTAAAAGAAAGGAATGCCATTAAAGAGTGGGGGATGAGGAATATGAATAAAATTCAAAAATTGACTGCGTCGTTTCGAGCAACTCGATAAATATTGAACAAACAGCTTAATGAATGGATTATGTCATAAATATTTTCTTTTGAATAATTCATTCTAAGGTATATAGGAGAATAGAAAAAAAACATCAACGAATTTCAAAACTTAAAAACCCGAACCCTTTCTAGTATTCAAATTTCAGACTAACGTTAATATAAATGTGTATTTGTGCTTTGCAGATTTTCAAAAAGTTTTTGACGAAGTAAGGCATCACAAAACAATAAAAACTCTACAGAATATTGGAAGCTATAATAAAAACATACGCATCATCAAAAATCTTTATTGGCACATTATCAGCTAAAGCTGAAGTAGAGTAACATTTTTCAGAATATATCCAAGTCAAACGTGATGTGAGGCAAGGCTGTATTTTTAATCTATTCAAAAACCATTTTCTAAAAATCACTCAATGTTTCAATAAATAACTTGGATATGTCGACTACACTATACTTTATAAACAACTTAATGGATGTATGCAGTGAATATAGAGTGAAGCTCAATAATAATAAGACCAAATATATGGTTACGTACATGTTATGGTTTACGGCATAAATCTAGAAAAAACCGACAATAATCACATACCAGGGTGTAGTTTAAATGAAAACTGGGATATGAGCAAGAAAATTAGAATGCGAATAGGAAATGAAAAACATCCTGGAAAGTAGAAATCTAAGTTTACAAGATAAAGTTAGATATGTAGATTAGTAGATTTCATACGGCTTTGAGAGCTGGGCATTGACCGACACTGCCCAAAGATTATAATTATTTGAAATGTGTGTCTTTAGCATAAGTTGAATGACCAGAGTAATAAATGAAGAAGTACTGAATCTCTTGGACAAATCAATTGGTGTTTTCGAAAGACACTCCCAGAGGTACAACATCCTACATTATTCAAGGCAAAATGCTAGGAAAAGGAAGCCCGGATAGAAGAAAAACTTCCTGGCTGAAGAGCCTTCGAGAATGGTTCGGTAAGCCGACATTTTCCCTATTCCGAGCATCACCGATTAAATTTAAAATAGCCAACATTCGCTAAGCGGGTTCGACACATGAGGAATAAAAAGGAGCTTTCGAAGAAGGAAATACTACACGTTTTGCACACGGATGACACATTAATGCGGCTGCAACATTTGTATTAGTGTTGAATCGCCGTAATTTTAAAGATATCTGCAATGTTTATAAAGTGTTTTTACTAGTACATTATCTTCAAGATCGTTAACATTCAAAGAATTTATTAATGCAGCGGAATTACAAAAGCAAACATCTTGATATCTTTATAGCATTTAATGAAAACAAAAATATGAAACAACAATTATGAAAATTAGATTCTCAATTGCCATTATGGTTATAAGAAAGAAAATGAAGAAATTTTATAAGAAGAGGAAGAAATTCCTATAGTTCACTTACAAGAAGTTGGTAATGTAGCACAGGGATTAAAATGAGTATTTTCCGAGGATAAATAACTTAAATACCACCTAGTCGCGGCCAGGTGATGAAAAAGTCTGCACTGGGATAGTAGACCCGCCATGATGATTGAAATAAAAAAATCATACTTTGGTAGACTCTATCATCTAGAATCACATGGAACTTTCAATACTTAATTTCAGTCAAACAATTGACATCTTAATTTAATTGTTGACGTTCGTTTGAGACTCTTTTTAAAAGATGACCTTCTAATACTAAAAATCAGTGTTGTGCCCAATAAACTATTATTACTATATTCAGAACACTGATTCCTTTCTATAACTGTCTTCTTGGTACTTACAGTCCAGCATTATATTTTCTGCCTTTTTTTATCCTCTGAGATGACCTCCGTTTGTCAATTGCTGTTTTTGTTGCGACCTGTGGCTTTGGATACGTCTTACACAAAAAGACGTTTACATTTCTTCAAATTCCTATAATTTCTCTGTGAAACTTTTAGAATATGCTTCTGTGTTAGCCTTAAATTCTTTTCCCAAATTTTTGGAATTTTCTCCGTGGTTTATTTTTAATTGTAACACATCACAATAAGTCCCGGGTCTAAATAATAAAACAAATTTTTTGCAAAAATTGAAATCAAAATAGTCTCCTTTAGCGGCGATACAATCATAGCAATGCTTCTCTAACTTTTCGATGCCGCCCTTGTAGAACGCTTTATCTTTGCCTTCGAAATAGGCTTCACTTTCGGCGATGACTTCCTCATCCGAGCCAAATGTCTTGCCACGGAGAATTTTTTTGAGTTCGGCAAAGAGGTGGTAATCGCTGGGGGCCAGATCTGGAATTCGAAGCCCAATTCGTGAATTTTTGCCATTGTTCTGAGCGAATTGTGAATTGGCTTGGTGAAACAAAAATTTTTTCTTCGCCAAATGTGGTCTTTTTGCGATTTCGATCTTCAAGCGCTCTAACAACCCAATATAATAGTCGCTGTTGATTGTTTTTTCCATGTTCCATATAGTCGATGAATTTATTATAAGGTGCGCATCCTAAAATACACAGGCCATAACCTTGCCAATTGACTGATGCGTCTTTGGTCGCTTTGGTCGCTTCGGTCGGCTTTCACCGGCTACTCTCCACTCAGTAGACTGCCGATTTGATTCCGGAGTGAAATGCTGGATCCATGTTTCATCCGTTGACACATATTGACGCAAAACATGCATATCGCTCTGAATCATCAAATGTTCGTTGTTATCGTGAAAGCACTAACCTTCTGATATCTTCAAATGTTGTAGTATATAGTAAAGCACTACCTTCTGATATCTTCAGTGTCAGCTATCTCTCAACTTACTGTTGCATAATGTTTTAGGGTTTTTTCGATGTTTTCTAGAATAACTGCCACATTTGGACGTCCAGGGCGTTGAGCATAATTTGTGTCTGTACGAGTGCGTTTGAAATTAGCAAGCCAACGTTTAACCGTTGTTTCGGATGGAGCAGAGTTCGGGTAACATTTGTCAAGCCATTGCTTTGTTTGAACGGTATTTTTTTTCATTAAAAAGCAATGGTAAATCAACACACGAAATTGCTTTGAATCCATTGTTTTGCAAATAACAAAAGTAGCTTCACTTAAACCACAGTAACTCGGTAACAAATTGACCAAATGGCATGAAATTTTGACTGTAACCTTTTGAAGGTTGGCACTATTGAAATATCCCATATTTCGTTAGAGGGTCCATCTAGTGGTCCGGCCCAGGACTTATCAAGTGATGTGTTAATTCCTCTTCCATACTTCCGAGATGATCTTCCATACATACATTCACTTTTTTCAAATTACTTGAAATGTTCTTTTAATTTTCCTCTTTTAAACGTTCATAATGCACTTTTAATTACATTTAATTATCCACCTTTTTTCTAAAATTTCTAGTTTTGTCTCTCACTTTTATTTCTTTTTCCATATTCTTCAACAATATGTCTAGATGTATTTAATTAAAAATAAAGCAAATCATTGAAATTATTGAAAATTTATGTTAATGTATCTGCATAAGAATGTTTAATTACAAGCAAACGCGATTTTTTCATGCTTATATCTCGAGTTAATAAAAAATAATTCTATAAAGTTTATAAACAAGTGCACATAATTTACAAAAGTTTTTATTGATCATCATTGTGTTTCAATTTTTTATTTTTATTTCCTCTAGAGTGATCGTTTTGGCAAAAGAGTTGTGTTAGAGAGGCTTTAATGTATTGATAATGGAAGTTTCCTAGCTTGGTAGCATGTGCGTCGCGGAGAGCTGAAGCGATAAAATTTCATTGCCAAACCTGTATTACAAGAAAATGCACGATGACTTGTTCAGTAGCTCCCAATACCTAATCAACCAGTAAGTGTTTCAAATATGCCTTTTTGGTTTTTCCTTTTTATTTACTTTTTTAATGCCAATTTAATTCTCATTATTTTTGTTTTATATATTGTATAAGATATTAAAAGTAGTCCTGAACTATCACCTTCTAGGGCTGCGATATTGACTACTAAAATGTTGGAGTTTGGCTTCATGCAAAATATAATGAATGTGGAAATTAACAAGTCATAAATATTATGAAATAATTAATCAAAAATTAAAAACAGACACCAAGGAAAAGAAATAAACAACTTTTTTCATACCTTTTCACTACGACACAAAATAAAGGTGTTTAATGAACATTCACAAAATTAGAAAACACGGTTTTTGAAGCCAACAGGAAGACAGGTCCTATACAAATAAAAAAAATATAAGAATCGAAAAAAGGAACACTTAAGCCAGGAAAATGGCGGTAGGCTGTAACATGAAGTTCGAAAAAATTAAAACAGTATAACCGTTACTGAAAAATGGAAAAGGAAGAATTGTAGTTAACGCAGACTTGTACTATTCTATAAATATCCAAAAATTACATCATTCATGGAACAAACATAGCGTCGGCTGCAGAAGGCGCAGGCTTGGTGTGGTCCGTTTTAGAACACTGGGCCTTTGTTTTGCACTGCTAATTACGGAACTTGGCAACCAAATTTAACGGTTCATTAGAGAGTCGAATGCGTCTTTGGGCCGTTTGTTATTGTTAACGAACGCTGGCTGATGTAAATTGAACTCGGTCCTGCATTTAAAGGCCCGTTTTCCCGGCTGACCACAGGCGTTTGTTGGACTGCATTCATAGCTTGTGCAGTACCGGCTGTTCTATTTAAAATGTGTTTGCGCAACAAGCACAACTGGCGTTGATTCATTTATCGTTGCGCCACTATTGTGTTAAAAGCGGATTTCAGCAGACCTTCGATCGTGTCAAGATCGCTAATTTGGCTTGCATGATGCAAGCCTAATTGACAGCGCGACTGACAACCGTCTAAATAAAGCTATTTCGGAAGGTTTAGTGGGATTTGTTATTGTTCTGATTGTGAGTGCAAAAGCTCTAAGTAATACTTTAAACTTTGTTTCATAAAGTTCCTTCTTCTCTCTTTTAAAATTGATACAAGTTTTGAAAGCCCAGAAAATGGCGAATAAAAATGTTATAACCTTAATGTACGTCAGATGATAGAAATCTTATATATGAATGAAAAAAATTATTACTACTATACTGCGAAGCCAAAAATATTAAATGAATCGAATGAAGATATAACAATATAAAGAAAACTATAGCATTGACGGAAAAGTCGAGACGAATTTTGCAATAGATGGCGTTGCACGTATTTTTAGGTCAGAAACGTCATCGCAATCGGCACACGTGTTATATATTTTGACAGATGACAATTTAAACTTCATTTGAAACAAAAAGTATTTGATTTGGTCAAGTTCCTTCAGTTCTTACATTAAGTTGAAAATGGAAGACCAAACTGTGCATTTTCGGTATATTTTACTTTTTTATTTTCACGCAGGAAAGAACGAAAGACAGAATTGTGAAAAGTTGCGTAAGTTTACGGCGACAATGCCCTACAAAAGCGTCAGTGTCAGAGATGATTCGCTAAATTTCATGCTGGTGATTTTGGCGTCAACGATGGTCCTCGCAGCGGAAGGCCCATTGAAGTTGATGAGGATCAAATAAAGGCACTGATTGAAGCAAACCCACATTCGAGCACTCGTGACATCGTGAGACACTGAGCCTTCATCATTCAACCGTCCACGACCATCTCAGGAAGCTGGGATTCATTAGCAAGCTCGATATGGGTTCCGCATAAACTTAAGAAGTCTCACCAATCGCAACAAAATCGACTTGTTGTTGAAGCCTCGTGACCGGCGATGAAAAATGGATTGTTTACAACAATATTCAACGTCAAGGGTCGTGGTGCAGAGGAAAAGAGCGAGCCAAAGCAACATCTAAAGCCGATCTTTATCAAAAAAAGTTATGCTCCCAATATGGTGGGACTACAAAGGTGTGGTATATTCTTGATCTTCTACCGCGGAATCAAACGATCGATTCTGTTGTATCATCTCTCACGGAGAAACGACCAGAACTTGTCAATCGCAAAGGCATGATATTCCATCCTGACAATACGAGACCATACACAAATTTGGTGATTTGTCAGAAGTTGCTGCAGCTTGGATGAGAAGTTTTGGCCCATTCTCCTTGCACACCGGAACTTGTCCCATCAGATTACCATTTATTTCGTTCTTTGCAAAATAACTTGCATGGCAGGTCTTTCTATTTTGACGAGGCCATCAAAGAGCAACTCGCCCAGTTCTTCGCTGGTAAACAACATGTAACTTCCAAAACGATGGCAAAAGGTCATTATTGATTGAACTGTGTTATGTTATTAATAAATAAGTCTTGGAAATTACCCAAAAATACGTCATGACTTTTCCAACAACCCAATATAATACCGACGTTGATCAGTTTATTGGAATGGCACAATGTACGAGCTTTGGAACTGCGCACACAAGTAGGAAATTTAAATGCATTGAATTTTTTTTGGGTTTATATATTTATAATAACTCTCTCTAAGTCACTAATAATAATTGAGTACCTTCGCTCGCTCGAGCAAGGGGTAATAATGGCGGTCGTTTAGACGCGGTGCTTGCCACATTAGGCAGAGAAGACGAATATATGATAGCCTTAATTTCTCAGTTCGCAAGCCGTGCTCCCACACCAGGAATTAGAGCCGTGCAAAAAAATATTTATAATAAAAAAACAATTATGCATTTTACAATAAACATATAGAGTTTGAATGCACATTTCAAGTAAATATATAGACAAATAAATAAATTTTACATTCACGAATATTTGATTCTCGGGTTAAACTGCGATGATTACGGAGATGTGTCTAACAATCCACATTAATTCACCCGACAAAACTATTTAATTTTAATCGTGAAAAGTTCAGCTATTCTTTTGATATTACGACACAAAAAAGGCAATGCATTTAAATACCTTACAAATACGTTAAATGTTCAAACTCATTTTTGCTACACTTACTGTAATTTCTAGAATCTTCGGCCGTTTCAAGTTGTCTCGTGAATGCAATAACTTGCTCTCTAGGGTGAGTTGGGTAAGTTGAGTTAGGAGGTAACATAATTGAAAGTATTATGTATTTGGCCTTGGGTAGGCGGTGCTTCATAAACGTTGTAGTAATAGTTTGTTGATGCCATTTTCAATATGGTGACCCAATGATTTGCTACATTTCGCGTAATGTTAATTATCCACCTTTATGTAGAAAAATTACACTGTTATTAGTGACAAATATGTAATGCGCCAAGTATCGATGAAGTTTCATCAATTTGCTTCGTACCAGTGTGGGACAAAACGTATAATGATAGCTTACTTCTCAGCAACGTTTTACAAATCCCATTTATCATAAATTGTTATCTTGTGGACTATTGCTTGCTTTTGATATATTTATTTCTTTCACATTTTCAGTGACAAGTTAACATTAAATCGGTTCAAGGCCGTTAAAACTAAAAATTTCCTTCGCCAGTTTAGTCAGGAAGCGTGCACTAATCAACTCTAAAATACAATTACATTAAAATTTGCTTATTTTATTGAATTTTTTACACGCTATATTCGTAATTACATCTTCTCCCATAAGAAATTCCATTTTATGTTTGTATTATGTATAAATAGAAAAGACACCAAATTTTGGAAAGAGGGTTTTTGCTTAAACAAAGTGATGCGTGACGCACGACCGGTTGATGAACCATTGAAAGATTCATACACATGTATTTTAAATATGGTAGATGTCAGTGATCTTGTTTACTTTGAAACTTAAGATATGTGTTGCTTCAGAATATCTTTTTTAACTGATAGTCTTGAAATGTATTTGTTCTTGTAGAAAAGGTAAATTTGCTCAATTGAAATAATCCAAATCTTCATTAAATCAAAAATACACGGGAGTTGTGTATGAAATACAACTCTTAGCCCTAGCCGATAGCTGTAATAATATTGTTTTGAGATACACGAACTATCCTCCAGTTCATTGACTATCGAAACACCTCTTAACGTTTTCTTGCAATATCAGGTGGCCCTAGTGCAGCTACTAAAGCAACGGACTGTTACTGAATTTTTAACGGCTGAGGGTTATGATGTTTATCAATGAATGGGTACTGCATATGATAACGTCTGTGTGAACATCAGTATTAAATTCAGTAAAAATGAAGACGCAACAAATAATGCTAAAGTTCGACATCAACAACGGACGAACAGCATAAATGCTAATTGCTGTGTGAAGCAGAAGAATATCTCTGGAAGTGCGTATTTTTCTTCAACTTGCTCAGCATTGAAGTGCGTGAACAGTGATGATAGTTTCGTAGAAAAATAAAGACACTTCTTGACAGGAGAGGACGTTCCAAGTTTGTAAGAAATGCTTATGTACTTTTGTTCGCAGAGGAAATACTTTTCAAGCCACCCTCGTAACTTTGCGATCTATTTGTTGAGTTTGTGATTAAATTAAATATGCCAAAAATACCGAGCAGCATCCTTGCTCTCAATTGCATTGTGGCAACTAAAATGCGACAATCTTAGAGTGGAACTTAAATTCTGATGAGTAATTTTATCATCCGGTGTGCCAGTTTCACTTATTCAATTTGCATCCGAGGTTATTTGGCATTGCGTTAAAACCACTCTGCGATTGTTAAGATGCTTCACAAATCAAAGCGATCTAAATGCATCATTTAGGCAAAGATCCGTAAATCAGTGGCGTCTGATTTGTAATCGCAACACAAGCATTCGGTAGTTAAGACCCAAATACGAACGATAAGCCGCTTATTTTACTAATCTGATGGGTTCTGTTTGTTCTCCTCTTATAGTGCATTCATGCATGCATTTAGCATTAATATTTTATGAATAATTGCCTTATTATTGTACTATTATTAGTAAGCGTAAATTTCAGTGCTGAATAAGCAATAATTGTGTATAATTATGGAATTTGACTAAAGGTATAACGAAAATTGATTGTCATTTTTTTAGTATTATACTCGTATCCCACTACAATTATTATACTATGGACATCACAAAACTAATTGAAGTGAAGTGGAACACCACGTAAAGTATTTAAAAAGATGCCAGAATGCTTAACCACAGTTATGGCGAGCATTCTTCGGATTTGAATTTTTGAATCATGCATTCTTTTTAAAGGCAATTGAACGTTCTTTTTAATGATAATGTTTGGGGCTGTCGATCACTAATAAAACACCGGAATATTCGAGACAACACCATAGTTGTCCCAATGAAAGAACCCCTAATTATTAAGGCAAATCCAAATCAAAAATAATCTAAACAACATTTGGAAAGTGGTAATGGTCGATTTATAAAATAACCTTATAAAAAAAGTTTTAAACTTTGCGTTTTTTTTTTGTATTGTGATCGCCAAGTTTGATACTTTATGAATGAAATTAATGAACTGTTAGAAGATTGATTAGAAAAGTTGACGAAATTGAAACGGTAATGGGTGCAAAACAGGCCCTGCGAGAACATTGTCATAATTATTCAGTGGCGAATCGGCATCATGTTCAACTTTGAACGTTTTAAAAAGGTCCCTTCAACCGTAAGCCGTAAGCTTGCTAACCATTCTTACAGTCAAAAATTCATCAATTGGGTTTTAGAAGATTCTTATTTTGGTCGAAAAATCATTTTTAGCGATGAAGAGCATTTTTCGGTCGACGGGTTCATAAACGAACAAAATTGTCGCATAAAAGGTTCTTCAAATGTCTGAATAACTCATAAAGAGCATATGTACCCCAAACGAGTCATTTTGGGCAAATGGCTTGATCAGCCCATACTTCTTCAAAGGTGATGCTGGAAATGCCGTAATTGTGAATGGCAGTTTTTTTTTTTATACCAATTGGACAACATGGATCTGGTTTCAACAAAAAGGCGCTACCAGCCATAAGCTCGATTAACAGTCGATCAATTTACTACACTAACAGTTTCCTAGTCGCATCAACTAACTAATATTTTGTGATTCAAAGTTTACGCCAGCAATCCATAGAACCAAATTAGATTTATTATCTATAACACCGAGCAGAACATGCGTGAAATTGTAATCGAAAATTTTGTGAAGAGAACCGCGATTTACATCCGAACCCGAAGTGGTCGTTTGTCGGACATAATTTTCCATATTTTATCGGAGATTTTGTCTTTTAATACTCAATTCAAAAGTCGTTTTATTTAAAATTTAAATGCACATTTAAATTTGTGCCTCCCATGTGGCGTAAAATTGAAATAATTGGTTTACGTATGAGACTTGTAAAGGTAACATAAGAAAACATTATCGACGGATGTTAAAGTGTGCCTGCTGTTTGTAGAATAATAACCGATGGTAATTGCTACTATTATAGAAGTATGAAGGCTGTGCTTTATATTTCGTTTACTGCACTAAATGAAAGATCTGATACGTGTGCTTATTGTAGGAAAAATCACATTTGGATCTGCCTAAGGTACTAAAATAATAAAAGATTAATCGTATAAATTACTCATTTCTAAATTGCAAAATATGATGAAATCGATACGCTTGGACGTCTTAAGAAATTTTATATTATTGATGTTTGCAGATGACGTAATGCCATCACTGAAAATGTTATGCAAGTTGTTTTTAGCGGCACGTCGAGTTTGGAGAAAAACATTACATTAGGTTAAAAGACTCTTTGCATACTAGTGCATTGCCTGGTTGATTTGGAGAAGATCAACATAACCTTCTCCATGTCCATATGTGCCATTACCTCCGTGATTGAGGCACTTAAGCTAGCTGTTCTTGGTCTTATGATGCCTTTTATTGTCCTCCGCCTCGATCACGTCCCACATGCAGCAGTCAAGGAGACTGCAGTCGGACCTGGAAGGTGGACTAGAGGTAATACAAATTATTACATAGCCATGCTTTGTGTACTGGAGCGGAGTCTTGCTGGAACATGCTAAGCGTCCCTCTCCTCTCTCCAAGGCTTGACTACTGTCTCCAGCAGATTTGGGCCTTCCTCAAAGAAGTAAGGCGCCGTGACTTGTATGCATGACGATCGGCACTTCTGAAGTACCTTAGGAGCTCCACCGATCATTTTGGCGATTCACAGTTCTGACCTGGATGAAGTTCTTTTTGCCCGAAAAAATCTCGGAAAACCAGCTCTGTCGTGTTTGACGACGTTTATTAGTGCTCGGGTCTTTAACATTCTGTTCATCTTGTTTTTTTCGATCAATAGATTGTGATTTCTCAAGACTTTTTGTGCAAGACTTGGTACATTGTTATTCCGACCGTCGACCTTACCACGCCTATTTCTTTTGGCATGCTCCGCCAAGGATCCTGATCGTTATTCGTTTTCAATTCATGGGCGAATTCATCACTTTCCTTGCTGTGAGTTGACTTGTCAGCAGTTACTTCCTGGTGATCAGACTCCTTATACTTCTTGGATATGTCATATGCTTGGATTTTCTGTCGGCAATTATCCGCCGCCAAGGGATTCGAATATAGCAACTCTGCGTTCGTATCCTCGGCTCATTTTGTCGACAAAGTCGTGGGTTGTTGATTATGTCAAGCTACCTGTAATGCTACCTAATTTTACTCGTGCCCATGAAACGGCTTTTCGACTTTCCCTCAATACAATCTAAAAATATTCCGGATTTACCTCAACGGCTCTGTACTTTTGCTTGTGTATTGTGACAGTGCATATTTTCCTAAAATCTAGACGCATCGTATTGTCACTATGATGATTTTTGCTCCGTTTCGTTTTGTATGAAATCAATACCTTATTTTGGTTCAAACATGTTACTTTGATCGTGGGAAGTTAGTAAAAAATAGTTTAGTTTATAAATGCACTACAACTTGAATTATATATTAAAATTTGTTTTCATCACTATTTTTTACATCAAAATCCTAACAGAACCATATATAAACCTAAATTGTGAAGCATCCAGCAATATAAATATAGGAAATAAAATTTGAAAATGAAAAACCTCTTAATCTTATTATGCAGAGCTAAGAAAAAGTTATTTGATATTAGCACAAAAATTCCAATTAAAGAATCCTAAAAATGTGATGTTTTACGATTTTAAAGAACCAAATGAGATCTATCACTAAAGATCATATTATTGCTGTATTAATTGGTACCTATAGTTGAAAATCGACAGTGCTTTGCAAAAATGTCGTCGTTCAACTGAAAATAAACGAAGTGCTGAAACTTCATAAACTGGCCGTCCCTGACTAGTGTCTGAAGCATTCATTACTAAGAAGTTTTCATCACATTTTTTGAATATTATTTTTGTAACTTTGTAGTATTCGAAAAAAAATATTTTTAATATTGCATTAATGTTTTCTGGCTTCGAATCGATATTGCTACAACCAGAAGTTGTGCAGGCCTCAACATTCTTAAAACTGATATACTACTGTTTATTCATATTGCAGCGCCATTCGAACAAATTATTTTGCATTAATACTTTTTTGTTAAATTAAATATAACATAATTAGAAAACATTTAAAGTATGAGAACCATCTATTTGGGCCTGTCCAATTAATATCGATTTTTAGATATACGTTCTGGGAGAGGTAGTAATATGTAAAATACGCACAAAATTGTTCCCAACTATTCAGATTTCGCTCGCACATTATCAACAAGTTGGCAATTTGGAGAAAGAGGTATTGTTGAGCTACATGTAGGGGAGAAATAGACCTAAGAATTGGTCGCCATACTCATACTGTGGGACGAAGAAGGTACTCGAGAAGACCGGGATCTGAAGTAGTGCACGGACAACCAACGTCTTCTTTAAAAGCCTTGCTATTATAGACCGTAGTACGATTTTAAGTACCCTATCGAAACACCGGTGGACCATTACGCGGTACTGATTGGGTACCTCCTCTGTTGTACGTCGATTACTTGCAAACAGTCTAACAGCACAACGCCTTTTCTTACGACTACCACCGACTTCTTTACACCGGCTAGGAGTGACATAAAATAGCCTTTTCTAATGAATCCAGATTCTCTTGAAACCTAAACGATGGTCGAATGAAAAGTAAGAAGACTGCATTTGTACGAGCCGTACAACGTCAATTACGAGTATTATGACATGGGGAGTTATTAGTTATGACAGCAGGTCAGCTCTAGTCAGTCAGAATTAGAAACATTATCAGTTAGACTTGTATCGACGCGGCACTTACGTTCTTTCAGGGTGCCTTGAGCAATCTTTCAATAAGATAACCCTCGACCACATATGGCACGTATTACACTACACTTCCATCAATAAAACAGTGGAAATTCTCTCGTAGCCAGCGCAAGCACCTGACCTTTCGCCGATTGAAAGTGTCCGGAATATAATTGTGCGAAGAGTACAGCGCTGTTCACGATCTCCAAGGAATCTGACTGTGTTAAGGGAGCGTATTAATAACGGATGGAATGCAGTCTATGAAGACATCATTTGTTAATTTAACTCGCTACCCAGAAGAAAGGAAACGATTACAGAATTTCGATGTGTGACTGTAGATTATTGACTAAATCAAAATAATTACCGACAAGGGTTTTATAAATCTAATCATTTACTCGCCTTATACTATTAAATAAATCTGCAAAGTTTCAGTTAATTTTTTTTATGCAATTTTAACAAGACGGGTGTAAAGCCCAGAAAGACAACTTTCGAAAGCAAAGCCAGTCGTGCATGTGCCCTTGTGGCCTCCGTATCTCGGATCAAATACCGAGGAAGATACCGACCTAAGTTATCTACAGACCAAATATGAAATGGTTCAGTCAAGTAGTTCCGGAGGTATCGTGTCGACGGACACACACAGGGACAGACAGAATTGTGATCGCATTAATTTTCATCTATGCCTTACAGGCTTTCGAAAGTTAATAAATTGGTAGCATTTGATTCTCATAATTGTTTGTTTTGGTCTAAAAATTTAATCACTTTTATCTATTTACTCGAAGAAAAAGCAGTTTGTGCCACAGTATTTCTCGACGTGGCTCAAGCATTTGACTGTGTTTGGCACGAAGGACTCTTCCTTAAGATAAACAGATTCCTACCGGCTGAAATCAGTGCACTACTCCGCTCATATCTTTCAGATAGATATTTTCGCGTGAGATACGAAGATGCTTACTCGGAGCTCAAACCGATTAGTGCAGGAGTGCCACAAGGTAATGTACTTGGACCTACACTCTACCTATTATATACCAGCGACCTACCAAAATCGAATGATGTGATAGTGGCTACTTTTGCCGACGATACAGCTGTTATGGCTGTCGACGTAAACAGCGCTACTACAAAACTACGAAAAGGCCTAAACGCCATTAACACCTGGGCAAAAAGATGGCAGATCCGATTGAACGAGGCCAAATCAAATCATTAATTTCACAAATAAAAGAAATCAATATGCTCCCGTCTCAATTAATGGTAAAGTCATTCCATATGTAAATACTGCTAAATATCTTGGAATGACCCTTGACGCGAAGCTCCGATGGAAAGAGCACGTTAAAAAGAAAAGAGCAGAACTCGGCATCAAGTACCGTAAAATGTACTGGTTAATGGGAAACTACTCTAAGTTATCAATATATAATAAGGTTCTCCTATACAAACAGATCTTAAAACCGACATGGACCTATGGCATCCAGCTATGGGGATGTACCAAACCAACGAATGTGAAATCTATACAAAAATTTCAAAACAAAGTGCTACGAAATGCAGTAAAGGCTCCGTGGTACATCAGAAATACTGACCTGCATCGAGACCTTCAAGTAGACGCAGTGTTCAGCGTAATTCGAAAATATGCAACATCCCATGAAGAGCGTCTTCATCGACATCCCAACAACGCGGCTATCCAGCTCCTGAACACGTTAATCTACTTCGTCGCCTCAAGCGAACTAAACCGTTTGAACTGACATAAAACCAAGTGTACGTGAAAAGTGCGGGAGTGACATAAAAAGCAGAGCACTCGTAAAATGCGCAATCTATCACTGTGACTTTAAGTGACAATATTATAATAAAGTGAGCAATTAATTGACTCGAGCCATTGGGTGACAGTTAAATTTTAATCTTATTAGTAAATTAGGTTAATATTAAAATAGCTTATTAGTTTATAACTAGGTGCTATGTATCTAAGCCATGGGCTTATTTAAACCAAAAAAAAAAAACTTATCTATCCGGACCAAAACGTCATCATTGATGCTTCCTTAAGATTCAATAAAAGAGCCTACTACTATTTGTCAGGCAAGCAAACAATAATTAGTTTTTAAACCATAATCTATTAATTTTTATAATTAATAAAAAAAAATAGAGAAAATGCACAGCACAGAAAATAAAACTACAAATTTCAGACTATTATTTAGACCTTTAAAATTAGTGAAACAAAATTCATAATGCTGAATGAGAAGAATCATAATTATACTATTACTTCTCTTAGTAACATAATTTTTTAGTAAATTATTTGCTATTAATCTCGACCACTAAATTATGTACTGTATTTAGGTTTCGACAAGATAGTGTTGCAAATTCAGTTGCATAAGAGGGTCTTCTTTTTCGCTGCACTTTATGACTTTATCAAACTTATAAGGTGACCAGAAGAGAATTAACCAACAGAAAGAGAAGACGCTTAATTGTAATGCAAAAATCATTTTACTATACAGCAAAACACTTACGCATAAGTTTTTATATTCTTTAGAATTTTACGACCACTTTGAGATCAGTGGTTACCATATCAAGAATTCCAAAAAGTTTTCAATTTTTGTTTTGTTAACTTTCGACAGCGGAACGCTATAGGCGAAAATTAATGATTTTAACATGGTGTCTGTCTAGCGACACGATAATTTTCGTTAAAATCATTCATTTCCAACTTCGCATACATATACCTTGGATCAATACCTTCTTCGCTATTAAATTTCAGCCAAAGGTCAAGGGGTTAACGGTGACGTCAAACTTTTTCCATCGCATAACATATGTCATGTGATACCTCATTCGAAGGCAGACGTCATAAGGAACATTAGTTTATTTCACCTCTCGCTAATTCGCCACACCGCTGTCGAAAGTTTCATTTATGGTTTTACACCATTCTCGTTATTATCTGGCAGTAAAAATCGAATTTAATGAAAGCTATCGACTGCAAGTGCTTTTGCATAATAGGCCACTGGAACGATATTGGTGATGAAGCATAGAGATTACAATCAGGATAGCACTTGATTAAGAGGGGAAGCCATTTAAGTATCGTTGCTTTTATACCACAGCCCCAAAAATTAATGCGTTTAAATAATTGTAAGAATTGTACTCCAATACAGTCTTGCATTTGAATCTACAATTACAATTTTATTTGCAACAAAAAGGAGAGATGAACTAATTTGATATAACAATAAATCGTAACACAAGCAAAATGTAGGCACTTGTCCCGTGCTTTAATAAGGGGTTTTGTTTGTCGATGATAAATAAAAATGATAAAAAAGTGAATTCATTTTTTGGAACACTGTTAATGAAGGCTCCAACAAACTAAAACAAACCTTGAATTATTTACTGCCGTCATTCGGGGGTCGTAAATCTTAAATTTTATTGCCGATATTTGAAACAGGAGATGCAATGTGCTGGTTTGTTTATTTACAGAGTTTGTAACATCTAAAAAATTGTTTTGAAGGATATGATGAACTTTAATCCATAAATATTATTAGTTGCATTTGAACACTGAAATTTAGTCTCCTCTAAAGTCAAGTTTGGTCTCTTGCAAAGTTGTTAGGTAGTATTCATAAACTTTATCGGGAAAATATTTTATAGATCGTAAAGCAAGGAAATTCTAAATTTCTTAACTAATGGTATGGAGGATTATTAAGAAAAAAGAAAGAGTATCTTTCATAACAAGAGGCGAATTAAAAGATATAAAACACAAACACAAGAAAACAAATTATTATAGTTAGTAAACAGAACCGATTGCTGGAGCAAGCCAAGACACAATATCAAAGTTGACGGTAAAACGATGCTCAAAGCTTAGTAGCGCCGTATGAAAGAATTGCTGCGCTAAAGCAAAAAGTGAAGAGACACAAATGGAAAGTATCACATCAAAAGTGGAGACTACTGCAATGGATCAATTCTGGATGGACAGATGAAACAAGTCTGTTTGTTTGACAAGCGAGAGACCATGTAAAAAGTGATGAAGGGTGTGTGTCTTCAAAAAACTTCTGAAGATTTTTTAACTCTTCAACTTTTTAATTCTCTTATATTCACAGGACCTCACATGTCATTAATATTTTAATATATTCCTCATCACCATAAAAACTATACAAATATATTATTTAACAAAAATATCTTTGATAAAAGTTTATCATCTGCTGTTTACAAAACATTTATTAATTTTTCTTTAAAAAATGGATTACACTCCATCGTCATTGAAAACAAATATTTTAATAACATATTGGTTTGGTATCTGCCATTTTATTTTTGTATCGCATATGTATCACTTCATGTTTAGTCTTGTTTTTATCGCAACATCGACGTTAAAGTTATGGGCCTAAAAATATGTTTTTTTAATTCATAGCACCAATGTGGCTGCAATAAACTAGGCTTTGAAGACTAACGATTAATTTTCATCTCACAAATCTTAAAACTATGTACTTATCGACTAGAGTCTATCCATTGATGTCTTCTAGATTTCTCTAAGCTATTTGCACTTCACTCGCGCATTGTGTTCTGCTTTTATACACAACACACTACAGAAGATCAGCTGGTTTTTCCTCTTCAATCTTCGGACATGGTGTTGGTTGTCCAGCAGTTGAAAAGTCCCTACATTATAACATAAAAGTGAAGCCTACCTTTATGCTTTCAAGCAAACCTTTTGATTTCTTTCGTAACGGTTGGAATTCGAAGGTCGGAATTTCGAACATATCAGGGGGCATTCACTATGTTTCATAACACTTTATTCTAAAACGTTTGAATACAGTTGATGTTGGAGTCGCTGACACAGCCCCAAAGCTGTATGCGATAAAGCCATACTGATTTCAAGATCTGATTGTAAATTAGTATTTTATTGGAGATTGAAAGTTTGGAATTTTTCCCAATCAGCCAACAGCGCTGTCTGTGTTTTAGGGCTCATTCTACTCTTCTTCATATGCTCTTTCCACGTAAGTTTAGCATCCAGAGTCCTGCCTAAATACTTGGCGTTGTTTTCATAGGGCACAATGATGCCATTTATATCTAGAGCCGGTGTCTTTTAATAATTTGTTTGTGAAGTTGATACATATAGATTTTAACTCGTTTAGCTTTATCTTTCAATGTTTAGTCCAGTTAAGTATTGCATTACTGGTTATTTGTAGTTCTCCAGTGGATAAATCTTGGTCTTTCTCTACTGTAAGCAGTGCAATGTCATCTACAAACGTAGCCACTTCCAACTTTGGCATATCGCTAGTATATAACAAATAAAGGATAGAATCCAGTACACTACGTTAAGGCACTCCCGCCTTTATCTTATTGCTTAATTCTGAAGAGTCTGAGATGTATGATGTTATTATCTCTACATATTGTTTTGGGAGCATTTTGTGTAGTTTATGTACCAAGCCTACGTGCCATACTTTGTCGAATACTTGTGCAACGTCTAGGAAGACTGCAGAGCAGACTTATTTTTCTTCTATGGCACGTTCGATGATGTCGGTTATTCTACGCACTATTGTTGAATGCTTTTGCCTGAATCCAAGGTGAAAATCTGGGATTAGGTTATTATTTTCTATTATTGGCCGCAGCCTCTTGAGCAGTAGTTTCTCAAAGACTTTTGAGACTACTGTCGGTAAAGAAATCGACCTTTAGGATTTGACGTCATTGGGTTGTTTTCCTGGCTTTGGCAACACGATCGCTTCCACAACTTTCCAGCATGTGGGGACATGTTTGAATCCGAAGGCTGCATTAAATAGGTAGGTGAGCATTATTCTATACCCTTTCGTACCAAATGCTTTAAAATCTCTCCAGCGATTAGATCGAATCCCGGTGCTTTCTTCGGGTTCAGGTTTGTTCTCATTGCTTCAGCTACTTCTTTTGGGGTAACTGGTGTGATATTTTCGAATCTTGGATTGTCAGTATTATCCATAGCGTGATTGATCTGCCCTTCATTGGGAGTAAATACTTCAGCCAGGTGTTCGGCGCACAGATTTTCTTTTTGTTTATTGTCTCTGGCCCATGGTCCATTGTTACTTCTAATAGAACGGATTGATCTCTTGATTTTCTTTGTTGCCTTCCAGAGTGAGTAATCGGTTTCTTCGTATGCGGATAATTTTTGAAGATACGAGTTTACAGATTCTTCTTTAAGTTTTTGGATTGCTCTTCTAATCTTTTAAGTTTTATTAAGTATAGTTTTGTTCCATCTTCTTCTAGGTAGCTCTTCATTTTTTTCTGACAAGTTCTCGGATCTCAGTTGAATAGTTTACATCTTTAGTTATATGTTTGGTATTGTTATATGCCGCTTCTTTTTCTAATTGTTCAGCTGTTCTAAAAATGATATTCAGGTTGACGTTGTTATGAAGGTCAATCTGAAAGCTTTCCCAGTCAGTAGTTTTGTTAGTAAGAGTCCAAGTCAAAATTCTTATCAATTTCTGCGAAGTTTGAAAGATACTTTTCTCGTAATGAAGAAGTCTAGTAGATCGGGGATTTTATCGGTATCGGTATGTTGAATGATAATTGCAATTTATTTCTTGATTTGCTTTTCTAAGTTCCTTTAGTTGTGGTTCACCTGGATCGCCAGTCTATATGCTTAGAATTTAAATCCCCCCAATAATAAATCTTTCTCGTAAGTGTCTCAGAAGAGTATTCTTCTTTTTTAAGATTATATTTTGGTAGACAATAAACAACAGCGAATCTTAGCTTTTGTTTTGTTAATTTGATTCCAACCACTGTTAGTTGAATGTCTTCTTTTTGCAAATGACACTCTTCAAAGTGATTGATTGTTTCTCTTATTATAATTGCGCTACCACCCTCTTGGTTGTCAGGGTGGATAGTGTGATATGTTTTGTATCCTCTTATTTTAAAGTAAGATTGGTATGTCATGTGTCTCATAAATGAATCAGACATCTATGTATTGGGTGTTTAAGAAAACTGCAAGGTCGTGTTTTTTGTTTAGAATGCCATTGGTATGTCCTTTTGATCCATCAACTTACTTTGCCTTGGATATAGCTCCATTGTTCCTAGCTTCTAGTTTGTCAGTCCATGTCTATTCATGTCTTCATCATTTTTGAAATGCATCTTAATAGTTCGTTGATTGAGTGTTGTCTCTAC
Source organism: Sinelater perroti (assembly GCA_036346155.1). Taxonomy (NCBI): domain Eukaryota; kingdom Metazoa; phylum Arthropoda; class Insecta; order Coleoptera; family Elateridae; genus Sinelater; species Sinelater perroti. The sequence goes on along the minus strand of JARFIY010000046.1, from coordinate 3,873,762 downwards.
TGGTTTTTATTGTGTGGTTTGAGCTTAAGACACTCCAATCTTTACTACATTCGGTACAGTTAGTCTTAGTTGTTGAGTGGGCATTGTCTCTTCTTTTCTGAAGTTCCTTTGCTATTATACATCTCCTGTAACTAGCAGGGTGCTCTTCAGAGCAGTCGATGCATTTAGTAGGAGTGTTTCGTGTTTTGGCTCATTGCAGTCTGATATTATTCACCGGCCATTGGCCATTGGGCCGAGGTCCCAATCGAGATGTTCGCGAGCAAATTCCAGTCGTCTTTGCTTTTGGACTGCAGTCAGCTTGAGACCCGCAGCTGCCGTTTTAGGGTCGGATTGGTTGCCTTCAGTCTTCTACTTACTGTCCAAGCACTGGCGACTATACCTCTAACCGCACTCGGACCTTGCTTAAGGTCAACGCCAGTCATATTTCGATTTCTGAGGACGAGATATCAATCGTTTTTCTCCGTTGTCACCCCAATTTTTGCCGGTGGGCGTAGCCACCGGTTTCCAAGTACCGACACTACACTTTCGACACAGCTGATTAATTCAGATTTAGTCGTTTTGCCACGACTCTCTGACTGTCTGGGCTGCTTAGGCGTCTTTGGTATCCATTTTTTTACGAATCACTCAATCACTTCGGATAAGTGACTGAGACCAATTACCAGATTGCAAGCGTACTGTAGGCCAATCACAGTTAGCACGATTCGTTAAACCCATTCGTGATGCAAATTATATTGAATGCGTCATCCAATTAATTCAATAACAACAGTTTTTTAAAGCTCAATAATAAATATACTCCTTACACGTTAATGTTTTTATTTTCATTTTCCTTAGACTGATATAGGAGACGCAAGTCGATTGTTTTGCTTTCAAGCGTAGAAATCGAAATATAAGTTAAACATAAAAGCCCTCGTTTACAAATTAATTAAAATTATATACAAGAGTTACACCACCACAAATATCGAGGCAATATTATTATTAGTATTAATCTTATGCATCCTATAAAGGATTATAAGGTGCTTTCGCATTTCACTAGCGTAATTCAAATTCAGGGGTGGTATCCTGAATTTATTAAGGTAATATATAAAAGGTTTGACAAGATTCAGATCAATTTAGATATAGAGACGGAAGCATCCAAAATATTTTTAGCACTAGAAGCGATGCTGAACAAAGCGCGTGAGCTCTTAAAATCCTCATTTAGAAAGGCCCCGGGGCTAAGTATAATCTTTATTCTATATTATTATATATTTGAAATTTTTTGTATTATATGAATCTATACTTTTGGGACAAACCTAGTACTTCGGCCTAAAGTACCTGGCACCTACACTATTGAGACATCTTTGGCACATATTAGATCTTAACACATTTTTATTTTTTACCAACGATTACTTGTATTTTATTAAGTTTTAGTAAAATGACGAATAATATATTGGAGCCTCCTGAGAATATTACCCCCTCATCCCTCTCTCTCGGTGCATTTCTTAAATTGTTGAATATGGGGAATAAGCATAACGACGTAGGGTGCCATTTGTTATGATAGTCGATCATATTTAATTTTGTGTGATGGCACCGTAAATGTATCCAAAATAAACACGGTCAAAAGGCCCCGAAAGCCAAACGACAAAACAGACAGACGAATGACACAGAAATACCCCAGAAAAATAAACAATTTAATGAATGCCTTGTCCCAAAAAGTAAACATCATAAAGAAGGTTCAGTCGGGTATTAATTATAACTTTTATTTGAATATTTGCTGTAGAAATAAAATGTTTTGTTTAAATGTTGTATCTGTCTGCTTTATTTTGACACCATAGTGGGTGTGCTTGTTTATGCATTCTTTCTTTACATTGTGACGTGGAACTGTATATTTATGCTTTTCTATTTCCTAATGTTCATTTTCTGTCTTGGTTAGCAGCTAATTTTACATTCCTTAAAGTTCTTCCTTCTTTTATTTTGGTGCGTGTATTATTAATCCTCATAATTATTTTTTTATGTAATAAAAATATTACTACTCCAGTCTTACCGCAGTTTTTAATACTTCTTACAGCATTTGATGTAGTTGCAGAAACTAGTATTAGCCAATCCGTCTTAAGTTTAATTTATACAAGGCATTGTGTTTTCAACATGCATTTAATTAGCTCTTAAGTGATATTTATTATAGATTTTAGTAGGTGTACTGGTTAGTTTTTGCTGAGAAAGGCCTTTATTTAACATAGAAAATGAATTGCTACATCAATAAAAATATTTTCCATAATTAGTTATAAGCTATTCCCATTTTTCGGACATGTCGATGCCTTGCCAAAAACTAAACTGTGTTCTGAAGCAATCCACCTGCTGGTCCATTTTTGCACTTTTGGATTGGAAAAGGTGGTAATCTGACGGGCCCAAGTCTGGAGAGTACGCAGGTTACGGGAGGATTTCCCATTGGAGGACTAGCAGTGCTTTTTATTGCGAAAGCAACATGAGTCCGAGGGATATCGTGCCAAAGAATCACTTGTTGGCGTTTGCTAGCTATTGCTCATTCTCATTCAACTTGAGTAGTTGTTGTTTGTAACGGTTTCGTTCGGTCTTGGTAATTTGATCCTGATCCCACCAGATACAGAACAGAACCTTGGGTCCATGGGTATTGAGCTTGAGGCTGAAGTGGTCGGTTATCCAGGGTTCGTTCACTCATGATCTGTTGCGCTTTATTACTTTTTGTATCCCCCTCTCACAATACAAAATGAAAGGCTCTTTTTTTACTGTTTAGCGAGCAAATAAATCGTGATGTTCCAGAGACAAATCATATGGCACCAATTTTTTTTTTATGAATTATTCCCATCACATATAAATGGTTTGAAATGGTCGATTTAACAACATCTAATACCCCTGTAAGTTCCTTGAGTGTTCGAGTCGAGCTTTTATCTAGTAATGCCTGGAGTTTGGCGTTTTCGAACTTTTTTGGGCAAACCTAAAAACGCCATTTTTAAAACGTTGAGACCAAAATCTGCAGTTCAGGTATGATGGAGTTTCATCACCAAAAGCTTCTACAAGCATTTCATGATTTTCAGCAGCTGATTTTTTCAAATAAGGCATGAAAAGTAGCGACTGTGGAAAATGACCTTAGAACTTTCCATCTTTTGACGTGTAAGTAAATAACTAAATTAAATGGAGGCAGAAGCGTATGATAGACGCTACACAGGAACGTCAAAACCATAGGCATGACTTCTATAGATATAATTACTAACAATTAGCGTCTAATTATATTATATAGATGCCACTGATCAGAACTAACCGAAATACATGTTAGTAAATCGAATTATTAAGTGGCGAAAGGAAGCGAAGTCGCTAACTTCATGTTGTCCGTCTGTCTGTGCGTCCGTCTGTCCGAGCAACTCGAGAACGGCTGGGAATTTCCAAATTCTGTTTGCACCAATCGACAGATGACCAAAAAAGCTAGTTTGCTAGTGATTTTGAAACTGATTGGTCAAAAGTCAGCATTAGTGACCTTCACGATTTCAAATTTTCAAAATAGCAACATAGGATATGTAACATATCATTCAACTCGTCTTTGACCAATTTAAACATAAAACTTTGAAATACGACGTAACCTTTAAAATTTGGGAGACTGCTTCGTCACTTCGCTATGCGTTGCAAGTTTTGCAGATTTATTATTCTATAGACATAGCTCTATTGTAAATTATAAACTATGGGTTGTGGGCTTGAAAACCATAACCTCCATATAATTGAAATAGTTAACTGAGTCTCTATTATCAAAAATACCGATGCTTTAGCTCTAAATGTACACATTTTTGGCCAAAGTGGTTTCGCAAAAATTAGTTGAATGAAAGTTCAAAATCCGTTCTCACTTTCTGTACGACCGTGTCCAAAAATATAAGATACTCTATAAAAATCGGCCTGTAGAAGTCATTTGTAGGTACTAAAGGCAAAGCACACTAGTTTTATTTTACCATTTATTAGTTATGTGTTTTGTTTTTCCAACTTTTAGATTTAGTAACGGCAGCTATTCTTATGGACACACCCCTAACAAGCTTTCAACCATCTTCAGAAGTAATGACGTTCTATTGTTCTCGAAGAATTCTTCGAAACGTCATATTATGTTTCCTTATCTTCCACTATGCTGTATCCCAGAAATACTTGTAGGGGTTTAGATTTAGTAATTGGGCTGCACTTAGTTACTTTGAAATCATTGCATGGTGTTTGCATATTTGCTGAAATTTAAAGTCTATGTTGGTGTCGCCAAAATTCTTTGTATAAAACGGGTACAGAACAGTTTCCAACACAACAATATATTGTTCAATACTCATGCGTCCTTGACAAATAACAATTTCTCCTATATCATCAGCCTCTGCGCGCCCCCAGATCATCATGCTTGATGCTTTCACTGTAGACACTACACGTTAGAGAACATAATTTTCCCTATTTGTAGCCTCTCGTAAATAACGCCAACATGCCAAATATCTAAACAACATGCGTACATTTAACTAACTTAGCGCTATGATTTAAATATTGAGAATAATAGTAAAGTGCCTCACTAAAACTTACCTCAAAGTTAAACTTTTCTGACAGTAGATTACCCAATACCTCTCTATTAAATGTAAACGAGCTATCTTGTCCTCCAAGAGTCAAAGGTTCCTCCTGACCTTGCAGCGTTTCAGACCTGCTTTTCCGAACCTTCCTCGTACAGTCCTAGCACTAAAGGAGGGGCCAATTTCTGTAGACATCATGATAATAAGCTCCATTTTGAGATTTTTCCGGTTTTCAAGGTTCCAAATCAATTTTCAGTATTCGTGTTTAGACTTCTTCTATTTCTATTTACATAGTAAGCACTGTTCTTAATATGTTTCGTAGTATTTTGAACAGTTCAACCTGTATCTTGTCCATATAAAAAAATGAATCCGGAAAATTGCAAACAGAAATTATTACGTAGTTTAACTATTAAAAGATCGAAGTTTACGACGTAAGCAAGAAGTATAATGAATGTGACCACTAGGAGGTAACTGCTAACAGACTAACCCACAGTAAATGATCTGATCACGAAATAATTGATCAATTGGTCCGCTAATCGAAATGGAAAATCGGCCACGATCCTGAGCGGAGTATGACTAATTTGGCAAATTAAACGGATGTGGCAAAGTCTACGGTGAGTCTACGAGTACACCAAGACCTGCACCACAAGTGTTTCATCCTGAGGAACCGCTGTTGACTGAGAAAAAATAAGCACTGCTGAACAACATCGCAAGCTTCCCGAGATTCTCTTCAAACAAGGACTTAGTTTAAAATAGGAAGGTGAAACGCCAAGATGACTCTGATGTGCCTATCGTCTTGCATACAAAGTTTCCCTCCTCTGTGATGGTGTTGGGGATTGTTAGCAGCTTGTGAAAGCTTAAAGGTGTCCACCTACAGCTATATTAACATGCTGAAAATAGTTGTCAAGCCCTGCATAAAGGAGGTGAGCGCTGAACACGTTGGTGTTCCAGCAAGACTGCTCTATTCCACAAGGGAAGAAAGACCCAAACATGTATTACCACAGCTACCCCGGATTTATGACCACCCTTCAGCCCCTACCGTGGTCCTCTTTACTACGTGTGGGCATGGGGCGTGATCAACACGAATGTCAATGAGGCATCGTAACTCCAAATCGTGGTCACAAATGGAGGGAGGGAGGTCCATGAAATAGTATGATTCTCATTACTTATTTTAATGTCGTTTGCATCGTTTATTTATTTTCCTGATTTACTTCACGGACGGTGTATCTATAGAATTTGATTCAAACAGGAATTTTGTTTTTAATATGATTTTGTAATGCTGACCAAGGTTATTAAAATAAAATATTAGTTTTTTAGATATTTATATATTTTAGATAAGATCCCAATTTCATGTAGATACACCACCCCCCTCCCTGCAAAACAATTTTTATGTTGTCGTTAGGGATTTCCGATTGAGTCATATTAATACAAAATTAAGCGACAGCGGGGAGATAAACAAGCACTCCGGAATTTTAATTGCGGGCCCGGCAGAAGCGACCGATAGTCCGGCCCGCCTGGGCGCATCACCCGCAGAAGGCCGGCTTTCAATTTTAATTTAAAAACTGTATTTCTCCAAGTGGGGGATAATTGCCTGTTCCGCGCCTAATTAATTGGACTCGCGGGCGAGAGCTCGGCGTCAAATTGTAATCGAAAGTTGTGTCGATGTTCGCCGTTTTAATGGCCCAAACGTTTATTTATCGATCGCACCGCCCAGATTTCCATATTAATTAGTGCCGAGATTACATTTTTCCAACCAAAAAATTATTGATTAATTCACGTTTGATACAGCGTAGAATAATCTTATTACGAAAGGGACCAAGTTATTTCAACATTCTAGTTCCTGTCAAACATGTAAGTAATGGCGGCTGAAATAACATAAACGGGTTAATTAACAATATGCAAATTGAGGGAGCGTTATATATAGACCAAGAAACCAGTATTTCATGAGGAATGGAAAGAGATATGAAAAAATATTTTGAGAATTTCTTTTGTCATTTTAAAAACATTTCCAGGTTTATTTGCAGATGAAAATACTTGCTACTAAGATCTGCATTTGTATGCAAATGCATATTTTATTTCCATCACAATTTTGAAAATTTCGTTTGATATTTTTGTGAATCATTTTTATATTCCATGCGGCTGTTTTAATCAATATTTAGGTAATATTAGTTGTGCATATTTTGAAAAGGTTCCTCTGCCGTTTATGCTGTGTCTTTGACTGAGAGTATGACAGTATCGTTTTGCAAACGTGTCAATAGCTGCATCTCTTGTAGTTGGAATATTGGATGTGTATATCGAATATCGCAAAGGGTGTCCCATATTAATTAGGTAGTAGATTAATAAACTGTTATTCATTTTAAATTGGAATATCCGTTCGTGAGACAAAATTGTAAAACTAGGAACAGCTTAATTTAATTTTTTTCAAGATCGTGTTCCATACGTTGTAGACCTCGTGTTTCATGTTCAGTAATGCAACTACACATACGTTTATTTTTCGAATCCTTCCATATAAGAAATAAGCCAGTAGCCTATTATGAAATCGAACAGTATTCCCCAAACAAATTGGTGAGTTGGTGTTATCTGGTCAAAGTCTCTGGTTTTTTCTTTCTTTTACGTAGTAATATTGATAGTGTTTGGATTTGGTCGTAGAATTGTAAAGAGTTGCTATATATTGAGAAATGCATCTGTCTTTCCTTTTTCTGACCCAACCCAGTTATTGTCAGATTTTCTAATTGACGGTCTTTTGAGACTTTCCATACGGAATGTTCGCTAGATGAAATTTTTTCAATTGTTATCTGGTCCTTTTGGATTGGTTGAACCCCATACGGTATGTTTTGAGTTTCAACCTCCTGCGAGAATACATTTCGCGCCAAATGAAAAAAAATCACTAGTGAGTAAGGATATGTTAGAAGTTTTTCTGCTTGGCAAGATTCTAATTCATAGTATGTAATTCAGTTTTTGATAATAACTGCTCCTGAATTTGTTGTATTATCCGGTCGGTTATCCAGATATTTCTATCACGATCACGATGAGCCTTTTTCTATCCATTATTGGGCGTAGGCCTTCTCCAAAATTTTCCATCTTTGTCTGTCCATAACTGACGTCATCCACTGTACGAGGTGCATTCAAGTTATAACACCTCCGATTTTTTTCTCGCGAACTAATCACACGAAAACTGTTAAGTTTGTGTCACTTCTCGACGTAATCTCCCTGCAGCCGTACACATTTTTCACAACGTCGACGCCATGTTTCCATGGCCGCCGCGAACGCTTCTTTATGGGTACGTTTTGTCCACTAGAAGATCGCTGATGCAATAGCGGCACAACTAATGAATTTGCGACCACGGTCAGTGTCTTTCATCGATGGAAATAGTCGCTAGGATCCAGGTCAGGTTAATGTGGAGCAACTTCAAAGTTGTCAGCATTCGTGGCACCCACCCGGAGGACACTTTTCGTATTTTCAGGCTTTCTTACAGGATTGGGTGCACAGAAATTCCAACTTTAGAGGCGATGTGTTCCACATTCATTCGGCAATCCTCCAAAACAAGTTTCTCCACTCGCTTGATGACGTCGTCAGACCGACTGGATAGTGCGAGGCCGAGATTGTCTTGGTTTGTTGTCACACGCTCTGCCTTCTTTGAACTGTCGCACCCACCGACAAACACAATTAGACACATCCATAACACCGTCACGACCTCTTACTCATCTGGCGATGAATGTCAATCGGTGTCACACCACATAAATGGAGAAAACGAATGATTGCACGCTGTTCTTGTAATGGAAACGCCGCCATTTTAAGTATCAAAAGGAGTCCTCACTTCTCGCCACTGCCGCTAGAGTTCTGTGTATCGTACAATGCTGCCATCTCTATCGCGCATTCACAAAGAGTGCGCGCGTATTTTGAAACAAACGCATGTTTCTATCTGTTCCTCAGTCCTGAGAAAAAAATTCGCAGGTGTTATAACCTGAATGCACCTCATTCCTGTAACTTCTTGTATGTCATCTCGCCATCTACTTGGTCTTCATTTTCCTCTTTTGTAACTTCTCCATTGTAATATATATTTTAGTCCATCTACTATCTTGTCTACTTGCCAAATGACCAGCCCATGTCATTTTAGCTGTGCAATTCTTTCGATAATATTAAAATTAAGTGTTTCTTATCTATTAGTTTTATTCCGAGAATTTGTCTTTCACGTGCCCTCGCCAACCACAGAGAATTCTTTTTTGTGAGTTTACCAAGTTTCATAGCCATACGTGATTGCAAGGATGACTTATTGGTTATAAACCTTTACCTTTCAAATAGTTTGGAATTTCTATATCTTTTAGAATGTAGCTAAACTTTCTAAATGTAGACTAACCCACTCCTATTCTTCTTCTTATTTCTTCAGACTTGTTTTCTTTATCTCTTGAGATTTGTTGACTTAAAATATTTGTATAGACTGGTATATTTTATTACGGTTCTTGATATTGCAGCGTTTGTGATAGCAGAAATTTATAAAACGACAAAAGAACTTTTGCATTTTTTTAATTACTAACGAGGAAAATACAGAGTGAACCAAAAATACCTAGGTAACTCGATGCCTCAAACTTTATTCAGGCAGTAAAATTACGAAAATTAAAAAGTTTTATTTCGAAGAATAATTCATTACTTAGAAATAAAATCATTTTAAGCTTGAATATGTTTCCAAAATTACGATATACGATGTTACGGTACGTTTTTAGTCGCAGGTTCTAGCTTAGATATCTCCCAAAAATACTAACGGCACTATAATCTAAAAATTTGATCATTGGAGTCTATTTTTATAAAATGTATCTTATTTATTCCTAAAAATTAACTTGTTCAGAACTTATAACTAGAATATTACTAATATTATCTACGTATTGCAAGATAATTTTAATAATTTCTTGAGATAACGAACGGCAAGGCCCCATTTTTATTCAAACTTCAATTAATATACAAGATTATATATTGTGGCTAACTCTTCACCTAAACGTGACGTAATATCGTATAAATCTGATCAGAATTACCCCAATGTCTGATCTTGTGAATATTTAGAGGAAAACGTTTGTACATTGTTTTTATACTATTCAACATTGTATAATATTTCTTCCTAAAACAAAACAATAATAACTCCCCCCTAGAGATAGCCCATAAATTTCTGCATTCTCGAAAATCATTTATTTTGAGTACAGTAAGTGATGAGTTAACCATAGCAAATTGACACAAGCTAAGCTTAAAAAATAGTCAATGGATATTTCGATGATATTTCTGCTGAAGATGTATTCGAGGAGGAAGGCGCATTATTATAAGGCAATAATAATAGCACTAAATACTAATGACGAATTATCTGATTGCTCTAGTGCAAATACTAATTCCAAAATAATTGTAACCAAAGAGGGAACCTACCTAATGGTCAAAACAAAAATTCGTTTCCGAGACGGCTATTTTTGAAAGAGTTAAGAGCAACATCCAAAATGACAACAGTAATTTTAAAAACTGAAAATATAAAAAAAAAACATTAAATCTTCTACATGGTGGCTACTGTGTGTGTTCCAGAAAATTTGACAAAAAACTACCAAAGGTGTAGCAACAACAATACACCATACTTGTAAAAATAACGGTAATTTCTACTCAATATCTTGCTATTATTTCTTTGTAGTTATCTGTGAATTATTGTAAAAGGCCTTTTTAAATGGATAAATAGATATATTCAGTGAAACTTTAGGGCTTGATTTCATATAGTAAGTCGAATCAGAATAAAGAATACAAGCGGGATCGCTTAAAATACTCCGTATGTGTTACAAAATATATGATTATTGGGAAATTCAACTGTGCGATTTGTTGCAGAATAACAGTGAAGTCGTGGATCCTTTTTCTTTAGAAAATAATTAAGGTGCTACGACAACTGTAACTAGAGAAGAGCAAGGAGATTTATTTCGCAATTTTCTGTCCAGTGGTTCAAAATACGAACTACGAAAGTAATTTTATCAAGATGCAGTTAATAATAATGTTTTTTGAGAAATCACTAATTTTGTACCGAAACAAAAATTTACTTTTGGCACAGTTTTCAGATATCGCATCGCTCAATTGCGTATGAAATTATTTGAAAGAGAAGTTTTATCAAAAAAACTGTTCAACAATTACGGGGCAACACTTGGACTGAAGAATAGTCCTTACCGCAATAGACTCTTGGAGCCATCACAGAAGATAACTTACCAACTTGCAGTTACGTGTAAAATGCAAGATATTCACTAAATAGTTTCTTCCACACTTAAGGACAAAAATAGTTTTTGGTAAAATATTTTTGCAATTAAAAAAAAGTTTATGTGCAATATAAAATATGCAAAAAGTTGTTACTATTTCAAATCGCCAAACCACTTTTAACCCATCCTAAATGTTCCTTCTTTTATATGTCAGGATTGGTATTTTGTAATAATAATTGTATATAAAAAATCTTCGATTCATTTTGCTTTTATATAATAACAACGATAATGTTACCATGAAGATATTTTTGCTCGTATTTCGGTGGCACATCGCTGCATATTTTAATATGTTTTGTCGCATATTGTATGGTATATTGTGACCAAAATTATTATATTATTGGTGCGGCCGCAATAAGTGGATTGCATAGGTAATTTTGAATAAAGAACTTGAAACAAATCTAAAGTTAAACACTAACCTGTGGAAACGGCGCTTTCCCGCAGATATCGGTTCCCTGCTGTTGGTCCTGGGGCTAAGGATATAGGGATATGGATAAAATAGGACAAGTTACCCCAATCTTCACAGCGAGGCCGAAGGGCAGCATCTTTCCTAGTGTAAAAGGTTCATTGGTCGAGCCACATGAAAGAAAATGGACCAGGTTTTTTACCGGCATAATTTCACCTCGAAAAATTAGCCTTTAACAAAAAGCCTGACAGAAAATTAAAACTTCTGTTACCAATTAAGCCGCCGGCGAACTCTCGGTAAAAAATGTTCTTGTCTTACGGACAATTTGCCTGCATGAACACAGCCAAAAAAGATAAATGCAAACGCGAACAAAAGCAAAGATGTAATGCAAGTGCTAAGTGCGCGTACCACGGCCAATATATCAAAACGCGTGCTCGGACAAATTCGGCCAATACCTCAAATTTCAAATTTGTATAAGAGGGAACCAAAAAATATAGCTGGCCCTAATTTAAAATTCAAATTTAAAAATAATTTTGAGATTGGCGCGAACAGTTATAAAAAAAAATACCAATAGGAGATTGAATGCTTTATTGAAGTGAACTACATGTGTTTTGAGCGCCCCGATAAATTAAAGTCCAAATCGGGCCTAATCGAGCCTTCAGAATACAGAAGTTAGAGGAGTAGAGTAGGAAGCCTGCGCTTCAAAATAGGAGAGATACAGAAATAAGACAGGAAGTAGAATAGTGAGTAAAACAGATATAAATAAGAGCAAATTTATAGGTTAAGGAAAACAGTAAGGAACAAAATTGCATGCTAAAGAATAGATAAGAGGAAATAGCTACGTTCAACGGGCGGCTTACCAAAGTTGTTAGGATAGGCAACCCATCATACGCCGCAATCCGCAATCGTCGGGATACCAAGAAATGAATGAGCACCTGAAGTAAACATAGCACAGAAGAAGGGAAGGTGGGAAGAGCACAATAGCGGATAAATCCACTAAGACAAAGGCAAAAAAATGGAACCAGAGGAGATAGAAAACAAACAAATGAAGAAAATAGAAGATATGTTTGAAGCTATAAGCGGTAACCTATTAAAGATGAATGATAAACTGGAGCATCTAATAAAAGAAAACGAAGAAGTGAGACAAGAAACGCTGTGCTAAAGAAACATGTACAGGTTCAAGACCGAAAGATAGAATGGCTGGAGCGCGAGGTAAGAAGGAAAAATATTATAATTAGCGGAGTAGAAGACAAGGAGAAAGAAAATAGTGAAGAAACAAACCAGGCGCTAACAACAGTAACACAAAAATTAGGTATACAAATCAACAAGGAAGATATAGACGAAATGAGGAGAATAGGAAAGTACAAAGCAGATAGACAAAGACCAATATTAGTGAAGTTAACTACGGAAAACAAGAAAAGCGAAATACTTAGCAAGACCAACAAACTGAAAGGAACCAGCATATGGATAGATGAGGGCTATACGAAGCAAACGATAGAAGAAAGGAAAAAGCTGATTCCAACGATGAAAGAGGCCAGAAAACAGGGACACAGAGCACATCTGAAATATAACAAACTGGTAATCAACAATGAAATATATGAGGTAAAAGAAGAAGGAGAAGATAAAATAGAAAGAGAGATGATGGAAGCTTGCAACTAGGAACCAGCAGCAGTAGCAAAAGAACGGTAAGTGAAAGATCACCAAACGGCGGGCTGGAGGGGAAACTAAGTAAAATAACACGTGCAACAAAAAACTACTAAGGGCAGACGTAACAAATAACACTAGTAAAGACGAAAATGGCAAAGATAATGGATATGAATTACTAAAACAAACGCAAATTAAACAAAAAAGTATAACATGGAAGATAGGGACATGGAATATACGAAGTATAGCAGGAAAGGAACAGGAACTAGATGAAGAATTTAACAAAGCAAAATTAGATATATTGGGAATAACGGAAACCAAAAAGAAAGGTAAAGGAGAAGAAATGCTACAAAGTGGAAACGTGCTAATATACGCAGGAGTGTAACAGAGGGCAAGAGAGGGAGTGGGATGCTTAATAAAAAGAGAAAACTATGAACACCTTAAAAATGGGTAGCTGTTACAGAAAGTATACTACATAAGTCAACCAAAACAACCTTAGTAATAGTCTACGGTCCAGGAGAAGATGACAGAACGCAACTAAAAGATCAGTTTTGGGAACAATTAACAGAAATAATAGAAAATATAACAGAAAGAATAATAATAATGGCTGACCTGAACGGAAGAATAGGGAGGAAAGATGAAGAAACAGGAGAAACAATAGGTGAACATGGAGAAGAAACACGGAACAATAACGGAAGAAGACTAATCGATTTCTGTATAATTAACAACTTAGTCATAACAAACTCGTTCTACAAACATAAGTTATATACAAGTATACCAGAGAAGTAATGAGTAGAAATGAGAAATCGATCATAGATTACGTAATAATAAATAAAAAATCTGGTGTGAACATCACACGACTTTTCTTATCCTATTGTTATATATTATACCGTGTCCATCGTCTCGGCCCTGCACTGCTCTCGTCTAAAATTTGTTCATTTAAAAAAGGACGAGGCGCGAGTCCAACACTCGAAAGCTTATTAAAATAAACAGTACAAGACAATAATTGACTAGTACTTAAAATTTTTGCTACGTCACTGAAGGTAACCGTGCGAGCTCGCTCGCACGGCCTTCCCCATTATCGCCTGCGTGCTCCCTCCTAGCGGCCAAGCGCCCCGGTCCTCCCGCAGTCAGACCGGTAGCTCTCCGAGCGCGCTGTGATTGGTCCGTTTAATTAATTTTTAATCGGCTATAACTTATTTATTTGACCTCGGATCAAAGAATTTCATTGTAATTTTTTGTTCGTCTCGGTTTGATCTATCGGGTAATATAAATTTCCCGAAACATTTTATGAACACCCGGTATATTAAAAATCCTGAAATTCAATTTTTTTTGAGTTCCTATTTTACCAACTTTTATTTTAAATTCATGTTTATCTCATGATAACAAATCATTTTTATTCTCATAAATTTTTTGTATCTTCAACCGTTTAGATTCGCGACCGCTTTGCGACAGATTTTGTGACCTTGCGACCAAACGGCTCAGCCGATTTTTACCAAAAGCTTCGCACTGCATCCCCTACCTACATGTAACTTGCATACCAAATTTCAAGTCACTAGCTGTTACGGTTCTCGAGATATCCTGTTTACTGGCAGACCGACAGACACACACACACACACGAACCAATGGCTCAAAACAACTTTTTTGGTGTCCTGAAGCTATAATTCGTCCAGAAATGTGCAAAACTGGGTAGGTCAAATTTCCGCCGATTACATTACTTTCCTTATTATAGGATAAGGAAAGTAAAAATACAGAAAAGAGATACAAAATACACGAGTGAGAAGAGGAGCGGAATTGTACACCAACCATTATCTAGTAGTATCAAAATTGAAAACTGAAATGGAAACAAAAGATAACAAAAAGGAAGCACAAATGGACATACCGAAGAAGATAACATTAAGAAGTTACAAGCTGAGATAAAAAGAAACTGCAAACAAATATACAGAAGAGATAGAGCAAGAAATGAGGAAAATAAATCCAAAGGTAAAAACCCACAAAATAGAAGAAATATAGAAGCAATTTAAAGAAGCAATAGTCAGAACAGCCAAATCAAAATGCGGAGTAACAAACAGCAACAAAAACAAAAAGAATACACACTGGTGGAACGAGGATATAAAAACAGAAATAAAGATAAAGAAAATAAAATGGCGGAAAATACCTAAGAAGTAGAACCAATGAACACTATGCAGAGTATAAAGAACAGAGAACAAGAGTCAAGGAGCTGGTGAAAAATGCAAAATAACAATCTTGGATAGAATTGAAACGCTGGAAAGGATATTTCGAGAACTTACTAAACACTGAACTAAACGAAGACCAAGGTAAGGGGGAGGGAAATATAGATGGGGAGGAGGAGGACAACGAACAAGAAGAATAATATAGACCAGAGGAAGTAAGAGAAGCCATAAAAGAACCTAAAAGAGGCAAAGCGGCAGGACACGATGGCATAACCACTGAAATGCTAAAACTATTAGGGACTAATGGAATAGAGACGCTAACAATATTGTTGAACAAAATCTCGAAGGAGTGTGTAATACCAACAGAGTGGGAACTGGGAGCGATATTACCAATATTTAAGAAGTGCAACAAACGGACTGCAACAATTATAGAGGATCACACTTTTAAGCAATGTATATAAAGTTTATGAGAGGTTACTAAATAAAAGATTGCAAGCAAAAATAGAGACACAAATGGAGGAATCACAAAGTGGATTCAGGAAAGGGAGAGGAATACAAGATCACATATTCACAGTCAAACAAATGATAGAGAAGCACCCCAATACGGATATATATGTGGCATTTATTGACCTACAGAAGGCTTTTGACAGTGTACCAAGGCAATTACTATGGGATAGCCTAAAGAAAACAGGAATATGGGAAAAATGGAGGAAAAACATAATCAGTTTGTACAAAAATACCAGGAACTAAGTCAGGACAAATAACGCAGAATCAGAAGAATTTGAGACAAAAGAAGGAGTGAGGCAGGAAGGAGTCCCAAGCCCTACACTCTTTAACATAATACTAGACGATGTGACAAAAGAAGTTAAAGGGCGCAGCAAAAAGGTGTATATATAAAATATATAACAGAGTGTGCGTTTGCGGATGACTTGATGATATATGCCAAAAACGAGAAGGATTTACAGGAAAATTTAGAAATATGGAATAGTGCTCTACAAACACGCAAACTAAAAGTAAATACAGATAAGACGAAAATAATGGTAATAGGAAAAAACAATATACAAACAAATATACAACTAGATGATAAAGGAATAGAACAAATAGACAGCTTTAAATACCTGGGGATCACGATACAGAAGGATGGGAGAAAGGAAGTCGAAGTTAACAACAGAATTATACTACGCCCTAAGTAATTCCTTCATTAGGAAAAAAGAAGTCACTAGAAAGACCAAGCTAACAGTATATAACTCAGTCTATAAACGAAAATATTAAGTATTTATTGTATAAAATATTTCGTAACATACATTTATTAATGGCTTTTTATTTATTAATTAGAACCAGTTTTCACACATGTTTTCCCCATTTTTAGCACATTTTTAGTTTTCCCGACTGTTTGTAGTTGCACTTTGATTTACGAATTGGTTCTTATACGGACAAAGCTGGTTCTTTGACTATCTCTAATTCTTTCCTTATTACCCCTTGCAATTTCTTTGGTAACCGAGATAAGTTTCATTCTTGCATATGATACTAATTATTAATTTCCCTAAATTGACAATGCAACTGGTGACTTGGTTTTTCAAGTATGTGACTGTTGACACCAGTGCATTGAATAATATGAGAACTCTGGTCATGGACCAACGACATATACATTTTCCTACTGAATAGTTTGCACACAACTGATCCAAATGAGCCACACCTTTTGTCTCTCAAGTTATATTTATTATTCATCTCAAGTTTTCCACCTCATTAATTTTCTAACCATGGAGCATTATACAAATAAGTAAAACAGATAGATTTTCCTTATGGATGTATAAACATATGACCATTCTGTCATAGTGGTCAAAAAGTGCAAAACTCACTAGTTTTGTCGACCTCAAATTAGGGAAATAATTGAGATTTATTAATTTTAATTATACCTAGAAGAATTAAACGGCATTTTTTAGTTTTTCGCATAACTTGACAAAGGAAAACCAATTATTTATTTTTGTATGTCAACATGCTATAATGAAGGCACTCGCTTACAAAAATTACTTTAGTTAATAAAGCGATGCAAATTAGTAGAAAACATTTCATTTAGATTTTTAGATTAAATTTCAAAAAAATTAAATACTTAAAGGTCGGGTGACTAATATTTTAGTACTTCTTAAAGTTTTTAAAAAAATGCTCCCGCGAAGTTGCAAAGCTTAAAATTATTAGGATTACCTAAACATCCAGTGCGATGTAAAAGTTTCGGCAAGACTGAAGACAAATCTGTAACATTGGGCATGGCTGGACTCCCGAGAGCACAGTTAAGGATTAAGATTCAAGCGTACGCGTTACATAAACAAGTTTGAGAGGAGAAGGAACAAGTAAAGTTATCCAAGAACCAGCGTGATAAAGAAAAAAATATTTACCTTATTTGCCGCCTTCTGAGGGTGGCCGCTAGTTATCAACGAATTTAAAATCCAAACCGTTATCTTACCTCACAACAATGCCCGACCTCATATTACACCTAACAAATTGTAAAAAAAAATATGTTCTGGACTACACCGAAGCACAGTTTGGACTCATCTGTGATTGTCATTCGTTTGGACCACTAAGAGAAGCAATTGGAGGACCAATATTTCAGAACTGTGTTGTTGCGTTTGTAGGTCGTTCAGTTTACGATTGAAAGATCATAAAACCACATATCCATCCATAAAATTGTGTGTTTAAGTCGGGAGGTTATGTAAAAAAATAATTTTAAATGTTTGTATTTTTGATCCTCAAGAAAACAAATTTCGGTTTATATTTGATTCACCTTGGTAGTGTGGCAAAGTAGTAATGAACAGTGTATCGCAAATAATACCAGATCATTAATCATTCACTACGTCTGTTTTTTGGTCAACACTAATATAGAATTCATCTAAGTGAAGTAATATTTTTCTTTAGTAATAAAATGGTTTAATGCCACCCATGCGAAATTATATATTCATTGTCATATTCGCTAACAGAATTGGCAAAAAATAAATGTTATCTTTGATACGTAAATTTACAATTAACAAAATTAATTCAGTGCATCTATGGAACTGAAAGTAAATTCAAAATTGCTTACAGTTTTAAAGTACGCGAGCACAAACGTAAAGCAGCTGTGAATATAAATCAGTTTGAAACAGTTGAACCGAATGGAACGAAAATTGTAAATTCCTTAATTATTACACTGTAAAAATTGTACATAAATACTTAGAAGAATCAGATTCATTGTTTTGGACAACCTCTAAAGAACTAGGATATGTATTAGTGTGATGGATGTTCAGAAATTTAAATAATGTTCAACTACAAAAAGAACACAGATTGGATCGAACTAAGGCAGGTGATCCGATGATAAGATCGTGTTACAGTTTATCCTGAACTCCAATATCACCGTCCGAAACATGGT
Source organism: Sinelater perroti (assembly GCA_036346155.1). Taxonomy (NCBI): domain Eukaryota; kingdom Metazoa; phylum Arthropoda; class Insecta; order Coleoptera; family Elateridae; genus Sinelater; species Sinelater perroti. The sequence continues at coordinate 3,855,355 of JARFIY010000046.1, read as the reverse complement.
CAAAAAGCTAAATGGTCTTATCCACCGACCCAAGGGTTCAAGAAGCAATCGGAGTTTATTAAGATGGATGTTGGTTCTATATTAGAATTCTGAGCATACACGACAATTTAATTGGCTGTGTCTTGATAGACAATGAAAGATTTTTGCCAAATTCCGATTCAAGAATATTTTATTAAACTCAAAAAAAGCAAAAACCAACACCAAATTTGCCGACATGTATCTATAGAATCTATGGCTGCAAGATCGGTTTTTTTTGTAACGTATGTATTAAACTTTTTATGTGATCTCAAAATAGATCACCTTCTATTTTGGCTAGATTTAGCCTCGATTTATTATAGCAAAATATATTATAACAAAAATTCCCCCAATTGTCCCAAGGGGAGCCCATTAGAAAAATAGCAATAGCGAAGGGAAAACCTCCCGAAAGCCAATAACATAATACATTCTAAGAAAAAGTGGAAGAATATATCGAGTCAAATCAGCGAGGCTATCGTGTAACGTTTTACGAATAAATTACGATATTTACCTTGAAAAGACGGTGAACAGACCTTACATATTTATTGATCAGCGAATATATATGTTGAACAAAAAACTACATTCATTGAACTATCAAATTTCACTTTGTTTCTTAAAATATAAACATGTAAGATTGCACTACGTGTGTAAATAAGGCGTTTTTCACAATACAAAGACGGGTGTTGTCAGTCATTATAGAAATACCCAGGTGAATGATGTAATAAAAGGGGTCAAGCAATTTCGCACGACATCTTCAGTGCCTATATAAACAAATCTCTTATTAAGCTATATAGTTGTTGGCGGCTTCAGAATTGTGCACTTGTAGTCGGAAGGTAACTTTTATTTCCTTTTTTCCTTTTCATAAATGAAATTAATCTAAATATCTGGTGCCCGCTCTTCTTTTTCATTTGAAATCAATTTCCTTTTTAACCCAAATTTGATATTTCATTAATTATTTATCGATAATTAATTATTTCCACAATCCGATTTGCTTCTCGACTTATTAAGATCACAACATGGACTCTGTCTAACTACAATTGTTTTTGACCGACCCTAGTATATGCTTCAAAACCCGCGTCTTTCGGTTCTAGAATACTCGCGGCTCCGCGTCGGTATTCAAAAAACCCTTGTAAGTAGGCGGCTCACATTCCTGAAGTCGAGCGTTGCCGTATAAAGATTTCTTACTCTTCTATATTAATTTACAGTCCTCTACATTAAATATAAAACAACTGTAATACTGGCATTTTAATTTTTTGTACTTAAATGTTATCATTTTATACATAAATAAGTTAAATAGTGGATGGACCAAAAGTCACTACTCACCTTACTGCTTACAATTTATACTCCAAATGATTTATTTCGAAACATCATAAAGCAACCTTTTGATAATGCATTTTTGACTTCGAAAGGAAGATTGATCAAAAATTTTAGTAATGAAGAAATTTCTGTCAACCCTCTGCAGGTGTTGCAACGTTGAATATCTCCACATAATTATTTCCACAACCTGATTCAGATAAACATTTAGTTTCTAGAATTGCCATGGTGGTCGAAGTCTAAAAATATTGAATTTAACACTTGCTTCTAAAAGATTCCATTAAATATTGTAATACAAAATTAGATAGCCATTTTCTCAGGTAGTCTACAATCAAATGTGAAAACTTTAACAGGTCGACTGCCAAGGGGTTAGATACGGCCGCCCGATTTAATTTCCTCGCGTGCCTGGGCGATTGTATGCGATCGCCAATTACTTTTGTGAATATTTTGCCAGCGATAGGTTAAAGAATCGTTTTGGGTGTATTATACGACTACTGTGCCTTGTAGAATTGGTAGGACAGTACGAATTACCAAATATCTCTGATTTTCAGTTCAAGAAATATTTATTGCAAAAACGTGAACATAGAAAACAAAATGATTTATTATGATTGTGAATCAGTTTAAAACAATCAACATAAAAAATAAAATTCGTTTATGTAACAACCTTCTTTACTTGATTGTTCGCAATTCGCCCCGCTGCTAGCCTTTACAATATTTTCTAATTTTGTCAAACTTTTCCTGCTTCCTTTTGCAAGTAATGATTTTGACTTATTGTTCTAGCTGTTGTTAGTATATCTTCGTTATTTTTGTTGAGATCTAAGAAGAATTTTACAACTTTTACAGTAGATAATAAGAATTGACGAGGGTGGTTCCTTAAAGGCATTCTAGTGCGAGTTTTTCCTCGATGGAGAATGGTAACTGCTCATTTGATCTGACTGGTCGGTGGATGATTTTGCGTTCATGCAATCGGGCCAGTGGCTTCTTTACCATCGCGCCACTGAACTTCAACCGTTCCAGTTATATACCTAGTAGATAACATTGTTACATTTCTTTTATCTCACCATTTCAATATGCAAATTCCTCTTCCGTTTTCTAACCTGAATACTTCGTCCTTCAACTTCTTATGAATAATGTCTTTTAGATTCCAACGTCAACTTGATCTGAGAGTTTCAACGTGTTTTTAGCTTAGAAATTGGTATGACAATTAGTTACTGTTCGTCTAGAATTTAGTGAACCTTACATTTCAAGCATTTCCATTTTTGATTACATAATACTACATATCATATTTGCGGTTTTTGTGGTAGGCACCATTTCAGTAGAAAACGGCTTTGAAATGAAACTATAGATCTGTCGGTCCTGGAGTGTCTGGCCATTTTAGACCAATTTATCTGATAAAGGCTTAACTTTGTAAGAACAATCACTATCGGGACATTTATTATCCGAGGAATACCACATTCCTAACAGTAACTAGAATCTGTTTCTGGGCATATCTTTAGAACACAAGATTTTCTTTATAATTCTTCACCCCAATATTTCTTAATATAAGGCTTTTTACTACTGCTCACGGTGCTTTTGGTAAGGGACGGAGCTTAGAGCAGCCAAGAGTAATAACGGATCCCAGCGGGAGAGTTCGCGCAATGCACGGGAGTAAAGAAGAGAGAAATCAGCTTCATCAAACGCACATCGTTACGAGGCTTGCTAAGGCAGCCGCGGGGTTCTCAGAAATTGGCCAAATTATAGCATTAGCCTTTTGTGTGCCGGATTTTCATCCAACATGGTGGTATGGGTTTCCTGGGACAATTGTCAAACACCGTGTATAAGGAAAAGTGTGTGTAAATGAATTGATGTCATAATCAGTATGGGCGCAAAGTTTAAAAAGGTTCGGGTCCTGCGAAAGTACCTACAACTTTAAAGTTTGATAAAAAATTCAAAGCTGTTATCCCTTTCTTCTCTTATTTTCTTTACGTAACATAGAAGGTACATGAAATAGCAAGTATGGAAATGAAATGTAACTGATAAGATATAAATCTAATGATATCAAGATCCTTGCTCATATTTACAAGGTAACCCTTTAGTACTAATCTAATAATCTTCACTGTAAAAATATATTACAGTAGTAGTGTGGACAATTTGTAGACAATTAATTTGCCTTACCTCCTGGCGTATGACTCCCGGTTGGCATTGAAGTCTCTTCTTCCAGCCAATATAAATTGTTACATTGAGGCAAACTGGCTGCATCGAAGAACGCCCGCGTTCCTCCGTTTCCACCTTATCAGCACGTACATCCCATTCCAGAGATCGCGCCCGTCCTCAGCTGCAACTTCGGCACTGTCGCGTTTCGCAAGAACGATTATCTGCAAAATAAGTGCAGCCGGGCACAATAAAATTAAGCCAGTCGCCCACGCGCCGCCCGGATGATAAGCAGGCGCATTCCCGCACGACCCACTGACGTCGCAATCTCGCTGATTGCCTACCTGGAATTTTATCGCAACCCAATCTGCTGTTTTCAAAAATGCTGCCAGATGTGGACCAGCTCAGCTGTTTGCAGCCTGCCGGCCCCGCTCTGCTATCACGCCACGGGTAATTGCATGGTAATTTCGCGCGCGCAGTTCTGCTGCATCCGATGGTAGCGCACCTATAATCGGTGCCGAGTTTTGCGTACCGAGCGAAATGGAAATTTTTGTCAAAAACAAGAATTTATGATTGCATGCTCAGACATCTTTTTAATCACTTTGCTGTTTATGAGCAAGACCAAAATTCAGTTCAACTTTTTATATGCGCTACATTTTCCACGAACTATTTTCACTTTCATAGCTCTTTGAGATGACAAATGTTTATAAAATAAAATCCCAGCCAATTTCATAAAGAATTTTTATCTTTAAATTTGAGATATCCTTTACTATCATGACATGAAGAACCTTGTAATTATTTCAATACACTACTGATGTCCTAATTCAGAAGGTACCTAATGGTGCAATTAATAAGAGACCCACGAAGTCGAATATTATGAGACTGATAAAAAACGTTACAACAGAAATCGAAATAGCAGTATAATTCGTAGTCTACACGTAATGAAAAAAAATGGTACCTTGATACCAAAATCTTTTAGTTCGGGAAATAGCAACAAATGAAATAAGATACGCATTGAACTTAAGGCATCAAGGTACGGAACACCGCCCTAAATTGTAATAAAAATCAAATTATGATGGCTAAAACCCGCGCTTGCAAACACCGTTGTCAGATGTATGTAAGTAGACATAAAACATACATACTAACAGAAATCTAGCGGTTAGCATAGTAACAAGTTTTACACGGGTACAAGTAAGAGGAAGTACCAGAAAAATTTCAAAGAAAAAGTCAAGTATTTAGCATGTTAGGCAGGCATCCTTGCTCTTGTAGGTTCAAAAATCAGATAAGATTTTTATCTTATATGGGACTATCGGGTGGCAGCATTGTTCTGGTTAGATCTTGCTTTATGGTACTACACTAAAGTTACGTTACAAATGATGCCAGAAGTAGTCAATCTGTAAACGTTAAGAAGTACTAAGCAATAATCGAGGGACCTAAAGAATTTCAATCTTTAATGTCTATAAATTTGTTGTTAATTATTTTTTAATGAAGTTACTGTAACAGTTGCAGACTTTTACTAAATCTTCGAAAGTTACTAATATTTCTAATGTTTGAACAAACATTAGAAAGCCTTGGGTTTCTTTCATGTTAGTTACAAAACAAACCAACAAAATATCAATTGGTTTGAACTGATCAGAGAGAGGGGATACTGGAATCGTGCACTACATGTGTGGAGCAATTAGAGGAAATTCTATAAAAATTTAAGAAGACAAAAATGATCTTTTTTGAGGATTCTTACAACGAATTAGAAGAACTTAATAACATTAATAATTATAATTAAAAGTATATTACCTACATAAGCTGTGTTTATCATGAAAGTAACAAAAGAACTCGAGCAATTAAGTGGTAAATAAATTATTATAGAACTTTTTAGTGTACAAAGTAATGTTAGCTTTTCTAAAGCGTGCAATTTTGTGAAAACTTTTTCGCTTAACTTTACTTACTCATTCATTTTCAACATTTTTGTGTCGTGAAGAAAATGTGAAAGAAGGAAGTTTTTGAGACAAGCTTTCTATTTAAAAAAAGAGCTGATTCTGGAACTTAAAAAATTTGTATAAGATAGTTATAGTTGATATTTGATAAATTCTTGAATATTCTATTTTTAGTTTTTCGTATATATTCATATTCTTATTAATTTTCTTATTTTTTTTGATATGCAACTATTGCTTGCAGTGTTTTTTACTTAACAGCTTTTTTGTTGTTCTTTTATGGAGTATGGGATATTTAATAAGTAGGATAGTAATGATTTCTGTGGCTATGTATATCAGCAGTTACTACTTTTTGTTCATGTATTATGTTTTCCGCATGTTGAGTTATTTCTTTTTCTTTTCTTTCTTCGTATCTTGTATAAACTGTGTGATTTCAGACCAAGATTTGCTAATGTCATTTGCTTTCCTATATTTCCTTTCTTTTTTTTTTGAAAAATTTGCAAGTAACAGTAGTAGAAAAGTTTTCAAATAAGGAATAAGCGATGGTCACACGTGACAAGTTCAAACACATTGAAATCGATTCAAACATACATTGTAGTTGCTAAGACGAACTTTGTTTGATGCTCCTAAATTGGTAATGAAGAAGCTTGCAGTGTCATCTTTGTCAACAACGGAATACCAGGTATATTACACTGCCAGTCTGCACACATGTTTTGAAGGTTCGTGTGCTGGGAGATGATTGTTCTCATTGCACTGCCGTATTCAGATGGTATTAAAGGTGACAGAAAATAAATTTTTGTCAGAAAACGCTTCGAATTCGGGAGGCCAATTCCCGTTTGTTTCAGGTGAAAACATCTCTGCTTTCAGGAAGATGGTCGAGTCCGACAACCACATGACTTTATCGCCAGATAAAAGAACTTTTCAATATTCCAGCAATTTATACTCGTACAATGTACAAAACCACCTTCAAGTGAGAAGAGTTATGCTTTAACCGACGAGCAAATATGGCTTCGACGACTGGTTTTCAAGCACTTAGAAGTGCATACTGTAGGTGAAAAATATTTTGAAAGACTAGGTAAACTAGATATGTATTGCAAAACTTTTCTAGTACCTTAAATAAGGACAGATTTTATGACAAATCAGAAATTTATAAATTTAAAATGGTACTATCAAACGGAGAAACACAAAGTGGATGTTTAGGCCATGCATTAAGAATAAATAAAAGACAAACCAAAAATATTCGTTTTTTTTTGAAAAACTACTGAAGATCAAATTAATATGAAGGGATTGAAAAATTTCATATTCTTATAATTTTAAACAAAATTTGTAGAATACACTTGAGAGCAAAACAATCGATTCACTAGCTGCACGCGCATTTTCGTCTCCTGTTTCAGTCTAAGGAAAATGGAAATAGAAACACTAACGTGCAAGGAGTATCTTTATTATTGAGCTTTAAAAAACTGTTGCTACTATATTAATTGGATGATTCATTCAAAAAAATATGCATCACGAAAGGGTATTACGAATCTGACAACGGAGATGGACGATCGATTTCTCGTCTCAATATCCCTCAGAAATCGACATATAACTGGCGTTGACATCAAGCAAGAGCTGAGTGCGGTCAGAGGTGTGGTCGCCAGCGTTTTGACAGTGAGAAGAAGACTATAGGCAGCCAACGTGACTCTAAAAAATGCAGTTACGGATCCCAAGCTGACTGCAGTTGAAAATCAAAGGCGAGTGGAATTTGCTCGCGAATCTAGGATGTGCTTAAACGGCAATAGCAGGAGATATCGAGTCTGTAGGACGATAGGGGAGCAATTTGCTCATTGTTGTATTCAAGAAACTGTTGCGTGTGGAGGTGTCTGTGGCATGTTTCAGGCGGGCATTTGAGTTGGTTTTCGTGCCTAATGGCGGACGCGGAGGAGATTTAACAACAGATCGCTACATTTTTGATGAACATATTGTTTCCTTTGGGAGATTTGTTGTGTGAAATTCATGCTAATACACGAAAATGCGTGATGCCACACCGAGCGAGTGACCGTTACCTGCCTGGCTGACGTCGGTATATCGAAAATGGACTGGCCTCCGTGTAGCCCTTATTGAATCCACTTGAACATGTTTGGGATGAGCTTAAGCGAAGAATCCGAGCCAGAAATTTTGTGTGATGGAACTGAGAGCGACGTTGATTGAAGATTGGGAAGCAATCCTCAAGGCAGCATAAGAAAAGTCATCCGATCCATTTTTAATCGCTTGGAGTAGAGATGACAACACCATGTGTTTAAAAAATCATTAAATTAATTTCAACTGAGGATTTTATTCTTTTTCCTTTCAATTCTTTTGTGTTACACATTTCCTTAGGGCCATAACTTTGTCAGAACAGGTCCGATTCCAATCAAAGTGGTATTATTTGAAACCAGCGTTTTGAAGCTTTCAAAGAGTACACTGAACTTTACTTGGAATGCTATCGGAGTGGATACGTATTCTGTTAAAACTCGAGCAGTTTTGGTCTCAAATGTATAAATAGTAGTATGATAACGGCCAATAACAATAGCAGTGAATAACTAGTTAGTGTAGTAATCCATCCCAAAACCCCAACACTTGTAGATTATGTATATGAGCTATATTTAAGCAAGACTGTTCGAATGTCTTCATTTATGAAATGCTTCTTATTTATCAAGCGCCGTTAAGCCTTTCGTCTATCATAAATGTAAAAAAAATTAAATTGAGAATTCAAGCTGTAGTCATTATGACCACTTATGACCGTATGAATACGGATACAATAATTTAAAGGAATCTGATCGAATTATAATAAAATCTCAAAATTTGTGAAATTCTGAAGATTTAAAATAATGTTTCGATAAAAGAACGTGCGAGTTTGAAGAGGGTTGAAGATAACAAAAGAAAACGAGGGAAAGTCGAATTATTTATTTGTAGTTAAAAATAGCAAATACCCCAAACAAAATGAAGAAATTTGAACAAGTTAGTGATAAAATTGAATGAATTGTTTGAGCAGACTAGGAAAGGAATAAAACATGATGAATGATGAGCAAAAACAGTTGGCTAGTGAAAAACTAATAAAATCGAAAATTTACTAAAGAAGTAAACGAATTTGTAAAAATAGAAATAAAAGTAGAATTGACAGAAAAGGAGAAGAAAAAGTAAATACCAAAGAGAGTGAGTGAATGAAAAAAATAATGTTGTTTATTAAAATGGAAGAGTTTAAAAAAATACAAATCTAAATAAGAAAAAGGGGTGCGAAAGGAGTTAAAAACCGAGAAAGAATGTAAGTGGAGTTAAAATAAACTATTACAAAAAGTTCATTATTAGTCAAAAAGTTAAAAATAATGTAGACCCCAAAAAGCGAGTAGAAAAAAAGGGAATAGATTCCTGGTGGCGAACTTGACCATGGAAAGGGGAAAAAATATGTAAAAAGTAAGTCTGTCTAGTAGCAAAACTAGAAGTAAACTAATAGGGCTCTATGACTCTTGATTTCCTTTAAGTTTTCTAGGTTTCAGAATTACTGTAATCATAACAGCTTTCCATTGCGAAAATATGAAGCGTAATCTAGTAATATCGCATCGACTAGATAGGTAATAGCCTTTGTTTGGGAGTTTCTTTAACACTTTTTCAGTAATCATATCGTATCTAGGCGCTTTTCTTGAATTAAGACTTCTAAAGATTTGCGTTTTTGTCTTGGATAGCGTAAACTGCTTTATTGGTAAATTCATCTTGAAAAACGTCTTAGACTGAGGTTTCGGATGGGTACGGTTGAAATACCTTCGTTAGATGGTTTGCAAAGGCCAAAAGGTTTTCTTTTATCGCTTCAGTGCTAACTTCTGGTCCCAGTGCAAAGAGATGACTTTTGTCGTTGCGGTCTTTTCAACTTCTTGGTTGTTTTCCAAATTGAGTATTCTGTAGGTTCTCTTGACGATAAAGATTTCAAATAATTTTGTATGGACTTCTTCTGAGTCGGCGATTTTTTTTTGTGTAGTTGCTTGGCTGCCAGGAACCCCGCTAGGCAACTTAGTTAAAATGTTCAACTACCAAAACAAGCTTTTCTTCAGTTTTTAAGGAAACTTTCAATAACAGTGTTTCATCTATAAATTCTCTGAATAGTACCCGATTTGTATATTTGATATTCAAAGTAGGTGTTTTTTTACGAAGTAGTATGACTCGGATTGATACTTTTGACTATACAAAAATCAATTGCCAACATCTACCACATGACCAATATTATTTGATTTAATTATTTTTCTACTTTAAACAAGCTTATTTTATCTTCCCATTGTGCATTTTTAGCATTAAAGTCGTACCGTGTTATGAATCTAGCTCCCAGCTTATTTAAATAGTACTCGTATTGTTGTTCGTTATTGTGTCGCGGTGGTCAATAGACCGCTAAAACTGTTATATCTGCCGCAGTTGTGGACGAGCTTCGACCTCGCCCTAAAAACCCGAGAACCAACCTCACGATGCACCAAAATTGTTATTGTTCTAGTCCAATCTTCAATCATTGCTTGAAGATTGATTTGTTTGCATTCTGTAAATTTGCAGTGCTTAATTGAGTTTTTAGTAATCGTAGCTGCAGAGTTACATAAACTATATATCCTGGAATTCTTAAATAAGTTGTAATATATTCAGCAACGAGCATGACGCTTTTGCATTAGTTTGCAAGAAAGAATATTATTTCATCTCTATGTTGTGTAAGCTCATTGGCGTTTTATTTGGCCAATCTAATCTGATAGGCATTATTGGTTTTTAGGACGAGAGTTGTTAATAAATTCCAAATATTTCTTCGACTCATTTATGTTCTCCATTTATCATAACTGGATTGTATAATTCCGAATAATCACAATTTGGATATGTCAAAGGTTCTGTTTTTGTTGTGCTAGCTTCTGAGCAGTAATTTCAAACCGCTTCTTTCCTAGTGTCGGGTATATCCTTTGTTGAATCTGCATGTTTACCATGTAAATATGTATATAGTTTGTCGCTTGATTCCTATTACAATGAACACATGTCGTTTATATCTTTGCTTTAACACTAAAATATCGTGTGATTTCAAATGCATTTAACACATCTCATAGTTTTACTACAAAAATTTTTTTTTTATATATAGCCAAAGCGCTGACATCATTAGGACATTTAAAACGGGGTGGTCCACTTTCACTACTAAGTAAGCTAGCTAGTTTTTCACAGTTTTATCTATTGTCCTCACTATTAGTTGGTTTTAATTTAACGAAGAGTAGTGGTAGCTCTTTTTTTTTGTTTATTTGGCATTCCAGATGTTAGTAGCTTGGTGGACGTGAATTTTTAATTCTTTCTTTTTTAACGTCGCCACTATATAGTATTTTAATTTCATGTTCATTTGTTTGTATTTTAGGTTTTAGCTTCATCTTTATCAGTGGTACTTAACAGTCCTCAAAAATTGGGATTTAACTAATAAAGAAACGTCTTCTCAAGGGCTTCCTTACGAGTACATTTTCGGCTTTCTACTAGATGCCATTCACTATTCTTTTTCTACATTTTTGCCCTTATATATAAATTAAAGTCATATTCTAAGGCTTCTGTATATGTAACAAAAAATGAACTTCCAGGTCCTACAACAAGCCGGTAACGTGGAGCGGCTGGGGCGCTTCCTGTGGTCGCTGCCGGCCTGCGACAAGCTCCACAACAACGAATCCGTCTTGAAGGCGAAGGCCATCGTGGCCTTTCACAGGGGCAACTTCAAGGAGCTGTATCGCATCCTGGAGAGCCACAACTTCAGCCCGCACAACCACTCCAAGCTGCAGGCGCTCTGGCTGAAGGCTCACTACATAGAAGCTGAAAGACTTAGAGGCAAGTTCCTCTCGGCCTTCATTCGCGCGTCTAGTCATCGGTTTATTTCAGGTAGACCACTAGGGGCTGTGGGGAAGTACAGGGTGCGCCGGAAATTCCCCCTGCCGCGGACGATATGGGACGGTGAGGAGACGAGCTACTGCTTCAAGGAGAAGTCCAGGAGCGTTCTGAGGGACTGGTACTCCCACAACCCCTACCCCAGCCCCCGGGAGAAGCGAGAGCTGGCGGAGGCCACCGGGCTGACCACGACGCAGGTGTCCAATTGGTTTAAGAACCGGCGGCAGCGGGATCGGGCGGCCGAACATAAAGAGAGGTAAGTGCTGCTGGTATTATGATTTTATGGATCTATTAAAGATTTTATGCTTATACACGAATTTGGTCTTGTAGTACAAGATGATAATACAATTAACGAACTTGCTTTATACGACAAAAGAATTTCAATTTTTCGTTTTAATTCTTTTTATGTGGAAATGGTAGTGTATAGAAGTAGTTGTACGTGATTATGAAGATTTTTCGACACCCTTGGGACAATGTCAGTTTTCTTTATTTGACTGCAGGGGAGGAGATCTCTTTATTTATTTTTATTTTGATAGAGTTGCATCAACCAGCAAGAATTCTAAGAAGTAACTTCTTATAAATTTTTATAAGTTATGCTTTTGTTTGGCCATTATTGTTTTATTATCTTTTAATTCGTAAAGTTCTTAATACTTCCTCCAGAATAAATTGAAGCTCACTATCCCGAAAATTTCAAAAATGAACTTTTAAATTCGGTCTGATGTAAACTGATCAAATGAACAATTTGAACTTGTGTCGTTGCAATATATACCCAATGCTGATCGGGATATCGAACCGAAAACGCTTAAAGGGCGATATTTCACATGAGCCATATCCATTTCAGAAACGCGCCCAGTATTTTTAGGCAATGAGGGCGCGAACGAGAAGTTGCATAGCGAACGAAAGTAAAACTTGGTTTATATCTGGGTTCGGAAGAGGGCTCCTGTACGGCTTCGGCTGTAATTTAAAACCGGAGAGAGAGCAAGGTGTGTCTATCGCTTTTACGAGGGTGGTTCCTTATTAATTAGTATTGATCTCATCAATTCGGCGATGGGTCGACGGCACATCAGAATGGATTAACATAATGAAAGCGCTTCTTATTGTTCCGTGCTGCTGACTGAATTTTCCAACCATACACTTCTAATGAAAGCGTGACATAGCAAAGAAGTAATTTAAATATTATCGTTGAAGCACTTCTTAGCCTTTCTATTTACTTATATTAACCGCAATTCTATTCTGTGATTCCTAAGTTCACACGTATTCAGTTAATATTGTTAAAACTGCAAGTAAATTTGTGGTTAAGTTCGCCAATTATTTTATACAGAGTATTATCAGTAAGTATTGCCATAAGGTTTCGTCGAAATAAATATTAATACCTTGAAGGCGGAACATTGAAATAGCTACTCTTAATTTATTCGGTCGTATTCTGGATTCTGAAATCCAAATTTTCGTTTAAAACTACAATGGAATTAAAATTGTAAAACACTAATATTCTGCAGATAATTTTACCTTGAAGTTATAAGGTAAAACATTATTCATCTTGCATCATTACTAGGTTATTCAAGGTTATTGTGGTTTGTTTTGCTAAAAGTTCTAGTTTTAACTATGAAAGAATATTACTAAAACCCTCTTCACTCCTATACTACGGCTGATTGATTTACTTTTTTTTAATAATACCATTACACCTACCTCTTTACGACTTCGTAAATTAATTTGAAAAACTTTCTCAGCAATAACAAATTTTTTCTCGCTGATCAAAGTTTTATTGAGAAAATCTCTAATTTAACATTCCAGCAGGTCGATTGTTTGGGTTGTTCTTTGACACTTTCTCTTTGCACATGTCGTCCCATATAATAACAATTTGGGTACATACATTTTCTTGTCATCATTGTTTGTTGTTTTATAAATATTAACCGCCACTGTTCTTCTTACTATCAAAGTTTTTATATTTAAAGAGTATTGAGAAAGTTTTGCAAAATTTGTTTTATTTACACAATATGTCAAAATAGTTTACAGCACACTCTGTGCTTTTCGGCATCTTTCGAAACCACTTTTTGAACTAACTCTCTTCTACGTTTCCTCGTGAATTTGGACACATTTGTTATCACATGCCATCAGAAAGTTTTCGTTATTGAAAAGTTGCTTTTTTTAATCCGATCTCGTTTAGTCATTTATTGCTACGCTGTTGACATGATGAGATGTTTGATCTTTAAACTTACGGAGCATTTTGCAATACCACGAAACGACATGTGCAATCTGTTCATCACTGAAAGTATTAGGTGCTCAAACGGAACAAGCTTTTTGTCCAAACACTCTGCTATCCTGATATCCTACGTAATAAACGCGCAGTAATCTAGAGTTATATTAACCTCTACCATACTCAAATATCTTGAATATTTAAAATTTTAAATGAATGAAAGGTATTGACAATCCCATTCGCAATATTTAATCTGTACATTATTAAATCTAAATAGAAGTGTTCTATCAGTTCTATGAAGTAATTGATGGTGACTTGCACTTTTCCTTGTCGAGGATGGTTTTTGATCTCGACTACAGTCGGTGTCTTTTTATCATAGTTTTTCTAGCTTCTCTCGGAGCACTTTTCTGTTTTGTTAATATTTTATATGAGTTTTTATTAATTATTTAAATTATTGCGAACGAAAACCCAAATGTTCGAATTCAGCGTCCCTGTTTCGATAATGGATAGCTGTCAACAGAGCGATTATTGCAACGAAAGTGCTTAAATGCCAAGGATCGGTTCAATTACTCCGCGAAGCTGGTTCGCAATTTATTGCACAGTTTGTTAACGCCTAAATTAGTGGCGAAACTAAACGCAACCTGCTATCTGTTCAGTTAGCATTCCCCTTATCGGTGCATCTAACCGTTTTGCAAATTTAAAATTCAGATGTCTTGATTATACAATGTAGCCAGCGTTCCCTCCTAGCTCTAGCAGTTTAATGCTCTAGTGGCGCGCTTACTGGGTTTACCATGAGGTAAATTGATCTTGAATTTTTTAGCGTTGATGTTGCTTAGCCGTATTTTTTTTGTATTACTCTATTCATCTTTTTCTAAAACTCATCATCCTTTCTATAGTTTTTTAATCCGAACTAATTTCGCTTCTTTTATTGGGGCGTAAAAGATTTTTCTAATAATATTTAGAGTGATCTAATGAGAAATTTGAAAGTTTATCTATTTATTATACATAAAGTCTGCTTCTTCCAACAGAATGTAAAATTGTTGTTATTGAAACTATCGATGTTACATACATACATCGCTACCTAAGTATGACTAATCTAGTAACTGGATCAGGTTTTCGGTAATATAAAGAATCCATATTTTATTAGCAGAGGACAACAAATTGAAAAGTATAGTTATCTGTTAGGAAGTTCGAAAGTTTCAGAGGAATAATTTTTCCAAATTTTTGTTTGTTGAAGTAGGCTTCCGAATAATCATAATTAATGCATTACACAAATGATAATCATCTCACATATCTGATTCTTCCAGAATTCTGAATTTTACAAAGTAAATCTTCAAAGTGGGCGATATATACTGTCACATAAACAGTAAAAAACATGGGAAATGTTTTCACAATTTTGATCTAAATTTTTTAATAATGTACAAATTTGCTTCCGTCTTTTTCAGACATTCGAGGCTTTATTGTAAAAAACTAGTTACACATTTACGATTCAAAATATTGTCCAACGCTGGCCACTACTTTCTCCCATCTTTCGGGCAGCGTACGAATCTCGCGTAGAAAAAACTGCTCATCTTTTGAGGCGATCCACGTATCGATCCAATTTTTGACTACTTCATAAGAACGTAAGTGCTGGTCGGCCAGGCCGTGTGCCATTGATCGAAACAAGTGATAATCAGAAGGAGCAATGTCTGGAGAATACGGGGGGTGTGGTAGGACTTCCCATTTCAACCTTTACAAGTATGCTTCAACCGACTTTGCGACATGGGGTCAAGCATGGTTATGCTGCAAAATCACTTTATCGTGTCTCTCGTTGTGTTGCGGTCGTTTGTCTTTCAATGTTAACTGCTTTCAATACAGACCGCCTGCGATTATTTCAGACGGTTTTAGCAGCTCATAATACACTATGCCGAGCTAGTCCCATCAAATACAGAGCATGACCTTGAAGCTGTGAATATTTGGTTTATTGTAATGAACCCATTGACGTCCCTAGTCACAATGCGATGCAGAAATCCCTTCCGTCTTTGCCTTTCAATCAGCTGTTTACAAGCAAATAAATGTCGTTCAACATCTCTCGGCTTCAATTCATGTGGCACCTAATGTCCTTGTTTCTGAATCATTCCCATGGCTTTGAGGCGTTTTGAAATGGTTTGTTGAGTCACTCCTAATGATCCTGCCAATTGTTCTTGCGTTTGACACGATACTTTATGAAGTAATGCCTCCAATTCTGCATCTTTGAAAACCTCTATTCCACCGCCATGCCGGTCTTCGATGTCAAAGTCACCGTTCTTGAAGCATTGAAACCACTCACGGAACGTTCTTTCACAAACAACGGTCTTGCCGTAAGTATTTGAAAGCATTCGATAAGCCTCAGCCGCAGATTTCTTCATATTGAAGCCGAAAATTTAAAAGTCCCGCAAATGACGAGAATTTGGCTCGTAAACTGACATTTTCAATCGAGAATAACTTTACGATACGGACACAAATCCACTAATGTTTCGATGGGGTTGTTGACAAATGCCCAAGTTTATTGCAGATATGACGTCTACATCTATTTATTTCCACCACCACTTACCGCCTAAGGCTATCTATTGGTAAACGGCGGAAACAAAGTTGTACACCTATTATATGGGATAGATTGTGGTCTAGTTGAGGAAATTAAAATTCAGTTTTGTTTCTCGTGCGCTTCCAATGATTTCATCTTAAATGTAGATAAAATTAAAATTTCCAATTTTTTGTGGCCATATAAACTGACCTATGTTCATTAACTATCGGGTAAAAATTAGCTGAAAACGTAAATTATCTATGCAAAGTTTTCAAGTACACTTTAACTGTTCAAAAAATCTGCTTTGACATCATTTACGAATGAATCACTATTTTTTTTATATTCTTTGTCAGATATTTTTTTACGTTTAAATGAAATATATCGGAAAATAAGATTTATTGTTAGCATTTTTGCTTTCTCTAAATCGGCAAACAATTTTAGAATCGGACCAACGCAAATTAAAATTTGATTCATTTTTTTCTGGGCAGAAGGTTCCTTTGCTTTTTCAAATCCTTCAAATAATTGGAAAAATTGATTGGCCAGGTACTGTGTCTTAGGTTTCCTCAAATTTTGGAGGATTTGCGCCCTCTATCGTGGAAAACTTAATAATAATCCGTGGCCCAACGGATCAGGCATCTGTTGCTCTGACATAGTGATAGTGTCAGTGACTAAAGAAGTGGTGGTCCGATGTTACCCTACCTTTCAATTACGGTTAAAATCATAAAGCTATCATCCAGTACACTACATTTTGGCGAACTGCTCGTTAAAATTTATCGAGAAAAGCGCTCAACGTTAAAAACAACAATTTACAATATCTGGTTTGTTTGTTACTTCTTGAGAAAACTATATTATCAAACTGTCTGACAAATCTTTTGTCGCTGGAGCCTGTTCCCAGTGTTGAATCAATAAAAAACTGCTCTATTTTCTACAACGAGAAATTATATTAGTATCGTGTTTTTACTTGTATCCTGCCTAACATGTATGACTCGTGTCTAAGCGTTAGTTCATCTCGTGAAATGCCCAAAGTCTGAGATAGATATTAAGAAGTACAAAGGGCTAATCATGTAACAATTTTTTTCCTCATTCTATAATAATGATAAATTTTTTAATATATGTATCTCTGTTTTTCATGAACCTAAATCGTCATCCTAAAGACTAATAGTCTGTGTTAATGTCATGAAAGTTGTCTCTCACATTATCACTGGAACTTAGGGTTGAAAATGGAGAGTATTCTGAATGATAAAAATTGGTCCAATTCGAAAATTAATTACCTATAAATTAGATACTACCAGGCGAAAGACCATCTTCAAAAAAATTTGGGCTAAAATTGTAAAACATTATGCCAAAAAGTGCGTTTTTCCTTGAATTACCCATAAGAATGATTATCCTTCCTATGCGCTGATTTATGACTGGTTTCAGTTGATTTAGAGGACGTCGGAAGTCAGTTGAGGACTATTTAAAAAGTGGTCGCAAAATAATGGTCTAAAAGCCTTCTGCAATCTGTAAAATAGTGACAGAAACTGGAAGAGTTCAACGTTATTATGTGATCATTTGAAGTAGTAGGTTTATTTACGTCTTGTTTTTAGCCCACAAAGACCTTGTAGTTATCGATTATCTGCATTATTTACCCGGTCTACTTTCCTGTTATTATTTTTTGTTCAAGTTAAAAATTTAATGTACATTCTAAAAATGAAACTACTGAGAATCAAAATAGGAACTAAAAATTCTAAAAATACTTTCATTACTCGTTGTGGTCCTTGTATTGGGGCAAATGGAATTTATTTTGAATAACTGAAAAACGTAAATAATTATAGTTTTTCCTAAAGTTAATGTATTTTAAGGTATTTGTGGGTATACCGTCATTTTGGTAGATTATTAAAGTTAGTGATTACAAATTGCCATTTTTTTTGTTCTAACGGGAAGAAAATCAGCGAGACTGTAAATTTGCTTGCAATTTTACGATTGTGGTACTATATAACATATTATCAACGTTCATTATTTATAATTAAACATTATTGGTTAAAAATAAAATGGAATATGCTCTCTAGGCATTAAGGTCTCTTATCATGCAGAAAAAGGTCTACACTTAAACCGTGTTATGTCAAATATTTTTTTTTTTATTTAACTCCACCACAATTTACAATCTGACTAAGGGACAATAAGCAAATGAGGTAACACTATCAGTAACAAAGACATTGAATGTATCATGTAGGCAGGTCATCCAGTGAATCGTGCCTTTACAATTTACATCTTAGATAAGACTTATTTTAAGTTCCACTGATGAAGTTATTTTGATTGGCTACTGTAACTTGTTTGGTATGTCCGAGGGTTTGAAACCCTTGAGTCTACGTGTATCATGTGATTCAAGAAGTCCACGCGCTAATTGATTTGGATGCACTAGTTGTTTGGCATCCTCTTTAACCATAGATATTTGTAGGTCTCTTCTTAGTGTCGCATAGATCACGTGCCATAGGGCGTTGGTAACTTAACGTAGGACCTTAGACTGGAACCTTTCCAATATTTCTGTTTGGGTTGGCTGTAGATCCCTAAAGCTGCATTCCGTAACTCTATATTGGCTTTAATATTGCTTTATACGCGAGCACTTTATTTTCTAGTGTAAGTTGCGACTTTCCCCCGATTATCCAATAGAGTTGCCTTAGTTCGATGTTTAATTGCTTTTTTTGGTTTCTATGTGGGGTCTCTATATTAGTCTTCTGTCTAAGGTGATACCTAAGTATTTAGCTTTTGTATCTTAAGGTATAGGTTGTTTGTTGAGATAGCTTGGTGAGCAAGTAGATCTTTTTGTGGTGAAAATTGCATGTGTAGATTTCTGTTCATTAACACTGATTCTTCCAGTTTTAAGCCATTTCTCAATATTGTTTATATTTCCTTGAACAAGATTGCTACTGTTGTTCCTCGTAGTACTAGAAAATCGGCAATAAAGATTACATACATGCTTCCTTGAGGGACACCTGATTCGATTGATTTTAGGCTTGTTTGTTTATCATTATGTCTAACATAATACTGTCTTTCTTCTAACATTAAGTATTATTTTAATAGAAGGCATATATTATGAGGTAGTAGTTGATTTTGTACAGTAGTTCCAACTGCCAAACCTTATCAAAAGCTTACAACATGCCAGGGAATACAGCTGAGTAATATCTCCCTTTTTCTATGTCAGAATTTACATGTCTTACCATACGGGGTACCTATTCGACAGTTTCATGCTGTTTTCTGAAGCTGAACTGAGGCTTAGGGATTATGTGCTTTTGTTCAAGTATTGGTTTGAGTCTTTTAAGCAAACGTTTTTCAAATATTTTCGTCAATATTGGCAGGAGGCTGATTGATCTGTATGAATTTATGCTTTCAGGATCTTTGCCAGGTTTTGCTCACAGTATTATTTATGCTAATTTCCAGGAGGCTGGAAAATAATTTAATTTGAATGCTACGTTAAAAAGTGCTGTTATATCTCACTTTCTGTTTTCTGAAAGTTTGTTAAGTAGTTTGCCTGTGATTTGATCCCATCCTGGGGCTTTTTTGCTGTTGAGGTCTTTGTCAATTATTTGCTGAACTTCGTGGATCCTTGAACCTTTTTAGTAGGAGTTTCATTTGTAGCGGCGAGTCTAGGAATGTATGGGTATGTTCTTCCTTATTTTCAGTAATTGTACTCGGAAAAGGGGTAATGTTTTTTCAAGATGTTTGGCGAATGCTTCTACCTTTTTAGGCTTCTATACATTAAAATGAGAAGCCTTATGTAGGGCGTAATGTCTTCTATCTGTCCGTCTGTCCGTCCTTTTATTTTTGAAGGCAGCTTCCAATCTGGAGACCAGCTTCTGTTTCTGTAATTTCTAACATCTGTCAAGGCTTACAATTTTTGATATGTGATATATAAAGAAATAACGTTTTCAGTATTCAACTAACGTAAGGACCATAAGTCAAGTCCAGAGGCCAAAAATCAGCCTAATCGGAAAGCCCCGGACATCTGTGGATCCGGAGTTCCACGTCCGTACTTGTTTATATTTGATCTAGCCAATTTGGCATTTTCGAGTTTCATTGGAGAGTTAAGCTGCTTGGGCGCTTTATGTTTTCCGTCGCCTTCCTAAAAGAGTAGGTGGTGTCTTTAGTTGGGGAGAGTTCGTGGAGATAGTTTTGGATAAATGCATTTTCTTCTTCATCTAGAAATATTTTTAATTTTTTTATTGCTTTGTTGTGTCTAGTTTTATCTCCAGGAGATCTCGTTTGTTGCCATCGTTTTCTTAGTTTCCGTGTTTCTATATTTTTAGCTGGATCAGAACATTGTTTCTGCTGCAGTCTGTTACTTATTTCTGGGGTTGCTGACCAAGCAGCCTCCTGATTGGTCTGATTTAACAAGTTATCAGCTATATTTAGCCTTTCCTTGCTTTTGAGTGAAAATTTGAGGTGGGTACCGTAAAGTGGGACGACATTGTACTATATGAGGTGAGATTGTGCCATTCTCGATTTTTTGATTCACGTCATCTACCGTCTGCTAGGATTAAATCGAAAATGGCATAATCCAATCTCACCTCATATAGCACAAAGTCAGACACTTTACGGTATTACTTAGTGTATTGTTAAACGTAGTCCAGTTTGTTTTGCTATTATGTAGTGTGGATGATCTGTCTGTATACACTATGTTAGCGTTAAGTGTTGCAATTATAGGGGAATAGTCCAATGAAAGATCGAAACGTGATTGTATTATGTTTTTTGTTATACAGAAGTCTAAGAGGTCTGGTGAGCGTCTTCTATCTGTAGGCCAGTACGTTGGTTCGCTTGTGGATAATGCCGTTAAATTGTTTTGTAGGAACTCTACGTACAGTTGTTTTCCTTTTGGCGTAGGTGTATTTGATTTGGATCCCCACCACGCATGTTTAGCGTTGAAATCGCCTCCTCTGATAAATCGATTACCAAGTGTATCAAAATATTGCTTTTGTGATTTTATGTTTAGACGGGAAATATATGGCTGATAGCTTGATGGGACCGAAGTAGTCGTAAACAGTGACGGTGATCGCTTACAAGAAGTCTTTTGTAAAGCTTTCATTTTCATGATGTTTTATAGAAATTTTTATTATTATAGCAGAGCCTCCATGAGCAGTCTGGGTGTGGTGTATTGTAGATGAAGTAGCCAGGAATGAGTAGATAACTTTTGCTTGTAAAGTGTATCTCGGAGATAAACATTACGTCTACATTGTATATTATACAGGAATGTTTTTGATTCTTGGCTTCTTTGGGCCAACCCGTTAACATTCCAGGAGCCTATTTTTAGTGAATTAGCCATGGTTAGTTTTGTTAATTAACGCTGTGATAATATTTAGAAGTATGTCTATTCTTTCTGCTA
This sequence comes from Sinelater perroti, assembly GCA_036346155.1. NCBI lineage: Eukaryota > Metazoa > Arthropoda > Insecta > Coleoptera > Elateridae > Sinelater > Sinelater perroti. Next base: position 3,833,987 of record JARFIY010000046.1, on the reverse strand, counting down.
ACTTTTGCACTATTTCTTCGAGCTTAGTTATGCGATCATTATGTTGGGTAGCGGAAGGCTGTTGTTGAGCAGTGGTTTTGTAGTTTTTGTAGATAAAGGTTAGCCATTTGAGATGTCGAAGGAATATGGGGACTGTCGGTAATTGGCTTTGCTTTGAAACCTTTTCTCTGAGAGTGGGGTACAGCTTCTGTTACAATTTCTTTCGTACGCTACATCCTTTATAAGTGGCAGGGTAATTTTCTCCACAGTTATAACATAATACTTCCTTTATTTTTTTGTAAGAAGACTACCTGCGTATTTGAAAGATTTAAGTTACTTGTAGCAGTAGTTCTTGGTATGTCCAAAGGGTTGACATTTTACGCACGTTTTTTTGCAAGGTTGTTCAAAGTGCACAGATGTGTACATTAGAAATTGAATTTTATGAATATCAATTTGCTCTAATTCGAAAAATTATGACGTCGGGATTTTGGTAATTTTGTTATCATGTTGGGATATTTATATATTATTAACCCCAAGCACTTTGTGGCCTTTCTTTTCTATTTCACTTTTGACATCGTTGATATCTGCAGATGGATGTAACCATTTTAATACTATTTTGCAGCTTCTTTTATCTTTCATCTGATAAGTATAACATTGAGTACTTTTTTTAACAGTTTGTCCATAATCATGGAATACTTTTCGATTTTTGAAGCTTGTATTTTGACTTGGCTGTTGGCAGCTAATGTATTCAATAAGTTCTGTAGTGGAGCTATAGTGTCAAATATAACTTGAATATTTTCCATTGCGAAAAGCCCTTCTTGTATGTTAGGTTAGCTCAGTGGTCCAAAAGAAATTTTGAACAAGACGCACTTCTGTTTTCACGACCCCATTTTATTCGATTATATTTGACCATTCGTCGAAAACATTTACTTAGATGCGCGTGTTGCGATATATTTGTTTGCGTAGCATGTCCGTAATAAATTACTTTCATTTTCTAAATCCTCCTAAATATAAATGGGACTGTGAATATCAAAACAATTTGCGGCTTACCTAGCTATTTTTAGATTTTAGAATGTAAGCTTAGGTTTCGAGTTTTTAAGCTAATAAAAATGTTTTTCCATGTAGTTACTAAACTTTGTAAATAGTTGCTGTGTACTTTATAGAGAAGATTATGAAAATTTTGTAAAAGATGGAAATATTTTTGGTGTTATGAACCTCACATCAGTGATATTGATTCTACTGCTAGCACTTGAGGAAATTTCATCCGAATTTCTTGCATCTCGATTACATTTTTTTGCATTCCACTGAGGCACTACAATTAAGATAATATCAGATAACATACAAAAATTTTAAAAACGAATTTGTGCATCGACACTAGCTGCGTTAATTATTGTTACAAAAGCTGATTTGTTTTATTTGGATCACAAATAATTGAATACATACGTTTAAAAAGCTTCGTTATCTGTACCAGAAAGGTCCGTCACGACCGGCGGAAGCCACTATTCCCGGCAAACCAAGAGTTTTAGATTGTGACTCTCAGTTCTTCCAGGACCGTTCGAATTGTAATTTTTTAAACGATTTTATAAATTATAAAAATTTCCTATTTGTTAGACCATATTACATACAATAAACAAAATAAAATTTAAGTGGTTTGAACACATACGTAGAATAGAGCAGAACAGACTAGTAAAGAAGACAAGTAATGCAAAACTGGGATATAAGAGAAGGAAAGGAAGATCTAGAAAGACGTGGCTGGAACAACTAGAAGAGATAGAGAAAGCGAAGGGTAGGACTATGAGAGAAATGAAGGAAATTGTAAGGTACTAGAAGATATGGGAGAGTTGGATGAATAGCTGAAAAAGAAATAAACTTTCGACACTCCAAAGGGCAAAAAGAGAACAGCAAGAATCACAAGAAATTTCCTATTTTTGTGATTGTAATGAATGCAGTGCTTCACCTATCTTCTTAAATTAGTTAATATAACTTTACTTTCTTTATACTCACTGATATAAATATTTAGAATTGCAGAGTATCTCTTTTTTCACTAGTAAACTTGGAATTGCACTCTTGAATCGTCGCATACAAGTTTATCTTTCCATCATATTTGGCTTTTTCACTCATTATTTTATTTTATGATTTTAATCAGGCCCGGGCATGTCCCAATTTACTAGTTACAGATCTTGTTGCTATCAATACATAGTTGCATCCTTTTTCCTTATATTTTCGTGGGAGAACAACACTCGAAATGGAATACGTGACCTATTCCGAAAATAACGACTCGTCTAATGCAAAATTTAGAATTATAATAACAAACAATTTGTATTATCATATGAATTTGACAAATTACAAGAAACACTGTACGTAGCTGCAGTCTCTTTTTACAGTAAGTACTTTGAGATCATTCCATAGAGTTTTTTGAACGTAGGGAATCAGGAGACTTCCATCAAGGTGATTGAGCTTTTGTTTCCCAATCGTAGTCATAGACACACTTTTCATCTTTGCTTATGACTCTTTTCAGGAAATCTGAAGAAAACCATTAGCAACTGCTCTGGTAATTGCAACTGGAAAATAAAATTTGTCGTGACACGTTTGATTATAAGATCATATTACCACAAAATTATCAACTAATTGTGAATTAGAGAAGGGATACTTCAACTAACAAAATCACTAGAAAACACTATGTACTATTGAAAGATTAATAGTTCTAGAAGAAAGGCTTGATACGATTTTAGTATTTCAATTGCTATTTGGAAATGCCTCCAATTGTTATACACCATTGCATAGCTTTGTTGTTCGACCCAACTTTGTTCTCCTGACGGAGGTTGGAGATCATTGGAACAATTCCAATTTTATTTATTACTATTCTAAATAATTTTGCTATGTCTTAACGAGGACATCTTTTTTCCTACATCTGTTATTTTCTCGAATTACATATCCAAAGTAACCCGTCTTCTTTCTTTAATGGTATTAATTATTTAACGTTTTGTTCCTTCATCATTTGTAATTATATTTGCATCATCTCTCGGTACCATCACATCTAAATTGCGACAAGGCATTTCGTAGCTGTTTGCTTTTAGGTCTATGACTATGCACTATACATAGAATAAAATGGAGAAGATGTACCAATGAAGTAGTCTGGTTCTTAGCTGGATGTTCAAACACCGATTACATATTTTCTCCATTTTTATTAAAATCATTTCTTCGTGTTTCAATACAACGTTTTGTTTCTCCTAATTTATCATTTTTTTCATTCAACCAAAGACCCGGCTATTTATAACGATTAATTTTTCAATCGGAGCATTCCAAATATTCAAAGTCGCTCTGTTTGTTTTTGCTTATTTTGGTTTTCTTTATTTTTGAGTCCGCATTGGTTACGATAAATGTTCGTTTTTTCAACAAGTTGTTGTAAGTCCTTCATATTATCTGAAATTATCACTGCCAACAGCATAACTTGTATTGCTTATAGGCTGTTTATAATGACTCGTAACAATTCTGTTAAGAGCTTTCACTATATATATTAAATAAAAGAGGATAGCACGCAGCTTTGTCGTACTCCCCTCAGTATTTGTATCTCTTCTGTATATTAATTTTCAATTTTTACTCTAGCTGTTTCTTTCCAGTTCTTATGTCTGGGCTATTTGTATTGTATCTTTTTTTTTTGAGATGTTGAAGTAGGTTTTTATAGCAGACTTTGACAATCCTTTTTTCTAAATCAGTGCAATAGTCGTATAGTTTCTGATTCACAACAGTTTAATCTAAAAAGAGCGGCACGTGTTTCAAACCCATTTTGAAACCCGAACTTTTTTAAAGAAAATTTATATATTCTATTATGTATGATCCTAAGAAAGACTTTTATTAAACTAAAATAATTTCTATTAATTCACTATATTGTACTGGTTATATTGTTTATTTGTACCTTTTTTATCCACAAAGTTGAGTATTTCTACGGTTGTCTATTATTTCTTATTTTTCAGGGATTGAAGTCTTTTGTGTAGTGGCTAGTTGTTTGCATTGCCACTTACATATTTCTGTGTCTCTAAGTTTCTTTGACTGTAGTTAGTTCTTTATATATTTTGTTTTCTCTTCTTTTGATGTCTGTAGCATGTTATCTTTCTTTTGCAGCTTTTTTAAATTGATATTTTTAGCTGATAATTGCGAATTATGATGGAATCTTATATCCGTATCTGGGTATGTTGTAGTTTTCAAATGTGAATTTTTGAACCTTTGGCTTACGAAAATGAAATAAGTGTAGTTTCCCTTACAATTTTACCAACTGGCGTCGTTTAGGGGAAGCTTGAAAAGTGCTTTTGTTATAAAAAAAGTCAACGTCCTGACAATTTCATTAAACGGTCTCTAACCCAAATTCCTCAACATAACGTTCCACTTTACCCCTTCCAACTTTGCCGTGGAAGTCACCCATTATGATTGCGTTTTCTTCTTTTCTTCTTTGGTTTAAAATTTTATTGAGATCATAAAATTCTTCATTCTTATTATCCTCGCCCGCAATTGGTGCATATATCTGTGTGATATAGGGGTAGTGTTTGTTTAAAGTTTTATAATTATGATCTACTCATAATAACTTTAAAACAATAGCCTTTCGCCCCTCATATCTATGATAAGTACTATTATTTCCAGTATAGTAAGTACATCGTGGTATTTTTAATGGGGCATTTATCTGTTCCTGACTAATGGACACCGCTTACGCCCAGAATTTCAATAAGAAGTCCTATTTTGGCTACAGCATTATATAATTTTCCGGTTATATATAAAATTATGGTCTTCGAAGTACTAATTCTCACAATTAAGGCCGGTTGGGGGGTTGAGACGTGTTATTATTAAGTATTGTTCTGCTCTCCCTCGTGAGGTAAGAATGGAATATTTGATCGTGAACTTTATCATGATGGTCGTACTAGGATTATCCAGTTTGATATCTTTGATGCAGTGGTTGACATTGTACACCATCGCTTCTTACATCTCTCCCAAATCATTTTCTTTATTTTTTAGCTTTATCAATTACTTCAAATGACAGTTATTTTATATAAATGTATATTCCTTTTGTGTTAATAATTTTGTTTTTAGCGACTCTGATTTTTATATTCGGAAATAGGTGAGCCGTGATTTTATTACAAGTATTATACTAGAATAAATATATTGAGAATAGTAGAGGTTATTTTAGTTTTGCTTCATTTTCTTTTAAATTATTTTTAAACTATGGAAGGAATATTGTTCAAAAATATTTTTAAACAGCCTCAAATGAAATATCTGTTTATAATATTGGGATCTCAATTATATCCAAGAATATGCAGACAAATTCAACGGCTACGTTCGATTTTTCTTATTTTTTGCTATAATCATCTTAATTCCTTTTTTATAATGTGAATTGTTAATGTTGTAATTTCTTCGTTACTTATTAGATATTCCAGCCTAGATTATTCTTTGGGTTCCTGTCGATTCTGAAATTTTTATAATGTTTTTAATGTTCTTAATATCAAGAGTGATTCAAATTTGTTAGCCTGTCATTCTTTATATATAAAAAAATAAGGTTCGATGCTCAGAACAATCACGAAATACCAAATTAGACTTTTTTTTCGTTTGTCTTTTCAGTTCTCCTATTTTGGCACACATTTTTCACGAGTTATACACATTACTCTGCTTTTATACTGACACTTTTGTCACTTCACACTAACTCAAATGGTTTTATCATCTCGAGTCTTCTTTTTAATTCTGCATCTGGAAGTTGTAGAGCCTCGAGGTTTACATGTTCATGAAGCCTAGTCTTGTGCTTCTGGCCAATATTCTTTGTTTTCTGTAATACAGTTATTATCCTTAGGTAGATATCGCTGTTTCTGGCATACCAAGCTGCACTTATGTTGTTTCTTAGGACTTTATTTTGAAATATTTGGATTTTATTAGTGTTATTTTTACTTGACGACCGTATGTCAGTACTGGTTTGATTACCCAATTATACAGAAGTATTTTATGGGTTGGCAGCTGAGAGTGTCTTCCTAGCAGTCAGTACATTTTTTTATATTTTATATTTAACTCTTGTTTTGTCTCCTTGATGTGCTTCTTTCATTGTAATATAGTGTCCAGATGCATTCCCAGGTATTTTGCTGTATTAGCATGTTGTAGATTGATGTTTAATATTACTGGTATTTATCCTCCTTTAATTTAATTCGCCGTCTTTTTGTTCACGGATTTATGTCATTCAAGCCTTGCTATAGCACTTTTATTATATCGATAGTGCTCTTTCTTGTTGCTAATATTGCAATGTCATCTGCGACAATGGTTATCGTTAGTTGGTTGTAGGGATATCGCTGGTGTACAAGAGGTAAAGGACTGGCCCCAGTATACTTACCCTATGGTAATTCTGCCCTAATTTCGTACATGTCGAAGTATTTATCTTCTTATTTAAAATGGATAAAACATATCAGTAAAAAATAATTTTTAAACTTATAGCACTCAAGATGTAAGCATTATGGGTTTTTTAAAGTCCTTCAAACCTAAAAATACAGAACACCAGGTTTCTATCCTCCTCACCACTGTACAACGTTGAAAGCATTTCAGAATAATACGATTCTTTTCGCCAGATTTAGTTCTAGCTTTTCATTGTTGTGTAATGTAATATTCGATTGTTACTAGAGTTGCCATCAAGGTCGTATATTTTTTCCAGAAGTGTCATTTATACCTGTTGTATATTTACTTTCTTCGTACGAGCAACTATTATTAATCTTGCGTATTTAAGAGTTTGCAAATAGTTTTGGTGGAGGTGCCAACCAGGAAGAAGCCGCCAGTGCGCCGGTGGTCCGACGCGTTCCCAGCGCGTACAAGCTGGAATTAGCGGAACGGGCTGCTGTTTATTTCTCTTTGCCGATAGTCCGACGAAGTAGGTGTAAAGAATTGATGCGGTCGCGCGTTGTGGCGCTGGCTCGAGGGCCGAGGTATCCGGTGTCGGTAACATGACTCAGATGCTATTTCGAGCGTCGCCGTCGGCCTGCGTAACCTGGCGTCGCCTCCAGCCCACTTCTCCGGTTTCAGAGCGGAGCGTCTGTATCTCGTTGCGTCCGCGGCCGGCCCTGGCCAAAAATACCCTATTTACCAGATTTTTGCGGCAGCGGAGCGTGCGAGTTACGACCGCCGGGCCCGTTGTTCGAGGAATCCTGCTCTATTTTCGAGCCGTTTGTTGCCGTTGCGCACTGCCCTTTGGCTGCTTATTGCGCGGCCGAGGCGAAGGTGACGCAGTTGTAAAGTCTTATTTTGAATATATTCAGTTTTGCTCATTATGCAGCAGAAGTAACACCCAGGAAATTTATGACGTACCACTTAACGCCACCAAGCATGGTTTTGATCTACCACTTTAAGTATATAGAGATGACATCATCGTACGCAAATAAAATATTTGATTTTATTATTGCTTATTTAAGATCGTAAATCTTTAGTCTGTTGAAATTTCAGTCTTGTGAGATGTGAATGAAGTATTGCTTGACTTTTTATTATTATTCGAAAGGCACATTGAATCAAGTATTTTGAATTTTGCAACATTACTGCATCATTTATTATTTATTTCATAACGTTATTTGTTATCTAACAGATCTCAATCTTATCATTTTATCTACGCTTATCATTTTATATCATATAGTGTAGTAGGAGAGAAAATTCTACCAAATACAGGGTCGTCGACCTAAATCTGGAAAATAAATAAATAATGAAAATAATATAATTCAAAATAAATCAAATTTATTTACATAAAACAAAGTAAATAGTATTGAGTATCGCGTTATATAATGTAGCCCCAATGGCGTTCACGAACCTGCAGGCCAGTACAACTTCCTTGTTGTCCATATGTATCATTACTTCCACGATGAAGGTCCTTAAGCTGTCCTTTGTGTTATGATGCCCCTCCTTGACCTTCGCCCACATCTAGTAGTCAAGGGGATTGCAGTTGGGGCTGGAGGGAGTCTACAAATTGGGGGACCAGCGATAATATAAATTGTTGTATACCCATACCACAATCTTCTTTGTTTTGTGCGCTGGAGCAGTCTTGCTGGAACATCTCCTCTTTTTAGGGCTTAACAACTGTCTCCACCATATCGATATAGCTGTTAGGGGTTACCTTCAGGATGTCCTCAAAGAACTGGGGCGCCGTGACAAAACCCCAGCACCATCACAGAGGCGGCGGGATGTTTTATATGCATCACGGTAGGGACTTCAGAAGGATCTTGGCAAATCCAAAGGTCATTTTGGTGATTTACCTTCCTGCGTTGGATAAAGTTCTTTTCGTCGCGAAGCCGATTCTGTCGTACTGATGTCGTTCAGCAGCGCTTGGGCCTTTAACTTCTTGTCCATTTTGTTTTTCTCAGTTAACTGTTGGCAGGTTCTTCAGGACGACAGACTTGCGGTGCACGCCCAATTATTCTGCCAGGTCAGTCATGGTCCGCCTGTTCGATCTTCTCTTCAATTCGCTGACAAATTCACCACTTCTCTTACGATCAGATCGCTTGCTATGAATTACCCTGGCAGCAGATCCCTCCTTCTGATGGTCAAATTTCCTGTACTTGTTGGCTGCGCGTAAACTTGGATCTTTTTATAACCACACCACACAATAATTTCTATCGGAAATCTTCCGATGCAAAGCGATTTAAGTGTAGCAGCTCTACGGTAGTATTATCGGATCATTTTGTTGACTATCGCAAGTTATCGATTGTGTGTGTAATGGTAATAACTACCATTTATATTATATCTTTAGAAACAAAATTATAATCGACAAAGATTGTTTAATTTCATGAAATTTAGAATGCTAGTTCCATGACTACTTATAATTATACTTTACTAAATCATATATTTGAATTTGGGATTGGAAAAATTTCTTTTGATGTATCCGCCTCGTGTGGGCTATAGGGTCGTGTTACCGTTCCGTTGGAACTATATGTCCTGCAGACCTAGTCTTATTCAACTCTGCTATTATAATTAGTACCTTTTAATGTAAATTTCGAAAATTGGAGAAAAAATATAGTAAAAGCTAAATATTGACATTAAATGTGAAATAGGATATTAGACAAATGCCCTCCACCGTTCATTTAACACTCTCGAATTCTTCTGACAAAATTCTGGAGCATGTTTTCGCATAGCTGTAACTTAGTTTCGTCGATAACTTGAATTTTTACTTTTAATTCGGGAATCGTTCTTATTTTCGTAGTATAATGTTGGCGTTCACGAATTTCAAGAGGAAAAAATCGGACGGTGTAAGGTCGCAAGAACTTTGTGGCCTGTTCACTTTACTATTTTGAAAGATAAGTTTTCTGTTACATTTTTACTCGAATAATTGTATTGGTTTGTTCGTCGTATGACAGATGGCTCTTCCTTGATGGAACCCCAAGTCATTCAAATCCATGCAGTCCACATGGGGCCACAAAAATCCTAATTTTCAAAAAAGAACGGTCAAATCACTCCACCAGTGTAAAATTTACACCAAGCTGTTAGTCTTTGGGTATGCATAGGCTGTTCTTGAATACCTCGGGGATTTTCTGGGCCCCAAATACGACGATTCACCTAATTTTTCCGTAGTCTCGGCGAATTGTTTTTTGTGCTTGTAATGTATTTTCACAATCGTTTTCTTCAAAAATATCTATTGTTAGAACTATTACTCTTTAAGCGATCCGTTGCCCAAGATCAATTTCGAAATGCATGCGATTTTTCAGCGTTAATATTTAATAGCACTTAGCGATAAGACGTGCTTGAATGTCATATGTAGAGAACATAGTTCTCATTATTAAGTGGCGAAGCGAAGCGGAGTCACTAACTTCATGTTGTCTGTCTGCCCGTCCGTCCGAGCAAAAACTCGAGAACGGCTGGGAATTTCCAAATTCTGTTTCCACCAATCGACAGCTGACCAAAAAGGCTTGTTTGCTAGTAATTTTGAAACTGATTGGTCAAAGGTTAGCGTTAGTGCTTCGCCACTTCGCTATGCGTTACAAGCTTTGCAGGTTTATTTTATTCAACCGTACATGCATCGTCTTAAAGATGTTTTAAGAGTTCCTCATACATTTTAATCAGTTTTACAGCAAATGATGGATTGTTTCTGCCGGAAGTCACAATCATAGCAACACACTACTAAATAGTACATTTTTATTTCAATAAAATCTGAGTCCTTTTTTATAATATGGAGATAAATGTGGTTCGGCACTTTAATGGGAAAATATAAAATTAATTAAGTTGTTGCGATATAAGTCATCGGAAAACTCTTAATTTAGGGAAAACTTGATCAAAATTTGGCTCATTATTTCAAATGGTGGTCTCTAGCTTCCAAGAACAGAATATATAAAGCAGGAATTGGGGATATATGTAGTACTCCCAAACGACTTTCTACACCTTCGACATGAAACTCAGCATTCCTGACGTTCCGCTTTACATAATTAAATTGTAAAGGTTTGGTTACATATCTTTAATTTACATGACATCTAAATTCTAGTGACCGGCTTATTTTTGTGTCATTTCTAATGCTCTAGCTGCATTAATCTTGAATGCATGAATTATTTTCACTTTAATGTCAATGTACCTTTTATCATTACATTTAGAATGCTATAACAATGTTAAAAGTGAAGTTTGTTGAGTTACAAAAATAATTTCTTATGAAATCGTTATTTCTTTAGGATCAAAATACAATAATTAAAAAATGTTAATGTAATTTGAAAGCTTCAAAATTGAATGCCAACCGTTATAAGCAACACGTACATGATATGCCAAAGAAACGCATATACACAGAGAAAAGAAGCTTTTCCAATAACATATTTTTATTATAACAAATATATCATCCGTACTCGAATATATAAAGTAATAAATATAAAATCTTGCAGTTTATCATCTTAAATGTTTTTGTCCTTTAAAAATCCAACCAGTTTTTAAAGGTCTTTGTAACTAACTAAAATAATTGAAAAAATGCAATCCAAGGTTTTTATACAATTTCAACTCTCCAATGTTCCTTTCTTGTGGAAATTAAGCCTATTTCTTGATAATTGTAAGTGTTACGTATAAACACTTAATGAAAGAGTTAATATCAGACTAAATACTCTATAAAAATTATTACAGCTTTGTTTTAGTCTTTCTAATTTTATCAGTTGTAATTGCTAAGTGATGAAAACTATCAAAAGCACGAATAGTTGATATGGACTTCTGTATTCACCAAAAAGTGATGCATAGCAAATATTCCAGATAAGTATTTTAGTCTTAAAATTTTACGCCTTAGTCGTAGGACATCGAAAAGTGTTATTTTATGAATAAGCTGAAAAATTTTAACAACTGCTGAAGCTCACTTTTATGAAAAACCAGAAGTCTTATGCTGATCTTGAAAAAGACGATACTAAAGTTCTTATTGCCATTAAATTACTCAAGATGGACGAATGAACTGACTAGGATGATGAAGATGATAGTGAATTAGGTGATGTTAGAGACATTGGAACATTAGAATAATTTGCACCGATGTTTAAAAAAATTATGAAGGAAGGCGGCCATAAAGTATTCGTCACCAGCACAACAAAAGAGAAAACTCCCTTAAGTAATTTTTCTGCAGCGAAAAGGAATAAACAATCTATAAATTGGAAGAAATGTTTTTCCGCGATATGCTAAAGTATATAAGTATATGAAGTTCTCCTCAAACTAATTAAATTTATACAAAACAAAATTATGCGATAAATTTCGCTTTAAGCCTCGAAGATTTGGAAACATTTGTAGTTTTTGGCCAACAAGTGCTAACACAAATTGTTTCTGGAAGACGTATATCAGGGACTAAGCACCCAGTGTCTATTATTTTCAATGTAAAAAATATAAACGTCTCCATTTAAATGATAATAGCATGGACAAAAGTAATAAATTCTACAAACTTGGGAGGATTTCTGACATTTTACAAATAAATTTTACATAGAATGTATATGTATGGAAAGCCCATTAAATTTGCATATAAAATTTAGAGTATATCGAGTTCAAGTGGATCTTTACAAATTCAATTCCTATAGTGTCGAATCGATCGGTGGAGACGAACGACATTTAAGATGCACAGTAATGGAAAAAAGTGATAAAATTAGTCCAGCGGACAAGAATGCGAGACGCGGCGTGGAAAACCAGTATACAGCTTTGCCAGGTCGAGTTTGTGAGTTTACAAAAGAAATAAGGAGGTTTATTTAATAAAAACTGATATCTTGTAAGGGTGGAGTGCATGTATATGGATAATTATTTGTGGTGCGATAGTGTATACTGAATTGAAAACCAGGCGCGATAACCAGGTAATTTAGAAGGTTAAGCCGGTATCAAAACACGTACATTTGAGACCGCGAAAATATTTTTCACGAAATCGACGAGTTTTTACAACCTAACGAAGAGGATTACTAAAGGCAGCTAAAACCGAGCCAAAGAATAAGTTTAATAAAGGTAGCGGTGAGTTAAAAGAGCAATTCAGGAAGTGTAAACAAGCATTAAAACCATTAAAACAAGGCAGTCCAAAAAGAAAAGAAATGAAAAGATTACAAGTTTAGAGGAGAAAGTAGAAATAGAGGTAGAAGTACAATATTATCAAAAGAACTGATGTAAATTTGAAATAGCAAGAGCAAATTGAAGTTGTAACACTAAATGGAGGATTGAAAAAAAAAACAATAACAGGGAAAGAGATTGTGAAGAAGAAAAATAATCCAAAGAATACTAAAATTTATATTGAAAATGGATTATGAAATATTGCTAAATTAAAGCCAAATTTAAAATTAAATAAAACAACTTTTTAATTGATATGAGTATTATTGAGTATGAAAGTACATAATCTCTGATTAAAAACGGAAAATTATGTATGACAAATGGCTACTTCGGATTTGGCTGTAAATGTTTGTTCTTTTGGTAAAATTCTCAATTACAATCGGCACTTTTGATTAATTCCGCACATCGGATTTCATTCGGAGGTCAACTGTTTTTGCGGGTTGCTAGCGTAGACCTTAGATTCCAAGTAACCTACAAAAATAAATTGCACGGTGTCAAATTACAAACAATATGTTAGGTGGCGGCATCATGCTGGAACCATATTTCTTCCAGATCCATGTTGTTCAGTTGGTATCAAAAAACTAGGTTATTGTGAAACGGGAACGATCCCCATTAACGGTATTTCCAATATCATCTTCGAAAAAGTATGGACACTATCTCAAAATTCAAATCTAACGACTCGCTAGGGATGCAGGACTTTCCGAACCCTAAATGCGACAATTTTGTTTTTTCCGAACTCGGCAAGTTGAAAATACGCTTCAGGGCCAAAGATTTTGTTCATCATCCACTTCGTGATACCAATTAACGAATTGTCGACAGTGAGAATAGTCAGCGAGCTTAAGCTCTTGCGTTAGTTAAATTTTGTACGAGTAGAACGTCTCGTAATGCCCACTTGTGCACGACGCTGAATCAGTTCCAGCAAATTTTGTAATTAATCTTCGAACAATTTTTGACCAAATTTGCAGTGCCTTCTAACATTACTGGCTCGTTATTTTGTACAACGTTTCATGTTTACTAATGGGAAGAATCGTAGATGACAACTGTGAAAGAGTCAGAATTGACGAACGGAAACACAAATAGACTCGAAGTCTGTTCACCCTGAGACAAGAATTAATTATTTTTAAAAGGCATTAAATTATTGATAAAAAATTAGCAAAACAAGAAAAGCATATCAATCTTATTATTACTAGGGATACACAAAAAAGCAATTATAGGATTATGGGTCTCAATAAAGAAGGAAAACTGAAGCAGCTGTCAGTAGAAGTAATCTAGTGCAACATAAACTTAATAGAAAATTAAAGTGTGAAACTTTGATGAGAATAAACAATTATCTGTGGATAAAAATGTAGATATCGTAGTTTTTTTCCTCACGCGAAACAATATAGAAAAATTATTATTAAATCACAAAGATAATGGATACGATCAGTTATAAAATTCCAAAAGAAAAGTAGAGGGAGACAAAGAAGAAGAATGCAAAAATAGAAAGGGAGACAAGAAACAAAAACGTAACATCTGTAAGAGATTATGTGACAAAATCAATGTAGTAATTAAAAGCATAATATATAAACAAAAGTATATACATAAAATAACATATTCGCCCAAATGATAGAAAACAAAACCAAATATGTTATATTTCTATTTCAAGAAAACAAGCAAATAGCATCAATAAGATGATCATAAAGGGGGTAAATATAAGTTCTATATTTTTTTTTATTGTGGATGAAAACAACAATTTAGATCAAGAACTTCCAAGATACAGTCGGAAAGTAAGGAATACAAAATATAGTAGTCAGAGATTCGGCTATTTTTTTTTATTTCGGTAGATTAATTCAATTTTGCTTCCCACTTTTATATCTAATCCACTCGATAATTTTTAAAGCATGCCAAAATTACGAAAAAAATAGTCACTGTTTAGTCTTTCAATTTCCTTCTTTTATTGCTTATCTGCAAATTTTGAATCTGGAATCCCATCAAAACACTATTGACAACTTTTCTCCAGAACATGGACCTTTAGTCGACCTGGAAAATATTACATTGAGAGTTATCCCAAACGAAGGCATCTCCATTTTTCTGGACATAAAAGATGTGAAGCCCAAAACAAATTGGTGTAAGCATTGAAGCGCTGTTTTTTACTTTTTTGCTTCATTTTCACATTACTGAGAAATTGTGCTTCTCTAACCAGTCATAACAATTTCTAACAATTCCCCAAAACTGGAAGGTTAAGGCATATAGACAGAAGGTTCTATCTTTTGTGATTGTTTTATTTTAAACGGATATAAGCATTTGTTTACAAATTATAGTGTAAGTTTTGGATATTAATTTTTTTGTATTAAACCTTTTATCTCGTTAAATTATATTATAGTTTCCATCGCTTAAATTCTTAACCACGCGAGATGTATTTCCATTGAGAAACCATTTGATTATGATAACCAAAATGAAAATTTTTTTGCTATTCGAACTGTCTTCGACTGGTCATTGAAGACCATATAGTTATTGCTGTCTATATTTTTATTATGACTGTATGAGGAAAGTGGTATACATATTTTAATATTTTTATTTCTTTAATGAAAAATTTCTTTAATATTAACATTTTGGCGTTTCAAATTCACTTCAACCCATATGTTAAATTTTCTATTTTATCACAGTTTTCGGGATGCACAAGGGCAAAACGCTCTGTTACCCACAAACTTAAAGCTTCTTTAGAAACGCTTCTCAAATTCTCTAAATTTTTGCTTCTAGTTTCCTTCCCAATTTTCATTTCTAGCTCGTTCAGCAAAATTTTTAAACCATACCAAAACAAGAAAAAATGTTTCTATTTTTAGCTTTCATCTCTTGTTGCTAATGTACGAAATTTTGAATCGAACCTTGCGTTATCAGCGCACTTTCGAGCTGTGCAAAGACGAAGCACAACACAATTCGCCCAATCGTCCGCCTTGTCTAATTGTGTTAAGCACACAGGATCGCCATTTTCGCTTAAAAGCGCGCTAATGATGACGTCCCAGCCAGCAGCGCTTTTATCAGAAACCGACGCGGTTTCCCCAAGCCGCCCCTTACCCTGCCGCAAACAAGGGCGCTGCCGGTGTCGGATTTCACCAAAACAACGGTGTCTGTTCAAACATCACTTCGCATCCATCCCGTCCCACCCTCGGGATCGTCGCAATCTGCCGCTTGTCCGGCTTGCATTTTGTTAATCTTCGACGAGCCTTTTGGGCTTCGTACTTCACGCATTTGTATTGAAAATTTGGTGTCTGGTACAATTCTGTTCCATTGTTTTTTATATGGATGATGGATGCAGAGGTACAGGTATAATTGCACATCATTTTTAATTTATACTAATAGAAACGCGCATTTATATTTTTCAAATAACACCGCAACTCCTTTTGTCCCTATTTTAATATGGTGATATAAAAAATACTTTATTATTCTAATTAAAGATCCATATCTGATTATCATTCAAATTTTAAAAATTTAAATTACTATTTGCACTATACTTTCAACTAAAAAGTTTTGTTGCTTTAAGGTATGTAACAGGAAAAAATAGAGCTCTTCAACAAATATGACCAAAAACTTATTGATATATGAAAATAAGGAATTGATACTACATTCTAAAATAATTTAATGTGTAATCTAGTTATGTAAAATAAGTAAAATGCATATATTGAAACCATACATTATAGGACGCTACATACCAACTGTTATTGGGTGGTGCATCAACAATTTTTCTTTTATTAGTTGAGGAAACTGTGCTCCACATAGGCGCAAGGCCTGCGAACTGAGAGGTTGAGGCTGGTATATGTTCACCATTGCTGCCCGGTCATCGCGCACCGTCTCTAATATGGGGCAATGTGGCAAACACCGCGCCTTGAACGATCGTCATTATTACCCCTTATTTGCGGTGGATGTAGGTACTCGATCATATTTAGTGAGTGAATAAGCCACCCTCCAGGCATTCTGAGGCCAGGATCGAACCGGTGTTCGTCCGTACCCCAGCCAAACGCTTCAATTTTGTGTGGACACTGGTGATGTACTACAAGGTGGTTTAAATATGACCGGGATTGATTTGTGTGT
The DNA here is from genome assembly GCA_036346155.1 of Sinelater perroti. Classification (NCBI taxonomy): domain Eukaryota; kingdom Metazoa; phylum Arthropoda; class Insecta; order Coleoptera; family Elateridae; genus Sinelater; species Sinelater perroti. The sequence continues at coordinate 3,817,424 of JARFIY010000046.1, read as the reverse complement.
AAACAAGCCGCACTGTGCAGCAGCTGAGCGACTTCCCTCTTGCTGGGGTTAGAACCTGTTCAGTCCTGTTTAGGTGTTGCTAGAGCGATGAGCGAACAGAACAACGCATTGTGATTAAATTCCTCGTTGGAGAAAACGCCCCGTCCGCTGATATTATCACAGACCACAACACTATGGCGAAGAGTGTTTTCACGGACCCATGAATTTGAGTGGTGTGAGTACTTCAGAGAGGGCAGAGAGCTTGTGGAGAATGAACCGCATGATTGTCGGCCACGAACATCCGTCACTGATCCAGTGAACGCAGACGCACTTATTCGTGAGAATAGACACAGTACTAGCAAGGAACTTGGAGCAATGCTGTCCATCAATGTTAGTAGTGTAGAAGATATCGTGAAAAACCACCTGCACTACCGCAAGGAGAATGCACGGTGAGTACCACTCACTTTGACAAAGATGAACAAAATGGTGCGCATGCAAGTTGTCAGTCGTCTTCTGTGGCAGTTTTAAGGCGAAGGTGATTCATTTTTGAAGTCTATAGTGACCACCTATGAAATGTGGGTACACTGCGTTATTCCCGAGTCCCAGTAATCATCACGCGAGTGGTGGCATACCAGTTCTTCCAAACCCGGAGCGATTTGCTACGAAAAGTGATGGCAACGTTCTTCTGAGACTGACGGGGGGTTATCGATGTAGACTTTCTGATGGATGCCAGAATAGTCAATGCAGCTTATTACTCAGACCTTTGCCAACAGACGCGAAGGAAAAAATCCGATTCAAGGGGAAGACAGGTGGAAAGCGGGTAGCCTTTCTTCAAGACAATGCACGCCCTCATACGATCAAAACAACAACAGAAACCTTCCGAAAATTGAAATTAAACCTTCTGCCATATCCGTCGTACAGTCCTGATTTGGCCCCAAGTGATTTCTACCTGTTCGGAAAGCTTACATCAGACTTGTAAGATATACGGTTTACGGATAACGATGGTGTCATCCGGACTGTTCGGAAGTGGATATGCCTCCGACCAAAAGGGCAGGATACTTCCAAAACTTTTATTTTAAGTTACTGGAAACAGTAATTTTGCAGAAGTAATCATAGGATGAAAATGTGTCTCTTTTAGAAGAATAAGTTCTCCTTCAAAACTCGATTATAACCCTTTGTGATCTTTGAAAATCGACGTCGTTAAATATTTTTGGACGTTGTGAATTATTTTACAGCTATAATTTTGGTAAAAGTTTCTGTTCGGTACACTGGCTGTAAAAAGAGGACTAGAAGAGTTACAAATGAGTTGTGGGCGGATTGTATAGATTGTAAGCAGTGCAAGTTCGCTTTAAAATAATTTCTATAAAAAATTTGGCGAATTTCCTGAAAATATTCTGAACCATTGCACGTTGTAACAAGGAGTAAGTACTAAAACTTATATTTTTAAAATTTTTAATTCAAAAATATAAATTCAAAATGAAGATACCTTTAGAATTATTCAAATTTTGCGCCAGTATTTATAATATAATTATACAATTGACGAAGTCGGGTTGTCTATTTTTCAGACTAATCTATGTTTAGGCGTACGAGGAATAGTGGAAGGGAGTTACGTTTTGGTGACGTACACCTCGAGTGGTGATCAAAATACTCCGGGGACAAATCAGCCACTGGAAACAAATAATGAATGTGTCGGTACATCGGTTAATTGGCTGCTAAACCACTGAGGATAAATACTTACATGCTTACTTAGTTCTAGGCCTTTCTACCTTTAGGTGTAAGGCTGGTGGAGGCATTTTGTATCTTCGGTTAGGTTTCGTATGCCATCTTAATTTGTTCCCTTGTTCTTGGTTCTCCTTTTTCCTGAACTCGCACTTCACTCTTTTAGTGAGTCTTTCGCTCGGCATTCGACATGTCCAAACCATCTGAGTTGTCCTTCTATAATTTTTATAAGTTTTGTCTAAACGTTTCATTTCTTATTTTGTCCCTCTTGTTTTTATATTTTCTTTGCGTTAATTCTTTATTTTTGTCTTTAATGTCCATGTCTTACTGTATATGATTGTTGATCTAACCACTTTTTACAACTTTAGTTTTTATATTTTTGACACACCTCTTTTTCCAGGAATGTTGTCTTGATTGTGTTGAATATGTTTCCCCATTTTTCCAGTCTCATTTATTTCCATGTCCAACTTCCCGTTTTCTTCTATTATTGGCCCTATATATTTGAAATGTTTTGCATGTTCAATTTGTTTTCCACCCAGTCTTAATTTTTATATTTATTTTCTTTAGTTCTTCGTCGATTACTTTAATAATATAACAAATAAATAGTTCATATATGTTTTTAAATCATTGTTAGGTGAAAGTAAATAATATAAATCAAATCGAGTTCGTAACCATGAAATGTAACTATAATCTTACAAAATAGGCATAGTACCATTATCTTCTCCATAATTGTTGTTTATTTTGGGTTTCCGAAACATTAGCATAAGCTTTTCTAGTGAAATGTGCTCAAAATTGATTAATTTTTTTTGTGAAACCCTTAGTGATTTCATTATTGACAAAAAATAAGAGACATTTGTACCCCATCCTTGTAATGACGATCGTCTCAGCCGCGGTGCTTACCATATCGCCCCGTAACAGAGATGGTGCGCGACGGCCAGGTAGAGAAGGCGAACATACGAGACTCTTAACCTCTCAGTTCGCAGACCAAGCTCACATGCGAGGTGTTAGGCCGCACCATATCCCTAAGTTAGTACATTATCTTTCACAACCTTTTCCCACTATTCCGCATTTGTTGCAGTTACTCTTAATTTGCAGTAAAAATTTGCTTCTAAAATTTTTCTCTAAATATATCAGATATGTTAGAATTTTAAAAATGTTGCATTTGTTTTTATTTTTCTCGATTTTCGTACACAACTTGTTTTTTTATGTAATAAAATAACTGATAAATTTAAAAATCTTTTTTGATAAAAAAATGTCGTTCAAGTTGTATTTAACAGCGTGACTCTTAAATTTTAGTACAATTTATAACATTTTTTAGATTTTGTTTCTAAATCGCCTATATGAAAGGGAATGGCTCACTTGTGCGTATACTATGTGAGAATTTTTTTTTTATATTTAATGTTCTTTTAAATTCATACAGTAAATGTTACGACCTATCAGAAACCAGAACGACTGTATACGTATGTCGTATGGTCGGAATACTTGATCTCACAGTTTTTAAATTATGTATTTTGCATATTGAATACGTTCTCAGCTAACTTCCATTAGACAATTTTCAATTTGAAATATCCGTTCTATCAGTTGACGCTTGTATTTAGTCTCAAACTGATATATTAACGTTTTAGTGTTCGCAATGATATTGTACACAATATTTGAAGCTGTAATTTTAAAAAAGTTCCTTCCTTTCGAAAATATGCTAGGACTAATAATTGAAATAACATCTTCAAATACTCTAATACCAATAATGCACCATAAAACGCGCCATAAAAATTGTGAATGTAATATTTTAACTTCTTGAATTACACATCTAAAAAGAAAACGTGAAAAAAAACATTTGTCCTATGTCCACATAAAGTTAATTTAGAAATATCTAATAAACCAATCCAGGTCTAAACTGACGTTCTGGTCTCTCTCCAATCTCAAGTTGTCCTTTGGAAAACTATTTTAGTGAATGCCTCACCATTGTCGAATCAATCTTCATTTGAGGGTAGATGGTGGTGTAAGTAGCAGCGGTCTGTTTGTGTATCAGCCAAAATCATTTTTTTAGTGATCCTTGCTGAAATGAAGATAAAAGAATATGTGATAGTCTGAACAGTCTGCATTTAAAAAGAATTTTATTATACTTGACTAGAGCATAAGTGGAGCGCTAATGTGGATCAAGTCTTGGCTATCCACATTTACCGATTTCACTTCAGTTCTACCGCTTTAAATTTCATTTGTGATTATTTGCTTGTTTAGGTCATCTTTACGTTTTAAACAATCTCGATAGCTTTCTTCGAAACTTATTTTTATTTACTGTCCAAGAAACATTCCATTTTTACTGTGCACCTGAATGAAATCCAAGTTTTCGGAAAAGGATTCCCACAGTTAAGCTGCAGTCTGTGTAATGGAAATTGGTGTGGCGGCCTTTTCGCCCTTGAACCGTTTTATATCGCGGCGGCATGCGAGCCCGTTTTGCCATCGCACACAAAACGGCATATGGGCTTTTGCTCGGCCGACAAGTCTGCATACGCCGTCGGCGGCACCTTTTGATATGAAAGGTGCTGGCGAATGCAAATTGCCCGCAAAGACCTTGCCCATAGCCAGGCGCGAAGCCCGGCAACAGTCGCAATCCGCAACGCGGCGCAAATTTTGTGTTTAACACCTGCAATCAACGTATTGCAGGAGGGGTTTGGGTCTGTTTGTATCGCCAAATCGCATCTGGGCCAATTTGCTGAAAAAGTAAAGAGCAATCGCATTAAAGCGAATTTTATTATACTTGACTAGAGCATAAGTGGAGCTAATGTGGATCAAGTAACTGATCCACATTTAGCCGATTCACTTCAGATCCCGCTTTAAACCAATTGCGATTAGTTGCGTGTTTAGGCAATACGTTTTAAACAATCTCGGTAGCTTTCTTCGAAACTTATTTTTATTTCCTGTTCAAGAAACATTTCCTTTTACTGTGCACCTGAATGAAACGAGGTTTTCGGAAAAGGATTCACAGTTCCACGGCAGTCTTTTAATGGAAATCTGATGGAAGTTATATTGTAGTTATTAATTGTTAATACTGGAATCTAAGTAAATTTTAGCCATCACCACTATTAAAGTTGTTTCTGTTCTTTATTCTACTGAGAATTTACTTAAAAAAATCAATTTTCAAAAATAAAATTATGTACAAAAGAACATCAAGGAAATATATAGAAATGGATATAAAACATTCCCAAAGTTTTGAAGAAGAGTAAAAGTGAACACGAAAGAACATTTGTAGAAACCTCATAGCAGAAACCGATAAACGCAGAACACGTCGGAGATTTTAAAAGGGAGATAGGAAGAGTTTAATTTAAAAAGGGATTCCTTGATTATAAAGTCGTGTAAAAATCACTCGCAACCAGAAAAAAAAAGAGTCCCGAGATTGCGGAACGCCGTTGGAGCTGAATCTTGGAATTAAAAGTGGTACTGGAATGAAAGCTCCAAATTGCGAATCATAATAGGAAAAAATCAGTGTTCTGAATCCACCGATAAAAGGAGCTGAATCAAGGTCACGGTTATTAGACGCAAACTGAATATAGAAAACCCTACGTAATCTGTCAGGAGGGTAATTCATAATTAAAAAGACATTGCAGAAAGCTGAGGACCAGTGCTTGAACTGCCCATCGTGTGCATCCAAAAATAGTTTCATTGGGAAAATAAAAACACCTATAAAGCACTCCTATGTAGAAAACCCAATGAATATTCTCGTTGCTACGAGCATATGCTATATTAAATCAAGAGTCATCCATCAGAAAGCACATGCAAGTTTGGAGTCGCATCTGTTCTAGGACAGAAACTGCAAGTATTAGCTTTCAGGAACGACGGCCTTACTGGAAAGACTATAGGAAGCCAAGGTGGCGTAGCAGCTCATAGACATCCAGAGATTTCCAGGAACATCACGAAGAAAAAATGTAGTAATCTCCCTTGCTTTTTAATCTAAATGTACCGAGATGCAAGTCGACTTGTGAAAATAAATAACTGATGATAAGGCCGAGCTCCTCTGCAGGACATCAGATCCATGCCATTATTCTTTGGTATGGTAACGAGAAATTTGTTCAAATATAAAATTGACACTATTTGAGAGAAATATATCAGAAAAAATTTATAATCCGAACTAATAAAAATATTGTATTAATTTCAACAAAATTATTAAGTATAGATGTTCTGTCAATGTTGGCAATTTGTTCAGTAAAACTAAATTTTTCAAATAATGTATCAGCGATTCTGGTTAGTTTGATAGATTTGTTATAGAGCCTTTTCAGACGCTAAACTTGATCCCTATCAAACTATTGGCAAGTTATGGATGCGTAGTGTTAGTGGTGCCACTCCTATGCTATACTGTTGTATGGCAGCACCTCAAAAGCACCAAATTTGAGGACAACACCATAACTAACGAAATTAGTCAAAAGCGGTAGTCACAGATGAATTTGAAACGTTGATTCTGTACCCTACAGTGAGTGTTTGCAACAGAAATTCAATACTGTCTAAAAAATTTGAGTTGCAAGAGAGGTGTTATACCTTTTCATACACGCACTCTTTGATTAGGTGGCAAAAACTTATCGTACACTAATATTCTATTATTTATCTCAATCTAATAGTTTATTATTTATCTCACAGCTGCCCAAAATCACTATTAGACGACCTCAGCAAAGAGCTGAAGCAAGTTACTTACCAGTGTTTTAAATTTAACCGATAGATGATAAGATTTCAAAAGTTTGAGGGATGTTTTTTGGATCATTTACTTCAGAAAACTTAAGGGCACTATATCATGATCATAGTAACGGTATTGTAGTAGTAATTAGGTGTGCGAATTCCATATTACATTGAAGAAGCTTGGAAACCCGAAACGAATTATTTAAGAACAATGTAGGAAAACAAAGGGGTAGAGAACGCACAAACCAACCATGAAACAGTCATAAGGAAGATCAGAGGGCATTTGTGTGTGTTGTGATGTTAATTATTGAAACAAAAAATTAGAAAAAGAAAGGAAACCCAACGAAAAGGCATAAAAAAGAGTTTAGTATTGATAAATAAAAGAAAAATCCAGAGGAGTTTAGATTATTATCAAATTTTTAATGCCAGAAGGAGGAAAGCCGTCCCAAATATTGAGTATAATCTTAAAAAGACTGCACTGTATGTCTGACAAATTATTTTTAGAAATACGAGAGATCATTTTATTTGAACCACTTGAAGAGGCAGATATTTGATGACGATGTTACTGCCGAAGCGTTTGTACTCCGTTAATTGGTGTCACAATTACCTTTATGATTTTATGGTTATTGGCGAGATAAAGCAAATGACCCATCATTTGAGAAAAATGTGTCGGAAAATCTTTTTGTACGTTTATATATTAATGATGTTTCAATAACTTAAAAAATAATAATTCCGGTCTTTATTCGAGTCACCCGTATATGTATATCCTATACGATACAAGTATTCATACAAAGATGCCCTAATGATAGTGGGACACATTATATTTTCCATCTACTTGAAAAACATTAACGAGTGGAATAACAACATTATAGTCCCCATACACAAAAAAGGGAATTATAGAGCAATATCTGTCTTCAGTAGCATTCCATTTCAAAGAACCATTGAAAGGAATTGAAGTTTGGAAACAACCAGTATATTGACCGGAAAAACATGCGCAAGAACAGATTTATACTGTAAGAGCAGCAACTGAAAAGAGACTGAATAAGAATAAAGATTTATATCTAGCATGTATAGACCTAAAAACGGCTTTTGACGAAGACATGTGAAAATCACTAGACGAGTTAGGAGTATCTGCAAAATTAAAGGGGATAAGACGATAGCCTAAGCCCCCTGCTATCTGTGAATATGTATGGATCACATATGCACACAATCTAAAAATAAAATAAGAAATATCGGTTTAGGTCACCTAAATCTAAATTCACTCTTGATACACAACTTGCTGTACGCTGGTGATACCTTATTTATAGCAACAAGTAAAAAAGAAAGTTAGTAATATGGAAGACGAAATTAGAAGAAGGTATAAAGATTAATATAAGCGAAAGTATATTAATGAAAATAATAACAAACAAACAAGAAGACGAGCAACGCCCAAAATCTAGAATATCTAAGAGTGATAATAATTAAAGATAAGAAACTACAGGAAGAAATAAAAAAGAATAAACAAAGCGAATATAATCAATTATCCAATAAATAACACAGTAATAGGGAAAAACGAGCCAATCACGAGAGCAAGAATGAATTTGTATAAAACTATGTACACATCAATTATATTTTATGACGAAGAGTTTTGGTCAATATTGAAATCTGAAACAAGATAGCTTAGGAAGGTACTTGAAAAAATGAGAACAGACAGCCAGAAAGAGAAGTAGGAAGTCTAAAACCACTAGTTGAAATAAAACAACCCAAATGGTATTGACACCTGAATAGAATGATCCACACCCGATATCCCAAACAAATATATGGTATAAGATTTAAAGGAAAAAGACCCCACCATGAAAGAAAGACTTTAGAACTCAAAACCCCGACACCGTAAGGACACAGGAAAAGGGAAGCCAGCAAGTTGAAAATTACGAGTACTGGAACTTTATTCCAGTCTGATATGAAGGGTAGCCTCAATAAGGAATAGTTTGATAATGTAGCATGCTCTTTTAATGAAATTTTTTTAATTTTAGAAAATATATCTGACTTTAACAAACAAAGCTTAACCAGTGTTTGTATTATTTTGAAAAGGTGTGAAAAAGTTGCTTTGTATTTATTAAAATTTAATATATAATTGAACGTAATAATTCTTAAGGTAGCAGCTCGAATTCTCCCGTATATTCATCTCCAAACACACTTCAACTCTGCGTTCTTTGCCCCCGAATGCCCCTTTCAAGTGTTTGGATGCAGTTCGCCAAAAGCTCGATCGCGCCGATTGATGTGTGGCTTTCCGAAGGCCAATAACGCTGAAGGCGCGGCTGAGCGGCGGCCGTTCTCCTATTAAAAATATCGAATACCTTGGGCCTGAGTGTTGGGTTTGCAGTTATTTCTATTTCTAGTGGTGTCGAGTGATGCCTGGAAACTGAGAATAGCAACTACCCAGCGCGTGTTTTGCTATTTTAGACTTCCGCCACTCGACACCGCACACTCGATACGCGATTTTCGAGCGCGGACGCTCCAGCCTGCTGCTCCCTGGACAGCTCCATTCAACCGCATTCGGGAAGTCCGTTTTGCGTGCTGCTCGACTTGGTTCGTTTGTATTTATAACAATGTTGTGATCACGCAGTTCGCTCGATTTTCACCACTCATTTCAAGAAATACTTGGTGGGAGTCTTGTTTGTTTGTTTTCTTCCTACAGAATTTTTGATAGAAACAGTCTAACAAACGAAAAGCGAAACTTTTAATGCTTGCCTTAGTAACTTCAATTTTAATGTTGGTGTCGGCGGTAATTAAAGAAACTGCAATTATTTGTTATTGAAAATTGAGTGGTAATTTTAAGAAAGAAAATAGAAAAATATTTTAGCTCAAGGGGAGAGGTGCAATTTATAGATTATAATCTATTGATCACAATTTTGTCTCCGATAACGATGTTAAAGTTTCATTAGTGATATAGGGTAACCCAATTGAAGTGTAGGATACTTTATTCCTGGAGTCGTAGCAGACATGAACTCTTTCCTTCAAATAGCTTCAGAGGAAAAAGTTTAAACGGGGTTAGATCGCAAGATCGAATTGGCCAGTCGATGTCACGATCAAGAAATTTGGTTTGGAGTAAAATGTGTGTTTTATGTGTTGTGTGACATGTGACTCCATCTTGTTAAAACCACGTGTCATTCAAGTACATATCGTTGGTTTCATTGAAAAAAAAGTATTTACACCAAATAGTGCATTTTGTGCATGCAATAATTTTTCGCAAATAGCACCTGGATTTTTGCTACCCCAGATGCATCAATAAGCTTGAATTAAATTGATGCACTGCTCCACAGTGTATTCAAATCATAAAGTTCAATTTATATCACTCTATGTAAAACCTTGAATTTTTAAGTGCAAAAATGTTTTTGTTGTAATTTACGTCCTGTATTATATATGAGACCCGACACTAACGAATGATTTAATTTCTTTAATTTTCTCTGGTTTTTAGCATAACTAACTAGCATAAATATGCAAATATACGCATACGTAAATTCTTACAGACTATTATTTAATGAATGAAATTTGCATGTTAATTAATTTTTCTTTTTACTGTGATGATTTCATTAGCAAAAATGTATTATTTGCGTCATAAAAGTCTAGTTTGCTACCTAGACAGTCTACAGACAAATAAAATGTACGGCATTTGCTATACTAAATATATAAGAACTTCAAATGCAATTTGCACCTGAATTTGAGATTCATAAAGTGAAAATATTTTTATGCAAATCAAAAACATGCAAATAACCCCTTTCGCCCTTTTGTAATTGTCAGATACATGCAACTGGTACTTTTGCATGAGTATGAAGCTTTTTCAAATGACCGAAATAGTGAAATATTAGGTTGGAAACACTTCTTTTACAATTTTGAATTTATTAATGTTTTGTGTTTATAACGTTTCGAATCTACGACAAGGTAAAGGAAAAGTACCCGTGCTTGTGTCGACGCAAATGAGTTCCGGACACGACAATGCACGGGTTCATCGTACCAAGAAGATCAAAGGAAACTTTCACCCAATTCAGCATCTTTGTATACTTGCTGAGTAGTATAATTAAAGTTCGACAAATTCGCCATTATAATAATCTCAATCTAGTTCTACTGCAAAGCACCTTCTGTACGAGAAGGCGTTTGTACCTAAAATTGTAATATTGAGTTATCCTCAATCAAAATATTTACAAAAAAGCATAAATCTAAGTTTGTTGAGTCTCGCAAAGGATCGATTCTATCTTCGCCAGATTTATTGCAGGAAGGAGCAATCAGTGACAACAATTTGGATGTTATTTGGAACAACCTAAACTTTTCTCACTATTAGAATGATTGACAATTGTAAAGTAGAAATCTTTGAAACCACCAAGCAACACTTAAGATTTGGCAACTGAAGAAGAGGACAAATTTAAAATTTCACTGTTTCAAGCCCTCGTAATCAAAATTAGATGTGGTATTTCTTTCTATAAATTATAATAATTATGGATTCTGCATTTCATTCTGAATGCTCCCCTCACTGTCTAGTTATCGCACATCATCGCAGATATGGAGCAGCATGATAAACTTACGTCATGCGCAACCCCTTGTCGAATTTCAGTATCGAATCATTTTTAGCGAATCCACATTGAAACCAAGCATATTATCCGCTCGGTTGCAAATTAGTTCGCATTTTATATATTATACAATCAATATTCAAAAATACCAAAAAACTGTTTTTGCTCTGCTTTCTAACCGCTCGAAGTTAATTCAATATTTTTTGATTTTTATTTTTTGGTGTAATCTTCTATTGCGAAATAAAATTTGATTGTAAGTCTCCAAAGAATTATTTTTATAAATATGTATAATTTTTGTAAGTTTATAGGTATTTTTTCAATCGCACACCTAATGTGAACATATAACGGTGACTGTCAAAATTACCTTAAATGGAAAACTGGTGTCTTTCTTTGTAAAACATTGATTATATTATTTAATTTTCAATACTCAACAATTTATTCCTGTACGTAACAACTTATTGATGTTTAAATATACGGAACCGTTTGAAAAATGTACCCCTATGAAATGCTACACCAAAAAATTTGCATACTAAACAATTTGTACAGACAAATTGCTTTTGTGGTTTTTTTTGTTTTTGCCTATAATTTTTTCTTATAGGTGTTTCGTCAAGTCAGCAGAGAATCTTCATGGAGGCTCATGTGTAGGTTTAGATAATTTTATTGATAGTCTTGGGTGTTGAATGTCGTCTGCAGGGGTTGTGGAGAAGATTATGTATATATGTATATATACAAAAACTTTTGTATTTCACTTTGGCGTTACTGGTGGAATTGAAAACTACAATTTCGTTAAATTAAACACAATAATCGTAGCTTGTTTTGGTCATTCTTTCGTATTCTTCAGCATAGATAGATATTGGTCAGCATGGTCGGCGCCTTTCGTGTACACGTTTTGTTATCCATATTTTGACTCTTTTTGATGTCGGCCAAATAAATCGTAGAAATCGTTTTATCTACAGAAACTTGTTCTCTCTTTTCAGATTAGTCTTTTTTAGACAACCAGATAAACTTTTACTTTTCTTAATTTCCCAGGCACTCGAATTTTCTTTTATAAAGTGGTCTATCCATAATCAACACTATTATAGTAATTGTCATATTATGTAACATGGGTTTTGTGTCTTTTTTAGCAATTTTAGCGAAAAAATTATCCAGTGTCATTTTCACATAATATAACGTACTAATATGCTGCATCTCCTTTTACCGGAATTATAAACCCTAAAATATAATTTCTTATCGTATAATGCCCCCATCCAACGAAATTTTTTGTTAATGTTTGCAAACATTTATACGGTTTGGAGGGAAATAATCCAATGTGATTAGTTGATTTGTTTTATCAATAACATTTTCATTGCTATTGAATTGGCAAAAATTACTTACTTGGCCATAGTTTTGGCAAAAAAATGGTGCGATGATAATATCTACTCGATTCCTCGACAAAATGCGTAAATAAGCCGTCCTCTATAAGCAAATTTAGTGCCCTCAGCGTCAACGTTAAGCTAAGAATGACCTAAAAACTATTTTAAGATGACGGATTATTGGCTAAAGACCATTCTTTTTTACACTTGTCAGAACTTGTCCCAGTGTTCGTGGAGATCACCGAATAGTTTCATCGTCGCCCAGTTCATAATCGTCATCACTATCAGCTCCAGTCAGATAAACCACCAGCATGTATTTTTGGCCACCTTCATATTTGTAGCTCATTTTAAAATAAAAATTACATTCATGGTAATATAGTAACTGTTGATTTACACTTTGATCACAACGCCGACTTGCGATTTCTGAAATATGTTAAAGCTTTTAAGTATTTGAAAGTAAAACTAGTTATAAGAAAATAATATCACTTTACAAAAATGGCACATCTAAGCAAAGCGAAATACATAGGTTTGCCAACAGAAACAGATAAGTTAAAATTTTTAAAGTTTATGTATGGAATATATTAATTGATCGTATATTGTTGTTTGTTAATGAGATTGTGTTGGGGGTTTCACAAAATGAAGTAGCAATTTCAATCTGAAACTAAATGAATGAATAATCGACAAATACAAACTAATTAAAGCAGTTCTAGATGGGCACGAAGTCGTTAGACACACATTTGGACAAATCCTTTAGAGTAGTAATCAGAATCTTGTACCACACTAATAACAAAGCAAATATAACTGTATTATGGAGACCAACTAGAAGATATTTCTGTTGTCAAACATCGAGATAGTAAATGCTAAATTTATTTTTCGTTGATGTAAACGACAGGACAATAATAAAGAAGCATAACGTTAACACTCTCCAAATGTTATTATTACAGTTGAACCACCCATAAAAAGAGAAAACTCGGTCAAACCAAAAAAGTCGCTGTTACGACCACTCCCAGAACTACTGTATCGCTGTGTCAAATGTGTCGAAAGTCGTAAAGTGGCAGCAAAGCTAAATACGCCCACTATCAAGGGGAACATCCAGCAAACTACAGATAATGTACAGTTCAGGAGACAGAAATCTTAAAGAAAAACGGCTACAAAGAACCATCTCCAACGAGCAACACCAATTGCAGTGGCGCATTCTAAGTCAGAAACTAATTAGGAATCAGATCCAATACAACTCATACTGAATTTCTTCACTAACACAGGTCAGACTACGTAGCTACAACAAGGACCACAACATTTTCCGCAGTATTCAAATAATACATTGATTTACATGATTCACAGAGGATCATGATCAAAAAGCTCGTAGAAGAGTTAAAGGACCTGATAGAGCTAGTAAAATTATTAGTAAACCAACTAGAAATGAGGGCACAACTGCTCAAAATAACTCAATGAAACGCTGACGTTCCAGTAAGCGACGCCCAAGAACTAAAAAGTTATCAGTGTAATTGTAGGAGACTGCGTAGGACCACTAACTATCTCTCTGCCCATTGACTTAACAAAGCAAACTTCGAAGAATATCTTCATTCATTTCGTAATTGGTTCTTTGCTGGAGCCAATTTTAATGCTGAACACCCTCACTGAGGATTCAGGTTAATTACCTCTAGAGGAAGAATGCTACTATACATTATGTAGCAGTATTACGTAGATTACTTGTGTCAGCCTACCTATTAGTTAACGCAAAAAAAATCCCCGACTTGACTTTTTTTTTGTAGCTAAAGAGATATTTGACAATTATGCCTTCGGATTACTACCCCGTGATAGTCACGATATCCACATTAGTAATAAAGATCTCCGATGAGAACTAACTATAAAAAACAAATTGGTACTATTTTAGAGATCATCTAGAAATCAATATTTCACTAAAAACAACTACTGATACAGTAACTGCAGTATAAATGATAAATCAAACTATTCATAAGGCAGTTCCAAGAGTTATCAAAAAAAAACATTCATCTGCGATTGCTTGATAGAAGTACAACAAAAGTTTGCCGAAAACGACGCTTTCGAAGATATGACACAATAATAGTTTAAATGTGAACCTAGCACAGGGGCTAAAGAACTAAAAGAACTAATCAGTGAATCAAGTATCATAATTTTCACTGGCTACTTTAAGAGACTGACAGCTACAGAGAGCACAGATTATTCATTCTGGAAAGCCACCAGCCGCCTCAATAGGCCTAAATTACAAATACCTCCGTTTCGAAACGTGGATCCATCATGCGGGTATACCGATGAGAATAAAGCAAAATCTTCAAAATGGTTTTTAATCACCACCAAAAGATGAACTACAAGAAAATTCCGAAGTTACTAACTTCTTGATGGCTGCTTGCCAGATCTCTTTGTTTATTAAACTCTTCTCCTCTGGTCAAATCATGGAACTGATTGCTAGAACTGCCAAATCACCAGGAAAGTACCTCACAAAGGCATCGGGTTACTTTCAATAATCTTCGTCAAGAGATCCTTGCCCATAAGCCTGGCAAACCTCAAAACAATCGTGCATCTTACGGACCTACCAGCTTGTTACCCCTATTCTTTAAACTTCATGAACGGCTTATTCTTAACCTTGAAAATAAGGTCTTACCCGATCATCAGTTTGGATTCAGGAGTCGACACATTGCCATGGAACAAACCTATATTTAGATAACATTAATATAACTTTTGAAAGCAAAAGCCATTGCTCTGCAGTGTTCTTCACACTTCGAAAAAGTGTGGCATCAAGATTTTTATTAGTGTTAAAGAAGGTTATGCCGCGCCTATACTAAATGATTGTCAAATCTTATCTCAATGAAAGGTTCTTTCACGTTAAGTTCGGTGAAGCTATCCCTGATGTTCACTCTCAAGAGTGAAAGCAGTGCAGTAAAATTGCTGAATAAATGTACTTTTAGATAATTCGTATTGATGGACAACGTAATTTTTCGTGTTCTATATATTTTCATGGGGTGTTTTACACTTGACTTCTCAACGGTTATCCCGTTGGGCGATTTTTATACCTATTTAGGGTTTCCTGGAAACCTGGAAAACTGTTAGAAAATACCTAGAAATGCCTGGAATGTTCACATTGTTCGAGTCCTTGCACATGTAGACGACTGGATTTCTGGAAGGCATTATGTCCATCGCTCGTGCGAGACGTCTGGGTGTTCGAAAATTTGTTAGAGTACATTTTAATAAGTGGAGCAGAATTTTCTGAATGCTTTTACATTCTAAAAAAACCGCATTTTCAAAAATACTTCTCGGTGTTTCTGAAGATATTGCTAACTTTTGGTGGTTGTTCCCTTTTAGAACATCAATTATTTGGGGATTGTTAACGTAAAACTCTGCCCTTGAGATAATCGCAAAGGCGTGAAGTCTGGTCAACGCGGTGAACATCTCTTATTTATTATAGTTCTAACGGTGTGGACTGTGGCGCCATCTTCTTGGAAGCATGAGTTGTGGCCATCGGGTAGTTATAAGTAAAAATTTTCCAACATTGCCAATTAACTGTTTGAACACCGCCATGTTCGTTCTCGAAAAAATATGGCTCAATAATGCGGCACGCCAAACCATTACATGGGCTGTATGTTGTGGCCTCTCCTGTGTTGATCTATCCCAAAATCGGAAATTGTGTTTATTAATAAGTCTACTCAAGTGAAAATGTGCTTCCGTCACTCATTAAATTTTGTGCAAAATTTGCATCATCTGCTGCAAGATTTAAAGACTCCAGATAATTGGAAATATACTTGTCGGGTTACATACATTAAGAGCTTGGTCCAATTCAATTTTGTATAGAAAAAGACATGTTTTGCTTCAAAATTCTTTGTGATTTTGGCTTTCATCCTTTGTCTTATTTAATCTTGCCTCTTACAGCTTCGAAATCTTCCAGATGTTCATCTAGATTATCTGGTTTTGCGAAATAGAAATTAAATTAACTTTTAAAATGTAAAAATTATTTTCCAGTCTCTAATTTTTCTAACCATCATCTGGTGCGACCTGACCCTTCGGTGCAGGTGCGGCGACCATTTGTCCGCAACATTCTGGCGCGCTGTAATAACCGCCAGCCGCGCTGTTCTGGCACCAGCAGCCAGCATCCGTAAATCCTCGTGATTTAATACTTTCGGGTGCGAGCAAAAAGAAAGGGCAAAAACCTAGCACATTAGCGGTAGCTGGGCGGCGCTCGGCAAACATGTGGATGCCACTTGTCACGTCGGCCGGCTCCAGAGAGCCCGGGAAAAGCGAAGGGCCCTCTAATAACTGTTTACTTAGCCATTAATTTGTCCTGTCAGAGCCTCGCTGCGAAAGAGGCCGTTGCGGGCTGCGAAAACATGAATGAGTCCGGGGCGGACGGCTTTTTCGATCGCCCGATGGTGTTCCAGATACGGCTCGTTGTTTAAGCGGCATGGAAGCTTGTAGGCCCCTTAACACAACGAAACGCCAGTTTGTCATTTGACCCGAAAACTACAACAGCTTAAATTCGTATTACAAATTGTTCTTGATATTATTCCATTTTGAGTGGTCCTTCGAGCCGAATTTCAACTACTAAATGTGATAATTGATATATTTGGGAAAATATTTTCATCATATACTTGGGCATCCATATGTTCGTTAGGCTTGTAATAATTCCTACAGATTATATATCATGGTTAAAATTGCATTTATGATTACAATGTGATATCTAGTCGCTTAAATCACATGTCAATTGTCATGTTAGCTTTTATATGTCATTCAAATATTTTGAGAAAGGTGAAAATATGTGATGGGGATATGTTCTTGGCCCAAAAACATGAAAGAAATCTTGAAAAAGGCTACAAATGCTTATCACTTATCGGTTAATACATGTAAAATCTCCGTATCTAAATGAAATTATGAATTAGTTGGATTTACCATTTTTATTAACAGTTTTCTTTGGAACACATGCTTGTTAGTCATCATTTTTGAATATAAAATCTAAAGTAGTTTAAAAATTCGAATGACTGATGAGCATTAATTTTTTACTATTTATGTCAACACTACAGCAGAGTGACAGATTAATAAACTGATCAACACATTGGATAAGCGGCTGTAAGAGATCTCGCTACTCGATGCAGTGTTGTCGTTGCTGTGTACAGATTTTTAAGAATAATCTCTTGACATAGAAACACATTTTCTTCTATAGATAAGTAATTTTTTTGATCCCGCTATTGTACAAGAGTGACTATGAT
Organism: Sinelater perroti; assembly: GCA_036346155.1. Lineage (NCBI taxonomy): Eukaryota > Metazoa > Arthropoda > Insecta > Coleoptera > Elateridae > Sinelater > Sinelater perroti. The sequence continues at coordinate 3,799,931 of JARFIY010000046.1, read as the reverse complement.
AACAGCCGGCCATGTACGAACGCTTCGACAGCATCATCAAATGATTTTTTTTTGGTAGTCCAAATAAATGATAATAGCAGACAAGTCCCGATTGTACGAAAGTTATTCCAGTGTAGTAAAAAAATCCTTTATTTCAAGTTTTGGCAGCTGTATGAGATCGGACGTTGTGGTGAAGTTTACTCCGATCTCAGAAGGCGACAAATAATGCAAATATTCTCCTCAGCATTGGTGACCTTGATTTTCAGTTGCTTCTAGTTCCCTTAGAAATTGTTTGTGGCACACGTACACTCGAGTCTTTTAAGGGTGTTTTCCCATAGCTACACATTAGGCTTTACGCGCTCTGACGTGATAGTTTGTTGAACAACGGACGAGGATAGCAGCCCTTGCTCTGACATGGCTGAAGTGCGAAATACCTTATGGGGTTAATCCTTTTTAGTTATCCTTACCTCATCATGCTTAGAAGATGCACCTCTCTTCGTTCACTTCGCAGCACGTAAAAAGGAAATTCCGGTTTAGGTTTAATCCAAAAACATGCCCCTACCAGCATATCAGAAACGGAAGAAGGAGAAAAATTACATGAGGATAATTCAGTTGCATGTAGGCCAGAGAAAACACAATTTACTATGAAAATAGGCAACTTTAAAACTAAAGTAGGAAGCTCCAACGATGACAATATCGAAACAGAGTAAACTCTGACTCGATTCATTCTGCAAAGGAAAGAGAAGTTATGTTGATAAATTACGTACAAAATAAAAAATTTATTACGAAACTGTTTTCCATGGAGGAGCATTGATGATCGAAACCATATAGAGATCGATTACATCATGTCAGACAGCATATACCATAAAATATGTTACTGTTTTAAATAAATGTAATACTGATAGTTGACCAAAGACTTCTAAGGGCAAAAATAAAGGATTGACATTAGATTAGAAAAGAACAAGCTTAAAGGCCATGTAGATTTCCATAAAGAACAATTAAAAGAAAACATTAGCATTTAACGGAAGAAATTAAATAAAAATCTATCACAAAAAGAAAAATTAACAGCAGTGTAAATTAACATACTCGAAACAAAAATAAAGAACGACTTAAAAACATTTTTAAATAAGATAAACGAACTATCAAAAATAAATTATATAAAATAAAGAAGTGATACAAAAAGGACTCCCTAGAGCACTCGAAACTGCATAAAATTATCAAGAAAACAAAAAGAGATGTAAGAAATCGCAATACAAGAAGAATAAAAGAAATCTTAAAAAATAACATGAAAGTTTTGGAGAGAGAAAGGGCGAAAGGAAAAATCAGAATAAACACCATATAAAAAACGATAAAGGAGAAATAAAACATGATAATAAGAAAGTCGTCCAAAATTTTTACAGCAACTTATGTTCGTCTACCTAGTCTCAACCAAAATGTAAGAAACGGTAATTGAAGGAGATTCTGGACAATAAAAGGGATCAAATAGAGTACGCTTTAGCTCGAATGAAGAACGTACGGGCACCAACCATCCGTTTAGGTCACACAATGAGACTTTGTGAAGAAAATCAAACTACCGAAATAAGCGGACGACAATGATAGCTACTGGTAAGCTAGTACTTATACTTTAAGAATCGAAACTACCGATAAACTGAAAGAGAAAAGTATTCAACAAATATGTACTTTCAATGTTGAGGCTATGTCGCTAGCTATAAAATCAGCGGAAAAATTAAGATCACGACCGGTGATACAATGGCTTAGGAATAAACTTAAGAGATACAATTACAAATGAAGAAATGGTAAGACGAACTAGAATCGATGTCATAGAGAGAACTGCTAGGGAAAAGTGGAGATGGGCAGGGCATATAGCCAGACAAGAAGAAACAAATAGATGAAACACATTCTTAAATTGAGGCTAAGACTGTACAAACGTAGTTTGAGAAAATCACCCAAGAGACGAGTAAACGATATTGGGGAGAAAGCTGGGAAGAAAAGAGGAGGAGGCATACGTTCAGCAGTGGACAATTGAATGCTGAAAAAGAAGAGGAAAGAAGTTGGATTTACCACGTGTGTTTATATAGTGCGTTACTCGAAAAAGTCAAGTAAACATTAAGCAACGCCACATTATCAAACCTTATCAGCTCATGGATCCATAATGTACCAAAAGCTCACAACATTTGTTCTAATTATTCAGATCGTTCTAGGCCAACAGCAAAGATTGCAGCGGCCAATATGATACTCATAGGGGAAGTTAGGTTCCTGAATTATACCCAAATGGGGAAATATGACATTCTTCGTGGCCTATTATGACTTTTTACGGGAAAGTTTCTGGACTATTGCTCATTTGCTTTCATTTGACGTCAAGAAGCTGCAGTTAAACTTAGTTTTAGTATCTAATGATTCTATATACATTTGTTAATACAAAAATAGTTTTTAAGATGGAAAGAGAAGTTTTGAATTTTTAGGAATTGCAGAGCTACTCCCTCGCGCATTGCAAAAATTCAAATTCGTATTTTGTCGAATAATATGAATCTAATTTATTGAATAACAGATAAAATAGCATATACGCAAAGTTAAGCACGTTAAAAATTTAAATGGAATCATGAAGAAACCGAATACTGCTACATTTGCATTGATATCTTTTCAACGAACTTTATTTCACAAATTGTGCAGACATCTATATAGGCAATGTTCATACAATATTTAAAACTATTTATACTTTTCAATTTTTTCTTTTGCTGTTATTCTAAAAATCTGACGATTATGTTCTTTCAATATACCTATTTATAGTACGAGATATGCTGGAAACTTGATAAGATTGTTACTCCATTATAATAGGTCTAGTAAAAAGAAATCCATTATTTTTGCATAAAATTGAAGGTTTTATTTAACATACTTAGAATGAACCGATTTATGTCTCAAATGTGCGCCCTTTTATTCGATAGCTTGTTGCCATTTTGAAGGTAATTACATTACGCCTCTCTCATAGAAGCCTTTGTCCCTATTAGCAAAAAACTGGGACAGTCGATTTTCACAAGCCTCTCTTGAGGCGAATTTTTCACCAGCAAAATAGTTCGCCATGGATAGGAACAGGTCTTGGTGCCAGGTCCGGACTATAAGGTGGATGCATAAGAACCTCCCAACCAAGCTGTCGGAGCTTCTGGCGAGTCGCTATCGATGTGTGTGGCCTGCCGTTGTCTTGATGAATCACATTCCTGTCCTATTGGCCAAAGTTGGCCGCTTCTGGGCGATTGCTTCCTTCAGACGGTCGTTTGCGCCGGCTCGCCGCGCTTCGACCACGACCGTTTTCGCTTGACGTTGTCGTAAGTGATCCACTTTTCATCGCCAGTCACCATCCGTTTCAGAAATAGGTCGACTTTGTTGCGATTCAGCAGAGATTTACGGATGGAGATTCAGTCCATAAGGTTTTTTTGAGTTAACTCGTGTGGCACCCATACATCCCGCTTCTTTTTGTATCTAGCCTTTTCTAAATGGTTCCAAACGGTTTTTTTGTGCAATGTTTAGCTCCTGGGCAATAGAAACAGTGCTTATATGACGGTCGGATTCGGCCATTTCCATGATTTTATCCACATTTTCGACAATTGGCCTTCCAGAGCGTGGTGCACCTTTGACATCGAAATTACCGGAACGGAATCGACGAAACCAAAACTGCGTTTGATTGGCTGTTACAGTATTAGAACCATAAACACTATTCACATTTTCAGCCGCCTAGCTTGCGTTTTCACCTTTATCGAAGAAAAACTATAAAATATAGCGTATTTTCTCTTCGCTGGTGTCCATTTTTGACGTGAGCTCAAACAAAACTGAGTCAACCATTCACAAAACTGGTAAATAAGTTTTTGTAGTATGAAATGTCAGCTTTCTAACTCCATCTAGTGTAAACCGATTGGACTTTTAGAGCGCGAGATACTATTTATTAAAGCAATCTATATATTTTTTTACTAGACCTATTATTAATGTAATAATAGTGCATGGTGGTTGTCTTGTAGATATGCACACTGTAGCGTTGTTTACTTTTAGATCTTTATTTAGTGAGTAGACTTGGTAGAACGAAAACCAAGTACCAACTAAAATTTATCAGTTATTTCATTATTTTTTTTTAATTGTACTTGGTACTACTGAAATTTAGTTTTTAGTTTTACTTTCGGTTTTGTTAATTTGCCTAGAAAAATCGATTTCTTTTACATAGGTTTACATGGGTTGTAATATAAATTTGGTTTTTCCGAACGACCTCAAAAACTATAAAAATGGAAAAGCAATTCTATAGAAATTAAATTTTTCAGTCCTTTAAAATGAATTCTCCATTTTCTTCTTTTATTGCTTACTTTCTAAGTTGGCACTACACCTTAGTATCCCGTACGGCACTATCAATTGCTTATCTAGCACTACGGTTTCTTAATCACTAACACCATCTGTTGGTCAGTATTTCTTTTTATTGCATAATACGTCTTCCTTCTTTCTCCCCTTCAATGTTACCCTCTCGGGTGTCGGAGACATAAATATGAATTTTAGAATTACTCATACATACACATACAATAGTCTTCATAGATAAGATCTTGACACTGTTACAAACACCATTCAGATATTAAGACTCGACTTTTAGAACGTATTTTATACTATTTTGAGATTCCTTCTTATGATTTATCATGTATTTGAACTACAGTGAAGCATACTTTAAGGGACCATCTTTGAAAATAGTGATGTTATCAAAGAAACTGAATGTACAAATAAAAACTTTTTTTGAGTGTTAATTATAAGATCTAATGTTAATATGATAAGAGTAGACTGTGAGTGAGCAGAGCAGCGAATCTGCAACAAATTACGTGTCGAGCTGCAGAAACTATGCGAAGCCTTTCAGAAATAACGTAATAAGTGCACGATTAAAGTCATGGTTCAAGCGATAGAGAAATAACTGATCTAAGCTCTAAAAGATTAGCAACATAACACCAGACAGTGTACGGATGCCAATTCGAGAAGTAGAAGATGAGCAGGATCTTCCAAAACCAAAACTTGATATAGACTTCAAACCAATACGACGAGTAGCGAACAAACAAGTTTTGAACGATGCAGAAGGCAGGTATTCGCGATTCCAATCTAAGATTTTACAGAATTCTGTGTAAAGTGCTTACTATTTTTTATACAGGATGTTTCAAAAAGAATAATCCGATTTAAAATGTTTATATTATGAACATAGAGACACTTAAGATTAATTTTATATTACAAGGCCAATCTTGAAGTTTTTTTATATACCAAATCATAGGTGCTCAATATGGTCCGCCCTTTGGATGCACGGCATATGTCTGTACGGTAGCCAAATTTGCCCCAAACTTTTGCGAGCATGTTTGACTAAAGAATATTTACATTACTGAACAAGAAGCGTCACTCACGTAGGTAGAAGAATTTTCAAATTTTGTTAACCTCAAAAAGTTAGCATACGGATGTTAACATTTAGTAGTGAATATTCGTATTTATACATCAAGATTACTTCTGATATTAACTTATTATACATAGATATTGGGCCGGTTTTACGTCGTGTTGAAAGTTTTTGTATTTTATTTCATGTAACTGTAAGTGGTGGGTCGTAAAATATTCGTCATTAGACAAAATGAGCAAAACACCTAAACGCGGTTATAACTGCGCAGTTAGATGTTGTTCAACACGAAATGACGGAAGAATCAGTTACTTCAGATCTTCCAGAGGAAATTTGGAAACGTAAAATTTTTATGATGCTTGTTTTGTAGTTTTTTTCTTCAATAAACATTTCACTTTCCAAATGAAATGTACGCCAATGAAAATACATTACAATTAAACTTTCAGGGCTGATGACATCGACTTTAATAACGTAAAAATAATTTTGAAATTGCCGCGTTTTAAACCCCAGGAAAATGGCGTTTATGTCTCAAGGACCTCGCAATGCACATCTGAAATACAATGGTATTAAGCGGGAGTGTCGCTTCTTGTTCAGTAATGTAAATATTCTTTGGTTCGACCACTCTAAATGGAAGAAGAGACACATAAATGCAGTCTTTTATAAACTGACACAAAAAAAATCGCACACAGTGTGGAATCTGATTATTAAAAAATTCTGGAACTTCTAAACTTCATTACGGTATCTACCTGTGGTAAAATCCAGTTTTCAAGCATATCTAGAAATATGATATTCGTGTTCTCTAAGAAGAAAAAGGGATCATACACCTTACCGAGAAATGGCACATAAAACATTAAGTTAAGGAGAGTCTCTCTCATGCTGTACAATTTGATATGGCTGCTCCGTCCCCTTATTTTAAGATTATGGAGGTTTACCTTACCACTTAAATGAAAAGTAGCCTCGTCAAGAAACACTTGGTAAACGTTTTACAAAATTAGCATCTTCTGCCACCTTGCCGACGATGAATTCACACAAATCCACTCATCGTTATTTGCCACCTGCATGAAAAGCTTGCATTAATCGAATCCAGTGCGGTTTCATATCAAACGTCGCCGCAAAACACACCAGACAGACGTTGAGGAAATGTTTAGTTCTTTACCGGCACGACGAGTGGATTTTTGGGGGCTACGTGCGAAACTCAGCCGGATGCGTTCTACATCTTCGTGTCACACACGGGGACGACTACTGCATTTCCCTTTACACTGACAACCCAAGTCTTGGAATTATCTATAGCATCACCTAATGGTCTGAGCGGTAGGAGGACTCGCACTTCACGAAGCATAGAATACAAAATGATTTCTGTTGTTCAGTCGCCATCTTGACAAACACTGAAGTGTCAGGTGAACGAAGCGCTCTGATCGACAACCGTGTGAAACTCGAGAATTTCCTCTTTCTAACAGTTCGATCGAAACTTATTAAAAACAGAATAGTTACGTTTTTTTTTAAATCGGATAATTCTTTTTGAAACACTCTGTATTATGGCTTGCCACTTTGGGAACAGATTACATATGTGCAGTAGTATGGGAAGACGTTACATAAAAAATTGTTATCGGTGGTTTCTAATTGAACGAGATAGCACAAAAATTTGTTTTTTTTTATTTTGAAATTTCTCTGTATTATAATTATTTATACTACCTTCAGTGATTGTTATTTTGTTTCTCTATTAATTGAGTGTAATTCATTTTTATGATCTAAACTTACCTTTAGGTACAAGAGGATCCAAACTTTTTATGTACGTTCTACGCTTAGATTAGTTCTGCATCGTTATTTTTAATATCTAGCGACTTGTCTGGTCCATGAATTACAGAATTATTAATCTGTAGATATGAACGCGGATAATATAAATGTTTATTTTCTCGCATTTCAGTTTTGATCGACTCAATATAAACTTGTAATGCGAACTTAATATTTTAAATATATGCAAATCCCTTAAAAACAGTGGACCGCCGATAATCTTAACCAAACATGGTAGGATTTAGTGCTTTTGGGTTTTTGCAACGACCAGGCAGTGCGAATAGTAATCGAGGAACCTTGAATCGAATATTAATCAATTGTTACTGTTATTTTTTGTTTTATTTGAAAATTTATGATTTAACAATCATCTATCTTCGTTAAATTATTATAGATTATTAACGTTGATTTTAAATAAACTTTTTACTAATTATTCTTTTATGTTTATACATTATGTGCTAGCGCTTCTAAAACTAATATTCTTTAATTACAGTACAATTAGTACTATTACAGGGTTTCTCCGAAAAGTAATGCAATTAAGTTAGTAAATAAAAATTATTCACGATATCCAGATAAACCTTTAAAATTCTTCAAAGTACTCCTCTTGGGCATCCACACATCTTCTGTCAGCGACTTTACCACGCACGGTATGCATTCTAGAAGGCGTCGACGGGACCTCTCTTAGGCTTTTGTCACGGCAGTTTAGTTCGTTACACTGGTTGCAAAACGAGTTGCTTTCAGATCGGACTTCATCCTCGGAAACAAAAAGAAGTTTGCCGGAGTCAAGTTAGGACTGAAAGGGAGGTGAGGTCAAGCTGTGCTTTGTCAGAGCAAATTCTATGTGGACCACCACTTTGGCGTCGAAAAAGACAATGAGCATAGTTTTCACTTTGGATTTGCTCATTCTTGCTTTCTTGGAACGAGACAACTCCCAGGAGTGACATTTGGGACTTTGGCGCTTCGTCTCCGGGTCGTACTCAAAGGCTCATGTTTCGTTTCCGGTAATGACTTTGTCCAAAAATCAGGTTTCATTTACACACCTTTCAAAAGTTCACTCGCTATCGTCACCTCAAGTGTTCTTATGGTCATCAATCAACAATTTGGGGACCAACTTGGCACACACTTTTTGCATGTGCAAATTGTCGGTAACAATTTTGTGCACAGTGGTTTTTGGAATGCTGAGACTCTCTGCTATCATTCGAACACTCATTCGACGATCTGTATTTAAAAGATCACGAACACGAGACACATATTTGTCACTTTTACTGGTAGACGGCCGCCCAGAGCGAGGGTCATCCTCTACCTCGTCCCGGCCATTTTTAAACAACTTCAACCACCTGGAAACTTGAGAATACAAGAGAGCAGAGTCCCTGTAGGCTGTTTGTATCATTTGGTGGGTTTCGTCGAGGTTTTTTTTCAGCTTAACACAGAACTTGATCGCGTCGTGACAGGTACTAACAGCAGGTTCATGGAAACAGCGATCCTGACGCTCCTAAAACTCATAGCAGACCGAGCTTGGAAGCGTTGTGAAGCCAAGAGTCTCTCCATCTAACCCAACTGCTCCGAACGCGCTGAACCAGGAGGAGCAGCGTGTTTGGACAAATTGCGTTACTATCTGGACAAACTCTGTATTAGCCTTATCTATTCGTTAGTCCTGAATTTCTTACCGTTCTCTTATCTCTTACGTAGGTTTTGTTTATTATATATCCCTAGATTCTACGCTTTGTCAAATATATCTTGTACCAAATTCTTCCATTCTTGTTTTTTTGCTATACACTTCACCTAGGGTTATTATAATCTCCATGTTATTGGCCGTCTTCTTTCTTTATTGTTACCTTTTATAAAAATAGACCATTCTTAGAAATTAGACCTTTTCTTAACAAATTTTGCTACTTATACCGCCCATATTGCTGTACTCCTTCAAAAGATGTATTTTCACTTTATTAGAATTTATTTGCAATTTTTTGCATTTTTCATGTTTTTAACCGACCCTGATCTTTAATTTCTTTTATGCAGCCTTCTTGGCTTTCATGTTCTTGGACTGTTATCATAGACCTCCCTTTGAAGGTCAAAGTTTTATTAATTTCCTTATTTCATTCACTTTTAAATCATTTTAATCTTTGAGCTTTAATGAATTGGTCTCTTTTAATTTTTTCTATTTTTCAAAATTTAATCTTATTGACAAGGCCTGCTACTGAGATACGAGGGAGTTCTCAAGTACAAAGCACTCGGATCTCGGCCCTCACCGAGGCTCTAAACTGACGGATATAACATGCATTTAAGAAAAGATTATTTATGGGCAACATCACTCAAAATATTGTTATTGTAAACTTATTTTGTATTGGAAAATTTCTATTTATCTATAACTGTGAAAAATCGCTTCTGAGCTCATCTAAATTTATACGTTACTATGGTACACATTTGAAATTACCAGAGGTTACAACGTGGTGCAAGGTATCGGTGTTGGTCATCCTAGGTCCTGTATTTTTTAATCACATTGCTATTGGTGATTTTTGCCTACTCACGCTGTAGGAACCCGTCTATTTAAACATCGAAGAGTTGTTTGATGACAGAAAAAATTACTTTCACTAAGATAGAGCGTCTTTTTATGAGGATACTTCAAAAATAAGGTTTAAGGTACAATCGATGTATTGAAAGATGAAACTGAAAGACGATGTCTCTCGGTTTCAAAGGAAATATTTGTAGCGCTATCGAATCCATGAGTCTCCGTTTGGAAGGAGGTGATCGTCAGTTTCAATATTTGTAAGCATCGACCTAATTTCCTTTAATATTCTTTAATTTAAATAATTTACACTATTGTTTTTAAGTCAATAAACATTGCATTTGTTGTTTTTTACCACAAAGTTTATTTTTGGAACACAGTATATACATCTTCATAATTAAAATTTTCGTTAGTCCATCGATGATTTAATATCTTCAGATAATGGCAGTTCGAAAAGGCGATTTTCGCCACCTCATCTCGTTTTGAAATCCTGCATTGCAAAACCAATCTTCGGTAATCCAAATAAACGGAGTGTGGTAGGAGCATTCTAGTCCGAGCTATTTTCGCGCCCCCGATTTGAGGTTGAGGTGATGACGATGACCTCGGTGTTTTGGCTCCTCTATAGCAACAAATATTGCAGCTACTGCAGTTACTTTCATAACATCTCATAACTCCGCTCGTTTGCGCCGTGACTCAACCGTGCCGGGTTACTAGGCCTGCGGTGTTTTATGCAAGTGCAATTTAAATAAAGCGCCGTGTTTACACACGCCCGCCGCGCTTTGAAATAACAAATTCCGACCTCCTTACACCAAACTACTAGCTTCTCGCGTAGTAGCCAGAGTGGTTCTCGAGAATTCGTGTAGAAATATTTCTGAGGTGTGGGGGTTGGAGCCGAGGTTGCATTTAAGAAATAAAGCATAAACAAAAATAGTGTAATTCAGGTGTGAAAAATTACGTCATCCAAGTGGCGACTGTTTTTGTGGAAAAATTTTTCGTACATCTTTCAAGCGTAACTCACGGAATTACTCGCATTTCTCGAGTTATGGCCTCCGAAAGAGCTTCAACAGTTCGTGGTTTCTCAATGTAAACTTGAGCTTTCAGGTAACTCCATAAGTGAAAGATCCGGTGATCGAGAGGGCTACCCCACAACCCTGCGCAATGAAATGAGGCGCCCTGAAAAACATTCCTTTAAAAAAGACATGGATATTATTTAGAGCAACCCGACGCCTTCTCAATTTTGGCATCAAAAATTCTCGCAACCTCGTAAGGTAACACTGTGAAAAGGTAGGGTCGACCACATAGCGGTATTTGATGAACTTCCCGTGGATTATTTTCCGACCAATACCGGGATTTTTGTTTGTGTACAGCACCCATGAAGCGTCATTTTCCAAGGTTTTCAGTATCGTTTCTGTAAAAACGTAAACCGCCGTATATAGTCATTTTCCTTCAGTTCTTGAACCACCATGATTTTGTAAGGATGAAAGTGGATGTCAAAATGCAAAAATTCGGCGGAACTGGCCTGTCTGACATGTGGAAAGCGGAAATGTGTCGTACCGCTGAACGGTGGGGACTGTCCTCCACAGCTTGTCGAACTCTTTTTATGTTTTATGTTGCTCCAACGGCCCGATCACCTCCCTGAGCTATTTCAAGTCTCATAGTTCCTCTCGTTACGAAATTATTAAAACATTTCAGTGTTGTTGGGTGAGATGGGACGGCACCGCGTCGACCAACATTGAAGTGACTTCGAAATCTTCGCTGTGTTTTTATACCACCAAATGACCGGGATCAACAAAGGTGTCGTAAACAAAGATACGTTGTGCAGTCTTCTACAGCTGTTGAAATGGCAACTAGTGTACATCAAGTATTGCGCATGCGCTAGTTCCTCTACCACCAATGTCTACCCGTCTCAAAAATATAATGCCTCCCTGCTTAACTCTATATAAAGAGGGAATCTTTTTCTTTGTTTTGTTGAGTTAGTCAAAAAATGTCTATTGTTTATTAACTTTCTACAGCGGAGCTTATAGTAGAAAGTTAATGAGATTATCATCCTGTCTGTCTGTCTGTGTGCCTGGAGACAAGACAACTTCCGTTCTATCCAACGGATTCACTTCAAACTTGGCATACACACATCTTAGGTCAGTACTTTTCCTGGGATTGATTTTCAGCCAAATCAGTTAACGGAAACCGGAAGTGACCATTACGATTTCGAAAGTGTCTGTTTGTGTGCCTGGAGACAAGTTAACTTCCGTTCTGTTTAAAGAATTCACTTCAAAACTTGGCATACACACATCTTAGGTCAGTACGTTTCATGGGATTGATTTTCAGCCAAATCGGTTAACGGCAACCGGAAGGGACCGTTACGATTTCGCACCACTGTAGAAAGTTTCCTTTACGGCATTACACCGTTCTTGTTTACACTACTGATGGAAAGTCGAATGGCTGTCAATATAAGACATTAAATTTTAATATTTTCCGCTCGGAAACTGTAAAATATTAACATTCACATAGGAGTAGATTAATTTCAAAATACATGTAGTTCATGAATCTGCATAGAAGTTTTATTATACCTCGAGTTCACAACAGTATAACACAACTGTTGCTGCATAATACACTCAACAACTATCAGGACTGTATTCTCCGAATTCTTGCATTAGAACAAAAATGGAACCTATCGTAGTTGTCTCAATTATACTTATGTCTAACAACGGTTTGGTGTAGACCTCAAAAATTCCTTGGATCAATTTGTCACCTAGGACAAAAAGGGGTCCTGTATTTTGATCTCGACACTAGGGTGTGAGTATTAAACAAATAATGTTTACCTATAGATCTAATCAGCAGTAACAGTGCTACTCGAGAGAGTAGGTAAAGAAATATTTTGAGTACTATTGCTCGAGATTGCGCATTCAAAATTCCTTCCATCAATAGAAAGGGCAAGACCAATCAGTGAAACGAATAATTCTATCAAAATTACAACACGTAATTGGCTTTAATTCTATAAGAATATAAAATTTTCTTCAGAATATTTTTTGAATCTTTTAATCTAGTAATTAAATTAACAAGCGAACATTATGTAGTTAATAGCTTTGGACAGATCTTCTTAGTAGAAATAAAACTTTATTAGAAAAATTGATTTTATAAAAACATTGCTGTATAGTTGATTCCCAAATTTGGTAGGCAATGCAAGATTATATTTATTATACGGTTGCAGTATAAATAACAAAATGTATGTCGCAATGTACACTTCCTAAAAGTTTCGAAAATCTTTTTATATTGTTCTATTGGTTAACAAAAGCCCATGTTCTGCAAGAAGTACAAACTTTACGTGAGAGTTTAGAAGAAATTTCTAGTAAATGGGCAATATTCCAACGTTGGACTTCTCACACATGCCTTGTTGTATGTATTTGTTTTTAATGTATGCACCGTATATGAAAAATTCAAGTTGAAAGATTATATAAGATTTTACATTATTTTTCGAAGGAATAGCAACAACAAAAACTTCTTATGATCTAATGATTTTATGATCTTTCGTACTTCTTAAGAGTAATGTTGATTGTAACTTTTAATACCTTAGTTCTTAGTTCTTATAACAACTTTCTACATTTCTGCTTCCAAGGCAATCTTTTTTTCTATATTCACATTTTTAATGTAGTATTAACAATGAAGAAAACTAGTTAATGTGGCTATCATTAGTAAAATGTGGAAAAACGCCATGATGATTTTAATTAATGTGACTTCCAACCTTCAAATTACAGGTTGCATGATAAATTACATGAACATATAAAGAAACCGGTATCTTATATAAGATTTCATAACAATAAAAAATATTCCTCAACTGCCCAAAACTATGCACGTAAGTTTGGCCATGTTTCACAACATGTGTTAAAGATTTCCCAACACTTAAAAATGCAACTTTAATGAATCAGTATAGCTGCATTCAGCTTTTTTACATTTTTTACAAACTAAATTAAAATTTGATCTTCAATAAGCTAATTTTGAAATGTTTTTATCAGTACCGGTAATCTATGTTATTGGAACTTTAGTTGTGATTAAAGGTATATTTCAGCTAAACAATAAACGTTGAAGATATAAGTATAAGAATAATCGAGAGGATGTATATCAGAACTTAGATAAATGTGTTTGTTTCAAAAGTTGGAGAAGAATAGATTGAAAAAATTAGTAAGTTTACAAAATCACCACTTTGATTGGTTCCGAACACATCATTACTTCCAACATAAATATCTACCTATTAGACCAATCGATAAAGAGGTATGTAAAGAATAGTTGACCAAGAAAAAAGGAAATCAGAATTTGGTCACGCAATAAACAGAAAATGACTAGGATGCTCGATGGGTAATGAAAAGAACAATATAAAAACTGATGTATCCATGGCCAGGAATGAGGAAACGTCAAAAGCGAAATGCTCTTATATTATCATATTTTTGTTAATTTATGTCGCATAGAAATGGTCGATAATAATTCATTTATTGGAAATACTCTGTCTGGAAGAAACGTACACGTATATATCATAAGAAAAAAATGCAAAATGCACAATAGTATTAACAAGAATTAAAATATTTGATAAAACAAGTTAAAACTAGATGCAGAACTCGGAACCCAACACGGATTAGTTATAGCAAACATAAAAGACGTCAAGCTTATTGTGAAAGAGCAGAAGGAATATAAAATATAACGATATACATTTAAAAATGTAGAAATGAAGAAGGAATATCAAGAAGAGATAACGAATTTGTAAAAAATGGAATAAGTATAGTGCATATTATATGAGCAAAAGAAATATGTGGGGAACGAATAATTAATAAATATATTAGAAGTTCTATTTGGTGGGATTAAGAAGTTAAAATAGCTCTTAACAAATAGATACAAACATGAAAAAAGTTTATAAATTGAAAATGATAGAATGATTACATAAACATAAGGAATTCTACAAAGCGGTAGTTGAAAAGGTAAACCATAAGAACTCGAGCGAGTTCGGCGAGAAACTAATCGTAAATATAATAAAAGATCACAGATCATTTTTGAACCGATTAAAAGCAATGAGAGGACGGCAAAAGATATTTTAGAAATTTTAGATATGACAGGAATATTTTAAAAACTAATTTGATGTGGAAAAATGCATGTCATCAGGAACTAAATAAAGATGCAGATAATAAAAGTGAGGACTTTGATGACCTAAAACTAAGAAAAGAGGGGGTAGAAGAAATAACTGTAAAAATTAAAGTAGGAAAGGCAGGTGAAGAAGATCCTGAAATAACGAGAATGGTGTAAAAACCATCAGATGCAACTTTCCACTGCGGTGAACACTACGATTACAAAGAACGTCGAAAAAAGTTTGACCTCGCCGTTGACCCTGCCGTTGACCTCTTGACCGATTTGGATGGGAATCATATAGGAGGTACTGACCTAAGGTATGCATGCTAAGTATCAAGTCAATGCGTTGAATAGAACGGAAGTTATAGGGTTTACATACACACAAAACGGATGTTAAAACCATTAACTTTCTATAGCGTTCCGCAGTCGAAAGTTAACAAATCTTAGAATACAAACACAAGAGTTGTGGAGAAAGAGTAAGGGAAATTATAGAATTATAATTAGAAGATGAGTAAGCAGCGTACAAGACAGGTAGAAAAAAGTATATACAGAAATATGATGGGCAAAATCAATACGAATGGGGAAAAATCTAAAGAATTCGAAATAAAGAGAGGTTAAATAATATTGCAGCTCGAGTCCTTTGTTATTTATAATAATAATGGATAGGCTAATTAAACATATAAATAACCTTTAAAAGTTAAAAATTTATTTTATGCAGTTGATGATGTCCACCAACAAAAACGCTAAGACTATTTAATATATAGAATTGCAAAAATGAAAAACTATAAATAAAATAAATATAACCAAAGGCAAACCAATGATAGCGAATATGAAGAATGGAAGTAATATAAGAAATATAAAATTAACCTGCAAAGATTTAAAAACGTTATGAGAATATGAATATAGTATAGTAAGAAGTGATGGAAAAATAAATGGTGAAATTGTAAGTAGGACAAGGAAGGTTAGAAACACATATTATCCGATAGATAAATGGGAAAAAGGGGAAATAGAAATTAAAAACTGTGTTCACAACACCATAGCTCTATCTATACTTATCAGTATTAGATACTCGAAAACACACATGAAAGTAAAATGCATGCCATAAAAATGAAGTACTTCAGAAAAATGTCTGGAAAAACAAAATAGGACTAGATAACAGGTAATGGAATTAGAAATGGAATACAACAAGAACGAGTAATAGAAAAAATACGAACAAATAAATTAAAATGTCCGGAATATGTACAGTGGGTACTCTAGATAATAAGATTTTCATTTTAAATCGTTGTCCTGAACCCCCCGACGACGAATACACCAATAGAAAAAATGTTCTCGTCCAGTAAGCTACTTTTTTCCGCTTTCAAGGTCATATAGCGAAATTTAAGATATTGTGATTTTGGCTGGCCCAGTAGGTACGCTAGAAGAGATTTTCATTTTAATTCGTTGTCCCTAACTCAACGAATTCATCGATAAAAAGTCCTGTAAAATTAAAGAAGTTTCAATTACCTATGCTCCCTTAAAATTTAATTTTTTGTTTACTTTTAGTGCGGTTACTCTTGCTAGATTTTATGTACAATGGGAAAATACACCATAGAACACAAAATCTTATCCCGGCAGAAGTGGTTCATCAGTTCAAAAAAAGTTTGGTAACCACTATTCTTTGGACAGTAGACTGTTACCCATTGGGCTGGTCAAAATTACGGGATCTTAAATTTTGCAGTTTTGACCTTTGAAGCAGGAAAAAAGTACCGCACTAGATCAGAAAAACATTTTTATCGGTGAATTCTTGTTCAGGGGGTTAGAGACAACGATTTAAAATGAAAATCTCATTTAGCATACCCATTGGGCCACCCTGTAATTATAATGAAGGAGAACAGGCTTAAATGAGTAATAGAAGCTGGTAGAGACAAGAAAAGAAGACGACGGAGACAAAGGGAGATATGGATAGAAAGGATAGCGAAAACAGGAAAGAAATGAGGAAAAACGATAGGATAAATTAAAAAATTAGTTACAAACAGATTGGAGTGGAAGCAAATAAATAGCGTATCTGACGCTCTATAAGGGAACAATTAATTAAGAAGATGGTGAAAATGTTGCACAATACCTACATAATCTAAAGCTTTTGTCCTGCTGTTTCTCAAATTGTTCAAGTCTCGTCTATTTTTATAGTGAAATGAGGAAAATTAAGTTGAATTATTACGTTTGCTGGAATCGCTAAAAACAATTGATACCTAAATTAAAATTACCAAACTGATAAAATCTTCCTCCTCGAAAAATTGACAACTTGTAGATTATTTCACAAAATAAGAAATCGATAGTTTTTAGTCTAAACATCAAACGATACATAGAAAGATATGAACTTTTAATGTCAATTTAAGAAATCTTGGATTGGAACTATTTAAATTTTCTTTTCTGCTATAATATAATTTTCATTTTGTTAAAAATTGTGCGTTGTCAGTAGAATACGTTAAAAAAATTACATTTCATTTAAATAGCCTGTATGTTTGTCAGATAATACGCACACTAATTTATTGAATCTTCTTGAATGTTTTTTGTTGTTAAATTTGTGGCTCGCCTAAGCATTGTGAAGCAACAAAAATCTGCCCGAGCTTTCCGAGAGCCTGCAACATCAATTTAGTTGTCGACACGAAAATCTCCGTTTACCAAAGACAATGGATTTCAATCTCCCGATCTCTGTGCCCATTTCGTTTCCAAACTGAACGCAAACGTGCGCCGAGCGCCGAAACGGCCACAAGGCACAATAAAATTCCTTGTAGTTAGCGACGTCGAGCCGAGACCACCTACGCGGGCTCTCCATGAAAAGTGCCTAGAATCTGAAATATCGAGTTTCACCTGCGGGCTGCGCCGCGTAATTTGATATTTGTAAACTCCGAGTTCGTCCTCAGCCACCCGGAGCACACGTAAACGCATTCGCATTCACTACCAGTGTTTAAATTACATAAAAATTCGGGACGTGGACGGCATCCACCGGCGTTCTTATTCGAGCGGGTGGCGGAAAGGACGAACCGCTCGCCAGTTTCGTTTTGTCCCCATGTGGCTGTGTGGAATAAGAAACTGCCATTACGCCGCTGTTCAGATTCTGACGATGGTCGAGGTGCAGCTGCTGGCCCATTACTCGGAACAACCTCATCGTTTGCTCCACGTTGAGCATGCATGGAAATGCGATCATTTTTTCCATTAAATCTGAAGGAACAATTTTGATATACGAAACGAAGTACGTCCAAGTTCTAAGGTCTCCATTTTTTTTCTCAGCAACGAGAGTAAATAGAAAGATACGGTTCCTTTTAAAAGACGCATGAAATATTTCTAAATTTGTAATATAAATGGCAGCACCATACAATGTACACAAGTAGAATTACCGCCATTGTAGTGAGTGTTGTTTTGTATACTTCAAATGGCGACGTTTAGTCTTAAAGAACATCTTGTAGTCATTCGTTTTCGACTCGTGTGGTGTAGCGCCCATCGAAATTCATCGTCAATTGAGTGAGGCATGCGATGAAGGCGTTATGGATGTTAAAAATTTGTTTTCGGGGATGTGGAAGTTTAAAGGTCGAGAGTGTGAAACACTAAACCGGAAGCAGCCTCGGCCACGAACCGCCCGGACCAAAACCATTATTGCGCGAGTAGAGCAAGTTGTTAAGGAAGACCGTCGACCGTGCGTGATATGGCTTCTAAACTTGACATTTCCGTAGAATCTGTGGAGTTTATTTTGCATGAATCAAAATACGGAAAGATTCTTCAACATGGATTCCACGAATGCTGATCGACGAAGCTGCGCAGGTGGCAATGTCTCAGGACATGTTGACACGTGATGCCACCATGAATTTCCGACCATGAAGGCCGCTCTTTTCCAGCTTAGCTGCTGTTGCATCAGCAATTTTCCAGTGGACAAAACACACCTCTAAAGATGTGTTCTCAGCAGCCACCTAGACTGAGATTACGTTGAGCAGTAACGGAAGTTTTAACTTTCTTAAGTAACTTTTCAGAAAAATATTTGGAGCCCTTCGAACTTCAAGCCACGTAGGTAATATACGAACTAAATGACAAATATGAACCTCGTTCTAGACGATTTTGAACTGGATTGAATTACATTAAACAAACATTTTTTGTATAGCAACCCCACAACATTCAAGGGACTAAGGTGAAGACTTCAGGGCTCTGACCCGAGAAAGTTGATGAGGTTAACATAAGGAGTTTTACTAATTTGCAAAAGCTATAAAAGACAATACGCTCACAAAACATCATACAGTCAGGATGACTTTCATAAGATGAAGGTTGGTTCTTGTATGTTCTCTAGGGACTTTATTTGCGATTACCGTATACAGTCCACTTTTCGTTACAGATTACAATCTGCCCCAAAAATAGCTTTTGTTGTGTTTCAGTTCCAAGGAAGATGGTACATTTAGTTTGTGTATCGTGTTGCGTTCTGTTAAATTATAAAGAATGTATCTGCTTATTATGAAGATGACTTGGTAGCTTTAAATACTTTGAAACTCTTCGCGAGGCACTCAACAGTAATCAATGGATTTTGGTTCATCTTCTATTTGTAGTTCATCTTCATCCATGTTAGAAGTTTGTCGTCTACAAGATTTATCTTCTAACTCAATTTTTTTCCTAAAATTGTGGTAACCGAGATTTTGTACTTACGTTCGTAAGAGGTCACGGCCTCCCAGAAGAGTTTCTAGATGCGGTTGTTACTCGCGACTCAATCTTTTGGTTTGAATACCAGAGGGGTGATATTTTGTACCGTTTGGTAATCGCAGATATTCTCGCCCAAGACTTGGTTAATAATTATGTTACTGCCCATGTATTTAATCTTTTTCTGTTCGAAAAACAAAAATTACTGAGCTTTAAAATACCAGGCAAATTTTAGCGTAGACAAACAGGTCTTCTTGAAACATTACAAACACGACTGATCAAAAGTTTAACATTTTATATGAAAATATGTGATAAATAATTTGTGGTGCTGTCTCTAGGTCACCATTACATTGTTTCGCTATATACTATTTAACTGTTTTTCCTTATTAAACGTTTAAAGAAGTTAATTTACTTAATTTTTAGTTAAGTTCTACCAATATGACATCTATGTGTCATCTAAAAGTCTGCAACATGATATTGGTAATGATCTGGAACTTGAGTGTTTAATTCAAGATGCTATTCTTTATACTTAACATACAGAAATATGAGTCGTCATTTACAATTAGAAACTAATTCCATACCACATATTCCTTCTAATTCTCCGTAGACCAAATAACAATTGCATTTATTAACTTCTTTGCTTAGATGAAACATGGGAGGATAAATAATAAATCGTATTGCGTTGATATCGGGATATGAAAATTTAGTTTTTTTCGCAAATTTTACTTGTGGGGAATCGAAATGGAAAAATATTTTTTCAAAGAAAAACTTAACAAGCATCCATAATCACTGGATAAGTGGGTCCCAATAATTATTTCTATGGATGGCAGTCTCCGCGTGAAGTTGCATTGAAATTGGCAATGAGTATTATCCATTTTATGTGAATTTTTGCAGTAAGAGTAAAAAGTATATTCGAAAATGTAGTACCGCTATCACCAATAGGTGCAATAGAATGCGTGTTTTTAAAAATACGTAAAGGACATACAAAGCAAGCTGGTAATGTCATCTGAATGTGTGATAATTGATTGGTATGGACAGATAAGAAAATGTTTCAAAAACCTCATCAAAAGACTGCAAATTACAAAAAGAGCAAACATTTTTATAAGTCGAATATCCATGATACAAAAAATTGTTGTTACTAATGAACCATTACAGTATAAAACTGAAGAAATGAGAGGTAATCGATAATAAATTCCAATATCAATTTTAATTTAACTCTGTTGGGTCACGTCGTACCATTTTTTTTTTGGTACTCCAACTGGTGCTCTTTCGTTTTATTTAATTTTATTCGTAGTACCTCTGCATTGAATCTTAGGTTACATCAAGAGAAACTTTTATTATCCTCCTGAATAACACATTTGACGGTGTTCGATTTCGGGCTTTTTTAAATTGTAAGATTTCATGATGTTCGAAATGAAAGTATTACGTCATTTCACTTTGCAGTGTAAATTTGACAATTTGGACATTTCTCTGGACAATTTAAGTGTAATTCGGCATAAGTGTTATTTCTGTAGCGTTGTAATAAGTAATATCGAGATAACGAGATTTTTATTTCAGGCCTCTTCAATAGTAAAGCATTTGTAAAAGAAATTATGTACTCATGTTAGCTTTAATCGCGAAGACTTTTGGAATGCACCTACTTAATTTTAGTTTTAGAAGCAAATAAAAAAGCGGCTTAATATTAAATAACCTGTTATTTTAGGATAACGACGTAAAAGCACAAAGTTTGTTCGTCATCTAACCATCTTTTACCAACTATTCTTACAAATATTTATACAAACTGATTAGGAAGTCAAAATAAATCAATTAGATATTTTATCTATAATATATTGATGATTTATTAAACGATTATTGGTAGTATAAACACAAAGGGCTTAATTAAAATGCCCACCATTAGCTTCTAGGCAAACCTTGAGACTTTTAAACCAATCGTCTATGATGGTACGCATTACGTCCATCAAGAAGTTGTTAATTGTTAGTTTGCTCCAAATAAGTGAGATGTCTTCTTAATAAACCATGTCCTCTGAAATTGCTCATAATTTATAATGGAATACTCGTTCGGGGCTACCAGAAAGGCAATTGTTGATTTTTAGAAAACAGAGACGTTATTGCTCAATTGACTTTTCTTTGTAGGCCAGTGGAGTCTTGTTGGTAGGTCCAAGACTTGCCTGAAAAAGTGTGCGATTCAGATGTTTCACCACACCTTCCGTTGGTACACAGCGGTCGAAGTTTTGGTCGCTTTCTACAAATATAAGTATCGATTATCCTATCGTACCAGACTATCCACCAAACTCTTACAGGTGCTTAATGATGATGGCCTCTATAAACCCTTCGCACTCACTGAGACGCTTCTTTGGAAGACCTAGCATGCTCCCTGCCATTTTCTTTGTTGAGGGATTTCTATATTGTAAAAATGTTTTTGTTCGTAAACAAACTTTTAGGGCTTTGATTTTTCTTTTCTTTTTATAAAGCTTATTGCTGATTTATACGTGGTTTTTCCTTAATTATTATTTAAAACAAAGTAAGATTAATCGAGGGACAGGGAATACTATCCTGCTTTCACGTATTCCAATTGTCCAAAAGGCCTTGTAGTATAAGCATCGAATACAGAAGCTAAACCAATGATATTACAATCTTTTGAAGTGTGGCTTCGTTGGATGTTTTTGTGCGTATTTTAGAGCGATGATTCTGGTGGCTTAAACTTGTACAGCGCATTCTAATTTGCTTTTCATCCCTTAGGTGCTGCACGTTTTTTGTTTTCTCGATGCTTCGATAGTAATACAACGCTCTTTTAGTCCTCGAAACAATGAAATTCAAAGATAAGCTCTCAAAAGTCATGTAAAAGAAAAATAAGATTTAAAATTTTATTGTTTGGCGATAAGACAACTCTCTACAGTAAGCAAGTGGATTATCAAAACGGAAAAATTGTCTCTTACCTTTTTAATTCGATCAAGACATAATTCACGCTTTCAAGCTTATATGTCAAATATTTGGAATAACTTAAAATAGATTAAAAATGTCTTAAATAACAGGCTTATTCCAATATGGAAAGAATTTTCTGTGTTGAATTGTGTTAGAAATGTATCTTTAATTTGCAAAGTAATGAAGGCGTCAATAAATACGTTACTTGGAAAGCTTTGTTACCCCACATGGTCCAGAAAAAAAAGCTATCTGGCCGCTTCACGTTTATAAGGTGAAGGGCT
This sequence comes from Sinelater perroti, assembly GCA_036346155.1. Classification (NCBI taxonomy): domain Eukaryota; kingdom Metazoa; phylum Arthropoda; class Insecta; order Coleoptera; family Elateridae; genus Sinelater; species Sinelater perroti. The sequence continues at coordinate 3,777,304 of JARFIY010000046.1, read as the reverse complement.
TGCAGACATGTACATTGAAGATGTGGAACTCTCTTTCAAGAACTATCGTTAAATGAAGAGGACTTAAGGAATTTATAAACATTTTCACCTCAAATACGCCAATAGATGACAACTTCGAAGCATAAACGATGAATTGATTCCAAATTTTAGTTTAAATGAAATCTCCAAAGGGGAATAGATTTGGGCAAAAAATTAGAATTATTTTTTATACAAGATGGTTCAAATATGACCGGGACTGATTTGGGTGTAAACAAGCCGCACTGTACGACAATGAGAGAGTGGAGTCACAACCTCCACTCTCCCTCCTGCTCGGGTTAGAACCTATTCAGTCTTGTTTGGGAGTTGCTAGAGTGATGAGCGAACAGAAGATATTGTGGAGCGTGATTAAATTCCTTATTGGAGAAAACTTCTCCGACAACAGTATGGGAAAGAGCGTCTCTTACGAACCCGTGTGTTTGAATGGTGTAGTGCTTCAGAGGGGGCAGTGAGCGCGTGCAGAATGAACCGCATGATCGTCGGTCGCGAACATCCATCACCGAGCCACACATTGATCGTGCTGACGCGCAGCACTATCAAAGTACTTGGAGCAATGCTGTCCTTCAGTGTTGCTAGTGTAGAACACATCGTGAAAACTGCACTATCGCAAAGTGAATGCACGCTAGGTACCACTCACTTTGACGGTCGTGAACAGAATGGTGCCGCATGGAAGCTACCAGTCGTCTCCTACAGCAGTTTGAAGACAAAGGTGATGATGCATTTTTGAAGTCTATAGTGATCAGATGAAACGTGGGCGCACTATTTCATTTTCGAGTCCCACCAGTCATCAAGCTAGTGGAGGCATACCCGTTCTCCCAAACCCAAGAGAGCGCGAAGGAGCCGCTCGACAGGAAAAGTAATGGAAACGTTCTTCTGGGGGTAACGGAGTCATCCATGTCGATGTGACGGGTGTTAGAACAGTTATTGCAATTTATTACTCAGACCTCCTGGTAGCAGACGTGAATGAAAAATCCGATCCAACCGAAAGACAGGTGGAAAGAGGATAGACTTGCAAGGCTTGCGGTTTGCGAATAACGACGCTGTCATCTAGACTATTCGGGAGTGGATACGCCGCCAACCAAAAGGTTGGATGTCACTGTTGAATTTGGCGGTGGTTACCCAAAGCTGAATCCCATATGTCCAAATGAGTTTCAGTACTATTTTACATATGATAAGTTTATTTTCTAGTGATAATTGTTAGTTTTTGCCTAATAACCAGTAGTACTTCCTTAGTTTTACGACAAGCTGAACCCTCTTCTTCTAGATATGTATGCGCTATGTAAGATCTTTATCCAGATGAACGCCTAGATATTTAATCATATTTACCTGAGGGAGTGGGTTGTCCTTCATGGTTACTTGTGAAGATTAGCCTTGGCATTTAGTAAAAGTTATGTGGGCTGATTTGTTCTCGTTTACTTTAATTTTAAAGTAATTTTAAACCATTGTTGTATTCTGTCTAGATTCGTTTGGAGTTGAACAGCAGCCACTGGATCTGAGAGGATGGCTGTATCATCTGCATATATTGCTGTCACTAATCTGTTGTTGGTGGGTAGATAGCAAATGAAGATATAGTGCGAGCCCCAGGACATAGTTCAGTTTCTTCTTCGTCGAGATTGACCTGGAAATAATTCTTCTTTAGGGTGTGTCGTCAAGATTCTTTTCAGCAGTAGTTTTGATAATACTGGTAAGAGGCTGATGGATCTGTAGAACTCTACGTTGTTTGAGGCTTTTCCTGTTTTTGTATTAATATTATTTGGGCGACTTTCCATTGGGAAGGAAAGAACCCAGTTGTAAGGATGGAATTGTATATGGTGGTTAGCATGGTCCTCCCTTTTTTTGGAAGCTACTACTTTTGCCAGTAATAATGTCCCACCCTGGTGCTTTGTTTGGTTTTACTGATTTTATCATTTCTCTGATTTCTCCCACTTTAAAACTAGAAGATAGGTTATCAGCTTTCACTCCCAACCCTGGCTTCCAAGTGTTTTTTTATGTCATCATATTTTTCAGGTCTTCTTGTTGTTGGGATTGGCTGGAAGGCATTTTGCAGGTGTTCTGCGAAAACTTAGATTTTTCTTTATTATTGTGCACCCATGAGCCATCTACTTTGCGTATTTGGCTGTTGAAAGGACTTTTTTTTGCCTTCCAGAGCGAGTGGTCTGTATCATCTGAAACTGATAGACCTTCTACGTGTGTGGCAAAGTTATTGTTTTTGAGAGTCCTTGTCAGTTTTTTAAGCTCTCTGATGGTGTGATTTAAGTTTCTTTTGTCCTCTAGGTATTTACTCCGTTGACATATTTTTCTTAACCGCCTTTTTTGGGCAATTTTTTTTTAGAATATCGGGACTTCTTGTTTGGTCATAAGGTTTGGATACACTTTCCATGTTGCCTCTTGTATTATTTTAACGAGATTTCCATCTCGATTTCGTTCTCGAATTCGTCTCATATTTTGAGTGGTACCTTCAGGTTTATTTTTCTCGATTTGTTGTCTGAGGTATTCTCAGTTAGGGTGTCTATCACCGGAGTATGGTCAGACGACAGATCCAGGTGGGCTCTATTCTTAAATTCCTTGGCGATATTTTTTTGGTCATAAAGAACCTTAGAAGATCAGGGATTTTTGCAGGGTCTGTTCTTTTTGCGTCGCTTGATAGTGTCCTTTCTCTACCTGGAGGGAAAAGTCGCGAGCCCCAGTGCGCGTGCTTGTCGTTGTAGTCGCCTTCCGCCAAGAAACGGTTTCCAAGGGATGTGAAGAACTTATTAAAGTAGTCTTTGTTGTGTCGACAGTTAGGGGACAGTAGACTACAGAAACTACCAGAGGACCGTACCAATTTTCTAAAATGTTTGTATGCTAGAGGCTTGAAGAAAGTCCTTCTCATATTTTGGCAATTCAGAATGCTTTATATGCTTTCTTATGATTGCTGCAGACCCTCCCCTCGCTTGATTTTCGGTATTTAGATGTTTGGAGTCATATATTTGATAATCTGGAATTTAGAAGTGTATTCGTGAGTTGAAATGCGTTTCCGATAGTAGTAATATATAGATGTGATTATGTTCCTACTTCCTGTTTATGGTTTACAAATTCGTTGGAGTTCCATAGGGCTATTTATATTGTTGGGCCATTTTTGTTACCAATTTTGGATGTCAGACTTTCGATGGTCGCTCAAAGTTCTTTTAGTTCGTTTGTGAGTTCAATAATCATCCTCTGTTGCGATTCAATTGTATTTTGAAAATAGTCTATGAATTGATTTTCATATAGTGGGCGATTATTTGTAGCAATTCTGGTACTGTATTGTGGATTTATACTTGGTCATTGTGGTCCTTATGGGGGCCGACGTACTGGGAGCTGATGTACTTATTGTAGCTTGTGTCGTGTTATTTTTCTGTCGCGACTTTTGAAGCGTGTTCTGAGTTTATATTTTGCACACTGTGTTGCACTTTTTGGTTATGTGCTTGAGGTGTCCTGCTTTGTATGAGAGGGTTTCTTCTGTTTAGAATTTGAAGATAGACTTTACCGTCATTATAATTGGCCGTTTTTGGGATTTTTGAACTTTGGCTGTCGTCGTGATCGTCTGCGCACTTGACGCATCTGTGTGGGCACGGGCAGTTATTTCTGGTATGGCGGCGCTTGCATTAGGAAATTGAGATTTTTTATGGGACGGTTCAAACTTTTGTTTCTCAGTGTACATTCATGATTGATTTGACTTCGTGGTCCAGATTTTATAAGGCTTTTTTAATTTCTTTGGCCGTAGTAGTGTAGTGTAGATTTCTTAAAACTATTCTGAATGTTTTGTCTTCCGGGAGGATAAACGTATGTTGTATAACTTTGTTGTCATCTAGTATTTTCTTTATTATTTTGTAATTATCTACGGTTTTTACTGCAGTTTTATTTTGTCGCTGCTTATTATTTGGTATGTCTTTTCGACATACTGTTTGAGTAGACATATTAGTGCCGGAATAGTCTTGACAAAGTAGAGAATAAAGGTTGGTGGTAGGTCAACTTTCTTTACCTTCTCAGTGGCACTGATCAGAGATTTTGCATCTTTTTCTTTGTCTTTGTCATGGCTTAGGGCTTCGAATCTGTTCTTTTTCCTTTTTGTTTCTTTAATTTTGTATTGTGGAAAGCATTTGGTTGGTAGCCTTTACTTTCTTCGCTCTGATGAAAGGGTCTCTCCAGGTTCCTCATAATTTTTGTTGTATCGGGAGGGGTTGTCTGCATTTATTAATGAATGAGTAGCTTGCAATGATTTGAGCTATCCATTTGTTGTTTGTGCTAATATTTCTAATTGTTGGTTGTACATTGGGGGACATCCCAAATGGACTTGACCTGGCTGTAGCATGTGAAGCATTGGGACATTTTCTGGTGGCTGGTAGTATTGCTGCATTTGTTGACTTAAGGGCCATTGAATTTGTTGATTTAACAACCACTGATTTAGAGTTTGGTTGAGTCATAGGAATACTATAGTTTGTGTTAGTTGCTATTGCAAGGTACTGGTATGTAGTTCTGGGAAGATATAATCTGGTAGCCGGTGGGAGTGAACTAATGCACATAGGTGAATGAGAATGATTTTGTTAGCCGCATTAGTTGAGAGTTAGGTACCTCCGAATAAACATATGTAGTGTGTGATTTGACTAAAAATATTACACACAGATGGTTGGGAATTTGTTGAAAGTGATCCACGTTCTCTAAAATCAAAAACAAACAGAAAACTGGAAAATGTCAAACTGTATTGAATGTACTTAATAAGGATCATAAAATGGAACTTCTGAAAACCAAAGTTAGTGAAACTTTGACGGACGACCTTAGCGTAAAATGCGACTGTTCTCAGGACAATAGGAACATCATGCTGCATTTGTCAATGACTTGCTTCAGACTCCTACCAATAAACCAAATTTCTTCAGAAAGGTCATAATCGAAGATGAAATAAGTAAAGGTTTGCTTTCTTTTAAGGATACTGAAGCTATGCATGCATTTTTATTAAATAATAAATTTTTTGTTATTGTAATGTTTTTTTTTTATTAAGTTTATTGTCAGTTCAACAATTGTACATTGTTATTCATAGCATTGATAAAGTAAAGTATACATGTCATTCGGGATACATAACATAAGATACACAATTATCGCATCAGGTAGTCCTAAAGGATTAACAATGGGTCTTGGGTGTTGGCGGGTTAATTAGTCAGTTTTTGTGTTATCCGTTGTTATATATACAGATCCCGTGGGAGTTTACGCTTTAATCTTCTATGCAGATTCTTGCGTTCTAGTTTATAGTGCACAGCGCCTTCGCAGTTGGTGATAGTAAGTTGGAACTTTTTGGTGGTTTTCCTCAGATATTTCTCTATGGTTAGAATTTTTAGCTCATGATGGAGTTGGATGTTTCGTACATACCAAGGGGCATCAACTGATATTCTTAGGATTTTGTTCTGGAGCACTTGTATTCTGTTGGATTTAGAGGCATTGCTTCATATAGCACAAGCATATGTTGCTAGCGGTCGAATTAGGGAGCAGTTGGTTTTTAGTGATGATTTTCTGTTAATTAATGGGTAAAGTTTTGTTAGTCTAGCGTAGCATAAGTTAATCTTCTTATTAATATGAAATTTCCACGATAAGCGTGTGTCGAGATAAAAGTATTTCACCGCTTCAGTGTTGGGATTCCATTCAATGTGTGTACCGTTTATTACTAAACTATCGGGATCCTTATTTTTCCTGAGGGTGAATATTTTGGCTTCACATTTTGCTGTGTTAAGGGTTATGTTCCATTTGATTAGCCAGTTGTTTACTTCATCGATTGCTGATTGAAGCTGAGAGATTGATTGGTTTAGATTCCAGCTTTGCCATATGGTCATTGTATCGTCAGCGTACATAGCAAGACTTTCTCGTGTGAGCGGGATATCTCTGACAAATATGTTAAATAGTAGCGGTCCCAGCACGCTCCCCTGAGGGACTCCGGCTTTGATTGGCTTACTGTCAGAGACAGTTGAATTGATTCGTACGTCAAAGGTTCCATTGTCTAGGAAAGACTAAAGTATCGCTTTAAGACAGCCTGGTATTGGTAGGTGGAGTATTTTATATTTAAGGCCTTCTATCCAGACTTTATCAAAAGCTTTCGCAATGTCCAAAAAAAATGGCTGTGGTATATTGTTTGTTCTCATATTCAGTCTCGATTATTTCTACAATTCGTTGAAGCTGATGGCAGGTTGAGTGCCCGCTTTTGAATCCGAATTGGAATAGTGGGAGGGTACTTAGTTCTTGCAGTTGAGTATTTAGTCTGGAGTAGATTATTCGTTCAAGTATTTTTGATAGAATATTTAGAAGACTTATTGGTCGATAGTTGTTGGGGTTATTGCTGTTTTCCCCGGTTTAGAAAGACAACGACTAAGCATGTCTCCATGCTATTGGGAAATATCCTGTCTGAGGCAAACATTAAACAATGTTGCCAGGAATGGAGTCCTATCTTGGTGAGTCTTTTTCTAGAGATTTCGATTAAGGTGATAGGTTTTATCGTATGCGGATTGACTTCCTATTTGAGGGCGTCTATGATTTTTTTTATTTCTCTAGGAGCAGTAGGTTGTATGCGATCAGGAATTGGAAGGTGTCTCAATATGGTTTTGAGATTGACTTCTATTTGGTCTATGATTTTATTTCTATTTGATCAGGATTGGTGTCTCAATATGTTGTTGCGTTGGTGAAATTACGTTGTGAGTAAACGTTTGTTCTAGGTGATTGGCGAATAACTCAGACTTTTCCTTATCTGTGTAATAAGATGAGCTGTTGGCTGTCATAGGACGTATTTGCTGAGGTTCTTTTAAGATTCTTCTCGTGGCTTTCCACATACCTGGCTGTCTAGGTTCTAAATTTTCAATATGTTTTTGATACGATAGAATTTTATATTTATCAAGTTCTCTTTTTATTTGGTGTGTTAGATTGATTAAGGTATTTTTAAGTATAGGATTTCGTGTTCTCTGCTATTCACGTCGTACTTTGCTTTTTTGTTTGATGAGCTCGATGATGTAGTTTGGCGGTATGTTGTGCTTTGTTGGTTTTATTCTGTACTTGGCTTGGGTAGCCTGTTGGATGCTGCTTTGAATACTGTTAGTGTAATCGTCCACTGCCTGGTCGGTATCTTTAATGGTTTCAAGATTAGGGGGGTGTTTGATGGTGTGGTCAAGAATAGTTTCAAAAGCTATCCCAGTTAACAGGGCCGTTTATTAATTTGGGGTTAGGAGGGTTGTAATGTGGTGCACTTAGAAATGTTATCACTACGGGTAGGTGATCGGAATCAAGTTCTTGAATTTGTGTTTGATAGATTTGTTTGGCAAAGCATTTTTGCAGGATTATATCAAGGATGTCCGGTTGGTGATCAGCTCGGTAGGGATAATATGTATGTTCTGTAGGGGATGATATTTGAAAATTGTACGAGGCCGAGTAGTCAAGGAGTTGTATTCCCGCAGGGTTGGTAGCTCTGCAGCCCCAGGCAGTAATTATGCTGTTGAGGTCTCCAATCACGAGGGTGGGCTCGAAGGTGTTTAGAAGAATTCGCATGTCATTGTCTATAAGCTTTTTATTTGGTTGTTTGTAGGCGCTAATTATGGTGACCTGATTATTATTACAAAGTGTGACTTTTACTGCAGTCGTTTCTATTATGGTCTTCTCCATTATTATAGGGTGATGAGTGATTGATTTTTTAACTACTACTGCAACTCCCCCGGAAGCAACTCTAGTATCTCTGTTTCTTCTGTAAATGGTGTATCCTCGGATTTCGAAAATTTCATTTTCAGTGAGGTGGGTTGCTGATATGCAGGCAATATCAATGTTGTATCTGGCTAGGAACGTGATAAAAATTGAGCGTTGTCTTACTATTCCGTTTGAATTCCAGTTTAGGATTGTTAAGTTTTGAAGTATTTTATGGTCCATTGAAAATATTGGGGAGGATTGTGTTAATTAGGTATGCTTTGATTTGTGGAAAGAGGGGGTTATAAAATCAAGGAGGATTTTTTTTAGGTTGTTTATTATAGGTGAATCGGTAGCGTTTATTGTTGAGTTTGGTTGTTGGTTTATTGTTGGTTCTCTTGGAATGTTTAAATTTGGGGTTAAATTAGGGTTTATTGGACTGGATGTGGCCCTGTTAGTATATTTGTTACTGGGAACTTGACTTCGTGTTAGGATATTTCGTTGCTGGTTGTAGTTTTTGCATCCCCTGTAATTGGCAGGGTGGTGCTCGTTGCAGTTTACACAGATTGGAGGATCGTTGGGTTTTTCCTGACATTCGCTTGTGAGATGATTACCAGGGCATTTAACACATCTAGGTGCTAGATGGCAGTAATTTTTGGTATGACCAAAACGCTGGCACCGGTGACATTGGGGGAGATCTGTTGTTTTCCTGCGCGTTTCTACTTTTACAATAGAGTAGAAGAGTTTATTTAATTTGAAGATTTCTTTTGCTTCATCGTTGTTGATAAATTCAACTGCGCAGATGGAAGAAGAAGTTTTATCCTTTTTTAAGAGACGAGTTACTTTACTTATAGGATAATGCTTGAGCTCGCTTTGAATTTCTTCAGTTGTCAGTGATAGGGGTATATTTTTGATTACTACTGAGAGCGGTTTATTATTTGGGTTTTGAAAGGTGTGATAGCCAATATTATTAATTGTATAGAATTTGGTAAGATTTCGATAGTCATCTTCGTTGGTGAGGTTTATGCGAAAAATCTTCCGTTAAATGAGGTTGTGAAGCTATTAGTAACTATCTTTTTTATGTCGTTAGCTACTTCCGAGTATTTGAGTTTATCACCGTTATGTAGAAAGATTGGTTGAATTTTTATTTTTGGTACACTTGTTGATTGTGAAACGTTATCTTGTTCGATTTATCCTTCGGTTGGATTAGGAGATAATACTATTTGTGTCACATAATTTGTGTCCCACAAATACCTTTTTTGCGCTGTTATCATTTGCTGGGGATATTTGATCCGATTTCCGCTTGGCATCCGAATCTGATGATTGATTTGTACTTGTGTCCATTTTCGTTTCAGTTGTGTGTTGGTCATTATTTTCTGAAGGAACAAGACTTGCTTTATATATTAGTTTTGGTTGTTTTATCCTAGAGTTAGGCATGTCTTCTGTGATAATTTTTGTCTGCAGTTATCGGGCGGACCGCGGTCGATGACCGGCCGCGGCGACTGGTTTGATAATGCACCCACTTGCTAGAGGTAACAATATATTCACTGTGTAGGTATTAATTTAACTATATGTTAAAAATAATTATTGTTCGTTATAACACTAGGCACTAGACGGTAATTTTGCGACCATTCACGTGCGCGGTTCAACGTAGACTAGGTAATGTTGTGTATATTCATAATTTCGAGACAGACCGCGTATAGTATTAAACTAGTAATTTTATACACTTTTATAACATCATTCTATCACATTATATTTAGTAGAAACTTGTTTTTCAAGTTTTAGTATTCTTTTAAAGAGATTTGATGTCTCCAAAATTTTACGTAATGTGTTTTTTCCACTTTTTTCTATATGTACGAATTAATAACATTGACTTTTATTAATATTTTACTGTAAACAATAATTACAATAGAAAACGTACAAATAACAAGTTATTAGGAAAACAACATATTTGAAATATGTCAGATCTTTTATAGTATTCTTATTTACCTTATCGTACCAACACAGGGATCACTGTTGAATAAACAAAAAAAAAATCAATTCAAAAACTATGTGTCTACTAAAAAAATGTATACGAAGTTTACTGTTCTAATTTTTTTCTTGCTTTATTATCTTATGTTCATCTAACATTGTATTACTTACGTATATTTCCTAAACCAACATTAAACTGTTTTCAAGTTCCTTTTTGCTGAATTCCAGTTTCGTTAATTGTAGGAATCAACACGCCGCGCTTTTCGCTGACTCTAGCAATAACACGTGTTGCTTTCGAGATGCGCCCCAAAATAGACGTTCCATGACCAAGCAGAAATCGTCTGGCTAAAATTTCATGTTTTCGTCTGAACGTTTCGGTCGCACAACAAAACACGAACAAAGGAGGGTGCAGACTGCAGAGTGGACTGTTTTTTAATCCGTGACGATTTTATATTTGAAGCAAAGCTTATTCTAAGGAAATACGCATTAACGTTGCTTTTCTTGACCGTAGCTGTAAAATTTCAAAGAGTGAATCGGTCAAAGTTCTTATTTGAATTGCTGTGTTGTTTCACTAATGTATTTCTAGTTAAAGCGCACTGTTGCACTATCCCTTGTAAGGGCTGAACGAAATTGAAAATACAGTATGGAATCTTGAAATTCTAGATGCTTTTGAAATATTTTTTGAAGTTATACTTTTAAAATTTGTGCTTAAGGCTTAAAGTTTAAAATGTGTTGGTACTAGGTGAGCATTTTATTCTACTTTATTAAATTAAATAAGTATTTCTGCAGGAAATGGTACATAAACAGATTTTCAGTATTAACTACAATTAAAATAGCACTACATATGGAAATCAATTGCATTACCAGAAAAAAAATCATCCAAGTAGCTAAATCGCGTAGCTCGTACAGACCCTTCATTAAGCAAGGCAAACGATAAAAAATTCATTATAAAAAAACTGCCCAAGATAAAATTTCAATGCTTTTTGTATTATGATGATGAATAAATAGAGTTTGGTGCATTTTCAAAATAACTGCTTTTAATAGAGATGGTCATTTCAACCCTTTTCCCTAACTCTTAATTGCAACGTTTCTGATGTCCGCAGAAATGGTTAGAACCTCTTTGTGGTGCGATTCTCGAGTTTGTCGATGGACTGGGGTTTGTACCGATAAACGCCTAGCCTTAAGATAATCCCATAAGAAGAAATCACAGAGGTTTAAATTAGGAAAATTTGGGGGCCACTAGAGACCACCTTATATCTTACGGGGACATGCAGACTTATAATTCTTTCAAAAATTTCTGTGAGGATGTCAAAAATATCCCGAGTTCGATAAGCGCTGGCTCCATCTTGCTAAAACTAGTGTTTGTTGACTTGTTTTTCATCTGTCACAATTGGAATGAATTCTCGAGAACTTCTGTGCGATAAACTTCTTTATTTACATATTTTGTAAGAAACAATGGGCCGACAATTCCATAGTGGGAAATTGCACACCATAAACTAACATTTGTGGGTGTAATCGACAAACTTCGGTCAACTGTGGAAAATAGGCCTCATCTGTAAAATGGACGTGCTTTATGTCCAACTTTTTGGTCCGAACATCTCTATGATCACTTTTGCCAATATTAACTTCGGTCATTGAATTTTCTACGGAAATAGATTCGATTTCCTAGTGACGATAGTGTGCATAGAGCCCACACTCACATCGAATTAAGCGCGCCTTTAGAGGCCGAAGTTGTGGGCTCTTGTTCATAAAACTCCCGATGTTGTCTCGGGAGTGGTCACAATGACTAGTCTGCCCGTTCTTGCCAAATTGTTATCCGGTACACTTCCTGTCTTCTTAAACTTTCTAATCAGTCTATTATAACATAGTAAAATAGACAATTTAATTATAGAGCAAATTTTACCATGGTATTTTTTACCTTGTTATTGTAGAGAAAGACGAGGTGGTGTTTTCGTCGATTTTGGTCTTGAAGGCAATTAGCGCTCCACTAGCATTTCGGCCTTTCGCATAAAAGGCGGCCACAATGAAGATCCTTTCTTCGGCTTTTCGGTATTGACCTAGAGTGTAAACAAAACTTCAAACATCTGACTATAATTAACGTCAAACATAAAATTGGCTGAAAAGTTTAACCATGGCAATAAAACTCTTTCTTGTGTGACATAATGAAGACCCCGTAATACAAAGTAACCTGATGCGTCTAGATTGGGTGAATGAGATGGGTAGTCACATCAAATTACCGTTTCCAATATGGTGTAAGTTCGAAAATGTTGCCTGGGAGGTTTTTTCTTTGTTCCGCTTCATTTGTTATTGCGCCATCCTATTATTAAGTTTCCTTGTTGATGTAATAAATTTAGTTATTCCCTTCTGAAATTCTCCATTTACCATTTAAGTTACTTTATTAGTATGCACAACAAATGGTGGTCCGATAATTCTAAGGGTAACATCGAGGGTTATAGTTGTGAACTTTAGCGGTCATTTGCAGTTTTATCAAATAGTGGTTTAATATTGTCTAGAAAATATTTAAATATAAATGAGCATCATTAGCTTAAAGAAGAGATTTCCAATCGGCATGTAGCTAGAGGTCCACAGATGCACTACAAGGTTTTTGAGTAAAGTTAACGATAATGGTTAAGAATTTGCAAAAAAAAAATTGAAAAACCAACAGTTAATCTAATTTAATAGACAATTTTGACAAAAAAAAAAAAAATAGAACGAGGATGCAGCCTTAGTACATTTGATATATATTTAAACTTGGTTCTACCACTTTGACATGTCAACCTTTCGTAAGCCATATTTGAACACATGCGTTTACATTTATTTTCGCTTTTGATTCATATCTACTTGCGAAAATACTACTATTTAATTTGCTCCAAATAAAAAATAATAAATTTCTAGTAATAGAAATTTTAAATAGTCTATGGACTCATTAGGTACTTATTTACTTTCCTCCATCTCTTTGTATCACTAGATCGTTGGGTGTTCTATACGTTTTCTGTTTGCTTTTCTATCTCTCACAATCCTTCCCGGTTCTGCAATTGTTTTTCCTTTTACTACATCTTGTATATTTTCTTTCTATATTCTTGTCGGCTTTCCTCTTGGTCTCATCCATTTTAATTGCAGTTCTTCTATCTTTATTACTACTGCTTTCTGTGTTAGTCTCTCTCTTATTGGTGTATTTTGCACTTGATTTCTTCGTATGTTATCTCGTAGCTTTGTGGTTGTACATTACATAGTTGTGCAGCTTTCTTCACTACCCTATTAAAGTTGGGAGGTACGCCGTTTTGTATATTCCCAGTTTTATTTCTCTTTCCAACCAAGGTGTTATTTATCATGTAATATAGCTGGTTTGCTTTACTCATTCTGTTTTGCACTTCGCTGTCAATGTTTCCATCGTTTGTTATCACGGTTTCAAATGCATATAGCTGTTTACTTTTGCCAATTTTTATTTATCGCATTTACGTTTTCTTATTGTTTATTTTCATCACTTTACTTTTATTTATGTTTAAGGTTATGTATTCTAGTTTTTCTTTCCTTTTTTATCGCGTTTTGGAAGTGTCTTCATTTTTTTTAGCAGTATTATGTCGTCTGCATATATTAGCTGTATGAATACTGGTTGCATTTGCCTATTACCAACTTTTGTCTTTGTTGTGCGCTTACTACACTTTTTGATATCTTTATTCATAGCTTTCACATCTCTGTTATTAGTAACGATTTTTGGCATTTCCTCATTCATTCTTAAGTTGCCCTCTACAGTTTGGTATATACTGTTGATTGCTTGACAAAGTTGCTTGTTTATCCTATATTTTTCTAATATTTTCCATATTTGCTTTCTTGATATACTGTAAAATGCAGCCTTTATGTCAGCTGCTGTTAAACGCAAGACTCTGTTCAGTTTTCATTTATTCGTGTCCTTTTTTTTCTTCCCAACTTCTTTTATCAATTTTCTTACTTGTTTTTCACGTAATTTTATTAATTTTATCTTCTCCAGCGGCTTTTTTATTTTTTAAAACTATCAACGGACGTTTTTACGGCGACTTCTGTTATTGTATTTGTCATATTTTATTTGTTATCCGTGTTACGTAAATTTTGTGCTTTTTTAGTTCTATTTCCCTTGGAAATTTATCGTCCTAAAATTTCTTTTCGTTATATTTCCTTCATGTTTCAATTATTTCTTTGTTACTCGTTATCAAATTATTCTTTTTTGAGGTGTTTTGTTCGTTTTTAATTCTCTTTACTCTCGAATTGTGTTCGGTTTTCTCTATGACTTCGTTTTACTTCTATTCAAAAATCTTTCCATGCTGTTTTTTTAGTCTTTTGCAGCATCCCTAATCTGAAACCAGTAAAATTCTGTAGGCTTGAACATTGTCCTCCCTTGCACACCGATGTATTGCGGTCTGGCCTAAATTATCCAGAGCATTTACTTTGGCGCCATGTCATAACAGATCTTGTCGTAATGTGAAGCATCAGCTAAATACAATGGGGTCGGGAAGTCCTTGTTCTTTTCATACAAGTGTGAGCCTGTTCGGATCAACGTTTCCAGGATCTGCCGTCTTCTCTTGAGATAAATCGTCCATTGCGTGCAACGCCGATGTAAGGATGCTTGAAATTTATTTTATTTGTTGTGAGGCATTTTTTTTTGCTGTGTCTAGCTGCTTCGAGTAGAGGCAGTGTTCCTTGTATTTTAGGCTCTTCTCTGCTATAGTTCCTTCTGGACGGACCTGGAATGAAAGTTAAGCAATGTAGGACCTGTGATTGTGATAAGTACAAGTGAACCACCTAGAGATCGTTAGAATTAACATTAGCCCTTCCATTGTTGAAAACATTGATTGCTTCTTTTTCCTGATATTCTAATATATAATTTTGTTTTTACCTCTTTGTCTGTGTACGTCGATTTACAGACTATTACAATATGCTGTGCTGTTTTTTTTTTAGAGCATTATGTGTTTGTCATTTATTTTTTCTGTTGTTCCTTGTAATATTTTGTGCCTCTATTATTGAATGTTGTTAGATGGTTCTAATTGTGTTCCATTTTTTATTTAAATCAGCTATTTTGACGAGAAGCATTATGTTTTAATCTACTCAAATTTCTATATCCACCATCTTTATACACATTTTGTTCATATTTTAATTTTTTGTTAGATCCTACGGATTCATATTCTGTTCTAATTTCTTTAGTAATAAATTGGCATTTTTTGTGTCTACAGAATATTAAACAGTTTTCCTCTTTTTCTTGACTATTTCATATGTTCTTGGTTTAATCGTCTTCCCCACTCATTCTTCGGATTTTTTTATTATTTGTTCTATTATCTTCATTTCTGTTTTCTCCATTTACTATTGTAGTTTGTACAATACGTAGAATTTATATTAATTTTTGTCCGTTTCTCTCTTACACTAATGGTTTTTATAGTTTTTACTCTTGTTAGTTTAATTTTAATTGAAGCATCAATTATAATTTGCCTTGGATCTTTAGTACGATATTCCGAATTCTTCCCGATAATTTAGTTTTCTTTCTACTACTACTTGTACTCAATATCTAATGTTTATAAATTAATTTTATCTTGCTTAATGGTTTGTTTGACTAATTTTATTTATATTTTAGATAAAACTGTTTTTGAATTTAGGTTGTAACTTGATTTTTACTGAAAGTATATAATCATCTCTGATTATATATGGAAGATTATGTCTGAAGAAAATGACCACCATATCGATTTCAGTTTTAAGTTTCCTTTTTCATAGCCGACACGTTGGATTTCGTTCTTGAGGTCGTCTACAGTTTGTGGACTACTAGGGTAGACCTTGGATTTTAGAAGTCGCGCAGTGTTAAATCACAAGATCTTGCTAGTTAGTTAATATCGCCATTTCGTTAAATTACGCGACCACAAAATTGTTGGCACAATAAATCGACCCTCGCTCGTGCTGTATGGTGGATGGCACCGTCCTACTGGAACCACATTTGTTCCAGACCCGCGTTGCTCAGTTGGAGCAAAAAATGGATTATCATCAAACGGTAATGATCGGCATTCACAGTTATAACATCATATTTGACGAAGTATCATGCTACTTACTACTAAAATCCACACCATACAGCGACTCGTTTAGGATGCATTTGGTGTTCATGAGTGACGCAAGGATTTTCCAAATCTCAAATGCAACAATTTTGTTTATAGACGTGTCGAGTTGGATGTGCTTCTCATCGCTGAGATGATTTTTTGACGAAACTAAGAATCTTGATGATGCTGTGAAAACTTATTGACGTGTTGTTAATCAACAAGCGTAAGTTCTTGCAGCAATTGAATTGTGGTGCGGGTCTTTAGTAACCATTAAATGAAGGAAGCTTCTAGAAATATTCAATTGTTGTGTACGATACTGAGTTGATATTTCCGAATTTGTAGTAATATTTTGACTAACTGTGGCAATATTCTCATGGTGATACTCAAGAGATCTTACATTCATTACCGATCCAATTCCATAAAATTTTCTAATCAATCTTCTGAAATGATAACATTGATACCATATTTGTAAAACTATAGTTACTAATCGGAAGAATCGTAGACATCTGTCAAAGTATCAAAGTTGGGCAAAAGTAAGCAGGGAATTTGAACACGGCCTTCAATTTGAACCAACTTTTATTTTGAAACTTCTATAGGTATGGTACATGCACAGTTGATTGATTTTAGAACGTTTTAACTCTTGAAATTTAAAATTTATTCACTTGGTATCCAGTTGATCATTCTATGTTTGCACTCGATCAAGTTTTTTCTTCATATAAATCGCTATAATTGTTAGGGTACTATGAGAATACTAGTAAAAAGACTCGTCCCAAGGATGAACAATCCAAGCTAAATATTTGGTTTAGAATGTCGTCGACACCCTTTCATCAGCCATATATAAATATGACGACATTCGTTCGGCTGTAATTGGTTTCACATAAATCAAAGTTGTGCCGCATGCGTCTACTAACGGGAAGAATTGGCCACGTAGTGCCAGAAATACCAATAGGTGGCGCAAACAGGTCAACCGTGACCTAAATCGAAAATCAATATTGACCTTTGAAATTGGTTCATAACTATTGGTTGCAAACACACATTGTCACGTTTTTGCAGTTTTATTTTATTCTCGTTTAGTTTTACTTTTAATACGACACGATTAATCAATTTATGTCTTTGTAGTTCTACACCAGAAATCTTTAGACTGCAACAGACTTTCCGATATTGGTAGAGCGATCTAAGACGCAAGTTTATTTGAAACTGTTGAGGTTGTCGATCTGTTGAGTGTTACTTGCAACAAAGAATATAACGTTGATTTATTTTCAGTGGCCAAGGCAGCTCCGATAAGCAGCATGCGGAGTCGAGCGGCTCGGAGAGCGAGGGCGAGTCGAAAGTGACGTCGTACGCGCCGTCGGTCCCCGTAGTGCCGCCGCAGCTGGGCTACGCCTCGCTGGGGGCGCCCAGCATGGGCCAGCCCCTGTACCCAGGGCCCGGAGGGGTGCTCCACGACTACCAGACCTTGTGACAGTGGCTCGCTGCACCATCCGACCTGGGTTGCCACGAAAGCATTTAGGAAAGAAGCTGTAGCGACATCGACTATTCGAGTAGCAGTTAGGGTGCGATTGTACGATGGTGTCACGCCGCCCGGCGGCCTTTTGTTACATGTACTTACTATTGTGTAAATATTATTTATTTTTCCTATTTGTTAGTTGTGTACTTGTAAATTATTTTTATAATCGTTCTGTACGCCTCGGCAGACGCCGCTGCTGGACACTTGCCGTGACTTTTTGTAATATGCACAAACGCATGCACACACATTAATATTCATGCAGAGTAACGAGCTTAATTAGACTATATTAATATAGGTAGTTTTTCAATTCAGCGAATGTACTTAAACGGTTAAAAACGAGTTTGCCTTCGCCATACGTAATTGCTGGTTTTCACTAATGTGTTACTCGTCGTCTTAAGTTTTCAGAATTTGTTCCAAAAGTATGCTGTATGATATTAAAGTAATAAATTCTCTTCTTTCTAACGATGATAATTATTTGTAGGTTTATGTTAGATATAAGGTAACGGCACCTATAGTGGACACTTTCAGGATTTTTTTTTTGCTTTTTCTACTCATACATCTAAGTTAAACAGAAAGATAGATGTTTACTTACGATCTTTGTGTCTTCCTCTAACAGATTAAAATGCACGTTTATCCTTCAGCGTAGGATTTGTTTTTAATTTTATATCGGACGTGGTTTTGGCGCACCTGAAGTGGACAGTGAAAACTATGATGCTACCTAAAGATGACAGCCTACTTTTTGAACTTTTTCTAATTGTTATAGCGCTAGAAATCCCTGAATTTCCTCCTCAGCTATTGTCCGACACTTACTTGGGTACAAACATGTTATCTACAGGTACTTAGTTAACTGAATTGTATTAAAAGTTGAACAAAAAAAATACAATTCGAAATTACTTCAAATCAAACTTGTACCTTGTACTTAATTAAGTAATTGGAAAAATTCAGTACATAAATGTCATTTACTTAGCCTAATTAAATTCTTTTAACTCTGGCACTGAAAGAAATTCCCTTCGGCTACTAAATTTGGAAGGCAGCGAAAGTGGCCTAAAATATCGTCCGCCTAGCTGTAAAATAAAATGTCGTCCCTCTCTGGCCATTTCTACAGCCGCCCATTTTTCTTCATTGCCTTCACCTTAGCACCATTTTGGAGAACTTCTATCACTACTCCAGGAAGACGTTCTCGTCGTAGCGCACCGCTACAAATTCACCTTTTTCTTTTTTAGCAGGAAGCAGCGACATTCCAGTGTTTTCAGCGCTTGAAATATCGTCACCCGAGTCACTACCGCCTGAAGATGAATTTAGGCTTATCAGCGATTCATGCTCTGAATATGTGTCGAGGGAGCCAAGCGATTTTCTTGCACGTTTTTTTTTTTGAAGGGAATAGTTTCCTATTGACATTTTTTAATTGTGCAGCTTTCGCTTTGTCTTGTCTCTTTTGTAGGCGAGCTACCAAACGTGCTTTCTTTTCTTCCTCCTTCTTTTCTTTCTCAGCAGACTTTTTTGTGTATACAACGTCCACTCTGCTGACTTGATTACTCTAGGCATTTTTTCTCTTGGCTTCCTACTACCGCGTTGGTTTTTTTAGCTTTAGGATAAAAAAGATTCCTTTTGAAAGGTGATGGCACAAGGGTGTTTGAACTTGTGCTTGGTGGTTCCACAGTCGGGTTTTCAATACCCACATGTTGATGCAGAGGATCGAAGTCTATTTATAGTGTGTCGGATTTTTCGGTCTCGGATCTTTGTGTGCAGGCGATCTTCCACGTTGCGAATAGACCTCTTTCCTCTACATCAACAATCCCTTGGTGAAATAACTTCACTTTTTCGGAACCCACGACTGACTCCAGCCAGTCCAGACGATCATTTTTCCGTACTCGCAGGAGCACTCGGGTTTCGATCGATTTGTACTGCCGTTGGATACCATGGAACAAGTCCACATTTTCAAAATCCATTCTGTAGAATTGAAGGCTGATTTATTAACTTTTCTTCAATTAACTCTTTTAATAAGGGCGCAAACGTAGTTTGACGTTTTCATCGTTGTGCATACGATAATTTCGAACTTTCTCTTGCCAATTCATTTTCAAGGTTTGAAACGCCGCCACGTCCATGGGCTGTAGTAAATGTGTGGCATTTGACAGAAGAGCCACAAGCGCAATGCCCTTCTCTTTGCAAAATTTACTCAATTCCTTTGATAAATGAGAGATGTGCCCATCAAGAAAAAACACTACTGGCCTCTCAATTTCATTTTTCAGCAACCATGGGAAAAATACGTTTGCCATGTATTCATAAAATAGTTGGCAGGTGATCCACCCTTTTTCTGACTTTCCTACACCCAGTCTTTTGGAGCAGTGTTGTATATCAATGAGGGCACCCTCGTGTAACGATACACAATCATGGGAGGTGCAAGTTCACCAGCGGCATTGCTTGTTATCAGGATGGTTAAATTTTCTTTTTCGTCGTTCCCAGCACATTGAAATATTGCTTTATCACCTTTAGCGGCCAAAACTTTCCCACCCTTTGGATTCAAGAAAAAAGCACTCTCATCGGCGTTAAAAACACGCCGGGTTCCACACTCCTCAAGGATGTGGGCCACTCATCTCTCTCCAAAATCGAAAAAACTTCTTCTTGCCATGCACGAATTTTTTCTTGCGTCACAGCAACCCGACTCGTAGTGAAATTCTGACAAATTATTTCTGCAATAACAGGGTGCCTGGCCAGAAAACAATGATCCATTTTTCAACAAATATTTCCTTCTTTGGTTCCTTGGCCAGATTGCTCACACTATACAGAAGTTGTGATCTTGAGGAAATCCTCTCTTGGCGAGCTCGAACACTCGCTCCTTAAGTCGTAATTCTTCTTCCGCGCTAAAAACTGTTGCAGCACCCATCTTCCTCGAAATTGGGGTTATTCCTTTGAATTTTGAGCGAAGTGTTGAACGCGGAATCCTCCACTTTTTTTGCAACCCTTCCAACAGGTTGTCCTTTAACGCAGTCTTCCAGCGCAGAACGCATAGCATCCTCGTCATACTGCAATATTTTACCCTTAGGCATTTGAAATTAAAATAGTCCCTTAGGATGACACATTGGAACCTAAAGATAACACTGGCTGTCAACTTAAGGTTCCCGTCATAATTACACATTTGTTTTCAAATATATTTCAGAAGAATCTACAGCACTGATGTTTAAACATTCAATTTCAATCCCAGTAAAATAACCTATAGTGGATACATCTGTCAACTTTAGGGGAGACTTGTGGTTTGTGGAACCTGAAGATGACAGTGTTCTGAAAGAGTACACCAAATTACGGCATTGAGTCAAATGTTCCATAAACCTATTCTTCAATATCTGTTTTTGTCGGATATGCTACCAAAACAAGTAAAAAAAAATCATGTTTACATTAAACCTTAATTACCGGAAGCACTTACCTTAATTTTTCTGCAAGGATTATTTAGAATTCAAGGTATTTTGCAAGTTGTCTTAAAAAAAATATTTTGACACACAAAACAAAATGATTGGCTTTGTTTATGCTGCTCATTTGCTATCGTCCATAACAAGGTGCCATCCTAGCAAATAAAAAAGCGCCAAATTTAAAATATATTTATTATTTTTTCAAGTTTTAACACGAAGTGTCATCTATTGGTGTCGTGTCCGCTATAGGTACCGTTACCTTAATATGTGTTTTATAACGAATCACTGTTAAAAAAAAACAAAATACAATTGGTCCCTGAAGAACCTCTAGTTAATATTTTAGACGGATAAACAAATGGTTTCCTTGAAATGCAACCTAATACGCTTTGCAAGTTATAACTCGACAGCTTTACTGCAAAAGAAGCAACTAATGTTGTTTTACAAATTTGATTTTTAAGAAGATATTTAAAACGGTGTTCTTGTGTCATCACTCGGCAGCACCACAGCAGCGTATTACCTGCGCAAGTTTCCTGACTTCGAAAGTGGATCAAAGGAATACCAGAAAATGAAAGCTGTGCATAAATTGCTAGTTGAGAGAAGAAACAATGAACCTTTACAAAGGAAGATCAAGCGATAGTACGATTATTTAAAAAACCTCAAATTGAAAAATAATTGTCCCTTAACCAGTGGTTCACTATTAAAAACTATATTGCCCTACTGTTACACCCTGTTACCTAACCTGACAGGGTTACCAAAATAATTACAATTTCGGAATTTCCCTTATTACCAACTTTTTATATACAGGAAGTCAATTAGTAAAGATTTGGATGAAGGTTTAAACCTTGAACTTTTAAATAACAATTCTGCATTGACACATCTAAGATGATGTAAATGTAACTTATGGATTAAATGTAAATGTTGTTACTGCTATGGTATGTAACCAATGGAGATGTTTTAAGGGTCTGGAGAGTAAATGTTGTGTTTCGACGAACTGCACCATTTGTAGGTTTCAGTAGTGGTTGGAGTACCGAGTATGAAGAATTTAAACTGAAGGTTACTGTTTAAAAAGTAACATACTTATTCTGTATACTGGTATAGTTGGCTGTTAAGGGTGGTAGTATTGTAGTAGTAATTGTATTAAGAACTTTCAAGAATTAAAAAGGAAAGCTTTACTTTTGTAACGAAATATCTAAGAAAAGCACATTTGTAGAGGTCATTGTTCGGGATCATAAGGATTGTTCTACTGGAGTAGATACAAATCTCGAGTAGAAACAAATGGTGATAATCCATGAGGTTAATATTTTTAAAATGCCCATATTTCACATGTTCTGATAAAACATTGTATTGAGATGTTTTTTTTTTGAAACTAGTGAATATAATTGAATATAACATGAATTGATTATTTTGATCAGCGATTCTGTAAGTAT
This sequence comes from Sinelater perroti, assembly GCA_036346155.1. Classification (NCBI taxonomy): domain Eukaryota; kingdom Metazoa; phylum Arthropoda; class Insecta; order Coleoptera; family Elateridae; genus Sinelater; species Sinelater perroti. Next base: position 3,755,244 of record JARFIY010000046.1, on the reverse strand, counting down.
ATTAAAATATATTGTGGAATTTCTTTATTATAGGAAGAAAACAATGTAAATAATATTCATGGCAGAATTTCAGTACTTTTCTAATGTAGTACTGTCGACGAGAGGCGACCATTTGAAACTTAAGTCGTGCTGCATTTCTGTTGGTTTTATTAAAAGGTCACATGATTGATCGATGAGCAAGGATAACCAATTCTAGAATGAATAATTCGCCATATAGTTTCAGCTGATTTGATTTTGACAATGATTCAAGACAGGTGTGGGACCTTGAATGGTGGAAGTAAAAACTAACGAAAGCGTTTGATAGTTCTGCTACAGACTTTGAATTTTGAAGTTTGATCTTATTTGTCATAACTTTGAAGCACCATCCTTCCTGATTGGAAGTTTTCTATGCTATCTTCTCCTATTAAAAAATGATGAGGATACTAAAATGTGGCTAAAGAAGAGAAATTTATAATAACCTACATGTAGAGGGGCAGTCAGAAGAAGTGGAAAACTAATTATTCAGAAATTATGTCAGACAAGAAAGGAGGAAGCAAGCTGGACACAAAGCAAGGATACATGAAGTTGTAGTAGCATTTAATACACTTCAATAAATAAGGCAACCTAAATAAATTTAAAAACAAAAACCAAAGTGTTTTACTGTAAACAGTATATAGAAGAGAAAAATGAACAATGAAACAAATGAAAAAGCTGCAGATATTTGTAAATAAGTGCTGAAAAGAATATTGGGAATTTATTGAGCAGAAGTAATTAGCATGAAAAAGCTATGGGAAAAACACATCAAGAATCCATAGAAATGGATTAGGTATGTATTAAGAAAATCAGTGGCATTAAAAAACAAGCAATCAAATGCAAAGTAAATAAGAGAAAAAAAAGAGTTTCGAAATCCTTTTTGAAAAAGATGATACAAAGTGAAACAATTTAAAAAGGTCTCTTTTGGAATACTGTAAAAAAAGGAGAAATAAAAGTAAAATGGAAGGAAGTACATAAAGTGATGTGTGCAAAAAAAAAACAAATAGTGAAAATACAAGAGTTAGAAGAAAGAAAAAGGTGAACAGAAGTCAATTAAAATAAAGCATGACAAAGAACCACATGTGGTGCTTTATACTTTTAAGAGGAGCGTAAAAAGACTGGTGATAATTTTTTATAACAATTTTTTGGTTTATTGGTCATTGCGTAAATCGCTTTTGGACTGTTTTTCAGATTTCTTGTTTTTTCTCTTGCTGTGTCGACTCCTTATTTAAAGGTACATAAATGTATGAGTTAAGATTATTTTAACACCACAAACACAACTACAGAGTGGAAAAAGTTCCGTCTAATTGCTGGTCTAAATATTTGCTTATATCTTGAATATTTAGCACCTGCACAGATTTTAATTTTTTTAACGTCTTGATATCCATGCCATTTTTGAATTGATTAGTACTCTGGGAGCATGGGTCGTCCATATTTCGACCGCCCAGCGATTTCTCATATATGTATAGAACATCGACCAAGAGATTAAGATATAACCCCTAAGACTTTACGACTGTTTAGAGAGAGATATGTATAAAAATATCTAAATTACGTCAGTAAGATGCAGTAAATTATTGTATTTAACATGTTGGTTTGCAAATTACATGATGCATGAGGTTATTGGCGAAAAATCTTAAACCTTGTAATCTCCTTGGATAATTTATCATTTTCTCTGAGTGGGTGGAGACTGTCAACTTTATAACAAATATAACAAATGAATTTTTTGTTTGATTTCTAATTTCTGGGTGATTTTGTTTGGTTCGAGAATTTGTATAATTATCAGTGAGCGAAAAAATACAGTTAATTTTGTATGCAATAATGAGATTGAACCCCTTAATGCTTAATGTCGCGAATTCGCATCATACCAATGTAACTTAATTATATGGAAGAGAAATACGTTTTTCAGTTCCGGTGACGATTGATACAGATTCTACACGAACCAGACAAGCGCTTCCCGACAAAAGGTGCCATCTGTTGAGTGCTGGTTATACTTTTAGTACAACAAATGAAAGTCGTGTTGAGTGCGTTGTTGACGACGGAAGTTTGGGTTTTATCTTTGTAATATTGAAGTCCTTCATAGGTAAGTTTAATATTTGAAAATGTTATTTTACTTATTTTAGAACTCGTTTGGATAAGATCCAATTATTACTGCTGGTTGTGAGTACGAAAATACGCTATGTGTACAAAATTCATCATTAGGCATTTACGTACTCATAAGGCTGTTACAGAACTGAAGAAGATAGGACGAGGTTCATTTGAAGAAAAAGAGGGCAATCTTGATGGTGTTGATCTCAGGGTAGTGAAGTAGTTGGATAACAGAGGTGTTATTCTTGGGAGTACATTTGCTTCTGCTCTCCCTACTACCAATGTACAGAGGTGGGATAACACAAAGCGAGAACATACTCAAATACCCTGTCCAAGCATTGTAACTATATATAATAAATGTATGGGAAGGGTGGATTTGCTTGATGCTTTGGTGTCCTACTACAGGATTTTCATCAAATCTAGAAAATACTATCGCAGATTGTTTTTTCACTTTGTTGATCTTGCGGAAGTGTCAAGTTGGTTACTATATCGTAAAGACTGTGAAAGCCTAGAAATTCCTGCTCGTAAACAAAATGACCTTGTAGAATTTAAATCCAGAATTGCATAAGGTTTCTGTAAGCAAGGAAAGGATATGACACGAAAAAATAGAGGTAGGCCATCTGTAAGCATGAAGACAGAGTTACAAATGAAAAAGCGTAGGTGTCCAACAAAACCTATACTTGATCAATCTGTTCGTACAGATGGAGTAGGTTTTTGTAAGGGACAGTCTGTGTTCATGCGTACTAAATGCAATCTCCATCTGTGCATCAACAAAAAATCAAATTGTTTCATTGAATTCTATCAGTAACTGTTTCTATTTTAATAATATCACACATTATATTCATAAATGTAGATACAATAAAAATGTACACAGATTTTTTGCATTGCTTTGGTTAAAATGTAAAACAAAAGTTTCTTCAATAAAAAAAATGTTTTCCAATAAGTGAAGAATTGTACGCTTTGTTCCTCAAATGCCTGTTGTCACAAATATGATACCTATTTCCGCAAATCAGACAACATATTTAATATTTTTGAAAGTATGTATGATCTAACACTAATATTAAGAATGCTGTATGGTTTTTGAATTTTTTTCTATATGCATCTTAATTGAGGGATTAAGGGGTTAAGTATCTTCTTATCTTCATTTTTAGAATTTCTAATTTTTCTTAATTTGATAACCTCTTTCTGGTAACATCTGGTATTTTTTTAATTAAAAATTAAAATAAGTGATGAATTTTAAGTTGTTATAACCTTTATATTTATTAGTGATAATCTTAATTTACTAGGCTATTTCGGAAGCATCCCGTATGTTTGGGTGAATTCGTGTTGGCGCCCCTGGTTGTTGATGTTCCTTTGCCTCCGCAGTGTTTGTGTGAAAGCGGCTGTCAATCCGCGTGAAATCTGCATTTCGTGTTGGCACCGAAGATGAGTTTTTCCGAACGAGACAAGGCCGACAAGCCGGAGATGATAACGAAGGAGGAGTGGCTGAAGCGGCTGGACAGCCGGGACATCAGCCGCACCTGCATGAACAAGCTCATCATGAACTACCTCGTGACAGGTTAGTTCTTTGTTGTGGAAAGCCGCGCGTTGAGCACCTGCAGTTTCAGAGGGCTTCAAGGAGGCCGCGGAGAAGTTCCAGATGGAGTCCGGCGTGAGCCCGACGGTGGACCTGAACTCCCTGGACAATAGAATACATATCCGAGACGCCATAATGAACGGCCGCATACAGGAAGCCACCGCTCTGGTTAACCAGCTCCACCCCGAGCTGCTGGACAATGACCGCTATTTGTACTTTCACCTGCAAGTAAGTTCATGGCGTGCCATCATTGTTGTCAAGTTGGAGAAGATTTATTCTTCCATCGTGTGTAAGGCACTAATTCTATAAACTCTGAACAATTTTGTAATATCTGTTTCTGCTTATTATGATGAGTGATCAAGAATGTTTGATTGTAAACATTTCTTTTATAGTGCCACTGCCAATAGTTTCTTAGTTGTTGAAACGGAAGGCTGTTTGAAGCGTGATGTGCTTTGCAGATAGAGCAATTTTAGGCAATAATATCGACGGCAAGTATTTGAAATAAAAACTTTTTTATGGTAGAGTTTGGAGGCTTATTAATTGGATAAAATAGAGCTGAAGGCAGGCTTCTTGAGTTATTGTTTATTCTAGTTATATTGGATCATACAGTGGAGGAAAGGTCATTACTTGAACAAACTGGAATTTAGTAGAAGGAATGTTGATTGGGCGAAATAGGAAGTGATATTGACTGTTACTTAGGTATAAGTAAAGGGTAATGAGCCATTAATGATGGTTATCAAGTGATTCTGCTGCTTAATTTTTTGTCACCTCTGGTAGTCTGCTGTAAATTTTTACGATTCATAGTATTATAATTAAAAAAGATTTAGTAGGATTGAGGACAAAAGTTACTTACATAACTTATACACATATGTACAAATTATCTCTTATATTGAGTAATTTTACTTTAGATTTAAAATCTGATCTTTAAAACCGCGGCGGTCGTGCACGGAACACGAACGAATTTAATAGTGGCGATAAATAATCCGAATACGGGTCTTATCACACTGAAATTGAACGTAGTGAAGTGCAGAACACCGGTAAGCAGAAGTGACATAAGTGAAGTAAACAATAGTAAATAATAATTAAAACTGAAATGCAATTTAAACTGAGTTATAACAAGCTAAAACCAAACTTTCCTTCAATAACGGCCGACTTTATCAATCGAGAGAGCGCAACGGGGTATTAGAGGTCGACCTGAGCGAATGAACTGTGCGATAAACCGACCCGCGATTATCGGAGTTTGAAACTAAAAACTGTAAATATTTATTTAAAGTACTAGTGTAAATATTTATGTAAATTTCAAATGAGTAACAGCGTTAAAAGGAACATAGATTTAAATAGCAGCAAAGAAAAGAAATAGAGATATTCAAGCCTAGCAAAAAGTAATTAGATCACCAACTGAAGAACACAAACAGAAGCCGACAATAACAAATATGGCAGATTTCCAAGAAATCAAGAATATGATGCTAACAATGACTGAAGAAATAAAGAAAACACCGAAGAAACACGTAAACTAAGAGAGGAAATGCAAAAAAAGAGGAAAGATGGCTAACGGAGAAGAAACAACTAAA